>CM038673.1:290619031-293019031 GCA_021605145.1 Aegilops bicornis | reverse complement strand
AGGCGCCGCGGGGCCTCGGCGGAGCAGGGCCTCGTCGACGCTAGTGGAGCGGGGACTCGTCGGAGCCGGCATTGTCCTCTGCCTCGTCCTCGCTCTCGCCAAACAGCGCCTCGCCCGCTCCATCGCCCTCTTTGCCAGCCTCTTTGTAGGCAGCCGCAGCCTCCGCCATCCGCATGCGGTACCGCCAGCGCTCGAGGTGGCCCTTGCGGGTGGAGCGGTACGAGTCGAGCAGCGCCTCCTGCTCCGCCCGCTCCACGGCGATCTGCTCCTCCGCCTGCAGGTGCTCCTGGAGGAGATGGTGGTTGTAGGCGGCATCGGCCTGCGCCTCCCGGAACTGCTCCTCACGCATCTGCCTCACCCTGGCCATATATTGGGCACGGGCCTCGCCGATGGTCATGGTGCAATGCACCAATGAGGATGGCACGGAGGAGGGGGTTGGCGCCGGATCGTCGACTACCATGTTCTCCATTGGGACGTCGTCGTCCTCCGGCTGCCTGCCGGCGGCCACCGATCGGCGACAATGGCTGCCATCTCCTTGTAGTCTGTCGTCCGCCTGTCTCAAGAGCGCCGGAGCGCGAGGAAGCCATGGTGGGCAGTAGTGGTGTGGAAAGGAGAAAGGAACGGATGCGGATGATCGCGGCTATGGCGGCGCAACCGTTTATATAGCAATGGTGGGCGGGCGGAGGGGCGGACGTGTGGCGCCGGAGTAGCCGCCTCGGCTACCAGCGTATCATTAATGTGGGCGGCGAGATGGGTGGGACGGACGACACTTGTGTCGTTTGAAAGGCGGAGCAATCGCTGCACCGGAAGCGGGTGGGCGGTGGCCGACTGCTTTGGAAGTGGCGAGCGAGGAGATATCTTTACCTGGAGAGGCTGACAATGGGGACCCACCATGTCCAGAGCCTCTCGTATGCAAGTGCCACCTTATTATATATATATATATATATATATATATATATATATATATTATATATAAAACTATAATTTATTTTGCTTCCTCCTGGTTTCCTGACATCACGGTCCCACACCATTGTCAACCTATGTAGTAGTCAATAAACGAGAGAATTGCACAAGAAGCGGCCAACAATTTGGGACCAAGCAGCTCGAAGCGTATTTGTTTTTTGAGGTGTGAGCATTGCAGAGTTTTTCGATGTTTAGCCCAGATATTAATTTTTCTCCTCTGTACATGAACTAAATCATCGCTTCATGTATTATCTGGTCGGTCTGTGGCCCGTCTAGCCCAGGCTAGATATCCAGCCCAGATATTAATTTTTTTCAAGCTGAAAATGGCTAGCCCGGCTATAATTTTTTTTAGGAATACCCAGGCAAGGTCAAGTTGTTATTCTCTGCCACGCTGGGCTGCAAATCTTTCCTAGGAGGGATGCATTAGGCTTAACAAGAAAATGGGCTTTAAGAAATAATAAATGGGATGTAATTATAAAAACTTGGCAGTAACTATAAAAAATGCACCAAACACGTGATTACTTTATAAAATATTATTTTTGGATATTGAAAATTTTAATTTCATTAATTGTTGCGAGTGCAATGTTTCATTGGATTTTTACGTAATATAAATTTATATTGAAATTGTATTTAATCTGACTAGAAATTTGGGGATAAAAATATTTCGGATCCCATCAAAATGTGGGAAATCTTATTGAATTCTGTTTTGTACGTTTGGTTGAAATGGGCTGTACTTTTAACAAACTGTAAATGGGCTGTAGTAAATTCCATTAGAATTCAGAAATGGGCTACACATTCTTACAAATCTCAAATGGGCTATAAGTTCTCTGCCACACACTTCCGGCCTTACTAAGTTGACGCGTCCCCTAAAAAACAGAGTTGACGCGTATGCAAGGCTTTGTCAACTTATAGTCAACACACAGTTCTAGCGGCGATGGCGTTGGATGTCCATCCAACGGATGTCGTCTTCTTCTTCAATCTCGGTTATTCTAGCTTCACCCACCCAAAAATGATTCCTCCCACGACATCCGGGCGCACCGATTCGAAGTCGACTGTGGGCCTACTAAGTTGACGTACCAAGGGCTTTGTCAACTTAGTCAATATAAAAGATTCTAGCTGCAGTGACCATACGATGTCCATCCAACGGCCGTCGTGCTTCTTCAACCTCAGGTCTTCTTGCTCCGACCACCCAAAGCGGCGCGGTCGTGCCGCTTTGCTCTCACGCCTCTCGTGGCGGTTGTCTTGCCGGAGGCCTCATCGCCCCCTACTATTCCCACCGCTGGCCAGGCCATCCCTCCACTCACCCACACCCCCTGTTATTCTGCGGCGAAGGCAGCACAGCAGAACTAGTGAACCCTCGTACTCCTCTCTGCGTGTGCATCCACTGCCGCGTCTTCCTCGGCTCCGCGTCGTCCCATTCCTAGGCCTCGCCGTCATCCACCGCCCTGGTGCTCTCGGCGCGGCGTGGTCAACGTGGTCAAGGAACGACTTCCATCGGACGTGGACTGTACGTGGAGAGGCTGACAGCTGGGTCCACGACAGCCGCAAGAAAGTGCCTCCTTATTACGTGCAAAATAATTATTCCTCCACCTGACAGGGGGGACCCACCGGACGGGCCACCATATTTTGCAAAAAAAATGATTCACCCCCTGACTGCTGGGACCCACGAGCTACATCTTCGCACGCAAGGAAACGCGTCCGAAAAAGAAACAATTTGCCCCCTTCCTGCCGGGACCTACCAGCTACATCTTCGCACGCAAGGAAGTGCGTCCAAAAAAAAACGATTCGCCCCCCGACTGCTGGGACCCACCAGCTACACCTTCGTACGCAAGGAAGTGCATCCGGGCAAAAAAAAAACAATTCGCCCCCCTGACTGCTGGGACCCAGCAGCTACACCTTCGCACGCAAGGAAGTGCGTCCGGGCAAAAAAAAACAAAACGATTCGCCCCCATTGCTGGGACCCACCGGCTAGATCTTCGCAGCAAGGAAGTGCACGGCGATCGGGACCCACACGGTCGAGCGTACATAGCATTGTCATTACAGTCGCGACGTATGCGTACATATATCTTTGGTGGATGTAAAAGGCGGCGCCGTTTAAGTAGTAGAGGTGCGCACATAGCATGTACACGCGTCGTACATCGGCGAGTGCAAGAAAGAAAATCTGACCCACGTATGTGTACATACGGGCGGGGTCTCGAATGCCTACTCGCGCATACGTACGGCCAGGTCTCGTGTACATGGCTGGGTCGGAACGGAGAAACAACGTCGTCGTCGTGTTCATGTGGAGGCAATGGAATGCGTAGTGTTCATGGGGAGGCAACGGAATGCGTCGTGTTCATCGGGAGGCAACGGAACGCGTCGGAGCCAACCGGCTGGGTCAGAACGGAATGCGTGGTCGTGTTCATCGGGAGGGCTTGGACGGAATAGGCGATGGAAACGAGGCCTGGCGTACCGCACAATGAAGGAAACAACCTTGTGTTCGACCGACCACGTTCGAAACGGGATCCTGTTGATCGGGAGGGGTCTGGCCTACCACAAAACGGAGGAAACGGACCTCCTACGGTCGAAACGGGGGTCCTGTTGATCGGGAGGGGTGTGGCGTGCCGTAAGCGGACGAAAGCAGACCTCCTACAGTCAAAACAGGGTCATGTTGATCGGGGGTGTGGCGTGCATAAAGCGGACCTCCTAAGATCGAAGCAGGGGTCCTAATCATCGGGAGGGTGTGGCGTCTTGCAAAGCAGGACTCCATGGGATACTGTTCATCTCCACCGTCGACCTCCTCCGGCCTCCACGGGCTACCGTCGACCTCCTCCCGGCCTCCACGGGCTCTGTTCATCCAGCCTCCACCGCCGCTTCTCCACCAGCATCTTGTTCAACAACCCTCCACCGTCTACTGTTCATCCAGCCCTCCACACCACGGGGTCCTGTTCAACCACCCCTCCACGGGCACCCCTCCACCGTCTACTGTTCATCCAGCCCTCCAGACCATGGCGCCCGGTTCAACCACCCCTCCACTGGCACCCCTCCACCGTCTACTGTTCATCCAGCCCTCCACCACACCACGGGGTCCTATTCATCCAGAGGCAACGCCACCGCTCCTTTATTCATCCAACCCCCCATAGCGCTCACTGTTCATCCAATCGATCGGCTTGATTAGCAGCAGAGCAAAGGAATCGCTCGATCAGGTTCGATTAACAACCATCGATCGATTGCTCGGGTTCAAGAACGTAACTGCGGTTCGCAGTGCAATCGCTCGGGTTTAGTTAGAGCCCAACTCCTCGCTCGGGTTCAGTTAGAGCCAACGCCTCACACACACGCACGTACGTGTACGAGATAAATGCGCATCGCTCGACCCCCGACCTCCCACCGTAACTGGGAACTCCCCGAAATTTTCCTCCCCCTCGCTTCTACCACGGTTTTTTCCGTCATGGACGACGCAAAGAATGTCATGCAGCTGTGTCTCCGGCCCGCCCAGGACGAAAAGCCCATTTTCTATCATGATTTTTTGTCATAGAAGTAGGAGCCCACCACATCTATGATGATACCGGGTTTTGTCACAATTATCGTCATAGAAGTGTCATATGTATGACAGAAAAAAATCGTTCGGCCCAAAATGTCACGGATGTGTCTTTTTTTTGTAGTGAAAAGTGTGTGTGCTTAGATAATCTTTTCAAGCATTTGATCAATAAAAGGCAAAGGGTAATGATCTTTTCTAGTTGCTTTGTTTAATTTTCTATAATCAATTACCATTCTATAGCCTGTAACAATTATTTGTGGAATAAGTTCATTCTTATCATTAGGAACAATAGAAATACCTCCTTTCTTAGGAACACAATGAACAGGACTTACCCATCCACTGTTAGCTGTAGGATAGATTATATGTGCTTCCAGAAGTTTTAAGATTTCCGTTCTTACCACTTCCTTCATTTTTGGATTCAATCGACGTTGGTGATCAACAACGGGTTTAGCATCAGGTTCCATATTAATTTTGTCTTTGACATAGAGTGGGACTAATGCCCTTTAAATCATCAAGAGTATATCCAATAGCAGCCTAGTGCTTCCTTAGAACTTTCAATAATCTTTCTTCTTCATGTTCTGAAAGGTTAGCACTAATAATAACAGGATATATCTTGTTTTCATCAAGATAAGCATATTTCAAAGTGTCTGGCAATTGTTTTAATTCAAACACAGGATCACCTTTAGGTGGAGGAGGACCTCCTAGAGTTTTAATAGGAAAATTGTGTTTAAGCAGAGGACATTGTTCAAAGAAAACTTTATCTATTTCATTTCTTTCATGCATATGTAAATCATTTTCATGGTCTAGCAAATATTGTTCTAAAGGATCAGTAGGTGGTACAACATTAGAAGCAAGACCAATTAATTCATCTTTACTAGGCAATTATTTTTCATGATGATTTCTACTAAACTTGGAAAAATTAAACTCATGAGGCTCGTCACCAAAGCTAACACCAACAGTTTGTTTCTTACAATGTATCTTAGCATTAACTGTATTCAAGAAAGGTCTACCAAAGATAATGGGACAAAAGTCATCTTGTGGGGAACCAAGAACAAGAAAATCAGTAGGGTATTTTATTTTCCCACACAAGACTTCAACATCTCTAACAATCCCAAATGGTGATATGGTGTCTCTATTAGCAGCAAGTTTAATAGTAACATCTATGTCTTCTAACTCTACAGGTGCTATGTCTTTCATAATTTCTTCATATAAAGTGTAAGGAATAGCACTCACACTAGCACCCATGTCAGATAAACCATGATAACATGTGATCTCCTATTTTAACTGAAATAACACGCATGCCAACAACATGTCTATGTTTATCTCTTTTATCAGGTTTAGCAATTCTAGCAGCTTCTTCGCAGAAGTAAATAACATGCCCATCCATATCTTCTTCCAAGAGATCTTTAACCATAGCAATACTAGGTTCAACTTTAATTTGTTCATCAAGTTTAGGTGTTCTAATGTAGCTTTTGTTAACCACAGTTGAAACTTTAGCATGTTCCTTTATCCTAACAGGGAAAGGTGGTTTCTCAATATAAGAAGAAGGAACAACTGGATCAACATTATAAAATATAGTTTCTTCTTTAACTGGTACTCGTCAATTTCTTCTTTAATAGGTGGGTGATATTTAAACCACCTCTCCTTAGGGAGTTCAACATGAGTAGCAAATGATTCACAAAAGGAGGCTACTATCTCATAATCAAGTCCATATTTAGTGCTAAACTTTTGAAAAGCATCCGCATCCATAAAAGATTTAACACAATCATACTTAAGTTTAATACCTGACTCTTTACCTTCATCGAGTTCCCAATCTTCAGAGTTGCGTTTAATTCTTTCCAAAAGATCCCACCGGAATTCAATAGTCTTCTTCATAAATGAACCAGCACAAGAAGTATCAAGTATGGTTTGATCATTACGAGAAAGCCGAGCAAAAAAATTCTGAATAATAATTTCTCTTTAGAGCTCATGATTGGGGCATGAATATAACATTGACTTAAGCCTCCCCAAGCTAGAGAGATACTTTCTCCTTCACGAGGCCAAAAATTATATGTATAATTCCGATCACGATGAACTAGATGCATATGATAATTTTTTTTGGTGGAACTCCAATTTCAAACAATTCCAATTCCATGATCCAATATCATCGCATAGCCTATACCATGCCAATGCTTTTCCCTTAAAATATAAAAGGAAAACCTTTTTCACAACTTGATCCCTGGGTAAACCTGCAAGCTCAAACAATCCACAAATTTGTTCCACATATATCAAGTGCATCTCAGGATGTTTGGTTCCATCTCCTGCATAAGGATTAGCTAGCAGTTCTTTTATCATACCCGAAGGAATTTCATATTCAATATTTTCAGTAGGTGCGGTAGGTTGAGGGGTAGATAATTGTGGTTCTGGACAAGGTGAAGATACCCTGAACAAACCCCTCAAAGGATTGTGTTCCATAGTAACATAACAATAAATTTCAGCACACTATATAAATGTTTCCTTACCAAATTCCACTTACCAAAGGCGCTTCACTCCTAGCAATGGTGCCAGAAAATAGCCCTGATGACCCACAAGTATAGGGGATCAATTGTAGCTTTTTTCGATAAGTAAGAGTGTCGAACCCAACGAGGAGCAGAAGGAAATGACAAGTAGTTTTCGAAGAGTTATGTCTGAAGTGCTGAAATTGTAAGTAGCGGAGTAGTTTGATAGAAAGATAATTTGTAACGAGCAAGTAATGTGATAATAGTAACCAAAGTGCAGCAAGGTAGCCCAATCCTTTTGAGGCAAAGGACAGGCCAAAACGGTTTCTTATGATAAGCAAAGCGTTCTTGAGGGTACACGGGAATTTCATCTAGTCACTTTCATCATGTTGGTTCGATTTGTGTTCGCTACTTTGATAATTTGATATGAGGGTGGACCGGTGCTTAGGTGTTGTTCTTACTTGAACAAACCTCCTACTTATGTTTAACCCTCCCGCAAGCATCCACAACTACGAGAAAAGTATTAAGAATAAATTATAACCATAGCATTAAACTTTTGGATCCAATCAGTCCCTTATGAAATAGCGCATAAACGGGGGTTTAAGCTTCCGTCACACTCGCAACCCACCATATATTTGCTACTCCACAATGCATTCCCTTAGGCCCAAGTATGGTGAAGTGTCATTAGTCGATGTCCACATGACACCACTAAGGGAATAACAACATACATACTATCAAAATATCGAACACATATCAAGTTCACATGATTACTTGCAACATGATTTCTCCCTTGACCTCAATAACAAAAGTAACTACTCACAAATGATAAACATGCTCATGATCGGAGGAGTATTAAATAGCATAATGGATCTGAACATATAGTCTTCCACCAAATAAACCATATAGTGATCAACTACAAGATGTAATCAACACTACTAGTCACCCACAAGCACCAATCTACAGTTCCGGTAACAAGATTGAACACAAGAGATGAACTAGGGTTTGAGAGGAGATGGTGCTGTTGAAGATGTTGATGGATATTGCCCTCCCCAAGATGGGAGAGTTGTTGGTGATGATGATGACGATGATTTCCCCCTCTGGGAGGGAAGTTCTCCGACGGAATCGCTCCGCCGGAGGGCAAAAGTGCTCCTGCCCAAGTTCTGCCTCGAGACGGCGGCGCTCCGTCCTGAAAGTCTCCTCCTTATTTTTTTCTAGGTCAAAATGACTCATATACCAGAAGATAGGCACCGGAGGTGGGCCGAGGAGGCCACAACCCACCAGGGGGCGCCTAGGGGGCCTGGCGCGCCCAGGTGGATTGTGCCCGCCTGCTGGGCCCCCTCTGATGTTTATGGGCTCCAATATTCCTCAAATAATTTGTAAAAATTCTCCGTAAAGTTTCAGCTCATTTGGAGTTGTGCAGAATAGGTGGCCTGACGTAGCTTTTCAAGGTCCAGATTTCCAGCTGCCAGAATTCTCCCTCTTTGGTGTGTTCCTTGTAAATTATGAGAGAAAAGGCATTAGAATTACTCCAAAAAGCATTATTATGGATAAAAACATTGTAAATAATAGCAAGGAAACATGATGCAAAATGGACGTATCAAGATGGAGATCAACAGCACAAGATGATGATGGCCATATCATGTCACATATTTTGATTGCATGTGATGTTTATCCTTTATGCATCTTATTTTGCTTAGAATGGCGATAGCATTATAAGATGACCCCTTCACTAAATTTCAAGATAAAAGTGTTCTCCCCGAGTATGCACCATTGCCAAAGTTCGTCGTTTCGAAGCACCATGTGATGATTGGGTGTGATAGACTCAACGTTCACATACAACGGGTGTCGGTGTCAAAACCAGCCGATCTCGGGTAGGGGGTCCTGAACTGTGTGTCTGAGGATCGAGGGTAACAAGGGACAAGGGGGATACGGTGTTTACCCAGGTTTGGGCCCTCTTAATGGAGGTAAAACCATACGTCCTGCTTGATTGTATTTGATGAGTATAGGGGTTACAAGAGTTGATCTACCTCGAGATCGTAATGGCTAAACCCTAGTTGTCTAGCCTATGAGAATTCTGATCGCCTCTACGTACGAAACCCTCCGATTTATATACACACCGGAGGGGCCTAGGGTTGTACAAAGTCGGTTTGTAGAGGAAGGAAATTACATATACGGACACCAATCTTGTCATCCACACATAGGAGAGTCTTACCCGGACACGGGGGAAAGCCTTCTGCTTTGTGTCTTCACGGCCCATCAGTCCAGCCCATATCGAATAGCCCGGACACCCGAGGACCCCCTAATCCAAGACTCCCTCAGTAGCCCCCGAACTGGCCTTCAAAATGACGATGCAGTATCCGGCTTATGTCTTTGGCTTTTGCAAGGTTGGTTCTTCATTATATACCGGGCGGATAATAGTTCGGCCCTGGCTTCCTCGTTTCGCCTTTATGACTCCTTCCCTGTCGCCTTGATTTCCATGCACTGGGCGAATGCGAATGGTCCATAATAATTTTTATAAAAAAAATGCCCAGCTACACAGGGACGACGCCTATATAAAGAGGTTAGATTCCCCAAGTGCCATCCAAATCATGCAGAAGAACACCAAGTCTAGCCACGAAAAAACTTCAAAACATGGGCAGCACCCCAGGCTCTTCTTCGCGCCCCATGGCCCTCAAGAGGGTGATTGGCAGAGTTGCTCAGTGTCTCATCTTCAGTTGAGTCGACTCCAGATGCATGGATATCTTCCCCTCGCAGATCTAGTCTCTATACGAGCGGGATTGGCCGGCAATGACGCGCTGGCTAAAAATTCCCCCAACCCCAATAAGGAGGAGAGGGTGTGCTTCATTCTGTGCCTTTTGCGGTGCTTAGGATTTCAGACCCATACCTTTCTCAGGGGTCTACTAGAATTTTACAGCATCCAGCTGCACAACCTCACCCCAGGTTCGATTCTGCACATCTCAGGTTTCGTTGCTCTCTACGAACTGTTCCTGGGCTGCGAGGCCCATTTCGAACTATGGAGAAAGTTCTTTTGCCTCGTCCCCCGCCATAGAGGAGGTTCTATATTTGAAGTGGGCGGTGCCGAAGTATGGCGTATAGCCGGATCAGGCTACCCCATTGGAACTCCCAAAGAGGTATATCCAGAGTGGTCTTCGGAGTGGTTTTATACCGATGATGTCCCACTGCTGGACCCAGTTCAGCGCGGCCTCCGAATTTTTCAGCGCTCCTCTAAAGAAATGCCTCAACTGGTGTCCCCGAAGTCCCAAGGAGGAAGACAGTGCAGAAATAAAAAGGTTGGTTAGCAAGGTCAGATTATTAGCTCAGACCGAGCTATCGATAACGAAGTCATAGCCATTGCAATAAAAAGATGTATCTAGCCTCTCCAGTCCAGAGTAACTCCTTTATGGTGCTACAATGGGGAAGACGACACATCTCGTTACAGACCCAAGGGTCTGGATATCCCGTCTGAACTGGCCATGATCTTGGCCGATCTATATAAGGGTGAAAAGAAGACTTCCTCCGCTTAAACTGTCGAGAAGGTTATTCCATGTACAACCCCATTGAATGGGTAAGATTTTGATTACCCGTGTTGCTTTACTGCTATCACGGCATGCTAATCAAGTTGTTCTTTGTTGTCATAAAATAGTCATGGAGGAAGATGATCGAGGACTGTCCTGCCCCGCAGCCAGAGGATCACAACCGCGACGAATACCCTGGCTTTTGCGAGGATCCGGATATATACAGAGTTCGATGATGGAGTATTTTATCAAGCGAGCCTTGATGGCTCGAAAGTGGCTATTACAACCGACTACCCCCGCCCCTATTCCTTCTCCATCGTAAGTATTCAAAAGATCTTTCTCAAAAAGAAGTCCCTACTTGCACCTTTATCCATTATACTAAACCGTGCTTCATAGGATCGGCGCTCGGCATGCCGCACCCCCTCGAGGGCGGCCCCTGTGTAGTGTACTCATTCAAAACAAAAGGAGACTGGGAGTGTCGTAGAGCCCCCACAGTCTTCAAAGAGGTATGTCCGTTCGATATGTGCCTGGACACGAGTTCGGATTGTTAAAGTTCCCTTCTATCTTTGATTCAGGAGGAGCACGCGACAGACCGTGGGAAAACACCCTGCTAGCTGAATGTCAGCCAATCCGACGCCGAACTCGTCAACTAGGAGGAGGGCTGATGCAATACCAGTTTCGCCCCCACATGAGGATTAAGATGACGTATCTGTCATGAATTCCGAGGTGGAGAGCGCAATGAATCACCGTCGACTGAAAGAGGCCATGCGCGCTCCAGCCTTTTCTGAGAAGGAATTTACTGCACTCAGCTCGGTGGATGCATATATCCGAGCCGCTCGAGACGGATTTGCCAGAGTTACTCAATTGTTCTAAAAGGATATACATGTAAGAGTTTGTGCAATTTTAATAGACATATGCCAATGGCCCCTGAGACTTGAAGCGGTGAGGCCAACCGATTTAAGGATCGATATGACCTGCAGGTTCTCAAGGAGAATAATACTGCGCTATCCCAGGAGCTGAAAACAAACTAGACACAGCTTAATGCCGTCACCGGCGAACTTGCGGAAATGAAAAAGGCCACAATGACCACTTCTGAGAAGAATAAACATGAGGAGGAAAAAGAGAAACAATCCGAAGAGATAAAGAGCTTAAAGGCTCAGTTATCGGCCACTCAAAAAGATAATGAGAAATTGAAGGGCGGCATGTTCGGTATGACTTTTAAAACCATCAGAGAGACTCATATTAGTCCACAATTTGTAATGTCATAACTTTGTTGCTGCAGGTCTATTAACTGGTCGGCCCAAAAAAGAAGTATCCGGATTTCAAGGTGACGTGCTTAAGGAGCCGTCCGTTGTGCATGAGCGGGCCCGGAAAGCCATGAAGAATATGGCCAAGGCTTTATGGCCATTCATACCCCTCTAGAAAGTATGGAGGGTTTGGCGAGCCTGTTCGAAGGTGCCCGGTGGTGCTTTGAGCTATGGAAGGCATCCGCCTGCCGTGAAGGCGCACGAGAAGCCTGGGCGATGGTAAAAAACACACTTTACCAAGTTAGATCCAAATCATATGCCCCGAGTGGGACCGCAGGGACCAGACGGGAAAGAAATTCCGGTGAACTTGGTGTATGACCAATTAATGATAGCTGCAAAATATTCACAAGAAGACTGTAGTTTAGACAGTCTTATAGATGGTATAGATAAGGAGTAGGCATGTGATTCAATGTATCAATGTACTTTATGATAATATTTTATCTTCAGTTGAACATGTCGAAAAATTGTCATCGCAGGCCTTCGGCTTTAACCTCCAAACCAAGAAGGTGGAGTGTTTCCGGATATTATTGCAGAATGTGAGGAACATTCATTATGTCCGGAAACCAGGCAACCCGGTCATTGTGCTCGAACAGACAAAAATTTAGTTTGGGAGGTATGTTATATTACATATGTAAGAAACATCTTCCAAGGAAAATAGTTCCATTAAGGGTTCCTTTCCTTGGGTTAGAATGCTTAATTGTGCATGCATAGGTTTGGATCCGAATTACAGGGAACATGTCCCACATTATTTTTTAGAAGAGATACAGGAGTGTAACAATCTGTCGTTTGATTGACGACCAATTATTCTCTTAAGAATGCTAGCTTTCGGCTTCACCCGTCTGAGGTATAGGTCTGGATTACCCGGTTGTAACAATCGTAGAGGTTCTCCCTTCACGCCCTAGCTGAACAATCGGGAACGTAGGGCATAAACACAGGAGCGAGGCAACCCAGCTTGGCAAAAACTTAACTCATAGAGGTGCATATAATGGCAAAAGGGTGTATATAAACAAACGACATAGACAATGTGAGCTCCAGGATCTGAATAATAATAAGCTTCGGTTAAAGAAGCCCCTAGTCTTGGTGGGGTGTATACATTTAAAGATGTGTGCCCTTTAAGAGTTTGGCCTATCCAAACATATCCTGGGAAATGTATAAAAAATGAGAAAACAAAAATAAATGAAGAGGAGAAAAAGGGAATGAAAAAAACACACGGCTGAAATTATGCGTAGAATCTTCGGAGCCGGGCAGCGTTCCATGGATTCAGCTCGAGGCGATTATCCGACGCATTACGAAGGCGATAGGCTCCTCCTGTGAGAACCTCATCTATAATGAAGGGCCCCTCCCATTTTGGTTTGAGCTTGTCCTTCTTCTTCTCTGGGAGGCGTAAAACGAGTTCGTTGACATTATAAGTCTTGGCCTGCACTTCTCTGCTTTGATCTTCGAGCCTGTTGTTGATAAAATGCGGAACGGGCTCGTGCAATATCACGCTCCTCCTCAAGGCTGTCTAGGTCGTCCTACCGATCGAGCTCGGCTTCTCTCTCTTTGTACATGCACACTCGAGGTGAGTCATGAATAATGTCGCAGGGCAAGACAACCTCTGTGCCGTACACCATAAAAAATGTGTGTATCCGGTTGTGCGATTAGGCGTAGTCCGCAGTCCCCAGAGCACGGAATCAAGTTCCTCAACCCAGTACTTATCTGACTCCCGCAGGGATCGCACCAGTTGGGGTTTGATGCCGCTCATTATCAGGCCATTAGCCCGTTCGGCCTGAGCGTTTGTTTGAGGGTGGTATACGGATGCGTAATCGGGCTTAATGCCCAAGTTAGCACACCAATTTTTCACCTCATCGGTTGTGAAATTGGAGCCATTATCAGTGATGATGTTGTGCGAGACACCATAACGGTTTACCACGCCCGATATAGAGTCGATCGCTGGCCCTGCTTCAGCCGTTTTTACTGGTTTGGCCTTTATCCACTTAGTGAATTTATCCACCATAACCAGTAAATATTTCTTCTTGTGGCTTCCCCCTTTAAGGGGTCTGACCATATCTAGCCCTCAAACTGCAAAAGGCCAAGTGATGGGCATTGTTCTTAAGGCAGTGGGCAACATATGCCTTTGATTGGCGAAAATCTGACATCGCACACAGCATCACACAAGGGCCTGTGCGTCTGCTCGGGCAAGGCCTTGCTTACGAGGGCCCGAGCTGCAGCATGATTGCCGCCTAGACCAGCGTGTATTTCAGCCAGGAGTTGTCGTCCCTCCTCTTCCGAGATGCACCACTGGAGTACCCCGTTAGTGCTTTTATTGTATAGTTCACCTTCGTGAACTTTATAGGCTTTAGAACGCCGAACTATTTGATGAGCCTCATTTTGATCTTCAGGAAGTTCCTGCGTATTGAGGTAGGACAGGAAGGGTTCGGTCCGTGGAGCAATAATGGCCATGATTATAGGGGCGGAGGGTGTTATTTCAGTGCCGGAGCCCCCGATGATATCTGAATTGTGTTCGGTTGCTGGGGGTATGGTCGGTTCCGGACTAGTATTTCCGCTCTCATCCTGCCATACCACGGATGGCATCAAGAGCCTTTCCACAAAGGTGTTAGGCGAGACGGGATCACGTTGTGACGCCCGGATAATTAAGCTACAGTAAACCTCTGCTAATGATGCCACGTCACCTCGGTTAATGTAGTTAATCTCGGTTAGTTCAAAAACCAATTCAAATTCAAAATTGAATTAAAGGCAAACAATAAAAGTTTTCAAAATTAAAACTAAAATGTTCGGAGTGAACCAAATATTGCATAGGTAATTATGGTGGAGAACCGACTCCTTTATGAAATGGTTAAATACTCTAAAAATGAAGAAAACCATAGCAAAACAATTATTTATACGATTTTAAATATTAATCAAATATTAAATTAGCTAATTTGACCACCAAACTTTTTATGGTAGAGGGTTGTTCTGAAACCTTAATTTAGGAGCTAAGGTTATATTTTATAAAACTATAAATAAAAGAGGAACTAAAATTAAAACAAAAAAAAGAAAAGAACAAAAACAGAAAACTAAACTAACAAACAAATAAAAAGGCAAAGGCTGCCCCCCTTTCCACACTGGGCCTCTTGGCCCAGTCGGCTCCGTCGACCAGGCCGGCCCAACCGGCCACCCCTCGCTCCCCTTATCCCCACCTCGACCGGAACCCTAGCTACACCCCCACTCCCTCCCGAACCGCTCGTCTCCACTTCCCCCCTCACTCCCCCGATCCCCTTCTGGATCGGGATCCCATCGACAACGACCACGCAGAACCGCGCCGTCGTCGTTGTCGCAGCCGGAATCGTCCCCAAGCCACGAGGAGTTGTCCAGGAAGCGTGCCATCGTCGCCTTCCTCACCGGATAGAGGCAGTGAAGCCTCATCGATAGCGCCCATGTCGTTCCCCTCCGTCGGCGAACCGCCACTGCTAGTCTTCGATTAGTGCTTCCTCAGCCCCTCCGGACCTCCCAGATCCGTCCCGAGCACACCCCGAGCATCGCTATGAGGCCTCCGCTCGATTCCCCTTCTCCGTTTTGTTTCTCCGTCGCCGTAGGTCGCTGTAACACCATCGTAGACGGGGCTCTGCTCTCGCGCGCTCTTAGCCACGCCTTGCACCCGCTCATCGCGCGCCGCCCGCGCCTTGCCTTCCCCGTGCTGCTTTCATCATGCTTGCTACCCGCTACTGCCCGATCTTCTGCTTGCTTTCGACCGCCGCCGCCTCCGACCGCCGCTCCTCGCGCTCGCTCACCCCCCTCGCGCACCCATGGCCACGCGCGCTGGTGACGTTCGCAGCCGCCGCTGCCCTTCCCCATCCCCGCTGCAGCTACCGTCTCCCCCCCCCCGTCGCCTCCCCCTGCGGTGCCGCCGGCTTTCGCCGCCCAGCCACCCGCTTCGTCTCCGCCTCGGCTTGTGCCGCTCGGCCACTCGCCGTGGCCTCGCCACTTTGCCCGAGGCGGACAGCCTCCGTCTCCACGGGCGGGCGTCCTGGCGCCCCGTGCCCGATCCACCGCCCGCGCCCGTTTGGCCCTATGGGCCACTGCCCAGTGGGGCCCCCACCCAGGCCCCTGTTAAAAAAAAGAAGAATAAAAAATATAATTAAATTAATTAATTAATTAATTAATTAATTAATTAGTTAACTTAATTAGATCTGTTAAATTAACCTAATCACTTATTAAACTAACTAATCCTGTTTAGTTAACCTGAGTCAATGACAACCGGGACCCACGCATCAGTTTGACCAAGTCAACAGACTGTTGACTGTTGACATCACCCTGATGTCATGCTGACATCATAATGGCATTTCCAAATTAATTTAATTCTGTTAATTCCAAAAATGATTAAAAACTTTGAAAAATTAATATAAATTAAACCGTAACTCGGATGAAAATACTTTGTACATGAAAGTTGCTTAGAACGACGAGACGAACCCGAATACGTAGCCTGTTTGTCCGCCACACATCCCTAGCATAGCAAACATGCAAATTTCCCCCTCCGGTTCATCTGTCCAAAAACGCGAAACACCGGTGATACTTTCCCGGATGTTTCCCCCCTTCGCCGCTATCACCTCCTACTACGTTAGGTCACCTCTAGCACCTCGTATTGCCATGTTACGCTTGGTGATGCTTTGATTGCTCTGTTATTTATTCCCCCTCTGTTGCTTCTTTCCGGTAGACACCGAGACCGGCCTTGTTGCTACCTAATGCGACTACGGTGTTGATGACCCCTCCTTCTTGCCGAGCAACCAGGCAAGGCCCCCCTTGATCACCGGATATAGCCTATTCCTTCTCTATCTTTGCTTGCATTAGAGTAGTGTACCATATTACTTTGCTTCGGTTAATCATATTCTCTTTGCATAGCCCGTCATTGTTGCTACAATTGTTGATACCTTTACCTGCTATCCTAATGCTTAGTATAGGATGCTAGTGTTCCATCGGTGGCCCTACATTCTTGTCAAATGCGCCATGCTATACTATCGGGCCGTGATCACTCGGGAGGTGATCACGGGTATATACATATATACATACATACTATACAGGTGGTGACTAAAGTCGGGTCGACTCGTTGAGTACCCACATGTGATTCTGATGTGGGGGCTGAAGGGGCAGGTGGCTCCATCCCGGTAGAGGTGGGCCTGTGTTCCCGACGGCCCCTGGCTGTTACTTTGTGGCGGAGCGACAGGGCAGGTTGAGACCACCTAGGAGAGAGGTGGGCCTGGCCCTGGTCGGCGTTTGCGGTTACTTCATAATAACACGCTTAACGAGATCTTGGTATTTTATCTGAGTTCCGCCCTTTGGCCTATACGCACTAACCAACTACGCGGGAAAGATATGGGCACTTTCGGCGTCGTGGTATCGGTAGAAGCCTTCATGACGTCGGCGAAGCGCGCCAGATTGGAACATAAGCCTGCTCTTGTATTAAGGGGGCTAGTTCTACTTCCGGCCGCCCTCGTAACGTGCATGTGTGCAATGGGCGATGGGCCCAGACCCCTGCGCCATAGGATTTAGACCGGTGTGCTGACCTCTCTGTTGTGCCTAGGTAGGGCTGCGATGTGTTGATCTTCCGAGGCCGGGCATGACCCAGAAAGTGTGTCCGCCAAATGGGATCGGCGTGTTGGGTTATGTGGTGCACCCCCTGGAAGTTTATCTAGTCGAATAGCCGTGTCCCGCGGTAAAAGGACGACCCGGAGTTGTACCTTGACCTTATGACAACTTGAACCGGATACTTAATAAAACACACCCTTCCAAGTGCCAGATATAACCCGGTGATCGCTCCCACACAGGGCGACGAGGGGAGGATCGCCGGGTAGGTTTATCCTATGCGATGATACTTGGTGAACTTACCATCTACTCTCTTCTACATGCTGCAAAATGGAGGCTGCCAGAAGCATAGTCTTTGACATGACTAGCTATCCCCCTCTTATTCTGGCATTCTGAAGTTCAGTACACCGATATGGCCCTTTACATAGATACCCATGCATATGTAGTAAAGATCCTTGCTTGCGAGTACTTTGGATGAGTACTCACAGTTGATTTTCTTCCTCTTTTCCCCCTTTCCCTTCTACCTGGTTGTCGCAACCAGATGCCGGAGCCCAGGAGCCAGACGCCACCGTCGACGACGACTCCTACTACATCGGAGGTGCCTACTACTACGTGCAGCCCGCTGACGACGACCAGGAGTAGTTAGGAGGATCCCAGGTAGGAGGCCTGCGCCTCTTTCGATCTGTATCCCAGTTTGTGCTAGCCTTATTATGGCACCTTGTTTAACTTATATGCATCGAGATATTGTTGCTTCCACTGACTCGTCTATGATCGAGCACTTGTATTCGAGCCCTCGAGGCCCCTAAGCTTGTATTATGATTCTTGTATGACTTATTTTATTTTAGAGTTGTGTTGTGATATCTTCCGTGAGTCCACGATCTTGATTGTACATGTTTGCGTGTATGATTAGTGTATGATTGAATAGGGGGCGTCACAAGTTGGTATCAGAGCCGACTGCCTGTAGGAATCCCCTTCCACACTCCTTGGCCGAAGTCGAGTCTAGACTTTACAAAACCTTTTACCAACATGGTTGTGCGGCCCATGGGCCCACGTCGCTATTGGGTGGCATTAGGATCTATTATTCCTCATCTATACTCTAGGATTCTAATCTCTCTTCTATTCGGGTTAAATGAATTTCTCAAATCTAACTTTAGGTTCTCGAAAACACTTTCTCCCGGAGAGCCCCTTCAGTCCAGATGATCGCCGGCTGCACCAGATGATTTTGAAGTTACTCTCCGATACTCTTTTGAGACTTTGTGCCCTTTGCTTTTGCAATTCCCTACCACCGAAATATCCCTAGGGATAAATACATACACTTGCCGTTCTTACTTCTATTCCCAGTTGATCTTGTTATTACAATATAACTTGAAATCCTTTCTATTGTTCTGAGAATATTTTGTGCCTACTGCCTTGCAGTTCCTTGCCACCTGAATACCCCTACGGATAATTTCTCGCCCTTATCGAGTATCCGTTCATCCCCAGTTGTTCATGTGTTTCACAATGGTCTTCGAAATACTATTTGATCCTCCAAAAATCCTTAGTAGCTTATTGCTCTGCAATACTTGTTTGCTTGCATTATGGATGCTTTCCATTTTATGCAGCAATATTCGTTAGTATCCTTAGGCACCATCATTTTGATCCTATTGATTCAACATGAGTGCGAATGCACGCAATCATCAGTTGATCCTTTTAAATTACCTTTCCGGCTCAGACGTCAATTTAAACATGAGCTGGATCTCGACCAATCAAATTGCCGTCGATTGTACCCCTAAGGCTATTCAACTTATCCATCCTTAATCAGAGCATTGCTTATGATCCCTTGTCTTGGAATTCATAATTCCTTTGCATTTGAGCTTTGGGTTAGTCAGTTGTTTCTATAATCCGATGCACTTGCATTCCTTCTTCCTTTGATAGTGTACCGATACTCACATCAGCTCCGTTGTAGACCACCAGACCTCTTGTTGGATTATTATCCGGCAGTGTCCTCCATACTCAAATAACCTCGTGAGCCTTTCCACGGATATATAAAGCCTTTGGTAAATTGTATTCTCTGCTTTCTCAACCATGCTCTGTTTTTGAGCTGGTGATATTTACTATTGAAGCTTGTGGTATATGTTTCCACGATACCCCGATGGGTTGAACATATGCCTTCCTTAATATGTGTGAACTCGAAAGTTTTCACGAGTCATACTCTTCTGGTATTTTGCCAGATAAAATTTCAACACTACAACTTCTTCGAAAATGAGAAGTGAATGAAAGGTTATGCATTGGAGAAGTGGGAGTCGACCTTGAACTTTGTGTTCATGCCCATGGACTTGATGTGGAACTTATCATGGAAGCTTCTTGCAAAATATTTAATCCTTTGGGCAATTCTTCCGGTATCATTAAATTGGATCCCTTGCAGCTATGGTTCCGACCATATTGTTCTTCTTTGACCCCATTTCTCGGGCAAGTTTAAGCATTTGTCTTCTGCGGACCAATACCCCACTCCAACCTCTACTTTGATCTGTCGTCGAGTATTACCCTCCTGGTATCTTGAGATTATCACGGAACAACATTACTTCTTATGAGTTCTTCATAAAGTACTACATTCTCACCGATTCCAATTTTTCCTGGGTTCTGAGTGGTTAGTCCCTCGAGTACACCGTTAAGCGAATCGTGTCCGTTCAACAATTCAACCATTTTAAGCAATCTTCCTTGCTTACGAGATTGTACCCAATTACTTCATTCCTAGCTTAATTGACTATATCATTATTGTGCTTATTTCTTTGTGCTACGGTTCCTTCTTCACGGAGCATAATTTTTGACGATGAGCTAAGCTTAAGTCGATCTTCCTCATCATATCATTTCTCCTTGAACAACGAGCTTGATTTTGAGTTTGTGTCTTACCTGTGGTTCCAATAACCTCTTGCTTCATCATCCCGTTGACTTGATGTCATCGCTGATCGATTACATCCTCATGAAATCTCTCGACAAAATTTGTCGTGATCATCATCAACATTTGGCTCCTTTCAGGATATCGATCGAATTCATGATGATAAGTGCCATCCTCATTCCTTGGTAATATGAGTTACCATCAACAACATCCTTACCTTCCTTTCATCACAAACTTGTTCATGTTATGGATGCAACTTGCTATCCAGCTCGTATTATGATCTAACCTTGAAGTATTACTGCCTTTTTGTCAAGGATGTTGTGAGAATTTCACCACCTCTTGAAGAATTCTTGATATAAGTGATACCTCACCATCACCATTCTTTCTTGGTCCTCGTGTTGATTTCAACCGGTGTACCAACATGCGAACGGTGCTGTTTGGATTCTGCTCTTCCAGCAACCCTATTGCTTTGAAGTTAATGGTCGGCCGTTCATCCTTACACTATTGATTATTGAATCACCATTCTGACATTGGTCGTGCAACCCAACCCATAATTCGGCCGCACCTTTCAACCAATGTTTAATTGTCTATGTTTTCCTCGAGCATACTTCATTATATCATTTGATCTGACAAATGCAATCTCCTTATCCACATAATTGTGGAGATGCATCTTTTTGGATACCTCGTTGAATTATTGCTAAGTCAATCAGCCACTTTCTCATCCTCCCCTTGGCTTAATGATGAACCCTTGTTGAACTTCGCTGTCATAGTTCATTTCCCAAGAATCATATAATGTCATCTCGTCAATTGTGTTGCACCTCTTCTTCTCAGGCATCCCGAGTCTGAGATATCCTAACACCAATCAGATATGAATCCCAGTCAGATATGATGGTTGGGACATGTTTTCGAAGAGTTATAACGTTGGTCTTTTTTTGACTCGGCAAGGTGATGTCATGCCTAGCACACCTGACCAGAGGACCTATTGTTATAATTTTCCTTTTAGAAATGCTATCCATTCTTCCATGAGGAATTTGTAAGACTTATTCTACAAGCTTGTAACGCCCAGGTAATTAAGCTACAGTAATCCCACGCTAATGGTGCCACGTCACCACAGTTACTGTTGTTAACCGCGCGATGATTCAAAACCGTTTCAAAATTTAAAGTCAAATTAATGTCAACAATAAAAGTTTTTCAAAATTTAAAACAAAAATGTTCGGGAGGTGCCATATTTTGCATAAGTAACTATGATGTAATAAACACATTTTTAAAAAAATGTCTAGATAATTTAAAATGATTTAAAACAGAAAAGAAAATAAATAAAAAGAAAAGAAATTACAACTAAAATGTTGAATTGAACCAAATATTGCATAGAGTAATTATGGTGGAGAACCGACTCCTTTATGAAATGGTTAAATACTCTAAAAATGAAGAAAACCATAGCAAAACAATTATTTATACGATTTTAAATATTAATCAAATATTAAATTAGCTAATTTGACCACCAAACTTTTTATGGTAGAGGGTTGTTACGAAACCTTAATTTAGGAGCTAAGGTTATATTTTATAAAACTATAAATAAAAGAGGAACTAAAATTAAAACAAAAAAAGTAAAGAACAAAAACAGAAAACTAAACTAACAAACAAATAAAAAGGCAAAGGCTGCCCCCCTGTCCATACTGGGCCTCTTGGCCCAGTCGGCTCCGTTGACCAGGCCGGCCCAACCGGCCACCCCTCGCTCCCCTTATCCCCACCTCGACCGGAACCCTAGCTACACCCCCACTCCCTCCCGAACCGCTCGTCTCCACTTCCCCCCTCACTCCCCCGATCCCCTTCTGGATCGGGATCCCATCGACAACGACCACGCAGAACCGCGCCGTCGTCGTTGTCGCAGCCGGAATCGTCCCCAAGCCACGAGGAGTTGTCCAGGAAGCGTGCCATCGTCGCCTTCCTCGCCGGATAGAGGCAGTGAAGCCTCATCAATAGCGCCCATGTCGTTCCCCTCCGTCGGCGAACCGCCACTGCTAGTCTTCGATTAGTGCTTCCTCAGCCCCTCCGGACCTCCCAGATCCGTCCCGAGCACACCCCGAGCATCGCTATGAGGCCTCCGCTCGATTCCCCTTCTCCGTTTGTTTCTCCGTCGCCAGAGGTCGCCAGTAACACCATCGTAGACGGGGCTCTGCTCTCGCGCGCTCTTAGCCACGCCTTGCACCCGCTCATCGCGCGCCGCCCGCGCCTTGCCTTCCCCGAGGCTGTGCTCGCCAGCATCATGCTTGCTACCATTGCTACACCTGCCCGATCTTTCTTTGCTTTCTGACCGCCGCCGCCTCAGCCGCCCGCTCCTCGCTCGCTCACCCCCTCGCGCACCCATGGCCCCACCTTGGTGGCGTTCGCAGCCGCGCTGCCCTTCCCCATCCCGCTGCAGCTACCGTCTCCCCGTCGCCTCCCCTGCGGTGCCGCCCGGCTTTCATCGCCGCAGCCACCTCGCTCGTCTCCGCCTCTGGCTTGTGCCGCTCCGGCCACTCGCCGTGGCCTCGCCACTGCCGCCGGAGGCGGACAACCTCCGTCTCTACGGGCGGGCGTCCTGGCGCCCCGTGCCCGATCCACCGCCCGCGCCCGTTTGGCCCTATGGGCCACTGCCCAGTGGGGCCCCCACCCAGGCCCCTGTTAAAAAAAGAAGAATAAAAAATATAATTAAATTAATTAATTAATTAATTAATTAGTTAACTTAATTAGATCTGTTAAATTAACCTAATCACTTATTAAACTAACTAATCCTGTTTAGTTAACCTGAGTCAATGACAACCGGGACCCACGCATCAGTTTGACCAAGTCAACAGACTGTTGACTGTTGACATCACCCTGATGTCATGCTGACATCATAATGGCATTTCCAAATTAATTTAATTCTGTTAATTCCAAAAATGATTAAAAACTTTGAAAAATTAATATAAATTAAACCGTAACTCGGATGAAAATACTTTGTACATGAAAGTTGCTCAGAACGACGAGACGAACCCGAATACGTAGCCTGTTTGTCCGCCACACATCCCTAGCATAGCAAACATGCAAATTTCCCCCTCCGGTTCATCTGTCCGAAAACGCGAAACACTGGTGATACTTTCCCGGATGTTTCCCCCCTTCGCCGCTATCACCTCCTACTACGTTAGGTCACCTCTAGCACCTCGTATTGCCATGTTACGCTTGGTGATGCTTTGATTGCTCTGTTATTTATTCCCCCTCTGTTGCTTCTTTCCGGTAGACACCGAGACCGACGCCGCTGCTACCTAGTACGACTACGGTGTTGATGACCCCTCCTTCTTGCCAGAGCAACCAGGCAAGCCCCCCCCCCTTTGATCACCAGATATCGCCTATTCCTTCTCTATACTGCTTGCATTAGAGTAGTGTACCATGTTACTGCTTTCGGTTAATCATATTCTGCTGCATAGCCTGTCATTGTTGCTACAATTGTTGATACCTTTACCTGCTATCCTAATGCTTAGTATAGGATGCTAGTGTTCCATCAGTGGCCCTACATTCTTGTCCGTCTGCCATGCTATACTATCGGGCCGTGATCACTCGGGAGGTGATCACGGGTATATACATATATACATACATACTATACGGTGGTGACTAAAGTCGGGTCGACTCGTTGAGTACCCACATGTGATTACGATGTGAAATTTGAAGGCAGGTGGCTCCATCCCGTAGAGGTGGGCTGTGTTCCCTGACCCCTGGCTGTTACTTTGTGGCGGAGGCGGCAGGCAGGTTGAGACCACCTAGGAGAGAGGTGGGCACAGCCTGGTCGGCGTTGCTTGGTTACTTCATAATAACACGCTTAACGAGATCTTGGTATTTTATCTCGAGTCCGCCACCGGCCTATACGCACTAACCAACTACGCGGGAAAGATATGGGCACTTTCGGCGTCGTGGTATCGGCGAAGCCTTCATGACGTCGGCCGAAGCCGTAGCGCCCATTGGAACATAAGCCTGCTCTTGTATTAAGGGGGCTAGTTCTACTTCCGGCCGCCCTCGTAACGTGCATGTGTGCAATGGGCGATGGGCCCAGACCCCTGCGCCATAGGATTTAGACCGGTGTGCTGACCTCTCTGTTGTGCCTAGGTAGGGCTGCGATGTGTTGATCTTCCGAGGCCGGGCATGACCCAGGAAAGTGTGTCCGGCCAAATGGGATCGAGCGTGTTGGGTTATGTGGTGCACCCCTGCAGGGAAGTTTATCTATTCGAATAGCCGTGTCCAACGTAAAATGACGACCCGGAGTTGTACCTTGACCTTATGACAACTTGAACCGGATACTTAATAAAACACACCCTTCCAAGTGCCAGATATAACCCGGTGATCGCTCTCACACAGGGCGACGAGGGGAGGAACGCCGGGTAGGTTTATTCTATGCGATGATACTTGGTGAACTTACCATCTACTCTCTTCTACATGCTGCAAAATGGAGGCTGCCAGAAGCGTAGTCTTTGACAGGACTAGCTATCCCCCTCTTATTCTGGCATTCTGAAGTTCAGTACACCGATATGGCCCTTTACATAGATACCCATGCATATGTAGTAAAGATCCTTGCTTGCGAGTACTTTGGATGAGTACTCACAGTTGATTTTCTTCCTCTTTCCCCTTTCCTTCTACGGTTGTCGCAACGGATGCGAACCAGGAGCGGGCGCCACCGTCGACGACGACTCCTACTACATCGGAGGTGCCTACTACTACGTGCAGCCCGCTGACGACGACCAGGAGTAGTTAGGAGGATCCCAATTAGGAGGCCTGCGCCTCTTTCGATCTGTATCCCAGTTTGTGCTAGCCTTATTATGGCACCTTGTTTAACTTATGTCTGTACTGAGATATTGTTGCTTCCGCTGACTCGTCTATGATCGAGCACTTGTATTCGAGCCCTCGAGGCCCCTGGCTTGTATTATGATTCTTGTATGACTTATTTTATTTTAGAGTTGTGTTGTGATATCTTCCCGTGAGTCCCTGATCTTGATTGTACATGTTTGCGTGTATGATTAGTGTATGATTGAATAGGGGGCGTCACAAGTTGGTATCAGAGCCGACTGCCTGTAGGAATCCCCTTCCACACTCCTTGGCCGAAGTCGAGTCTAGACTTTACAAAACCTTTTACCAACATGGTTGTGCGGCCCATGGGCCCACGTCGCTATTGGGTGGCATTAGGATCTATTATTCCTCATCTATACTCTAGGATTCTAATCTCTCTTCTATTCGGGTTAAATGAATTTCTCAAATCTAACTTTAGGTTCTCGAAAACACTTTCTCCCGGAGAGCCCCTTCGGTCTAGATGATCGCCGGCTGCACCAGAAGATTTTGAAGTTACTCTCCGATACTCTTTTGAGACTTTGTGCCAGTTGCTTTTGCAATTCCCTACCACCGAAATATCCCTATGGATAAATACATACACTTGCCGTTCTTACTTCTATTCCCAGTTGATCTTGTTATTACAATATACCTTGAAATCCTTTCTATTGTTCCGAGAATATTTTGTGCTTCTTGCCTTGCGTTCCTTGCCACTGAATACCCCTACGGATAATTTCTCGCCCTTATCGAGTATCCGTTCATCCCCAGTTGTTCATGTGTTTCACAATGGTCTTCGAAATACTATTTGATCCTCCAAAAATCCTTAGTAGCTTATTGCCCTGCAATACTTGTTTGCTTGCATTATGGATGCTTTCCATTTGTCTGGCAATATTCGTTAGTATCCTTAGGCACCATCATTTTGATCCTATTGATTCAACATGAGTGCGAATGCACGCAATCATCAGTTGATCCTTTTAAATTACCTTTCCGGCTCAGACGTCAATTTAAACATGAGCTGGATCTCGACCAATCAAATTGTCGTCGATTGTACCCCTAAGGCTATTCAACTTATCCATCCTTAATCAGAGCATTGCTTCTGATCCCTTGTCTTAAATTCATAATTCCTTTGCATTTGAGCTTTGGGTTAGTCGATTGTTTCTATAATCCGATGCACTTGCATTCCTTCTTCCTTTGATAGTGTACCGATACTCACATCAGCTCCGTTGTAGACCACTGACCTCTTGTTGGATTATTATCCCGTGAAGGTGTCCTCCATACTCAAATAACCTCGTGAGCCTTTCCACGGATATATAAAGCCTTTGGTAAATTGTATTCTCTCGCTTTCTCAACCATGCTCTGTTTTTGAGCTGGTGATATTTACTATTGAAGCTTGTGGTATATGTTTCCACGATACCCCGATGGGTTGAACATATGCCTTCCTTAATATGTGTGAACTCGAAAGTTTTCACGAGTCATACTCTTACGGTATTTTGCCAGATAAAATTTCAACACTACAACTTCTTCGAAAATGAGAAGTGAATGAAAGGTTATGCATTGGAGAAGTGGGAGTCGACCTTGAACTTTGTGTTCATGCCCATGGACTTGATGTGGAACTTATCATGGAAGCTTCTTGCAAAATATTTAATCCTTTGGGCAATTCTTCCGGTGTCATTAAATTGGATCCCTTGCAGCTATGGTTCCGACCATATTGTTCTTCTTTGACCCCATTTCTCGGGCAAGTTTAAGCATTTGTCTTCTGCGGATCAATACCCCACTCCAACCTCTACTTTGATGCATGCCGAGTATTACCCTCCTGGTATCTTGAGATTATCACGGAACAACATTACTTCTTATGAGTTCTTCATAAAGTACTACATTCTCACCGATTCCAATTTTTCCTGGGTTCTGAGTGGTTAGTCACTCGAGTACACCGTTAACTGAATCGTGTCCGTTCAACAATTCAACCATTTTAAGCAATCTTCCTTGCTTACGAGATTGTACCCAATTACTTCATTCCTAGCTTAATTGACTATATCATTATTGTGCTTATTTTACTGTGCTACCTGGTTCCTTCTTCACGGAGCATAATTTTTGACGATGAGCTAAGCTTAAGTCGATCTTCCTCATCATATCATTTCTCCTTGAACAACGAGCTTGATTTTGAGTTTGTGTCTTACCTGTGGTTCCAATAACCTCTTGCTTCATCATCCCGTTGACTTGATGTCATCACGATCGATTACATCCTCATGAAATCTCTCGACAAAATTTGTCGTGATCATCATCAACATTTGGCTCCTTTCAGGATATCGATCGAATTCATGATGATAAGTGCCATCCTCATTCCTTGGTAATATGAGTTACCATCAACAACATCCTTACCTTCCTTTCATCACAAACTTGTTCATGTTATGGATGCAACTTGCTATCCAAATTTCGTATTATGATCTAACCTTGAAGTATTACTGCCTTTTTGTCAAGGATGTTGTGAGAATTTCACCACCTCTTGAAGAATTCTTGATATAAGTGATACCTCACCATCACCATTCTTTCTTGGTCCTCGTGTTGATTTCAACCGGTGTACCAACATGCGAACGGTGCTGTTTGGATTCTGCTCTTCCAGCAACCCTATTGCTTTGAAGTTAAAGGTCGGCCGTTCATCCTTACACTATTGATTATTGAATCACCATTCTGACATTGGTCGTGCAACCCAACCCATAATTCGGCCGCACCTTTCAACCAATGTTTAATTGTCTATGTTTTCCTCGAGCATACTTCATTATATCATTTGATCTGACAAATGCAATCTCCTTATCCACATAATTGTGGAGATGCATCTTTTTGGATACCTCGTTGAATTATTGCTAAGTCAATCAGCCACTTTCTCATCCTCCCCTTGGCTTAATGATGAACCCTTGTTCGGAACTCGCTTTCATAGTTCATTTCCCAAGAATCATATAATGTCATCTCGTCAATTGTGTTGCACCTCTTCTTCTCAGGCATCCCGAGTCTGAGATATCCTAACACCAATCAGATATGAATCCCAGTCAGATATGATGGTTGGGACATGTTTTCGAAGAGTTATAACGTTGGTCTTTTTTTGACTCGGCAAGGTGATGTCATGCCTAGCACACCGACTGTGAGGACCTATTGTTATAATTTTCCTTTTAGAAATGCTATCCATTCTTCCATGAGGAATTTGTAAGACTTATTCTACAAGCTTGTAACGCCCAGGTAATTAAGCTACAGTAATCCCACGCTAATGGTGCCACGTCACCACAGTTACTGTTGTTAACCGCGCGATGATTCAAAACCGTTTCAAAATTTAAAGTCAAATTAATGTCAACAATAAAAGTTTTTCAAAATTTAAAACAAAAATGTTAAGAGGTGCCATATTTTGCATAAGTAACTATGATGTAATAAACACATTTTTAAAAAAATGTCTAGATAATTTAAAATGATTTAAAACAGAAAAGAAAATAAATAAAAAGAAAAGAAATTACAACTAAAATGTTCGGAGTGAACCAAATATTGCATAGGTAATTGTGGTGGAGAACCGACTCCTTTATGAAATGGTTAAATACTCTAAAAATGAAGAAAACCATAGCAAAACAATTATTTATACGATTTTAAATATTAATCAAATATTAAATTAGCTAATTTGACCACCAAACTTTTTATGGTAGAGGGTTGTTACGAAACCTTAATTTAGGAGCTAAGGTTATATTTTATAAAACTATAAATAAAAGAGGAACTAAAATTAAAACAAAAAAAGAAAAGAACAAAAAATGTAAAACTAAACTAACAAACAAATAAAAAGGCAAAACTGCCCCCCTTTCCACACTGGGCCTCTTGGCCTGGGCCGGCTCCGTCGACCAGTGCCGGCCCAACCGCCACCCTCGCCCCTTATCCCCACCTCGGCCGAACCCTAGCTACACCCCCACTCCCTCCCGAACCGCTCGTCTCCACTTCCCCCCTCACTCCCCCGATCCCCTTCTGGATCGGGATCCCATCGACAACGACCACTCAGAACCGCGCCGTCGTCGTTGTCGCAGCCCACCCGCGCCCGCTAGAGAAGCACTTCTCTGAGGCCGCCCACATGCGCCAGGCTGCGCCCAACTCCTGCTGCCCGCGCACGCTTGCCTCCTCGAGCTCACCGCATCCGCTGCCGCCCTCGCGCCTTCACAGCCACCGGTGCCGTGGCGGCGCTCGCCCCGCGCCTACCGCTGCTCTTCGCCGCGGTCCTGTTGCTGTGCTCCGCCCGAGGTTCGCCTGACCCTCCTGCGAGCGCGTCCACGCGCTGCCTCGCCGTCGTGCCGCGCTTGTCATCGGCGCACCGCCCCTGATCGCCCCCTCGAGCGGCCGCCCCCACTCCGACCGGGTCCTGGCACCCGCTGCGCCTGTTCGGGCGGCGCCCACAACGCCCGAACCCGCTATGGCTCCCCCTGACCCAATGACATGTGGGGCCTAGCCCCTGGAACGTTTAAAAAAAAGATTAAAAGAAAATAATAAAAATATTAATTAATTAATTAATTAGTTAACTAAATTAATTAACTTAACTAATCCTGATTAGATTAACCTAATTACTAATTAAACTAATTAATCTGTTTTAGTTAATCTCAGTCAATGATAAACGAGACCCACACGTCGATTGACGAATAGCAACGCTGTGTTGACCTCTTGACGTCATCTTGATGTAAGCGTGCAATCGCTCGATAATGTTGTTTTAAAATAATTAAATAAATCCTAAAATGATTTAAATCTTTTAAAATTAATATAAAATAAACCGTAGCTCGGATGGAAAAACTTTGTACATGAAAGTTGCTCAGAATGACGAGACGAATCTGGGTATGCAGCTAGTTCGTCCGCCACACATCCCTAGCTTAGCGAACACGGAACTTTCCCCCTCCGTTTCATCTGTCCGAATACGCGAAACACCGGGGATATTTTCCCGGATGTTTCCCCCCTTCACCGGTATCACCTCATACCGCATTAGGGCACACCTAGCACCGCTACTTGACATGTCATGCATCGTCACGCTTATGTTTGCATTATATTTATTGTTTCTTCCCCCTCTTCTCTCGTTAGACACCGAGATCGACGCCACTGCTACCCAGTACGACTACGGTGTTGACGACCCCTCCTTGCCAGAGCTTCCAGGCAAGCCCCCCCCCTTGATCACCAGATATCGCCTATTCTTCTCCGTATTACTTGCATTAGAGTAGTGTAGCATGTTACTGCTTTTCGTTAATCCTATTCTGCTGCATAGCCTGTCATTGTTGCTACAGTTGTTACCCTTACACCTTTATCCTCCGCTTAGTATAGGATGCTAGTGTTCCATCAGTGGCCCTACACTCTTGTCCGTCTGCCATGCTATACTACTGGGTCGTGATCACTTCGGGAGGTGATCACGAGCATATGCTATATACTTTATACTATTACATTACTTATGATACTGTTTGGAGATGGGGGCTGAAGGGATAGGTGGCTCCATCCCGGTAGAGGTGGGCCTAGGTTTCTTCCGAAGATACCCACTATCCTTTTTCGTAAGTACGATGGAACCCCCGAAGAAAGGATGACGACTTCATCATGATGCCCTGAAGCAGAGGAATGAAGACAACAACATAATGGATCGACCTCTTCGTGAAGAGCAACCAAGACCGAGAAGAATCGTTAGAATTTCGTAACCAAAACTTTCCCCCTTATTCCACATCTTAAATCTCGGGACGAGATTTCTTGTAGTGGAGGAGTTTTGTAACGCCCGGGTAATTAAGCTACAGTAATCCCACGCTAATGGTGCCAGGTCACCACGGTTACTATTGTTAGCCGTGCGATGATTCAAAACCGTTTCAAAATTTAAATTCAAATTAATGTCAACAATAAAAGTTTTTCAAAATTTAAAACAAAAATGTTTGGGAGGTGCCATATTTTGCATAAGTAACTATGGTGTAATAAACACATTTTTATAAAATGCCGAGATAATTTAAAATGATTTAAAACAGAAAAGAAAATAAATAAAAAGAAAAGAAATTACAAAATAGAAAGAAACAAACAACCAAAATAAATAAATAAATAAAAGGAAACGCCCCACTGGCCTTGACCCAGTGCCCGATCGGCCACCCCCCCAGGGCGGCCCAACCACCCCCGCACCCCCATAACCTCCCCCACTCCTCCCACTCGCCCACCGACACCCACACTCCACCCCGAAATATCTCCCCCCTCCCTCGATTGGATCGGGATCGAGGAGGGGAACCGCTCACCGCCACCGCCCGGTGCCGCCTCGCCGCGACGCCGCACCGCCGTCGCCCGTCGCCGCCCGGACCCCCCCTCACCGGCCTGCCTCCTCCCCGCACGTTGTCTCCGACCTCCTTCCCGAGCACCGCTGCCTCGTACCCTACGCCCCGCGGTGAGGCTCCGGCCTCCCTCCCTCTCTCCCCTTTTTCTTCGTCACCGGCATCGCCCACCGCGCGCCGACCGCGCTCGGCCCTGCGCCTCGCCGTGATCCTTCGCGCCCCCGTACGCGCACGCCCTCGCCCGCTCACGGCGCTTCCGCCCCCAGCCTCGCGCACGCCGCCCTACGCGTCCTGGACGCGCCCGTGCTGTGCTCCCCTCGCCCGCTTCCTCCCGCAGCCCTCAGGCCCACCCGCGCCCGCCGTTCCCCGCTCTTCTCTGTGGCCGCCCATATGCGCCGGGCTGCGCCCAAGTCCTGCTGCCCGCGCAAGCTTGCCTCCTCGCGCTTACCGCATACGCTGCCACCCTCGCGCCTTCACAGCCACCAGTGCCGTGGCGGCGCTCGCCCCGCGCCTACCGCTGCTCCTCGCCGTCCCATTCTGGCTCCCCGAGGTTTGCTGACCCTCTGCCTTGTGCATGCGCTGCCTGACCATCGTGCCGCGCTCGTCGCTGGCGCACCGCCCCTGCTCGCCTCCTCAAGCGGCCTCCCCCGCTCCGACCGGGTCCTGGAACCCGCTTCGACTATTCGGGCGGCGCCCGCAACGCCCGAACCCGCTATGCCCCCCCTGACCCAATGACATGTGGGGCCTAGCCCCTGGAACGTTAAAAAAAGATTAAAAGAAAATAATAAAAATATTAATTAGTTTATTAATTAGTTAACTAAATTAATAAACTTAAACTTAACTAATCCGTATTAGATTAACCTAATTACTAATTAAACTAATTAATCTGTTTTAGTTAATCTCAGTCAATGACAAACGGGACCCACACGTCAGTTGACCAGTCAACGCCTCTGATGACTGCTGACGCCATGCCGACGTCAGCGTGCACTGTTCTGGATAATGTTGTTTAAAAATAATTAAATAAATAGTAAAAATGATTTAAATCTTTTCAAATTAATATAAAATAAACCGTAGCTCGGATGGAAAAACTTTGTACATGAAAGTCGCTCAGAACGACGAGACGAATCCGGATATGCAGCCCGTTCGTCCACCACACATCCCTTGCTTAGCGAACATGCAACTTTCCCCCTCCGTTTCATTAGTCCGAAAACGCGAAACACCGGGGATATTTTCCCGGATGTTTCCCCCCTTCACCGGTATCACCTCATACCGCGTTAGGGCACACCTAGCACCGCTACTTGACATGTCATGCATCGTCACGCTTATGTTTGCATTATATTTATTGTTTCTTCCCCCTCTTCTCTCGTTAGACACCGAGACCGACGCCCTTTGCTACCCGATGCGACTACGGTGTTGGCGACCCCTCCTTGCCGTGAGCTTCCGTGCAAGCCCCCCCTTGATCACCAGATATCTCCTATTCTTCTCTATACTTCTTGCATTAGAGTAGTGTAGCATGTTACTGCTTTCCGTTAATCCTATTCTGCTGCATAGCCTGTCATTGTTGCTAGAATTGTTGATACCTTTACCTGCTATCCTAATGCTTAGTATAGGATGCTAGTGTTCCATCAGTGGCCCTACATTCTTGTCCGTCTGCCATGCTATACTATCGGGCCGTGATCACTTGGGAGGTGATCACGGGTATATACATATATACATACATACTATACAGGTGGTGACTAAAGCCGGGTCGACTCGTTGAGTACCCACATGTGATTCCGATGTGGGGGCTGAAGGGGCAGGTGGCTCCATCCCGGTAGAGGTGGGCCTGGGTTCTCGATGGCCCCATTTGTTACTTTGTGGCGGAGGCGGCAGGCAGGTTGAGACCACCTAGGAGAGAGGTGGGCCTGGCCCTGGTCGGCGTTTGCGGTTACTTCATAATAACACGCTTAACGAGATCTTGGTATTTTATCTGAGTCTGGCCACTGGCCTATACGCACTAACCAACTACGCGGGAAAAATATGGGCACTCGACATCGTTGTATCAGCCGAAGCCTTCGTGGCGTCGGCGGCGGCGTAGCGCGGATTGGAACGTAAGCCTGCTCTTGTATTAAGGGGGCTAGTTCTGCTTCCGGCCGCCCTTGCAACATGCAGGTGTGCAATGGGCGATGGGCCCAGACCCCTGCGCCATAGGATTTCGACCGGCATGCTGACCTCTCTGTTGTGCCTAGGTAGGGTTTCGACGTGTTGATCTTCCGAGGCCGGGCATGACCCAGAAAAGTGTGTCCGGCCAAATGGGATCGAGCGTGTTGGGTTATGTGGTGCACCCCTGCAGGGAAGTTTATCTATGCGTAAAAGGACGACCCGGAGTTGTACCTTGACCTTATGACAACTAGAACTAGATACTTAATAAAACACACCCTTCCAATTGCCAGATATAACCTGGTGATCGCTCTCACACAGGGCGACGAGGGGAGGATCGCCGGGTAGGTTTATGCTATGCGATGATACTTGGTGAACTTACCATCTACTCTCTTCTACATGCTACAAGATGGAGGCTGCGAGCGTAGTCTTGACGGGACTAGCTATCCCCTCTTATTACGGCATTATGATTCGGTCCTTGATATGGCCATTTACACAGATACCTATGCATATGTAGCATAGATCCTTGCTTGCGAGTACTTTGGATGAGTACTCACAGTTGATTTTATTCCTCTTTTCCCCCTTTCCGTTCTACCTGGTTGTCGCAACCAGATGCCGGAGCCCAGGAGCCAGACGCCACCGTTGACGACGACTCCTACTACACCGGAGGTGCCTACTACTACGTGCAGCCCGCTGATGACGACCAGGAGTAGTTAGGAGGATCCCAGGCAGGAGGCCTGCGCCTCTTTCGATCTGTATCCCAGTTTGTGCTAGCCATCTTATGGCACCTTGTTTAACTTATGTCTGTACTTAGATATTGTTGCTTCCGCTGACTGATCTATGATCGAGCACTTGTATTCGAGCCCTCGAGGCCCCTGGCTTGTATTATGATGCTTGTATGACTTATTTTATTTTAGAGTTGTGTTGTGATATCTTCCCGTGAGTCCCTGATCTTGATCTACACGTTTGCGTGTATGATTAGTGTACGATTGAATCGGGGGCGTCACACATGTTTAGCGCCCATTCGAGCGAGGATGTCCGGTGCCTGATTACTACCTTGGGCAACATGATGGAACTCGAGCCCCTCAAACTGAACCGATATTTTGAGTATGGCGTTTTGGTATGCCGCCATTTTTGGGTCTTTTGCATTGAATTCTCCATTTATTTGGAATATTGCGAGGTTTGAATCCCCACACACCTCTAGGCGTTGTATTCCCATGGAGACAGCCATTCGGCGACCATGTAGAAGTGCCTCGTATTCGGCCGCATTATTTGGAGTCTGTATACATGATTTGTAACATGTAGCGGACTGTGTCCCCCATAGGGGATGTCAAGATGACACCATCCCCTAGCCCGACTAACATTTTAGAGACGTCAAAGTACATGATCCTACTGGAGTATGTGCTACACTCTTTAGGGAGCTTGGCTTCCGTCCACTCGGTGACAAATTCAGCCAGCACCTGAGATTTAATAGCGCGGCGTGGCTTGTATATTATTTCAAATGGTAGGAGCTCGATGGCCCATTTGGCTATGTGGCCGGTGGCATCTCGTTTATTTATGATGTCATTGAGTGGTACTTTGGATGCCAGCGTGATCGAACACTTTTGAAAGTAGTGCTTTGCAACTTTCGGGATGCCATAAAGACCGCATAAGTTATCTTCGATAGTGAGGGTATCGGGATCTGCATGGTGTAAGGACAGCTGATACATAGTACACTGGTTTCTGGATGGGGAATGTGTGTCCCTCTTCCTCTCATTCAACGACGAGTACGACGCTCACTACCTGGTGAGTCGCGGATATATAGAGCAACATAGGCTCGCCAACACTTGGTGCAGCTAGGATTGGCTTTCCTGCTAACAAAGATTTTATTTCTTCCACTCAGGTTGTAGCCGTGTCCATCCATTCGAAGTGGTCGGTGCGTCGGAGTAGTCGATAAAGTGGTAGCGCATTTTCTCCCAATCTGGAGATGAAGCAGCTCAAGGCCGCCACACACCCAGCTAGCTTTTGGACCTGATTTAAGTCTGTTGGCATGGCCAATTGTGATAGGGCTAGGATTTTGGCTGGGTTTGCTTTGATTCCTCTGTTGGAGACAATGAACCAGAGCAGTTTTCCGGCTGGAACTCCGAAGACACATTTTTCCAGATTAAGTCGTATGTCATATGTTCGGAGGTTGTCAAATGTGAGGCGGAGATCGTCCACCAATGATTCGACGTGTTTGGTCTTGATGACCACATCGTCCACATATGCTTCCACTGTCTTGCCAATTTGTTTTTTAAAACATGTTTGAATCATGCGTTCGTAAGTGGCACCAACGTTTTTAAGCCCGAAGGGCATAGTGTTGAAACAAAAAGTCCCATACGGGGTAATAAATGCCGTTGCGGCCTGGTTGGACTCCTTCATCTTAATCTGATGGTATCCGGAGTAAGCGTCGAGGAAACACAATGATTCGTGTCCCGTGGTTGCGTCAATAATTTGGTCAATGCGGGGCAGCGGGTAGGGGTCCTTAGGGCAAGCGTTATTGAGGTCTTTCAAATCGACGCAAAGGTGCCAGGATTTATCCTTCTTCGGCACCATGACCAGGTTGGCTAGGCAGTCCGGGTGCTTGATTTCTCTAATGAACCCGGCCTCGAGTAGTTTGGCTAGCTCCTCCCCCATAGCTGGTCGTTTGGGTTCGGAAAATCGTCGCAACGTTGCTTGACTGGTTTGAACCCTTTATTATATTGAGGCTATGTTCGGCCAGTCTACATGGGATCCCGGGCATGTCCAAAGGGTGCCAGGCAAAGATGTCCTAATTTTTGCGCAGGAACGCTCGTAGGGCGGCGCCGACCGTCGGATCCAACTGTGCTCCAATGGATGCTGTTTTATTAGGATCCGTCGGGTGCACTTGAAATTTGACTATTTTGTCTGTTGGTTTGGAAGAGGTGGATTTGGGCCTCTTGTTGAGGATCACATCGTCTTTGTCCACTGTGGAACGCAGGGTGGTTAGCTCTTTAGCCGCGAGGGCTTCGGCTAGTGCCTCGAGGGCCAAGGATGCGGTTTTGTTTTCGGTGCGGAGTGCTATATCCGGATCGCTGGTGATAGTGATCACTCCGTTGGGCCCTGGAATTTTAAGCTTCATGTACCCGTAATGGGTATGGCTTGGAAGCGTGCGAAGGCGTCCCGCCCCAAGAGGGCATGATATCCGTTGTTGAAAGGGGCCACGTGGAAGAGCAACTCTTCGGACCTGTAGTTCTCAAGCGTGCCGAATACTACATCAAGTTTGATTTTCCCCGAGCATCGTGCTTCTCGACTGGGGATGATGCCTCGAAAGGTGGTACTGCTTAGCTTGATGCGGATTTTGTCAATTTGCATTTTGTCGGGCGTATCCTCATATATGAGGTTAAGTACGCTACCGCCGTCCATGAGCACTTTGGTGAGTCGAAAGCCATCTACAATTGGATTTAAGACCAAGGCGGCTGGTGCTCGGACTGATCGGGCCCTTGGTTCGTCATCCACGGTAAAAGTTATGGCCGCATCATTCCAAGGGCTTATTGCGGTTACTTGGTTGACTTTGGCGAGGTCGTGAAGTGCCCTTTTATGCCGATTACTTAAGGAGAAGGTCTCGAAGACCGTAAAGACGTTAAGATCGTTGTTCTCCGAAGAATGCCACTCTAGAGTAGTACTGGTGAGGATAGCCTCACCGTTTTTAGCCACTTGCCGGAGTACCCAACATGCCCGAAGGCTGTGCGTTGGTTCGGTGCTCGGCGTCGCATGTATCTGACAGGGCTTGTCGAGTAGTTCGTCAAGGACGGTTCTGTATCCCGTGAAGGGTTTGTTTTTCTTGTCAATGGGCTTGTTATCGGATGCCTCGTAAGGGTGCATCCATTTTTCCCATACGGTGGGCTGCTTAAAGGCACGGGGTTCCCACGAGGCTGTCTGGGCCTTCCATGCGCTTTCCATCACGCAGTACTTCCGTACTATGTGTTCCAATTCTGTAAAGTGTTGTATGCGGCGACGGTTGAGGGTGTTGAAAATTCCCTCGTCCATACAATTACGACAAAAAACCAAAACCGCGTCGTCGTCGCAGCAATCTTTAATCTTGTTTTTAGTAAGGAGGAATCTGGCCGAAAAGTGATGGACCGTTTCCTGAGGTTGCTGTCGTACATACATTAGGTCACATATGTCTGGAGGGCCCGAATTACTTGTGGAATATTGATTGTGGTGGGTGGGCGGGCTAAAACCCGAATTCTGACCCAATATTGAATCCGGAGCTTGAAGAATCTCTGAGGTCACCAGTTCAGGACCAGGAAGGTCCACGTGACTTTCGGGCTCAATGCCTGATCCTGAGTTCGGAGGACATAAAGTCTCTTCCCGAGGATGGGTGTCCGGCTCGAAGGGCTCAGAAATCCGAACATAGCTGGTTTTTAACTTAGGGGAAGAAGCGTTCTCGGCTCGTTCCTCAACGACCGCTACCAAATGGGTGATCGGTGGGGTCTTGATTTCCCTCTGATCGGCTTTAAGCCCAATCCGATCATAGTTTATTGCAACCCCCAGGGCGACGATGCGATCTAGAAGCTCGTTCAAGGACGAGACATCTGCCGAATCCATCTTTTCAGAGTGTTCGAGGCTGATGCAGAGATGATGTTTGGCGATTGTGGGGGCCGCCTTTGGCTTAATGGCCGAGCGAGCGCCCATGGTAAAACCGCCGAGCTGGAGGACATGTCCTGGAGTTAGGGCCCTTGCAGAAGTGATATCATCATTGATGACAAGGCGAGCCATCGATCCTTCTATCGACAACACAATGGAACTCTCAATGAAAGCACCAATGTCGGTGTCAAAACCGGCCGATCTCGGGTCGGGGGTCCCGAACTGTGTGTCTGAGGATCGAGGATAACAAGGGACAAGGGGGACACGGTGTTAACCCAGGTTTAGGCCCTCTTAATGGAGGTAAAACCCTACGTCCTGCTTGATTGTATTTGATGAGTATAGGGGTTACAAGAGTTGATATACCTCGAGATCGTAATGGCTAAACCCTAGTTGTCTAGCCTATGAGAATTCTGATCGCCTCTATGGACGAAACCCTCCGGTTTATATACACACCGGAGGGGCCTAGGGCTGTACAAAAGTTGGTTTGTAGAGGAAGGAAATTACATATCCGGACACCAATCTTGTCATCCACGCATAGGAGACTCCTACCCGGACACGGGGGAAAGCCTTCTGCTTTGTCTCTTCGGCCCATCAGTCCGGCCCATATCGAATAGCCTGGATACCCGAGGACCCCCTAATCCAGGACTCCCTTAACGGGTGTAAGACAGTTTTGCACATGCAGAATACTTGGGTTAAACTTGACAAGCCTAGCATGTACGGACATGGTCTCAGAACACCGGAGACCGAAAAGTTGAACATGAGTCATATAGTAGATATGATCAACATAGAGATGTTCACCATTGATGACCACCCCATCTCACGTGATGATTGGACATGGGTTAGTTATTTTGGATCATGTATCACTTAGATAAACTTGAGGGATGTTAATTTAAGTGGGAGTTCATTAGTAGTTTGAATAACTGAACTTAATTTATCATGAACTTAGTCTTATAGTTTTACATATCTATGTTGTAGATTAATGGCCCGAGCTAACGCCCCCTGAATTTTAATGCATTCCTAGAGAAAGCTAAGTTGAAAGATGATGGTAGCAACTACACGGACTAGGTCCGTAACTTGAGGATTACCCTCATTGCTGCACAGAAGAATTATGTCCTTGATGCACCACTAGGTGACAGACCTGCTGGAGGAGCTGATGCAGATGTTATGAACATCTAGCAAGCTCGATCTGATGACTACTCAATAGTTCAATGTGTCATGCTTTACGACCTAGAACCGGAATTTCAAAGACGTTTTGAACGTCATGGAGCATATGAGATATTCCAAGAGTTGAAGTTAATATTTCAAGCAAATGCCCGCGTTGAGAGATATGAACTCTCCAACAAGTTCGATAGCTGCAAGATGGAGGATAACAATTCTGTCAGTGAACACATACTCAAAATGTCTGGGTATCATAACCACTTGACTCAGCTAGGAGTTGAACTTCCAGTTGATAGTGTTATTGATAGAGTTCTTCAATCACTGCCACCATGCTACAAAGGCTTCGTGGTGAACTATAATATGCAAGGGATGAATAAAACGATTCCTGGGCTCTTCTCAATGCTTAAGGCCACGGAGGTAGAAATCAAGAAGGAGCATCAAGTGTTGATGATTAACAAGACCACTAGTTTCAAGAAAAAGGGCAAGGGAAAGGAAGGGAACTTCAAGAAGAATGGCAAGCAAGTTGCCACTCCCGGGAAGAAGCCCAAAGCTGGACCCAAGCACAGGCGGAGTGCTTCTCTTTGTAAAGGGAATGGTTACTGGAAGCGGAACTGCCCCAAATACTTGGCGGATAAGAAGGATGACAAAGTGAACAAAGGTATATTTGTTATACATGTTATTGATGTGTACCTTACTAATGCTCATACTAGCGCCTGGGTATTTGATACTGATTCGGTTGCTCATATTTGTAACTCAAAACAGGAGATAGAGAATAAACAAAGATTGGCTAAGGACGAGGTGACGATGCGTGTCGGGAATGGTTCCAAGGTCGATGTGATTGTCGTCGGCGCGCTACCTCTACATCTACCTTCAGGATTAGTTTTATATCTAAATAATTGTTATTTGGTGCCAGCGTTGAGCATGAACATTATATCTGGATCTTGTTTATTACGAGACAGTTATTCATTTAAATCGGAGAATAATGGTTGTTCTATTTATATGAGCAATATCTTTTATGGTCATGCACCCTTGATGAATGGTCTATTCTTGTTGAATCTCGATCATAGTGATACACATATTCATAATAGTGATGCCAAAAGATGTAAGTTGATATTGATAATGCAACATATTTGTGGCAGTGTCATTTAGGTCATATTGATGTAAAGCGCACGAAGAAACTCTATGTGAATGGACTTTTGGAATCACTTGATTATGAATCATTTGATACTTGCGAACCATGCCTCATGGGCAAGATGACTAAAACTCCATTCTCCGGAACAATGGAGCGAGCTAATGACTTATTGGAAATAATACATACCGATGTATGCGGTCCGATGAGTGTTGAGGCACGCGGCGGGTATCGTTATTTTCTGACCTTGACAGATGATTTGAGTAGGTATGGGTATATCTACTTGATGAAACACAAGTCTGAAACATTTGAAAAGTTCAAAGAATTTCAGAGTGAAGCCGAGAATCATCGTAACAAGAAAATGAAGTTTCTATGATCTGATCACGGAGGCGAATATTTGAGTTACGAGTTTGGCCTTCATTTAAAACAATGTGGAATTGTTTCACAACTCACGCCACCTGAAACACCACAGCGTAGTGGTGTGTCTGAACGTCGTAACCGTACTTTATAAGATATGGTACGTTCTATGATGTCTCTTACCGATTTACCACTATCGTTTTGGGGTTATGCATTACACTACAGGAATCCGACACTTTGCCGTCTGCCATGGCTGACGGCAAAAGCATGCCTGGCGGACGACAAAGGCCTTTGCCGTCAGCCAACAGACGGCAACAGGCTACGACGAAGGGCGCTTTGCCGTCTGTTGGTGGACGACAGAGATGAAATGGTCTTTGCCGTCCGCGGGCAGACGGCAAAGGACCCGGACGGCACACGTGGCAGCTTAGGGCCATTAAAGGGTTAATGACATGCTTTGCCGTCTGCCGGCAGACGACAAAGATGCAAAGTTCTTTGTCGTCTGCCAGCGGACGACAAAGAAACCATATAGGCCAGCCAAGTGCCCCCCAGGTTGCAGAGGTTGCTGCCACGTGGTAGCTTTGCCGTCAGTCGGTTGATGGCAGAGCTCTTTGCCATCTGCCAGCAGACGACAAAGTGCCTGTATAGCCCCTGTTTTTTCTTAAATTCATTCAATTTGACAGAATTTCACACACACACACACACACGCACACACACACACACACACACACACACACACACACACATATATATATATATATATATATATATATATATATATGCACATTTCAAAATAATTTCAACAAGCATACCAACAATAAGTTTCCAACAACATAAGAAACATACAAGTTTCCAACAGCATATCCAACATACAATGATTTCCAACAAGAAGTTTCCAACAACATATCCATATATACATACATATCCAAAAGAAGTTTCCAACAAGTTTCCATAAACAAAAAGGAAGCACAAGGAGAAGAGTACACTCCTTCAATGCAAGCTTCCTCATCTAAAGCAAATCTGCAAATTGGGAAAGATGAAAGTTAGAAGAACAAGAAAAATACTAGCTAGAATAAAAAGAAGAAAAAGAAGAAGAATTTATCTTCTCTTTCTTTTTCTCCTCTCCTTTCTTTATCTTCTTCTTCTTCTTCTAACTAAGCTAGGTAAAAATGCTAAGTGTGTAGGTCATTTTAGAGCTAAGCTAGGTAAATAGGTCATTTTGGAGCTAACCTAGGTAAAAAGGATCATATTGGAGCTAACCTAGGTAAATAGGTCATTTTGGAGCTATCCTAGGTAAATGATCATATTGGAGCTAACCTAGGTAAACTTGGTCATTTGGGAGCCAACCTAGGTAAACTTATGCCATTTTTGAGTTAACTAAGCATATTATGCCATTTTGACATAAGTAAGCTAAGTATAGGTATTTCTTGAGCTAACCCAGGTAACTAAGCACATTAGAGCTAATTTAGTATTTTAGGGCTAACTTAGGGCTAACTTAGGTCATTTTGGAGCTAACTTAGGTAAAATTGATCATTTGTGAGCTAATTAGGCTTATTATGTCAATTTCGAGAAAAATAAGCTAACTACATGACATATATGAGGTTACCAAGATTGTTATGCCATTTCAAACCTAAGTAAGCTAACTATGCCATTTTTTACATAAGTAAGCCAAGTGTATGCCATTATTGAGCAAACCTAGGTAACTAAGCATATTAGAGATAACTTAGCATATTAGAGCTAACTTAGGTCATTTCGGAGGAAACTGTAACATCCCCAGCATCACACTACAGTAATCTCCCACTAATGAAGGTCATGTCATCATGATCATCATGCCAAAATGCCACTTGTCCAAAATCTGCTTCAAATTCAAATTCAAATTGCATGTCAAATATTTGCTTCTTCTTTCATGCAAATAAAATAGTTCATCCTATAGCAAATAATCCCTAGATATTTGTCATGTTGAAACCAACATTTTGGAAATTCCCAAATTACACAGGAATTTATTATCCGTCCAAAGAAGATTTAAGATGTCCTTTTCATTTTCTAAAAATGCTTGGACAACTCTTGAAATGCCCAAACTTTTGTGGCGATTGCTAGATATTGCAAAGTAATTATCTGACCAAGTTTCACATTTTTGCAAAATCTTATGGAAGCTCAAAATATTACAAAACCCCTTTTCTGTAAAAAAAGAAATAAAAAAAAGGCCACTGTGCACTGGCCTAAGTGCACAGTGCCTAGAGCCCAGCCCACCACGGCCTCCTCCGCCTGCCCCCTGTTCTCTGTTCAAGCGACCGAGGCACGCCCGCCGTCGCCACGAACCCACCTCGCCGACCCGCCGCTCTGAGGCGCCAGCAGGTGGATGAAGATCCACCTCTCCTCCCCCTGGCCTCCTCATCCATTCGCCCCCTCTCCCCTCTCTCCCTCTGGCCTCGCCCCCTTCTCCAGATCCACCTCGCCCCGACGCACTGTCGCCGCCGCGTTGCTGCGCCACCGCGGCCACCGGACCCTCCTCGCTGCCCCGATGTGTCCACGAGCCCCTTGGCCGTCTTCGCTTCGTCTGCGCTTAACAACCTCAAGCGGGAGCCACCCAGCCGGATCCGTCTTCCTCTGGACCGCCGTCGCCGCCGCTTCGACTCCGGCCACCGCCATCGCGCTCATACTTGCCGGGCCTTCAGGCGCCCACCCGGTGAGCCCCTCCCCCTCTCCCTTCTCTCACGTAGGCCGCCTCCCTCTCTAGCTCGCTCGCCGCAACCGCCGTAGCTCACCGTCGCCCTGCTCCATCACCGTCGTGGCCACCGCTGCCGTGGCCCCCGTCCGAGCCCTCCATCGTGCTCCTGGTGTTCCCAGGAGCCCGGCCAGCCCTTCCTCTCGCCCTCCCGTGCCCCCTAGCCCATTCCCGACGTGACTCCGAACGCCTCCGCCGCCCGTGCTCGCCGCCGATGGCTATTCCGGCCGTCACAGGCGAAACCACCACCACCCGACACGGCATCGTGTGCGCGTTTGAACGGTGCCAACCGCACGCGAAACGACCGCCCCTAGCGCGTTTCCGACGAGGCTCGAGCGGCTCCGCCGCGTTCTAGCGTCGCTGGTGGCGAGACGCCGGCCGCCGCCGACGTGGCTGGGCGGCCCGACCCACAGCTCCTTTGCCGGTGGGCCTTAGGGGCCCCGTTGACTGGGTTGACCCCGTCAACACGCTGACATGGCGGTACAGTGCCACTGACGAACCAGCCCCCCCGCTTAAATAATAAATAACATGGTTTTTATAATTAAAAGTAATTAGTTTAGCTAATTAGCCACTAACATGTGGGGCCCATCAGCCAATTAACCTCGGTTTAGTTTAAAATAAGCTACATTAAGTAACAGAGGCTGACAGTGGGTCCCCGTGTCAGTTTTGACCAATCAACCGGACTGTTGACTGCCGACGTCACTCCTACGTCATGCTTGACATCATATTCCTTTTCTGTTAGTATAAATAATTCCAGAATATGTTTAAAACTTAGAAAATTCATATAAACTAATCTGTAACTCGGATGAAAATGTTTTCTATATGAAAGTTGCTCAGAAAAATCCAACGAATCCGGATACGGGGTCCGTTCATCTGTCACATGCCCCTAGCATGCTGAACATGGAACTTTCCCCCTCTTTTCCTTTGTCCGGAATCCACCTAACGTCGGGAAGTCACCCTCGGATGTTTCCCCCCTTCGTCTGCAACGTGTAGTACCGCATTAGAGCACGCCTAGCGCTACGTATCGTCATGTCATGCTTAGTGTTACCTCTGTTTGCTATGTATTTACTGTTTCTTCCCCTCTTCTCTCCGGTGAACCCCGAGGGCGGCGATGCCCGGTGATCGACTACGTCACCGACGACTCCTCCTTGCCGGAGAAACCAGCGAGCCCCCCTTTGATCATCCCGATATCGCCTGCTCCATTCTCTCATGCTTGCATTAGATTTTGCTACTGTTATTGTTTGCACCTATTACGATGCATAGCCCGCTTTTGTACCTATTGTTGTACCTTACACCTTATCCTAAAGCGCTTAGTATAGGTTGGATAGTGATCCATCGCTGACCCCGCCTTGTCCCGACCGCCTTGTTGAATAATCGAAGACCCGATCAACGGGATCGAAGACCAGCCCCGACACCGCACATCACTTCCCTTAGTTGCTCGACACTCTTTGGGTTACTATCGAGTACCGAGGGTGAAACCTCTACAACACTTCCGATATTAACCACGTAGTATAGTTATTCGGTCGTGGTCATCGAGGGTGATTTCCTCTTTAACCACTTCTGATACGACTCTGTCGTGCAACCCCTCAAATGTGGACCTCGAGGGGGAATCCTCTTACGTTCACCTTGATGACTACATCGAGTGGAATTCACCGGGGGTGATTCCTCGGGCTTTCCCCTTGATGTTTAGACACACAGTTACTATGGTTACTATGACTTTACACTGAGCCATGTTACTAAAGGCGGGTCGACGAGGGGTACCCGCGAGCTTAATTGCGAGTGATGTGGAGTCGGAGTTGACACGGAGGGTGCCATGAGATAATTACGAGGCGTGGCGGGCATTCCTAGCCCTTGCCGCAAGTCCTCGAGGACGGGCAACGGGTCACATCCTTCGTGAGTCTCTGCTTGTTACCGCTGCGTTCCTAATCCACTACGATTTGGATATTTGATCCGAGGGCCTCTCGGCCCGATAGCACTAACCATCACGTGGGCATAGTATGGGCGTTACTGCGTCGTATACATCAGCCGAAGCTTAATAGACGCGTCGGCGGGCGCTAGCGCCGGGTTGGACTGCGTGGCGCTGCCTTATTGAAGGAGGTAGCTAGGTCTGCTCACCGGCCCACATAGCGTGCAGGAGTTCCCGGGGAGATGGCCCATGACCCCTGGGGGCATAGGATTAGTCCGGCGTGCTGGCCTCTCTATTAAGCCTAGGTCGGGTTGCGGCGTATTGTTTGGCCGAGGCCGGGCATGACCCTGGAAAGTGTGTCCGGCCGGAGTTAAGCGAGCGTGGTGGGTAAGTTGGTGCACCCTGCAGGAAGAAAACATCTATCGATAGCCTGTCCTACGTAATGACACTTGGAGTTGTATCCCGATCGATACAACTAGAACTGGATACTTGAGATGAGACATGGATATGAGCAATGGATTGCGATGAGAATTGGATTGTGATGATAACTGGGTAGTATGGCTCTGGGATTTCTTTCTCACAGGGAGTCGAGAAAGGATCTCCGGCCGAGGTTGATAACACTACTTCTACCTTACTTTGCGCTACTCTATTTCCTCCTATTTGCTGCAAGATGGTGGTTTCCAGAAGATGCTAGTCTTCGATAGGACTAGGCCTGCTCTCTATTCTGGCATTTCTGCAGTCCAGTCCACATATACAGCCTTCCTTTGATAATGTTGCATATGCAGTGTAGATCCTTGCTTGCGAGTACTTTGGATGAGTACTCACGGTTGCTTTGCTCCCCCTTTTCCCCCTTTCTTCTTCTTTCCGGTTGATGCAACCAGATGACGGAGCCAGGGCGGATGCCACCACCGATGCTTACTACTACGTGGAGGCCGCCGATGACTAGGAGTAGTTAGGAGGCTCCAGGCGGAGGCCTTGCCTTTTCGATCGATGTTGCTTTTGTGCTAGCCTTCTTAAGGCAACTTGTCTAACTTATGTACGTACTCGAGATATTGTTGCTTCCACGACTCTTCTGTACTCGAGCTTATGTATTCGAGCCCTCGAGGCCCCTGGCTTGTAACATAAAGCTTGTATTATTTTAATTTGTGTCTAGAGTTGTGTTGTGATATCTTCCCGTGAGTCCTTGATCTTGATCGTACACATTTGCGTGTATGATTAGTGTACGATTGAATCGAGGGCGTCACAGAAACAAAGCTAAGTATAGATCATTTTGGAGATCTGACATACCTGACATGCTTCACTCCTCCTTCTTCTCCTTCTCCTTCATCATCCTGATGCGCTTAGAGCGGCGAGGCAGTGGGATGTACTCTTCTACCACAATTCGCATGGTCATGTCGCCCGACTGTGGGATCGCCGGCGCCACCACCATCGCGAGGTCATTGTCAGTCACCGCCACCTTCGCGAGGCCATCATCAAGCAGCACCATCGCTAGGTCATTCTCAGCCACCACCATCTCTTGCCCATCGTCAGCCACCATCATCGCTTGGCCATCATTAGCCACCACCATCACGAGGTCATCGTCAGACAGAATAGGCTGCACCTCCTCATCCCCATGCTACCTCTTGAGCACTGCGTTGGTTTTCCCTTGAAGAGGAAAGGGTGATGTAGTAAAGTAGCGTAAGTATTTTCCTCAATTCTTGAGAACCAAGGTATCAATCCAGTAGGAGATCACACATGAGTCCCTCACACCTACACAAACTAATAAGAACCTCGCAACCAACGCGATAAAGGGGTTGTCAATCCCTCCACGGTCACTTACGAGAGTGAGAACTGATAAATATGATAAGATAATATTTTTGGTATTTTTATGATAAAGAGAAATGAATATGCAAAGTAAAATAAAAGGCAATAGAAATAACTAAGTGTTGAAAGATTAATATGATGGAAAATAGACCCGGGGGCCATAGGTTTCATTAGTGGCTTCTCTCAAGAGCATAAGTATTACGGTGGGTAAGCAATTCATCGTCGAGCAATTGATAGAATTGAGCATAGTTATGAGAATATCTAGGTATGATCATGTATATAGGAATCACGTTCGCGACAAGTAGACCGAAACGATTCTTCATCTACTACTATTACTCCACACATCGACAACTATCCAGCATGCATCTAGAGTATTAAGTTCATAAGAACAGAGTAAAGCTTTAAGTAAGATGACATGATGTAGAGGGATAAACTCATGCAATATGATATAAACCCCATCTTTTTATCCTCGATGGCAACAATACAATACGTGTCATTTCCCCTCATCCTTTGGGATCGAGCACATAAGATTGAACCCAAAGCTAAGCACTTCTCCCATTGTAAGAAAGATCAATCTAGCAGGCCAAACCAAACTGATAATTCAAGAGACTTGCAAAGATAACCAATCATACATAAAAGAATTCAGAGGAGATTCAAATATTGTTCATAGATAATCTTGATCATAAACCCACAATTCATCAGATCACGACAAACACACCGCAAAAGAAGATTATATCGAATAGATCTCCCAGAAGATCGAGGAGAACTTTGTATGGAGATCCAAAGAGAGACAAGAAGCCATCTAGCTAATAACTATGGACCCGAAGGTCTGAGGTAAACTACACACACATGATCGGAGAGGCTATGGTGTTGATGTAGAAGCCCTTCGTGATCAATGCCCCCTCCGGCGGAGCACCGAAAAAGGCCCCAAGATGGGATCTCACGATTACAGAAGGTTGCGGCGGTGGAAATAGGGTTTTGGCTCCGTGTCTGATGGTTTGGGGGTACGTAGGTATATATAGGAGGAAGAAGTACGTCGGTGGAGCAACAAGGGGCCCACGAGGGTGGAGGGCGCGTCCAGGGGGTAGGCGCGCCCCCTGCCTCGTGCCTTCCTTGTTGATTACTTTATGTATACTCCAAGTCCTCTGGATCATGTTTGTTCTGAAAATCACATTCCCGAAGGTTTCATTCCGTTTGGACTCCGTTTGATATCCTTTTCCTTCGAAACACTGAAATAGGCAAAAAACAACAATTTGGGTCGGGCCTCCGGTTAACAGGTCAGTCCCAAAAATAATATAAAAGTGTATAATAAAGCCCTTAAACATCCAAAATAGAATATAATATAGCATGGAACAATAAAAAATTATAGATACGTTGGAGACCTATCAAGCATCCCCAAGCTTAATTCCTGCTCGTCCTCGAGTAGGTAAATGATAAAAACAGAATTTTTGATGTGGAATGCTACTTAGCATAATTTTCAATGTAATTCTCTTATTTGTGGTATGAATATTCAGATCCGAAAGATTCAAGATAAAAGTTTAATATTGACATAAAAATAATAATACTTCAAGCATACTAACTAAGCAATTATGTCTTCTCAAAATAACATGGCCAAGGAAAGTTATCCCTACAAAATCATATAGTCTGGCTATGCTCTATCTTCATCACACAAAGTATTCAAATCATGCACAACCCCGATGACAAGCCAAGCAATTGTTTCATACTTTTGGTGTTCTCAAACTTTTTCAATCTTCACGCAATACATGAGCGTGAGCCATGGACATAGCACTATATGTGGAATAGAATGGTGGTTGTGGAGAAGACAAAAAGGAGAAGATAGTCTCACATCAACTAGGCGTATCAATGGGCTATGGAGATGCCCATCAATAGATATCAATGTGAGTGAGTAGGGATTTCCATGCAATGGATGCACTAGAGCTATAAGTATATGAAAGCTCAACAAAAGAAACTAAGTGGGTGTGCATCCTACTAAACTTGCTCACGAAAACCTAGGGCATTTTGAGGAAGCCCATCATTGGAATATACAAGCCAAGTTCTATAATGAAAAATTCCCACTAGTACATGAAAGTGATATCATAGGAGACTCTCTATCATGAAGATCACGGTGCTACTTTGAAGCACAAGTGTGGAAAAAGGATAGTAGCATTGTCCCTTCTCTCTTTTTCTCTCATTTTTTTCGTCCGGAGTCTCATCCCGACTTGTGGGGGAATCATAGTCTCCATCATCCTTTCCTCACTTGGGACAATGCTCTAATAATGATGATCATCACACTTTTATTACTTACAACTCAACAATTACAACTCAAAACAAAATATGATTCTATGTGAATGCCTCCGGCGGTGTACCGGGATATGCTATGAATCAATAGTGACATGTATGAAAGAATTATGAACGGTGGATTTGCCACAAATGCGATGTCAACTACATGATTATGCAAGGCAATTATGAAAATGATGGAGCGTGTCATAGTAAACGGAACGGTGGTGAGTTGCATGGCAATATATCTCGGAATGACTATGGAAATGCCATGATAGGTAGGTATGGTGGCTGTTTTGAGGAAGGTATATGGTGGGTGTATGATACCGGCGAAAAGTGCATGGTATTAGAGAGGCTAGCAATGGTGGAAGGATGAAAAGTGCGTATAATCCATGGACTCAACATTAGTCATAAAGAACTCATATACTTGTTGCAAAAATCTACAAGTTATCAAAGCAAGTATTACGCGCATGCTCCTAGGGGGATAGATTGGTAGGAAAAAACCATCGCTCGCCCCCGACTGCCACTCATAAGGAAGACAATAAATAAATAAATCATGCTCCGACTTCATCACATAACGGTTCACCATACGTGCATGCTACGGGAATCACAAACTTTAACACAAGTATTCCTCAAATCCACAACTACTCAACTAGCATGAATCTAATATCACCATCTTCATATCTCAAAACAATTATCAAGCATCAAAATTCTCATAGTATTCAACACACTCATAAGAATTTTTTTACTAATCTTGGATGCCTATCATAATTAAAGAAAATTACCATGCTATTTTGTAGGACTCTCAAAATAATATATGTGAAGCATGAGAGATCTATAGTTTCTATAAAACAAAACCACCACCGTGCTCTAAAAGGTATAAGTGAAGCACTAGAGCAAAAACTATATGGCTCAAAAGATATAAGTGAAGCACATTGAGTATTCTAATAAATTACGAATCATGTGTGTCTCTCTCAAAAGGTGTGTATTGCAAGGATGATTGTGGTAAACTAAAAATCAAAGACTAAAATCATACAAGACGCTCCAAGCAAAACACATATCATGTGGTGAATAAAAATATAGCTCCAAGTAAAGTTACCGATGGACGAAGGCGAAAGAGGGATGCCTTCCGGCATCCCCAAGCTTTGGCTTTTTGGTGTCCTTAGATTATCTTGGGGTGCCATGGGCATCCCCAAGCTTAGGTTCTAGCCACTCCTTGTTCCATAATCCATCAAATCTTTTACCCAAAACTTGAAAACTCCACAACACAAAACTTAACAGAAAATCTCGTGAGCTCCGTTAGGGAAAGAAAACAAAACACCACTTCAAGGTACTGTAATGAACTCATTCTTTATTTATATTGGTGTTAAACCTACTGTATTCCAACTTCTCTATGGTTTATAAACTGTTTTATTAGCCATGGATTCATCAAACTAAGCAAACAACACTCGAAAAACAGAATCTGTCAAAAACAGAACAGTCTGTAGTAATCTGTAACTAACGCAAACATATGGAACTCAGAAAAATCTAAGAAAATAGGAATACCTAGAAAATTTTCTTATTGATCTACTGCAATTGGAATCAGTATTTCATCACGTTCTGGTGACTTTTAACAATTGTTTTCGTGAACAGAAAGTTTCCGGAATTTTCAGCAAGATCAAATAACTATCATCCAAGAAGATCCTATAGGTTTAACTTGGCACAAACACTAATTAAAACATAAAAACAAATCTAACCAGAGGCTAGATCAAATATTTATTCCTAAACAGAAGCAAAAAGCAAAAAGCTAAAATAAAATTGGGTTGCCTCCCAACAAGCGCTATCGTTTAACGCCCCTAGCTAGGCATAAAAGCAAGGATAGATCTAGGTATTGCCATCTTTGGTAGGCAATCCATAATTAGCTCTCATAATAGATTCATATGCTAATTTTATTTTCTTTCTAGGGAAGTGTTCCATGCCCTTCCTTAACGGAAATTGGAATCTAATATTTCCTTCCTTCATATCAATAATTGCACCAATCGTTCTAAGGAAAGGTCTACCAAGAATAATAGGACATGAAGGATTGCAATCTATATCAAGAACAATGAAATCTACGAGCACATAGTTACTATTTGCAACAATAAGAACATCATTAATTCTTCCCATAGGTTTCTTAATAGTGGAATCCGCAAGGCGCAAATTTAAAGAACAATCATCAAACTCACAGAAACCTAGCAAATCACACAAAGTTTTTGGAATCGTGGAAACACTAGCACCCAAATCACACAAAGCATAGCATTCATGATCTTCAATTTTAATTTTAATAGTAGGTTCCCACTCATCATAAAGTTTTCTAGGGATAGAAACGTCCAACTCAAGTTTTTCTTCATAAGATTGCATCAAAGCATCAATGATATGTTTAGTAAAAGCTTTATTTTGGCTATAAGCATGAGGAGAATTTAGCACGGATTGCAACGAGGAAATACAATCTACCAAAGAGCAATTATCATAATTAAATTCCTTGAAATCTAGGATAGTAGGTTCATTAATATGTAAAGTTTTGATCTCTTCAATCCCACTTTTACCAATTCTTGCATCAAGATCTAAAAACTCGCAGACTAAGGCATAGCCTAGTGGTGGGAAGGGGCTGATGCGTTCCTACCCACCCAGGTTCAAGGCATGTTACTTGCAATTTGGGTTTGTTGCACCAATTATACTGTAAGGGGTTCCCTTACAGTCTTTCTGTCAAAAAAAAAGATCTAAAAACTGTGAATTTTTGGGACGCCTTCTAGGTAAAGGTGACTCATCTCCAGTCCCATCATTATCAAGATTCATATTGAAAAATAAAGATTTAATAGGAGACACATCAATAACTTTTAGATCTTCATCTTTATTTTCATAGAAACTAGAAGAACACGCTTTCACAAAGCAATCTTTCTTAGCACGCATCCTAGCGGTTCTTTCTTTGGACTCATCAATGGAATTCTCATGGCTTTGAGAGACTCATTGATATCATGCTTAGGTTGAATAGATCTAAGTTTCAAAGAATCAACATCAAGAGAAATTCTATCAACGTCCCTAGCTAATTCATCAACCTTAAGCAATTTTTCTTCAAGCAACGCATTGAAATTCCTTTCCGAATTCATAAACTCCTTAACACTAGTCTCAAATTCATAAACTCCTTAACACTAGTCTCAAATTATTAAAATTTCCATAAGAATTGTTGTAGGAATTACCATAATTATTAGAGGAATTACTAGGGAATGGCCTAGGATTAATGTTTCCTCTATACACGTTGTTACCAAAATTATTCCTACCAAAAAAATTCACATCCATAGATTCATTATTATTCTCTATCAAAGTAGACAAAGGAATATCATTAGGATCAGAAGAAACACTTTTAGTAGCAAATAATTTCATAAGTTCATCCATCTTTCCACTCAGAACATTAATTTCTTCTATCGCATGCACTTTTTTATTAGTAGATCTTTCGGTGTGCCATTGAGAATAATTAACCATAATATTATCTAGGAGTTTAGTAGATTCCCTAAAGTGATTTCCATAAAAGTGCCTCCTGCGGCCGAATCTAAAAGATTCCTAGAAACAAAGTTCAATCCGGCATAATTTTTTTGTATAATCATCCAAAGATTCAAACCATGTGTAGGGCAATTACGTATCATTAATTTCATCCTCTCCCAAGCTTGTGCAACATGTTCATGATCAAGTTGCTTAAAATTCATGATATCGTTTCTAAGAGATATGATTTTAGTGCGAGGAAAATACTTAGAGATAAAAGCATCTTTGCACTTATTCCATGAATCAATACTATTTTTAGGCAAAGACGAAAACCAAACTTTAGCACGATCTCTAAGCGAAAAAGGAAATAGCTTCAATTTAATAATATCATTGTCCACATATTTCTTATTTTTCATATCACACAAATCAATGAAGCTATTCAGATGGGTAGCGGCATCTTCACTAGGAAGGCCGGCGAATTGATCTTTCATGACAAGATTCAACAAAGCAGCATTAATTTCGCAAGATTCAGCATCGGTAAGAGGAGCAATTGGAATGCTAAGAAAATCATTGTTGTTGGTATTGGTAAAGTCACACAATTTAGTATTATCTGGAGCCATCGTGACAAGCAAGCAATCCAACACACGAGTAAACAAAAAGCAAGCGAAAAAGAGGCAAACGGAAAAGAGAGGGCGAATGAAACGGCAAAGGTGAAATGGGGGAGAGGAAAACGGGAGGCAAATGGAAAATAATGTAATGCGAGGGATAAGAGTTTGTGATGGGTACTTGGTATGTCTTGACTTGACTTGACTTGGCGCGAATCTCCCGACAGCGGCGCCGTAAATCCTTCTTGCTACCTCTTGAGCATCTGCGTTGGTTTTCCCTTGAAGAGGAAAGGGTGATGCAAGAAAGTGGGCGTAAGTATTTCCCTCAGTTTTTGAGAATCAAGGTATCAATCCAGTAGGAGATCACGCACGAGTCCCTCACACCTACACAAACAAATAAGAACCTCGCAACCAACACGATAAAGGGGTTGTCAATCCCTCCACGGTCACTTACGAGAGTGAGATCTGATAGATATGATAAGATAATATTTTTGGTATTTTTATGATAAAGAGAAATAAAGATGCAAAGTAAAATAAAAGGCAATAGAAATAACTAAGTGTTGAAAGATTAATTTGATGGAAAATAGACCCCGGGGGCATAGGTTTCACTAGTGGCTTCTCTCAAGAGCATAAGTATTACGGTGGGTAAACGAATTACTGTCGAGCAATTGATATAATTGAGCATAGTTATGAGAATATCTAGGTATGATCATGTATATAGGCATCACGTCCTCGACAAGTAGACCGAAACGATTCTGCATCTACTACTATTACTCCACACAACGACCGCTATCCAGCATGCATCTAGAGTATTTAGTTCATAAGAACAGAGTAATGCTTTAAGTAAGATGTCATGATGTAGAGGGATAAACTCATGCAATATGATATAAACCCCATCTTTTTATCCTCGATGGCAATAATACAATATGTGTCGTTTCCCCTACGATCCTTTGGGATCGAGCATCATGAGATTGAACCCAAAGCTAAGCACTTCTCCCATTGCAAGAAAGATCAATCTAGTAGGCCAAACCAAACTGATAATTCGAAGAGACTTGCAAAGATAACCAGTCATACATAAAAGAATTCAGAGGAGATTCAAATATTGTTCATGGATAATCTTGATCATAAACCCACAATTCATGGGATCTCGACAAACACACCGCAAAAGAAGATTACATCGAATAGATCTCCAAGAAGTCCGAGGAGAACTTTGTATTGAGATCCAAAGAGAGAGAGGAAGCCATCTAGCTAATAACTATGGACCCGAAGGTCTAAGGTAAACTACTCACACATCATCGGAGAGGCTATGGTGTTGATGTAGAAGCCCTCCGTGATCAATGCCCCCTCCGGCTGAGCGTCGGAAAAGGCCCCAAGATGGGATCTCATGGGTACAGAAGGTTGCGGCGGTGGAAATAGGGTTTTGGCTCCGTATCTGATAGTTTGGGGGTACGTAGCTATATATAGGAGGAAGAAGTATGTCGGTGGAGCAATGAGGGGCCCATGAGGGTGGAGGGCACACCCAGGGGGGGTAGGCACGCCCCCCTGCCTCGTGCCTTCCTCGTTGATTACTTTATGTAGACTCCAAGTCCTCTGGATCACGTTGTGCCGAAAATCACGTTCCCGAAGGTTTCATTCCGTTTGGACTCCGTTTGATATCCTTTTCCTTCGAAACACTGAAATAGGCAAAAAACAACAATTTGGGCTGGGCCTCCGGTTAATAGGTTAGTCCCAAAAATAATATAGAAGTGTATAATAAAGCCCATTAAACATCCAAAACAGAATATAATATAGCATGGAACAATAAAACATTATAGATACGTTGGTGATGTATCACCCTACTCTGCTCCTCTTCTTCCCCACTCCATTCCGGATCATCCTCGCTGCTGCTTTCGCTATAGCCAGACTCGTTGTTGCTTTTGTTGTAGGGAGAGTTGCTGCCGCTGCTTCGATTGCCTGACCAAATGCAACAAAAAATTTAACAATCAGTGTGAGACAAAGCCAAATGGAGAGGAAGAAGAGGCAGAGCGTACTGGCATCGTCGTCGTCCTAGTAGCGCATGCGACACATAGTCGTGTTGAACACCTTCACGGTGAGCATGGCGTCACCGTCATACCTAAAGACAAGGAAGTACCCGTGCCGCAGGTCATAGGCATGGACGAACTGCTCCCAGCCATGACACAGGTACATGTGGTCGTTCTTGATCACCACCTCCACGTCCCAAAGCCTGCGAAGCCCGCTGCCGGCCTGTCATAGCTTCACATTATTTGGCCGATGGTCGTCCAGCATCTCCATAAAAGTGTCAGGCAGCCTCTGCAACGTGGGTCAAGGAGTGATGTAGCAAACAACAGAGTTATGATAAAGATATGGGTGAAGGGGAGATCTCTCCTTTTATATACCTACCTCTTGGAGAAATTCTCAAGTATGATCGTGAAGAACTCGAAACGTTCCAAGTAGTACTCTGGTGTGGCAGAGCGCAGACTACGTTGGCGGCCTTCCCCCATCTCTCATAAGAAGCATAAGAGACCAATTACTACCGTTACAACATTATCATATAACATTACATCAGCAAAAGTTTGAGCAGAAGATAATCAACTACAATTAATTAATTTGGTAGGTTAGCTGGCAATAGTTGGAACAGAGCCAAGTTTTTAGACATGAAAGAAAACACAGAAAAAAAAGCAATGCACTTGTGCTCAACAACATTAACAACACTTAATTAATTTCGTAGGTTAGTTGGCAATGGCAATTGGCACCCTTCAAAACTAGGGATTTTTTAGACATGAAAGAAAACTAAAAATGTTGAAATACAGAGTAAAGTAATCTAAAAACAGAGCATATTTTAGGTGGCTCTAGGTTGACATACTAGAGGTGAGCACAAGATTTATTAGTATCATGTTATTCAATATATTCTTGATCATCAAACGAAAGATAATATATATCCTCGCCATGCCTATATGGTTCAATTTGTAAATCAGCCATCAACCCCCATGGAACTACTCTCATTGCACTACACGGAAATTTACTAGGTGACATGGCAAAAATTTCAGGAACAAAGCAGATTTGACGTTGTGGTCCATGGCAGTTTTCTACACGAACTGTTCTAAATCAAGTGTGTTATCCTCATTTTTATTCTAAGTGTGGCAGTGTTTACCTACAACATGGCAATTTCACACAATCTCCTATCGGCTACATGAAACTGAAAAACAAAAAAAAGTAAACCTAAACTAAATGTCAAATTTTCATCTTCTTTTTCTTCTTCCTCCTGTCGGCTAAACCTAAACAAATAGAAAGTAAACCTAAACCTAAACCTAAACAGAGAGAGAGAGAGAGAAGAGGGAGGGAAGAGGAAGAGATGGCGCACCTCGGTGTTGGGGACGGACGGGGTCGGGGTCGGAGGCAGAGGGGGTTGGGCGTCCTTATCGGGGGCGGGGCCGGGCCAAGGGGTCGACGGTGATGGCGCCGGGGTCGGGTGCGGCATCGGCGGCGGCATGGGCAGGTGCATCGTCGACGGGGGTGGCGCCGGGCGAAAGAGGGGGTCGCCGGGGCGGCGGTGGCATGGCAACAGGGGTGGCACGAGGCGGAGGAGGGGGTCGCCGGGGCGGCGCGGTGATGGGATGGCGCGGGGCGGCGGCTCGGGCATGTGGCGTAGAGAGAGAGAGAGAGAGAGAGAGATGACAGAGAGATGGGGCATGGGCGTCATTGGCATTTTAGTTAGGGCATGGTTCTTTGTCATTTGCTAGCAGACGACGTAGAGCCTAGCTAACGGACGTTAGTTTGATCACTTTCTTTGCCGTCTGCGAACTGACGGCAAAGATGATTTGCCGTCTGCTAGCAGACGACAAAGAAAGTGGCCATTAGGTGGCTCTTGCGAGTGGGCCACCCTCTTTCTTTGTCGTACGCTAGCGGCCGACAAAGACCAGGCTGACGGTAAACATGATCTTTGCCGTCAACTCTTTCTTTGTTGTATGTTTTGTGTAAGCTGATGGCAAAGACCCAGCTGACGACAAAGATCTTGATTCCAGTAGTGTTAGAGACAGCCGCATTCACGTTAAATAGGGAACCGTCTAAATCCGTTGAGACGACACCATATAAACTATGGTTTGGCAAGAACCTAAGCTATCATTTCTTAAAGTTTGGGGTTGCGACACTTATGTCAAAAGGCTTTAGCCTGATAAGCTCAAACCCAAATCAGAGAAGTGTGCATTCATAGGATACTCTAAGGAAACAATTGGTACACCTTCTAACACAGATCCGAAGGCAAGATCTTTGTTGCCAAGAATAGAACCTTTCTAGAGGAGTTTCTCTCGAAAGAAGTGAGTGGGAGGAAAGTAGAACTTGATGAGGTAATTGTACCTTCTCTCGAATTGGAAAGTAGCACATCAGAGAAATTCGTTCCCGTGATGCCTACACCAACTAGAGAGGAAGCTAATGATGATGATCATGAAACTTCGGATCAAGTTACTACCGGACCTCGTAGGTCGAATAGAGCATGTTTCGCACCAGAGTGGTACGGTAATTGATACGTCTCCAACGTATCTATAATTTTTTATTGTTCCATGCTATTATATTGTCATTCTTGGATGTTTTACAATCATTTTATAGCAACTTTATATCATTTTTAGTACCAACCTATTGACATAGTGCCTAGTGCCAGTTGTTGTCTTTTGCTTTTTTTACTTCGTAGAAAATCAATACCACACGGAGTCCAAACGTAGCGAAACTTTTTGGAGATTTTTTTCTGGACCAGAAGATACAAGTTGGGACAAGGAAGTACCAGAGGGGGGCTCCGAGGGGAGCACAACTTGCCTGGGCGTGCCTGGGGGCCCAGGCACGCCCTGGTGGGTTGTGCCCACCTCGGTCGCCTCCCGCACCGCCTCTTTGCTCTATAAATACCCCAATATTCAAAAACCCTAGGGGAGTCGACAAAACACAATTACAGCCGCTGCAAGTTCCAGAAACCGAAGATACAATCTAGACACCATCACGGAGGGGTTCATCATCCTCATTGGTGTCTCTCCGATGAGGCGTGAGTAGTTCATTGTAGACCTACGAGTCCGTAGTTAGTAGCTAGATGGCTTTCTCTCTCTCTCTCTTTTGATTATCAATACAATGGACTCTTGGAGATCTATTTGATGTAACTCTTTTTGCGGTGTGTTTGTTGGGATCTGATGAACTTTGAGTTTATGATCAGATCTATTTTTTATCCATGATAGTTATTTGAGTTTCTTTGATCTCTTATATGCATGATTGCTTATAGCCTCGTATTTCTTCTTTGAATCTTTGGTTTAGTTAGGCCGACTAGATTGATTTTTCTTGCCATGGGAAGAGGTGCTTTGTGATGGGTTCGATCTTACAGTGCTCAATCCCATTGACAGAAGGGGACATGACACGTATGTACCGTTGCTACAGACTGTTCTGTTTTTGATAGATTCTATTTTCTTTGTGTTGTGTGCTTATTTTGATGAATCTATGGACTATATCGGAGGGTATGAGCCATAGCAAAGTTGGAATACAATAGATATAATGCAAAAATAAAATATGAATGGGTTTGCAACAGTACTTAGAGTAGTGATTTGCTTTGTTATACTTACGGATCTCACGAAGGTTTTGTTGGGTTTTGTGTGATTGAAGTTTTCAAGTTTTGAGTGGGAGCACGATGGATGAAGGAATAAGGATTAAGAAGAGCCTAAGATTGGGGTTGCCCATGGCATCCCAAGCAATTATCTAAAAGAGGAGCAAGCAACTAAGCTTGGGGATGCCCGAGTGGCATCCCATCTTTCTTCTAACGACCATCGATATTTTACTTGGAGCTATATTTTTATTTGTCACATATCACGAGTTATGCTTGGAGCGTCTTGTATGATATGAGTCTTTGCTTGTTTTGATTTTATTTTGTGTCATCTATCCTTGCTGGACACAACTATTTGAGAGAGACAAAATTTTGCTATGACTTGTTAGAATTGCTCTCTATGCTTCGCTTAAATCTTTTTGAGCTATGGAATTGCTCTAGTGCTTCACTTATATCGTTTTGAGCATGGTGTGCTTTAGTATTTTTGAAGAAATGCTCCCATGCTTCACTTAGATTTGTTTGAGAGTTAGTAATTTTTTTTAGAAATTCTATCACGCTTCACTTAAATTATTTTGAGAGAAGAAACTTTTTATGCTCATGTTCTTCACTTAGATTTGTTTGAGCTAACAAAAGCAACATATGAAATTAGTCCCAAAGTGATAGATATTCAAGAGGGGTATAATAAAAACTTTCATGAAGATCATTGGACAAAATAAACCTGATTCTTTTTAATAGTTTTGCGGTATGATGATATAATATATGAGCCATGTTGATGAGTAATTATGCTTTAGTAAGAATATTGGTGTTAAGGTTTGTGATTCCCATGCAAGCACGAAAATCAATAGTTATGCAATGAAATTACATCCTACTTATGGTGCATTATTCGGTGTTAGTTATGCTTAATGCCCGCTTATGAGATTTTTCATTTCTTGGTTGGATGCTTCTCAATCTTTTGCTAGACTTCTCTTGTGCTAAATTGGAATACTACTTGTGCATCCAAAATCCTTAAAACTAGTTTTGCCATATGAGTCCACTATACCTACCTATATGCGGTATTCTTTTGCCGTTCTGTGCAAATTTGTATATGCCATCTCTAATCTTCAAAATAATTTCCTTTTTGTGTGCTCGTACCGCTCATGAAACGATAGGGGGTGGCTGATATTTTTCCATTCTAGATGTGTTATTCTCAAGATGAGTGTTTATTCACTTGTCATTGCACGAGAGTACGGCTAAGGTATTAGGGATGCCCAGTCCCGAAATGAAAAATGAACTTACTTTATATTGTCAAATAATAAATTCCTTGGAAAGTGTTGGTATGGACGACACCCGTGGATTCGGTTAGCCGTGGAATGTGAAAGTATGGTGGGAAAAGGAATAAACTTTATTTTATGTTTGGGAACCGCCTATGATATATCTAGCATGGAAAGTATTGGGAACTACTCGATCGTTTTTGTTGATAGGAAAAGCATGCCACCCAAAATGTGTTATCTCTATCTTTTTCGCTTTGAGCTCTGGCACCTCTACAAATCCCTACTTCCCTCTGTGAAGGGCCTTTCTATTTACTTTATGCAATTTTATTTTTATTTGAGTCTCCGTCTTCTCTTATGAAGCACCAACTAAGGGGCACTATGATCATTATTGAGCATTGGGTGTAGCTAATATGCGAGTGTGTTTCATGAAAGGATCAATGATTGAGCATAATGGGCTAGGGATACCTTGCTTTAGTGTTGATATTTTGAAAGACAAGGTTGCTTGTTGATACGCTTGAGTATTGGAATCTTCATGTCAAAACTAGACTATTGCTTTGAATCATACAAAAGTCCAAATGTCCATGCTACAAAAGAAAAGAATATGTTATCATTCTTGGAATTTTTACAATCATTTTATAGCAACTTTATATCATTTTTTGGGACTAACCTATTGACATAATGCGCAATGCTAGTTGCTGTCATTTGCTTGTTTTTTACTTCACAGAAAATTAATACCAAACGGAGTCCAAACGCAGAAAAACTTTTTGGAGATTTTTTCTGGACCAGAAGACACAAGTTGGGTCGAGGAAGTACCAGGGGGGCTCCAAGGGGAGCACAATCCACCTGGGCGCGCCTGGGGGCCCAGGTGCGCCCTGGTGGGTTGTGCCCACCTCGGCCGCCTCCCGCACAGCCTCTTTGCTCTATGAATACCCCAATATTCCAAAACCCTAGGGGAGTCGACGAAACACAATTCCAGCCGCTGCACGTTCCAGAAACCACAAATACAATCTAGACACCATCACGGAGGGGTTCATCATCCTCATCGGTGCCTCTCTGATGATGCGTGAGTAGTTCATTGTAGACATATGGGTCTGTAGTTAGTAGCTAGATGGCTTTTTATCTCTCTTTTGATTCTCAATACAATGGTCTCTTGGAGATCTATTTGATGTACTCTTTTTGCGGTGTGTTTGTTGGGATCCGATGAACTTTGAGTTTATGATCAAATCGATTTTTTATCCATGAAAGTTATTTGAGTTTCTTTGATCTCTTATATGCATGATTTCTTATAGCCTTGTATTTCTTCTTTGAATCTTTGGTTTAGTTAGGCCAACTATATCGATTTTTCTTGCCATGGGAAGAGGTGCTTTGTGATGGGCTCGATATTACGATGATCAATCCCAATGACAGAAGGGGACATGACACGTATGTATCGTTGCTATTAAGGATAACAAGATGGGGTCTATTCCTACATCAATAGATCTTGTCTACATCATGTCATCGTTCTTATTGCATTACTCCGTTTTCCCATGAACTTAATACACTAGATGCATGCTGGATAGCGGTCGGTGTGTGGAGTAATAGTAGTAGATGCAGGCAGGAGTCGGTCTACTAATCTTGGACGTGATGCCTATATAATGATCATTGCCTGGATATCGTCATAATTATTTGAAGTTCTATCAATTTCCCAACAGTAATTTGTTTACCCGTCGTATGCTATTTTTCTCGAGAGAAGCCACTAGTGAAATCTACGGCCCCCGGGTCTCTTCTTTATCATATTTGCCTCCGAGATCTATTTTTATTTGCTTTTATTTTCAGATCTATTAATCTAAAAACCCAAAAATACCTTTCTGCAATTTATTGGTATTTACTTTATCTCGCGTTCCTGTGAGATCTATTTATCCAATCTACTAAATTTTATCTATCTTTTTACCCGGGGGGGATTGGCAACCCCTCTTTTACGTCGGGTTGCAAGTATTCGTTCTTTGTGTGCAGGAATTTTTTACGTAGTGTTGCATGGTTCTCCTACTGGTTCAATAACCTTGGTCTCATCGCTGAGGGAAATACCTACCGTAGCTGTGCTACATCATCCCTTCCTCTTTGGGGAAATACCGACGTAGTTCAAGCTGCATTAGTAATCCTGTCCTGGAATTCATGTTACTTGACCATGGAGAACCTACGAACTATGAAGAAGCTATGATGAGCCCAGATTCCGATAAATGGCTTGAGGCCATGAAATCTGAGATAGGATCCATGTATGAGAACAAATTGTGGACTTTGGTGGACTTGCCCGATGATCGGCAAGCTATTGAGCATAAATGGATCTTCAAGAAGAAGACAGACGCTGATGGTAATGTCACCATCTAGAAATCTCCACTTGTCGCAAAAGGTTTTTGACAAGTTCAAGGGGTTGACTACGATGAGGCCTTCTTAGCCGTCGCGATGCTTAAGTCAGTCCGAATCATGTTAGCAATTGCCGCATTTCATAATTATGAAATCTGGCAAATGGACGTCAAAACTGCATTTCTTCATGTATTTCTTAAAGAAGAATTGTATATGATGCAACCATAAGGTTTTGTCAATCCTAAAGGTGCTAACAAAGTGTGCAAGCTGCAGCGATCCATCTATGGACTAGTGTAAGCATCTCGGAGTTGGAATATACGCTTTGATGAGGTGATCAAAGCATATGGTTTTATCTGCACTTATGGTGAAGCCTGTATTTACAAGAAAGTGAGTTGTAGCTCAGAGCATTTCTGATATTATATGTGAATGACATATTGTTGATTGAAAATGATATAGAATCTCTGGATAGCATAAAAGGATACTTGAACAAGAATTTTTCAATGAAAGACCTCGGTGAAGTTGCATATATATATTGGGCATCAAGATCTATAGGGATAGACCGAGACGCTTGATACGTCTCCAACGTTTCTACAAATTTTGATTGTTCCATGCTATTATGTTATCTGTTTTGGATGTTTTATATGCATTAATATGCTATTTTATATTATTTTTGGGACTAGCCTATTAACCTAGAGCCCAGTGCCAGTTTCTGTTTTTTCCTTGTTTTTGAGTTTTACAGAAAAGGAATATCAAACGGAGTCCAAATGAGCTGAAAATTTACGGTGAATTTTTATGGACCAAAAGTGACCCCTGAAGCACCGATCGGGAGCCTGTTCCGGCACCCTGCTAGAGGGGGAAACCATCACCGGAGGCCATCTTCATCATCCCAGCGGTCTCCATGATGAGGAGGGAGTTGTTCACCCTCGGGGCTGAGGGTATGTACCAGTAGCTATGTGTTTGATCTCTCTCTCTCTCTCTCTCTCTCTCGTGTTCTTAATTTGGCACGATCTTGATGTACCGCAAGCTTTGTTACTATAGTTGGATCATATGGTGTTTCCCCCCTCTACCTTCTTGTGATGAATTGAATTTTACCTTTAAGGTTTCACTATTATCAGATTCAATACTATTATGGATTTGAGAACACTTGATGTATGTCTTGCATGGGATACCAGATTCTTCCTGCTACTTCTTGAGCTAGCGTTGGTTTTTCCCTTGAAGAGGAAAGGGTGATGCAGCACAGTAGAAATAAGTATTTCCCTCAGTTAAGAACCAAGGTATCAATCCAGTAGAAGAAACGCGCAAGTCCCCAATTGTCGGATTTCGGGTTCCGGCAAAACCCTCGAGGTTCGAACACTCGGGTGCGCACGTCGAACTCACAGAGCAAGGGCCACAGGGTTTATACTGGTTCGGGCCACCGATGTGGTGTAATACCCTACTCCAGTGTGCTGTGGTGGATTGCCTCTTGGGCTGAGGATGAACAAGTACAAGGGAAGAATAGCCTCTTGAGGAGAGGTGTTCTTAAGCTCGGCGAGCCTGTGTGGTTGAGGATGATCTGAATGGCCCAAGATCTGTTGCCTCCTACTGTGGTGGCTAGTCTTATTTATAGAGGCCCTGGTCCTCTTCCCAAATGTAGGCGGGAAGGGATCCAACAACGGCCAAATTTGAAGGGGACAACTAGTACATCTTATCCTGACTAAAGGTGGATTTCGCCTGACAAAGGCTCTGGTGATGACGCCGTCTTGGGCTCCACGGTGACCTCCATCCTGCCGTCCCGCTGGTCTTGGTCTTGTTGCACCGATATGGAAACCTTTCCCTGATGCCTCGGGACTCCTCGCCTGCGCTTGCCTCTTTAGCACCAAAGAGGAAACGAGTACACTGCGCCCGCCTGGCCTTCGCCGTCATGGCTTGCTTCACAAGGACCTTGCGAGGTGCCCCTTGCCTTGATATCTCCGCTCCTCGCGAGCCAGCCTAGTGAGGCCGCCCCCGAGGAGGTCTTGCATCGTCCACCTCGCGAGGCTTGGCCCCTCGCGAGGGTCTTGAGCGTCCGCTGATGAAGATGGGCCGTACAGGGCCGCTGGTGGAGCCACGCCGTGGGCCGCAGGCAGGCAAGTCTGGGGACCCCCGTTCCCGGGACGTCGACACCGATAGATGCACCTACACAAACAATCAAATACTTGCACCCAATGCGATAAAGGGGTTGTCAATCCCTTCATGGTCACTTGCAAATGTGAGATCTGATAGAGAGAGATAGAAATAAACAAAAGATAAAATATTTTTGGGTTTTTGGTTTATAGATCTGAAAATAAAAGATATCTAAATAGTAGGTTGGAAACTAATATGATGGAAAATAGACCCGGGGCCATAGGTTTCACTAGAGGCTTCTCTCATGAAGGCAAATAATACGGTGGGTGAACAAATTACTGTCGAGCAATTGATAGAAAAGCGCAAAGTTATGACGATATGCAAGGCAATGATTATGTAATATAGGCATCATGTCCTTCTCAAGTAGACCGACTCCTGCCTGCATGTACTACTATTACTCCACACATCGACCGCTATCCAGCATGCATCTAGAGTATTAAGTTCATAAAGAATGGAGTAATGCCTTAAGTAAGATGACATGATGTAGAGGAATAAACTCAAGCAATATGATGAAAACCCCATCTTTTTATCCTCGATGGCAACAATTCAATACGTGTCTTGCTACCCCTACTTTGTCAATGGGTGAAATCACGCAAGATTGAACCCAAAGCTAAGCACCTCTCCCGTTGCAAGAAAAAACAATCTAGTTGGCCAAACCAAACCAATAATTCGAAGAGAAATACAAAGATATCAAATCATGCATTTAAGAATTCAGGGAAGATTCAAATAATATTCATAGATAAGCTGATCATAAATCCACAATTCATCGGATCTTGACAAACACACTGCAAAAAAAATATTACATCGGATAGATCTCCAAGAACATCGAGGAGAACATGGTATTGAGAATCAAAGAGAGAGAAGAAGCCATCTAGCTACTATATATGGACCCGTAGGTCTGTGGTAAACTACTCACGCTTCATTGAAAGGGCAATAGAGTTGATGTAGATGCCCTCCGTGATCGAATCCCCTCCGGTAGGATGCCGGAAAAGGCCCCAAGATGGGATCTCACAGGAACAGAAGGTTGCGGCGGTGGAAGAGTGTTTTCATGGATGCTTCTGGTTGTTCTGGAATATATGTGAATATACAGGAGGAAGAGCTAGGTTAGGGGGTCACCGAGGGCCCCACAAGGTAGGGGGTGCCCCCCTCTAGGGCGCGCCCTCCACCCTTGCCACCGCCTCGCGGCTTGTCGGTGTACAAAAGTAGGGGTCCCTTTTTGTACCCCTTTAGTGCGTGGGCAGTCGCAGCCCCACGTCCCTGGCCACACTTAGTGGGGCAGAGGAAGGGAGCAAAGACACAAGACAACCAGAGCAACGCCAAGCTAGAGACACGAAGAGCAAAAGGGCGAGGTGGACTCCCCCGGCAAGGCCCTTGCCGGGGTGGCCTCCACAGCCCCGGCAAGAACCTTGCCGGGGCAACTTGCCCAACGCCAGCAGGGCTGCCACCCTTGAGCCTGAGAGTTCTGACGCCCTCAACCACATTGGAACCAAAGCTCGGGAGGCGCCTCCGTGGTGGCATGCAGATCTTTGTGAAGACCAAGAGCATGCAAGTTTAGATGAGAATCAGAAGACGAAGATCCTTGGCAGGATCCATGCCGAGGGTACCCATGAGACCCCCCGGCTAGACCCTTGCCGGGGATGCCCACGACACCGCGGCAAGACCCTTGCCGGGCCTCGGCAAGACTCTTGCCGAAGACATCCGCGGGGCCACAGCCAGGCCCCCACCAGCCAAGACTCCACCGCCGTTTCCACACAGCTGTCAGCCTACCAACTAGGCGAGCACCTGCGTGGCGACGTACGGCCTCCAGACCAACTCAGCAAGCACCTGCGTGGTGGCATGCAGATCTTTGTGAAGACTCTGCCACCACACCAACTCATTAGCCAGCCAGTGTGGCACTACACGCCTCGTCGGCTCGGGCGCGCGTTGAAGCCATTCGAGGCGGCGACAGCTGGGACGAGCTTCCTTGCCGTCCCCGATAAAGCAAGAAGGGCACGTCGGCAGCGCATTAAATGCATTTGTCCTACAGTGCCAGGAGATAGACTCGACTACTATACAACTTTCCACCTCCTGTGTGCCATTGTGGCAGCCCCTTTTGGCTATAAAAGGAGGCCCGCGGCGTACTAAGGAAGGATTCAAACTTTTTGGACCCTACACGCCTTGTAGCTAGTCCAAGAACACAACATAAACATAAACCAGCAGGAGTAGGGTATTACGCATTACTTGCGGCCCGAACCTGGATAATCCCCCTGTGTTGATCTTCTAATCCCGCTCTTTCCACAGCCCCTCGTCTGCCAACCGTAGCAAAAGGGATCCTACGTGATCCCGTAGGTGTCGTTTCCCCCGACATCTTTGGCACGCCGGGTAGGGGGCGCAAGCCGTGGGGATCTGGTTTTGGAGCCAACGCAGCGACTCTTTCATGAGGATGGCTCGAAGGAAAGGGCGACGTCGATCAACCGCCCTCTGGACCCGTCCGCAGCTTCGACAGCCATCCGCATGGCCCCGAAAAGCTAAGTCATGCAAAATGTTGTCTAATTTCATTTATATAAGTCTGTCTTCCCCGAAAGATCTCGTTCCTTGCATGGGAAACCTGCACGCAATGGGACCCTTCCGCTATTGGCAGCGCCCTTGTCTCTGTCTCGAGTCCGCTCGACAGTTCATGTGGCCGCGCAGAGAACGACAAGGTGGCCTACCGGCTACTAGCAGTGCTCTTGTCCTGTCTCGAGTCCGCTCGACAGTTCAGGCGACCACGCTGGCAGCGGCAAGGTGGCTTGCCCGGCAGCAAGCGCCCCCCGGCAGGCTACTAAGGATCTGTCCTCAAAGCACCCCGGCATGGGTTTACGCACCGACAACCTTATCTCACCAAGCGTAGGGTGCAAACATACAAAGAAAGATCGAACAGGAAGATAGCATGCGTGATACTAAAGTACTGCAGAGTTATATTACATCAAATAATCGCTGCGGTTCTAACTTAAAATGAAATTGTCTTGGTCTTGAACTCACAGCGGCGACGAGAAACGGGGTGCCTAGTCCCCGCGCTGGCCCTCCATCCTCTCAACTCCATCGACGCAGTCGATGATGGGCTTGATACGCTCCTTGAGCACCGTGAGGTCCGCCTCCTCCGGCAAGCTCTCCAACGCGTTGGCAAAGTTGACGGTGGGGTTCGAGAATGCCACCTTGGTGAGCACCTTGGTCAGGGCACCCCGGCAGAGCCTTCGGGACTCGTTGGCCAGATAAGTTGCCCGGTTGGAGCGGAGCTGCTCCAAGGCTCCAAGAACGACCTCGAAGAATAGGGTCAGTTTGGCGTTGGGACTCACGCTCGGCTACGGGGAGTACCTCACATTCGGCATCCCCATGGCAGCCAGCTTTGTGGTGGTCCTGCCGGCGACGTTGCCGAGGCAGCTGACCCAACGGTTTATGCCCTCCACGTACTCCTTGTGTTCGGCGGCGTCATTCCTCCGCAGCTGCCTCTCCTCCTCTAGGTCCTTGGTCAGGGTCACTTCCCGGGCCTTGACCTCCGAAAGCGTCCCCTCAAGGCCCTCCAGCTTGACTTGGTCATTGATGGAGTCGTTGGCCTTGGAGAGCAGCTCGGCCTTGCCGAGGACTCCGGCCTGCGCCTCCACCAAAGTGTCGTTGATCGTGTCCTTCTCCTTCACCAGCTCCAGGACCTGTTTATTCAGCCCATCACGCTCCACCTCCAGCTCCTTCACCTTGCCGGCATGGACCAGTGCTTGAGCATTGAGTGCCTCCTTGTGCCTCTGCTCCAGCTCCTGGGTCCGCTGCGTGACGAGCTTCTCGACCTCCTCATCCTTGCCGTGGAGTGTGGAGGTGAGCGCCTCCTCACGAGCGACAAGGTCCTCCTCCTGGGAGTTCAGCTCGGCCTGGTGCTGGTGCCGAGCGGCCTCGTCCTTGGCGGCCTGTTCCTTCGCCGCCTCCCGGGCCTTCTTGACGTCAGCCTGTTTCAGGACGAGCTCCTATTTGCGCCCAGCCAACAAATCCTGGGCAACTTTCAGTTCATCATGGGCCTAGTGGAACCAGGCCTGCGTCTCGGCGACGCGCTCCTCGAGGTCCGCCTCCACCTTGTTCATCGCCGCCATCCTGGATTTTGCCTTGTCCAGGCGGGCACGGTGAAGCGCCTGGAGCTTCTGGAAGTTGGCGCTCATGGCCCAAAGCAGCTGCTCCTCTTGGGAACCGCCACCGCCGGTGCTAGGTTCGTCAACAACCTGAAGCACGGCGGAGGCGAGCGCCTCGTCGTCGAACACCTCCCCCTCGGTTGGCACCCTGGTGCTTGTCGTTCCTAGGAGGTGGACGAATATGTCGTCGCCCACCTTCAGGTACTTGCCCGAGCAAGAGGTGGCAGAGGAGGAAGGTTGGTCGTTACGGGAGATGGATCATAGTTCGGAGATGCCACAGTTTGTTACGGCCCCTAGCAAGGCATGCCGAACACCAAGCAGACTATGAAGCTGGTTAGGCGAACCTGTACATCATACTACTGTTCCCTTTGCCACACGACATATGTTGTCGGGCTCAAGGTGAGTCTGTCATCCTTGTGCTAGCCCGACCTCTTTCTCGTTCAAGTGATGCCGACCATAATCCGGATTATCTCAGAATCCTTGTCGCATGGCCATGCTTATCCTGGTCGGATCACACGAGGGGCCCAGAGTATATCTCTCCTGATCGGAGGGGCAAATCCCATCTTGCTCGACCACGTCTCGCAGCATGGGTCTAGACAAACCCGAAACCCACCTTTGTAACTACCCAGTTATGGAGTAGTGTTTGGTCGGCCCAAAGCAAGTCTGTCACCATCCCGAGTACATGCGTCAGCTCAGGTCTTAGGACATAGAACTTATCTTGCACTAGAGACTCACAGATGACATATCGTTGCGTCTCATAGTTGGGTCTGTTTGAGTCAGACCTTATCTCGACTCGGATCCTACTACGTCGAATCCGACCAGATCCTTCCAAGTCCATATCATCCATTTAGCATCCAATGCTCCATGGCTGGTGAGACCAAGCCATCGACCGTGTCATATGCTAGTATAGTCGGTCTTGGCGTCCCACGAGCCCTTTCGACTAGGGACCTTTTAGAACAGTCAGCATACAATGGATAGTCCCAAAAACAAGTCACTTACTTGCTGATACACATCATTGATAATGTCCAAGGACTATCTTTATTCATGAACACATAGGAAATATCATCATACATGATTGCCTCTAGGGCATATCTCCAGCATTCTCCCACTTGCACTAGAGTCAATCAAATAGACATCGAATGCCCATAGCTCTAACATGCCCCTCGTGCTTGCGTTGTGGAAGCGGCTTAGTCAACGGATCTACAACATTTGCATCAATGTGAATTTTGCATAACTCTACATCATTGTTCTTTATGATCTTTCGTATCAGGTGATATTTCCAATCTATGTGTCTGACCTTGTGGTGATTCCTCACCTCCTTGGCTTGTGCAACGGCACCAGAATTATCACAATGAAGTTCCAACGGTTTTACCGAGGCTGGGAAAATACCAAGATCATCCAGAAAGTTCCAGATCCAAACACCTTCCTTTGCAGCTTCACAAGCTGAATGTATTCGGCTTCTGTGGCAGAATCGACCATCGTATCTTGCTTGGAACTCATCCAGCTCACTGCTCCTCCGTTCATGACGTACACGAATCCGGACTGTGATCGACAATCATCTCTGTCGGTTTGGAAACTAGCATCGGCGTAACCCCTTACGACGAGCTCTTCCTCACCTCCATAAACTAGGAACATCTATTTAGTCCTTTCAGGCACTTTAAAATAGTCTTTACTGCTTCCCAATAACTCTCACCTGGGTTGGCTTGGTATCTGCTTGTTAGGCTTATTGCAAAAGCAACATATGGCCTTGTACATATCATGGAATACATGATGGATCCGATTGCCGAGGCATACGGAATCCTACTCATCCTGCTTCGCTCATCAGATGTCGAAGGACTTTGAGTCTCGCTTAGCCTTATACCATCTGAGAGTGGCAAGAACCCTTTCTTCGCCTCACTCATGTTGAACCGCTTCAACACTTTATCTATGTACGTGCTCTGGCTTAAGCCGAGCAGCCTCCTTGATCTATCTCTATAGATCTTAATGCCTAAAATGTACATTCCCTCACCAAGGTCCTTCATCGAAAACTTGCCATTCAATGACTTCCTTGACCGAGCTCAGCATTGATGACCCACAAGTATAGGGGATCTATCGTAGTCCTTTCAATAAGTAAGAGTGTCAAACCCAAAGAGGAGCTGAAGGAAATGATAAGCGGTTTTCAGGAAGGTATTCTCTGCAAGCACTGAAATAATAGGTAACAGATAGTTTTGTGATAGGATAATTTGTAATGAGCAACAAGTAACAAAAGTAAATAAAGTGCAGCAAGGTGTCCCAATCCCTTTTGCAGCAAAGGACAAGCCTGGACAAACTCTTATATAGAGAAAAGTGCTCCTGAGGACACATGGGAATTATCGTCAAGCTAGTTTTCATCACGTTCATATGATTCGCGTTCGGTACTTTGATAATTTGATATGTGGGTGGACCGGTGCTTAGGTGCTGCCCTTACTTGAACAAGCATCCCACTTATGATTAACCTCTATTGCAAGCATCCGCAACTACAACAAAAGTATTAAGGTAAACCTAACCATAACATGAAACATATGGATCCAAATCAGGCCCTTACGAAGCAACGCATAAACTAGGGTTTAAGCTTCTGTCACTCTAGCAACCCATCATCTACTTATTACTTCCCAATGCCTTCCTCTAGGCCCAAATAATCATGAAGTGTTATGTAGTCGACGTTCACATAACAACACTAGAGGATAGACAACATACATCTCATCAAAATATTGAACGAATACCAAATTCACATGACTACTAATAGCAAGACTTCTCCCATGTCCTCAGGAACAAACGTAACTACTCACAAAGCATATTCATGTTCATAATCAGAGGAGTATTAATATGCATAAAGGATCTGAACATATGATCTTCCACCAAATAATCCAACTAGCATCAACTACAAGGAGTAATCAACACTACTAGCAACCTACAGGTACCAATCCCTAGACTTGGAGACAAGAATTGGATACAAGAGATGAACTAGGGTTTGAGAGGAGATGGTGCTGGTGAAGATGTTGACGGAGATTGCCCTCTGCCGATGAGAGGAGCGTTGGTGATGACGATGGCGATGATTTCGCCCTCCCATAGGGAAGTGTCCCCGGCAGAACAGCTCTGCCGGAGCCCTAGATTGGTTCCGCCAAGGTTCCGCCTCGTGGCGGCGGAGTCTCGTCCCGAAAGCTTGGCTATGATTTTTCTCCGGACGAAAGACTTCATATAGCAGAAGATGGGCACCGAAGGGCCAACAGGGGGCCCACGAGGCAGGGGGCGCGCCCAGGGAGGTAGGGCGCGCCCCCACCCTCATGGCCAGGTGGGGCCCCCCCTGACGTACTTCTTCCGCTCAATATTTTTTATTATTTCCAAAAATAACTTTCTTGGAGTTTCAGGACTTTTGGAGTTGTGCAGAATAGGTCTCTAATATTTGCTCCTTTTCCAAATTTCTGTAATTCCAGTACTTGACATTCTCCCTCCTTATGTAAACCTTGTAAAATAAGAGAGAATAGGAATAAGTATTGTGACATAATGTGTAATAACAGCCCATAATGCAATAAATATCGATATAAAAGCATGATGCAAAATGGACGTATCAACTCCCCTAAGCTTAGACCTCGCTTGTCCTCAAGCGAAAGCCGATAACGATAAATATGTCCACATGTTTAGAGGCAGAGGTGTCGATAAAATAAAATACGGACATGAGGGCATCATGATTATTCTCATAACAGCAACATATATGGATATTGTCATATGATTTCTTATGCTCAAGTAATAATCTATTCACAATGCAAAGTATGAATCGTAAACTTTATTGAGAACCAACAAACTATAATCTCAGTCATTGAAGCAATTGCAATTTATCATAACATCGTAAAGAGTCTATGTCAGAGCTTTCTAGCAAGTCCACATACTCAACTATCATTTAGTCTTTCATAATTGCTAACACTCACGCAATACTTGTGGTTACGGAGTTTTAATCGGACATAGATAAAGATAGGGGCTTATAGTTTCGCCTCCCAACCTTTTACCTTAGGGGCAATGTCAACAATAATAGTTCATGCTAACCCACATCCAATTAGATATACATATATATCAGGATCTTTCCAACATCCTGTGCTTGCCAAAGGATAAAATATAAAAAGGAAAGGTGAAGATCACCATGACTCTTGCATAAGGTAGAAGATAATAATAACAGATAGGCCCTTCACAGAGGGAAGCAGAGGTTGCCATGCGCTTTCAGGGTTGGATGCACAAAATCTTAATGCGAAAGAACGCCACTTTATATTGCCACTTGTGATATGAACCTTTATTATGCAGTCTCGTCGCTTTTATTTCTTCCACATCACAAGATCGTACAAAGCTTATTTCCTCCACCCCAATCAATCATACATATTTAGAGAGCATTTTTTATTGCTTGCACCGATGACAACTTACTTGAAGGATCTTACTCAATCTATAGGTAGATATGGTGGACTCTCATGGCAAAACTGGTTTAAGGGTTTTTGGAAGCAAAAGTAGTATCTCTACTTGGCGCAAAGAATTTGGCTAGCATGAGGGGGAAAGGCAAGCTCAACATGTTGGATGATCCATGACAATGTACTTTATCTTAGATATAAGAAAACATAACCCATTACATTGTCTTCCTTGTCCAACATCAACTCTTTAGCATGTCATATTTTAATGAGTGCTCCCAATCATAAAAGATGTCCAAGATAGTATATTTATATGTGAAACCTCTCTTTCTTTATTACTTCCTATTAATTGCAACGATGACCAAAGCTATGTTTGTCAACTCTCAACAACTTTTAATCATCATACTCTTTCTATGTGAAGTCATTACTCTCAATAAGATCAATATGATCTCTTTATTTCCTTTTTATTCTTTTCCCTTTCTTTTATTCACTCAAGATCATAGCAAAATAATCAAGCCCTTGACTCAACACTAATCTTTATTATATATAGCTCACGGACTCGATTACATAGAGAGATAATAAAGCAAAACTCAAAACTAGATCATACCAAAACTTTTATTCTACTAGATCAAGATACTACTAATAGGATCGAACTAAGAAAAACGGTAAAGATAGGAGATGTGGTTGTGATACGATACCGGGGCACCTCCCCCAAGCTTGGCAGTTGCCAAGGGGAGTGCCCATACCCATGTGATTATGTCGCCTTTGCTGGTGAAGAAGGTGGAGTTGTTGATGATGGGTAATCGCACATCGAGCGTAAGAGATCCTCCAACTTGCAGATAATGCCCTTGAGTGCGACAATATGCTCTTTCAACAAAATATTTTCACGGGTGAGATACTTGTTTTGTATACGAGCTAACTCAATCATCTTGAAAGCTTCGATCTCAGTTGGGGTAAGAAGACTGTGATCAAGTTGAAGGGTGTCTCCTGCTGCCGGGACTTGGTCCTCCATGGCCTTCTTGATCCCTTCATCCTTGTTGATCTCCACGGGTTCTTCCCTCTTCAGCTCTATCTTCATTAGCCAAGCATCGTTGTCACCATTGTTGGGGGAGGGGAATGACATGATGCCTGGCCTTGACAACTCTGACAGAAAACAGCTTGAAACAAGAACAAAGGACAATTGCGTGATACAGGAGTCAAAACCTTCGGGAGATTATATAATGAACTTTTACTGACCAAAATACGTATCGTGCAAGAAAACGGAGTCCGGAGAGCACACGAGGTGCCCACGAGGTAGGCGGCGCGCCCAAGAGGGTAGGCGCGCCTCCACCTCGTGGGGGCCTCGTGTCCTTCCCGGACTGCTTCTTATTTTTCTATTTTTCTAAATATTCCAAAACGGAGAAATATTGCCATAAAAACTGTTTTGGAGTTGGTTTACTTACCGTACCACATACCTATTCCTTTTCGGAGTCTGAAACGTCCCGGAAAGTGTCCCTTATGTATTCCTCCGGGGTTACGGTTTCAATAACATTGGTTTCCACGTTTATGGGATTACCTGAGATATAATGTTTGATTATTTGACCGTTCACCACCTCCGGGTTTGTGCCTTCGAAGTTGTTGATTTTTATGGCACCGGAACGATAGACCTCCTCGATAACGTAAGGGCCTTCCCATTTAGAGAGAAGTTTTCCTGCAAAAAATCTTAAACGAGAGTTGTATAGCATTACATAATCACCTACATTAAACTCACGCTTTTGTATTCTTTTGTCATGCCATCTTTTAACTTTTTCTTTAAACAACTTGGCATTCTTGTAGGCTTGGGTTCTCCATTCATCAAGTGAGCTAATGTCAAATAACCTCTTCTCACCGGCAAGTTTGAAATCATAGTTGAGCTCTTTAATGGCCCAATATGCCTTATGTTCCAGTTCGAGAGGTAAGTGACATGCTTTTCCGTAAACCATTTTATACGGAGACATACCCATAGGATTCTTATATGCAGTTCTATATGCCCATAATGCATAATCAAGTTTCTTGGACCAATTCTTTCTAGATCTATTAACAGTCTTTTGCAAAATTAATTTGAGATCTCTATTACTCAATTCTACTTGACCACTAGACCGCGGGTGATAAGGGGATGCAATTCTATGATTAACATCATACTTAGCAAGCATTTTACGAAAAGCACCATGAATAAAATGTGAACCACCATCAGTCATTAAATATCTAAGGACTCCAAACCTCGGAAAAATAACTTCTTTAAGCATCTTAATAGAAGTGTTATGATCATCACTACTAGTTGGAATAGCTTCTACCCACTTAGTAACGTAATCAACAACAACTAAAATATGTGTGTAACCATTAGAGGCAGGAAAAGGTCCCATATAATCAAAGCCCCAAACATCAAATGGTTCAATAACAAGTGAATAATTCATAGGCATTTCTTGACGTCTACTAATATTACCAATTCTTTGGCATTCATCACAAGATAGGGCAAACTTACGGGCATCCTTGAAGAGAGTATGCCAATAAAAACCGGATTGCAATACCTTATGTGCAGTTCTATCTCCAGCGTGGTGTCCTCCATAAGCCTCGGAGTGAAACTTGCGTAGGATCTATTCCTGTTCATGATCAGGTACACAACGTATAATAACACCATCTACTCCTTTATAAAGATGTGGGTCATCCCAAAAGTAATGTCTCAAATCATAGAAAAACCTTTTTTTTGCTGGTATGTGAAACTAGGTGGTATAAATTTAGCAACGATGTAATTAGCATACTCAGCATACCATGGAAGCGATCTGAGAAGCATTTATGACATTTAATTGTTCGTCAGAAAGCTATCATCAATAGGTAGTGGGTCATCAAGAACATTTTCTAACCTAGACAAGTTATCTGCAACGGGTTCTCAGCTCCCTTTCTATCAATAATATGCAAATCAAATTCTTGTAGCAAGATAACCCATCTAATAAGTCTAGGTTTAGCATCTTTCTTTTCCATAAGATATTTAATAGCAGCATGATCAGTGTGAAAAGTTACTTTAGAATCAACAATATAAGGTCTGAACTTATCACAAGCAAATACAATCGCTAAGAATTCCTTTTCGATAGTAGCATAATTTCTCCGAGCATTGTCTAGAGTTTTACTAGCATATTGGATAACATTTAATTTCTTATCAACTCTTTGCCCTAGAACAACACCTACAAAGATAATCACTAGCATCACACATAATTTCAAAGGGTAAATTCCAATCAATTGGCTGAGCGATAGGTGCAGAAATCAATGCTTTCTTAAGTATTTCAAATGCTTCTGAGAATCATCATAAAAAACAAATGGTATATCTTTTGTAATAAATTAGTCGAGGTCGAGAAATTTTCGAGAAGTCCTCAATGAACCTCCTATAAAAACTGGCGTGACCAAGGAAACTTCTTATACCTTTGATGTCCTTGGGACATGGCATCTTTTCAATAGCATCAACCTTGGCTTTATCAACTTCAATACCTCTTTCATAAACTTTATGCCCCAAGACAATACCTTCATTAACCATAAAGTGGCACTTTTCCCAATTCAAGACAAGATTAGTTTCTTCACATCTCTGCAAAACTCGGTCAAGGTTGCTTAAGCAATCATCAAAAGAGGATCCATAGACGGAGAAGTCATCCATGAAAACCTCACAAATATTTTCACAAAAGTCAGAGAATATAGCCATCATGGACGCCACACTACGGGAGTTCCTGCGCGAGAACTGGGATATATTTGCCTAGCACCCATCAGATATGCCAGGAATCCCACGCAGGCTGGCCGAACACAGCCTTAACATTATAAAAGGATTCAAGCCGGTCAAGCAGACTCTTCGGCATTCCTCTGAACCTAAGTGACAAGCTATGGTAGAGGAGCTAGCCAAGTTATTAGAGGTCGGATTCATCAGAGAAATAAAACACCCGGACTGGCTAGCAAACCTGGTGATGGTACCAAAGAAGGACAAATCCTGGCGCTTATGCGTCGATTTCAAGGACCTCAACAAGGCTTGCCCAAAGGATCCCTTCCCCTCCCCCGCATCGATCAAATTATCGACGCTACCGCTGGACACAACTCATTGTGCTTCCTCGATGCATACTCCGGCTACCACCAAATTAAGATGGCGGAGTCCGACCAAGCCGCAACGGCATTTATCACGCCATACGGCCCCTTCTGTTTTAACACAATGCCTTTTGGGCTTAAAAACGCCGGTGCAATGTATCAACGCATGATTCAGACATGCCTGGAAAAGCGGTCGGCAAAGCGGTGGAGGCATATGTAGACGATGTGGTCATTAAAACCAAACACGTCGACTCTTTAATAGACGACTTGAGGCTCACGTTCGACAATCTCCGAACATACGACATCAAGCTCAACCCGGAAAAATGCGTCTTCGGCGTACCCACCGCAAAGCTCCTGGGTTTCGTCGTCTCCAGTAGAGGAATTGAAGCAAATCCGGCTAAAATCCGAGCCACATCACGATTGGCCATCCCAACTGACCTCAAGCAAATCCAGAACTTAACTGGATGCGTGGCGGCCCTAAGCCGCTTTATCTCCCGCTTAGGAGAAAAGGCGTTACCGCTTTATCACCTCCTTCGGCGCACCGAACACTTCGAGTGGACGGACGCGGCCGCGGCCGGACTGGAAGAAATAAAGGCCATTCTGGCCGCCAACCCAATCCTGGCCGCGCCAAGCGTCGGCGAACCAATGCTGATGTACATTGCAGCAACTCATCAAGTTGTAAGCGCAGTGCTCGTCGTTGAACGAGAAACGGACGGACACAAGTTCCCCCTTCAAAAGCCGGTATATTATGTATCCACTGTCCTCACTCCGTGCAAATCACGGTACCCGCATTATCAGAAGATAGCATATGCGGTATTCATGGCATCCCGGAAGCTACGACACTACTTTCGAGAGTGTTCAATTACAGTGGCCTCGAAAGTGCCACTGAATGACATAATAAACAACCGCGACGCCACGGGCCGGATTGCCAAATGGGCCATTGAGCTCCTCCCGTTCGACATAGCATATAAACCTCGGCGAGCCATTAAGTCGCAGGTGTTGGCCAATTTCGTCGCTGAATGGACAGAGGTCGAGCTCCCTAAAGAGTACAGCGCATACTCCAATTGGATTATGCACTTCGACGGCTCTAAAATGCTGGCTGGTCTGGGGGCTGGCATCATCCTGACGTCCTCTACCGGAGATACAGTCCAATATGTACTCCAAATACTGTACACAGACACCAACAATGCAGCCGAATACGAGGCCCTGCTACACGGTCTCCGAATGGCAGTTTCCATGGGCATTCGATGCCTGGAGGTGCGTGGGGACTGGAACCTTGCAATATCCCAAATAAATGGAGACTTCGACGCTAAAGATCCGAAAATGGCGGCTTGTCGCAATGCCGTCCTCAAGATGTCAGCTTGGTTCGAGGGGCTCGAATTCCACCATGTGGCTCGGGAAAACAATCAGGCGGCGGATATCCTCGCCCGTATCGGCGCTAAGCGCGATACGGTCCCACCCAACATCTTCTTGGAAAGGCTGTTTAAGCCATCCGTGGTATGGGAACGGGACACCGGCAAGAACAGTCCGGACCCGGCTACAACGCCAGATACCGCACACTCTGACATAATCGGTGGCTCTGCCACCGAAATAACACCTTCAGCCCACGTAATAATGGCCGTCATCGCCCCATGGACTGACCCATTCCTGGCCTACTGATGACCCACAAGTATAGGGGATCTATTGTAGTCCTTTCGATAAGTAAGAGTGTCGAACCCAATGAGGAGCAGAAGGAAATGATAAGCGGTTTTCAGCAAGGTATTCTCTGCAAGAAATCTTTGAAATAAGTGGTAGCGTATAGTTTTGTGATAAGATAAATTGTAACGAGCAACAAGTAACAAGAGTAAATAAAGTGCAGCAAGGTGGCCCAATCCTTTTTGTAGCAAAGGACAAGCCTGGACAAACTCTTATAATAGGAAAAGCGCTCCGAGGACACATGGGAATATCGTCAAGCTAGTTTTCATCATGCTCATATGATTTGCGTTCGATTACTTTGATAATTTGATATGTGGGTGGACCGGTGCTTGGGTGTTGTTCTTACTTGAACAAGCATCCCACTTATGATTAACCTCTACTGCAAGCATCCGCAACTACAACAAAAGTATTAAGGTAAACCTAACCATAGCATGAAACATATGGATCCAAATCAGCCCCTTACGAAGCAACGCGTAAACTAGGGTTTAAGCTTACATCACTCTAGCAACCCATCATCTACTTATTACTTCCCAATGCCTTCCTCTAGGCCCAAATAATGGTGAAGTGTTATGTAGTCGACGTTCACATAACACCACTAGAGGCTAAACAACATACATCTCATCAAAATATCGAACGAATACCAAATTCATATGACTACTAATAGCAAGACTTCTCCCTTGTCCTCGGGAACAAAGCGTAACTACTCACAAAGCATATTCATGTTCATAATCAGAGGGTAATAATATGCATAAAGGATCTGAACATATGATCTTCCACCAAATAAACCAACTAGCATCAACTACAAGGAGTAATCAACACTACTAGCAACCTACTAGCACCAATCCGGACTTGGAGACAAGAATTGGATACAAGAGATGAACTAGGGTTTGGAGATGAGATGGTGCTGATGAAGATGTTGATGGAGATTGCCCTCTCCCGATGAGAGGAGCGTTGGTGATGACGATGGTCATGATTTCTCCTTCCCGGAGGGCAGTGTCCCCGGCAGAACAGCTCTGCCGGAGCCCTAGATTGGTTCCGTCAAGGTTTCGCCTCATGGCGGCGGAGTCTCGTCCTGAAAGGTTGCTTATTATTTTTTCTTGACGAAAGACTTCATATAGGAGAAGATGGGCGTCGGAGAGCCACCAGGGGCCCACGAGGTAGGGCGTGCCTGAGGCGCCCCTACCCTTGTGAGCAGTGGTGTGGGCCCCTAGCCTTCATCTTTAGCGATGATTTTTCTTTATTTATTTTAAGATATTCCGTGGAGTTTCAGGACTTTTGGAGTTGCCAGAATAGGTCTCCAATATTTGCTCCTTTTCGGCCCGAATTCCAACCAAGCATTCTCCCTCTTCATGTAAACCTTGTAAAATAAAAAGAGAATAGCCATAAGTATTGTGACATAATGTGAAATAACAACCCATAATGTGATAAATATCAATATAAAAGCATGATGCAAAATGGACGTATCACCTACCTAACCAGGCAGGAACTTCCCGAGGACCAAAATGAGGCACGCTGCATTGTGCGGCGATCTAAAGCTTACAAAGTCCACGAGGGAGAGCTTTATAAGAAAAGCACCACCAGAGTCCTTTAAAGGTGCATCTCCGAAGAGGAAGGGCGGAAGCTTCTGGCAGAAATCCATGCCGGACTCGAAGCCATGGGAAGTAAAACTATGGTGCAGCAACATGGGTAGTAAAACTAACGGTCAAGTTGAGCGAGCAAATGGTCTTATCACGAGTGACATTAAACCCAGATTAGTGCGGTACTTAAAGGAATCGAACATGCACTGGGTAGAGGAGCTTGACTCCGTACTCTGGGGCTGCAGACCACGCCGAATCGCACTACCGGATACACACTGTTCTTCATGGTGTACGGCGCAGAGGCGGTTCTGCCCTGTGACATAATTCATGACTCACCTCGAGTGCACATGTATGAAGAAAGAGAGGCCGAGCTCGATCGGCAGGACAGTTTGGACACTCTCGAGGAGGAGCGTGACGTGGCAAAAGCGCGTTCAGCATTCTATCAGCAACTGGCTCGAAGATACCAAAGCAGAGAAGTACGGGCCAAAACTTATAACGTTGGCGAGTTAGTTCTACGTCTGCCGGAGAAGAAAAAGGACAAGCTCAAGCCCAAATGGGAGGGTCCCTTCATTATCGACCAAGTTCTGACCGGCGGAGCGTACCGTCTGCGGGATGCATCGGATAACCAACTTGATCCAAACCCATGGAACGCTGCCAGACTCTGAAGATTCTACGCCTAGTGCGGGACTCTATGTTCGTCTCCTTCCCCTGCCCACTTTTTGCATATACGTTATCTGTCTTCTCTCTCTTTTTTATTCTCTCTCCTCAAGGCCTCGAAAGGCTAATTTGTGTCTTATCTACACAATCTTGATGCGCCAGCCGTGCTCGTTATACCTGGGGGCTTCTTGCACATAAGCTTAATTATTTAATGGGCTTCACGCCCCGCACATGTGTTATTCTTTCGCATGTACCTTTTTTCGCCATTATATGCATCGATATGACTTAAGTTTTGGCCAAGCCGGGTTGCCTGGCTCTTGTATTTATGCCCTACGTTCCCGTTAATTCGTCTAGGGCATAAGGAGCACCTCTCTGCGATTATTCTTTTGCCGGGTCACCGGATGTGTACCTCGGTGGGTGAAGCCGAAAGCTAAGCGTTCTTAAGGGAATATTCGATTGATGAATAAAATATGACTTTTTGTTTTTCCACTTGCCCCAGATGTTTTTTACTGCGTCTCTTCTCGCGGATTCGAACATGCACATTAGGGCATGCGTACACAGGGAAAGGAACCCTTAACGGAACTATTCTCCCTGGAAGATGTTTCTTACTACCCATGTAATATAACATAACTAGTTGGGTACTTGTCTGTTCAAGCACATGTGACCCCTACGCCTGGTCTCCACACATACCCCGGTTTTCACATAACTGAGCGGGTACTCGGATACACTCCGGACTATCGGGTCCAGAGGTCAAAGCGAAAAGGTCCGCCATGAAAAATGATTTACAATCCGGCTAGAGACATTCTACATGTCATTTAAATTACATAGTCACTTAGACTGATTAAATTCTTCTTCTATACCATCCAACAGGCTGTCTAGCCTACAATCCTGTTGGGAATACTTGGCAGCTAATTCTACTTGGTGATACACCAAACTGATGGGGATCTCTTTCCCCGCCAGGGCCCCACAGTCCGACCTCGGCCATGTGGTTTGGGTCAACCTTAGTATACCGCGTCTTCACCATGGCCCGAGCTTCCACAGCACCTTGACGGCAGGCCGATATCTTCCATAATCGGAGCGCCGCGCTCCCTTGAGCTTCTCCGCAAGCTCCCCAATGCCTTCGGGCAGGGAGACGGATGGCCACAAGGCCTGGGCAATACCTTACATCACCTGCCGAACTTGTTCGTGCAGTTGTGAGAGCTCCGGTAGAAGATCACCCGCAAACTCGGGCATCTCCTCCGTGGGATGACCCGTCAGCATGCCTGCAGACATAACTCTGTTAGTCGGCTTCTTCACCGAACTCTTTTTAAAGTTCGTTCAAGCACTTACTGAAAATACTGCGTCAAAACTGCTTATTCTCCTTAACAGAGTCTGGCAGCTGGGCGCGAACATCCTTTAGTTCCACACTCAGCTAGGTATTGGCGTCTTGGAGATTATTTTTCTCCTGAATGATGCGCGTATGTACACGCTCGCCAGCCTTTCGCTGCCGTATGGCATGTTGCTCACCCGGATTCACTCCGGAGTCTTCTGCAATATTCATTGTCAGATTTGTAGGCATGCCGCACTCAATATGGTACCTATCATTCTTTGAAACAAGTGTTACCAGAGGAAGCCTTCTCGGACTCCTTCAATGCAGCAACTGCGGCCTGTAGCTGGGCCTTGCACTCTTCAAGCTCATGAGACAATTGGGTATTCTTGTCTGTAAGAACCTGCACAAATAATGATCCTTAAATCAGTTGTGCCAACTGTTTCAAGTCTCAGGGGCTACTGCTATACATAATCATCAATTTTTCTTACCCGTATATCCTTTACATACTGATCCGTGGCTCTGGCAAGACCATTTTGAGCAGCACGGATGTACGCGTCTCCTGAGTCGAAGGCATCAAAAGCCTCTTGGGAGAAACAAGCGTCGCGGAGCACGGCCCGACGACGCCTGTGATTCATGGCGCTCTCCACTTCAAAATTTGTGGCGGATATTTTATACGCATCCTCTGTCGGAGGAGCATATGGCGCGTGCCCCGTGTTAGCTTCCGCCTCTGTGTCCGGCCCCGGAGCCCGGCGGCGATCTCTCCGGATATAGTCCGGCGAGCACTTTTCCTTCATCAAACATGGGCATTACTGCGTTTTAAAATATGATGATCACGGAGTGAGGTTTTGTAAAATACCTGCATGCGGCGTCTCCGTCCGGACCGCCTTCCTTTTTCAGCCCGGCTTGGCGCCCCTCGTTGGCGATTCACCACAGGCTCGGCATGGTGTCACGAGGACCTTCCTCATAGAACACCGTCTGAATCTGGTAGGTGAAGTGTGTGAAAAGGGATACTTCTCAAAGGTTGGGACTCTGGTCTCACTTACCTGCGAGGCAGGGAGTAGTCCCGGATAGCCGGCTATAATAGCCACCATGGCCTCATCGCAGCTTAATTGATAAAATATCCTGTCAATCAGCTCCACAAATATGTCCGGATCCTCTTGGAGGCCGGGGTGAGACCGTTCAGGATCCTCTGGTTGTGGTGGTGGGCTGTTGATCTCCCTTACTGCCTTACGCAGCTCCTGCGGTGAACAGGCAAAGTAAGATATTTATTGCAAAAATGCGGAAAGGAAGGGTATAAAAAGCGGCTGCTTACCCAGCTCGGAGGATTGTACATGGAGAATCTGTCCCGTGGCTTGATGTGGAGGAACTCCTCTTCCTCTCCCTTGTACAAACCGGACAGAATTTTTGCTAGAGCGGCAATGGAGTCCGGCCCCTTACGACCACAGTGGGTGGCCTCATCTTCCCCGTTGAAGTCCCACATGGGGTGGCCTCGATATTGAAGTGGCTGCACCCCCGCATAATGCATATTGACATGACCTCGGTTATGGTCAGTCCTGATTGAGCCAACACCTTTATCCGGCCCATCAGGTAAAAAACATCAGTGTCATCTTCCTCCTGAGGGCTCCATGGTCGCCAGCTTAGGCGCTTCATTAAAGGGGCATTATCAAACTCTGGAAGGCCGATCCGAATAGGATCCGGGAGAGGGACGTCCTCCATATAAAACCACTCTGAAGGCCAGTCTTCAGATGTCTTCTTCGGGGTACCAGATAGGTATCCGGTCCCGGTGATGCGCCATATTTCGGCCCCGCCCACTTGATATATTGACCCCCTCTGAGTACGGGGCACCAGGCAGAATAGCTTCTTCCACAACGCGAAGTGAGCTTCGCAGCCCAGAAATAGCTCGCAAAGGGCTACATAACTAGCGATGTGTAATATGGAGGCAGGGGTGAGATTATGCAACTGGAGGCCGTAAAACTCCAGGAGCCCTCGGAGGAACGGATGGATGGGAAATCTGACCCCCCTTAATAAATAAGGAACGAGGCATACCCGCTCCCCCTTGGAGGGGTTTGGAAAGCTCTCCGCGTGCTTCCCGCCATTATAGGTGGCAAGCCCGGCTCGAACAGGTACCATGTATCTTTGGAGGAGAAATCCACAGGTCTGTAGCTCCACTAGTTGGTATGCGGAGATGAACACTTCTTCCAATCTCCGGGTTTAGGGCTACGGGAGCGAGATGAGGAGCTGCACTGGCCGGCCATGTTGGAATGGATTTTTTCGGGCGCGCTCCGATGAATGATCGCCAAGGGAGGATGGTGTGATTTGGATCTGAGAATCCTCGTCTCTTTAAATAGACAATTTGTTCATGCAGCTAGGGTGGTAAATGTAAAAATGCCCTGGCCGCTCACATTCGTTCGACACGTGGAAGTGGCCATTAATGGACGCGGAAGCCGAGAGGCGCAACATTTATGAGAAGTCGGACACTATTTAACAGGTATTCGGAATTTGGAGAAGAACCCGCCTTGCAATGCCGAAGACAATCTGCGCGCCGGACTCATAGTCATTGAAGCCTGGTTCGGGGGCTACTAAGGGAGTCCTGGATTAGGGGGTATCCGGATAGCCGGACTATATCCTTTGGCCGGACTGTTGGACTATGAAGATACAAGATCGAAGACTTCGTCTCGTGTCCGGATGGGACCCTCCTTGGCGTGGAAGGCAAGCTTGGCGATGCGGATATGTAGATCTCCTCCCATTGTAACCGACTCTGTGTAACCCTAGCCCCCTCCGGTGTCTATATAAACCAGAGGGTTTAGTCCGTAGGACGACAACAATCATACCATAGGCTAGCTTCTAGGGTTTAGCCTCTACGATCTCGTGGTAGATCAACTCTTGTACTTCTCATATCATCATGATCAATCAAGCAGGAAGTAGGGTATTACCTGCATAGAGAGGGCCCGAACCTGGGTAAACATCGTGTCCCCTGCCTCCTGTTACCATCCGCCTTAGACGCACAGTTCGGGACCCCCTACCCGAGATCCACCGGTTTTGACACCGACAATGGGCTCCTAACTTCGTCCGACTTCGGGTCGTTCGAGACATGTGAATCATGCTTGCTCGGCAAGATGACTAAGTCTCTTTTCGCAAAGAGTTGCGAGAGGGCATCTGAGTTGTTGGAACTTATACATAGTGATGTGTGTGATCCAATGAGCACAACTGGCAGAGGTGGCTATCAGTACTTCGTGACTTTCACCGACGACTTGAGTAGATATGGATATATCTGTTTGACGAGGCACAAGTCGGTAACTTTTGAAAAATTCAAAGAGTTTCAAAACGAGGTTGAGAATCAGCTCGGCAAGACTATAAAACTTCTATGATCAGATCGTGGAGGTGAGTACATGAGCCAGGAGTTTGATGATCATCTGAAAAGCCGAGGTATAGTACCTCAGCTCACACCTCCGGGTACGCCATAGAGAAACGGCATGTCAGAACGGAGGAATAGGACCTTGTTGGACATGGTCCGGTCAATGATGAGAAAATCGGATTTACCCTTGTCATTTTGGGGATACGCTCTAGAAACTGCAGCTTTCACACTTAACAGGGTACCATCAAAATCTGTAGATAAGACACCACATGAGATGTGGACCAGGAAGACTCCCAGTTTGTCTTTTCTAAAGATTTGGGGCTGTGAAGTATTTTTCAAGCGACTTATGTCAGACAAGCTTACACCCAAGTCGGATAAATGCATATTTGTGGAATATCCGAGGGAAACCTTGGGATATAGCTTCTACAGCCGGGAAGAGAACAAAGTGTTTGTTGCTCGGAACGGGGTTTTCCTTGAGAAAGAGTTTCTCAGTCGGGAGGCCAGTGGGAGGACAGTCCGACTCGAAGAAATTCGAGGACCACTCGGGGACGGCTCGGCTGGTGATGACATCATACCGGAGTCAGTCAGGGAACCCATAGTGTAAGCGGCACCGGAACCACAGAGGTCGGAAAGATTGCGCAAAGTGCGTGATGTATTGTTCTTTGAAGCGGCAGGCCGACCACATATCTTTGAAGCGATGGTGTGCCTAGATTCCGAGGCATGGCTGGAAGCCATGAGATCCGAGTTAAAGTCCATGGATGAGAATCAAGTCTGGGACTTGGTTGATCCGCCGCCTGGCATAACAGCCATTGGTTGCAAATGGGTCTTTAAGAAGAAAACTGATGTGGATGGAAATGTTCAGATCCATAAAGCTTGGCTTGTCGCTAAGGGTTATGGACAAGTTCAAGGAATTGACTACGAGGAGACTTACTCGCCTGTAGTGATGCTGAAATCGGTGAGGATCGTACTAGCTATAGCTGCATATTTCGATTACGAGATATGGCAGATGGATGTCAAGACGACTTTCCTTCACGGAAATTTAACCGAGGACGTGTATATGATACAGCCCGAGGGTTTTGTCGATCCGACTAGCACTAGTAAGGTATGAAAGCTCAAGAGATCCATTTATGGGTTGAGGCAAGCATCTCGGAGCTAGAACATTCATTTTGATGAGGTCGTCACTGGTCTCGGTTTCATCAAAAGCAAAGAGGACTCTTGTTTAGACAAGAAGTTAAGTGGGAGCTCGATAGTGTTTTTGATCTTGTATGTGGATGACATACTACTGATCGGAAATGATGTTTCGATGCTTGATACGTCCATTTTGCATCATGCTTTTATATCGATATTTATTGCATTATGGGCTGTTATTACACATTATGTCACAATACTTATGCCTATTCTCTCTTATTTTACAAGGTTTACATAAGGAGGAGAATGCCGACAATTTGGAATTACAGGGTGGAAAAGGAGCAAATATTAGAGACCTATTACGCACAACTCCAAAAGTCCTGAAACTCCACGAAAGTTATTTTTGGAAATAATAAAAAATATTGAGCGGAAGAAATACGTCGGGGGCCCCACCTAGCCACGAGGTGTGGGGCGCTTTAATGGAAAAGCCGTCCACAATTGGACTGAGGACCAATGCGGCTGGTGCTCGGGCTGTTCGGAATTTAGGTTTGTCACTGGCATTGAAAGTGATAGCCGTGTCGCTCCATGGATTTATTGCTGCCACCTGGCAGATCTCGGCAAGGCTGCGGAGTGCTCGCTTGCGCCTATTATTTGAGGCGAATGTCTCGAAGACTGTTAAAACTGTATTGTAGTCCACGGGATGTTGCTCTGCGGTATTTTGAATGAGGAGATCCTCACCGCTCTTGACAACCTGCCGGAGTACCCAACATGCTCTAAGGTTGTGTGTTGGTATGGTATCCACCGTACTGTGAATTTTCAGGGTCCGTTAAGCCATCCCTCCAATACGATTCCATGCCCTGTAGTGGGATTTTGCTTTTTTGCAATTGAATCGGGTGACTTACGAGGATGCACCCTTTTAATTCGGACTGGGTGTTTAGTCAGAGCCGGATTATCCCAAAATTTTGTTTCGGTTTTCCAGGCACTTTCCATCGCACAGTACTTACGTACTATGGCCGCCAAGTCAGTGAAGTGTGCTATGTTGCGGCGGCTTATGGCGTTAAAGATTCCCTTGTCCGTGCAATTATTGCAGAAGAATGAGATTGCATCTTCCTCGCGATAGTCCTTGACCTTGTTCATTACAAGGAGGAATCTGGCCCAATAGTGATGTACTGTTTCCTGGGGCTCCTGTCTAAAGTGGGAGAGATCGCTTGTATCTGGGTGGGTGGGCGGATTTGAGTCCGGACCCTGACCCGATCTGAGACCCAGGGGCATGGGAGTTTCCGATCTTGGAAGTTCGGGCTCGGGGATGTCGCCCGATAGGTCTGTCCCACTGCCTGATTCTAGGCTCGAGGCTTGGGCGATGTCCTTCCGTAGACGGGTATCCGGCTCGGAGAGCTCTGGAATCCGGACACAGTTTGTCCTCAAGATAGAGGAAGAATTGCCGCATTGTTCCTCCACCAACGCTACCTGATGGGTGACCGCCGGAGAGTTAATCTCCCTTTGGTCGGGTTTAAGCCCAATCCGATCATAGTCCATAGAGACTCCCAAAGCGGCGATGCGATCCAAGAGCTCGTTTAGGGAGGAGAGATCTATTGGATCCATCTGCTCGGCAAGTTCCGAGCTGACGTGGAGGCTGTTTTCGATGACCCGAGAAGTCATTGTCGGCGCAGCAGCCGAATGGGCGGTCATGACGAAACCGCCTAGCCGGAGAGTTTGGCCGACAGCCAGGGCTCCCCCAGAGGTGACGCTGTCCTTGACAATGAGACGAGGCATCCTTCCTTACGGTGTCGGCATAGTGGAACTCTCAATGAAAGCACCAATGTCGGTGTCAAAACCGGTGGATCTCGGGTAGGGGGTCCCGAACTGTGAGTCTAAGGCGGATGGTAACAGGAGGCAGGGGGCACGATGTTTACCCAGGTTCGGGCCCTCTCTATGGAGGTAATACCCTACTTCCTGCTTGATTGATCTTTATGATATGAGTAGTACAAGAGTTGATCTACCACAAGATCGTAGAGGCTAAACCCTAGAAGCTAGCCTATGGTATGATTGTTGTCGCCCTCTGGACTAAACCCTCTGGTTTATATAGACACCGGAGGGGGCTAGGGTTACACATAGTCGGTTACAATGGGAGGAGATCTACATATCCGTATCGCCAAGCTTGCCTTCCACGCCAAGGAGAGTCCCATCCGGACACGATACGAAGTCTTCAATCTTGTATCTTCATAGTCCAACAGTCCGGCCAAAGGATATAGTCCGGCTGTTCGGATACCCCTTAATCCAGGACTCCCTCACCCATCATCATGGAGCTTCTTCATGCATTTCAAACTAATGTGTCCAAGCCGACAATGCCAGAAGTATGTCGGATTTATCTCATTAGGCTTATGCCTCTTGACATTCATGTTATAGACATGTTCCTGTTCTAGATTCAATATAAATAGCCCATCAACAATGGGTGCATAGCCGTGGAGCATACCATTTAAATAAAACAAACAACCATTGTCCTTTAAATTGAATTCATAACACTGACTCATCAAACATGAGGCAGAAATAATGTTCCGACTAAGTGCAGGAATGTAATAACAATTATTCATTTCCAAAATAAATCCAGAAGGAAGCTGGAGCTGCATCATGCCGACTTCCAACGCAGCAACTCTTGCTTTGTTGCCGACCCTGATGTCAATCTCCCCTTGTGCCACACGCCTAGTTCTTACCAGCCCCTGCATCGAGTTGTAAATATGAACAACTGATCCGGTATCAAATACCCAAGAGCTACTAGGTATGTCAGCAAGGTAAATGTCTATAACATATGCAACAAGTGTAACTTTGCCTGAAGCAGCATTCCCAGCCTTCTTGCCATGCTCTGCAAGCCACTTGCTACAGTTCCTCTTCCAGTGACCAGTTTCCTTGCAATGATAGCAAATGGTCTTTGAGTCCGGTCCAGACTTCGGCGCAGCGGCGGAGGTTACCATCTCCGTGCCCTTTGCCTTAGCCTTCTTCTTAGACCAACTCTTCTTGAACTTAGCCGATTTCTGCAACATCAACACTTGATGTGTGCCTTTCTTAATATCCTGCTCTACCACTTTGAGCATCCCATGCAATTCAGTGAGCTTCTTATCCATGCCATGCATATGATAGTTTGAGATGAACGTCCCATAGTCAAGCGGAAGAGAACCTAGAACTGCATCGATGGCAGCTCATCCAAGAGCAGGAAGCCCAACCGATCCAAAGCTTGCACATATCCGATCATCTTGATCACATGTGGGCTCAGTGGATCACCTTCCTTTAGCTTGTAAACCATCAAGGATCGCCAGACGTTGAACCTTTCGGTCCTAGCCTGTGTCTGAAACATGCTCTTAAGACTCTCGATCATATCGTAAGCCTCAACATTTTCGAAATGCTATTGCAAATCGGGATCCATACAAGCCAACATCAGACAGCTGATCTCCGTCGATTCCTCAATGAGTTTTTCGGTAGGCATTCTTAGCTGTGGCACTAGCATTATCGGCAGGTTCCTCTTGAAGTGGATCCTCTAGAACATGTTCCTTTTTATCATGCTTGAGAACAATTCTCAGATTTCTATACCACGTGGTAAAGTTTGTTCCATTCAGTTTATCCTTTTCCAGAATTAATTTCAATGCAAAGTTGGGTTGAGCAGGTGGTGCCATTGATCTACAACAAAAAATATGCAATCACTAAGCAATGTGTTTATGTAGAGTAATTCTAGCCTTAAATAAATACTCCCCTTTGAAGTCGGCATCCCTCATAAACTCTCGGTGATTCAGGATCCGACTAGCACATGCGACTAGTGAGCTTTAGCATCACTACTAGACAACATGCCTATCCGTAAGCAACTCCTTGCTAATCGTATCTCTATACGACTCCTGTCGGTCGGGTAGGTATCTCATACCCCGGCTCCCGACCTCCTTTGCCACAAGGCCCAAAACCGTTTTGATAGCATTGTCAAGTTAACCTAATGCAGTGCATGTCCGTCCGACACGAACCCTTCAGTTCAAGGACACCTAGCAGCACCCCACTTTTATGAGCCCACTACTAGACGTACTTGCCGTGCGAAGGTGCAACATCGGGAAGGCAATTTACTTGATATTCATGAGGGATCTATATACAATTCAAACATGCATAGAAAGTAAGAAGCATAACAATCACAAATAAACATATATTGTGAAATAGTATGGCTCCTTCATGGCAGTTCTTCCAGGTCCGCTTCGACTCCGATGACCATCTAGGAACTCCATCTTGTTTGTCACGCCGGGACGCCAAGTTACCAACCTGATCTCTATTATCCAACTACTACAGCTAGTAATGAATTTTACATAGAGTCACAAGTCGACACGCAGGTCGTTATACAATATAATGACAGCACTTTGGCTTCTGCCGGCTGACAAAAATGACACGCAGGCCATGTATAAATTACACACATGCATCACATACACATGAGCCATACTATTCACATCAAACCTGCAAAACAAAGTTACACATAGAATCGCATTCTACCGGTTTGAGTGATCGTGTACGAAATACAAGGCGCCACACACACGGCGGCCCCGATCACGCCAAATTTTCCAATCTGACCGATCTTATCGATCATCGCGAGTCCGATTCGGATTTATGTTTCACTGTTAACCCCAATGGCGGATAACCGACCGGTAGGGGTAGATCGTGTCACGACCTCATCGATCCTGATCATCAGAAAACATAGCCTCATTGATCCCCACAGTTGATCTCATCAACCGTGCACACAGCCGATCTCTTAAACGACGACATATCTCATCTGCCGCCTCCACATGTCTAATATGCATACGATCTGAATCCCAATCCTATAGCAGAGGCTCTGATACCATTGTTGGGTTGTATGGTAGGGTGCGTCGACTGCAAATTAAAATTTTCCTATGCACAGAACAACCAAGAACATGTTACGGGAGATGGATCACAGTTCGTTACCACTAGACGCACGGTGCCGTGCAGCGGAAGAAGAGTTGAGGCAGTGCGTCCGCGTGGTTTGTCTCCTCCTCGTACGGTCTCCCATAAACAGCCGGCCATCGGATCCCTCGTACGGATTCATCGGATCAGTGCAAGTGCATCGCCTCTAATGGTATCCGCTCGTGCTGGAGGAACATCGTGCGACGGACTGCTAGGTCCGATCACACAACCGATGGCGAATGGAGGTGTCTATTCGCAACACATGCAAACCCTAGTGACAGCGCCGAAGCGATCAATCGCATGAGTGTGCCGCACCCCACTTTATATAGGCATCCGTCACAGGCTCAATACTTGGGTTTCGCACGGATCCTAAATCCCTTAAGTCTACTCGGCCACAATCCGAATACAACTCGGATCACATCCGATCAGTGTCCTCGGATCCGACCTTGTAGGTTCCTTCCCTTAAGCGCGCAACCACTTAGGTACAAGCCGGCTTGGTTGCAGTTCGGATCACCTCCGAACTGCTCGGTTGGCAGCGGCCCCTAGCAAGGCATGCTGAACACCAAGAAGACTATGAAGCTGGTTAGGCGATCCTGTACATCATACTTCTATTCCCTTTGTCACACGATATATGTTGTCGGGCTCAAGGCGAGTCTGTCATCCTTGTGCTAGCCCGACCTCTTTCTTGTTCCAGTGATGCCGACCATAATCCGGATTATCTCATAATCCTTGTCGCATGGCCATGCTTATCCTGGTCGGATCACACGAGGGGCCCAGAGTATAGCTCTCCTGATCGGAGGGGCAAATCCCATCTTGCTCGACCACGTCTCGCAGCATGGGTCTAGACAAACCCGAAACCCACCTTTGTAACTACCTAGTTACGGAGTAGCATTTGGTCGGCCCAAAGCAAGTCTGTCACCATTCCGAGTACATGCGTCAACTCAGGTCTTAGGACATAGAAGTTATGTTGCACTAGAGACTCACAGACGACATATCGCTGCCTCTCATAGTTGGGTCTGTCCGAGTCAGACCTTATCTCGACTCGGATCCTACTACGTCGAATCCGGCCAGATCCTTCCAAGCCCATATCATCCGTTTAGCATCCAATGCTCCATGGCTGGTGAGACCAAGCCATCGACCATGTCATATGCTAGTCTAGTCGGCTATGCGTCCACACAACTCTTTCGACTAGGGACCTTTTAGGACAGTCGTCATCCAATGCATAGTCCCACAAACAAGTCATGTACTTGCTGATACACATCATTGATAATATCCAAGGACCATCTTTATTCATAAACACATAAGAAATATCATCATACATGATTGCCTCTAGGGCATATCTCCAACACTTCAGGTACTTGCCCGAGCGAGAGGCGGCAGAGGAGGAAAGTTGGTCGTCAACCGCCCCCTCCTCGGGGGTGGCCCTGCCGGCCTCTCTGGCAGGCCCCTTGCCGGCCTCCTCGGCAGCGGGCTTGCCGGCCTCCCCGGCATGCCCCTTGGCGGCATCATCAGCAGCGGTCTTGGCGGCCTCCTCGGCGGTGATCTTGTCGGCCTCGGCGCCCCTGGCGACCTCCTCGATGACAGTGTCAATGTCCTCCCGGTCCGCCGAGGTAGGGTCTGGATACCAAGAAGGGTAATGAGGTGGAGCCAAGGTCGAGGTTCAAAAAGAAGAAGACATAACAAGGACGGGAAACAAACGACTTACCCACACCGTGCTGGGAAGAAGTGGCGCCCTCCCCGCCAGCATTCGTTGCCGGGGCAGAACCCTCGGCACCCAAGTTCGCCTCCTCCTCCTCCATATGCGTGGGCTCGGTGGTGGATGCCCTTGTCGGGGACACCCCTCGGGGCGGCGTAGTCGAGGGGGCGGCGTGTTGGGGGTGGCCCTCGGCGGCTCCTCCTGCTGCCGTTCTTCTCCTGCAAACCCGGCAAGGTCAGCATCAAGGGTTCACACACCAATGTTCGTCAGTGGAGGAGTGAGTGATCAGCTTACGCTGGGGGCTGAAGCGGGGGCTACGTCGGGGGCTCCTGTCCGGGCTGCTCTCCACCAGTAACGGCATACGCGAAGTACCCGCAGGGGGCTTGTCGCCCGTCGAGGCCTTGGCCCTCTTTGCCACCCTCTGGGCCAGCGTCTCCACGTCCCTGTGGAGATAACGTCAAATCAAAGAAGGATAATGCAGGAGTAAAGTCAGGAGATGATGTGGGGGGGGGGGCGAAATACTTACTCTCCCTCCACCTCCTCCTCCACTAGCTTCCTCTTCCTCACCAGGCTAAAAGATCCAAGGTCGAACTCGGCCTCCAAGGTGCTGTCCGAAGTGGAAGGGGATGGGGTCCGGTACCGCTTGGACGAGGAGAAGCAGTCGCCGTCCTCTTCGCCACCATGGCCTTCACCGCCTTCTTTGCTGCCGTGGCCTTCGCCGCCTTCTTTGCTGCCGTGGCGTTCATCGCCCTCATCTCGCGCACGAGCTGTTCCTGGGGCGGTTGCCGCTGCATGATCCTGCAGGCCGGACCGGCTCACCAGAGTTGTCCCGCCGCAGGACGTGCTGCCTCCCCGCGACCGGAGGGTCATTCGCCTCGACCTCCTCTTCGGACGACTCTTCGCCCATGTCTTCAACAAGGGGGGCCTCGGCGTTGGCGCCGCTGGCCTCCTCGGCAGACTCCGCCCACTGGGCGAGCTCCGTCTCCTCCGCGGCCGCGTCGACCTCGTCCTCCACGGCGCCAACATTGCCGGCCTCCCAGGCGAGCACCGCCTCCGCCGCCCTGGCGGCGATGTAGTCCAGCTCCGCCTTGGTGGTCTCCCATATGAGCAGCGGCTCGTCACGGACATAGCTCTCCGACAAAGTGTCGAAGAACTCCTGCACCTTCTTCACTGGCGGCTCAGCCCAGGCCGGGTCAAGGCCATGCGCGTTGAAGTCCAGCATCATGGCGATGATGGCGGACTGGCAAGAGTTGTTGCTCAGCGGGACCGCTCTCGCTGGCAACCCAAACAGGGGCCCCTTGACGGCCTTGCCGGCCTTCGCCGCCCTGCCGGTCCTCTCAGCCCTGCCATCGTTGTCCACGTCGAGCTGAAAGAGCCTTTGACAGAAATGGGCGTGCCCCATCACCGTGAAGTTGTGCTTCAGGCCAGGTCGGAGCCTCATGTTGTCGGCCGCGTTCCTGAAATCCCAAGCTGGCCTCCCCTTGTTGTGCAGTGGGGCGGTTCGACGACGGATGAAGCCGGCTCCAATCATCTCGAGGGTGAGCCCGGCCATGGTGAGGCGATGAATCCTGGTGGTGGCGACCGTGAGTTTCTCGTCATTGGCGTCGAGGTCGCTCCAATCCCTGCGGCGGGTCGGCGGGCTCCGACGAACTCGGCAGAACTCCTGCGGGTCCTTCTCCTCGATCCAGCACCACCGGCCCCGCCACTCCTCCCACCTCTCCTTCTGGGCACCCTTCGGATAAGTGCCCTTCTCCTGGGTCCTCGGGATCCAGGTGATGCATCCGGAGATGGCGCCCCCTGGTTGGAGGCGAGGGGAGAAGTACTGGCGAAAGAGCGTCGTGCTAGGGAGCACCCCGGCAAAGCCCTCGCAGAGGTGTGCAAAGAGAGCCATGCACGCCACGGCATTCGGCATGAGATCCAAAAGATGGAAGCCGTAGGTGTGCACAACATCGTTGAAGAAGTCAGAGAAAGGGGGTGATAATCCCCAAGTGCAGGGAATCATCGTAGCAATTTACAAAGATGGAAGTGATAAGTATGGAGTGTCGAACCCACAAGGAGCTAAAGGTAAGATTAACATTCTCTCAAGCCCTATCGTCCACTGATACGACTCTACGTACACCGAACGTTTGCTTCCAACTAGAAATGAGAAATAAAACTACGTTGTGGGTATGAAGAGGATAACATTGCATGGTATCAGAGAGCTAAAATATAAGAGTAGTTGCTGTTATCACAAAATTAGAATATATTACTAAATATTATAAATAGCGAGCGTGGAATAATGGTGGATCAGTGTGCGGAATTGTCCTAGGCAATTGTTAACAAGACCGATAGTCGTCATTGCAATTTCATATGAGGGAGAGGCATAAGCTAACATACTTTCTCTACTTGGATCATATGCACTTATGATTGGAACTCTAGCAAGCATCTGCAACTACTAAAGATCATTAAGGTAAAACCCAACCAAAGCATTAAAGCATCAAGTCCTCTTTATTCCCATACGCAACAACCCCCTTACTCGGGTTTGTGTTTCAGTCACTCACCAACCCACTATAAGCGAATCATGAACGTATTGCAACACCCTACAGCAGGAATCCCTCACGCTTGCGCGACACGGAGGGCACCATAGGATAGCAACAAAAGAAAACACACAACTAGTACCAATCTAGATCATCAATCAACCCAAAGACAAAGGATATATACTCAAAACATCATAGGATGGCAACACATCATTGGATCATAATATGTGGCATAAAGCACCATGTTCAAGTAGGGATTACAGCGGGGTGCGGGAGAGTGGACTGCGTAAAAGAGATGAGGATGGTGATGATGATGGTGATGTTGATGAAGATGATCACCGTGGCGATGATTCCCCTCCCGATGGCACTCCGGCGCCACCGGAAGAGAGGAGGAGAGGTTCTCCCCCTTGTGCTTCCTCCTCCATGGCCTCCCCCCTAGGTGGGGAAAGGTTCTCCCTCTGATCCTTGGCCTTCATGGCGATGATGGCCTCCCCGAGATACACCTCCATGGCCACCGGTGATGATGGCCACCTCCGGCAGGGTGCCGGAGAGGGCCTAGATTGATTTCTCGTGGCTACAGAGGCTTGCGGCGGCGGAACTTCCAATCTAGGTTTCTTTCTAGAAGTTTGGGTATATATGAGAGGTGTTAGCATTGATTTCACGTCAGGGGGGGGGGGGGGTTTCCGGGCGGTCCACGAGGCAGGGGGCGCGCCCCCACCCGCGTGGGCAGCCCGGGACTCCTCTGGTCTACTTCCGGTACTCCTTGGGCTTCTTCTGGTCCAAAAATGATCTCTGTCAAGTTGCACGTCAATTGGACTCCGTTTGGTTTTCCTTTTCTACGATACTCTAAAACAAGGAGAAACCAGAAACTAGCACTGGGCTCTAGGTTAATAGGTTAGTCCCAGAATTCATATAAAAGTGTATAATAAAGCCCACTAAACATCCAAGATAGATAATATAACAGCATGAATACTTCATAAATTATAGATACGTTGGAGACATATCAGCATCCCCAAGATTAATTCCTGCTCGTCCTCGAGTAGGTAAATGATAAAAGAAATAAATTATGAAGTGTGAATGCTAGCAAGTGCTTAAGTTTGATCAATGATAATTCTAATCACTTTTTCTAGCATCATTATATGTCATAACAATAACTCATCTCATAAAACTTTTCATGATCAAGTAACAAGCAATTCACGTGTTAAAGTATAGACCATAAACTTTCTTGGAAAGTAACAAACCGTGTTATCAGTGATCAAACAATTACAATTCATTTTATTTTCAGGAAGAGTCTATGTCAGAGCTTTGATTTAGCAAACTCCACATACTCAACTATCATTTATTCTTTCACAATTGCTAACACTCACGCGATATTTATGGGTTCAAAGTTTTAATCAGACACAGAAAAAGATAGGGGCTTATAGATTCGCCTCCCAACCTTTTACCTCAAGGGTAATGTCAACAATAATAGCTCATGATGCCTTACATCCAATTGGATATATATATCAGAATCATTCCAACACAATATGCTTGCCAAAGGATAAAATGTAAAAAGGAAAGGTGAAAATCACCATGACTCTTGCATAAGGGTAAGAAATAAAAGTAAAAGATAGGCCCTTCGCAGAGGGAAGCAGAGGTTGCCATGCGCTTTCAGGGTTGGATGCACAAAATCTTAATGCGAAAGAATGCCACTTTATATTGCCACTTGTGATATTGACCTTTATTATGCAGTCCGTCGCTTTTATTTCTTCCACATCCCAAGATCGTATAAAGCTTATTTCCTCCACACTAATCAATTATACATATTTAGAGAGCAATTTTTTTATTGCTTGCACCGATGACACCTTACTTGAAGGATATTACTCAATCCATAGGTAGGTATGGTGGACTCTCAAGGAAAAACCGGGTTTAAGGGTATATGGAAGCACAAGTAGTATCTCTACTTAGTGTAGAGAATTTGGCTAGCATGAGGGGGAAAGGCAAGCTCAACGTGTTGGGCGATCCATGACAATATACTTTATTTCAGATATAAGAAAACATAACCCATTACGTTGTCTTCCTTGTCCAACATCAACCTTTTAGCATGTCATATTTTAGTGAGTTCTCACAATTACAAAAGATGTCAAAGATAGTATATTTATATGTGAAATCCCTCTTCCTTCAATATTCTTTCATGAATTGTTCAAGTGACCAATTCTATGTTTGCTAACTTCCAATAAGTTTACTACCTATACTTATTATGTGTGAAGTCATTACTCCCCATGTTATAACCATATGTAACATATATAAATTCAGATTGATGACATTCAATTTAATCAACCATTTACTCATAGGATATACGTGAAACACATGAGTAAATGACAAACTACTCCAAAAGATATGAGTGAAGAACACTGAGTAGTCAAATAATTAACTAGCCATGGGAGGATTCTCTTTTCATTCAATATTTAAGATCCAATGATTTTATTCGAACAACAAGTAAAATTGAAAATACGCTCCAAGCAAAACACATATAATGTGACGAATAAAAATATAGCCCCGAGTAAGGTATACTGATAGTTTTGAAGACGAAAGAGGGGATGCCTTCTGGGGCATCCCCAAGCTTAGGTACTTGAGGCTTCCTTGAATATTACCTTGGGGTTCCTTGGGCATCCCCAAGCTTAGGGTCTTTCCACTCCTTATTCTCCTCATATCGATATCTCCCAAAGCTTGAAAACTTCAATCACACAAAACTTAACCAAACTTCGGGCGATAGGTTAGTATGATAAAGAGTAAACCATTCACTATGGTACTGTTAAGGACAAGTTTCATAATTGTTCTCACACAATGCCTACTGTACCATATCATTTTTACAATTTATATTGAGAAATATAAGTCATAGAGACTAGAAAACAAGCAAACTATGCAATGAAAACATAATCTGTCAGAAATAGAACAGTCTGTAATGATCTGAACATAAACCATACTTCTGCTACTCCAAAAATTATGAAATAAATTGGTGGACATGAGGAATTTGTATATTAATCTTCTGCAAGAAGAATCAACTCAAAAGCACTCTTCTGTAAAACATGACAGCTAATCTCGTGAGCGCAAAGTTTCTGTTTTTTTACAGCAAGATCACATTGACTTTCTCCCAAGTCTTCCCAAAGGTCTTACTTGGCACTTTATTGAAACAAAAGCTATAAAACATGATTAATACAGTATCTGAATCATGTAAACACACCAAAACAGTAAGGGTAAATATTGGGTTGTCTCCCAACAAGCGCTTTTCTTTAATGCCTTTTAGCTAGGCATGATGATTTCAATGATGCTCACATAAAAGATAGGAATTGAAACACAAAGAGAGCACCTTGAAGCATCTAACCCACTTCCTATGCCTAGGGATTTTGTGAGCACACAACTTATGGGAACAAGAATCAACTAGCATAGGAAGGCAAAACAAGTATAACTTCAAAACTTTAAGGACATAGAGGAAACTTGATATTATTGCAACTCCTACAAGCATGTATTCCTCCCGCATAACAATTTTCAGTAGCATCATGAATAGCAACTTTGTTCTCAAGAACCTCTTCCGAAATAGTGGAATCATTACTAGCTAAAGTTGACACTCTTTCAAATCCACTTTCATAAATATCACACTAAGATTCAACACCCTCCAAAATAGTGGGATCACTAATTCCTAAAGTTGACACTCTTCCAAACCCACTTTAAATGATTGTATATTCAAAGTCCAAAAGATATAAGTGAAGTTCATGGAGCATTGTACGATTAATATAGACTAACCAATATCCAAGCTCAAAATGTATAAGTGAAGCACACGAAGCATTCTACAAAACCATACTCAAAAGATTTAAGTGAAGCGCAAAGAGCATTCTATAAGGTCATACTTAAAAGATATAAGTGAAGCACACGAAGTATTCTATAAATCAATGCAGGGCTATCTCATTCTAGCATGGTTCTTAAAGGAAAAACAAAAACACAAAGGACACAAATCATGTGAACAAAAACAAAAACCGAGGTATACCGATAATTGTTGAAGAAGAAAGATGTGATGCCAACCGGGGCATCCCCAAGCTTAGATGCTTGAGTATCCTTTGAAATATTTACTTGGGGTGCCTTGGGAATCCCCAAGCTTGAACTCTTGCCTCTCTTTATTCTTCTCATATTGATAGCTCCTCGATCTTCGAACACTTCATCCACACAAAACATTAACAAAAACTTTGTGAGATCCGTTAGTGTAACAAGGCAAATCACTACTATAAGTACTATTGCAAACCAATTCATATTTTGTTTTTGCATTATAGCTACTGTAATATAACTTTTACATGGCTTAATCCACTGATAGAAATCTTTAGTTTCATCAAAACAAGCAAGAAATGCATCAAAAACAGAATCTGTCTTAAACAGGACAGTCTGTAGTAATCTGGAAGTTTAGCAAACTTATGTAACTCCTAAAATAATGAAATAAATATGAAAATTAGAATAATTTGTACAGAAGTAATGTGCAAAAAGTTTCAGACCAATTTGACCTTCAAGTAAAAAATGTAAATTCACGCACTACAGCCAAAGTTTCTGTATTTGTTCTACACATAGTAAACTTTGGCACATTATTTTTTGTAACATCCCAAATTTTTAATTTGGAATGTTATACATAGGTCATCAATACATATCATATTTTATTGCATTTCATTTGCCATCCTCGAAATCCTAAGCAACTCAAGGACCCTCCGAGAGAGTTGGGGATTTTCCGATTTTCATATTTGATTTTATCAAATATTGAAGACGAGGATTTTTTATTTTAATTAATTTCTCTCCGGAACAATATTTCATTTTAAAATAATAAATGAGAGGAGATAATATGACTTCTCCAAAATAATTGAAATATCGGAGGAAAAATGTTAAAATCATTATTTGGTTTTTATTTGATTTATTTCGGATTTTTTTCGCCCTAGAAAAATTTGCATGTTTTAAGAAATTGCATTTTAGGGGCCAAGAAAAGTTCATCCTGTCCTAAATATTTCATTTAGACGGAGAAAACTTATTTTGGAATTTTCAGATTTTTATTTTTATTTTTCTAGGATTTTTCTTAGTCGTGAACGTTTAAAAAGAGGACCAGCGCCGACTGGTCAAGCTCAGTAGAGGCAGCCCGCCCGCGCCACCGCCTCCCTCGCCGTGCCGCCGCCGGACTCGGAGAGTCCGCGTCGCCGCCGCCTCCCGCGGCCCGACCCCCTCCCCAAGTCGGAGCACCCCAACCTATATACGCCGCCCCCCCCTCTATCCACTACCACCACCGCCGCCACCGAGTCGCCTCGCCCGCCGAGCCGAACCCGCCGCCCCTCGCCGCGCCTCGCCCGAGTCGCCGCCGCCGCCTCCAGCGCCGCCCGTGCCCACGCCGCCACCCGCCGCCCCTCGCCGAGCCGCCCGCCCGCCGGACGACCTCGCCGGAGGTAGCCACCGCCGCCCGATTTTTTTAGATAACCCCTTCGGTTTAAAAAAAACCCTAGTTCGTTTTTTTAGATCGGTTTTATTCTCCGGTTTATTTGTTTAGCGTTCATTCGTTCGTTCTAACGAACGTGTTCGTCGTTTAGTTTCTGCTAACGAACATTCGTTCGTGCAGCCGTTCGTCGTTTTCTTTTTATCGGATTTATTCCGCGATTTTCCGATCGCGATTTCTGATCCGATGTTCGAACTAGTATAACTTTTCGCTCGTTTATCGGAATCAGGCGATTCAAGCGCCTGGAATTTCATCTTGAAACCCTCTTTCCGAATAGCCAACTCAAACAAGTTTTTGCCTCTGTAAAATTTGACCCTAGTTCAGATTAGTAAACGGATCTTGTTTTCTTTCGCCGTTTGAGTTTTGTTGCTCCGTTTGGTTTGATTCTTCTTGTGAACCGGAGTTCTTAAGTTGAACTCTCCGGTCAACCCCTTTCAGTTGAAGTTTCGTTTGTGCTTCTTTGCTTGTTGCTTATGTATGTATTGTTTGTTTGCGATAGAATTCCCGGAGTGCGAAGCGTGTTACTACGAGTCTCTAGGATTCCGGATCGTCGACAAGGCAAGTAACACTTTGATCATACTCTTTTCATACCCAGTTTTTATGCATTAGTTTCAACCTCAAACATTGCATGGTTAGGATGTCATTAATTTGTGGGTTGGGAAGTAGATGATGAGGTAGGAACCTATTGCCTATTCTTGTCAAACCCTTGGGAGTTACTTCAACGTTATGCTTATATTGCCATGCTATGCTCGTAGACGTGGATTGGGTTGAGTGTATCCATGACAGATGTGAGATTGTTAATTAATGGTTTACTTTAAGGTGGCAACTTTAATACACATCTGGGTGGATTGAGGCACCTGGGGAACCCAGTGTTGTCTGTTTTATTTTTGGAAATCCCGGGGTACCCGTGTGATCTTCCTATGGACCGCCACCCAGGTTCAAAGGGAACTGAGATTATTCATGCTAGAAACTTCCGTGTGCAGCCACAAGCTATTATGGGCTCTAGCATAGTTGAGTAAGTTACGTGAAGCTCTTGAAGAGGTAGATCAGCAGGTAGTGGGTTTTGTAGGTTTGGTATGGTCTACCCGGAGTAAAGAGTTAATGTTTCTGAAAGACTGTGTCTCGGTCATCCGTTTCTCAAACACCATGCCGTGCGAGAAATCAACGGAGGCGATCGAGTCTTGTGGGGAAAAGTGCGCAAACCTCTGCAGAGTGTACAATCTAATCATGGTTAGTCGTGTCCCCGGTTATGGACAATTCTGAGTATCTAGTACTTGAGTAATTACATGTATCTCATCACTCTAAATTAATATTGCTGGGATGTTAAGTACCTTAATTGGGATTGAGTTGGGGTTATACCTTCTCAATGATGTTTCAACCACCATGATAGTTAAAGTAAAATGTATTACTTTGTTGTAGGAAAATATTGGCTTTCCGCATAAATCAGAATCAGAGAGCTTTCCACCAGCCAAATATGCATGTAGTGGTAGCATTATTCTGTTATTGCTCTATTGCGTTACATTGCCAGCATATTCCATGTGCTCACCCGTTCTCGGGCTGCAACGTATTATGTTGCGGACTTTTCAGACGAGGAGTAAGGTTCGATAGGTCGTTGCCGTGCAGCACAGCTATGCCGTTGGAGTTGATGGACTCAATTTATCTTCCAAGCCTTCCGTTGTTATCGTATTAGAGGGCCTTATGCCATATTATTGTAATAAGTTCTCTTTTGAGACATTCGATGTAATAAGTGTGTGATTGCTACTCTGTTATAAATCCTTCGAGTACTGTGTGTGTCAGCATTACCGATCCAGGGATGAGACGGAAGCACAGAGACTTGACCATCTGAGGTCAGGTTGCTACAAGATGGTATCTGAGCACACGCTGCGTGTAGGACACGACCACTAAGATAAAACCATAGGTGACTCTTCTCTACTCATTTCTGACTCCTCTCCATTTTTCCACTCTTTAGGATGACGGAGATGAAGAACAAGTTTGCACAACCGGATGAAGACACACCTTTTGGACGCCACTTGAAGGAAGTCACTAGGTACCTGAATATTGGAATACCAAGCTTCACCGGGACGTACAACGCCACTTTACCAGAAAAGGAGAGCTGGATGATTCAAGTACAAGTTCCAGGAAGGACGTTCTCGCCAACTTCCAAGCCCATAGAGTTTTCTTTTGAAGCACTCACCTGGAGCCTTGGCAAGAGTATGGCAACTCACATTACCATGGGACGCATTGGTGAAGTCTACAATAGGGAGCTTAAAGACACCATATATCAAATATGTGGGCGCCGAGACGAGCAATGGGAAGTAATCAGCACCAAGAAGGATAGATCCATTGCAGCTTACATCCAGGAGCTAAACCAGCACATTCGACGTCAGGAGAAAGCAGATGTCTTGTGAACATGATGGAGATGAAGAAGGCGAAAACTAGGATCATCGAGCTGGAGGAAGAACTCAAGTTTACACGCCGATGGATATGAAGAAGAAATCAAGACCCTCTTTGGAGAAGAATGACGACCTAGTCAAGAAGATCGAGTCTTCATGGGAGGACCAGCACCGGAAGAAGAGGAAGAAGATCCCACTTGTCCGGACAACTACATCATCATCGACGACACCGACTCTGACCCAAGTGATGATGACTACGAAGATGAAGCTGGAGCAGACATCATGGAGTCTTCCACCGATCAAAATTTCTAGATGACCACCATATAATAGTAGTATGCCCCCATGTAACTAGTAGTAGTTGAGCACTTATGCGATAGTCCTAGACCGTTTTGTATGCCCTTGCTTGATTGATTGAATGAATGTGTGTGTTTGCCTCATATGCATATGGGTAGTGTTTCTCCCCTAGATCATTTTTCTATTCTAATCTCTTCCACCTAAAACCCTCAGATGCCTCCGAGACGTGACCCCGGTTTTGTTTTCCCACCGGAGCTCACCCAGTTGATCCAGCAGCAGAATGCCTTGATGCAATTGCTAGTTCGTAACCAGGCAACAACAACAACAACAACAATGCCAACAACAACCCGCCGCCAAAGTGGACAATTTAACCCGTTTTACGAGGCTACAACCGCGGTGTTTTCCAAGAGTACCGAGCCAATAGTTGTCATGATTGGCTACGCCGTATTGGAAGGGAGTTAACCACCGCAGGATGCACGGATGCTGAAAGGGTGCGCTTTGCCGCACATCAATTGGATGGACCAACAGCCGCATGGTGGGAGAATTACACGGCTACTTTTCCTATAGCCAATGTCACTTGGGACCAGTTCCAACAAGCTTTTCGCACGGCCCATGTCTCAACTGGAGCCATGCAGATAAAGAAGCGTGAGTTTCGCAACTTACGCCAGGGGAACCGTACTGTTGCCCAGTACGTGGATGAGTTTAGCAAGCTATCACGCTATGCCCCTGATGATGTGGCCACAGATGCCGCGAAGCAGGAGAAGTTTATGGAAGGGCTGAATGATGAGACGAGTATGCAGTTGATGGTGGCAACTTTCAACAACTACCAGGAGTTGGTAGATAAGGCCCTAATGATTGAAGGAAAGCAACAACAGATTGAGAATCGTAAGAGGAAGTATGGACAAGGGAAGTATAACCCAGGAACTCACCAGAAGCCTCGCTTAACCCCGAACTCGGGAGGACTTGTTCATAACCATGGAGGTCTTAACCATACTGGAGGAGGATCGCATAATCAAAATGGTGCGAGGAACGGGAATGGGAATGGAGGCAACAATAATCAGAATTGCTCTAACCCAGCTACACCCGCCAAGAGGGACTTAAGCCAAGTTATTTGCTTCAAGTGCGGGAAGACAGGGCATTATGCCAATGACTGCCCTGAAGGAAAGAATAGAAACGGAAATGGAAGCGCTGGGAAGAAGCCCAATCCATTCAACAAAGGACAAGTGAACCACGTTAACGTGGAGGAAGTTGAAGAGCGATGGACGCGGTAATAGGTAAGTTTTTGGTTCGATCGTTTACCGCTATTGTTCTTTTCGATCTTGGTGCATCGCATTCATACATATCAAGGGATCTGTGGAAAAGTTTAAGTTACCAACCCAAACCCTTAGGACCCCTCTTCTAGTGAGCTACTTTGGAGCAGTAGTACATGGCTAGCGGATGGTGCACCCAGATACCCCTAATCATTGGCACGCATGTTTTTCCGTCGACCTAATTATCTTGGAGTCGCAAGGATTGGATGTGATATTAGGTATGGACTGGATGTCAAAGTATGGAGGAAGTATTGACTGTCTAGCAAGTCAATTTATCTTACCACCCCGGAGGGAAAAAGGATTAAGTATGTATCTAGGCATGTGCCTAGGAGGAGCCAAGTGAATGCCCTCACGGGAGTTGTACAGGAGGAAGTACCTGTAGTAAAGGATTATCTGGATGTTTTCCCAGAGGAGTTACCAGGCATGCCACCGGATAGAGACATCGAGTTCTTGATAGAGCTATTGCCAGGTACAGGGCCAATATCCAAGAGACCCTATCGGATGCCCGCAAATGATCTGGAGGAAATTAAGAAGCAGATCAAGGAGTTATTGCAGAAAGGTTACATTCGTAGAAGTTCACCACCTTGGGGAGCCCCAGTACTTTTGGTGGAGAAGAAGGATAAATCCCTGAGGATGGTTGTTGATTATCGAGCTCTGAATTTAGTGACGATAAAGAACAAGTATCCCTTACCGATGATTATTGATCTGTTTGATCAGTTGCAACGAGCTAAGGTGTTTTCGAAGATTGATGTACGATCAGGATACCATCAATTGAAGATCCGAGAGAAGGATATACCAAAGACAGCATTTACCACACGGTATGGATTATATGAGTATACAGTCATGTCATTTGGACTGACTAACGCCACTGCCTATTTCATGAGTATGATGAACAAGGTGTTCATGGAGTATTTGGACAAGTTTGTTGTGGTGTTTATTGATGATATTATGATATACTCGAAGAACGAAGAGGAGCACGCGGAACATCTGCGTTTGGTTCTCGAGAAAATCGAGGAACACAAGTTATACGCCAAATTCAGCAAGTGCGAAGTTTTGGTTGAAGGAAGTTGGATTTCTTGGGCATGTTATATCGAGAGGGTATAGCAAGAGATCCCAAGAGTTCGGTCGATCCTTGAATGGTTGGCACCCACTTCAGTCGGCGAGATCCACTGTTTCCTTGGACTGGCAGGATATTATCGGAGATTCATTGAGAATTTTTCCAAGATTGCTAAGCCAATGACTGAATTGCTAAAGAAGGATACTAAGTTCAAATGGGGACAGAGGATTGCGAGACGAGTTTTCAGGAGTTGAAGAAACGGTTGACTACAGCCCCAGTGCTGACATTGCCAGATATACATAAGGAGTTTCAAGTGTATTGTGACGCCTCTCGCTTGGGACTTGGATGTGTTCTTATGCGGAGACGGAAAAGTTGTTTCAGTATGCCTCACGACAAGCCGAAGCCCCATGAGTTGAACTATGCCACGCATGATTTGGAGTTAGCGGTGTAGTACATGCGTTGAAGACACAGAGACATTATCTTATTGGAAACCGTTGTGATGTGTACACGGATCATAAGAGTTTGAAGTACATTTTCACACAGAAGGAGTTAAACCTCAGACAGAGGAGATGGCTGGAACTTATAAAGGATTATGACATGAAGCTACACTATCATCCAGGAAAGGCCAACGTCGTAGCAGACGCTTTGAGCCGGAAGAGTTATGACAATATCCTTGAAAGCAAAGGATTGCCAAAGGAGTTAGCTGCGGAGATCATGGAACTTCGATTGGAGATTGTTCCAAGAGGTTTTCTTGCAACAATGGAGGTTCAGTCGATGCTGTTGAACAAGATTCGAGAAGCTCAGAAGGAGGACAAAGAGATTGCTGAGATTAGAGAGAAGATGGGCGAAGGAAAAGCCAAAGGTTTTCGCGAGGATGAGCACGCTACCTTGTGGTTTGAGGACCGGATTTATGTGCCCAACAATCCGGAGATTAGGAAGCTAATACTTCAGGAGGCCCATGACTCACCATACTCGATTCACCCCGGAAACACCAAGATGTATTTGGACTTGAAGGAACGTTTCCGGTGGACTGGTATGAAGAAGGATATTGCCGAGTATGTAGCCGTATGTGATGTATGTCAGAGAGTGAAGGCAGAGCATCAGAAGCCAGCAGGATTGTTACAGCCTATGCCAATACCCGAATGGAAGTGGGACAAACTTGGCATGGACTTTATTACCGGATTATCCAGAAACAAGGCAGGATATGATTCAATATGGGTAGCTGTGGATTGTTTGACCAAAGTAGCCCATTTCATCCCAGTGAAAACAACTTATACAAGTGCTAAGTTGGCCAAGATATATATGTCCAGGATCGTATGTTTGCATGGAGTTCCGAGGAGCATCATGTCAGATAGAGGAACGCAGTTTACTTCAAAGTTTTGGCATCAGCTACACCAGACTTTGGGTACCAGATTGGAGTTCAGTACCGCTTTTCACCCGCAGACGGATGGACAGACCAAGAGAGTCAATCAGATTCTGGAAGACATGTTGAGAGCCTGTGCACTAGATTATGGATCTAGTTGGGATGAAAATTTTCCGTACGCAGAGTTCTCATACAACAATAGCTACCAGGCTAGTTTGAAGATGGCACCGTTCGAAGATCTGTATGGACGCAGATGTAGAACACCATTGATGTGGGATGAGGTTGGACACCGTCAGTTGTTTGGACCAGATTTGATTAAAGAATCATTAGAGAAGGTTAAACTGATCAGAGACAGACTAAAGATTGCTCAGTCTAGACAGAAGAGTTATGCAGATTCAAAACCCAAGGAAGTAACCTATGAAATTGGAGACAGAGCCTATCTGCGAGTATCACCCTTGAGGGGAGTGAAACGTTTTGGAGTTAAGGGAAAGTTAGCCCCAAGATTTGTAGGACCGTATCGTGTTTTAGAACGGATGGGAGAAGTTGCCTACAAGCTGGAGTTACCTGAAGGATTGTCAGGAGTTCACGATGTGTTTCGCGTATCACAGCTGAAGAAGTGCCACGCTGAAATGGCCGATATACCATTGAATGATACAGTGCCTTTGGAGGCGATTCAGCTGGATAGTAATCTGACCTATGAGGAAAAGCCAATAAAGATTCTTGATTTCGACAGTCGAGTCACTCATAGCAAGGTTATCAAGTTTTGCAAAGTTCAATGGAGCCACCATACCGAGGAGGAAGCCACCTGGGAGCGAGAAGAGGATATTCGCAAGGACCACCCGCACCTATTTTCTAGCCAACCCGAATCTCGAGGGCGAGATACATCTTAAGGGGGGTAGGTTTGTAACATGCCAAATTTTCAATTTGGAATGTTATACATAGGTCATCCATGCATATCATATTTTATTGCATTTCGTTTGCCATCCTCGAAATCCTAAGCAACTCAAGGACCCTCCGAGAGAGTTGGGGATTTTTCGATTTTCATATTTGATTTTATCAAATATTGAAGACGAGGATTTTTTATTTTAATTACTTTCTCTCCAGAAAAATATTTCATTTAAAAATAATAAATGAGAGGAGATAATATGACTTCTCCAAAATAATTGAAATATCGGAGGAAAAATGTTAAAATCATTATTTGGTTTTTATTTGATTTATTTTGGATTTTTTTTCGCCCTAGAAAAATTTGCATGTTTTAAAAAATTGCATTTTAGGGGCCAAGAAAAGTTCATCATATCCTAAATATTTCATTTAGACGGAGAAAACTTATTTTGGAATTTTCAGATTTTTATTTTTATTTTTCTAGGATTTTTCTTAGTCGGCGGAACGTTTAAAAAAAAGAGGACCCGCGCCCGACTGGGCCGAAGCCCAGTGAGCCGGCCCGCCGCGCCACCGCCTCCCCCCGTGCAGCTGCCGGACTTGAGAGTCCGGGTCCCGCCGCCTCCCGCCGCCGACCCTCCCCAAGTCGGAGCCCCCTACCTATATAAACCGCCGCCACCCCTCTAGCCGCCACCACCGCCCGCCACGAGTCGCCTCGCCGCCGAGCCGAACCTCACCGCCCCTCGCCGCGCCTGCCTCGCCCGCGCCGCCTCCGCGCCGCCCGCGCCCGCCGCCCCTCGCCGAGCCCCGCCGGAGCCGCCCGCCCGCCGGACGACCTCACCGGAGGTAGCCACCGCCGCCCTGTTTTTTTAGATAACCCCTTCGGTTTTAAAAAAAAAAACCCTAGTTTGTTTTTTTACAGATCGGTTTTATTCTCCGGTTTATTTGTTTAGCGTTCGTTCGTTCGTTCTAACGAACGTGTTCGTCGTTTAGTTTCTGCTAACGAATTTTCGTTCGTTCAGCCGTTCGTCGTTTTCTTTTTATCGGATTTATTACGCGATTTTTCCGATCGTGATTTCTGATCCGATGTTCGAACTAGTATAACTTTTCGCTCGTTTATCGGAATCAGGCGATCAAGCGCCTGGAGTTTCATCTCGAAACCCTCTTACCGAATAGCCAACTCAAACAAGTTTTTGCCTCTGTAAAATTTGACCCTAGTTCAGATTAGTAAACGGATCTTGTTTCTTTCGCCGTTTGAGTTTTGTTGCTCCGTTGGGTTTGATTCTTCTTGTGAACCAGAGTTCTTAAGTTGAACTCGTTTGTGCTTCTTTGCTTGTTGCTTATGTATGTATTGTTTGTTTGCGATAGAATTCCCGGAGTGCGAAGCGTGTTACTACGAGTCTCTAGGATTCCCGGATCATCAGCAAGGCAAGTAACACTTTGATCATACACTTTTCATACCCAGTTTTTATGCATTAGTTTCAACCCTCAAACATTGCATGGTTAGGATGTCATTAATTTGTGGGTTGGGAAGTAGATGATGAGGTAGGAACCTATTGCCCTGTTACTGTCAAACCCTTGGGAGTTACTTCAACGTTATGCTTATATTGCCATGCTATGCTCGTAGACGTGGATTGGGTTGAGTGTATCCATGACAGATGTGAGATTGTTAATTAATGGTTTACTTTAAGGTGGCAACTTTAATACACATCCGGGTGGATTGAGGCACTGGGGAACCCAAAGGTTGTTATGTTTTATTTTTGGAAATCCCGGGTACCCGTGGGATCTTCCTATGGACTGCCACCCAGGTTCAAAGGAACTGAGATTATTCATGCTAGAAACTTACGTAGCAGCCACAAGCTATTATGGGCTCTAGCATAGTTGAGTAAGTTACGTGAAGCTCTTGAAGAGGTAGATCAGCAGGTAGTGGGTTTTGTAGGTTTGGTATGGTCTACCCGGAGTAAAGAGTTAATGTTTACGAAAGGCGTGTCTCGGTCATCCGCTTCTCAAACACCATGACGCTGAGAAATCAACGGAGGCGATCGAGTCTTGTGGGGAAAAGTGCCAAACCTCTCGCAGAGTGTACAATCTAATCATGGTTAGTCGTGTCCCGGTTATGGACAATTCGAGTATCTAGTACTTGAGTAATTACATGTATCTCATCACTCTAAATTAATATTCTTTGGGATGTTAAGTACCTTAATTGGGATTGAGTTGGGGTTATACCTTCTCAATAATGTTTCAACCACCATGATAGTTAAAGTAAAATTTATTCCTTTGTTGTAGGGAAAAATTGGCTTTCCATAAGATCAGAATCAGTAGAACTTTCCACCAGCCAAATATGCATGTAGTGGTAGCATTATTCTGTTATTGCTCTATTGTGTTACATTGCCAGCATATTCCATGTGTTGGCCCGTTCTCGGGCTGCAACGTATTATGTTGCAGACTTTTCAGACGAGGAGTAAGGTTCGATAGGTTGTTGCCGTGCAGCTCAGCTATGCCGTTGGAGTTGATGGACTCACTTTATCTTCCAAGCCTTCCGTTGTTATCGTATTAGATGGCCTTATGCCATATTATTGTAATAAGTTCTATTTTGAGACATTCAATGTAATAAGTGTGTGATTGCTACTCTGTTATAAATCCTTCGAGTACTGTGTGTGTCAGCATTACTGATCCAGGGATGACACGGAAGCACAGAGACTTGACCATCTGAGGTTGGGTCGCTACATTTTTATAATACAATGGATATATACAAGGGGATAATTATTTATAGAGAAACTTCCATGAAAAATTCTACATTGTTTCCGTGAGCATGAACACAAGTGCTCAAGGTCGACCCTCACTTCTTCAATGCATAAATTTCCAATCACTTCTCTTTTTGAAAAACTTTTTAGGCATGAAAAGCATGTAATTTTTTTGTATTTCCATTCTTTTAAATTTTTTTGTATGTTTCACCCAAAACTAAACAGAAACAAAAAGGAAAAAACAAAATCTACTTAGTGAAGAAAGCAAACAAGCACACACGAGAATATCAACCCCACGCTATTGCTCCCCGGCAACGGCGCCAGAAAAAGGTCTTGATAATCCCCAAGTGCAGGGAATCATCGTAGAATTTCCAAAGGTGGAAATGATAAGTATGGAGTGTCGAACCCACAAGGAGCTAAAGGTAAGATCAATATTCTCTCAAGCCCTATCTCGCCATCGACACGACTCTCACGCACAATCAACGTTTGCTTACAACTAGAAACGAGAAATAAAACTACGTTGTGGGTATGAAGAGGATAACTTTGCATGGTATCGGAGAGCTAAAATATAAGAGTAGTTGTTATTATTATAAAGTTAGAATACATTACTAAATATTATAAATAGCGAGTGTGGAATAATCGTGGATCGGTGTGCGGAGTTGTCTTAGCCAATTGTTAACAAGACTGATAGTCGTCATTGCAATTTCATATGAGGGAGAGGCATAAGCTAACATACTTCCTCTACTTGATCATATGCACTTATGATTGGAACTCTAGCAAGCATCTGCAACTACTAAAGATTAAGGTAAAACCCAACCATAACATTAAAGCATCAAGTCCTCTTTATTCCCATAAGCAACAACCCCCTTACTCGGGTTTGTGTTTCAGTCACTCACCAACCCACTATAAGCGAATCATGAACGTATTGCAACACCCTACAGCAGGAATCCCTCACGCTTGCGCGACACGGAGGGCACCATAGGACAGCACCAAAATAAAACATACAACTCGTACTAATCTAGATCATCAATCAACCCAAAGACAAAGGATATCTACTCAAAACATCATAGGATGGCAACACATCATTGGATCATAATATGTGGCATAAAGCACCATGTTCAAATAGGGATTACAGCGGGGTGCGGGAGAGTGGACCGCGTAAAAGAGATGAGGATGGTGATGATGATGGTGATGTTGATGAAGACGATCACCATGGCGATGATTCCCCTCCCGATGGCACTCCGGCGCCACCGGAAGAGAGGAGGAGAGGTTCTCCCCCTTGTGCTTACTCCTCCATGGCCTCCCCCCTAGATGGGGAAAGGTTCTCCCTCTGATCCTTGGCCTTCATGGTGATGATGGCCTCTCCGAGATACTCCTCCATGGCCACCGGTGATGATGGCCCCCTTCGGCAGGGTGCCGGAGAGGGCCTAGATTGATTTCTCGTGGCTACAGAGGCTTGCGGCAGCGGAACTTCCGATCTAGGTTTCTTTCTGGAAGTTTGGGTACATATGAGAGGTGTTGGCGTTGATTTCACGTCAGGGGGGTTTTCGGGCTGTCCACGAGGCAGGGGGTGCGCCCCCACCCTCGTGGCAGCCGGGACTCCTCTGGCCTACTTCCGGTACTCCGTGGGCTTCTTCTTGTCGAAAAATGATCTCCGTCAAGTTGCACGTCAATTGGACTCCGTTTGGTTTTCCTTTTCTGCGTTACTCTTAAACAAGGAGAAAACAGAAACTTGCACTGGGCTCAGGTTAATAGGTTAGTCCCAAAAGTCATATAAAAGTGTATAATGAAGCCCATTAAACATCCAAGATAGATAATATAACGGCATGAATACTTCATAAATTATAGATACGTTGGAGACGTGTCAGGGGGCAGAGCCCGCAAGATATGAAATCAACGAAGAAGGGGTACCGATTTGGGGCGTCCTTGGCGAAATCGGCGGGGACGACGCGCGTGGCAGGGTGCCCCATCGTCTTCCTCCCCCACAGGGGCTGCGTCCGCCGCACCGCCCACTCGCTCTTCGACGCCTACTTCTCCCCGGCATCCTTGGCCGCTCCCTTGCCCCTGTTGGTTTTGGGCACCATGGCAGCTGGGAGGGGGCGAAGGATCAAGAGCAATGGGGGCGCGGCGGCAGGAAGCAGGGGCAAAAGCTTCGAATCTTTCGCCTGAGGAAGAAGAGAGGAACGGCGGTTCCGAGATTGGAAGAGGCGCAAAGGGTAAATGAGCAGCGCGCCTGCGGTTTTTCCTATTTATGAGGAAGGCGCGGGCCGCCTCTTTACCATTTACCACGATGTGATGCATGAGGGCAGCAACCGCCCCATGCATGACCCCCATGTCATGCACGACCCCCACGTCGCGCATTCAACGCGGGTCATGGGGAAGCGCAACGAGCGAGGGAGTTACTGCAGGAAAAACTCCGCCACGCGCGCGCACCCACTACAAAAAAAATATACTTCCGTGATGATACGTGTTTGTCACAGTAGGTCGCGTTTTTTGTCATGCATGTACATCCATGACGATTTTATGACAGAATCATGATAGTCATACCTGTGTTGTCGTAGAAGTGTTCCATGACATTACCAAAATTATCATCACGAAGTGTCCACTTCCATGACGATAAATCGCGCGTCACGTAAGTGCTTTCGTCAAGGGTGACCGACACGTGGCATCCACCGTGAACGGAACGCTGTTAAGCTATCGGGTCGGGTTTTGGATCCGATAACTCGTTATCAAGCCCCACCCAATGGGGATTTTCCACGTGTAAAATCATCATTGGCTGGAGGAAACACGTGTCGGCTCACCGTTGGGACAGATGTCATCCGCTCATTGGACCGAAGGCGCCTATGATACGGCGACACGTGGCACGGCCCAATAGAGGCCCATTCCTGTGAAAAGGCCGGCCCGTTTGACTTGGTCAAAAGGTGGCAGGCCGGCCCATGGAAAGCCTGTTAACGGCATGTTCGCATAAAGCCCATTTACGTACCCGCTAACCCGGGGCCCGTTCGCCCTATCCGACTTAGGCCCGAGCGTCATCTGGGCCATCCAATATGATTCAGCCCGTTTTAACTTCCGCCCATGTGTGGCCCATGACTTCTTCGGCCCATATGAGGACCTTTGTAACTCTTGGCCCATTAACGGCCCGTGGTGAAACTGGCCCGTAATGAACAGTGTATCACTTTATACCCATTAACGGCCCGTTATTCCATTGGGCCGTTTCCAGCCCAAGTTATCTTTCGGCCTTCTCAGGGCCCATTGATTCTTGGGCTCATTTGCAGCATACCGTTACATACGGCCCGTTACTGTCATTTTCTGCTTGTGGGCCAAATTCAGCCCGTCGTTACAGTCGGCCCATTTGCGGACCGTTAATATGTTGGGCCGTTTTCATGTCAAAAATTAACCCGTTGGGATGTTTTCATGGAGTTATGAAATACGGCCTATTAACGGCCCGTTATGGTCCACGAATAGTACGTCCCATGATTGGCGAAATGATGATACGCCCGTAGAAGGCCCATGGATCCTACGGGCCATATGAGGCCCATGGATAGTATGGCTCGTAGAAGGCCCATGGATCGTACGGCCCGTAGAAGGCCCATGGACCCTACGGCCCGTAGAAGGCCCATGGACCCTAAGGCCCGTATAGAAGGCCGATGGATCCTACGCCGGACGAAGGCCCATGGATCATACGGCCTGCAGGAGGCCCATGGTTACAACAGTCCGTGTGTTGCCATGATTATTTTGGCCTAGTTACCAAAAATAGGCTATTGTGGCCACTAGAAAAAAAACAGAAAAAGAACTGCAGTGACTACAAGCAAACAACTAAACAAGACAATAAGGAAATAAATAAGCAAGTAACGCTAGCCTATTACCGCTATTACACATATTACATCCACCGGGCATCAAAGTTCACCACCAGTGCAAATATAGGGAACAAAGCAGAACATTACATACACTGGCCGTCAAAATTGGCCACCAGTGCAAATAAACGCGGCAGCAAAACAAGAGCATAACTGAAACAACTTCAGAAGAGCTCAAGAAATGTTATCCTGGGTATCCACCATGCTAGCAATAAGCTTAGCAAGCTGATTAGCTTTGTCCTGTTTGGCGCTAAAATCCTCCAACGCTTGTCGTTGCACGGAAAGTATGCATCTCAATGCTCCAGGACTTCGCAGTCCTTCCGCTTCTTGTCGCAAAGACAACCGATCGATGTCTTTCACCTTGTAGTTGAGACTCAAGAAACCAAACTGATTCGTGACGGTGACTTTGAATAGCTTGTGCAAGCGGTAGTGGCCAGTATCTCGAACACTAAACCAAGACAGGACTTTGGGGTTGTCTCGCTGTCTTCAAGATAGTCTTCCTTAGCTATTTTATCAGCTTTGTTAGAGACCAACAAGGATGTGTCACTATCCGAAACCTTATCTTCATTACTTCCTTTACCATTGCTTAATAAGGCACTCTTACCCAATATTCTGTCAGCACTCTAAAAGAAGAAACAAGCAGACACATAACAAGTTTAGCATGTACTAGTATATGAAACTCATTTCGTTGAACCAGTTCATTAGTAAGGTGGACAGGATTAAACTACCAAGTCTTATATTGCCAAGTACTAGTACATAATAAAAGCATCAAACAAACATATATCTATGTCCTATGGTCACTGCATTGTCTTGCCAAATCAAAATAGAGACACGGTTCAAATCATATCAGTTCAAGACAAAGCAGCAGTGAAAGAATACAAAGCGTGGGAAACTACATGGCACAACAAGATTTCAGATGGGTACCACGGGTCTACATGTACAACAACACTATTGCCTCTGTTGTGATGCTAGTAATGTGCATGATATGAAAGTCAATCATACACAATTGAAATTGAAATCAACAGAGCTATTGATAAGAGCAAACCTGTTAAAGAAACATGCGTGAACATACCTGTTGTGCCATTGGAGTTTCGATTGGATCCTTCAATTTAAAAATAAGTTTGTATGAGTAAATACAGTGATACAAGAGCAAAGCAATCATAGTTAAAAAAGGCGCGCCTAAGCGAGCGCTTAAGCGCGCCTAGGCTCTAGGCGTTGGCAAAACGCATTGCGCATAACTACGCATAATCTATGCTTAATTGCGCATAAGCATTCGCTTTGGTCAGTAAAGCGCAAGGCGGTGGCAAAACGAACAATTAACGCCTAGCGCTTTTTTGAACTATGATAGCAATGGAGTCTTAAATTAGAACAGTTGTTCTTCAGGTTTAGGCACTTGTTCTACATGAACAGAGTACAGTAAGACGCAAGTATATAATACTTAAAATAGAAAATGAGCTCATAGACCTTACCACATTCTTGGTTCGGGACCAAGATAGTAACAAAGGCGTTCCCGATCATCGTCCGATGGCGTGTCTTAGGAGAACGTAAGGGAATTTGATGAGTTTCTTTGCGGTGAAGCACGCTTTTCTTGTGTAATTCCGATCGCCACCAAGCATTCTTGAAGATAGCAGAGGTATTAACACAGGTTACCTCATCCCGAGTTTCCAAATCGGTCCTTCTTTATAGAGGAAAATGGGAAAATTTGTCAGATTATAACCATCATGGAGGTAGGATGTATGGGACGAAGCAAAGTAATTGCCATGAATAACATTACTTACACATAACTCCCGGACAAACACCGCAACTAGCATTTTCCTTCATCTTCAAAGATAATATTTCCAAGATGGGAAGATACGCACATACGATTTAACAACATCAAATGCGATAGATGCTAAACTACGACTAGCTAGTTGTGCTTCCTCCACAGGAATAGGCGTACTAACTGGTGGAGTTGGGGTTCGCCGTGATAGTACTGGCCATTTGGGCACTGGAGCTGCCTTACTAACTGCTCTTGTTTGGGAGCTCTATGGTGGAGGTGGTGCTATGTCAACAGGAACTGGGTTACTATCGGTACCGGGATGGGGTTAGATTGGGTGAAGCTGGTTCTCCATCCATCGCAGAGGGGTACAATCTGCGAGAGTTTGGGTTATGTGTGGTAGGGCTGGTTCTTGTGCATGTACAACCGGGGTGCTATCTCCACCAAGAGGTAGTACTATTTTATTTGAAGACCGTGTTTTTGGTCCGCTAGATACTGGCATCACCCGCTCCAATTCAAATGGCTGATAAACATGAAACATAGTTGAATGTACAGACATTGCATGAGAAACAGATGCAATAGATAGTGTGGAAAAAAGAGGGCATGAAATAGTTGACATGTATATTGTTTAACTAAAACGGATAGCATGACATAATTTCACATATATGATGTCTATCTAAACTGGATAGCATAGCATAACATAATTCAAAGATACGATGAATAACTAAACAGGACCGCATGACATAATTCACCTACATGTTATCTAAGTAATCAGGATTGCATCATGTAATTCACATATGTGATTTATATGCTAAACAGAGGGCATTCGATATGATGTCTGAACTAAGAACATGGTGTTGAATATTGTGTATATGATGTCTAAACTATGCAATGCAAGACACCGTATGCATGATATGAGCAATATAACCGTGCCAAGTTAGAGCATACACCTCAGTGGGGGAATAGGACTAGTCATCTGTCTCCGAATCCATCTCTGAGGAGCTATCGGGACCCAACAAGAGATCTGCTTCGACAGGTAGCACTTTCTGCTTTGAAGGCCATGTTTTCACTCCAGATTTTTCCATCTCCCACCCAAATGGCTGATTCACAGGAAGAGTAGTTTAATGTACAAACATTGTCGACAAATGGAAATGTAATGAAGGAAAGGATGGGCAAGATATCATTCAAATATATGATGCCCTGGTTAAACAGGATGGCATTGCACATTTCACATATATTATGGCTAGCTAAAGACATGAGACCCATAATTCCCATATATGATATAGAAACTAAACAGTGGCATTACGTAACATGTCTAAACTAAGCAGATGACATATATGATGTCAAAAGTAGGCACTGCAAGGCAACATATGCATGATATGACTAACATCATCATGCCAAGGTAGAGCAAACACCTTGGGGGTAAATAGGAGTGGTCGTGGCGTCTAATCCGCCTCGTAAAGATATCTTCCTCTCGATTACAATCTGGAGAGGGGTGGGGAGGGTTTGCCATTGAACCCACCATGGAGCGATGTCTGCATGACATTGTATTGCCGCGCAAAACTCTTCTCTTTTTCTCTACATGTTCAGCATGACTGTGTACAATATCTGACATGTATACGAAACAAATATGGTGAGATTATGTAAGGAGAGCATGCAGAAATTTAGGGTGATGGTAACAGCCAGTGGATCGACGTATTTCCGTTGAACCAAAATAGCCCTAATGGATCGACGTGAATGTATAGTAATAAGTGATGCAACAAGTGTACAACCTCTTTGCCGTAGCCGTGTCGACCTCAAAGATCATTGGGTTGGTCATCAAGCGGTTGAGGCAGAGGTGGTATCGGAGGTGTGGAGAAAGATCTGAGGAATCTGTAGACGGCGTCCAGGGCACTGCTTTGTTGTGATGGATCGTTCTGTCGTTGGAGCAGCTCCGGTGAGCCGTAAGACGTCAAGGCTGAAGCAGCACAAGACATACATCGTCAATCTCAAGTGGGATTCTAATAGCATCTCCAATAGATGATGTAAAATGGATGTAAAATTAACATCACCAAAAACCACCTGACTACAACAGATGAGGTAAAACTGCTGACTCGAACTTAACTGTCGAAACTGAAATTTCTTCAGGAATCTGAATGCTACCGATTTAAACCGAACGCAATGGTAGCAGAGAGGCACTTGACATGTAGTTTAGGAGGGCCTGCAGTTCATCTTCAACTTGCACCCCCTCGAGCCGCTGCCACAACCGGCCGAACCACGGTCCCAGCGCCACGCAGCCTCAAACAACTCGCCACCGCCGCCCCGGCCAGCCCTCTAGGCCCCCCGCCCCCACCCTGAACCCTAAGATAGATAGTGGGGTACCTCTCCGGTGAGCCCCTGTCCCTGCTGCGGGTGGTTCTTTCTTAACTCCGGCGAGCCCCCCAACCCCTGAAAATCGACTGACCCAAAAGTCGATTCAGTCGACTGAAGTGTGGCTTAATCAAAGCAGAGCAGCAGCACGAGCGAGGGGGAGAGCAGCAGCATCAGCTGGGCGAGCGAGCGATCGAGCGAGAGCCGAAGCAGCAGCAGCAGCGCGAGCGAGCAAGAGCCAGAGCAGCAGCAGCAGATCCGGCTGGTATGGACGCCACCGCCGAAGGGGCCTCGCACTGGGGGAGAGCCGCCATGGAGATGTCGCCTCCGGCGCCGGCTTCAAGGTAGCCGCTCCATGAGGGTGCGGGATGGAGCACGGTCGGCGCCGGGAGGTCGAGTTAAGGAGAAGGTGCGATGCGATGAGTGTACAACCTCTTTGGTGGCGCCGAGTAGGCCTCGGCTTCGTCCGAGGAGTCGGTGAGGATGATGCGGTTTCGGTGGAGCAGGTTAAGGCGGCACTGCAGGGATGGAGCAGTCGCGATAGACGAGGCGATCGTCGGAGCAGCTCCTTGGAGGTGGAGGACGGGGCGGCTGAACCGGCGGGACGGCGAGATGGACGACGGATCCTCATCTGGGGAGGTGGACGAGGGACGTCGAGCTATTGCGGTGGACGACATCGTCGGGGAAGAGGCTCTGGCTGGGCAGTGGTGACGTGGCGGACGGAAGAGGGTGAGGTTTCGCGGCTGGAGCGGAGAGGTGATGGCGGCCTGGGATTTTGAATGGCGAAAAGGGGGCGATGGGAGGGGGTGAAGCATGACTTAGGGACGCGCTTGTCCAAAATGTAGGGTGTGTTACAAAAGTACCCCCCACTGATTTGAACTAGCGGCCCTTTCGGCTCAGGGTTAGAAGGGGGATTTCACGTGTCGGGATTTGGTAGCTGGAGGGAGTTTTCACACGCGTTGTAATTTCGGGATAGCAAGGCGCGGGTTGTGAAGGCGCCAGTTTTGGGAGCACGATATCTGAATTTTCGGGATATAACAAGACGCTGGGTTGAATTTTAGGACAAGCCTAACGTGTAGTAATACTGTACTTGTAATGCACTAAATCAATTCGCACTTCCCTCAACCAAAAAGAAACCGAAAAAAATAAAACTATTCACACCACACAAAGAGAGAGTCTTGCCCCGTTTTACTATACAAATGCTTTTCAAAGCTACTCCCTCCTTCCATCTATATAGGGCCTAATGCGTTTTTCGATGCTAACTTACAAAATATTAGAGCAATGATATATGACATGCAACTTACACAAAGCACCTTTGTTAAATTAAATGCATGAAAGATTCTTTCAATGATATAATTTTCACATTGTGCATGTCATGTACTATTAATCTTGTCAATAGTCAAAGGCGGTCTTAAAAATCTCATTACACCCTATATAGATGGAAGGAGGGAGTATGAATCCATGTTATGTCCGACTAAATTTTTTTCGCTTGCTATATAATGCATGTAACCTACTCACACCAACATTTTAGTGCATTCTAAATGTCTATACTACCGCTGCAATTCGAACTAAATTTGAATTCGTTTCTCTATTTCAATAAGAATCTACAATCATGATTGTTGCCAACTTCAACCATCATAGTTTCCTTGCTATCCTCCAGATATAAATCGGACGGCCTATAATGTAGGATGGCAGGCACACCATCATCAACAACTCCATTTTTTTATAAGAGTAGAGATAAAATATATTAAATGTAGTATAACATGTTCATAACCACACCATGTGTATCATCGCTATATGTATTCACACATGCATCGGTGTGAAACACTATGATAAATTCTTCAAATATCCGAATTCGCTTTTGTTAATGAAGTATATATGATCTCTATTCGTCTTTTAAACCCACACAACCCTCTTATCTTTGTAGGTAGCGCTAACTTTCTCTTGCGCATGCACACGCCCGCATCCCTCTCACCCTCCCTCAGCATTCTCTAGCTCCATCACGCAAATTCGTCTTTTCACTTTAGGTCATTCACCCATGGTGTGTGTAGGCCCCCTCAGCTCCTTCTTTACGGCACACATCGATCGATATGCCTCTCTAGCCAGGTGTGCCTAGCACAAACACAAGCTTCCCCTCTTCTCTTGTCACCGTCCATGCCTCACTCCCACCACTCTTTTCATTGTTCTCGTACTCGCACACTCCTCCCCCTCGATATAGTATGCCTCTCGTACCACCTCCTACATGCATCCCTCTCTCTCTATCCTTCTCCTCGTGCCTCATTTGCTTCTAACACACACATGCATGTATACCGATTGATCTCCCAACATATACCTAGATCGACTTTAACTACCCCCCCCCCCCCCATTGATTGATGTACCTCACAAGTTATGTCTCTCCTTTCTTTAACAAAGGGCGATTGATCTTCCTATGTAGTTACGTCTTCTTACCACAGGCACATCGTCCCCCCTCATCATTCGTGCATGCCTCCTGACTCGTCTCTCAACCGCACGTGCACAGACAACAAGCAGCCATCTTGATGTAGGGCGGAACCCTAATCGGAGATCTTTCACGTTTGGAGAGGATCCTACGGGGAAAACACGACGAACGAGTGGAAGAACACAAGGGCAAACACACAAGAGGAGCACTAAACCGACAAATCACGATCACACAAGGGCTAGATCACCGAACACATAAGGTAGCACAAGATTCGAAATCAACAAAGGAAAGATACACGAGTAGCCGTTCTTCTCCGTGAGGAGGTCTTGATGGGGGCCACCCTAGAAGGGGTCTTGAATCCGCTTGGGGAATCTTCTCCGAAGAGGTCCTGAGCTCCGAGGAGAAGATAACCAAGTGGATGAGCAAAGCTCTCACACAAATATGAACTAATCCTCTGCTAACCCTAACTAGGAGGAGGAGGAGGTCTATTTATAGTCTTAGTGCAAAAGGGGGCGAAGTGAACGGTTACAAGGGCTCCAGCCCGTGGTCGCGGTTACACAGGTGTCGGACGTCCGAAAGGCGTCGGACGTCCGGGGCTTCGGGAAGGTCCGGACGTCCGAAGGCTGTCGGGCGTCCGTAAATCCGGCTCGGGTGCTAGTCGGTCGGTCGTCCGGAGGCTTCGGTCTTCCGTAGATTTGGTTCTGGTCACTGTGCGTCGGTCGTCCGGAGAGGGCCGGTTGTCCGGGGCTTCGGAAGGCCCGGACGTCCGTGGATCGTCAGACGTCCGTAGATTCGGTTCTGGTATGGGTCGTCCGGTGTCGTCGGTCGTCCATGTCCTGGGGAGTCGTCGGACGTCCGGACTTGGTCGGACGTCCGATGCCTGTAGCTTCAGCAGCTTTTCTTCTTCTTCTTCAACGTGCTTGGGGTCCTCGTTGTCTTGGCTCTTGCAAGTAGTTGTTCCTTGGCTCGTTCCCAAGTACATGATTACACATAGGGTTTCCGAATAAGGTAGTAGCCATGTCTCATGATTAGGAAGAGGGAGTTCAGAGAGGAGCGAGTTCACCTTATCTTCGATAGCCTTAGCTCGGGCTCAAGTCATGGGTCCATGTGGTGTTGAGGGAGATGTAGGTGCGTCCATGGGAATGCGTGAGGGATGCTCCGCATCATCTCCCCCCCCCTGAGAGAGATCCGACCTCGGATCAAAAGCTTCATCTCCATGGTATGGTGCGAGGTCCTTGACGTTGAAGATGTCGCTCACATTGTACTTGTCTCGAGGTAGGTCGATCTTGTAGGCGTTGTCGTTGTAGCGTGCTAGCACCTTGAAAGGTCCATCGGCTCTAGGTAGAAGCTTGGACTTGCGTTATTTGGGGAAGCGGTCCTTGCGAAGGTGTAGCCACACTAGATCACCAATGTTGAAGACCATGGGTTGCTTGTTGACGTTGATCTTGGTTGCTAGTCGTTGTAATTGGCGCTCGATGGTTTGTCTTGTATCCTCATGCATCTTCTTGATGTAGCTTGCCCGTGCACTCGCATCCATGTTGGTGCGCTCTTGTAGAGGAAGAGGTAGAATGTCCAATGGGGACAACGGGTTGAAGCCGTAGACGACCTCGAAGGGGGACTTGCCGGTAGTCGAATGTCTTGCACGGTTGTAGGCGTACTCGGCGATGGGTAGACATGCTTCCCACTCCTTGATGTTCTTCTTGATCAACACACGAAGTAGAGTGGATAGTGTGCGGTTCATCACCTCCGTTTGGCCGTCGGTTTGAGGATGGTATGCGGATGAGAACAAGAGCTTGATTCCGAGCTTGGCGCATAGGGTCTTCCAAAAGTAACTCAAGAACTTGACGTCACGATCGGAGACGATTGTCTTTGGTACTCCATGGAGTCGCAAGATTTCCCTACAAAAGAGATTTGCAATGTGTGAAGCATCGTCTATCTTGTTGCAAGGAATGAAATGTGCCATCTTAGAAAATCTATCCACAACAACAAACACGGAGCATGAGTAAGCAAAGACTTGAGCTCATCAAAAGCGGTGGATTGCAAAGTTCCCCAAACAAAAGGAGTATTCTTCTTACTCAAAGCATGCAAAGGAGCGGCAATTGTGCTAAAATCTTTCACAAAGTGACGATAAAAACCCGCAAGACCAAGAAAGCTACGCACTTGTTGCAAATTGGTGGGTTGGGGCCAAGTTTTAATTGCTTCAATTTTAGATTCATCAACATAGACACCCTTTGAGGATACTACAAAACCCAAGAAAACCACTTTGTCAACACCAAATGTGCATTTTTTCATGTTTGCATAAAGACTTTCCTTACGAAGGGTTTGCAAAACAGCCCTAACATGATCAAGATGTTCTTTCATGGTTTTGCTAAACACAAGAATATCCTCGAAGTAAACCACAACAAAGACTCCAATGTAAGGGCGAAGCACATGATGCATAAGACGCACGAAAGTACCGGGAGCCTCCGATAGACCCATAGGCATCACTTACCACTCGTATAAACCAAATTTGGTTTCGAAAGCAGTTTTCCATTCATCACCCTCTTGTATGCGGATTTGATAATAGCCACTTCTAAGATCAATTTTTGAGAAAAAGTTGGCTCCACTAAGTTCATCAAGCATATCATCTAAGCGAGGAATGGGATGCCTATAGCGAATGGTAATAGCATTTATGGGTCTACAATCGGAACACAAGCGGAAACTTCCATCGGGCTTAGGCACAAGTATAACGGGAACGACACAAGGGCTTAGGCTTTCACGTACATGACCGTTGTCAATGAGTTGTTGTACTTGCCATTGAATCTCCTTGGTTTCTTCGGGATTGACTCAGTATGGAGCTTTGTTTGGGAGAGGTGCTCCGGGGATGAGGTCGATTCGATGCTCAATGCCTCGAAGAGGAGGTATACCCGGAGTTAGCTCATCGGGGAAAACATCTTGGAATTCCTGCAAAAGAGATTTAAACACTAAAGATAGCTCATGAGAGGTGTTAGTTGTTGGCTCTCCATCCTTGCACACAAGGACAAAGTGCATCACACTAGATGGGTTCTCAGACACTTCTCTCATCTCACTTTTGGTGGCAAATAGGATGAGGTTTTTCTCTCTAGACGAAGAGGCGCTCAAGTTTGGCTTGTGGCTCTCACTCAATTTTTGGTGGATCACTTTCTCACTCTTGTCTCTATGATGGGTGGCTTGCTTGTCGGCTATCACTTGACTAGGAGACATAGGTCGAGCACATATTCCTTCCCTTTCATCTTGAAGCTATAGTGATTGGTGCACCTGCTAGGAAGACACCACGGTCAAATTGCCATGGTCGACCAAGAAGGAGGTGACAAACCGTCATTGGGACCACATCACATTCCAAAGTGTCCTCATATGCACCAATTTTGAAGGAGACTTGGACCGTATGCTCAACTCGTATAGTGCCGGAGTCACTTAGCCATTGAACCTTGTAGGGATTCTGGTGCTTCCTCTTGACCAATTGAAGCTTGGAGCATAGTTCTTCACTTGCCAAGTTGTGACAACTTCCTCCATCGATGATGACCTTGACGGACCTTCCGTTGATGCTGGCCTTTGTGTGGAAGAGGTGGCATCTTTGGTCGTCTTATTGTTGATGTTGAAGAGTCAAGACCTTGGAGACAACGAGAGCGGGGCTCGAATCCTCATCACAAAAGACTTGATCATCTTCATCTTCGTTCACTCGCCGGTGCATGGCCACTTGCTTAAGAGCTTCCATCTCCTCATCACTCATTGAGTCATAGGTGCCATCGTCATTGAGGATCATGGTGCGCTTGTTGGTGCATTCATAGGACTTGTGGCCTCATCCGCCGCAAGTGAAACACTTGAAAGAGCTTGTATTGATGGTCTCATCGGTCGGAGTAGATGACGAAGCACGCGGCTTGAAGTTGCTTGTAGTAGGAGGAGGACGACTTGAACTTGTCGAAGTTTTCTTGTAACTTGACTTGTCGTCATTGCTTGTAGAAGGTTTGGTTGATGTATATGTTGGAGGAGTAGTTGAAGATTGGTTATTGGAGAAGCCGTAGGTCTTGGACGAGTACTTGGCGTACTTGAAGTCATCTTGCACTTGACGTTCCGCCTTTGTAGCTTGATGCACGAGCTCAATGAGGGTGGAGTATGGTTGGAAGTCGGCGATCTTCTTGATGGGATGATTGAGTCCATTCAATAAGCGTGCCATAGTTTGCTCATCATCTTCCTTCACATTGGCTCGAATCATGGCTATATCCATTTCCTTGTAGTATTCCTCAACACTCTTTGTTCCTTGCTTGAGGAGTTGGAGTTTCTTGAAGAGGTCGCGGTTCTCTCATGACATCTTTCATTTGAGCAAAAGTGGTGATTGGAGGTTCACCTCTTGCTTGTCGCTTCTCAAGGATTTGTTCCCACCATATGAGCACATAGTCTTGGAACTCAAGTGATGCCATAGCGATTTTCTTCTCTTCCTCATAGTTGTGCAAACGAAAGATTTTGTCGACCATCAATGCCCATGAGAGGTACTCTTCGGGGTCATTGCTTCCATTGAACTTGGGCATGGTGAATTTGAGCTTTCCATATCGTTGCTCTTCATTGTGTTGTTGGCGATGGTGGTGATGACGCCCTTGATGTGGATTGCAATCGTCTTCATGTTGCTCTTGGCGTGGAGGAAAACCATGATCAACTTGCTCTTGTTGAACTTGAGGTTGAGGTGGAACTTGACGAGCTTGTGGAGGGGCTTGAGGAACTTGACGTTGCACCCGTGGTTGGTAGTTCCTCTCTTGGATTTCTTCTCGAAGGGCTTCCTCTTGGTTGCGACGTTCGCGATTGTGGTTGGCGATGGTTCGACTTGATTCTTGAAGGGCACGTTGCGCCTCAAGAGCTTGCGCTTCTCGTTGTTGTTGTTGAAGACGTTGAGCCTCGGCGTATTGTTCGTCTTGGTGTAGACGCGCTCGTTCTTCCTCTTGGCGCCATAGTCGTTGTCGTTCTTGAGCTTGGGCAAAAGCGGCTTGGTTTGATTGAGGACGAGGGACTTGCTCATCGACTTGCTCTTGTGAATGCTTTTCATGTAGCGGGTTGCGAGATGCATGACGGTCTTGACGCGCGGCTCGTCGAAGAGTGTTCGATGACAGGGTACTTGAGTCGTAGAAGGTGTCGTCGAGTGTCGACTCGAGCGGCTCCGTCTTGAGGATGAAGAAGTGGAGTGATGCCACCTCATCAAGGCGCCGGATCTCGCCCATTCTTGCATCATTCTCTTGCTTGTGAGCGCCGAACTTGTTGTCGGCGTAGTCTCTTGTGCGTTGCTCGGAGAGTCGCAAGCCGGTGGCGAGGTTGTCGATGCGGTCGCTCATTGCTTGTTGCTCTTGGTGCAACGCTCGTTGTGCACCAAAGAGGTGGCTCTTGGTGACGAATGAGGACATGTCGTCGTCTTGCTCGAGGAAGAGTGGGTTGGTAGAAGTACTTGACCTATCCATCATTCCAAGCAAAAATATGTGAGTGGTAGAAGGAGAATAACTTATACCAATGTACCTTTGACCGATGTTGATGATGAATCAAGTTCACGCAAATGCGGACAATGAAATAGCACTATTGGTACCAATCCTTGTCGGTTCTCACACCTACACAAATAAAAGCTTATGGTGGATCTTGGTGAGGATGGTGGCACAAAATTTGATGCAATTGTAAGTGAGCGTCAATAATGTTGGAAAAGGTACACAAATTTGCAAATGCAACAAGTAGACCAAGCAAATAATGGTACACGGAAACACACACGCAAATAGATAAGTGGGATTGTGCAAACCAAAAGTGAGCCAAAATGTGGAATCCATTTAAAATGCTCTTGTTGCACAATACTAGAGAGACGCTTAGCACGATTGCACAATAGGCGGATACGGACTTGTGCACAACCTACTAGGCAAAATGCAACTATCTCTATCCCATATGTATGGTATTTCGGTGCTATGATCCAAGATGATCCAATATGACAATCTTAATGTAGTATGATGCTATGGTTCTTGCTCATAAGCTCTTTGCTTATCTTTCCTCTTTGCTTAAAAGCTTGGGTGGCTCTTTCACTTTTGAGCTCTTTTCTCATGAAAAACTTCACGAACCAAGATAGCACTTGTGTATGCTATGACAACTTTGTGACACACAAATGGATCCCAAGATATGCACCACGGTGGTATGGTATGTATGCTATGGAGTATGATCACTAATGTGCACAAGTCACGTTGCTGGCAATACTCAATGGCTAGTCTCGATGGGTAAGCTATGCAAAAGTAAGGCCATGTGGGTTTCAATGCAATTGCAAGGTATGACAAAGATGTCGATGATGTTACCGTCCTTAGCGATGATGTGACCCTTGCGAAGATGAGTCGAGGTGATGATGAAGTCGAACCGTACCTAGATAGCCGAAACACAAAAGGACACGGGAACCACAACTCAAAATCTCAAGGACCAAAATGTGGAAAAATCGTCATAGGATGTATTGGGGAGGATGGTGGTGTATGTGGTTTTGGAAGATGTGGTGGAAGGTGGGGTGGTGGTGGTTAAACTGAAGAATTTCAGTTTAAATCGGGGGTTTCACGGACGTCTGGTTTTTCCGGCCGTCCGCCGTTCTGAGGCACCGGACGTTCGTAAAGCGTCGGTCGTCCGGCGAGGTCGGGGTCAACGCGAGTTGGGCCTGGGCGATTTTGAGGTGAAAGAAGATGGTGAGGTCAAAATTGAGCGGATTGATGGATGGAAAAGGGTGGGGAGGGTGGTAAAAGCTAGATCCACACGTGGCAACTCAAATCCATGGACCAAATCCAACAAAATCTCAACTCACCAACAAATTACAAATTTTTTGGGCTATTTTTGGTGGGGAATTTTCGGATTTAGGACAAAAACAACAAAATCAAGCTAGAAAACACGGGGTAGGGGCTCCAAAAACGTGATCAACGTGGCTCACGATACCAAGATGATGTAGGGCGGAACCCTAATCGGAGATCTTTCACGTTTGGAGAGGATCCTACGGGGAAAACACGACAAACGAGCGGAAGAACACAAGGGCAAACACACAAGAGGAACACTAAACCGACAAATCTTGATCACACAAGGGCTAGATCACCGAACACATAAGGTAGCACAAGATTCGAAATCAACAAAGGAAAGATACACGAGTAGCCGTTCTTATCCGTGAGGAGGTCTTGATGGGGGCCACCCTAGAAGGGGTCTTGAATCCGCTTGGGGAATCTTCTCCGAAGAGGTCCTGAGCTCCGAGGAGAAGGTAACCAAGTGGATGAGCAAAGCTCTCACACAAATATGAGCTAATCCTCTGCTAACCCTAACTAGGAGGAGGAGGAGGTCTATTTATAGTCTTAGTGCAAAAGGGGGCGAAGTGAACGGTTACAAGGGCTCCAGCCCGCGGTCGCGGTCACACAGGTGTCGGATGTCCGGGGCTTCGGGAAGGTCCGGACGTCCGGAGGCTATTGGACGTCCGTAAATCCGGCTCAGGTGCTGGTCGATCGGTCGTCTGGAGGCTTTGGTCTTCCATAGATTTGGTTCTGGTCGATGTGCGTCGGTCGTCCGGAGAGGGCCGGTCGTCCGGGGCTTCGGGAAGGCCCGGACGTCCGTGGATCGCTTGACGTCTGTGAGATTCGGTTCGCACGGGTCGTCCGTGTCGCCGGTCGTCTGCGTGTCCTGAGGTCGCTTGACGTCCGGACTTGGTCGGACGTCCGATGCCTGTAGCTTCAGCAGCTTTTCTTCTTCTTCTTCAACGTGCTTGGGGTCCTCATTGTCTTGGCTCTTGCAAGTAGTTGTTCCTTGGCTCGTTCCCAAGTACCTGATTACACATAGGGTTTCCGAATAAGGTAGTAGCCATGTCTCATGATTAGGAAGAGGGAGTTCGGAGAGGAGCGAGTTCACCTTATCTTCGATAGCCTTGGCTCGGGCTCGAGTCATGGGTCCACGTGGTGTTGAGGGAGATGTAGGTGCGTCCATGGAAATGCGTGAGGGATGCTCCGCATCACATCTCCTCTCTTATTGATATTGCGGACGTGCCCTCCGTTTGTCTAGCAAGCCTATCCCACCATTTGTTAGAAGCAACTCCACTACCACCCCCTCCAACACTCTAGCTCTGTCTCTCTCCCAACCTTATTCCTCTCCTGCACATATGCATGGATGCCGATCGGTCTCCCTTAATACATGAGGCATATCAATCTCCTTAATACATGAGGTAGGCCTCTCGCCTCCTCCACACATATACCATCCATTGTACCTCTATAGTTAATTGGGCCTCCCTCTTCCCCCACCACACACCGATAGTCGAGCGCTGCAGGTAGGTATCCATGCCACAGAGACAAACTGCACATGTCCCATCTCACGCTCCAAAGAGGGCCAGCCACTCTATATCTTTGACGTGGGCACACACAAATTCGATGGCACTCTTTATCGATCATACAAGCACACACACACACATCATCCCTCTTCGATTCTATGGACACCTCAAGTCGATGATACCTCCACTCTCTTCTCGTGGATCGCCCCTCAGATATATGTTATATCCAGGACTCTATTTCACACACATTGCATATGTTACATTTTTTGATTGACCCCCCCCCCAAAACTCTCAAGAACCCACACACTATATTTCTCTAGGTTTTTATCTCTCTCACACAACCCCACATAGGTGGTGTACGTATACAAGAAGAGAATAGGTGTGCCGTGCACGTACTCACGCTTCGTGCCCAGCCACACCCGCGCGGGCACACGGTGGAGCTCATTTCTTTACGAGATGGCAGCCCACGTGCTAATTTGAATGCCTGTAGCGGTTGTTTACCTAGGGAGGTCGTGTACCATGCGTGCACGAAACAAAGTTCGACTTGACGTGTTGCCGCATTATTTTTAAATAAATTTATAGCGCTCAATGGCACGTACACAGAATATAAAACGATTTTTATGGAGAAAAAGGTAGTCCACTCACTATATACAATGGAGCCTGCCTGCATGCCTGGTTTGTCGCTCTACGGAGTATCTCACACAAGGCTGCGGTGGCCTCTCTCTCTCTCACCGTTGGTCACTGATCCGGCCGCATCCCATCCGCCGGGGGAAAGGGAGTGCGGTGGCCTCTCTCTCTCTCTCTCTCTCCGTTGGTCACTGATCCGGCCGCATCCTGTCCACCGGGGGAAAGGGAGGAAGTGCATCATTTCTCCGTTCGACGACGCCGAGGCAGCACGTCCCGATCTGCGGTACACGCTGCTTTTCTCCGACTAAGCTCCAAATAAGCAGGGCCTACGCCACCTGCTCGCAAATTCCGCCTACCGCGGCTCACCTAGTTACATCCCGACGACCTCCAGGTATCCCCTCCTGCCTTGCTCCACTGCCCGTCTTCCCACGTCGCTACATGTGGATCTTCCATAGTTCTTTGCCCAAAACGTAGCTCGTCCGGCGTACCTTCCATATTGCATTCTCGTCCTCACACCGTTTTAGACAAACACAACCGTGTTGTTATCTTCCCTTAGAACAAGGAATATGCTTCTTTTTTGTCGTCGCATGTGTCATCAACTGTTATTGGCCAGTAATGGTTTCCTTTCTACCTCTTTTTTGCAAACAGGGCTATCCATTTCACCTCGTTGCTATTATGACCTTTTGGTGAACTGCACAAATCACTTTTTCTTAAGAGTGTTTTGTGCGGTTGTACTAAAATGTCACACGGGCAACGCTCTCTACATTTCAAAGGCGATCGCACAAAGGGAGATTGGTTTTGCTCTATCCTCCTCATCCAACTCCGAGCCTAATCTTCTCCAACTAGTTAGTCTTAAGAGAGACTGCAAGGGTGACCGGCTTCTATTTATGTGTTTATTGTTTCATCAACAGTCCTCTATTATCATAATCACACTTAATATCTTTGGAACAGGGACGGTCAGCTCTATTTTAGTGGAACTGCACAAAATGATCGGAATGTTGCATGCTCCAGACAGCTACTTTTTTCCCAACATGCCTTGTTGATTTAGATAGAGCTGGGGGGACGTTGCTGCCAATGAAAGCATGGATCAATTTTAATTTAACACCTTCTCACAACTCGTCTTCGCCAGATGTAATTGTTAGCTCTGATCTGCTAATAATTGACATGCATTAGCAAGGAAGTTAGTTTTTTTATTGTTTCCGAAAGAGCATCGATGGCAAGACACGCGAAACAAAAGCTGAAAGCTCACACCATTGTACAATTTCATGTCGCTGGAAAATTATTTGTATAGTATGTCAATTATGTAAACAAATGATGGAAGCTTGATAGCATTGCCAAAAACCTGTTCATCATCCGGGTCCATGTGCCATGCACAAAATTATACTCCTTCGTTCCTAAATATTTGTCTTTTTACAAATTTCAAACGGGCATATTTTAGAATGTAGATTCACTCATTTTGCTTCGTATGTGTACTACCTCCGTTCCTTAATATTATATTCGTCTTTCTAGAGATTTCAACAAGTGACTACATACAGAGCAAAATGAGTGAATCTACACTCTAAAATATGTCTATATACATCCGTATGTGCCACCATTTGAAATCTCTAAAAGACAAATATTTGAGTAGTCACTGTTGAAATCTCTAGAAAGACAAATACTCGGAGTATATTTAAGAACCGAGGGTAGTGCACAACCGCATGGGAGACTCAGCCCGATCGTTGTGCCGCATTAATAGTGAGTAATGAGCAGTCAAATCATAAGCCCCACCTTTCCCACAGTAAGTTGCTCAAGAAGCAACCATCAATACGCTCTTCTTTGAACCCGCTCATACTACTCCATCTCATCACTGCTTATACAGCAAGGCCTGAAAAAAAAAAGAAAAATCTGTGGGACCAAGGCGACTAGCGATTGGCACGAAAAATAGCATTGGTAGTTATAGCACGGCGTCTATTACTAGAGGGAATAATGCGTACACACATGCATGCAAAGGCTTCCACCCCGGGTACACACATGCATGCACTTACTCCACTCCGTAGTAGTACAGTACATGGAGAGAAAATTATGGACTTGATTGTGGTTACCAAGCCCTAATTACTTGAGCATTAAACCAAACGCGTCTAAAGTCTCTCTGGTGGTGGAAATGCATTGAGAGAAATGCATCATAATGAAGCACACCCTGTAAACTGTGATGGAGGCAGGAGTAGTATGAAGGTGCAAAACCAAGTACGTGTATGGCCAGTCGGTCAACACACCTCCTCTTGGCATATCACTGACATGTGGGACATGAGTGTGAGCAAACCGATCTCAATTGACGGCAAAGAGCCAACCCGCAGTTCCTTGAGAGAGACGAGGAGCGAGCGAGAACACACAGACAGGCTCGCACGGAGGCCAAGATATATTCGAGCATGGTTGGTTGATCGATATCATTCATTACATGTTGGGCTGCCATTTTCCGCCCTTCTCCGGAATAAACGTGTACTTTATCAGAGATAAAAAATAAGAGTATGAGGCGCTCCACCATGCGGTTCTAGTAGTAGTACTACTCGTACTACTGGCAGCTCTTCGCCTCTTCGTGAAGTCGAACAATGATGGTACTCTGCATGTTGGGTACTACGGTGTATGCCTCGACAATCGACACCGAATGGACTGATGCATGTCCACCGAGGGTAGGTTGCATTAGTCAAAAGGCGTGTGAAGCTTCACCTTGTCCGCAAGCTTCTCCTCGTTCATGAAGTTGACGGGACACACCAAAAAGTAGTGCTAGTCCATACTCCCTCCTTTCCTAATATGGCTTAATCTTTTTGCGGGTAAATGAGAGAGCTTTATTCATATATAAGCATTCTTAGGACGATCAACCAAGACACTGATCACTAGGAAGTGAGGTACCCATAAAAAGAAGTAGGAAGCGAGGTGTTTCATCAAGCCGCTCTCGGCCACATTCAAAGTGCAGCAAGCACGGTTCGCACGAAGATGCGCCGCAAGGTTTGTCAATTGACCTGTTTACATGCTGAATAACAAAAAAGAGGAAATATTACCGAACGCTACTATTTGTAACAGGATATGAGCCAGAATTAAGCGAGAATTGTGGCGAGTGTTCCATGCAATCAACTTCCATTATCACATGCGAGAACCCTCAAGAGAACCAAATGTGTTGAAGATTGCTTTATCACATTTTAAAGTTATAATAAGAGTGCAGACGCTTTCTCCATCCGGTTCCTAGTACTAGCATAGTATGTACCTTTATAGACTATAGTAGTAGTACTAGTAAACTTTGCGTTTGGCTGTTCGCCTATTCGGGAAGTCGAACAATAATAGCACTAGTAGTATAGTGTATGCTTCTCGCAATCTGACACCGAATTAACTGTTGCACGTCCACCGCCTGAGTGAGGGAGAGCTTGCATTAGCCAAAAGTTTCTCCTTGTCCTGCGAGCCACCATGCGCAAGCTTCTCCCGTCTTGCAACCTTCTCCTTGTTCGGCAAGTTGACGGGACAAAACAAAGTAATGCTAGTCCATACTGCCTCCGCTCCAGTTAATATGGCTTAATTTCAAACGAGATAAATACACTGTCTGTCACTATATATTTGTAAAAATACGGTCAGTGGACTTCATAATATGCTCATTGCTCTCAATATATATATTTTCCGGTGTTTATATGGTGACTAGCTCACCCTGACTGAGTATGTGTGTGCATGCACGTGTAGGTTGAGCACTTGAGCGTGACCGTGTGTGTTCCGTCGTGTGCTCGTACATGCATGCATTAGGGCGTCATGCAGCGTTTTGCGTCCATGTGTACGCAGGATCGTTGCATACACGTAGGGGAGTACGTAGGGGCCACTAAGGAGCAGTCAAATCACACAAGAAGTTAGTCGGAAAAAGCAACCATCATTTCACTCTTGAATGGCACGACGCAATATAAAATGGTTGATATGGAGAGAAAAGAAAACCACTATATATACACTAGCAGGAGCCTAAGCTACAAGCCCGCTTGCTTAGGTTGCTCTCTTCACAAGCATAGAACGATGGGCCCGATCCCGCAAATGGGAAGGGAACAATGTTCTGCGTAGACGCGGTCGACATCGGCGAGGGAGAAAACCCACAGTCGGTGCGTCCCAATCGGGGGTCACCGCGGTATGGGCCGATGCCGCATCCCAACCTCCCTTCTAGCTACAACCCGACGTCCCAGGTAGTCCATCTTCCTTTTGGAGCCGGCTTGCTCCATCGCCGTAGTCTGCCTCCATGTCGATCTTTCTCTACTTCTACCGGCTTCTACTTGTGATGAGTTTATGTCTCATGAACTAGTGCCGCGATTATTATTCTAATCACACTTCTTCAATATCTTTGCCATTAGGGATGCTCAGTCGATTTTAGTGGAACCGCACAAAAGCATCGTATGATCCGAGGGTGCCTACTGCCTTTCCTTTGATGTGTTCTACCCGCCAGGAAATTAAATCATGTTTAGGGTTTAGGGTTTAAGTCGTAGTGACCCCATCAAGAGCTTTTCTTTCGTACATGCTCTCACAACTTTTTCTTTAGTTGTGAAGTAAATATTGGCTATGATCTGTGAATCATTGAGATGCATCAAGATGCGTGTTAGTTTTCGCTTGTATTTGATGGAATGTTGTAACGGGGCAACCTTGGAATAGGAATGAAAATGGAGTGGAAAGTTTCCGTTTTTCCGGAGAAAAAATGGAAACGGAGAGAAACCAACGTTTCGTTTCGTTGGATCGCGCCATCGAGCAAAACCAACGTTTAAATCACGTCCGTCGTGTTCGTGTCTCACCCTCCGCCATGGCTCGACCCCACACGGTCGCTCAGCATGCCACTCACCGCATAACTGAGTATACGCTAACTTTCCCGCCGCTTGTCGATGGATCACGCCATGGAGTACTAGCACTCATGGAAGAGATTGACGAGTTGAGGAGGACAGCTAGTCATAGCACGGACTCCCAAGAACTTTTACATGCATGTTGTAGCCGGTTATTGTGACCTTTGAACGCGGAGCAGCCGCACACCGGAAGCGGCGCGGCGACGCTCTCTCGGCGGCGTGCGCTTCAATGCCGGGCGCCAAGTGAGAGGTTGCGTCGCTCTGGCGGGCATGAATGCAGATCGACTGCTTTAAGGCGGGAAGCACGCGTGGGTGATGAAGAGGGTTCCGGTTGGTCAGGACCGGCCCTGGCAGCGGTCCGGACGTGCGCAAACAAGAGATGTTGTACGTTAATATTGATGTGTATATAATTAACAACGTAAATAATGTGCCAGTTGGACAAATATGATTGGAGATGGAGATGGAAATGGAATTTTACGTAAACACGGATATGCATGTCTATGTCTATGTGTGTGCGCGCGACAACTCTCGCGACCTGGAAGCGGGGGTGTGTTTTTGATCGAGTTTTCTTTCTTGGTACGTTAGACAATCAGTTTGTCTAATTCACATCTAGATGTTATTTAAGGATATCACATCTAAGCTCCCACAAGTATATAATGTAGCAACAAGAAACAAAAAAACTAGGAAAAAAATAGACCACAAACAGAGTGGACGTCGACTTGGATGTGACATAACTATGTCACATCTAGATGTGTCCTAGACAGAGCCTTAAAAATTGTCCAGTTTTCGTTTCTTCTTTTTTTCGGGAACGCGCGTATTCTATTTAAAACCACTGCTATGGAGAGATTATTTTACTCCATTATAGCCTCTTGTTTGATAGAGTTTCTCGCGTCTCGTTCTCTCACCCTCTCCATATCAAAACAAGATGACAGTGTCCACTCTATCTCTCTCCTCACCGGTGGCCACAGATCTGGCCGAATCCCGTCCGCTGCGAGAGGTGAGGAGGTGGAGCATTGACGTTGTCGCCGTCGGCGACGGAGGAACCCGATGTGCACCGTCCTCTCGGAGCCGGCGCTGGCGCGGACGAAGATCCTCCGCACCCTTGTTCGCTGCCGTCGTGTGGGTAGATCCCGCCCGCCCGCCTAAATGACATCTCGCCCACCTGAGGTATAACTTCTTGTACTGGTCCAGCACCCCAGGTTGCTGCGTGCGGGTTTTCTTCTATGCGACTACTCCCCAGCTCCCCATGCATAGTAGCTAGGGTTCGTCGGCTGGTCCAACATCACCTACTAGTACTATTATAGAGGAAATGCCACTTGAAAAGTTGTCCTGATTTATGCCTCGGTGGAGGTATACATGTTGTTTCGACAAAAAGTACATGGTGGTTGTGCGGTCATTGTCCATATAGTGGTAGTACTATCAACTTTGGTTAAATGAAGAAATGCTTTTTCTCGGGTATCCTGGTTTAGTTCCCATCAAGATAATTATGATGCTTCTGCTTGTTGGTGTACTTTTCATTAATTCTTATTGACAATTGAGATGTCGCTATAACCCTTTTTTATATCTTCGAAACGGTGATGCGTGTCTCCATACCCGCATGTCTTCCTCAATTTTAGTGGAACTGCACAAAATTGGATGGCCATTGTTGTTCCGCCTCATCGTCTTCCTCTGCCACGTGGTTCTTCCTTCCTCGAGCTTGATTACTGAGAAGAAACACCACAGTGAGGATTTGTCGAACTTCATAGGTGCCTCACCCAAACTTGATGCCAAATGGATGATGCATCACCACGATGACCTATCGATGCTCATGGTTGCGCCTCATGGTTGTGTCGGCTAGTGAAGCTGATCGATTTTCAATGAAAAACAAGCTGTCTTCCATCAGTGCTCTTTGCTTGTTACGCACAAAGATGATATCCTTTGTTAGTTCACCTTGGTTGCGTTGGAGACGCAAATGCCTTTCACGTTGGTGCAATTTTATCACACAATTGGCTATGAACCAAATGTTTCCTCGAAGAAGTATCGACGTTGGTACTAAGAGCATAAGTTTTGTATTGATTTCTAAGCCTTCTCACAACTTTGTCTCCAGCTCCCCTATAATTTTATTTGTCCAGCTATTAACTTTGATTTAAAAAATGGTGTGGACTAAAAACCCAGATGGACGTAGTTGCCCTCCGTTTTTATTTACTCCGCATATTAGATTTCACTGAAGTCAAACTTTGTAATACTCTCAAACCTTTCCGATAATTGAAATTAAAATTCTTTTTTTGTACACACTCTCACACGTTTCCGATAATTTGGCGCATGTGTGGTTGTTCACTTAAGGGAGGGTAGTGTACCACACATGAAGGATAGGAAGTGCGACCAGGATGCGTGGGCGTGGATCGTTAGTTCATAGGAAGTAGTACTAGTTTTCTTCACTGTACATTAAATAAAGAGTTTCGTTTCGTACTTACACAATTTAAAACGATTGTTATGGAGAGAATAAGAAAACCACTCCACTATATATTAGTTGTATACACGAGAGTACTATATGGACGCAGCTTCATTGACTTAGTGCACCTACCTTTGGATTTATGACAGGTGGGCGCAAAATGTGGCTGGCTCACCTGTCATACAGCCAAAAGCAGTGTGATGAAGGCACCGAGCTCGATCGCACTACAAGAGTATATATATAAGCGGGAGCCTCGGTGCTTGTTCGCTAGGGTTTGCACTCTCCACACGCCACAAGACTACATATATGTTATACGCTGGAGGCTCACCGTTCATTTGCTAGGGTTTGCTATATTCACAATCTCTCACCCTCTCTTCACCAGATCTAAACCAGACTACGTTGGCCTCTTGTCTCTCTCTCTCTCCTCCCTCACAGCTGGTGAAGGAGGCGTCCGTATCCCGACGCACCGGGAAGGGGAGGAGGTGCAGCGTTCACTCTATCGCCTTCGGCGAGGGAGGCCATCCATTGCCAGCTGCGCTGTTCTCTTTCACCCAGCGCCTGTGCAGGAGGGCCACCGACCCCTTCTTCCTCGCTGCCATATGTAGTGTGGGCAGATCCGGCCTCCCGTCGCACGCCTTGCCACATCCCGACGACCCTAAGGTATAAGTTTCTTTGAAACCGCTGTTGCTCTAGCTGCATGTGGATCTTTTTTGATCTGTAGTCGAATCTAGGTCTTGGTTCAAAGAGGAAAGAAGGGTGCGGTGGGCTGGAGCAAGAATCTAGGACGTGGTTCGATGAGGAAAGGAGGGGCGGAAATTAGTATAGACTGGCTATCGAGCCGCTTTGTAGGTCGAAAAGGGAAAAAAGGGGGGTAACCCAGTACACACATCTGTAAGGAATCGATCTCTTTGTTGAAAAGGGAAAGAAACTAGGGGGCTGGCTAGTTTGTGCAGGACTAGATTTGCTGCCCTCACATAGGAAGAAGGTTCAAAGAGAACAAATATGGGACCAACGCATATATGCTGCTTGGCTACATACTCTGCATCACCCATTTATACGTGTGGACGCACATGGTGCTGGCATGTCCCATACAGCTATTTTGCTGTTGTTAATCTAAGAATGCCGCCGGAAAATTGAAGCAATGCCACTGTTAAAAGTAAATTACATTTTTTAACGAATGTTGTTTCAAGAGAATGTCTCTGTTAATATGAATCAATGCAACCGTTTTAGAAATGCTACTGTCCTACTTTGTTTTCCATCCAAGATAAGTTAGATGCTTCTTTCTGTCACCGTTTGTTTCATACTCCTTTATCGGCAAGTAATTGTTTCCTTTTTTACCTCTGTTAAAATAGGGGTATCGATTCAACTTGTTGCTATTGCGACATTTTTCTTCGCTACTCGAAACACTTATGTTTTAAGAGTGTTTTGTGCAGTTCAACTTGAATGTCACACCGGTGACTTTGCTTAATTTTGGTGGAACTGCACAAAAGGAGATCGAGATTTGTTTCCAGTCTTCATGGCGAGTTGTTTCAAATCTTGGTCTCAACCACATGATGTCGATGTGCTTTGAGATGTTGTGCTACTTGTTTTGGTACTGTTTTAAATAAATGTTGAATTGAAGCTATTGTATTGTTGTCTTTTCCCATTAAGTAGTGAACAAAAATGGGACCAACCCAGACATGATGCTTGTTGCTTTGTTACAACAAATTCAGCATCACCCCCTTTATAAGCCAGTAATTGATGCCACTCTCAGAATTAAGTACTGAATCTTATTTCAAAACTGCAACACTTGTTAGGGATTGGCGGGATTACCATTTTTGTGGCCGCATGTTTCATCCTCCTTTATTTGCCAGTAATTGATTCCTTCACTACTAGGAAAAGGCTTACTAATGGCGCACCTAATTTGGCCATTAATGGCGCATTAGTGGTGCGCCATTAGTGCCACGCCATTAGTATATTTTACTAATGGCGCACCACTGGTGCGCCATTAGTATTCTGTATACTAATGGCGCACTACCGGATGTGCCATTAGTATATACAACGATGCGCCATTAGTATGCCTCGAGGGCCATGTATACCAGTGCTTTGGCATACTAATGGCGCTGGCAACGGCAAGATGCGCCATTAGTAACCCGGCATACTAATGGCGCCTTTGTTTAATGATGCGCCATTAGTATCCTTTGGCATACTAATGGCACCTTTGTGATGTGATCGCCATTAGTATGAATATTAGGTTTTTTTATTTTTTATTTTCTGTTTTTGCACAGGTTACAAAATGTATAATTGGACAAAATATAGACAGCTCACATCAACAACAGATTCATCGAATACAATAGAAGATTAGTCTCTGGATACAATTCATCATATTAGTCTCTGAATACAATTCATCATATTAGTCTCCGAATTGAAAAGACCGAACAAAGATAGAACATTATATTACAAGTCTCGAGACCGCGAGTAGCGAGTTTGTCTTCACATTACAAGTCGATATCGATCATCTAAACTACCATCACATAGAAGAGAGTTGCGGTCATCACGATGAGCATCATCACGATGAAACTTGTCTTCATCCGGTTCCTCCAACGCTCCCTCCCTCTCCCGCTAGATAGCGGGCGTATCTAGATTCGGCCTCGGCCCTAGTGGTGTACCCTTTGTAACTGCTACCGCTGAATCGGTGAACCTGTCTCGACACTCCTCCCGATCGTCGTAGACTCCGGGAACCTTACCCTTGTACACGACATACGACGGCATCGCTATGCACTAGCCAAACGCAAACGTTAGTACCAATTCACGACAATACATAAGCAATATATAAGTATGCAAATGAGCGATCGGAAGAGAAAAGCAAGACATTAATAGCATCGATTACATCTAAGTTGAACGACTCTCGAAACCAAAGGGACATACTACAAGTTCATTAAAGTTTAATTACAACATGAGCCAACCGATGTTTCGTAACTAGACACAAGATCACCGCTTTCGAATCGACTCAAGGGACCGAGCGTGGATGAAGCCGCCGTCTATCGTGGGAGTCATGAAAGAACGGGCGTTGTCGACTGCGTTTGTAGCATTGTGTCGATGTCACCTGTTGAACGGTTGATTTCGAGGTAGAACTGCCCGAGGTACGAAGGACATCTTGATGGATGATTTCCGCAAACTCCATTTGGATGCGAAAGAATTCTTGTCGATGTCCGCGTCTGGATTGCCGACACGCCGCGGCCCAATCTTTGAGTTTACTCGGTGGCGAAGTTGATGATGGTCACGTCACGATCGCCGCATGTGATGGATGGCGTAGTAGGCACCCTTCTCGACCGCCAAAGCGGCCGCTTGACGCAGCAGAACATCGTATTGTGGGAGAACACGTGCTTGCCGTACTTCATTTAATAGGCCTGGTGAAGGTGCCTCCAGATTGGGCGTGGCCGGGAGAACATCATCAAGAACCTTCTTGACATTTGTGTAGTCTACGTTCGAATGACGGTCCAGGTCGAAATACGTGGCCATGGAATATTTGGGGCTTAGGAGGATGAGCGTGCAATGTGTGTCACTGCAGAAAACATGGAATGTTAAAAGAAAAACGATCGAAATCTAAGAATTCATATGTTACACGCCGGTTGAGGGGAGGACTTACTCGGGAAAGTAAGGCACGAGGAAGTTATCCTTATCTTGGTTTGCCAGAATGACGCCTTCGAGGTAAGAACTCGCGACTTGCGGTCCCCGCGCTGCCCAAGATCTTGGCACGCATGTAGAAGGGGTCGACTATCACGATGTCCGGGTCTTGTCGCGAATGATCCGCATCTCCATACTCAGCGAAAATAGCCGAACGAAGGTGTAGTGCAGCGGATGAAGGTTCAACATAAGCGTGGATGTCATCAAACCGCAGGACGATCGTGACGCCCGATGGAGTTATCCACAAAGCCCTTGCCCTCCGGCACCTTGGCCACGAAAACCGGTATGCCACATCCTTCTCTCTGAGACGCCGCTTCTCCAAAGAAAGAACACTGTCATGCAGACTCCGCATAGCACAGGTTACAGCATTGAGCATATTTGTCGGTAGCATCGCCCTACCCGCCACATGCACCCTCCTCGAGATATCCTCAGGTGAAGGTGGCCCGTCCTGAGCACGGATCGTACTCAGTGCCGGCTGGCCCACACCCTTGTTAGTCTTTGTTTTGCGTGCCTTCTTCTTCTCTTGTAATGGGACCGAGTTCTGCTCACAAACCGCCTTCTTGAGTGTGTTGGGGCTCATAATATTTCGCACCTCGCCTATCTGAGGCTCGGTGAAGTCGGCAGCTGGAGGCGTCTCCTGAGAGCTGAACGGCAGATGACGCTGTTGTTGCAACTTGGCTTCTCCGCGGTACCAGCTAGATCGCGCACATCTTTTGTTGGGTTGGGTTCTTGAGAAGGAGGCCCCATGAAGTCGCCACCGTACCCATGATCGGCAAAGTACGGATCGACGTTGGCAAATGTATCATCGTCGTTGTCGTTCTGATCCTGTGCCATATGCATGTTTGGATCCAGTGGCATAGGGATGTCCGCACCGCTGCGGCGGTCTTGCCATGGGGCCGACTTGGCGACGGCATGATCGGGCGGTGTTGTCTTTGGGGTGGTGTCCCCGCCCCAAACGTCTGGCTCTTCTACCAAAGCGAGGGCCAGCTCAGCAGCGCCGAGGGTCATCACGTCATCATCGTTGGCCCCGACGGGTCGACTCGGAGGTAACAACTCGTCGCAGGCTGGCAGCACCCGAACCAGTTCAACCCTAAACAAGTTGGGTGGCATCTGGGTACCGTGGAACAAGGGGTTGCCCGGTTGAATGATTTTGCCCTTGGCGACATCGACCAACTCGTTGTTCACGAAGTGCAGGAGAGTGCACGGAACGCCGTCGGCGCCTGCGAAAACATGTAGGGCGTCAGGGATGCCCAGTCAAAGGCAAGGAGATGAAGTCCTCGACCAAGAGAGGCTTAATTAGTTACCGTGATGATGGCGTCGAGCTCGGCTAATGTCGAGGCACCATCAGTGGTGGTATCAGTGGGGTCATCCTCGGCGGCACCATCAGTGGTCTCAGGATCGGTGGGGAAGGCGGCGTCCTCATACAAGTGAGGTTGTTCCTCCATCTCCTGGGACAGCTCCCAGAATGCCTTGCCGCCTGAACCCCCGGGCTCATCGTTGTTGGCCATGTTTCTCTCTAAATAGGAACAAAGTTTGGTCAAAAAGTTGGTTATTGTCAAGGAACAAGATTATGGTCTCATCATTTAGGGTTTGTCGACACCGAGGCATCCTAAAAGCTAAGCTTTTATCATTGAGGGTTTTTCGACGCCGAGGCACCCTAAAAGCCTAAGCTTTCATCATTTCGGTTTTTATCGACACCGAGGCACCCTAAAAGCCAAGGTTGTGTAATTAATGGTTTGTCGACACCGAGGCATCCTAAAAGCTAAGCTGGGAAGGAGAATTCTAAGTTGGGCCTAATCACTTGGCTCTATTGCCGCCTATGGTTTAATGCAACTAGAATAAAGGGGCACTTGATCCTACTTAATTAACTACTAAGATACCCCGACCCATGCATTAGTCACAAGTACCCCATATGTCCTATTTTTAGCAAAGTCATGCTAAAATTCACGGAAAATTTCAGCATGACCTTTGCTGAAAATAGGACATATAGAGTACCCGAATTTGCCGGAACGGAAGTTAATCGACATTCCAGCAAACTCAAGGGCCTCTCGGGTGGACAAGGCAAAAAAGGCCTCCATCACAACATGGAAAAGTAGACAATCTGCAACATGAGACACTGAAAACAATTGCTACCAATGAATCTACACTTTTATAAGAAAATAAATCAGAAACTTAGTCTGTCATCATTAGGCAGCCACCATTAGTTAGTGAGGTAAGTTAGTGAAAATAAATCTACACTTTCATTTGTTCACACGAGCCATAAACCAAGCTTGCAAGTAAAACTATCCACGGAGATGCGTGATCCTTATTTTGGAATTTCAAAGATAATAAAGGGGACAGGGACAGAAGCGAGCATGACAAAGAGAGTTCCTCTTGTGCGTGTAACCTCAGCCAGAGAGTTAACTTTTAACCACAAGTTGCACCCCGTATTATACCAAAGTCTAGCTAATGCAGGATCTATTGTTGTGTACGTCATCCGTCCAAGCAGTTAAAACACATGATTTGTCCACTGGGAAACTATATATGTAGGGTACTCACTGAGCATAACAAACCTATTTCTTCAGAACATAACTGTATTCAGCCTAATGGAAATGGGAATAACAAGATGCGCACCAATGTAGCACATCATCGAGAGTAAATCAAATACAGCAAGATGCAGGTTTTAAAAGGAAATTCAAATTAGCATGCTCGACAGACCGGGAGCTTAGGCTCCTTCGATTGGACCAAAAGAAAAAAAGATATACTCAGGAGAGCTGTGATATACTATACTCAGGAGAACAAAGCAAAATTGCATAAAATTCACCTGTGGGGATTTCTGGGCAGCCTCTTTCAGATCCTCAACCGCACCTTCCCAATCTTCCGTTAGAAGTTTAGCCTCACCTCTCTGCAGCAAGTATGAGAAACAGTTCAATTAAAAGGTTTACAAAATCTGACATAATGAGTAAGTTCATTCTGTTCTATAGTGCATAATTTCAATTTCTGAAATAACACCAAGAATGTGAAATATTGATTACCATATCTGTCGTAATTTACTTGTGCACTCTGTAGATATTTTGTTAGTGAAATATCACTCCATTCAGCAAGCAGCATTGTAACAAAAAGAAATTCTAGGCGCAAATTTCTTCAGAATGAAATTAAGTTAGTGAAACTGTCACACATTTCTTCACAATGAAAATGAAGCAGCAGATGAACAAGTACAGGATTCGTAGACTTGAGTGGCTTGGTATTTGGGTACCTGGCCGATGATGACGGCTTTGACGTTGTGTAAGGGGGTGGTGTGGAGCGCGTGGAAGACGAGGTGGGGCGGCGGGTAGACGGGCACCTTCAAGGCGTCTGGCGCTGTAAATGACAAGCGGCAGAGGTCGAAGATTTGAACACTGACTAAAAACTGTTATAGCTCAAAGATTTGAAGGAAGTAAGATTCTCATAGCTTAGAACTGAGAAAATAATGACTAGGACCCACTGTATGTACCTAGTCACCGCAGCAGTTCAAGTATTTGCGACACCACGAGGGGATTAGCTTCGGATTTACCACCTAGCTACGGGCTGTGATTCTGCAAGCCAATATGTCGATCGCTGCTCGCAATTATAGAAACTATCGTGGATCGCATGCCGAGCAAAGAGCCAAGAACCGGAGCAAAATCAATTCCAAGAAAGAAACAAAGGGTTCCTAATCCACACCATGGACAGATCGACCGGAGGCCTAATGGATCTAAAAGAAGAAGAAGGAGGAGAACTTACTTGGGCTGATGCAATGCCATTGTGGAGGAGAGGCGCGCCGAGGCGGCGCGGGCAGCAAAGATCGGGCGGGCGCCGAGGCGGCGCCGAGGCGGCGGGGCAGCGGCCGAGGGCCGAGGCGTGGGCAGCGCCGAGGCCGGGCTGCCGAGGCGAAGGCCGAGAAGGCTTGGGCAAGGCCGAGGCGGCGGGCAGCGGCCGGGAGAGGAGAGGGGAAGGGATCGAGGGCGAGGGCGAGGGAGAGGAGAGGGAAGGGATCGAGGGTCGGCCGGGAGGAAGTATGGATGGTGGGGCGGCACAATACTAATGGCGCACCACACCTCGGCGCCATAAGTACATCCATACTAATGGCGCACCTCGCCTCGATGCGCCATTAGTATTTTTTTGATTTCTGCCGAGCCAACAGGTTATCTTCCACCTGACCTGATCCACATCAAGTTCCCTCTACTAGCTCGACCGTCACAGCCAGTTCTCACACCAGAGGTCCTGGGTTCGATTCCTGTGCTCCACAATTTTTTTATGAATTTAAAATGTTGTTTGATACTTATTTGTGTTTAAATATGTTCAAACTTGTTTAAATCATAACAGTAATATTTTTTTATAAGACAGTCATAATTTTTTTAAATATCATCAAACATTAATGCTGGTGGAGCGGGGAGGTGCGGGGGTCATGGCGGTTGAGTAGGGGAGGGTGTGCGGGGGTCAAGCGGTTGAGTAGGGAGGGTGTGCGGGGGTCGGCGGTTGAGTAGGGAGGTGTGTGAAGTGGGTCAAGGCGGCGGTTGAGTAGGGAAATCGAGGGTGCGGGGGTCGGCGGCGCGGCCGTGGACTGGGGTGCTCAAGGCGAGGGACCGGATCTGGCGAGGTGGGATAGCGATCGAGATGGAGGGGATCGAGATCGAGTGTCCATGAAATTTAAAAATATTCATGATAGTTCAAAAGTGCCCATGAAATACAATCGAGAAATGAAGGCTACGATTTAAATACAATCGATCTTAGCTAGCTATCTGTTCACAATCTTCTTGCCCTTCTTTTTCGCAAATGGAGTTCTTACGTGGAACCAGACGTCCTTTAGGTAGGGTGGTCCTGCTTCTTCTTGTGGTGTATGCTGCTACTTCATCATCGTCGTCATGTTCGATCCTCGGGTCGCCCGTGCTTGTCGAAGTCTTGCTCATTGGCTACTCCATCCATTCCGATGATCTTCCTTTTGCCTCTCCTCACGACAACACGACCGGGCTTTGGCGGGTCGGTAATGAAGAAGCATTGGTCCACTTGGGAAGCCAGTACCCATGGCTCATTTTTCAAGGTGACGCTTTGCGTATGATCTTGGATTTGGCGGGTATAACCATGGTGGTGAAATATCGGTCTTCTTTTAGGACGCTCTTGGCCCATCGACACGGAACATCGGCACCTTCTCTCCAACAGTAGCTCAGCTCCCAGATCTCCTCGATCCTTCTGTAGTATCATCCTTGTCCTTACGGTGTAGGATTCCATCGTTACCCGGAGTTTTGATAACCATCGCTCTTCATATCCTTGTCCTCGATGTAGAATGTGTAGCCGTTGATATCGTGACGCCTCATAGGTCATCAAAGTTGTGCTCGGCCACGTGACAAGGTGAATATGAGTCGTTCTTCCGCGGCGGCGGTGATGGACTGGGGTGCTCGGCGGCGAGAGGGACCGGATCTGGCGAGGTGGGATAGCGATCGAGATGGAGGGGGATCGAGATCGAGTGTCCATGAAATTTAAAAATATTCATGATAGTTCAAAAAGTTCCCATGAAATACAATCGAGAAATGAAGGCTACGATTTAAATACAATCGATCTTAGCTAGCTATATGTTCACAATCTTCTTGCCCTTCTTTTTCGCAAATGGAGTTCTTCCGTGGAACGGACGTCCTTTAGGTAGGGTGGTCCTGCTTCTTCTTGTGGTGTATGCTGCTACTTCATCATAAATGCGTCATGTTCGATCCTCGGGTCACCGTACTTGTCGAAGTCTTGCTCATTGGCTACTCCATCCATTCCGATGATCTTCCTTTTGCCTCTCCTCACGACAACACGACCGGGCTTTGGCGGGTCGGTAATGAAGAAGCATTGGTCCACTTGGGAAGCCAGTACCCATGGCTCATTTTTCAGTGACGCTTAGCCCATGATCTTGGATTTGGCTTTGTATAACCATGGTGGTGAAATATCGGTCTTCTTTTAGGACGCTCTTGGCCCATCGACACGGAACATCGGCACCTTCTCTCCAGCGTAGCTCAGCTCCCAGATCTCCTCGATCCTTCTCGTAGTATCTGTCCTTGTCCTTACGGTGTAGGATTCCATCGTTACCCGGAGTTACGATAACCATCGCTCTTCATGTCCTTGTCCTCGATGTAGAATGTGTAGCAGTTGATATCGTACGCCTCATAGGTCATCAGGTTGTGCTCGGCGCCCTGTGACAAGGTGAATATGAGTTGTTCTTCCGCGGAAGAATCTTCATGTAAAGGGTACGACATAAGCTTCTGCTTGAACCAACGCGTGAAACATGAGTTGTGCTCTTTGAGTATATCTCCGTCCGTCCTCTGTTGGCCTCGGTCATTGTACGTCTTCTCAATAAAGGTTTTGTGCTCTACCACCCAAGGATCGACCACGTCTATGTGTTGTAGCGCCGACTAGGTTTGCTCTTTCAAAGTCGGCGAGTCGACCCTCGAAGTCGACATGCATTTTGCGGCGACCCTCACGGTGACCCCATCCAGTGAGCCCGCCGAGGTGCCTGTTGACAGGCGGACCAACGGGTTCTCGATGCCTAGATAATTCGATGCGATGGGAGATGCACTCTTGATCGAAAAGCCCTGGCTATACTTCCCTCTGGACGTGACATGTTCCGAACGTATCCTTTGATGACACCATTCAGGGTACCAAGCACGGTGAGCAGGGTACCAAGCAGATCCTTGCGTTTCCTCCACGGGTCATCGTCGCGAAGCCACCTTCAATGTCCCATGAACACGGTTTTCGAAGACCCGGGATCTCTATCTAGCTGGCGATACGTTGTGTCATCCATGCACCTTACGCATCCGTAAAATCCGTGGACTACCTGCCTGCGAGATATCCTTAACCGAGATAGTCGTGCACCGTCGTGAGCGGTCACGGCTCTCATAGGGAAATATTCTTTCTCTGCGGCGTCCACGTATTGGCTGGCGTTTTCCACAGCGTGTCAAGCTCCTCTTTCGGCAGCCCCGGTCTGATTGATGTCGTTCCCTGGTTGTTTCGGCCCTTCAATTAGCATACTCATGTGAATGTACTTCCTCTTCATGCACAACCGGGGAAGGTTGTACATCCACACAAACACGGGCCAGGAGCTATGTGTGCTTCTCCGCTGCCAAACGGATTGACTCCATCGGTGCTCGCACCAAGCATGATGTTCCTTGGATCGTTCCCAAATTACGAGTCTTGAAGTTCAACGCTTGCCACCGCTCGCATCCTTAGGGTGACTCGGCATCTTGTCTTTTTATCTATCTCCGGATCATTTGCGTCATCTTCTCGCTTCTTCTCCTCCCTATCCGGCGTGCCAACGCAGGAGCTTTGCTACCTTAGGGTCCGCGAAATACCGCTGCAGACGAGGAGTGGTCGGAAAGTACCACACCACTTTTCGAGGAGCTTTCTTCCTCTTCTTGTATCGAGTGACGCCTTCACCGGACATATGGTAGACTCCGCATGCTCGTCCCGATAAATGATGCAATTGTTCATGCACACATGGTATTTCACGTGCGGTAAATCCAGAGGACACACGATTTTCTTCGCCTCCTCCAAACTGGTCGGGCACTTGTTCCCCTTGGGAAGACGTTCGTGCCAGCGACATGTTCCCGTCGAAACATGCGTCGGTCATTTTGTGTTTTACCTTCATCTCCGAGCCATGAGCGTTACTTTCAAAGTGTATCCTCGGGCCTGCATCCTTCATACAATGGAGTAACCGCGTCTAACTCAAGTTGATCCATCTTGGCTTTCTCTCGGGCGGCAGCTCTTGCGTTATCCGTCTTCTTGAGAAGCAGCTCTTGAATATGAGGGTCCTGCACCCAGCCCATCGATGGTCCGGTAAATGCGCTCCGCCGGCATCATCATCTTCATGATCATGCACGTAAATGCCTTTCCGGCATCTTCCTCATCATCATGTCCTGCATCTTCTACATGATGATCGTATACCATCACCGTCGTGATCATCTCACCGGGATTCTTCGTCTTCTCGCCCGCTTAGCCATGATGGTTGTCTTCTTTGTCGCCGTCATTTCTTGCCCGGCCCCCATGGACGACTTCGTAATCATCTTCATCACCTTGCCACCGATAGCCATCCATGAAACCACGCAAGAGCAGGTGGTCCCGCACCTGCCCGGAATCCGGGTCCGCAATAAGGCTCTTAAGCTTGCATCTTCGACACGGACATCTTATCTCCGTCTCGTTCTTTTGAAGCATCTCGGCCTTTGTGGACCTCAAGAACCTATTCACGATGCCTTCGGTCATCGTGCGGACCATATGGTCGCTGCGGGGTAGAGCAAAAGCGATATTTTAGAACCAAGAAAAAATTTGGCATGACTTTCCCTAAAATAGGACCAAAAAGAATGCTTAATGCCAAAATTCTACTTGAAACGGAAATGAATCAACATTCCGGCAAAATATTGGCAACTATCGCATTTCAAATACCGGTACACCTCCAAACACAAACACATATGCAACACCACAAACATATGCAACACCACGAACATACATAGATCTAGCTAGGCCATAAAAAGTGCATGTGCACATTGTTGTAGGGAGAACAACATAAATATAGCTCCCCTTACTTACCTATTAAAACAAGGTAATTTAACCACTTAATTTGAATGAATCTATGGTGGAAATGAGGTGAAAAGAGGAGGCACCGAGACAAGGAGGAGGTGGAGAGAATGAAGTGGGGAGAAAGTGAGTGTGGGTAGGAGAGGCTGTCCAAAATATCTTGTTGCTGCCCACTTACTAATGGTGCACCGCACTAAATGCGCCATTAGTAATCCAGGTTACTAATGGCGCACCTTCCGTGGTGCGCCATTAGTAGTTTTGCAAAAAAAATACTAATGGCGCCTTGATCCACAGTGCGCCATTACTAGTTTAAACTAGTAATGGCGCACGGTTGATCAGTGCGCCATTAGTAGTATTGCAAAAAAAGGAATAAAAATATAATAAAAAAACAACATTAGTGGTGCACTTTCGGACGGGTGCGCCATTACTAGTTGTAACTAGTAATGGCGCACTTTGTCTAGATGCGCCATTAGTATGTTTGGACATGCGCACTAGTTCAAAAAAAATTGATACTAATGGCGCACCTTGGGCCAGGTGCGCCATTAGTAGTTTCAACTCTAATGGCGTATCAGCAGGTGGTGCGCCATTAGTATATACTAATGGCGCACCCATTGTCTGGTGCGCCATTAGTGTCAATCCCATCTATAGCCCTTTTTCTAGTAGTGCTTTTTGCCTTTGTTTAAACAGGGATATCTATTCAACTTGTTGCTATTGCGACATTTTGCTTCGCTACGCGAAACACTTTGCTTGATTTCAGTGCAACTGCACAAAATGAGATTGGATTTCCTATTCGTGTTGGCAGATTCGTATTTTATCTTGTCCGTCTCATGAAAGGTTAGTACAGGCCTTCATCCACATGATTGTGCAAAGGTGCTTTGAGATGTTGTGCTACTTGTATTGGTACTGTTTTAAATAAATGTTGAATTGAAGCTATTGTATTGCTGTCTTTTCCCATTAAGTAGTGAACAAAATGGGACCAACCTGCATATGATGCTTGTTGCTTTGTTACAACAAACTCTGCATCACCCCCTTTATAAGTAGATGGAAGCACATACTGTTGTTGCGCCCACTCTCCCCTGGAACTGTTTATGATTTTCGTTAATCTAATGCACGCTGGTAAAATTAAGCAATGCCACTCTCGGAATTAATTAACCACTGAATCTTAGTTCAAAACTGCAACACTTGTTAGGAATGGTACCATCCTGCTTTGTAGTTCTTTCTACATGTTTAGCCAAGATATTGTTAAGATAATGTCTCTGTTAAAATGAATCTGTTGCATTGTTCTAGGAATGGTACTTTTCTGCTTTGTCATTCTTTATACATGTTGAAACAAGGCATTGTTAAGATAATGTCTCAGTCAATATGAATGAATCACACTGATGGAGAATTGCTACTCCCTGCTTTGTTTCCCATTAAGATAAAGTAGATCAGTAGATGCTTTTCTTCTGGAAGTACAAGTCATCAACCATTATTTCTCAGTAATTGTTTCCCTTATACCTATTGTTGCTTACAGGATATCAAAATTAAAGCTCGGTTTTATTCCGACTTCGATTTTAGTTGAATCGCACAAAAGGAGCCAATGTGTCCAAGGCAAACTGCTGCATTACTAGGTCCAGCTTGGTCGTTCCACTTTGTAGAAAGAAGCGATCATCGCTTATGCTACATTACGTAAGGAATGACCGAGAAGCTTTACAGAGTATTATTAGACACCGGTGACATGACTAGTCTGCAGAGACCATTGGCAATTTAACAACACGTGGAGTGCCCTAGGCAAAAAGTGCCCAAACAAGTACAAGAAGCTACGACAGGATTCCACGATCTTTACATATTTTGAATGGGAAAAGCTTGTCAAAGTTTAATCATTGATGTTAGCAAGAAGACGTTAGTTTAATATATTGGAATTGGAAAACCTTGTCAAAATTTGCTCATTGATGTTAGCCAGAAGACATGCATTTGATATTTTTGAGTGGGATGCCCTTCTTTGTGAGCAAATCGAGTGTTTTTTCCTATTCCCGTGTTCGGTTTAGAAGTAAATAGTTACTCTACTTAGATATTCCCGTGTTAAGAGTTTGTTCTAATATTGTCTATGTAATGCCGTGCCTTGTGTTTGATTGCAAACTTGAGCTTGGAATGTTGTGGCATGCGGCATCACGAGCTGTTCACCGTGCCTCCTGAGAATAATGCTTCATATTGTTTTGCATGTCGATCTAATGCCAGTGATTTTCTTGTTAAGAAGATCATCCTCTTCTGTTGTTTCCGTGCTTAAGAAGTTCATCATATGATGTTTTATTCATAGCCTATACGACAAGTCGGGTAGGTTAGACATGAAACCATATGATCTTCCGACCAACTCATGATATTAGGCCGTGATTGGATCGTCGTTTTCCAACCAAAACCGCTTGTAAAACTGACGCTTGTAAATTAAAGCAGATGGTCTCGGGCGAAGGCGCTTGGTTGGTCGATTTCGACTAATAAAATATCGAAAGTATTTCACACACGATAAAAACGCTGAACGACACTCGGACGATTGCTAATCCAGTTGTTAGCTGTTGTTTCAGCCTTGCCCATGGATGGCATGATACGCACGTCGTGCATGTATCGTCTAGGAATGTCATCCATATAGCAGTGCTCGTAAAATATACACTGGTCTCTCAAATTACACGCGCAACCCGCCGGTTTTACTTACAGACCTCGGGCCCTCGGTTTCATTACGCCTGTATTTGACACGTTGTCTCTGATGACGAGTAAATTACACTTGTATGATAATACAGGTTTGAAATAAACCAGAGCTCCCAAGCGCGGCCTTACAGTTTCATGTCGTCTTAGTTTCTCGAAGTTGCTCATAGGTGTCCGATGATCCTGGCTTCCTAAATGAGCAGCGGGCGCTGTATCATACCATCCGTAGGGCCCGCGAGGCCCTCTCCGTTGTCCTTCGAGTTGTTCCGCTCGCCGTGGCGCCAAGCATTGTTAACATCATCAACGAACATGAGGATTCAGGAGATGACTTTATTTTGACTGGATGACACTAGGGACCCACTAGGGCCATAGCCGTACATACGCAACTGCTTCCTTATTATGTACAACTATATATTTTTTGCTTTCTCTTGGTTTCCGGACATCACGGTCCTACACCATTGTCAACCTATGTAGTCAATATAAACGAGAGAATTGCACAAGGTGCGGCCGACAGCTGGGACCAAGCAGCTTGAGCAGTGTTTGTGTTTTTGAGGCGTGAGCAATGCAGAGTTTTTCTTGGTGATGATTTCGTTGTTGTTCAGAGGAGAGCAGGGTATTAATCAAGGGTCAGGTCTGCCCAGCCTGTGCCGATATCTAGCCCGGATACTAATTTTTCAAGATGAAAATGGCTAGCCCAGCTATACGTCTTTTGAGAATACCCGAGCAAGGTCAACTTGTTATTCTCCGCTCACTGGGCTGCAAATCTTTACTAGGAGGGATTCATTAGGATTAACAGGAAAATGTGCTTTAAAAATAATAAATGTGATTTAATTATAAAAACTTGGCAGTAACTATAAAAAATGCACCAAACATGAAATTAGTTTATAAAATATTATTTATGGATTTTGAAAATCTTAAATTTTCATTGTTATGCCAAGTAATGTTTCGTTGGATTTTTATGTAATGCAAATTTATATTTAATCTGACTAGAAATTTCGGGATAAAAATATTTCGGATCCCATAAAAATGTGGGAAATTTTATTGAATTCTGTCTTCAACGGTTGGTTGAAACTATTAATCGTTGTCCTAGCTAGAAAATGGGTTGTACTTCTAACAAACTGTAAATGGGTTGTTGTAAATTCCATTAGAATTCAAAAATGGGTTGTACATTCTTACAAAAGGCAAATTGTAAGTGCATCTAGTGCCACCCCTAGTTTGGTTTTGGAGTATTGACGATAAACGTGGTTGAGGGACTAATGTGTTTGTGAGAATTGCAGGATAACACAGGTAGTAGTCCCTCCTTGATTCGGTTTACCTACCGGAGATGACCTCTAAAAATGTATGAAGACATTGAAGATAATGGTGGTACGTAAAGATATTCACACTGAAGACTATGACAGAAGAAGACATTGAGTGAAGACTATGGAGCGCGAAGACTTAGTAGTTTCGTTGTTTCTTTTCTTCTCTGTTGAGTCATAGGAACCAACGGACTGTTAAGTGGGGTCCAAGTGAACAAAGTCAGAGTGACTGAAGTGATGCTCAACCAAAATCCTATGTCTTCGAGCGAAGACAACGAGAGCAAATCTTATCCAGAGTCGGATAAGTCATCTTTACTTGTAGCCCAAGTCAAGTTGTCGCGTGTGTTTGAAATCTGACCGTTGCGACACGTGTCGGGCCTTTAGTGACCTGTGGTCATTTCGGACAAATCAGGTCGGGTTGCACAGTGGCTATAAATAGCCCACCCCCTACACCATAAATTGGCGGCTGCTCAGAGTTAGTGCACGGCTTTCGTCGTTTGAGAGCAACCCACCTCCGAAGCCTTTGAGAGAGAGAAATCCTTGTGAGGACAAAGCCCAAAACACCCACAGCCCAAAGAGTGTTTGGCATCACTGAAGTCTTTCTGTCCGCGTGATCTGAAGACTTGTTACACTTGAGGACTGTGAATCCTCCAGCCGGTTAGGCGTCGCGTTCTGAGCATCCAAGAGTAATTGTGGATTGCCGGTGAACGAAGTCTGTGAAGGTTTGGAAGTCTACCTTGAAGACTTACCAGAGTGATTGGGCGAGGACTGTGTGTCCTTAGCTCAAGGGAATAAGGTGAAGACACGGTCTTCTCGAGTTCAATCTCAGCCTCCCTAACTGCACGTCATAGTTGTCACAAAGAATCGAACTGGTCGAACAAATCCTTGTCTTCACAACACACTGGTTCTATCTCTTACTCTCCTTACTTAAAGTTCGTCTTTGTGAAGTCATTGCCTGATTGCTATGCCTGTTTGACTTCACTGTGTGACTACTTGTTCTGATTGGCTTCATACTATCTTCCATCCTGATCCTACTACATAGCTGCTATCAGTCATCATGTTTTAGCTTCATACTTGTTTGACTATGGCTTGTCTAGTGTAGTTCATCTTCCGCTGCATGTTTATAGGTCCAGTTTTCGTGTTTGTCTTTGAAACTTTCATGTTTTGAAGACTTTCATAAAAATCGCCTATTCACCCACCCTCTAGTCGATCACTAGCACTTTCAATTGGTATCAGAGCAAGTTACTCCCTTATTCTGTGTGATTCGGTTTAACCACCTGGAGTTTCAGCTATGTCGACTGCATGGATAATCAAAGTCTCCGCTGCGTGCCCTGTCTTCGATGGCACTAAATATCCCTACTGGAAGAATAAGGTGCATATTCATCTTGAAATTGATGTCGATCTGTGGTATGTCGTCAAGAACGACGTTCCCAAGACTAGTGAAGGTGTCACCCCTACTGATGTCAGGAAGTTCATTCAACTCGATTCTACTGCGAAGAACATCATATATGGTCATCTGACCAAAGGGCAGTATGGCCGTGTGAGTGCTTTGGAAACGTCGAAGCTAGTCTGGACCGCTCTCCAAAGTCAATGAAGGCGTTTCAACTCAGAGAGATCAAAGAATCAGTGTCCTACGCAACCTCTTCAACCGTTTCAAGAGAAATGACAATGAAAATGTCCAGCTCACATTTGATCGTCTCATTGACATCACAAACGAGCTTCAGGCTCTCGGCGCCACTGAGATTACCAAGCATGAAATCATCAAGACGCTCCTGAGATCTCTTGACAGCTCATTCAACACCCTAGCTCTTATGATTCAAGAACGCCCTGAGTTCAAGACACTCGATCCATCTGACATACTTGAGAGGCTCAACACACATGAGTTCCCGCTATCTGAGAGAAGAGATTACCAAGCATGAAATCATCAAGACGCTCCTGAGATCTCTTGACAGCTCATTTGACACCCTAGCTCTTATGATTCAAGAACGCCCTGAGTTCAAGACACTTGATCCATCTGACATACTTGAGAGGCTCAACACACATGAGTTCCCGCTATCTGAGAGAAGAGATATCTATGGTCCCAACTATGGCCGAACTCGCGCTTTGAAGGCAAAGGCTGTTTCCACATCTGAAGAAGAATCTAACTGCAGTTCCGGTGAAGCTGAAGACCTTGGAAAGGAGCTTGCTATGCTTGTGAAGAAGTTCCAGAAGTTCACTAAGAAGAAAGGCTTCAGAAAGTCTTCACGATCAAGTTCAAGAAATGATGAAGTTTTTTCCAATGACCACAAGAAGAGAACCTGTCACAAGTGCAAGAAACCTGGTCACTACATCTCTGAGTGTCCATAGTGGGACAATGAGAAGAAAAAGAAGAAGAGCGAGGAATATGATTCTGATGACAAGAAGAAGAAGAAATACTCAAAATCTTCTTCCAAGTCAACTTCCAAGTCTTCATCACACAAGAAAAGTTCGCCTGGCAAGGCTCGTGCTTTTGTTGGCAAGGAAATGGATTCAGAGGAGGAGTCTGCTTCTGAGGAGGCACAAGTGGTGGAGTCTGAGGAGGAGTCTCGACTGGCGTTGTAAGTCCGGCTTTAGCTTCAAACTATGTTGCCAAGTCCATCTTCAACGCCAAGAAAATGCATCCATCACCAACACCGATGCCAGGACAAGGACGACTCCGCCCCACTTATCGCTTCATGGCACGTGGTGCCAAGGTAAACTCACGCTGATGCTTACTTTCAAACATCAAGTGAATATGACTCGATTGTGAATCCAAACCCAGCTACAAAACACTTGATAAAATTGCAAATCGAACAATGTAAAGCTATGGAACATATTCAAAAACTGTTAGACAAAAGCGGTGATCTGTTGGACGCTGAAATGACCCGATCTCAGTCCTTAATTGAAGATATAAAAAATCTTCATGTTATGTACCAAGAGCTTGAAGGTCGTCATGAATCACTCTCAACTACCCATGAAAAGCTTTCCTATGATTATCTTCAAAGGAAGCAAGATCTTGAGAAGTTGAGAGCGGCTCATGAAGATCTTCAAAATGAAAACGAGTCACTTCGCGCTCAACAGATCAGTCCCCGGCCAGAAGGATTTGAACCACCATGTTTAAAATGTCTTGAGCGTGATAACGCTAATTACATTCTTTGAGTGTTCTCTGCTGCTACTGTTTCAATATCTTCAACCATCGATGTGGTAACTAACCCCTCTGCGGAGGATGCCACTGTTGTTGCTAATGAAAATGCTAGATTGAAGACATTGCTTGAAACAGGAATGTACAAAAGCCTCAAGGGGCATCAGACACTGTGTGATGTCCTCAAAAAGCAGATCTTGAACCGAAACCCTAGGAAAGAGGGTGTTGGATTCGAGAGGAAAATGAATGTTGATGGTTCTTACTAGAAACCTGAGCAGTACCCCAAAACCACATGGATTGCTGCAAAGGAACCTTCAATGGATCCATCCACCTTATCTGGATTTACTTGTGCTAACCCAATTGCTATTGATGAATCCTTTGATGCAAACTATAAACTGTTTAAGAATCCGAATGGTGAAGTGTTTGCCAGGTATATTGGTACTAACTGCAGGAATGGACCACCTATGAAGAAGATCTGGGTGCCTAAACAGTGTATTGAGAATCTTCCTGTGAATCTCATCATGACACCACCAAGGAAGAAGACAAACTCCAGACCTATGGCTTCATATGGCCCAAAGGTTTCATACAGATACAGGACTCACCTGAGTCACCCTAACGCCAATGTTTTGCAGGGAAACCATACTCAGACTTACGAATATGAGCGTGTGTCTTCAAATCGCTATGTTCATAGAACTAAGAACTTTTCTGCTTATTCATATGAGTATCGTTCTTCTCCTGCAAGGCTATTTTCTAGGGCTCCAAAGCCGAAGTTCTCAGATGCTACACTTAGACTCATTGCTTCTAAGCCACCCCTGAAGATGTGGGTGGTTAACAAGAATTAACTTTCTTTTGCAGGGAAAGGTCTCCAGCCGGAAATCAAAGGCGTCCAATGCTATTGCTGGGGACCTAAAACACATTAAGGGACGCAAGATAAAATGCCCAAATGGTCTTAATATGTATTTCGTTCCTCAACCGCTTGCCAGTCATACTATCAGTCCTAAACTTGATCTGAGCTTTAATAATCCTCTTGTGCGTCAAATGTTTATGCTTCACAATACTCTTTGTGAAGCCTATCCTCCTAATCGTGACCTTTGAGGGTACTTACACCTCGTGCTTCAGAATGGATTATGGACAACGGATGCACTAACCACATGACTGGTGATTGAAGTCTTCTCATGGACTCAACCTTACGTCCATGTGATATAAGTCACATCACATTTGCTGACACTGGTAAAAGCAAGGTATTGGGCCTAGGTAGAGTTGCAATCTCAAGGGATCAGCACATGGACAAAGTGATGCTTGTTGAATCCCTTGGTTTCAACTTCTGTCTCAATGCTTTGAGACTTAAACATGATTGTGCTATTTGGAAAATATCGTTGCCTTGTACTAATGGAATCTGACAAGTCTCTAGTCTTCGAAGGGTACAAGAAAGATGATCTGTACATGGTAGATTTCTCAGCAGGCCCACAGATGGCCGTATGTCTTCTAGCCAAGTATTCAGAGTGTTGGCTCTGGCATCGGAGGCTAGGGCGTGCTGGCATGAGGAACCTACACACTCTCGCCAAGAAGAAGCACGTCATAGGCATCGAAGACGTCAAGTTCAAGAAAGATCATCTATGTGGTGCTTGTGAAGCTGGGAAGATGACAAGGGCCAAGCATCCCTCGAAGACAATCATGACTACATCTCGACCTTTTGAGTTGCTCCACATGGACTTGTTTGGTCCCACTCACTACTCTACTCTCACTGCTACTGCTTGTCTCTATGGTTTCATTATTGTTGATGATTATTCAAGATACACTTGGGGTGCACATAATTCTCTTCAAGACTGAAGTGCAGGATGTCTTCAGATGCTTCGCCAACCGTGCCATGAACAACTATGGTGTCAAGATCAAGCACATTAGGAGTGACAACGGCACAGAATTCAAGAACACAGGCCTCGACCTCTATCTTGACACCTTAGGCATCACTCATGAGTTTTCTGCTCCCTACACACCTCAGCAGAATGGCATCATGGAGCGCAAGAACAGAACCCTTATTGAGATGGCTTGGACGATGCTTGACGAATACAAGACTCCAAGAAAATTCTGGCCCAAGCCACCGACATCGCATGCCATGTCATCAACCGTGTTTATCTTCACAAGCTTCAAGAAAACATCCTATGAGCTTCTAACCGTAAGAAGCCAAACGTAAGCTACTTCGTAGTATTTGGTGCTAGGTGCTTTGGATCAAGGATCCACATCACACTTCAAAATTTGCACCGAAAGCACATGAGGGTTTTATGCTTGGTTATGGAAAGGACTCGCACTCCTCTGAGTCTTCAACCTCTTTCACTATAAAGTGGTTGAAACTGTGGATGTGCTTGGTTCGATGAAACTAACGGTTCACAAAGAGAGCACACCAAATGTGCTAGATGAAGTACCCGCCAAAGTGAATCAATCAAGCTAATGGGATCAGGAGAGATCATACCATCGATGCCCAAATCAAGAGGAACTTATTATTTCCGCACCTGATCAACCTGAAGACATTGCTCAGCCTGAAGATAATCCTCCAAATAATGACAATGTTCAGCAAGAGCAAAATCTTCATCCAGTTCATCCTCGTGTTGCAAATGAAGTACAAATTGAGAAGATAATCGATAGCATCAATGGAGCTGGTCTACTCACTCGTTCAAGAGCAACACAGCTAGCAAATTTCTGTGGGCACTTTGCATTTGTCTCAATCTCTGAACCCAAGAAAGTTGCTGAAGCCTTCATGGAACCTGAATGGATTCAAACTATGCAAGAAGAGCTACAACAGTTTGAGCTGAACAATGTGTGGGAATTAGTCAAGCGTCCTGATCCTCGCAAGCACAACATAATAGGCACAAAATGGATATATCGCAACAAACAAGACGAGCATGGTCAAGTAGTCATAAACAAAGCACGGCTCATTGCTCAAGGATACACACAAGTTGAAGGAATTGACTTCGATGAAACATTTGCTCCGATGGCTAGGCTTGAAGCCATTCGCATCGCTAGCCTATGCAAATCATCATAACATCCTTACGTATCAAATGGATGTGAAGAGTGCCTTTCTCAATGGAAAGATTGAAGAAGAAGTATATGTTGCACAACCACCGGCTTTGAAGACCCAAAACATCCCGATATGATGTACAAGCTCAACAAGGCAATCAGATGGCCTCAAACAAGCCCCTCGTGCTTGGTATGACACACTCAAAGACTTCCTGAAGAGCAAAGGCTTCAAACCTGGTTCTCTAGATCCCACTCTCTTCACAAAGACATATGACGGTGAACTGTTTGTGTGCCAAATCTATGTGGATGACATTATCTTCAGCTGCACCAACAAGAAATACAGTGATGAATTTGCTCACATGATGCAAGAACAATATCAAATGTCCATGATGGGACAACTGAAGTTCTTTCTCGGTCTCAAATCCGTCAGCAACGCAACGACATCTGCATATCACAAGAAAAATATCTCAAAGATTGCCTGAAGAAGTTTGGAATGCAAGACTACAAAGGATACACGACGCCAATGCCAACCAAAAGTCATCTAAGCCCCGCGCCAATGGTAAAGATTTCGATCAAAAGGTATACCACTCCATGATTGGCTCTTTACTTTACTTATGTGCATCTAGGCCAGATATCATGCTTAGTGTTTGCATGTCTGCCCGATTCCAAGCGGCACCAAAGGAGTCGCATCACTTAGCTGTGAAGTTTAATTCTTCGATATTTGGCTTACACCCCAACACTAGGATTATGGTATCCAAAGGGCTCGAGTTTGATCCGTTGGATTTTCGGATGTCGATTATGCTTTGGTGACAAGGTGGATCACAAGTCTACATCGGGCACATGTCACTTTACGGGTCGATCTCTTGTCCGTTAGTCTTCAAAGAAGCGTAATCGTATCACTCTCAATCGCTGAATCTGAATACATTGCTGCCGGATCTTCGTGCTCAGCTTACGTGGATGAAGCAAACTCTTAAGGACTATGGCATCAATCAAGCATGTGCCACTCTCTGCGATAATGAAAGCGCTATCAAGATTGCCAATAACCCGATTCAAAGACTCGAAGACAAAGCACATTGAAATTCGTCATCACATCCTCAGAGCATGTTATGAAAGAAGATATTGATATCATTCACGTCAAGATAGAAGAGCAGTTGGCTGATATCTTCACTAAGCCCTTGGATGATAAAAGGTTTTGCAAGTTGCGGTGTGAGCTAAATATCTTGGAATCCTTGAATATCCTGTGATTAGGCACACATCCTAACACTTATGCAGTTTGATGACTTAGATGTGCAACACACGAAGTAATGTATATCCTCAATCAATGAAGGCATACACTCTAAGTGTGAATACATTAATGCGTAAATTGACTTCAGAGCGCCACGATAATTGTGCGCCGTGTCTGGGTCTAATAGTTCATATACGATGGGTAACGCCACCACCAAACTTTTCTGAAGTGTTTCCTCATGGCGTCATACTTGCAAAGTCTTCGCAATTGATTTAACTTCAACATTAATTTGATTTCGTGATTACTGATTTGGCTTTACTCAGTTGTATACATATATACTGTATTCTGTCCTCTACAGCATTCACTTATGGCTATGTCTTCTTGTTTGAATCTTTTGAACTAAGTGAATGTGATCGGACCCTAACCTCTCTATGCTTTCTATCTCAAGCTCTATCTATCCAAATCATATCCATCCTGTTGAAACTGTCGAATGACTTATCTACGTCCTTGTCAGCAGAAGATCCAGAGACAAACATTTATATCTAGCTTTTGTAACATCCCAAATTTTCAATTTGGAATGTTATACATAGAGCATCATTGCATATCATATTTTTTTTCGTTGCATTTTTGCTCGATCCTAGGAATTCTACACAACTCAAGGACCCACGGAGAGAGTTGGGGATTTTCGTTATTTTCATATTTGAGTTTTCTCAAATTTTGAAAATAGGATCATTTGATTTTAATTATTTTATCTTCAATTATTTCTACTACCAAAATATGAGAGAGGGAATAAAATGACTTTCCCAAAATAAATAAATAATGAAGATTTAATAATAAAATCAAATAAGATTCTATTTTGGAGTTTTTCGCCTTTTTATTTGAATTTAGGAAAAACGCACGTTTTTAAAAATTGCATTTAGGCCCCAAATAAATGTTCATTAAATCCGGCTTGATTTTAGAAGCCGGGGAAAATTTATTTCGGGATTTTTGGAGTCCGTTTAGTACTTCTTTTTATTTTTTTCTGCGCGTAATTATTTAAAAAGAGCGAACCGCCTTTGGGCGTGCCAGCGGGACTCACGGGGCGACTTTATAAGCGCAGCCACCCGGCGCCTCACCCCACCTGCGTTCGCCCGCCCACCGAAACCCTAGCCGCCGCCGCCACGCCGCCGGGCCGCCACCAGTGACCCGCCACCCGAGGTCGCCGCCTCGTTTTCCATGCCGGTTTTTTTATAAAAAACGAGCGGTTTTTCTTCGGTTTTTTCGTTTTTTTTATTTTCATTTTTTATTAGTTTCGTTTTTTTACTTCCGGTTTAGGCTAATTAACGAACGTTCGTTCGTTAGTTCGTTTAAACGAACGCGTACGTCAGATTAGTTTAGTTAACGAACGTCCGTTCGTTAACCCGTTCGTCGTTTTTCTTCTTCTCGGATTTAATCCGCGATTTTTCTGATCGCGATTCCAGATCCGATTTTCGTTTTAGTATAACTTTTCGCTCGTTTATCGGAATCAGGCGATTCAAGCGACTAGAGTTTCGTCTCGAAACCCTCTTTCTGAATAACCCAATTAAAGAAGTTTTTGAAAATTTGACCTAGATCCAGATTAGTAACACGAAGCTGTTTTCTTCCGCCGTTTGACTTTCGTTGCTTCGTTTGATTTGATTCTTTTTGCAAACCGGAGTTCTTAAGTAGAACTATCTGGTTAGATCTATTTGAGTTTTATCATGCATTAGATGAGTACTTATTGTATGCTTGTTTGTTTATGTCTGCGATAGAATACCCTTGAGTGCGCTTTGTTACTTCGAGTCTCTAGGTTTCGCAGATCATCAGCAAGGCAAGTAACACTTTGATCATACTTCTTCTCATACCCAGTTTTTATGCATTAGATCTATCCTCAAACACTTGCATGATTAGGACCTAATTAAATTGTGGGTTTTGGGAAGTAGATTGAGGTAGTACCTATTACACTGCTTTATTATCAAACCCTTGGGAGTTACTTCTACGTTTGCTTATTATGCCATGCTATGCTAGTAGGCGTGGATTTGGTGAGAGTATACATGACAGATGTGAGATTGTTATTTAATGGTTTATTTAAGGTGGCAACTTAAACAAACATCTGGGTGGATTGAGGCACCTGGTTTCTATCAGGACTTTCATGTATTTCTTCGGACCGCCACCCGGGCTCAAAGGGATCATGAGATTATTCAAACTAGAAACTTCCGTGTGCAGCCACAAGCCATTATGGGCTCTGGCATAGTTGATTAAGTTGTGCGAACTCTTACGGGTAGGCTAGCTGATGTAGGGGATGTAGGTTGGTATGGTCTACCCACATGTAAGGTGCTAGCGCTTCTGAAAGACTATGTCTCGGTCATCCGTCTCTCAAACACCATGTAGTGCGAGAAACCAAACGGAGGCGATCGAGTCTTGTGGGGAAAAGTGCGCAAACCTCTGCAGAGTGTATAAACTAATCATGGTTAGCCGTGTCCCGGTTATGGACATCTTGAGTATCTAGTACCTGGATATCATGTGAATCTCATCATGTTTCTTCTAAATTAATATTGTTGGGTTTGTTAATGAGTACTTTTAATTGGGATTGAGGATCTTTGTCAACCATTCTCAATGTTTCACAACCACCATGATAGTTAAATAAATTTATTCCTTTGCAGTAGGGAAAAAATGGCTTTATGCAAAACTGTAACCATAGAGCTTTCCACCAGCCATATATGCATGTAGTATAGGATTATCATTCCATTAATCTCTATGTGTTACATTGCCAAAGATATTCCATGTCTTGACCCGTTTCGGGCTGCAACGCGTTTCATGTTGCGGACTTTTGAACGACAGTAAGGTGCATAGGTCGTGGTTCTATACTCAGTGATGCCGTTGGAGTAGATGGACTCGCTTATTCTTCCAAGCCTTCCGTTGTTATCGTATTAGATGGCCTTAAGCCATATTTATTTTTATTAAGTTCTCTCTTGAGACATTCGATTGTAATAACTGTGTGATTGCTACTCATTATAAATCCTTCGAGTCTTGTGTGGTGTCGGCATTCTTGTTCGGGGATGACACTGAGCACGAAGAGATCGGAACTATTTGAGGTCCTGGTCGCTACAAAGATGGTATCGAGCACACGCCGATCAGAGGACACGACCATTAAGCTAAAACCCTAGATCACTACTCTCTCTTCTCATTTCTAACTCCTCATCTTTTCTACTCTTTTAGGATGACTAAGCGAGGATCAAGTTCACTCAAATTTTGATGAAGATACACCCTTTGGACGACACCTGAAGGAAGTCACAAAGTACCTCAACATCGGATTACCAAGCTTCACCGGGACCTACAATTCCACTTTACCCGAAGAAGAGCGCTGGAAGATTCAAGCTCAAGTTCCCGGAAGGACGTTTGCGCCAATCACGGAGCCCATAGAGTGCGTTTTCAATGCACCAACCTGGAGTTTGGGAAAGAGCATGGCAGCTCACATAACCATGGGGCGCATTGGAGAAGTTTACAATGAAGACCTCAAGGATACTATCTATCAGATTTGTGGGCGCCGAGATGAACAATGGGAGATAGTTGGCACTAAGAAGGATCGATCCATTGCAGCTTTCATCCAGGAGTTAAACTAGCACATTAGATGCCAGGAAAACCAGATGTGCGCAGACATGATGGAGTTGAAGACAGCAAAAGCCAACATTACCGAACTAGAAGGAGAACTGAAGGCCACTCGCAAGGACTACATGGAGGAGATTGTAGCTCTAGTGGGACAAAATGGCGATCTTAAGGAGAAGATTGAAGAACTCATGGGAAATTCAGCACCCGGAGGAGAAGATGAAGATAGCACCTGTCGAGAGAACTACATCATCATCGACGACACCGATTCCGATCCTAGTGATGATGATTACGAAGATGAAGCTGGAGCAGATATCATGGAGTCTTCATCGGAGCAGTTTTTCTAGTTGACCACCATAACAGTAGTAGATTACCCCCATGTTATATTAGTTTTAGTTTCAGCACTTTGTAACGATAGATAGACCGTTGTATGCCCTTGTTTGAATTGATTGGGATGATATTGTGTGATTTGTCTCATGTGCATATGGGTAGTGTTTCTCTCTAGACCTCATTCTATTCTAAATTCTCGTCTTTTCTTAAACCCTCAGATGCCTCCGAGACGCGACCCCGGATTTGTTTTCCCGCTAGAGATCACTCAGCTGATTCAGCAGTAGAATGCCTTGATTCAAACATTGGTACAGAACCAAGGCAACGACAACAACAACAACAACAACAACAACAACCCACCGCCACCACCACATGTTGACCATTTGACCCGGTTCTTAAGGCTGAATCTGCCGGTGTTTTCCAGTAGCACCGAGCCTATTGTTGCAGATGATTGGCTCCGTAAGATAGGGAGGGAGTTGACCACTGCAGGATGTACAGATGGAGAAAGGGTGACATTTGCCGCACATCAGCTTGAAGGACCTGCAAAGAAGATGGTGGGAGAATTTTACAGCCACTTACCCTGAGACACCTTTGTCACATGGGATCGGTTTAAAGAAGCTTTCCGTCGCCCATGTTTCAAAGAGGAGCTATGGCCATGAAGAAGCGTGAGTTTCGCAACTTGCGCCAAGGAGGACGGACAGTTGGCCAGTATGTGGATGATTTTAGCAAGTTAGCACGTTATGCACCAGATGACGTTGCTACAGATGCAGCTAAGCAAGAGAAGTTTCTAGAAGGACTGAATGATGAGCTGAGCATGCAGTTGATGGTAGCCACTTTTAATAACTACCAGGAGTTAGTAGACCGTGCTCTCATGATTGAAGGGAAGCAGCAGATTGACAATCGCAAGAGGAAGTATGGACAGGGAAGAATAACTCGAGCTCAGTGAAACTTCGCTTTACCCCAAAGACAGGAGGACAATTTCAGCATACCCATGGAGGAGGTAGCTCGCACAACCATAATGGCACCAAGAATGGGAACAGGAATGGAGGAAGCAATGGACAAAACCGCACCAACCCGTCAACACCATCCAAGGTAGACCTGAGCCATATCACTTGCTTTAAGTGCCGCAAGGCTGGGCATTATGAAAATGATTGTCCGGAAGGCCAAAATGGAAATGGCAATGGAAGCTCAGGAAAGAAGCCGAACCCTTTCAACAAAGGACAAGTGAACCACGTCACCGTGGAGGAGGTTGAAGCTCAGCCAGATGCAGTAATAGGTATGTTTTTGGTTAAGTCATTTACTGCAGTTGTTATTTTTTATACTGGTGCATCGCATTCATACATATCAAGGGGATTTGTGGATAAGTATAAATTACCAACCCAAGCCCTTAGGTCACCCATGCTAGTAACCTCACCCGGAGCAGAATACATGGCTAGTATATGGTGTGATCGACTGCCCTTAAGGATTGGACACTATGTATTTCCCTCGGACCTAATAGTTACGGAATCCCAAGGATTGGATGTGATATTAGGCATGGATTGGTTATCAAGTATGGAGGAACATAGATTGCGCCAAGAAGTCAATTTTTCTTACCACCCGTAAGGGAGAAGAATCAGGTTTGTATCACGGCATGAGCCGAGGAGAGCACATGTAAATTCCTTAATGTGAGTTGTGCGGGAGGAAGTACCAAGTGGTAAGGGATTTCCGGATGTGTTTCGGAAGAGTTGCGAGCATGCCACGAGACGTAGACATTGAATTTATGATTGAACTCTTGCCAGCACCTTTGGGCGATATCTAAGAGACCGTAATAGGATGCCAGCCAGGATTTGGAGGAAATTAAGAAGCGATTAAGGAGTTACTGGATAAAGGTTTTATTCGCCCAAGTTCTTCGCCTTGGGGATCACCAAAGACTTCTAGTGGAGAAGAAGGATGGATCATTAAGAATGGTTGTTGATTATCGAGGATTGAATGAAGTGACCATTAAGAACAAGTACCCACTACCGATGATCAATGACTTGTTTGACCAATTACAAGGAGCTAAGGTGTTTTCCAAGATCGATTTGCGATCAGGGTACCATCGATTGAAGATTCGAGAGCAGGATATACCTAAGACGGCTTTTACCACTGTGCGGGCTGTATGAATATACCGTTATGTCATTTGGTCCGACTAACGACCTGCCTATTTTATGAACATGATGAACAAAGTGTTTATGGAGTTTTTGGATAAGTTAAATCGTGGTGTTCATTGATGATATTTTGGTTTACTCGAAGAATGAAGAGGAACAAAAGGAGCATTTGCGTTTGGTACTCGAGAAGCTCGAGAGAACACCGGTTATCGCCAAGTTCAAAGCAAGTGTGAGTTTTGGTTGAAGGAAGTTGGATTTCTTGGACATGTTATATCCGGAGAAGGTATAGCAGTAGACCCCACTAAAGTTGTCACCGTAATAAATCGGGAAGCGCCAACAACAGTTGGAGAGATCCGGAGTTTCCTTGGACTCATGAGGATACTACCGGAGATTCATTGAGAATTTCTCAAGGATTGCGAAGCCTATGACAGAATTGTTGAAGAAGGATACCAAGTTCATTTGGACCGAGGAGTGTGAAGCTAGTTTCCAAGAGTTGAAGAAACGTTTGGTTACCTCACCAGTGTTAATCCTACCAGATCAGACCAAGGATTATGAGGTGTATTGTGACGCTTCACGTCGAGGACTTGGAGCAGTGCTTATGCAGGAGGGAAGAGTTGTTTCCTATGCTTCACGACAGCTTACGCCTCATGAGCTAAATTATGCTACGCATGATTTGGAGTTAGCAGCCGTAGTGCATGCGTTGAAAACATGGAGAAATTTCCTCATTGGAAATCATTGTGAGGTGTATACGGATCACAAGAGTTTGAAATACATCTTCACGCAGAAGGAGTTAAATCTCAGGCAGAGGAGATGGTTGGAGCTCATCAAGGATTACGATATGATATTACACTATCACCCCGGAAAGGCTAACGTTGTAGCAGACGGTTGAGCCGTAAGAGTCACGTCAACACACTAATGACGGGAGAAATACCAAAGGAGTTAGCCAAGGATCTTCGAGAGCTATGTTTAGAAATAGTTCCGAGAGGCTATGTAGTAGCATTGGAGATTCAATCAACTTTGATGGATAAAATCAGGGAAACTCAGAAGACTGACAAAGAGATTGCCTCTATAAAGGAGAGAATGAGCGAAGGAAAAGCAAAGGGATTTCGTGAGGATGAGCACGATACCCTATGGTTTGAGGACCGTGTTTATGTGCCCAATGACCCGGAGATCGTGAAGTTGATTCTACAAGAGGCACATGATTCACCGTATTCGATTCACCGTGAAATACCAAAATATTTTTGGATTTGAAGAATACTTTCTGGTGGACCGGAATGAAGAAGGATATTGCAGAGTACGTCGTAGTTTGTGATGTATGTCAGAGGGTGAATGCAGAACATCAGAAGCCAGCGGGATTGTTACAGCCATTACCTATACCCGAATGGAAGCGGGATAAACTAGGTATGGATTTCATCGCGGGATTGCCCAGGACTCGTTTAGGCTATGACTCGATTTGGGTTGTAGTCGACCGTTTGACGAAGGTAGCTCATTTCATTCCAGTAAAGACTACCTACAGCAGTGCCAAATTGGCTAAGATATACATGACCAGGATTGTATGCTTGCATGGAGTTCCGAGGAGTATCGTATCAGATAGAGGAACCCAATTTACCTCAAAGTTCGGAAGCAGTTGCACGAAACTTTGGGAACCAGGCTGGAGTTTAGCACAGCTTTCCATCCACAGACAGATGGACAAACCGAGAGAGTCAACCAGATTTTGGAGGATATGCTTAGAGCTTGTGCTTTGGATTATGGATCAAGTTGGGATGACAACTTGCCATATGCGGAGTTTTCTTACAACAACAGCTACCAAACCCGATGTCACGAAGATGGCCCCTTTCAAGCCTTGTATGGAAGGAGGTGAAGGACCCGTTGTTGTGGGATGAAGTTGGAGACCGCCAGTTGTTTGGACCAGATTTGATTAAGGAGTGCGAGCGAGAAAGTAAAGTTGATTCGCGATAGGCTCAAGGTAGCCCAATCAAGACAGAAGAGTTATGCGGACTCAAAGCGCCCGGAGATGTAATCTGAAGTCGGAGAGCGGAGTTTATCCTCGAGTATCGTAACCGAGGAGTTAAGCGTTTTGGAGTTAAGGGAAAACTAGCACCTCGATTTGTAGGACCTTATCGTGTTTTGGAACGCATGGGAGAAGTTGCGTACAAGTTGGAATTACCCGAAGGATTGTCAGGAGTTCATGACGTGTTTCATGTTTCACAGTTGAAGAAGTGTCACGTAGAGATGGCTGATATACCACTGAGAGATACAGTGCCACTGGAAGCGATTCAGTTGAATGAGGATTTGACCTACGAGGAGAAACCGGTTAAGATTCTGGAGTATGCCGGTAGTCACCCTTGACAAGGTCATTAAGTTTTGCAAAGTTCGGTGGAGCCACCACACCGAGGATGAAGCCACACAGAGCGAGAGGAAGATTTCTTTGAAGGACCACCCTCACCTATTTTCTAGCCAACCCGAATCTCGAGGGCGAGATTCATCTTAAGAGGTAGGTTTGTAACATCCCAAATTTTCAATTTGGAATGTTATACATAGAGCATCATTGCATATCATATTCTTTTCTTGCATTTTGCTCGATCCTAGGAATTCTACACAACTCAAGGACCCACGGAGAGAGTTGGGGATTTTAGATTATTTTCATATTTGAGTTTTCTCAAATTTTGAAAATAGGATCATTTGATTTTAATTATTTTATCTTCAATTATTTCTACTACCAAAATATGAGAGAGGGAATAAAATGACTTTCCCAAAATAAATAAAAAATGAAGATTTAATAATAAAATCAAATAAGATTCTATTTTGGAGTTTTTCGCCTTTTATTTGAATTTAGGAAAACGCATGCGTTTTAAAAATTGCATTTAGGCCCCAAATAAATGTTCATTAAATCCGGCTTGATTTTTAGAAGCGGGAATCTTTATTTCGGGATTTTTGGAGTCCGTTTAGTATTTCTTTTTTTTTCTCTGCGCATAATTATTTTAAAAAAAAGAAGCGAACCGCCTCTGGGCCGTGCCCGAGCGGGACTCCGCTCGGGGGCGCACTATATAAGCGCAGCCACCCGGCGTGACCCACCAGCATACACGCCCCTTGAAACCCTAGCCGCCGCCCGACCCAGCAACCGCCGCCGCCCGCCCGCCGCCGCCGTGACCCGCCGCCCGAGGTTCGCCGCCGCCTTGTTTTCCGCGCCGGCTTTTTTATGAAAAAACCCGAGCAGTTTTTCTTCTGTTTTATTTCGGGTTTTTTTCGGTTTTTTATTTTCGGTTTTTTATTAGTTTCGTTTTTTTTCGGTTTAGGCTAATTAACGAACGTTCGTTCGTTAGTTCGTTTAAACGAACGCGTTCGTCAGATTAGTTTAGTTAACGAACGTCCGTTCGTTAACCCGTTCGTCGTTTTTCTTTTTCTCGGATTTAATCCGCGATTTTTCTGATCGCGATTCCAGATCCGATTTTCGTTTTAGTATAACTTTTCGCTCGTTTATCAGAATCAGGCGATTCAAGCGCCTAGAGTTTCGTCTCGAAACCCTCTTTCCGAATAACCCAGTTAAATAAGTTTTTGCTTCTGTAAAATTTGACCTAGATCCAGATTAGTAACACGAAGTTGTTTTCTTCCGCCGTTTGACTTTCGTTGCTTCGTTTGATTTGATTCTTTTTGCAAACCGGAGTTCTTAAGTTAAACTATATGGTTAGATCTATTTGAGTTTTATCTGTGCATTAGATGAGTACTTATTATATGCTTGTTTGTTTGTCTGCGATATAATACCCGGAGTGCGCCGCCTGTTACTTCGAGTCTCTAGGTTTCGCGGATCATCAGCATGGCAAGTAACACTTTGATCATACTTCTTCTCATACCCAGTTTTTATGCATTAGGTCTATCCTCAAACACTTGCATGATTAGGATCTAATTAAATTGTGGGTTTTGGGAAGTAGATTGAGGTAGTACCTATTACTGTTTATTATCAAACCCTTGGGATTTACTTCACGCTTGCTTATTATGCCATGCTATGCTAGTAGACGTGGATTGGGTGAGTGAATCCATGACAGATGTGAGATTGTTATTTAATGGTTTATTTTAAGGTGGCAACTTAAATACACATCTGGGTGGATTGAGGCACCTGGTTTCTATCAGGAATTGCCTGTATTTCTCCGGACCGCCACCCAGGCTCAAAGGGATCATGAGATTATTCAAACTAGAAACTTACGTGTGTAGCCACAAGCCATTATGGGCTCTGGCATAGTTGATTAAGTTGTGCGAACTCTTACGGGTAGGCTAGCTGATGTAGGGGATGTAGGTTGGTACGGTCTACCCACATGTAAGGTGCTAGCGCTTCTGAAAGACTATGTCTCGGTCATCCATTTCTCAAACACCATGTAGTCACGAGAAACCAAAGCGGAGGCGATCGAGTCTTGTGGGGAAAAGTGCAAACCTCTGCAGAGTGTATAAACTAATCATGGTTAGCCGTGTCCCCGGTTATGGACATCTTGAGTATCTAGTACCTGGATATCATGTGAATCTCATCATGTTACTTCTAAATTAATATTGTTGGGTTTGTTAATGAGTACTTTTAATTGGGATTGAGGATCTTTGTCAACCATTCTCAATGTTTCACAACCACCATGATAGTTAAATAAATTTATTCCTTTGCAGTAGGGAAAATTTGGCTTTATGCAAAACTATAACCATATAGCTTTCCACCAGCCATATATGCATGTAGTATAGGATTATCATTCCATTATTCTCTATGTGTTACATTGCCAGCATATTCCATGTGCTGACCCGTTTTCGGACTGCAACGTTTCATGTTGCAGACTTTTCGCATTTACAGTAAGGTGCATAGGTCGTGGTTCTATACTCAGTGATGTCGTTGGAGTTGATGGACTCGCTTATTCTTCCAAGCCTTCCGCTGTTATCGTATTAGATGGCCTTAAGCCATATTTATTTTTATTAAGTTCTCTCTTGAGACATTCGATTGTAATAACTGTTTGATTGCTACTTTGTTATAAATCCTTCGCGTACTGTGTGGTGTCAGCATTACTGATCCAGGGATGACACTGAGCACAGAGATCAGACTATTTGAGGTCTGGTCGCTACAGCTTTAATGACATATCTTTTTGCCTAAAACCCGGAGAATTCGAAACAACCACCCCGACAATCCAGGCATGCGTGGGGACGTGGAACAACTTTCAATGAGTTGCATGTTCGCCACGTGTCCATCAGATGTGAACCGCCAGGGGCACCTGCGTAATTGCGTTGTGTTGTCTCTATCCTTATAAATGTCTGTCTCGTCTCGGTCAAAATCCTTCTTCCCCCTTCTCCATCTCTCGCAAACCCTAGCGCCTACGCTAGCTCTCGACGAGGCCGACGACGAAGCGCTTAGCTGCCACAACTTCGTCGACACCGTCCTCACGCCGGCCGCGGACCTCGTCTTATCCACCGTTGCCATAGGTGTCTTCCGTCGCCAAGTTAGGGCACGGGAGATCGAACTGCTCGGCATCCATCTTCGCTCCGTCTAGCAATTCTTCGTGTGGTAATAAAAGTTTACTATGTACCGTCTTTTTGATCTGATAGATTCATCCCTTCCTACCAAAAATGGTTTCTAGATCTTCGAACATGAATCTGTCTCTTTCTGCATCTCATATTCTGCCTAGTATATTCACTTATGCTTCTTCACAAGTTAGATTCCTCACTTGTACTTATTCTTGGATTTGTACAACTCTGGAACCAACTCTCATCATTTAAGTGAATGTCTTTGCGTTATGAGGTCAATGTCTTCAAACTGATTTATCTTCAAAATCTTCTGAGAATGCATATGACCTCTTCCCCTTCCCTCGCACCTTTAATGCTGTCACAGGTACATGTCCGTGGGAGAATCCCTTGGTTCTCATAGTCTGCATTCATTTGCAGAATTCTTGCAGAGTCACATCAACTCACCTGAAGCGAGTTCCTGTCAGTCCAGCCGTTTGAAGCCATTGCACGTACTGAAGCCTTTCAGTTTACACTTCATGGCAACTGAAAAGTCAGCAAGGAAGGGAGGCAGACAGCGTCGTGGTAACACTTCCAAGGACTTACCTCCAGATTTGCACGAGATGTACAAAACTGGCCCATAAGAAACCTATCTTTGAGCAAGAATTGAATCCAATGGATTCGAAGATATTGGGCAGAAGAATGGTTTAGATATCGCTTCATCACTAAAGAATATGCAGAGAAGAATGCCATCAAGGCACCCTGGGGTGATATTCTGTACAAAAATCTTCCACCCAGGACTCAAGCTTAAGCTATTGAGCAAGGCTTTTTTCCTTGCATGGTGCGCGGACCACATCCTGAGAATGCTGACCCGTCTTCACTGCTCTGGTGTCGTGAAGACAGTCTGTTCAAGCGCAACTACCAGTTCGCCAAAGACTCAGCTACAAAGAACAAGAAGGAACTAGGGCTTGACTTCAACCCTGGTCCCTCCTCACCTCGGGACAATGGCACCCGTGAAGCCAATGAAAACAGGATTGGCCCCTTCTACAATCTTGCTGGCCTCATCACTCACATTGCAGTTCAAGGTGCCAAAGTGGATCATTCTGATGATGATGCTGACACCGACGAAGCTCCAGCTCCTGCTCCAAAGCCTAAGAAGCAAAAGAAGACTAAGGCTTCAAAATCATCTGCTGCTCCAAAAGCTTCAAGAGTGAAGACATTGGCAACTGCCCCTTCTGCTCCAAGCAATAACTCTGAAGATCTCTCTCGCATCTCCAAGAGGTGTGAGAAGCCACGGAAGACAACAGTTCAGAAACTGAGTCATGCACTGACGCCTGCTGCCATTCTGAGGAATGAATCAGAACCCATTGACTTGTCTTCACATGAAGAATTTGGTGAAGATGCTCTGGAACAGCTTATCAAGAGCAACGAGGCGGAGATCTTCAACGATATGCCCCTCTTTGATGTAAACATTCTGAAGAACTTCATTGATGAGTGGTTTGATAATCAGGATCTCAGCTTTGATGACCTTCAGCTTCCCATTGGCGTCAGCGTTGCTTTCCAAGGCGCCATTGCTCCTGAGCTTGCTCTGGCTCAGCGCATTGTTGAACTAAAGTGAAAGATAGACTTCGAGAAGGAACAATTCAAGAAACATGTAGCCAGGCTGAATGTGGCTGATGTGCAAAAGTTCAAGGTGATAATGAATGACCTCAAAGAGTTGTTTCAGAAGAAACGCGAGGAAGCCAAAGGCTCAAGAGAGCGCATGAAAGCACTCGTTGACAAATGCGTTCAAGCCTACAATGAAGCTGAAAAGCGCAAAGCACTTGGCCGCCCTGGCATTGACCCCTCAATGGCTGCCAAGAAAAAGAAGTCATCTGAAACCAACACTGAAGCACCACGGCAGGAAGAACCTCATTGTCTTCCCTGCCAGCATGCGTGGCTCGAAGCCCAAGGCTCCTTCAGTGGCTTCTGAACAGAAGAAAACCAAGGCAGCTGAAGCCGAAGCCAGGAAGCGGAAAACCAAGCGCACCACTGATGAAGAACCACCCCCTATGAAGAGAAAACCAAGAGAAGAGATCGGGCTGCTCCTACAGATCCCCTTGTTGTTGAACCCCTTGCTTTTGTTCCCCCTCCGTATGCAAACCAAGAGCGTCGAATGATTGTTCATGAGCCTGCTTCCACAGAGGCTCCTGAAGCTCAAGAAGTTCCAGTCGTCGACCCCATCGCAACTGAAGACATCATTCAAGATGATGTAGTTCTTCCTCAGATCGAGCGCCCAATGGTATCATCGCCTGTTCGAACGAACATTGAGCTTATCAGTATTGGTCGTCCTTTGACGCCAACCTCACAAGATGCATCGTGGGCTGATGGCCCCCAGCAAGCTACCCCACATCAAGACTCACCAAGTACACCCCAGCCGTCATCTGTGCCCATCATCAGCCCCAAGTCAAATGATGACAACTACATGGAGACATCACCATCACCAAAGGCGTCGCCCGTATTCCAACGGCTTCGCAAAGGCCTAAGGCCATCCATGACCACCATCACAGAAGAGGGCTCCAACTTGTCAAGTTCAGTGGCACGTCAAGTGTTCTCTGAAGACAATCCTTCTGTGATGGTCCCTCGTAATCCAAGCCAATGTCTTTGAAGACCCTCCGGCTGCATCAGCCGGAGCAACACAAGAAGAAGAGCGTGTCGCTACTCCCCCTATAATTCAAGAAGAAGTTCATGAAGAGAACCAGTCTGTGCCAGAACCTCCAGCTACTCAAGTGGAGGGTGAGAACCCTGAGGCTGCCACACATGACATTCCTGAAGCTAATGACGTTATCATGGCCGACACCAATGTGGAGCCTACAGTGGCCAATGCACCAGTGGCCAATGAAGCCAATGAAGCCCATGAAGCAGATGAAGTCAATGCCGCACCTGTCACAAATTTGCAGCCTGATGTTAATGCCACTGCTCCTGTTCCACCTCCAAGGCCACATACTATCGAGCAAGCATACAACTACGGCCAGCTTGTCACTGTCAGATGGCCTATTATGATTCCTCCACCTGCTGCTGGTCCTCAATTTGACTAGCATGTCGAGCACAGGCCTCAGGTTCAGAAGCCAAAGCCAAGACTGCCCAGATTTCCAGTGCATCGCCACTTCACCAGGATCTTTCAATGTCAACGGCTTCATTGCACACAACACCTTCTTCGATAGCGAAAAGAACCCCTACACCAAGCCCAAGATCTCATCTGATCGGTTCTGGAGTTATCAGCAGCGCAGCTACTATTCATGCATTCTGTACAACCAAGGCCGCATATTTCCGCATATGCGCCTTGATACTGAAGCCATAGCTGGCCTGCCCTGCTTAGAAGAAGCTCTCAATTGCTTCAGAGAGACTGGCTTACTACACTTTGTCATAGATAAGGAACACTGGAATGAAGAATTGCTGCTTCAATTCTACGCCACTCTTTATATCAGAGGCTACAACAGGGATCCTAAGACTTGGGTCCTTGAGTGGATGACTGGAAATGTCCATCACGAAGCCAAAGCATTTGATGTCATTGAGCTTACTGGCCTGCCCACTCTAGGGGATCTCTACGAGCCTGGTTGTCAGCTTCACGCTGCAGCTTTGGAAAGCATCTTTCACAAGCCCGAACCCAACATGAGCCAGATGCTAAGTATGATGAAGCCATTGCCTCCAGATGCAGAATATCCTACGGAGTTCTTTGTTGAAGACCTTGAATATCTGCCATGCACAATCTATCACATCATAAGGCGAACTCTCTGGCCTATCAAAGGACATTCTCCAAAGTCTAAGCTAGAAGGTGCAATGAAGACATTGGTCTTCCATATTCTTCATGGCAAAAGCTTCAATGCACAAGATTTCTTCATCCGCCAACTTGTCGCATCGAGGATCCGACATTTTGGCTTGAAGTTCTATGCTCCATGGATCATGCGTCTGATCAAGCTTCACACTGCTTTCAACTATCAGCCATCTGCACGCAACCACATTGTCTTCTTGCCAGATGTTGATATGTCTGTTGAAGCCATCTATCCAGAGCCTGACAAAGAGCCACTTTATCTTCATAATGCTGATCGTCCGAGCTTCACTCAGCCCATTGAAGGTGTGATGGCTGCCACTCGTGTCTATCCATTGGCTGGTACTACACGTGCACCTCACCGTGCCCCAACCGAAGGCACTAACAGCACAATTGCTCAACGGCCTCGAAAGCGATCTCGTGTTCTCAATGACCGAGAGCTTCTCGTTGGCATGCATCAGAAACAGGATAGGCATCATGATTGGCTCAAGCGCCAGATGCAGAGCATCATGACTGATGTCAATCGCATTCGCAACCTTGCAACCAAGAATTTCTTTGTCGCGCATGAAACCTGTCGACGCACATGGAAAGGGATGACGCTTATGTGTGCTGAGGAAGATCTTCAGGACGATGGCTTCTCAGAACAATTCAAGTTTGATTCCACTCCGCCCAGAAATGTTGTTCTGCGGCGCACTCCATCTCTTGAAGACTCAGAATACTCCTCTTCTGCTGCAACTGTGAATGCTCGTGTGATCGATGATCAAGATGATGCCACTTCGCCACCTCCAAGACGCATCGACACTGCTCCATGTTCGTCTGCACCGCCAAACCTCGACACCAACCAATCATCTTCTCCAACTCCTTCTGAGAACGACTAGAGGCTCAATCTCTTCAACCCTTTTGGTCCTTCTTGACAAAAGGGGGAGAAGCTATGAGTTGATAGTCTTCAAGCGGGTTCATATGGGCGGTTGCATTATATTTTGCCTAGTGTTTACAACTCTTGCTCTTGATACATTTGGTTCTTTGAGTTGTAACACTTAAACTTGATGGTCGTCTGCTACTTATTTGCTATTTTGTGATGCGATGATAAATTCTGCATGTGCGACGATAACTTCTGCACTTAAATCATTTTGCAGACGTCCATTTTTCATTATGCATGTCATTATCTTTGTTACATCAGATCATGCATGATGAATTGTCTTCATAATTTTAAGAGGATCTCCACAAGTAGAACCCGCCATGTGCATTTGCATTCCAAAAGCAAATTATTTATATGCACATCTTCAGGGGGAGCCTTTTGCTACTTACGAAGACAATACCTCATCCTTTACAATTTCACATACTTATATCCCCGTTGAAAACTTCAACCAGTTTTTCATCAATCACCAAAAAGGGGAGATTGTAAGTGCATCTAGTGCCACCCCTAGTTTGGTTTTGGAGTATTGACGACAAACGTGGTTGAGGGACTAATGTGTTTGTGAGAATTGCAGGATAACACAGGTAGTAGTCCCTCCTTGATTCGGTTTACCTACCGGAAATGACCCCTAAAAATATATGAAGACGTTGAAGATAATGGTGGTACGTGAAGATATTCACATTGAAGACTATGACAGAAGAAGACATTGAGTGAAGACTATGGAGCGCGAAGACTTAGTAGTTTTGTTGTTTCTTTTCTTCTTTGTTGAGTCATAGGAACCACCACACTGTTAAGTCGGGTCCAAGTGAACAAAGTCAGAGTGGTCAAGTGATGCTCAACCAGATCCTATGTCTTCGAGCGAAGACAATGAGAGCAAATCTTATCCAGAGTCGGATAAGTCAGCTTTACTTGTAGCCCAAGTCAAGCTGTCGCGTGTGTTTGAAATCTGACCATTGTGACATGTGTCAGTTCCTTAGTGACCCAGGGTCATTTCGGACAAATTAGGTCGAGTTGCCCAGTGGCTATAAATAGCCCACCCCCTACACCATAAATTGGCGGCCGCTCAGAGTTAGTGCATGGCTTTTGTCGTTTGAGAGCAATCCACCTCCAAAGCTTTTGAGAGAGAAATCCTTGTGAGGACAAAGCCCAAAACACCCAGAGCCCAAAGAGTGTTTGGCATCACTGAAGTCTTTCTGTCCGCGTGATCTGAAGACTTGTTACACTTGAGGATCTGTGAATCCTCCACCGGTTAGGCGTCGCGTTCTGAGCATCCAAGAGTAATTGTGGATTGCCGGTGAACAAAGTCTGTGAAGGTTTGGAAGTCTACCTTCAAGACTTACCAGAGTGATTGGGCGAGGACTGTGTGTCCTTAGCTCAAGGGGAATAAGGTGAAGACACGGTCTTCTGAGTTCAATCTCAGCCTCCTAACTGTAAGTACAGTTGTCACAACAACTGGAACTGGTCGAACAAATCCTTGTCTTCACAACACACTGGTTCTATCTCTTACTCTCCTTACTTACAGTTCGTCTTTGTGAAGTCATTGCCTGATTGCTATGCATGTTTGACTTCACTGTGTGACTACTTGTTCTGATTGGCTTCATACTATCTTCCATCCTGATCCTACTACATAGCTGCTATCAGTCATCATGCTTTAGCTTCATACTTGTTTGACTATGGCTTGTCTAGTGTAGTTCATCTTCCGCTGCATGTTTATAGGTCCATTTTTCATGTTTGTCTTCGAAACTTTCATGTTTTGAAGACTTTCATAAAAATCGCCTATTCACCCCCCCTCTAGTCAATAACTAGCACTTTTACAAATGGGCTATAAGTTCTCTATCACACACTTGTGGGCCAACTAAGTGACGCGTCCCCTAGAAAAAACAAGTTGACGCGTATGCAAGGCTTTGTCAACTTATTATAGTCAACACACGGTTCTAGCAGCAGTGGCCGTTGGATGTCTATCCAACGGATGTCGTGCTTCTTCTTCAATCTCGGATATTCTTAGCTTGACGCCCAAAAATGATTCCTCCCCGACATCTGGGCGCACTGCTTTGAGGCTGACCTGTGGGCCTACTAAGTTGGAGCGTACCAAGGGCTTTGTGAAGTTAGTAAATATAAACGATTCTCGCTTCAGTGACCGTACGATGTCCATCCAACGGCCGTAGTGTTTCTTCAAGCTCTGGTCTTCTTGGTCCAGCCGCCCAAGCGGCCTTGATCGTGCCTTTGCTCCTGCCTCCCGTGGGTGGCTGTCTTGCCATGGAGGCCTCACCGCCCCCTCCTACTCCCACCGCTAGCTAGTGCTTCCCGCCACTCACCCACACCCCCTGTTATTCTTCGTTGACGGTAGCCTCACACCGCTGCCGATCCAATGAACCTCAGACTCCTCTCCGCGCTGGCTTCCACTACTGCGTCTTCCCGGCTCCGGTCATCCCTTCCTAGGCCTCGCGGTCGTCTCATCACTGGTGCTCTCGGCCAAGCGTGGTCAACGTGGTCAACGACCAACTTCCATCGGAAGAGTACTGTATGTGGAGAGGCTGACAGCTGGGTCCACGGCGGCCGCAAGGAAGTGCCTCCTTATTACGCGCAAAATAATTATTCCTCCACCTGACAGCGGGGACCCACAGGATGGGCCACCTTATTTCATGAAAAAATGTTTCCCCCCTGACTGCTGGGACCCACCGGACGGTCCACCGTATTTCGTGAAAAAAAACGTTCCCCCCGGTCTCAGCTCGGACCCACCGGAAGTGCCTCCTTATTACGCACAAAAAATGAATACTCCCCCTGCTAGCTGCGACCCACCTTGGTGGGAGGCTGACTTGTGGGCCTACTAAGTTGACGGGGACGGAGGTCTTTGTCAACTTAGTCAATATGAACGATTCTAGCTCCGTGGACCGTGACGATGTCCATCCAACGGCCGTAGTGCTTCTTCAACCTCTGGTCTTCTTGCTCCGGCCGCCCAAAGCGGCGCCGCCGGTAGTGCCGCTTGCTCCTGCCTCCTGTGGCGGTTGTGCCGCCATGAGACCTCACCGCCTCTACTATTCCCACATGGCCGGGCCTGCGGCGGCAGCAACCTCACACCGCTAACGAGCAGGTGAACCCTCATACTCCTCTCCGCGTGGGCATCCACTGTCGCGTCTTCACCGGCTCCGCGTCGTCCCCTTCCTAGGCCTCGTTGTCGTCCACCGCCCTGGTGCTCTCGGCGCGGCGTGGTCAACATGGTCAAGGAACGACTTCCATCGGACATGGACTGTACGTGGAGAGGCTGACAGCTGGGTCCACGACGGCAGCAAGGAAGTGCCTCCTTATTACGTGGAAAATAATGATTCCTCCACCTGACAGCAGGGACCCACCGGACGGGCCACCGTATTTCGCGAAAAAAACATTTCCCTCATTGCCGGGACCCTAAGCTACACCTTCGCACGCAAGGAAGTGCGTCCGCAAAGAAAAAAGCGATTCACCTCGATCACTGGGACCCACCGGCTACATCTTCGCACGCAAGGAAGTGCCTGACATTCGGGACCCACCTGGTCGAAGCGTATGTAGCGTTGTCATTCTGGTCGCGAACGTGTATGTACATATATCTTTGGTGGATGTAGAGGCGCGACGTGTCGTAGTAGAGGCGCCAGACGTGTCATAGTAGAGGCGCCGACGTAGCATGTACACGCGTACGCACGCATAACGCCAGGTGCAAGAAAAAAAATACGGCCACGTATGTGTACATATGGGCGGGGTCTCGAACGCCTACTCGCGCATACGTAGGGCCAGGGCTCGTGTACATGGCTGGTTCGGAACAGAGAAATAGCGTCATCGTCGTGTTCATGGGGAGGCAACGGAATACGTCGTGTTCATGGGGAGGCAACGGAATGCGTGGGAGCCAACCGGCTGGGTCGGAACGTAATGTGTGGTCGTGTTCATCGGGAGGGCTTGGAAGGAATAGGCGATGGAAATGAGGCCTGGCGTACCGCAAAACGGAGGAAACGGACCTCCTACGTTCGGAACGGGGTCCTGTTGATCGGGAGGGGTGTGGCGTACTGCAAAACGGAGGAAACGGACCTCCTACGGTCGAAACGGGGGTCCTGTTGATCGGGAGGGGTGGCGTGCCGCCAAAGCGGGCCAAACGGACCTCCTCACGGTCGAAACGGGGTCCAGCTTGATCGGGAGGGTGTGGCGTACCACAAAAGCAGACGAAACGGACCTCCTATGGTTGAAAGGGGGTCCTGTTGATCGGGAGGGTGTGGCGTGCCAAAAGCGGACACAACGGACCTCCTACGGTCGAAACGGGGGTCCTGTTCATCGGGAGGAGTGTGGCGTACCGCAAAATGGGACTCCACGGGATACTGTTCATCTCAACTGTCGACCTCCTCCAGCCTCCACGGGCTACCGTCGACCACCTCCAGCCTCCACGGGCTCCTGTTCGTCCAGCCTCCACCGCGCGCTACTCCACCGGCTACTGTTCAACCACCCCTCCACAGGCACCCCTCCACCGTCTACTATTCATCCAGCCCTCCACACCACGGGGTCCTGTTCAACCACCCCTCCACGGGCACCCCTCCACCGTCTACTATTCATCCAGCCCTCCACACCACGGGTCTTGTTCAACCACCCTCCACAGGCACCCCTCCACCGCTCATCGTCCATCCATCCCTCCACCACACCACGGGTCCCTGTTCATCCAGAGGAAACGCCACCGCCATCGCTCATCCAACCCCCCCGCAACGCTCACTTGTTCATCCAATCGATCGGCTTCGCTTAGCAGCAGATGGCGGTAATCGCTCGATCGGGTTCGATTAACAGCCATCAATCGATCACTCGGGAATTGATGTCGTAGCCTGCGGTCTGTCGCCCGGGTTCGATTAGAGCCCAACGCCTCGCCGGGTTCGATTAGAGCTAACGCCTACGCACACGCCAGCAGCGTCGTGTACAAGAGAAGCAGCGCATCGCCGCCCCGACCTCCCACCGTAACGGAACTCCCGAAATTTTCCTCGCCCTCGCCCGACCCACAGTTTTTCCCGTCATGGACGGCCCAAAGAATGTCATGCAGCTGCGTCTCCGGCCCGCCCAGGACGAAAATCCCATTTTCTGTCATGATTTTTTGTCATAGAAGTAGGAGCCCACCACATCTATGATGATACCGGGTTTTGTCACAATTATCGTCATAGAAGTGTCATATGTATGACAAAAAAATTTTTCGTTCGGCCCAAAATGTCATGGATGTGTCTTTTTTTTGTAGTGACCGTTCTGGGCCTGGCCCAATAATGCCCCGCGCTTATATGTGGCCCAAGCACGGGGGCTCCTGTTGGTGTACAAAAGTAGGGGTCCCTTTTTGTACCCCTTTACTTATGCGTGGGCAGTCGAAGCCCCACACCCCTGGCCACACTTAGCGGGGCAGAGGAAGGGAGCAAAGACACAAGACAACCAGAGCAACGCCAAGCCAGAGACACGACGAGAAAAAAGGCGAGGTGGACTCCCCCGGCAAGGCCCTTGCCGGGACTGCCTCCACAGACCCGACAAGAACCTTGTCGGGGCAACTTGCCCAACGCCAGCAAGGCTGCCACCCTTGAGCGTGAGAGTTCCGACGCCCTCAACCACATTGGAACCAAAGCTCGGGAGGCACCTCCGTGGTGGCATGCAGATCTTTGTGAAGACCAAGTGCATGCAAGTTTAGATGAGAATCAGAAGAAGAAGATTCTCGGCAGGATCCTTGCCGAGGGTACCCACGAGAACCCCCAGCAAGACCCTTGCCGGGGACGCCCACGACGCCGCGGCAAGACCCTTGCTGGGGCCCCAGCAAGACTCTTACCGAAGACATCCGCGGGACCACAGCCAGGCCCCCACCAATCAAGACTCCACCGTCATTTCCACACAGCTGCCAGCCAACCAACTAGGCGAGCACCTGCGTGGCGACGTACGGCCCCCAGACCAACTCAGCAAGCACCTGCGTGGTGGCATGCAGATCTTCATGAAGACTCTGCCACCGCACCAACTCAGCAGCCAGCCAGCCAGTGTGGCACAACACGCCTCATCGGCTCGGACGCGCGTCGAAGCCAGGCGAGGCAGCGACAGCTGGGACGAGCTTCCTTGCCGTCCCCGATAAAGCAAGAAGGGCACGTCGGCGGCGCATTAAATGCGTTTGTCCTACGGTGCCAGGAGATAGACTCGACTAATGTACAACTTTCCACCTCTTGTGTGCCACTGTGGCAACCCCTTTTGGCTATAAAAGGAGGCCCACGACGTACGAGGAAGGATTCGAACTTTTTGGACCCTACACGCCTTGTAGCTAGTCCAAGAACACCAGATAAACATAAACCAGCAGGAGTAGGGTATTACGCATCACTTGCGGCACGGACCTGGATAATCCCCCTGCGTTGATCTTCTAATCCCGCTCTTTCCACAGCCCCGCGCCCGCCAACCGTAGCAAAAGGGATTCTATGTGATCCCGTAGGTGTCGTTTCCCCTGACACGGCTCTTATGACTTGCACTCCAAGTCCCCTGGGTGTCTTCTGGTCCAAGAAAAATCATCGTGAAGTTTTATTCTGTTTGGACTCCGTTTCATATTCCTTTTCGCCGAAGCTCAAAAACAAGGGAAAAAACAGAAACTGGCACTGGGCTCTAGGTTAACAGGTTAGTCCCAAAAATAATATAAAATAGCATATTAATGCATATAAAACATCCAAAATAGATAGTATAATAGCATCAAACAATAAAAGTTATAGATACGTTGGAGACGTATCAAGCAACCACAAGCTTAATTCCTGCTCGTCCTCGAGTAGGTAAATGATAAAAACAGAATTTTTGATGTGGAATGCTACCTAACATATTCATCCATGTAATTTTCTTTATTGTGGCATGAATGTTCAGATCCATAAGATTCAAAACACAAGTTTAATATTGACGTAAAAACAATAATACTTCAAGCATACTAATAAAGGAATCATGTCTTCTCAAAATAACATGGCCAAAAAAGCTATCCCTACAAAATCATATAGTCTGGCTATCCTCCATCTTCATCACATAAAATATTCAAATCATACACAACCCCGATGACAAGCCAAGCAATTGTTTCATACTTTTGATGTTCTCAACTTTCACGCAATACATGAGCGTGAGCCATGGACATAGCACTATAGGTGGAATAGAATATGGTGGTTGTGGAGAAGACAAAAAGAAGGAGATAGTCTCACATCAACTAGGCGTATCAACGGGCTATGGAGATGCCCATCAATAGATATCAATGTGAGTGAGTAGGGATTTCCATGCAACAGATGCACTAGAGCTATAAGTTTATGAAAGCTCAAAAGAAAACTAAGTTGGTGTGCATCCAAACTGCTTGCTCACGAAGACCTAGGGCAGTTTGAGGAAGCCCATCGTTGGAATATACAAGCCAAGTTCTATAATGAAAAATTCCCACTAGTATATGAAAGTAACAACATAGGAGACTCTCTATCATGAAGATCATGGTGCTACTTTTGAAGCACAAGTGTGGAAAAGGATAGTAACATTGCCCCTTCTCTCTTTTCTTTCTCTTCTTTTTGTTTGGCTTCTTTGGCCTCTTTTTTTGTTGGCTTCTTTGGCCTCTTTTATTTTTCCTCACATTGGGCAATGCTCTAATAATGAAGATCATCACACTCTTATTTACTTACAACTCAAGAATCACAAGTCGATACTTAGAACAAAATATGACTCTATATGAATGACTCCGTGATTATCTAAGGGATGTGCAATGACTCAAGAGTGACATGTATGAAAATTATGAACGGTGGCTTTGCCACAAATACTATGTCAACTACATGATCATGCAAAGCAATATGACAATGATGGAACGTGCCATAGTAAAACAGAATGGTGGAAGTTGCATGGCAATATATCTCGGAATGGCTATGGAAATGCCATAATAGGTAGGTATGGTGGCTGTTTTGAGGAAGGTAAAAGGTAGGTGTAAGGTACCGGCGAAAGTTGCGCGGTACTAGGGAGGCTAGCAATGGTGGAAGGGCGAGAGTGCGTATAATCCATGGACTCAACATTTGTCATAAAGAACTCACATACTTACTGCAAAAATCTATTAGTCATCGAAACAAAGTACTACGCACATGCTCCTAGGGGGATAGATTGGTAGGAAAATACCATGGCTCTTCCCCGGCCACCACTCATAAGGAATACAATCAATAAATAAATCATGCTCCAACCTCATTACATAACGGTTCACCATACGTGCATGCTACGGGAATCACAAACTTTAACACAAGTATTTTTACAATCCACAATTACTCACTAGCATGACTCTAATATCACCATCTCCATATCTCAAAACAGTCATAAGGAATCAAAGTTTTCATAGTATTCAATGAACTTTATATGAAAGTTTTTATTATATCCCCCATGGATGCCCATCATATTATGACTAAATTCATAACCAAAGCAAATTACCACGCTGTTTAGAGAGACTCTCAGAATAATATAAGTTAAGCATGAGAGTTCAACAATTTCTACAAAATAAAGCCACCACCGTGCTCTAAAAAGATATAAGTGAAGCACTAGAGCAAAACTGCCTATCTCAAAAGATATAAGTGAAGCACATAGAGTATTCTAATAAATCATGATTCATGCGTGTCCCTCTCAAAAGGTGTGTACAGCAAGGATGATTGTGGCAAACTAAAAAGTAAAGACTCATATCATACAAGATCTGATCATAAACTCAAAGTTTATCGAATCCCAACAAACGCACCACAAAAAGAGTTACATCATATGGATCTCCAAGAGACCATTGTATTGAGAATCAAAAGAGGTAGAGAGGAAGCCATCTAGCTACTAACTACGGACCCGTAGGTCTACAATGAACTACTCACGCATCATCGGAGAGGCACCAATGAACATGATGAACCCCTCCGTGATGGTGTCTAGATTGGATCTGGTTGTTCTGGAACTTGCAGCGGCTGGAATTGATTTTCGTCGACTCCCCTAGGGTTTCTGGAATATTGGGGCATTTATAGAGCAAAGAGGTGGTGTGGGAGGCCACCGAGGTGGGCACAACCCACCTGGGCGCGCCTGGGGGCCAAGGTGCCCCCTGGTGGGTTGTGCCCCCCTCGGGGCACCCACCTGGTGCTTCTCCGGCCCATAGGGTGTCTTCTGGTCCATCAAAATTCCACAAAAAGTTTCGTTGCATTTGGACTCTGTTTGGTATTGATTTCCTGCGATGTAAAAAACAAGCAGAAAACAGCAATTGGCACTTGGCACTATGTCAATAGGTTAGTACAAAAAATGATATAAAATGATTGTAAAACATCCAAGAATTATAATATAACATCATGGAACAATCAAAAATTATAGATACGTTGGAGGCATATTAGCATCCCCAAGCTTAATTCATGCTCGTCCTCGAATAGGTAGATGGTAAAAACATATTTTTGATGTGGAATGCTGCCTAACATGTTCATCACATATTCTTTTCTTTGTAGCATGGACATTTGGACTTTTATATGGTTCAAAGCAATAGTCTAGTTTTGACATGAGGACTTTAATATTCAAGCATATCAACAAGCAACCATGTCTTTCAAAATATCAACGCTAAAATAAGTTATCCCTAGCCCATTATGCTCAACCATTGATCCATTCATGAAACAAACTCGCATATTAGCTACACCCAATGCTCAAGTACGATCATAGTGCCCCTTAGTTGGTGCTTTATAAGAGAAGATGGAGACTCAAATAAAAATAAAAATTGCATAAAGTAAAAGAAAGGCCCTTCGCAGAGGGAAGTAGGTATTTGTAGAGGTGCCAGAGCTCAAAGCGAAAAAGATAGAGATGAAAAGATTTTGGGAGGCATGCTTTTCCTGCAACAAAAATGATCGAGTAGTTCCTAATACTTTCCATGCTAGATATATCATAGGTGGTTCCCGAACAGAAATTAAAGTTTATTCCTTTTTCAACCATACTTTCACTTTCCATGGCTAGCTGTATCCACGGGTGCCTTCCATACCAACACTTTCCAAGGAATTTATTATTTGACAACATAAAGTAAATTCATTTTTCATTTCGGGTTTGGGCATCCCTAATACCTTTGCCTTACTCTCGTGCAATGACAAGTGAATAAACACTCATCTTGAGAATAACATATCTATCATGGAAATATATTAGCCACCCCTACCGTTTCATGAGCGGTACGAGCACATAAAAGAGAAATTTATTTTGAAATTAGAGATGGCTCATACAAATTTGCTTAGAACGGCAAAATAATACCGCATATAGGTAGGTATAGTGGACTCATGTGGCAAAACTGGTTTAAAGGATTTTTTATGCACAAGTAGTGATCATACTTGGTGCGAAATGAAGGCTAGCAAAAGATTGAGAAGCGAATAACCAAGAAACGAAAAATCTCATAAGCGAGCATTAATCATAACTAACATCGAATAATGCACCACAAGTAGGATGTAATTTCATTGCATAACTATTGACTTTCGTGCTTGCATAGGGATCACAAACCTTAACACCAATATTCTTACTAAATCATAATTACTCATCAACATGACTCACATATCACATCATAATATCTCAAAACTATTACAAAGAATCAAGTTTATTTTGTCCAATGATCTTCTTGAAAGTTCTTATTATATCCTCCTTGGATATCTATCACTTTGTAACTAATTTTCATATGTTGCTTTCGATAAGCTCAAACAAATATAAGAGAAGATCATGAGCATAATATTTGTTTCTCTCAAATTAATTTAAGTGAAGGAAGAGAGAATTTCTTAAAAATTTACTAACTCTCAAATAAATCTAAGTGAAGCAAGAGAGCATTTCTTAAAAAATACTAAAGCACACCATGCTCAAAAACATATAAGTGAAGCACTAGAGCAATTTCATAGCTCATAAAGATTTAAGTGAAGCATAGAGAGCAATTCTAACAAGTCATAGCATAATTTTGGCTCTCCCAAATAGGTGTGTCCAGAAAGGATTCATGACTTAAAACTAAAAGCAAAACAAGCAAAGATTCATATCATACAAGACGCTTCAAGTAAAACTCATAATATGTGACGAATAAAAATACAGCTCCAAGTAAAATACCGATGGTCGTTAGAAGAAAGAGGTGATGCCACTCGGGCATCCCCAAGCTTAGTTGCTTGCTTATATTTGGATAATAGCTTGGGATGCCATGGGAATCCCCAAGCTTAGGCTCTTCTTACTCCTTATTCCTTCATCCATAGTAATGTCACCGAAAACTTGAAAACTTCAATCACACAAAACTGAACAAAACCTTCGTGAGATTCGTTAGTAAAAGAAAACAAATCACTACTATAAGTATTGTTGCAAACCCATTCATATTTTATTTTTGCATTATATCTACTATATTCCAACTTTTCTATGGCAAAAACTCTTCAAAGGAAACCATAGAATCATCAAAACAAGCACACAATGCAAAGAAAACAGAATCTGTCAAAAACAGAACAATTCTAGCAATATGGATATTTCGAATACTTCCGAAACTCCAAAAATTCTGAAATATTAGGACCACGTGAGCAATTTGTATATTAATCTTCTGCAGAAATAATTGGTATTTTATCATGCTTCTGTTAAAAATGAGAATTAGTTCGTGAGCGCAAAAGTTTCTGTTTTTTAGCAAGATCAAATCAACTATCACCCATAAGAAGGTGATGACTCAACATAAAAGTAAATAGATAGGCCCTTCGAAGAGGGAAGCAGGGATTTGTAGAGGTGCCAGAGCTCGGTTTTGAAATAGAGATAATTTATATTTTGAGCGGCATACTTTCATTGTCAACATAACAACTAAGAGATGACGATATCTTCCATGCTAAACAAATTATAGGCGGTTCCCAAACAGAATTGTAAAGTTTATACTCCACCTCCTCCACAAGCATCAAACCAAGGCTCGATCGAAACAACTAGTGCCTCCAACATTCAACGGGTCCTGTGGGGAGTTTTTTTGCAATTATTTTGATTTAGTTTGCATAAAGCATGGAATTTGGGCATCCCGATGACCAGCCATTTTCTCATGAGTGAGGAGCGGAGTCCACTCCTCTTGAGAATAACCCTCCTAGCATGGAAGATAAGGGCAGCCCTAGTTGATATATGAGCTATTAGAGCATGCAAAACAGAATGATTATTTGAAGGTTTAGAGTTTGGCACATATAAATTTACTTGGAACGGCAGGTAGATACCGCATATAGGAAGGTATGGTGGACTCATATGGAATAACTTTGGGGTTTAAGGGATTGGATGCACAAGCAGTATTCCCGCTTAGTACAAGTGAAGGCTAGCAAAAGACTGGGAAGCGACCAACTAGAGAGTGACAACAGTCATGAACATGCATTAAAATTAATAAACATTGTATACAAGCATGAGTAGGATATAATCCACCATGTACATAAATATCGTGAAGGATATGTTGATTTGTTTCAACTACATGCGTGAACATGTGCCAAGTCAAATCACTTGAATCATTCAAAGGAGGATACCACCCCATCATACCACATCACAACCATTTTAATATATAGCATGTTGGCACGCAAGGTAAACCATTATAACTCATAGCTAATCAAGCATGGCACAAGAAACTATGATCTCTAATTGTCATTACAAACATGTTTATTCATAATAAGCTGAATCAAGAACGATGAACTCATCATATGTACAAAAACAAGAGAGGTCGAGTTCATACCAGCTTTTCCCATCTCAGTCAGTCCATCATATATCATCATAATTGCCTTTCACTTGCACAACCGAATGGTGTGAATAATAATAAGAGTGCACGTGCATTGGACTAAGCTGGAATCTGCGAGCATTCAATAAACAGGAGAAGACAAGACAATATGGGCTCTTGGTTAAATCAACAATGATGCATATAAGAGCCAATTCAACAATTTAATCATGGTCTTCTCCTACTGACCCCCAAAGAAAAGAAAAGAAATAAAAACTATTTACACGGGAAAGCTCCCAACAAGCAAAAGAAGAACGGGAAATATTTTTTGGGTTTTCTTTTTAATTATTACTACTACAGCAGGAAAAATAAACTACTACTAATTTTTTTTGGTTTTTCTTAAGGTTTATGAAACACACAAGAAGAAAGAAGGAAAAAGAAAATAAACTAGCATGGATATCATAGTGAAAGAGTATGAGCACCGACATCTAGCAATGAGTGTGTGTGAACATAAATGTAATGTTGGTGAGAAATATGTACTCCCCCAAGCTTAGGCTTTTGGCCTAAGTTGGTCTATTGCCAGGGATAGCCTGGAGGATACCCGTAGGTGTAGCTGGGGTCGTACTGTGGTGAAGAATAGTTGGGATCATACTGTGATGAAGAGGACTCTGACTGCCACTGGCTGGCAACCGCCTCCGGATCCCAAGAATAAACAGACTGTCGTGGAGGCTCATCTTGTGGTTCCGGTTCCGGGGCTGGTGTAGGATTCTGATAGGCTTGAAAGGCCGCCCACGGAACGATGTGAGGACCTGCAGACAAGTTAAACAAAGAAGGAGAAGGCAAAGTAATAGTCTCAGGGTGATGTTTATCAAAGTATAATTTATATTTAAGCTCCCCTTCCTTGCCCTTAACAAGAAAGTCATGCGCTAGCATACTATTATAATCTAAATAAGCACGGGGCAACGATGTTTCTTCTTTCTCCAAATGCCTAATAGATATATCAAAATATTCAGCTAGGCATGAAGCATAAATGCCTCCAAAGATGGGGCCCTTAGTACGGTTCAGACTTAACCGTCTAGCAACAATTCCACCCATACTAACAGAGTTATTGCGGTATAAACCATGGAACAAAATAATAATATCAGAAACACTAAGGTTTCCACATTTCTCGTGACCAATCAAGCAACGACTAGCAAATCAGGCAAAGTAGCGTAAAACAGGAAAATGTATGCTAGTAATCCTTGCAAACCTCGCAAAATTCAGCTAATGGCATCTCCTTAACAACGTCGTATAAACAAAATTCTACTGATGGAGGTGATTTCTTAGGGAAAAAGTAGAAGTTTTGCACAAAAGTATTTGTGAGTAAGAGATACTGATGACATTGGTCGCGGAAGAAGTTGGTGAGGCCAACATTCTCAATCAATAAATAGAAATCCTCATAAATCCCGGCTCTCCTCAAGAAGTCATCGGAAGGCCATTCACACGCCTTGGGACCTCCATGATGCAAGGCAAATTATATTTGGGCTTCTGCTCTTCTTCCTTTTGTTTTTCCATCGAGCTTCGGCTCACGAGCCCCTCAAAAGTCTCTTCATTATTTTCTGAAATAATCTGAAATGTTTAGTAACTTCAAACAAAAGTGAACCAACTTCAATAAAATTGATAGCAACTACTCCTACAAGTGCCTAGGGCCTATATCAAGCATTAGAACTACTTGGAACCATATAAATTTGACATGCAAGCTCAAGAATGGTCACCTATGCAGCACAAATTTGCAAAGAATAAAGCACTAGAACAAAAACTAATTGGACCAATGGAGGAGTCACATACCAAGGAACAATCTCCCCAAGCAGTTTTGCGAGAGGTGCTTTGAGCAAGGAAATCAAAAATCACAGCAAAAGTGGTCAAACTTCGAGCTTGAGTTGGTTTTTCGGGTTTGTGTGAGGCAAAGGAAGAAGATGGGTGCAGGGATAAGTGGAGGAGGGCCACCGTGGGCCCACGAGGCAGGCGCGCCCAGGTAGGGCACGCCTGCACCCTCCTCGGCAGTGGCAGCTCCCAGCGGTAATTTTTGCACTATAAATCCTCAAATATTCCCGAAAAAATCATATTAAATTGGCATGGCATTCTCGAGAACTTTTATTTTCGGATATTTTATATTGCACGGATAAGTCAGGAAACAGACAGAAAAATACTATTTTTACTTTATTTCAACTAAATAATAGAAAGTATAAAGAGGGTACAGAAGGTTGTGCTTCTAGTTTCATCCATCTCATGCGCGTCAAAAGGAATCCACTAACAAGGTTGATCAGGTCTTGTTAACAAACTCATTCCGACTAACATGGAACCGGAGAAATTTCAAATAACACTATGTTACCTCAACGGGGATATGAACATCCCCAATAATAAGTATATTATATTTCTTCTTGATAGCAGGGATAGGAAATTCAAAACCTCCAAATATAATCGGTGGAATTTTTCCAATAGAGTTGATACTATGAACTTGAGGTTGTTTCCTCGGAAAGTGTACCGTATGCTCATTATCATTAACATGAAAAGTGACATTGCCTTTGTTGCAATCAATAACAGCCCCCTGCAGTATTAAGGAATGGTCTTCCAAGAATAATAGACATACTATCATCCTCGGGAATATCAAGAATAACAAAGTCCGTTAAAATAGTAATGTTTGCAACCACAACAGGCACATCCTCACAAATACCGGCGGTTATAGCAGTTGATTTATCAACCATTTGCAAAGATATTTCAGTAGGTGTCAACTTATTCAAGTCAAGTCTACGATATAAAGAGAGAGGCATAACACTAACACCGGCTCCAAGATCACATAAAGCAGTTTTAACATAATTTCTCTTAATGGGGCATGGTATAGTGGGTACTCTTGGATCTCCAAGTTTCTTTGGTATTCCACCCTTAAAAGTATAATTAGCAAGCATGGTGGAAATTTCAGCTTCCAGTATCTTTCTTTTATTTGTAACAAATTCTTTCATATATTTTGCATAAGGATTCATTTTGAGCATATCAGTCAATCGCATACGCAAAAAGATGGGTCTAATCATTTCAAAGAAAGCGCTCAAAATCCTCATCATCCTTTTTCTTGGATGGTTTCGGAGGAAAAGGCATGGGTTTCTAAACCCATGGTTCCCTTTCTTTACCATGTTTCCTAGCAACGAAGTCTCTTTTATCATAACGTCGATTCTTTGATTGTGGGTTATCAAGATCAACAGCAGGTTCAACTTCTACTTCATTATCATTACTAGGTTGAGCATCATCATGAACATCATCATTAACATTTTCACTAGGTTCATGTTCATTACCATATTGTGTTTCAACATCAGACATAGAGATATCATTTGGATTCTCAGATGGTTCAGCAATGGGTTCACTAGAAGTTTGCAAAGTCCTATCATTTTTCTTTTTCTTCCTTTTTGAAGAACTAGGTACATCAATATTATTTTTCTGAGAATCTTGCTCGATTCTCTTAGGGTGGCCTTCAGGATACAAAGGTTCCTGAGTCATTCTACCAGTTCTAGTAGCCACTCTAACAGCGTAATCATTTTTCTTACTATTCATTTCATCAAGCACTTCTTTCTGAGCTTTAAGTACTAGTTCTACTTGAGTGGTAACCATAGAAGCATGTTTGCTAACAAGTTTAAGTTCACCTCTAATATTAGCCATATATTCACCCAAGCGTTTAATCATATAAGCATCTTGTTTTAATTGTCTACCAAAATAAGCATTGAAGTCATCTTGCTTAAACATAAAGTTATCAAACTCATCCAAGCACTGACTAGCAATTTTAGTAGGAGGGACTTCAGCTTTAGCATATCTATAGAGAGAATTTACCTTTACTACCTGTGTCGGGATATCGGGATCAGGAGGTTCTTCAGTGAATAAAAAATTAAGATCATATACTTCTTCAACAAGCGGTAAATTAAGACCATGTATTTCTTCAATAGGAGGTAAATTCTAAACATCTTCAGCTTTAATAACTTTTTCTTTCATAGATTTTTTTGCCTCTTGCATATCTTCCGGACTGAGAAATAGAACACCTCTCTTCTTCGGAGCTGGTTTAGGAATAGGCTCAACAATTGGAGCAGGAGCTGGCTCAGGAGGTGCCCAATTATTTTCATTTGTCAACATATTATTCAATAGAATTTCAGCTTCATCCGGTGTTCTTTCCTTGAAAAGAGAACCAACACAACTATCCAGGTAATCTCTGGAAGCATCGGTTAGTCTATTATAAAAGATATCAAGTATTTCAGGTTTCTTAAGAGGATGATCAGGCAAAGCATTAAGTAACTTGAGAAGCCTCCCCCAAGCTTGTGGGAGACTCTCTTCTTTAATTTGCACGAAGTTGTATATTTCCCTCAAAGCAGCTTGTTTCTTATGAGCAGGGAAATATTTAGCAGAGAAGTAATAAATCATATCCTAGGGACTGCGCACACAACCAGGATCAAGGGAATTAAACCACATCTTAGCATCACCCTTTAATCAGAACGGAAATATTTTGAGTATATAAAAGTAACGCGATCTCTCATCATTAGTAAACAGGGCGGCTATATCATTTAACTTAGTAAGATGTGTGTCGGGGAGGCTGATCATACCCACGAACACCTATGGGGCCGGTGGACCAGGCCCCTTTGTGGTTCGGAGGGGGGCGGAAATCGCACGAAGAGCGGATCGAGGTGAGGCACACGAGCAGTTTACCCAGCTTCGGAGCTCTCCGGAGAGATAAAACTCCTACTACTGCTTGTTTGATGTATTGTGTTCTTGCTAGGGAGCGATGCGAGCTACAAAACCTAGCGTGAGCGTATCTGGTCTCTAGTGAGTCGAATGAACCGAAACTCGAACCCTTTCTACGTTGCGCATGGGCCTCCTTTTATATGCTCAAGGGGTCTCCGACAGGTGGCAACATAGGCGAGGGTACAAATGTAAAAACAGGAGTTGGTACACCTACTCGAGCAAAGGTATAAAGGTAAAATACCTAACTCGACGGCAAGGGACAAAAGCAATAAATGCCCGTCGTTGTCGCCCAAACAAAGGCAACAGAGACCGTCAGTGCGCCACCGCCGCCACGATGGCAAGCTTGTCGGCGCCGCTATCGCTGCTCTCCGCTGGCTGCAGCCTCTCGACACGCCGCGCATGGAATGGTCCCATGGCGACACGCTGTCGGATGAGCTGGAGCGGAGATGGAGAGAGGTTGCTTGCCGCGGCAAGCGCCTTGCCGCGGCCGAATCCTTGTCGCGTCCGGAGGCTTGTCGCGCTCCGAGCCTTCCCGGCAAGCTCCTCTCGCCGGGGCCTTGCCTTCTGCATGCCTTGAGTGGCCTTCCCGGCAAGCTCCTCTTGCCGGGGCCTTGTCTTCTTAATCAAATACTTTGTTCTTGAATGGCTCCAAAGGAGCCACGGAGGATCTTGGCGGTGACGAGGCAAACCTCGCCGCTGAGGTCAGAATCGTCCATGCACGAGTACGGGATACTAGGGTACCCCTACTCTAGTACACCGACAGAGCCCCGGCTGGGCCGTACACGGTGCCGAAGCGTTGTCGGGCCAGGCCCAAAACAGTGCACGGTCACACGCGCCTCGACCACGCCGCAACTTCGCCCGGACCCACCACGACCCCCACTAACGGCACGCACCGAACGTGGCGTCGTCACGAGAGATCATGGGCGTGGTCGTGGGGTTTCTTTATTAGGAAAAGCGGAATGTCCGCCTCCCCTCTTTATAAGCGGAGGAAACAGGGCAGGCCGTCCACTCCGCCATTGCTGTCTTGTCAAGAAAACCACCGCCGCTCCCCTTCTTCTCCGGGCGAAGAGAGCAGCGCCCGCCCCTTTCGCCACAAGCGCGCTCACCGCCGTCGGCCTCCTCCGCCCTCGCCATGGCTCAAAGCCGACAAGGAGAAGGGCGTCAAGTCGGCCGAGGCGCAGCTGCTCGCAAGGCGCAAGGCAAGGAGCGGGCCATCTTCCCCTAGCTCGGTGCAAGGGAGCTGCGGGATGTCTTCTATCTCTTTTGGTCGACGGAGACGCGTGCGCATCCGCGCATCGAAGGTACTCCCGCCTCCGCTTCGATTTGGCCCCAACTGGTACCCCTTTTTGCCCTTTTTTTCTATTGCGGGCTTTGCCCGCCTTTTCCGAAGTTCTTCTGCGACATCATGAACACATATGGCCTCCGCCTCCTTGATTTCACCCCCAACACCGTCTTGACCATGGCAGTTTTCAAGCACCTTTGCGAAAACTTTGTCGGAGTCCACCCAAATGTGGCACTCTTCCGCCACTTCTTCGTGCCTGCGTCGAGAGAGGAGAGCCACTTGCCGGAGGGATAGCTCGGGTCTCCTGTGATCGGCAAGAAAGAAGCCTATCTGGAAGGAGAGTTCCGCAACAAGTGGGAGGAGTGGAGAGCCAATTGGTGTTGGGTCGTGAGGAGAACCCGCAGCCCTTCATCGCTGCAGGCGCCAAACCCCAATAGTGCGCGGCAGAGATTGGAGTAACTTGGCGCCGGAGGATGCGAGGTTGAAGATAGTCAGTGACCTGGATTTTGCGCCTCGGGCTTGCCGGATTAACCGTAAGCGCAGCTTGGCGCAGACTTCCTTCGCCGCCAGACGCTTCCCTTGCAGGAGAGGAGGAGGCCTGCTTGGGAGTTCCAAAATGCGGCGTATATTATGAGGTTGCGCCTGGCCTGAACTGGAATTTCACCGCCTTGGAGTTGGATGCGATGCTGCTAGAGCTGTTCAAGAACGACCCGATCACCCCGAGTGGTTTAGGTTGCCGAGGGGTCGTCCCATTGTGCAACAACTTCGGCGCCGACCGCATCCGCGCCATGATGCCGCCAGCGATTCCCATGGGATCGCTCCAACTGGCAGGAGCCCCCTGACGAGGTCGTGCAGCAGTTCTTCGACGACTTGGAAGAAGTGCCGATCCGCTCCGACGAGCAGAAAAGGCTCACTCGCGACACTACCGACGAGGAGATGGCGCGTATTGCCACCAGGGTGGAGGAGGCGGCAGCAGCCGCTGCCACTGGAGCCTTCGGGTACACCATGGAGGAGGCGGACGCTGCAAAGGCGGCAAGCCTTGCCAAGCGAAGGGAGATCGCCGGCGAGGACGAGCTTGTCGAGCCCGAGGCCGGGTCGAGTGGACCCGCCGAGGGCGCTTCTTCTCCACCACCCAGCGACTTGCCGCCAGCGGAGCCCCCGGCTCCGCTGAAGAGGCGTCTCCGCAAGGCCGGAGACGAGTCGGGCGGCACATCGCCCACAAGAAGAAGCGCCATGACGCGCTTCATCAAGCAAGCGAGGTTGCGCCGCTGAGCGCCACACTGCTGCGACAATAACCGGGCGGGATCTTCTCAAAGCCACCGCCGACGCCTCGCTAAGCGGGCGAAGAGAGCCCACTCCCCGCCTCGTCGCACCGAGGCGAGCCGGAGTTTGACTTCTCTGCGCCAGCTCCGAGGAGGAAGGCGAAGAGTAAGCTCTTGAGATTGTGCTTGTATTTCTTCAATTTTATTGCTTCATCTTGAATCTGATTTGCTTCGTTCGGACTCTTTCCTTTTCGTGACGCTGGCCCGTAGAGTGTCAAGAGGGCCAAGATCCCGACGTCGTTGAGGACGATTCTCCCATGGCAACAGGGGACGCGTCCGAGACCCCCTTGCCGAACCCGGCAACCCTTCCTCAGAGCAGCCCCCAGCACAGCCCCCAAAGTAAGTGTGCGGTTTTCTCCTTACTATTAGGTGTGTAGGGGTGCTCCTTCTTTGTTGATACCTGATTGTTTGCTTGTGTAGGAGCAGAGCAGCCTCATCAGGAGGGCTCGGAAGCCGCCCCCGAAATCCTGTCTGCTGCCACTACGCCGCCAAGGGAGGATTCTCTCAAGGGAGTGCCCTCCACAAGGGAGGCCACTCCGGCAAGGGAGGCTACCCGGCAAGGGACAGCGCCAAGACCCTCCAAAGTGGTCGAGGCCGTGGCTGCGGATCCCGTTGCAGGTAATTTCCTTATACGAAAATCTCCCTTGGGCTTGTTTTCTTTTGTTTCTCTTTTTGAACATTTGCTTGACTGATCTTTCTTCGTCTGACGCAGAGCCGATGGAGGTCGAGGCTGCCGGCGAGGAGGAAGCGCGCGGCAACACCGACGAGGCCGCCGTCCTGGAAGAAGAGGTTGTTGATGTGGAAGAAGAGGCCGTCAGCCGAGCTCTGTTGGCGAGAAGGCCACCGAGGCTGCCGACGCAGGCCGGGCGAGGGTCGGGCGATCGTGACCGACGGCCCCTGAGGTCCGCAGGAGCGCCAGCGCCTACACCGACAAATACTCTCCCACCGCTGCCGCGGCCAGTTCGAGGAGCCCCAGCCGCCGCCACCAAGGCCGGCGAGGGTGTCTTCATCAAACTCCCCGGGAACTGAAGCTCAGGCGCCGGTCAAGGAGAGACCTTCGACGGCGAAGCTACTCGCCTCACTGGCTGGCGTTGGTGGGCCAGCGCCAAGCGAGTAGAAGCGGCAGTTCGAGGAGGAGCAGCTGCTGAAGAAGCTGTTGTCGCTCTACCGCGCCCGGCAAGCCAAGTTGGAGTCCCGGGAAGCACTTGTCGCAAGGGCAGGAGTGGACATGGAGAAGCGCGCAGAAGAGCTCCGAAGCGCCAACCAAGAAACTCTCCGCGACGTAGCAGAAGCGCGGGGGCAACTTGCAGAAGAGCGCACGGCCTTCATCCTTGAGAAGGCCGCAACTGAGGAGAACCACCGGATGGCTGCCGACAAGCTCTCCGCGCAGAAAGCGGTGGCGCAGCGGAAGGTCAACCTGGACAGCCACGAAGAAGACCTTGCCGCGCGCGAGGAGTCACTTGGCGGGGCGCTTAAGGAAGCGAAGGACGCTGCCGCAGCCGCCGAGGCCGCCAAGGAAGAGTTGAAGGCGAAGGTGGCACAGCTGGAGGCCAGCCTCAAGAAGAGCGGCGAAGAGCTTGCCGCGCTCAAGCATGAGCGCGAGAAGGACGCCTACACTCTTGGCGAGCTGCAGAGTCGTCTCGCTGATAGGGGCAAGGAGCTCGATGCCGCCAAGGATTCCAAGGCGGATCTTGAGCTGAAGCTGACCACTCTGACGCAGACGTTGGACGGCGCCAGAGAGCGGGAGGTGGGCTTGTTAGAGACGATCAAGGCCAAAGAGGAGCTGCTAGTGAATGTTGCCTCCACCCAGAGCGCCTTGAGGGAGAGCGTGGAGCACCGGATCAAGGTCTTGTGAACACCGCCACGACATCCACAACGAGCTGATGGAGCCGGGATGACGGACCTTGCATACTCCTCCGACGAGCATCTCCAACCCAGCGCCAAACTCAGTTTATTCTTCAAAGGCGTGGTGGACGGGTCTCCAGCGACTCGGGAAGAGGTCCCAAAGCAGCTGGCCGAGGAATCACGCTTAGATCTGTGCAAGAGCCCTCGAGAAGGTGTTGATAAAGGTGGCCTTCCATAATCCGGGCCTCAACCTTAACGGCGCCCTCGAGATCCTTGCCGCCAGATGCCAACGTGGAGGAGCTCAAAGCCCTTGTCGCACCCATTGTGGACAAGGTGAACAAGATCAAGCGGATTGATGGCGACCGCGTAGACTAGGTCGCCAATTTTATCTTTCCCTTGTCGCCGCCGATCATGTTTAGAACACTTTGTTAGATCAGCGACAAGTTATTTTGTAATATACTCTATCTTAGGCGATCAATGCAACGTTATTTCCTCTACTTGATTCCTTCCTTTGTACGCTTTCGCCTTACGCGTTTGGGGGACTTGTCGGTGCGGGCACCTTTGTCATGAAGCGAAAAGTGAACGTCACACTGCCGGGCGGTGCCGCCCGACAAGCAACCTTGTCGCGACTAGCCGCAGCTCACTTAAGTTGTTGAGCGGACTCGAAATAAAGTAAGGGCGCGACTAGCTCATGAGTTGGTTCCTCTCTGCATGTGTTTTCCATACAAAGTACTATCGTTCGAGGAAGATAACTTAAAATTTTAAAAATTGATTGCACAAACTTTGACAACGTAGCTTTTCTGTCTCTTGCTTCCCGATGAGGTTAAAAATCCTCGAGCGGTGCATGCTCAATAGTATTATAACCTCCTTACCCCCTGGTTAACTTGTGCGCGAGGGAGCCTTCCTTTCTTTGAGAAAAGAGAAAGATGAGAAAATAAAGTTATGGAGCCTAGCGGCTCAATTTTGCTTACCGGGTGTGGTTGTTGCACAAAGTGTTAGTCAAAACATGCAATAAAATGATGAAAGCATGAATTTGACAAGTTGTGCGCAACACATGAGCTTTCTTGATGCACGGGGTCTGCACCCGGCTTTGTACAAAGGATTACATGCAACAGCGGCAAGACTTGTACAAAAGGTGGTTGCCGGAACGGGTTCCGGCAACCGCGCCCTATGGGTAAAACTTACGAAGATGCTCAATGTTCTAGGAGTTGCTCACCGGGATGCCATCTTCGGTCTCAAGGCGGACAGCGCCAGGCCTAGTGACTCGTTTCACCCGATAAGGGCCTTCCCACTTTGGCGTCAACATGTTTGAATTCTTGGCGGACTGAATGTGCCGAAGAACAAGGTCGCCTTCCTCGAGATTTCTGGCACTAACTCTGCGGCTATGGTAGCGACGCAAAGCTTGCTGGTAGCGAGCAGCTCGCATACAATTTCAAGACGATCCTCCTCAAGGAGCAGCGCGTCATCTTGTCGCAGCTGCTCTTGCTCAAGCTCATCATAAGCGAGAACTCGAGGCGATCCGTGATACGAAGTTCCGTGGGGAGAACCGCCTCTGCTCCATAGACTAGAGCAAAAGGTGTCCGGCGGTGGCTCGATTTGGCGTCGTCTGATCGACCAAAGAACCACCGGCAGCTCCTCGATCCAGCTTTCTTCCGCGACTTGTGCAGCCTGTCGAAAGTTCTGGCCTTGAGCTCGCAGAAGACTTCAAGATTTGCCCTCTTCGCTTGACCGTTGCTTCTCGGGTGAGCAACGGAAGCAAAGGCACCTTGGCGCCAAGATCTTGGACGTCTTGCATGAAGGTGCGACTCAGAATTGTGTGCCGCTGCCGGTGATGATCCTGTTAGGGATTCCAAACGGCAAACAATCGACCAAGAACTTGATCACTGATCGTTGCTGTCACCTTCCTCATCGCTTCCACTTCCGCCACTTTGTGAACTTGTCGATGGCGGCGAACAAGTATTCAAAGCCCCGACAGCTCGGGGAAGGGGCCGAGGATGTCGAGCCCCGCATCGAAAATGGCTGTGATAAAGGGATCGTCTGGAGAGCCTCAAATTGGCCGGTGTATCTGCTTGGAATGGAACTGCACGCTTCACACTTGGTTACTTGTGCAGCTTGCATCCCGGAGGGTCTGTCGGCCAAGAAACCTTGCCGAAAAGCTTTGCCGGCAAGTGCTCTTGCACCAATGTGGTGACCACATATGCCTCCGCAGTATCTCTGCCAACAACTTCGGCCCATCTTCCCCGGAATACACTTCAATTTCACACCGTTGAGTCTTCTTCAGACAAAGATGTTGTCGACAAACCGTACATACTCGACCGCCGGGCTACTCTTTCCGCTTCTTCTCGCTCTTCGGAAGTTCTCATGTCTCAAGGAAATGGACAATCTGTCGTGCCCATGCTGGAGCTTGCGGCTCGACAACAAGGACTAAAGGCACATCACCGTCAAGGGAACATCAGCTTCTCTACGGCAAGAACCTGCGGCTCGCCGGAGCTTGACGCTCGGCAAGCTTGCCGGAGCAAAACTTGTCGGAAGCGCCCGCTTCAACGAACAAACCTCGGGCTTGTCGGAGCAGACTGCCTCAAAGATCAAGCTGGTATTGATCTTGGGGACCTTTGCAACGGCAACGGGAAGCTCACGGAAAGTAGTCACCAGAGATCAACTTCCTCTTCTTGCTTTGTCCAGCTTGATGGTGTTACGGTTGGTTGAGTCAGCTTGAGCACGAAAATCCCTGGTTCCACAGTGCAACTTAAGTGCAGCGCGCACTTTGACAGCCGTCAAGAATATCATTCTCGAGCTCTTGGAACATGTTCCATTTGCAGGCCGTCAAAGTGCTCTTCTAGCTTCCTCACTTCATCAACGTAGGCTTCCATCAACGGACTCGTAATCTTTTGTTCACTTGGCGGACGACAAGTTGCGAGTCACCCCGACAATAAGCTTTTTGATCCCAAGGTCCATCATGCGATCCCGAGACCGCAAGCAAACCTTCATAGTCTGCAGATTGTTTGTTGCTTGCTCCTTGGGAAAGTGCATCCGACTACGACTTGAGGTGCTCTCCGGTGGTGCGATAAGCAAGACGCCGCACCGGCGCCTTTGCAGCAAGAAGGCACCATCAAAGTAAATCAGCCACTCTTTACTTGCTTCCTTGACGGGAATGCTCGCCTCCGAATCTCTTCATCTGGCGTTGGCGCCCATTCTGCTATGAATTTCGCCAACGCTCTGCTTTGGATAGTTGATGTGCTTTCAAACTTGAGACCAAAGCTTGACAGCCCAATGCCCACTCAACACGCCTGCCCGTTGCGTCTGGATTCTGCAGGATCCTCTTCAGCGGAAAGCGAGTGACAACTGTGATCTCAGGTGCTTGGACATAAGGGCGCAGCTTTCTCGAGGCCATGAGGAGGCCGAAAAGCAATTTCGCACACCGTAGTACCTCGACCTAGCCCCCGCAGAGGGAATCGACAAAGTAGACTGGGCGCTGCACCATCCTTTTGTGCATCTGGTCATGCGTCTGCGCGGATTCATCCTTGTCGGGACCAGAGTCTGTCGGCGAAGCCCCCTGCTTGTCGCTGGATGTGCTTGCCGTGGTTGCTGGCTCGTCATCCGCCTCCCTCTCCGCTACTAACGCAGCACTAACCACTTGATTGGTTGCTGCTATATATAGCTGCAACTTCTCTTGTGGTTTAGGTGCGACAAGTGTTGGAGTGCAGGATGTATCTCTTTAAGTCCTGCAAGCGCAGCCTCCGCTTCGGAGTCCATTTCATTGGACCTGCCTTTTCAAAATCTTGAAAAATGGCAGGCGGCCAAGCAGAACCTAGAAATAAACCTCTGAGAGCAGCTACGCAACCGCAAGTCTTCGTACATCCTTGACGCGCTTTGGTGCTTCAATCTGCTCAATGGCCTTGATCTTGTCGGGATTAGCTTCAATCCCTCGTTGAGACACGAAGAACCCGAGAAGCTTGCCGGAAGGGACTCCAAACACGCACTTCTCGGGGTTGAGCTTGAGGTTGATCTTGCGCAGATTTGCAAAGGTCTCGCCCAAATCTTGAAGCAGAGTTGCTTTGTCCTTGCTTTTGACCACCGTGTCATCCATGTAGGCTTCTACATTTACGTGCATTTATGCGGCTCAAAAGCCGCCATGGACTACCCTTGCAAATGTTGAACCAGCATTCTTCAAACCGAAAGGCATCCGTATGAAACAAAGATGTGCCACATGGTGTGATGAATGCAGTCTTCTCCTCATCTTCTTCAGCCATGAAGATCTGATGGTATCCTGAGTATGCATCAAGAAACGAATGGAAATCACATCCAGCCGTGGAGTCAACAATCTGGTCAATGCGCGGCAAGGGAAATGGATCTTTGGGACAAGCTTTATTAACATCCGTGAAGTCAATACAAAGTCTCCATTTTCCATTTGCTTTGCGCATGACTACATGATTGGCCAACCACGTAGGATGGAGCACTCCTCTGACAAGGCCTGCTGCTTCCAGTTTCTTGATCTCTTCTGCTATGAATTCTTGGCGTTCCACTGCTTGCTTCCTGACTTTTTGCTTGACGGGTCGTGCATGAGGACAAACGGCCAGGCGGTGCTCAATCACTTCCCTGGGAACACCGGGGATGTCAGACGGTTGCCATGCGAACACGTCGACATTCGCCCGCAGGAAAGCAATGAGCGCCTTCCTATTTAGGGTCGAGAGAGGCACTGATGGTAAAGGTACCACCAGTGCTGTCCTCCTTCGCGGGCACCTTCTTGGTCTTTGGCGGAGCTACCATCTTCTTGCACTTGCCGGTGGAGCTCGGTGGTGCGTCCTCGACGGTAGCGCAGCACTCCGAAGAGGTGCGCTTGCCGGAGTAAGCATCGAGCTCTTGCCGGACTTGGACTTTGTCTTCTTCCCCGGGAGCTTCAGCGGCAAGTGTTCGGCAATCTGTCGCGGCTTTGCATCCCGGTAGATCTTGTCGGCACGTATAAGGGCATCCTTCTTGTCGCCATGGACGGAGATGACGCTTATCGGGCCTGGCATCTTGAGTAAGTTGTAGGCGTAGTGAGAGGCTGCCATGAACTTGGCGAGTGCCGATTTGCCAAGTATCCCATTGTAAGGCAATGGGAAATCGGCAACGACGACTGGGACCCTCTCACTCCTAAAGTTCAGCTCGCTGCCAAATGGTACCGGCAATGTAATCTTCCCCTTCGGCTTGCTCCTTCCCGGATTGATTCCTTGGAAGGTGCCGGTCTCTTCGAGCTCATTGTCGTCAGGATTTGAAGCTTCGGAGCACCGTGGAGGAGATCAGATTCAAGCCGCCCCGCCGTCAACTAGCATTTTGGTGACCTTGAGGTTGCGGATGGTTGGTGAGACCAACATCGGCAAGCACCCGACCGCAGCTATGCGATCGTGGTGGTCCTCAATATCAAAAACGATAGGCGTGCTGGACCACTTCAGAGGCTTGCGTGACTCTACGGATGGTTCCGCTGCATTGACCTCCCGCATCCATTGCTTGAGATGGCGGTGCGAGGTATGCAGGGAAGCACCTCCGTCAACGCAGAGGACCTCTGTGGCTTTCTGAAACTCCTGCTCATCAGCGTCGTCGTCTTCCATATCTTCGTTGTCGTCATCATCTTCATCCTTGTCGCGGCCGCGGGGAGGTCTGTCTCCTTGCCGTTGCTTTTGCCTTGCCGCGGCGTCTTCCCCGACCGGGACGTTTCTTGCTTGCTCCCCCAGCACCTTCCTGGGCCTTCTCTTTGTCGCTACCGCCAGACTCAGCCCTCTCATTGTTTGACAAGCTGCTCGACCTTCTTGGAGCTCTGGAGGTCGTGGCCCTTGGTGCGGTGGATCTTGCAGATCGCTTGCGGAGCCGTCACGCTTGTCGGCGGCCGCCACCGACCGGTGGTGGGCGCTGGCAACCTCCTTGCCGGAGCCACCAGCCTTGGCGTTCTTGTCGCCACCTCCATTGCCGGACTGCTCAACAGCTAGCACTTCTCTACCTTTCTTCTTCCTGTTGCCTCGCCGCCGACTATTCTTTGCCGGGGTGGCCTCCTCACTGTCAGATCCTGCTTCCGCATTCTCTCCTGGGAGTCTCCTCCCTTCCTCAGCGCGTGCACACTTGTCGGCCAAGGCGTACAGCTCACTGACGTCCTTGACTTTGCACATCGCCATCTCCTCCCTCATCCTGCGGTTCCGCACATTCGATGAAACGCTACCGATCACATGGCGGGGTGGACGTCTGGGATGTTGTAGTGCACACAGCTGAATCTCTGAATGAACTTGCGCAGGGACTCTCCTTCCTTCTGGGCGAGCAGATGAAGGTCACTCTCTTAGCCATGAGGCTTGTGGCCACCTGTGAAGGCGCCAACAAACTGATGGCACAGATCTGCCCAAGAGGATATGGAGCTGTCCGGCAAGTGCATGAGCCAAGATCTGACGTTGGGCTTGAGCACGAAAGCGGGAAGTAGTTGGCGAGGATCTTGTCGTCCCGTCCTCCCGCAGCCTGCACCGCGATGGTGTAGATGCCGAGGAACTCCGACGGATGCGTCCCGCCATCATACTTCTCCGCACGCCGGTTTGAAGTTTTTCCGCTGGGCCAATGGACTTGCCGCAGCTCACGAGTGAACGCAGGGCAACCTATCACAGACGGCAAGTCGCTGGCTCCTCCAGCGCGCCAAGACGTCAACAGAAGGCCAGCGCTTGTCGGATCGACGTCGCGCTTCTCTCCGGCGCTCGATGCGAAGTTCGAGCGTCCTCCTGTTGTCGCTCATGAAGAACTTGGCGCTGATCGCGGCGAAGCTCGCGGATCCGGCGACGCGGTGGAGTCGCTGTCGAGGTGGATCCGGTGAGTCGGCGATCTTGGCCTTCGTGGCGGAGAGTGCATGGTGGTTGCACCTCCGACAGTCTCGTCGCCACCGGCTCGTGCCTTGTCGTCTTGCCGCGGCAATGATGGCGTCGGTTGCCGTGGAGCGTCACCGTTGGCAAAGCCGATGAGGCTCTGGATAGTGGCCCTCCACTCGTCGACCTTGTTGGCCGTTGGAGGGTAGTCGAGGAGCAGCTGAGCTCTCGCCAGAGCTTCTGCTGGAGTAGTGGGTGGCATTGGCGACCGGTGCGAGGAGCGGATATGCTTGGACTTCTAACTACGTTAGAAGGAGCAGCACCCCGTCCGGGCGACCGTATCTCACTCGTGCCAGCATGTTGGCGCGCATGCTGGTCTTGAGGGTCTCGATCCAATGAACGTATGGCGTTGTGAATGCCGTGACGTTGTTGGTCCCGCGTCTCCTGAGATGGGCGCGGGGGATGCGCGGACGCCGAGGTTTGTGGGGCCTTGTCCTTGGACTTGGCAACGTCGCGGACACCTTCGTCGGCGCCCGTTCCTCCGCCGGCGTCTGCCCCACCACCCGTTTGTTGCGGTGAGGGTGGGTACGACGCGGACGGCTCTGCTGCTGCCGAAGCCTTCTTTTTCGGTGGCATGTTGAGGAAGATGTTGAGGACGCTGCTCGTGTGAACGTCGGATCAGATTCACACGGCCTCGACGCCTACCGGGCGCGCCAAAGATGTCGGGAGGCTGATCGTACCCACGAACACCTATGGGGCAGCGGACCAGGCCCCTTTGTGGTTCGGAGGGCGGAGATCGCCTGAAGAGCGGATCGAGGCGAGGCACACGAGCAGTTTACCCAGCTTCGGAGCTCTCCGGAGAGATAAAACTCCTACTGTTGCTTGTTTGATGTATTGTGTTCTTGCTAGGGAGCGATGCGAGCTACAAAACCCAGCGTGAGCGTATCTGGTCTCTAGTGAGTCGAATGAACCGAACCTCGAACCCTTTCTACTTTGCGCATGGGCCACCTTTTATATGCTCAAGGGTCTCCGTGGTGGCAACATAGGCGAGGGTACAAATGTAAAAACAGGAGTTGGTACACCTACTCGAGCGATGTCTGATTGCAAAATACCTAACTCGACGGCAAGGGACAAAAGCAATAAATGCCCGTCGATGTCGCCCAAACAATTAACAGAGACCGTCAGTGCGCCACCGCTTCGCCACGATGGCAAGCTTGTCAGCCGCTTATCGCTGCTCTCCGCTGGCTGCACAGCCTCTCGACACAGCGCATGGAATGGTCCCATGGCGACACGTTGCTGGATGAGCTGGAGCGGAGATGGAGAGGTTGCTTGCCGCGGCAAGCGCCTTTGCCGCGCCAATCCTTGTCGCGTCCGGAGGCTTGTCGCGCTCCGAGCCTTCCGGCAAGCTCCTCTCGCCGGGCCTTGCCTTCTGCATGCCTTGAGTGGCCTTCCGGCAAGCTCCTCTTGCCGGGCCTTGTCTTCTTAATCAAATACTTTGTTCTTGAATGGATCCAAAGGAGCCATGGAGGATCTTAAGCGGTGACGAGGCAAACCTGCCCGTGCTGGTGTCAGAATCGTCTGCAGGCAGTACGGGATACTAGGGTACCCCTACTCTAGTACACCGACAATGTGCCACAACAGTTTCAGATTCATAGCCATAAAAAGGATCAGATTCGACCAAAGTAATTATATCGGGATCAACAGAAAATTCATAATCCTTATCAGGAACACAAATAGGTGAAGTAGCAAAAGCAGGATCAGGTTTCATTCTATCCCTAAGAGATTCTTTGTTCCATTTAACTAGCAGCCTCTTAAGTTCATATCTATCTTTACAAGCAAAATAGCTGCAGAAGATTCCATATCAAAAACATAACCCTCAGGAATAACAGGCATATTTTCATCATCACTATCATCATCGTATTCAGATTCAATAATTTCTTTCTCTCCAGCCCTAGCAATTTGTTCATCTAGAAATTCACCAAGGGGCACAGTAGTATCAAGCATAGAAGTAGTTTCATCATAAGTATCATGCATAGCAGAAGTGGCATCATCAATAACATGCGACGTGTCGAGCGAATAGCGTAAGCAGGTTTAGGTGTCGCTAGCTTACTCATAATGTAGGTGAATCAAGTGCAGAGCTAGATGGCGTTCCTTACCTCCTCTCGTAGTTGAGGGATAAATTTTTGTCTTAGGGTCTCTCAAGTTCTTCATAGTGTCCAGCAGATATAAATCCCAAGTGACTCAAAGAATAGAGTTATGCTCCCGACAGCGGCGCCCGAGAAAAAGATCTTGATAACCCACAAGTATAGGGGATCGTAATAACAGTTTTCGAGGGTAGAGTATTCAACCCAAATTTATTGATTCGACACAAGGGGAGCCAAAGAATATTCTCAAGTATTAGCAGCTGAGTTGTCAATTCAACCACACGTGGAAACTTAATATCTGCAGAAAAGTGTTTAGTAGCAAAGTAATATGATAGTGGTGGTAGCGGTAACAAAAGTAAAGACAGCAAAAGTAATGTTTTTGGTATTTTGTAGTGATTGTAACAGTAGCAACGAGAAAGTAAATAAGCGAAGACCAGTATATGGAAAGCTCGTAGGTACCGGATTAGTGATGGATAATTATGCCGGGTGCGGTTCATCATGTAACAGTCATAACATAGGGTGACACGGAACTAGCTCCAATTCTTCAATATAATGTAGGCATGTATTCCATATATAGTCATACGTGCTTATGGAAAAGAACTTGCATGACATCTTTTGGCCTACCCTCCCGTGGCAGCGGGGTCCTAATGGAAACTAAGGGATATTAAGGCCTGCTTTTAATAGAGAACCGGAACAAAGCATTAGCACATAGTGAATATATGAACTCCTCAAACTATGGTCATCACCGTGAGTGGTCCCGATTATTGTCACTTCGGGGTTGCCGGATCATAACACATAGTAGGTGACTATAGACTTGCAAGATAGGATCAAGAACTCACATATATTCATGAAAACATAATAGGTTTAGATCTGAAATCTTGGCACTTTCGGGCCCTAGTGACAAGCATTAAGCATAGCAAAGTCATAGCAACATCAATCTCGTAACATAGTGGATACTAGGGATCAAACCCTAACAAAACTAACTCGATTACATGATAAATCTCATCCAACCCATCACATCCAGCAAGCCTACGATGGAATTACTCACGCATACGGCGGTGAGCATCATGAAATTGGTGATGGAGGATGGTTGATGATGACGACGGCGACGAATCCCCTCTTGAAGCCCCGAACGGACTCCAGATCAGCCCTCCCGAGAGAGATTAGGGCTTGGCAACGGCTCCGTATCGTAAAACGCAATGATTTCTTCTCTCTGATTTTTTTCTCCCCGAAAGCCAATATATAGAGTTGGAGTTGGCGTTGGAAGGTGTCCAGGGGGCCCACGAGGTAGGGGGCGCGCCCTGAGGCGCCCCCACCCTCGTGGACATGGTGTGGGCCCCCTGGTATTCATCTTTGGTGATGATTTTTTATTATATTTTATAAGACATCCGGTGGAGTTTCAGGTCATTCCGAGAACTTCTGTTTTCTGCACATAAAACAACATCATGGCAATTCTGCTGAAAACAGCGTTAGTCCGGGTTAGTTCCATTCAAATCATACAAGTTACAGTCCAAAACAAGGGCAAAAGTGTTTGGAAAAGTAGATACGACTGAGACGTATCATGTTCTCAGCTCCTTTTCTATCAATGATATGTAAATCAAATTCTTGTAACAAGAGAACCCAACGAATAAGTCTAGGTTTAGCATCTTTATTTTCTATAAGATATTTAATAGTAGCATGGTTTGTCTGAATAGTTACTTTGGAATCAACAATATAGGGTCTAAATTTATCACAAGCAAACACCACTGTAAGAATTCTTTTTCAGTAGTAGCATAATTTCTTTGAGCATTGTCTAGAGTTTTACTAGCATAATGAATAACATTCAATTTCTTATCAACTCTTTGTCTTAGAACAACACCAACAACATAATCACTAGCATCACACATAATTTCATAAGGCAAGTCAATCAGGTGGTTGAACAATATGTGCAGATATTAAGGCTTTCTTGAGTGTTTCAAAGGCTTCAAGACAATCATCATCAAAAACAAAAGGAATATCCTTTCGCAAAAGATTAGTAAGAGGCCTAGAAATTTTAGAAAAGTCTTTGATAAATCTCCTATAGAAACCATCATGACCTAGGAAACTACGAATACCTTTGATGTCCTTAGGACATGCCATTTTCTCAATTGCATCAACCTTAGCTTGGTCCACTTCAATACCTCTTTCAGAAATTTTATGACCCAAGACAATGCCTTCACTAACCATAAAGTGGCACTTATCCCAATTCAAGACAAGATTTGTTTGTTCGCATCTCAGCAAAACTCGCTGAAGATTACTTAAACAATCATCAAAAGACTTCCCATAAACAGAAAACTAATCCATGAAAACCTCAACAATCTTTTCACAAAAATCAGAGAATATAGCGATCATACATCTTTGAAATGTAGCAGGTGCATTACATAAATCAAAAGGCATACGTCTATAAGCATAAGTTCCAAAGGGACAAGTAAAAGTGGTATTTTCTTGATCAGGTTGAGAAACAGGTATTTGTGAAAAGCCAGAATATAAATCAAGGAAGCAAAAGTGTGTATGCTTAGATAATCTTTCAAGCATTTGGTCAATAAAAGGCAAAGGGAAATGATCTTTTCTAGTTGCTTTGTTTAATTTTCTATAATCAATTGCCATTCTATAGCCTGTAACAATTCTTTGTGGAATAAGTTCATTCTTATCATTAGGAACAACAGTAATACCTCCTTTCTTAGGAACACAATGAATTATACCTGCTTCCAGAAGTTTTAAGATTTCCGTTCTTACCACCTCCTTCATTTTTGGATTCAACCGACGCTGGTGATCAACAACGGGTTTAGCATCAGGTTCCATATTAATTTTGAGCTGACATAGAGTGGGACTAATGCCCTTTAAATCATCAAGAGTATATCCAATAGCAGCTCGGTGCTTCCTTAGAACTTTCAATAATCTTTCTTCTTCATGTTCTGAAAGGTTAGCACTAATAATAACAAGATATATATTCTTTTCATCAAGATAAGCATATTTCAAAGTGACTGGCAATTGTTTTAATTCAAACACAGGATCACCTTTAGGTGGAGGAGGACCTCCTAGAGTTTCAATAGGCAAATTGTGTTTAAGCATAGGATGTTGTTCAACGAAAACTTTATCTATTTCATTTCTTTCATGCATATGTAAATCATTTTCATGGTCTAGCAAGTATTGTTCGAAAGGATTAGTAGGCGGAACAACAATAGAAGCAAGACTAATCAATTCGTCCTTACTAGGCAATTCTTTTTCATGATGATTTCTACTAAACTTGGAAAAATTAAACTCATGAGACTCATCACCAAAGATAACACCAACAGTTTGTTTCTTACAATCTATCTTAGCATTAACTGTATTCAAGAAAGGTCTACCAAAGATAATGGGACAAAAGTCATCTTGTGGGGAACCAAGAACAAGAAAATCAGTAGGGTATTTTATTTTCCCACACAAGACTTCAACATCTCTAATAATCCCAAATGGTGATATGGTGTCTCTATTAGCAAGTTTAATAGTAACATCTATGTCTTCTAACTCTGCAGGTGCTATGTATTTCATAATTTCTTCATATAAAGTGTAAGGAATAGCACTCACACTAGCATCCATGTCACATAAACCATGATAACAATGATCTCCTACTTTTACTGAAATAACAGGCATGCCAAAAACAGGTCTACGTTTATCTCTTTTATCAGGTTTAGCAATTCTTGCTGCTTCTTCGCAGAAGTAAATAACATGCCCATCCATATCTTCTTCCAAGAGATCTTTAACCATAGCAATACTAGGTTCAACTTTAATTTGTTCATCAGGTTTAGGTGTTCTAATGTAGCTTTTGTTAACCACAGTTGAAACTTTAGCATGTTCCTTTATCCTAATAGAGAAATGTGGTTTCTCAATATAAGCAGAAGGAACAATTGGATCAACATTATAAAGTATAGTTTATTCTTTAACTGGTACTGGTCCTTTAATTTCTTCCTTAATAGGTGGGTGATATTTAAACCACTTATCCTTAGGGATTTCAACATGAGTAACAAATGATTCACATAAGGAGGCTACTATCTCAGAATCAAGTCCATATTTAGTGCTAAACTTTTGAAAAGCATCAGTATCCATAAAAGATTTAACACAATCATACTTAAGTTTAATACCTGACTCTTTACCTTTGCCGAGTTCCCAATCTTCAGAGTTGCATTTAATTCTTTCCAAAAGATACCACCAGAATTCAATAGTCTTCTTCATAAATGAACCAGCACAAGAAGTATCAAGCATGGTTTGATCATTACGAGAAAGCCGGGCATTCTGAATAATAATTTCTCTTGAGAGCTCATGATTGGGGAATGAATATAACATTGACTTAAGCCTCCCCCAAGCTAGAGCGATACTTTCTCCTTCATGAGACCAAAAATTATATATATAATTCCGATCACAATGAACTAGATGCATAGGATAAAATTTTTGGTGGAACTCCAATTTCAGACGATTCCAATTCCATGATCCAATATCATCACATAGCCTATACCATGCCAATGCTTTTCCCTTCAAAGATAAAGGGAAAACCTTTTTCATCACTTCATCCCTGGGTAAACCTGCAAGCTTAAACAATCCACAAATTTGTTCCACATATATCAAGTGCATATCAGGATGTTCGGTTCCATCTCCTGCATAAGGATTAGCTAGCAGTTGTTCTGTCATGCCCGAAGGAATTTCATTCAATATTTTCAGTAGGTGCAGTAGGTTGAGGGGTAGCTAATTGTGGTTCCGGACGAGGTGAAGATACCCCTAAAAAATCCCTCAAAGGATTGTTTTCCATAGTAACAAGTGACAATAAATTTCAGCACACTATATAAATGTTTCCTTACCAAATTCCACTTACCAAAGGCGCTTCACTTCCCGGCAATGGCGCCAGAAAATAGCCTTGATGACCCACAAGGATAGGGGAGCAATTGTAGCTCTTTTAGATAAGTAAGAGTGTTAAACCCAACGAGGAGCAGAAGGAAATGACAAATAGTTTTCAGTAAGGTAATGTCTGCAAGTGCTGAAATTGTAGGTAGCACAGTAGTTTAATAGCAAGATAATTTGTAACGAGCAAGTAATGATAATAGTAACAAAAGTGCAGCAAGGTAGCCCAATCCTTTTGAGGCAAAGGACAGGCCAAAACGGTCTCTTATGATAAGCAAAGCGTTCTTGAGAGTACACGGGAATTTCATCTAGTCACTTTCATCATGTTGGTTCGATTTGTGTTTGCTACTTTGATAATTTGATACGTGGGTGGACTGGTGCTTAGGTGTTGTTCTTACTTGAAAAAACCTCCTACTTATGATTAACCCTCCCGCAAGCATCCGCAACTATGAGAAAAGTATTAAGAATAATTTATAACCATAGCATTAAACTTTTGGATCCAATCGGTCCCTTACGAAATAGCGCATAAAGTGGGGTTTAAGCTTCTGTCACTCTCGCAACCCACCATCTATTTGCTACTCCACGATGCATTCCCTTAGGCCCAAGTATGGTTAAGTGTCATGTAGTGGACATTCACATGACACCACTAAGGGAATAACAACATACATAGTATCAAAATATCGAACACACATCAAGTTCACATGATTACTTGCAACATGATTTCTCCCGTGACCTCAAGAACAAAAGTAACTACTAACAAATGATAAACATGCTCATGATCAGGGGAGTATTAAATAGTATAATGGATCTGAACATATAATCTTCCACCAAATAAACCATATAGTGATCAACAACAAGATGTAATCAACACTACTAGTCAGCCACAAGCACCTATAGTTCCGGTAACAAGATTGAACACAAGAGATGAACTAGGGTTTGAGAGGAGATGGTGCTGTTGAAAATGTTGATGGAGATTGACCTCCCCAAGATGGGACAGTTGTTGGTGATGATGATGACGATGATTTCCCCCTCCGGGAGGGAAGTTCCCCCGGCAGAATCGCTCCACCGGAGGGAAAAAGTTCTCCTTCCCAAGTTCTGCCTCGAGACGGCGGCGCTACATCCCGAAAGTATCCTCCTTATTTTTTCTAGGTCAAAATGACTTATATACAAGAAGATGGGCACCGGAGGTGGGCCGAGGAGGCCACAACCCATTAGGGCGCGCCTGGGGGGCCTGGCGCGCCCAGGTGAGTTGTGCCCACCTGGTGGCCCCCCTCTGGTTTTTATTGGCTCCAATATTCCTCAAATAATTCATAAAAATTCTTAGTAAAGTTTCAGCTCATTTGGAGTTGTGCAGAATAGGTGGCCTGACGTAGCTTTTCCAGGTCCAGATTTCCAGCTGCCAGAATTCTCCCTCTTGGTGCGTTCCTTGTAAATTATGAGATAAAAGGCATTAGAATTACTCCAAAAAGAATTATTATGGATAAAAACATTGTAAATAACAGCAAGGAAACACGATGCAAAATGGACGTATTAATTAGTAGACCGACTCCTGCCTACATCTACTACTATTACTCCACACATCGACCGATATCCAACATGCATATAGTGTATTAAGTTCATGGAGAAACGGAGTAATGCAATAAGAACGATGACATGATGTAGACAAGATCTATTTATGTAGAAATAGACCCCATCTTGTTATCCTTAATAGCAACAATACATACGTGTCAGTTCCCCCTACATCCGGGATCAAGCACCATAAGATCGAACCCATCACAAAGCACATCTTCCCATTGCAAGATAAATAGATCAAGTTGGCCAAACAAAACCCAAATATCGGAGAAGCAATACAAGGCTATAAGCAATCATGCATATAAGAGATCAAAGAAGACTCTAATAACTTTCATGGATAAAAACATAGATCTGATCATAAACTCAAAGTTCATCGGATCCCAACAAACACACCGCAAAAAGAGTTACATCATATGGATCTCCAAGAGACCATTGTATTGAGAATCAAAAGAGAGAGAGGAAGCCATCTAGCTACTAACTACGGACCCGTAGGTCTACATTGAACTACTCACGCATCATCGGAGATGCACCAATGAACATGATGAACCCCTCTGTGATGGTGTCTAGATTGGATCTGGTGGTTTTGGAACTTTTGGCGGCTGGAATTGATTTTTGTCGACTCCCCTAGGGTTTCTAGAATATCCGGGTATTTATAGAGCAAAGAGGAGGTGCGGGATGCCACCGAGGTGGGCACAACCCACCTGGGCGCGTTTGGGGACGCGTGGGGGCCCAAGCGCGTCCTGGTTCGTTGTGTCCCCCTCGGGGCACCCCACACGTGATTCTCCGGCCCATTGGGTGTCTTCTGGTCCATAAAAATTCCACAAAAAGTTTCGTTCCATTTGGACTCCGTTTGATATTGATTTCATGCGATGTAAAAAACAAGCAGAAAACAACAACTGGCACTTGGCACTATGTCAATAGGTTAGTACCAAAAATGATTTAAAATGATTATAAAATGATTGTAAAACATCCAAGAATGATAATATAATAGCACGGAGCAATCAAAAATTATAGAAACGTTGGAGACGTATCTGGATCCCCAAGCTTAATTCATGCTCGTCCTCGAGTAGGTAAATGATAAAAAAATATTTTTTGATGTGGAATGCTGCCTAACATGTTCATCACATATTCTTTTCTCTGTAGCATGGACATTTGGAATTTTATATGGTTCAAAGCAATAGTCTAGTTTTGACATGAGGACTTTAATACTCAAGCATATCAACAAGCAACCATGTCTTTCAAAACATTATGCTCAATCATTGATCCATTCATGAAACACACTCGCATATTAGCTACACCCAATGCTCAAGTACAATCGTAGTGCCCCTTAGTTGGTGCTTTATAAGAGAAGATGACAACAATTCAATACGTGTCTCGCTACCCCTACTTTGTCACTGGGTGAAATCACGCAAGATTGAACCCAAATCTAAGAACCTCTCCCATTGCAAGAAAAACCAATCTAGTTTGTCAAACCAAATCGATAATTCGAAGAGAAATTCAAAGATATCAAATCATGCATATAAGAATTCAGAGAAGATTCAAATAATATTCATCGATAAGCTGATCATAAATCCACAATTCATCAGATCTCAACAAACACACCGCAAAAGAAGATTACATCGGATAGATCTCCAAGAACGTCGAGGAGAACATGGTATGAGAGTCAAAGAGAGATAAGAAGCCATCTAGCTACTAGCTATGGACCCGTAGGTCTATGGTAAACTACTCGCGCTTCATCGGAAGGGAAATAGAGTTGATGTAGATGCCCTCCGTGATCGAATCCCCCTCCGGCAGGATGCCGAAAAAGGCCCCAAGGTGGGATCTCACGGGAACAGAAGGTTGCGGCGGTGGAAAAGTGTTTTCATGGATGCTTCTGGTGGTTCTGGAATATATGTGAATATATAGGAGGAAGACCTAGATCAGGGGGTCACCGAGGGGCCCACAAGGTAGGGGTGCCCCCCCCCCCCTAGGGCGCGCCCTCCACCCTTGCCACCGCCTCGTGGCTCTTTTGACTTGCACTCCAAGTCCCCTGGGTGTCTTCTGGTCCAAGAAAAATCATTGTGAAGTTTTATTCCGTTTGGACTCCGTTTAGTATTCCTTTTCTACGAAGCTCAAAAACAAGGAAAAAACAAAAACTGGCACTAGGCTCTAGGTTAATAGGCTAGTCCAAAAAATAATATAAAATAGCATATTAATGCATATAAAACATCCAAAACAGATAATATAATAGCATGGAACAATAAAAAATTATAGATACGTTGGAGACGTATCAATACCCGTGGTGACAATGGGGTGTTCTATTGATTCACTTGATGTATGTTTTGCCACTCAACTCGTGGATTCTCGAGGTGACATTGGGGTAATCTATGCATAGGGGTTGATGCACGTTTTCGTCCTTGTTTCTCCGGTAGGAATCTTGGGGCACTCTTCGAGGTTCTTTGTGTTGGATTGAATATTATGAATCTGAAGTTGTTTGATGCATATCGTATAGTTGACCCACGTATACTTGTGGTGACATTGGAGTATCTAGGTGACATTAGGGTTGATTGATGTGTGTCATATGGTGTTATTTTACAACGAACTCTAGGATTGTTTGTGACACTTATAGGAATAGCTCAATGGATTGATGGAAAGAATAACTTTGAGGTGGTTTCATACCCTACAAGCAACTTCATGTTATGTTCCCCGCGATAGGAACTTTGGAGTGACTCCTTGTCGCACGTTGAGGGATGCCATATGATATAATTATCCTATCATTGTTGAGAGAACTTGCACTAGTTAAAGTATGAACCCTAGGCCTTGTTTCCAAGCATTGCAATACCGTTTTTGATCACTTTTACTACTAGTACCTTGCCATTTTTATATTTTCAGATTACAAAAACGTATATCTACTATCCATATTACACTTGTATCACCATCTCTTTGCCGAACTAGTGCACCTATACAATTTACCATTGTATTGGGTGTGTTGGGGACACAAGGGTATCTTTGTTATTTAGTTGCAGGGTTGTTTGAGAGATACCATCTTCATCCTATGCCTCCCACAGATTGACAAACCTTAGGTCATCCACTTGAGGGAAATTTGCTACTGTCCTACAGAACTCTGCGCTGGGAAGCCCAACACGAGTCTACAAGAAGAAGGTTCCGTAGTAGACATCAAGCTCTTTTCTGGCGCCTTTGCCAGGGAGGTTAGTGCTTGAAGGCATATCTTTAGATCTTGCAATTGAATCTTTTAGTTTCTTGTTTTATCACTAGTTTAGTCTATAAAATAGAACTACCAAAAAATGGAATTGAGGTTGCCTCATATGCTTCATCTTTTTAAGGTCTTTCGTGAAAATGGTGGAAAGGAAAATTGTTCTCAATTGTTGGAAGAAGAAGTTACTAAGATGTTTGGCATACAATCTTTGAATGATGAACATGATTGCAATGTTGTTAGTGTGCTTGCTATGAATATTCATGATACTAATCATCATTGCACTAGTCATGATAAAGGTGTTTGTTATAAGCATGTCAATTTTTGTGGAGTGAATAGAGTTTGTGAAGACATGCCGTATAGGGATTATAGATTTTGTAGGAAGCATAAACATGGTGAAACCAATCGGTGGCTTAAGGTCATAGATAAATTTGCTACAAAATTATGCTCGCTTCATCCCATTACTTGTGAAGTTTGCAATAGGATTGGTCTTCTTAATTTCCAATGCAAACTTTTTCATGACCGAATCGTGTCCAAATATAGCAATAACTTGATCACCCTTGAACTTTATAATGAACTTTCTTTATTTTTGGGGTGTGCAGAGTTGTCACATAAAAATAGTTGGTTTGAAGAATTCATATCACCGACCATGTTGAAACTACTCTTAAAGAAATCTATATGTTTTGCATGGTAAATTGCAAGGAAAATGCTTATATTGCCAACTATATAAAGATGGGAACAGCAATAGAATATAAAAGTACCAATGAAAGGGTAAAGATTTCCACTTTCCGTCCTATTGTCTCTTGTGGTGAAACAGGTTACGAGAATGAGCTCCCTATGCAACCAATCCCATCAATAAGGAGCTCCAAAAAGTTGATTAAACCCACACATGATGTGGAAAAGAAAAATAAAAGATGGAGAAGCAAAGGTAAAAAGTTATCCCTCCCAAATGATGTTGCTCCTATTATTGTTATTCCTCGTGAGAGTGAATCAAAAATAAATGTCGAAGATGATATACTTGATGACGATATTGATTCTTTGCCTTATGGTACAATGTCCGAAGAAACTATTGAGGATGATCTTGTTATGCCAATTACTCATTTGTGATGATTATGATTGGGAAAGTAATGATACTTGTTATAATCTTGGAAATCTTTTTGGCACCAACTTAGAAAATTGTTATGGTAATAATTGCTATATTATTGGTGCTATTCATACTATTAATGATGAGAGTGGTTATGCTTATGACATGCAAATCCACAAGCTTGGGGATGCTATGTTTGATGAGAATGACATGTTTGAGAATTTATTTGCTACAATTAATATTTGTCCCAAGCTTGGGGATGCTATGTTTAATGAAGATGCTATTTTTATCCCCCAAGTTTTGATGTGCAAATTTATTATGATGATAGCATGCCTCCTACTTATGATGATCGCACTATTTATGAAAGTGGGCTTGGAAGAGTGTCAACTTTAGATAATAATTATCCCACTATTTTGGAGGGTGTTGAATCCTATTATAATGATAAAAGTGGATTTAGAGAGGTCATGACTTTATTTAGTAATGATTCCAATGTCTTGGAAGAGGTTTCAAATTAATTATGATGAGAACGAAGTTGCTACTTATGATGATTATTGTGATTACACTTATGTTATAAAAATTAGTGATGATTATATTTATAAAACTTTTCATGATTATGATTACCTTTTTCTGAACATTACTCTTTTAATGTGGAAACAATTTATAGTATTCGAGTTTCTTATGATACTCCCACTATTCCGAATGAGAAGAATTTTGGTTATGTGGAGAGTAGTAAAATTTCTATGCTTGTGGATCATGAAAAGGATGCTTTCTGTGATAGCTATATTGTTGGATTCATTCATGATGCTACAAAAAATTATTATGAGGGAGGAATATATGCGTGTAGGAGTCGCAATAATATCAAGCTTCCTCTCTATGTGTTGAAAATCTTGAAGTTATGCTTGTTTTGTCTTCCTATGCTAGTTGATTCTTGTTCCCATAAATAGTTTTCTCACAAAATCCCTATGCACAGGAAGTGGGTTAGACTTAAATGTGCTAGTCATATGCTTCATGATGCTCCCATTATGTTTCAATATTTATCTTGTATGTGAGCATCATTGAAATCATCATGCCTAGCTAGGGGCGTTAAACAATAACACTTGTTGGGAGGCAACCCAATTTTATTTTTTGTTTCTTGTTTTTGCTTTTGTTTTCAATAAATACACAATATTACTTCTGTAGTAATTATGTTCCAGTGTTTTAATTAGTGTTTGAGCCAAGTAAGACCTTTGGGATGGTCTATCGTGATAGTTGATTTGATCTTGCTGAAAAACATAAACTTTTGCACTCATTGTCAGAATTTTAGAAATTCACAGAAGCGTACTTTTGATCTGAATATTTTACACAAGATTTATATACAAATTTCTCAGGTTTTTCTAATTTTTCAGAAATTTTTGAGTTATAGAAGTATATGAAGTTTCCAGATTACTACAGATTGTTCTGTTTTTGACAGATTTTGTTTTCATTGTGTTGTTTGCTTATTTTGATGAATATATGGGTAGTATCGGAGGGTATGCACCATGGAAAAGTTGGAATACAGTAGATATAACACCAACATAAATTTATGATGAGTTCACAACAGTACCTATGTGGTGATTTATTTTATTATACTAACGGAGCTTACGAGTTTTCTGTTGAGTTTTGTGTTGTGAAGTTTTCAAGTTTTGGGTAAAGATGTGATGGACTACAAAATAAGGAGTGGCATGTAACATCCCAAATTTTCAATTTGGCATGTTATACATAGGTCATCCATGCATACCATATTTTATTGCATTTTCGTTTGCAATCCTCGAAATCCTAAGCAACTCAAGGACCCTCGGAGAGAGTTGGGGATTTTCCGATTTTCATATTTGAATTTTATCAAATAATGAAGACGAGGATTCTGATTTTATTATTTTTCTCTCCGGAAAATATTTCATTTTTAAATAATAAATGAGGGGAGATAATATGACTTCTCCAAAAAAATAATTAAAATATCGGAGGAAAAATGTTAAAATCATTATTTGGATTTTATTTGATTTATTTGGAATTTTATTTGCCCTAGAAATTTTTTGCATGTGTTAAAAATTGCATTTTAGGGGCCAAGAAAAGTTCATCTTGTTCTAAATATTTTATTTAGACAAAGAAAACGGCGGAACGTTTAAAAAAAGGACCAGACCGATCGGGCCAAGGGCCCACCAGCCGGCCAGCCCGCCACGCCACCGCCTCCCACGCCATGCCGCCGCCGGACTCGGAGAGTCCGAGTCGCCGCCGCCTTCCGCCGCCCGACCCCATCCCCATGTCGGACCCCCCCACCTTTATTTACCGCCGCCCCCCCGCGAAACCCCCACCGCCACCGCCGCACCTCCCGGGCAGGAGCCGCCGAGCCCGAGCCGCCGCCTCTAGCCGCCACTCCCGCCGCCACTCCCGCACTTCGCCACCCGTGCCTGTCGAGCCAGCTGAGCCGCCGCCACGGGACGACCTCCCCGGAGGTAGCCGCCCCGCCGCCGGTTTTTTTTAAAGACAAACCCCTTCGGTTTTTTTAGAAAAAAAAAACCCTAGTTCGTTTTTTATATAGATCGGTTTTATTCTCCGGTTTATTTGTTCTGCGAGCGTTCGCTCGTTCGTTCATTTTTACGAACGTGCTCGTCGTTTAGTTTCTGCTAACGAACGTTCGTTCATTTAGCCGTTCGTCGTTTTCTTTTTATCGGATTTATTCCACGATTATTCCGATCGCGATTTCTGATCCGATTTTCGTTCTAGTATAACTTTTCGCTCGTTTATCGGAATCAGGCGATTCAAGCGCCTGGAGTTTCATCTCGAAACCCTCTTTCCGAATAGCCAACTCAAACAAGTTTTTGCCTCTGTAAAATTTGACCCTAGTTCAGATTAGTAAACGGATCTTGTTTCTTTCGCCGTTTGAGTATCGTTGCTCCGTTTGGTTTGATTCTTCTTGTGAACCGGAGTTCTTAAGTTGAACTCTCCGGTCAACCTCTTTCAGTTGAAGTTTCATTTGTGCATCTTTGCTTGTTGCTTATGTATGATGTTGTTTGTTTGCGATAGAATTCCCGTAGTGCGAAGCGTGTTACTACGAGTCTCTAGGGTTCCCGGATCGTCAGCAAGGCAAGTAACACTTGATCATATTTCTTTTCATACCCAGTTTTTATGCATTAGTTCAACCCTCAAACATTGCATGGTTAGGATGTCATTAACTTGTGCGTTGGGAAGTAGATGATGAGGTAGGAACCTATTGCCCTGTTACTATCAAACCCTTGGGAGTTACCTCTACGCTTGCTTATTATTGCTATGCTATGCTCGTAGACGTGGTTTGGGTTTGAGTGTATTCCATGACAGATGTGAGATTATTAATTAATGGTTCAACTTAAGGTGGCAACTTTAATACACATCTGAGTGGATTGAGTTACCTGGGGAACCCAGTGTTGTCTGTTTTATTTTTGGAAATCCCGGGGTACCCGTGTGATCTTCCTATGGACCGCCACCCAGGCTCAAAGGGAACTGAGATTATTCATGCTAGAAACTTCCGTGTGCAGCCACAAGCTATTATGGGCTCTAGCATAGTTGAGTAAGTTACGTGAAGCTCTTGAAGAGGTAGATCAGGTAGTGGGTTTTGTAGGTTTGGTATGGTCTACCCGAGTAGAGAGTTAATGTTTCGAAGACCGTGTCTCGGTCATCCGTTTCTCAAACACAAAGTAGTGCGAGAAAACAACGGAGTCACTCGAGTATTTTGGGGAAAAGTGATCAAACCTATGCAGAGTTTACAATATAATCATGGTTAGCCGTGTCCCCGGTTATGGACAATTCTGAGTATCTAGTACTTGAGTATTCACATGTATCTCATCACTCTAAATTAATATTGTTGGGTTGTTAATGACTTTAATTGGGATTGAGTTGGGGTTATACCTTCTCAATGATGTTTCAACCACCATGATAGTTAAAGTAAAATTTATTCCTTTGATGTAGGGAAAAATTGGCTTTCCGCAAACTGTAACCATAGAGCTTTCCACCAGCCAAACATGCATGTAGTGTTAGCATTATTCTGTTATTGCTCTATTGTGTTACGTTGCCAGCATATTCCATGTGCTGACCCGTTCTCGGGCTGCAACGTATTATGTTGCAGACTTTTCAGACGAGGAGTAAGGTTCGATAGGTCGTTGCTGTGCAGCTCAGCTATGCCGTTGGAGTTGATGGACTCACTTTATCTTCCAAGCCTTCCGCTGTTATCGTATTAGATGGCCTTTAGCCATATTATTGTAACAAGTTCTCTTTTTAGACATTCGATGTAATAAGTGTGTGATTGCTACTCTGTTATAAATCCTTCGAGTCTTGTGTGTGTCAAGATTACCGATCCAGGGATGACACGGAAGCACAGAGACTTGACCATCTGAGGTCGGGTCGCTACAAGATGGTATCAGAGCACACGTTGAGTGTAGGACACGACCACTAAGATAAAAACCATAGGTCACTCTTCTCTACTCATTTCTGACTCCTCTCCATTTTTCCACTCTTTAGGATGATGGAGATGAAGAACAAGTTTGCACAACCGGATGAAGACACACCTTTTGGACGCCACTTGAAGGAAGTCACTAGGTACCTGAATATTGGAATACCAAGCTTCACCGGGACGCATAACGCCACCTTACCGTAAGAAGAGTGCTTTGGAAGATTCAAGCTCTAGTTCCCGGAAGGACGTTTGCACCGATCACGGAGCCCATAGTGTGTGTTTTCAATGCACCAACCTGGAGTTTGGGAAAGAGTATGGCAGCTCACATTACCATGGGACACATTGGTGAAGTCTACAATAGGGAGCTTAAAGACACCATATATCAAATATGTGGGCGCCGAGACGAGCAATGGGAAGTAATCAGCACCAAGAAGGATAGATCCATTGCAGCTTACATCCAGAGCTAAACCAGCACATTCGACGTCAGAGAACCGGATGTGCAGAACATGATGGATTTGAAGAAAGGCGAAAACTAGGATCATCGAAATGGAGGAAGAACTTAAGTTTACACGCGATGGATATGAGGAAGAAATCAAGACCCTCTTTGGAGAAAAATGACGACCTAGTCAAGAAGATTGGAGTCTTCATGGGAGGACCAAAGCACCGAAGAAGAGGAAGAAGATCCCACTTGTCCGGACAACTACATCATCATCGGATTTACACCGACTCTGATCCAAGTGATGATGACTACAAAGACGAAGCTGGAGCAGACATCATGGAGTCTTCCACCGATCAAAATTTCTAGATGACCACCATATAATAGTAGTATTCCCCCATGTAACTAATAGTAGTTGAGCACTTATACGATAGTCCTAGACCGTTTTGTATGCCCTTGCTTGATTGATTGAATAAATGTGTGTGTTTGCCTCATGTGCATATGGGTAGTGTTATCTCACTAGACCTCTTTCTATTCTAATCTCTTCCATCTAAACCCTCAGATGCCTCCGAGACATGACCCCGGTTTTGTTTTCCCACCCGAGCTCACCCAGTTGATCCAGCAGCGGAATGCCTTGATGCAATTGCTAGTTCAGAACCAGGGCAATGCCAACAACAACAACAACAACAACAACAACAACAACCCGCTGCCAAAGGGACAATTTAGCCCATTTTCGAGGTTACAACCGCGGTGTTTTCCAAAGAGCACCGAGCCAATAGTTGTTGATGATTGGCTACGCCAGATTGGAAGGGAGTTAACCACCGCAGGATGCACGGATGTTGAAAGGGTGCGCTTTGCCGCACATCAATTGGATGGTCCAGCAGCCGCATGGTGGGAGAATTACACGGCTACTTTTCCTATAGCCAATGTCACTTGGGACCAGTTCCAACAAACTTTTCGCACGGCCCATGTCTCAACTGGAGCCATGCAGATAAAGAAGCGTGAGTTTCGCAACTTACGCTAGGGGAACCGTACTGTGGCCCAGTACGTGGATGAGTTTAGCAAGTTATCACGCTATGCCCCTGATGATGTGGCCACAGATGCCGCGAAGCAGGAGAAGTTTATGGAAGGGCTGAATGATGAGATGAGTATGCGCTGATGGTGGCAACTTTCAACAACTACCAGAGTTGGTAGATAAGGCCCTAATGATTGAAGGGAAGCAACAGCAGATTGAGAACCGTAAGAGGAAGTATGGACAAGGGAAGTATAACTCAGGAACTCACCAGAAGCCTCGCTTAAACCCGAACTCGGGAGGACTTGTTCATAACCATGGAGGTCATAACCATACGGGAGGAGGATCGCATAATTAAAATGGTGCGAAGAACGGGAATGGGAATGGAGTCAACAATAATCAGAATCGCTCTAACCCAGCTACACCCGCCAAGAGGGACTTAAGCCAAGTTATTTGCTTCAAGTGCGGGAAGACAGGCACTATGCCAATGACTGCCTGAAGGAAAGAATGGAAACGGAAATGGGAGCGCTGGAAGAAGCCCAATCCATTCAACAAAGGACAAGTGAACCACGTTAACGTGGAGGAAGTTGAAGAGCAGCCGGACACGGTAATAGGTAAGTTTTTGGTTCTGCATTTACCGCTATTGTTCTTTTCGACATCTTGGTGCATCGCATTCATACATATCAAGGGGTTTGTGGAAAAGTTTAAGTTACCAACCCAAACCCTTAGGACCCCTCTTCTAGTGAGCTACTTTGGAGCAGAGTACATGGCTAGCAGATGGTGCACCCAGATACCCCTAATCATTGGCACGCATGTTTTTCCGTTTGACCTAATTATCTTGGAGTCGCAAGGATTGGATGTGATATTAGGTATGGACTGGATGTGAAAGTATGGAGGAAGTATTGACTGTGCTAGCAAGTCAATTTATCTTACCACCCCAGAGGGAAAAAGGATTAAGTATGTATCTAGGCATGTGCCTAGGAGGAGCCAAGTGAATGCCCTCATGGGAGTTATGCAGAGGAAGTACACGTAGTAAAGGATTATCCGGATGTTTTCCCGGAGGAGTTACCAGCATGCCACCGGATCGAGACATCGAGTTTCGATAGAGCTATTGCCGTGCACAGGCCAATATCCAAGAGACCCTATCGGATGCCCGCAAATGATCTGGAGGAAATTAAGAAGCGGATCAAGGAGCTATTGGAGAAAGGTTATATTCAGAGAAGTTCATCACCTGGGAGCCCCAAGTACTTTTGGTTGAGAAGAAGGATAAATCCCTAAGGATGGTTGTTGATTACCGAGCTCTGAATGAAGTAACGATAAAGAACAAGTATCCATTACCAATGATTAATGATCTGTTTGATCGATTTGCAAGGAGCTAAGGTGTTTTCGAAGATTGATCTCTGATCAGGATACCATCGATTGAAGATCCGAGAGAAGGATATACCAAAGACAACATTTACCACACGGTATGGATTATCTGAGTATACGGTCATGTCATTTGGACCGACTAACGCCCTGCCTATTTCATGAGTATGATGAACAAGGTGTTCATGGAGTATTTGTACAAGTTTGTTGTGGTGTTTATTGATGATATTATGGTATACTCGAAGAACGAAGAGGAGCACGCAGAACATCTACGTTTGGTTCTCGAGAAACTCAGGGAACACCAGTTATACGCCAAATTCAGCAAGTGCGAGTTTTGGTTGAAGGAAGTTGGATTTCTTGGGCATGTTATATCGAGAGGGTATAGCTGTAGATCCCAAGAAGGTTCGGTCGATCCTTTGAATGGTTGGCACCCACTTCATCGGCGAGATCCGAATTTCCTTGGGTGGCAGGATATTATCGGAGATTCATTGAGAATTTTTCCAAGATTGCTAAGCCAATGACTGAGTTGCTAAAGAAGGATACTAAGTTCACATGGACAGAGGATTGTGAGGCCAGTTTTCAAGAGTTGAAGAAACGGTTGACTACAGCCCCAGTGCTGACATTGCCAGATATACATAAGGAGTTTCAAGTGTATTGTGACGCCTCTTGCTTGGGACTTGGATGTGTTCTTATGCAGGACGGAAAAGTTGTTTCGTATGCCTCACGACAACTGAAGCCACATGAGTTGAACTATGCCACGCATGATTTGGAGTTAGCAAAGTACATGCGCTGAAGACACAGAGACATTATCTTATTGGAAACCGTTGTGGCGTGTACACGGATCATAAGAGTTTGAAGTACATTTTCACCACGAAGGAGTTAAACCTCGGTGCAGGAGATGGCTGAAACTTATAAAGGATTATGACATGAAGCTACACTATCATCCAGGAAAGGCCAACGTCGTAGCAGACGCTTTGAGCCAGAAGAGTTATGCTAATATCCTTGAAAGCAAGGGATTGCCAAAGGAGTTAGCTGCGGAGATCATGGAACTTCGATTGGAGATTGTTCCACGAGGTTTTATTGCAACAATGGAGGTTCAGTCGACATTGTTGAACAAGATTCAAGAAGCTCAGAAGGAGGACAAAGAGATTGCTGAGATAAGAGAGAAGATGGGCGAAGGAAAAGCCAAAGGTTTTCGCGAGGATGAGCACGATACCTTGTGGTTTGAGGACCGGATTTATGTGCCCAGCAATCCGGAGATCAGGAAGTTAATACTTCAGGAGGCCCATGACTCACCATACTCGATTCACCCCGGAAACACCAAGATGTATTTGGATTTGAAGGAACATTTCTGGTGGACTGGAATGAAGAAGGATATTGCCGAGTATGTAGCGGTATGTGATGTATGCCAGAGAGTGAAGGCAGAGCATCAGAAGCCAGCAGGACTGTTGCAGCCTATGCCAATACCCGAATGGAAGTGGGACAAACTTGGCATGGATTTTATCACCGGATTACCCAGAACCAAGGCAGGATATGATTCAATATGGGTAGTTGTGGATCGTTTGACCAAAGTAGCCCATTTCATCCCAGTGAAAACAACCTATACAAGTGCAAAGTTGGCCAAGATATATATGACCAGGATCGTATGTTTGCATGGAGTTCCGAGGAGCATCGTATCAGATAGAGGAACACAGTTTACTTCAAAGTTTTGGCATTAGCTACACCAGACTTTGGGTACCAGATTGGAGTTTAGTACCGCGTTCCACCCACAAACGGATGGACAGACAGAGAGAGTCAATCAGATTCTGGAGGACATGTTGAGAGCATGTGCGCTAGATTATGGATCTAGTTGGGATGACAATTGCCGTACGCAGAGTTCTCGTACAACAACAGCTACCAGGCCAGTTTGAAGATGGCACCGTTCGAAGCTGTGTATGGACGCAGATGTAGAACACCATTGATGTGGGATGAGGTTGGAGACCGTCAGTTGTTTGGACCAGATTTGATCAAGGAATCAGAGGAGAAGGTTAAACTGATCAGAGACAGACTAAAAATTGCTCAGTCTAGACAGAAGAGTTACGCAGATACAAAATGCAAGGAAGTAACCTATGAAAATGGAGACAGAGCCTATTTGCGAGAATCACCCTTGAGGGGAGTGAAACGTTTTGGAGTAAAGGGAAAGTTAGCCCCAAGATTTGTAGGACCGTATCGTGTTTTGGAACGGATGGGAGAAGTTGCCTACAAGCTGGAGTTACCTGAAGGATTGTCAGGAGTTCATGATGTGTTTCACGTATCACAATGAAGAAGTGCCACTTGAGAGATGGCTGATATACCGTTAAAGGATACAATGCCCCTAGAGGCGTCTGGGTTGGATAGTAATTTGACTTATGAGGAGAAGCCAGTAAAGATTCTTGATTTCAACAGTCGAGTCACTCGCAGCAAGGTTATCAAGTTTTATAAAGTTAAGTGGAGCCACCATACCGAGGAGGAAGCCACCTGGGAGCGAGAAGATGATATTCACAAGGACCATCTGCACCTATTTTCTAGCCAACCCGAATCTCGAGGGCGAGATTCATCTTAAGGGGGGTAGGTTTGTAACATCCCAAATTTTCAATTTGGCATGTTATACATAGGTCATCCATGCATACCATATTTTATTGCATTTTCATTTGCAATCCTCGAAATCCTAAGCAACTCAAGGACCCTCGGAGAGAGTTGGGGATTTTCTGATTTTCATATTTGAATTTTATCAAATAATGAAGACGAGGATTTTGATTTTATTATTTTTCTCTCCGGAAAATATTTCATTTTTAAATAATAAATGAGGGGAGATAATATGACTTCTTCAAAAAAAATAATTGAAATATCGGAGGAAAAATGTTAAAATCATTATTTGGATTTTATTTGATATATTTGGAATTTTATTTGCCCTAGAAAAATTTGCATGTTTTAAAAATTGCATTTTAGGGGCCAAGAAAAGTTCATCTTGTTCTTAATATTTTATTTAGACAAAGAAAACTTGTTTTGGTATTTTTAGATTTTTATTTATTTTTCTAGGATTTTTATAAGTTTCATGAACGTTTAAAAAAGGACCAGCCTTGGGGCTAAGGGCCCAGCAGTAGCCGCCCGCGCCACCGCCTCCCAGGTGCCACCGCCGGACTCGGAGAGTCCGAGTCGCCGCCTTCCGCCACCCTCCCCAAGTCGGACCCCCAACCTTTATATACCCCCTCTAAACCACCACCACCACCGCCTCCCGGGAGCTGCCCCAAGCCCGAGCCGCCCGAAGTCGCCCGCGCCGCCTCTAGCCGCCACTCCGCTGCCACCCGCACCCCGCCGCCACCCGCGCCCCTCGCCGAGCCCGCCGGAGCCGCCCGCCCGCCGGACGACCTCGCCGGAGGTAGCCTCCCCGCCGCCGGTTTTTTTAAAAGAAAAACCCTTCGGTTTTTTTAGAAAAAAACCCTAGTTCGTTTTTTTAATATATAGATCGGTTTTCTTCTCCGGTTTATTTTTTTGCGAGCGTTCGCTCGTTCGTTCGTTTTTACGAACGTGCTCGTCGTTTAGTTTTTGCTAACGAACGTTCGTTCGTTTAGCCGTTCGTCGTTTTCTTTTTATTGGATTTATTCCGCGATTATTCCGATCGTGATTTCTGATCCGATTTTCGTTCTAGTATAACTTTTCGCTCGTTTATCGGAATCAGGCGATTCAAGCGCCTGGAGTTTCATCTCGAAACCCTCTTTCCGAATAGCCAACTCAAACAAGTTTTTGCCTCTGTAAAATTTGACCCTAGTTCAGATTAGTAAACGGATCTTGTTTCTTTCGCCATTTGAGTTTCGTTGCTCCGTTTGGTTTGATTCTTCTTGTGAACCGGAGTTCTTAAGTTGAACTCTCCGGTCAACCTCTTTCAGTTGAAGTTTCGTTTGTGCATCTTTGCTTGTTGCTTATGTATGTTGTTGTTTGTTTGCGATAGAATTCCCGGAGCGCGAAGCGTGTTACTATGAGTCTCTAGGGTTCCCGGATCGTCAGCAAGGCAAGTAACACTTGATCATATTTCTTTTCATACCCAGTTTTTATGCATTAGTTCAACCCTCAAACATTGCATGGTTAGGATGTCATTAACTTGTGGGGTGGGAAGTAGATGATGAGGCAGGAACCTATTACCCTGTTACTATCAAACCCTTGGGAGTTACCTCTACGCTTGCTTATTATTGCTATGCTATGCTCGTAGACGTGGTTTGGGTTTGAGTGTATTCCATGACAGATGTGAGATTATTAATTAATGGTTCAACTTAAGGTGGCAACTTTAATACACATCTGGGTGGATTGAGGCACTGGGGAACCCAAAGGTGTCTGTTTTATTTTTGGAAATCCTCGGGTACCCGTGTGATCTTCCTATGGACCGCCACCCAGGCTCAAAGGGAACTGAGATTATTCATGCTAGAAACTTCCGTGTGCAGCCACAAGCTATTATGGGCTCTAGCATAGTTGAGTAAGTTACGTGAAGCTCTTGAAGAGGTAGATCAGCGGTAGTGGGTTTTGTAGGTTTGGTATGGTCTACCCGGAGTAGAGAGTTAATGTTTACGAAAAGATCGTGTCTCGGTCATCCGCTTCTCAAACACCATGTAGTCACGAGAAATCAACGGAGGCGATCAAGTCTTGTGGGGAAAAGTGGGCAAACCTCTGCAGAGTGTACAATCTAATCATGGTTAGCCGTGTCCCCGGTTATGGACAATTCTGAGTATCTAGTACTTGAGTATTCACATGTATCTCATCACTCTAAATTAATATTGTTGGGTTGCTAATTACTTTAATTGGGATTGAGTTGGGGTTATACCTTCTCAATGATGTTTCAACCACCATGATAGTTAAAGTAAAATTTATTCCTTTGATGTAGGGAAAAATTGGCTTTCCGCAAACTGTAACCATAGAGCTTTCCACCAGCCAAACATGCATGTAGTGTTAGCATTATTCTGTTATTGCTCTATTGTGTTACGTTGCCAGCATATTCCATGTGTGACCCGTTCTCGGGCTGCAACGTATTATGTTGCAGACTTTTCAGACGAGGAGTAAGGTTCGATAGGTCGTTGCCGTGCAGCTCGGCTATGCCGTTGGAGTTGATGGACTCACTTTATCTTCCAAGCCTTCCGCTGTTATCGTATTAGATGGCCTTAAGCCATATTATTGTAATAAGTTCTCTTTTGAGACATTCGATGTAATAAGTGTGTGATTGCTACTCTGTTATAAATCCTTCGAGTACTGTGTGTGTCAGCATTACCGATCCAGGGATGACACGGAAGCACAGAGACTTGACCATCTGAGGTCGGGTCGCTACATGGCAAGAGCCTAAGCTTGGGGATGTCCAAGGCACCCTAAGGTAATATTCAAGGACAATCAAGCATCTAAGCGTGGGGATGCCCCGGATGGCATGCCCTCTTTCATCTTCAATCCATCGGTAAATTTACTTGAGGCTATATTTTTATTCACCACATGATATGTGTTTTGCTTGGAGCGTCTTGTATGATATGAGTCTTTGCTTTTTAGTTTGCCACAATCATCCTTGCTGCACACACCTTTTGAGAGGGACACACATTAATCAGGAATTTATTAGAATACCCTATGTGCTTCACTTATATCTTTTGAGCTGGGTAGTTGCTCTAGTGCTTCACTTATATCTTTTCAGAGCACGGCGGTGGTTTTATTTTGAAGAAATTTATGAACTCTCATGCTTCACTTCTATTATATTGAGAGTCTGAAACAACATGGTAATTTGCTTAGGTTATGATTTTAGTCCTAATATGATGGGCATCCAAGAGGGATATAATAAAAACTTTCATATAAAGAGCATTGAATACTATGAGAAGTTTGATTCCTTGCATATTGTTTTCAGATATAAAGATGCTGATATTAGAGTCATGCTAGTGAGTAATTGTGTATTGGTAGAAATACTTGTGTGTAAAGTTTGTGATTCCCAAAGCATGCACGTATGGTGAACCGTTATGTGATGAAGTCGGAGCATGATTAATTTTTTTGATTGTCTTCCTTATGAGTGGCGGTCGGGGATGAGCGATGGTCTTTTCCTACCAATCTATCCCCCTAGGAGCATGCGTGTAGTACTTTTTTTTGATAGCTAATAAATTTTTGCAATACGTATGTGAGTTCTTTATGACTAATGTTGAGTCCATGGATTATACGCAGTCTCACCCTTCTACCATTGCTAGCCTCTCAAGTACCGTGCAACTTTCGCCGGTGCATTAAACCCACCATATACCTTCCTCAAAACAGCCACCATACCTACCTATTATGGCATTTCCATAGCCATTCCGAGATATTGCCATGCAACTTGATAGAGGCAAAGGTGTCCCGTCATTCGATGAGATGGTGGCTATCGTTTTGGAGGAAGTCGACTTTGACGATCCGATTACGAACGTTCGAGGACGTCGCGCCTTAGCAATCACTAAACCAACTCCGAGAGGTTATTGACCACGCCAGAGCACGATCAACCTGACCACGAAGGCCTGTTTCCTGCAGGCAAACAAAGAACAAGCAAGAAACTAAGATTGCAATCTGGATATTGTGAATATAAGAGGAAAGCTTTATTAATCAAGGTGGGGTTCTGTGACGCCTTTGTCTGGTCGTTGAACACAAACTAAATGCAGCAGTTGCAGCTATGGCGAACTTTTAATCTAAACAAAACCCAAAGTCTAAACGACGCCCTAAGGGTTGTATATATGGAGGAAAAGGGGGGAAATTTCGTGGCCCTTGGAGGAGGGGTCCGAAACCAACCCTAACTCTTGTTTCCCCACACATACGGACTCTAAAAACAGCCTATACTTAAGTATTTCGAAATTACATGAGCCTCGGTGCTTCAGGCACCTCCGCCCTTGTTTTCTTTTCGGTAGTTTTTTTCTTTACTCCTTGATCCCTGGATCATCGCCTTTGCCACTTTGTCATCTGCTCCCTGCTTAATCAATGAAACACAAGCCATGGCTGGTCAGTTCAAAAAACAATAAGGTGACGCAGCACCTAGAATAGCCTCTGGCCGAAATTTATGAAGTGGCATCTTGTATATTTTGTCCAAGGCTTCATGCACTCCTTATGGTGGCTTCAAAGTCCTGAAATCATCACTTGTAACTCCGTTCTTGTTCTGCGCATGCCATCAACTCCATGCTTGTTCTTGCTCCAATGTTCATCCTTCTCCATGCTAGGCCCTTCATTTGTAAGCAAAACAAATGTATCCAATTTAGGCAGCATCATATTCTCATGAACATTAAAATCCTTACCAAGAAACGAAAGTACCTGGTAATTAATTGGCGTGCACGAGCTCTAGTAATTGGTCCAGTATATGTAACAGTAGGGTCTGTGGGTGTAACAATGGTATTGATGTCCTCATCATCCTCCCCTTCTTGAAATGAAGTCGTCATCGACGGAAGCTCATCTTCCTCACCCAAATAAGGCTTCAAATCTGCATTGTTAAAAGTGGGACTAACCCCAAAATCTACAGGTAGCTCAAGTTTATATGCATTATCATTTATTTTCTCTAACACCTTAAAAGGACCATCAGCACGTGGCATTAGCTTTGCTTTGCGCAAATCAGGAAATCTATCCTTACGCAAATGTAACCAAGCAAGATCTCCAGGTGCAAACACAACATGTTTTCTACCCTTATCTCCCGCAAGTTTAAATTTAGCATTCATACGCTCAATGTTTTCCTTAATTAACTCATGCATTTTTAAAATCAATTCAGCACATTGTTTAGCATCAAAATTAACCTTCTCCGAAGATGGAAGATGCAACAAATCAATAGGTGCACGAGGTAGGAAACCATACACAATTTCAAAAGGGCACATCTTAGTATTAGAATGCAACGAACGATTATAAGAAAATTCAATATGAGGTAAGCATTCTTCCCACATTTTCTTATTATTCTTCAAAACAGCCCTAAGCATAATAGACAATGTTCTATTAATTACTTCAGTTTGTCCATCAGTTTGTGGGTGACATGTAGTACTAAAAAGCAGTTTAGTCCCCAACTTAGCCCATAAACATCTCCAAAAGTGGCTCAGAAATTTAGTATCACGATCTGAAACAATAGTATTTGGCACACCATGCAAGCGAATAATTTCACGAAAGAACAAAACAGCAACATTAACAGCATCATCGCTTTTATGACATGGTATAAAGTGTGCCATTTTCGAGAATCAATCCATGACAACAAATATACTATCCCTCCCCTTCTTTGTTCGAGGTAAACCTAAAACAAAGTCCATAGATATATCCTCCCAAGGAACACTAGGTACAGGAAAAGGCATATATAAACCATGAGCATTGAGTCGTGACTTAGCTTTTTGACATGTAGTGCAGCGAGCAACAAAACGCTCAACATCCCGTCTCATCTTTGGCCAAAAGAAATGTGTAGAAAGTACGTCCTCTGTCTTCTTCACGCCAAAGTGTCCCATTAGTCCTCCTCCATGCGCCTCCTGCAACAACAAAAGACGAACGGAGCTAGCTGGAATGCATAGCTTGTTAGCACGGAACACAAATCCATCATTAACGACGAACTTGTTCCATGTTCTTCCTTCTTTAAAATTCTGCATTACATCTTTAAAATCAGCATCATGCACATATTGATCTTTGATGGTCTCCAAACCAAATATTTTGAAGTCAAGTTGTGAAAGCATAGTATAGCGACGAGACAATGCATCAGCAATAACATTTTCTTTACCCTTCTTGTGGTTAATAACATAAGGGAAGTCTCAATGAATTCAACCCATTTAGCATGTCTACGATTCAGTTTAGCTTGACTTTCAATATGTTTAAAAGATTCATGATCAGAATGTATAACAAATTCTTTGGGCCATAAATAATGTTGCCATGTCTCTAAAGTCGGAACAAAAGCCTATAATTCCTTATCATAAGTAGAATAATTCAGACTAGGCCCACTCAATTTTTCAGAAAAGTATGCAACAGGTTTGCCATCTTGTAATAACACACCTCCTAATCCAATTCCACTAGCATCACATTCAAGATCAAATGTCTTATTAAAATCAGGGAGTTGGACTAAAGGAGCATGTGTCAACTTATCTTTCAATACCGTGAAGGCTTCTTCCTGTGCGGTACCCCAAACAAAATGCACATCCTTCTTTGTAAGCTCGTTGAGAGGTGCAGCAATGGTGCTGAAATCTCTCACAAAACGCCTATAGAAACCAGCGAGGCCAAGGAAACTCCTCACTTGTGTGACCGTTTTGGGCTGCGGCCAACTCTCAATAGCTTCAATCTTGGCTTTATCAACTTCAATTCCCTGTGGAGTAACAACATAGCCAAGAAAAGATACTCGGTCGGTGCAAAAGGTGCACTTTCCAAGGTTACCAAACAAACATGCGTCACGTAGAGCAATAAAAACAGCACATAATTGTTCCAAATGTTCCTCCAACGATTTACTATAAATCAGTATATCATCAAAATAGACTACCACAAATCGTCCAAGGAAAGCACGTAAAACTTTGTTCATTAATCTCATGAAAGTACTAGGTGCATTAGTTAACCCAAAAGGCATGACTAACCACTCATATAAACCAAACTTAGTTTTAAATGCAGTTTTCCATTCATCTCCCAATTTCATACGAATTTGATGGTATCCACTACGCAAATCAACTTTAGAGAATATTGTAGAGCCACTCAATTCATCAAGCATATCATCTAGCCTAGGAATAGGATGGTGATAACGAATAGTAATATTATTAATGCCTCTACAATCAACACACATACGCGAGGTACCATCCTTTTTCGGCACTAGAATAATAGGAACAACACAAGGACTAAGGGATTCGCGAATATAACCTTTGTCGAGCAGCTCCTGGACTTGGCGCATAATCTCCTTCGTCTCCTCTGGATTGGTACGGTATGGTGCACAGTTGGGTAGCGATGCACCAGGAATTAAGTCAATTTGATGCTCAATCCCTCGAATAGGTGGTAATCCCGGTGGCACGTCTTGTGGGAAGACGTCAGCGAACTCCTGCAAAATGTTAGTGACAGCAGGGGGCAAAGATGAAGGCACGTCCTCGAATGAAAATAATGCCTCTTTGCACACAAAAGAATAGCAAACAGATTTGCTAAAATCTAGCTCATCAATATCAGATTTGGTGGCAAGTAAACATGCACTTTTCAATTTAATTTCAGAAGCAACACTAGATCATTTATTATTAGGCTTCATTTGTTGCTCAAATTCTTTTGCCACAATCTGATTTTCACTCTTATTTTTCTCCTATTTTGCTTTATTAGCTCTATTAATATCATCATTCAAAATGGAATCAGGAGTCATAGGAAGCAAAGTAATATTTTTATCCTTATGAACAAGAGTATACTAATTGTTTCTACCACGGTGTATAGAATTTTTATCAAATTGCCATGGTCTACCAAGTAATAAGGAACATGCTTGCATAGGTACCACATCACAATCAACATAATCAACATATGTAGAGATACTAAAATGCACACGAACAATACGTGTTACCTTAACCTTGCCGCTGTTGTTAAACCATTGGATGTAGTAAGGACGTGGATGTGGTCGTGTGGTGAGAGACAGCTTCTCCACCATCTCCATGCTAGCCAAGTTGTTGCAGCTCCCTCCATCTATGATGAACCGAACAGAACGTTCCTTCACTACTCCCTTTTTATGGAACAAATTATGCCTCTGATTTTGCTCAGCTTGTGTGACTTGCACACTCAAAACACGTTGAGCAACTAAACATGCATACCTGCGTCTCATGATCAGAATCATCTCCACCGTGTTCTTCATGTGTAATAAGAGCCAAAGTCTCCTCATCATAGTCACTAGCGGACTCATACCCACCATCCTCAGTAGCAATCATCACACGCTGAGATTTGCATTCTCTCGCATTATGACCTCTTCCCTTACAACGACGACAAATAATATCACTTGTGTGCCATGTTGATGCCATGGAAGAAGAAGAGCTCTGTGCAAGCCCGACAGGTGTGCTCTTGGCAGATAGTGGTGGTTGTGCCTGCTTTCTTGTATCACGGTTGGAGGTGGCACTCGATGAAGGTGATGGTGCAGTGGAAGTAGAGGATGCACGTGGTGTCCATGATGAAGGTCGACCTACAGAAAAGTTAGTTCACGCCAATGCCTGTCGATCCTGCACTTCACGTTCAGCTTTACAAGCAAGATGGAATAAACGAGTGATATTATTATACTCCTTATAGTCTAGAATGGTCTGAATCTCTCTATTTAATCCACCCATAAAACGTGCAAGCATAGCTTCATTATCCTCAACAATACCACATCTAATAATGCCAGTTTGTAATTCCTGATAATATTCCTCTACAGAATTTTTTCCTTGTCTTAAACGCTGCAATTTTTGAAGTAATTCACGTTGATAATATGGTGGAACCCAATGAGTATGCATAGAAGTTTTCAAAGCAGCCCAAGTAGTTGGAATATTATTCGGATATAATCTATGATATTCAGACCACCACACACAAGCAAAACTAGTGAAAGCACAAAGTGCAGCAGCAACACGTCTCTCCTCGGGATATTCTAAACATGTCAAACGTTGTTTGGTTTCTAACTCCCAAGTAAGATATATATCAGGAACATATCTACCCTCAAATGGTGGAATATTCAATTTCAGTTTAGGAAGATGGTCATGATCTCGTATCTGAGCTGGTAATGCAGCCCTACCATTGCAATTATTTGCATGTGGACGACTGGGTGGTGGTGGTTGCGCGTAGTTCTGATTTTGATCAACTTCATCCTCGTAATCTCCCGCATAATCATCCTCGTCCTCATCAGCAGCAGGAGCCATAGAAGTATCAACAGCAGCTCCAACAGTTTGGCTAGGCTCAAGAGGGACATGGCTCGCTCGGCGGAGGGTTGTTTCGCGACGTGGAGGTAGTCGTTGTTGTTGTTATTGCAGAGGTGCGGAAGGTGCAGCCGGTGGTGGAGGACACGCAAGCAGTTCATTAAATCTGTATCGATCTTTGTTTTGAACGTCTTCTCAGGGCCAGTGATCTTATCCATGGCCTCTTGAAAATTGTTCAGCACATCTTGCACCTGTTCAGTCATCATTTGCTAAAACTTATCATGAAGCTCCTTGTTCGTTAAGTTCTCCCGATTAATCTAAATGGCTTGTGATCCTGGCATGGTTAGCAGCAATAGAAACACACAAGAATATGATCCTACAGACTAGTAACAAGTGGTGGTGGTGGTGGTGGGTGTCACAAATCCGTCAAGCAAATCTCAAATTCTTACCAGTTCTTACCCAACAGCAGTTGGTAATCGGCAACCGATGTAGTCTAAACTCTCAAAGCTTGGATAGAGTGATTACCAGGGAGAGTCAAATGCACGATGTAGATGTATGTGGAGCTGTGAAGGCTTATAATATGGTAGCAAAAAGGGTCAGCAATAATCAATTCAGAGATGCAAAGTTGAATAAACGCTCAACGACGGTACTGTGCTGGTCCTAGGCTAGACCGTGCTAGAGACGCGAGCCTAGAACACTAACAAAATCACGCGCTGCACGTAAACAAGGGAAAAGCACACTCCGGAATTTTTTTCGCTCTTTTTTGCGCTCTTCTTTTTTGTGTGTGCGAAAAATCACTATAATGGCGAGTGTCTCAAAACTCTTCCCAGGTCACAATGACAGGAATGGCAGCGCCGACGAAAAAGTGCGACAAAAAATCACTATGATGGTGAGTGTCTCGAAAGACTCAGAAAAGCCTAAAAACATGATAGGGAAAAAATATTTTTGACTGCCAACATTTTGGCCTAAAAACTGCCCGGGGGTCTCCAGACTTGTGTGACCATTTTTGTGCTCCTCTTTTTTTCCGAAACCTACTCAGGCAAGGAAACACGAATCGGAAAATAGATGGATCTCGAAAACAAACCTAATATGAGAAGAACTCCGGATTGGTGGTGGATATATGATGGTAAGATATGGCAGCGGTCGTGGTATATGGTAGCGGTGGTGGTATATGGCTACAGATTGGTGGTGGTATATGGATACAGATCGGTGGCGGATAAGTGGTGGTGGTAGATGGAAGGAGCAATGACAGGTGCGGCGGCGGCGTGACAACTTGTGAACAGAACTCAAAACTCTAAGGGAAACTAGACGCTAAGACCAGCAACTTGACACAACGATGCAGCCGCAAATTCAACAAAGCAAAATACTAAAAAGACTATGCAAAGGCTCAGATTGGTTCGGATATGATGAACTAACCCTAATTTTTGTGTGTAGCTTTTTCGTGGACTGTAGGTACGAAGAAAGACTCCAACTAAACTACGAAAAACTGTAAAATATCACCGAGCAACCTGGCTCTGATACCACTTGATAAAGGCAAAGGTGTCTCGTCTTTCGATGAGATGGTGGCTATCGTTTTGGAGGAAGTCGACTTTGACGATCCGACTACGAACGTGCGAGGATGTCGCGCCTTAGCAATCGCTAAACCAACTCCGAGAGGTTATTGTCCACACCGGAGCACGATCAACCTGACCACGAAGGTTTGTTTCCTGCAGGCAAATGAAGAACAAGCAAGAAACTAAGATTGCAATCTAGATATTGCGAATATAAGAGGAAAGCTTTATTGATCAAGGTGGGGTTCTGTGACGCCTTTGTCTGGTCGTTGAACACAAACTAAGTACGCGAAGTTGCAGATATGGCGAACTTTTAATCTAAACAAAACCCAAAGTCTAAACGACGCCCTAAGGGCTGTATATATAGACGAAGAAGGGGGGGGGGGTTCGTGGCCCTTGGAGGAGGGGTCCGAAACCAACCCTAACTCTTGTTTCCCCACACATACAGACTGACTCTAAAAACATCTTATACTTAAGTATTTCGAAATTACATGGGCCTGGCCCAATAATAAGGTGACGTAGCACCTAGAATAGCCTCTGGACGAAATTTATGAAGTGGCATCTTGTATATTTCGTCCAAGGCTTCATGCACTCCTTATGGTGGCTTCAAAGTCCTGAAATCATCACTTGTAACTCCGTTCTTGTTCCCCTTAGCATGCCATCAACTCCATGCTTGTTCTTGCTCCAATGTTCATCCTTCTCCAAGCTAGGCCCTTCATTTGTAAGCAAAACAAATGTATCCAATTTAGGCAGCATCATATTCTCATGAACATTAGAATCATTACCAAGAAACGAAAGTACCTGGTGAAAGTGCGTTATATCGACTAGAGGGGGGGTGAATAGGCGATTTTTATGAATTCTTCACTGAGGAATTTGCTGGTGAGGAAATTCCTAAGCGAAGAACTACTTGCAGCGGAATAAGTACTCGGTAAGCATAACAGAATGCGTGCATGGTCATCATGATGAAATGAAGACAATCACAGAGTACAGAAAGCGTAAACACAGGATAACACAAGATGAAGACAAACAAACTGAAGAAATTGAACTGAGGAAATTGAGAAAGTCTTCAGTCAAAGTCTTCAAACACAGATATGAACAAACACTCAACACAGTAATGAGGAAATGAAAGAGTTGAGGAAATAGAACCGGTAAGGTTGGTGAAGACAATGATTTGGTAGACCAGTTCAAGCGATGTCTCGGTTATGCGTCTGTTGGAGCGGTGAGTATTTAAACTCGAGGACACACATTCCGGATACCCCGGCCGAGCATGCAGCTCGAGACACCAAGTCCTCACCGTATTCTCCTTGAACTAAGGTCACAGACCTCGTCCAATCACTCATGGTAAGTCTTGAGCGACTTCCAAACCTTCACAGACTTGGTCACTCGGCGATCCACAATTCCTCTTGGATGCTCTAGACCATGACGCCTAACCGTCTGGAAGAAGCACAGTCTTCAAAGGTAACAAGCGTCGGATCCACGCAGGATCAATCTCTTCAGTGATGCTCAATCACTTTGGGTTTGTAGGGGTTTTGTTTTGGGTTTTTCCTCACTCGATGATTTTCGCTCAAAGTCCTCGGAGGATGGGTTGCTCTCAAATGACAAGTGTCAAGTTCTCTCGGAGCAGCCAACCAGCTGGTGGTTGTAGGGGCGGCTATTTATAGCCTAGGGAGCAGCCCGACATGATAAGACATAAATGCCCTTCAATGATATGACCGTTATGTGGATAAGACATTTTGGGACAGCTGGCGCGTAGCACCGCAACGGTCGGAAATTTGACTCTCAAATTCCTCCGGGCTATCATGTTGCTCCCTGTGTAGGCAATTCGCACTGGCGAATTCCAAACTCCTCAGTCAGAACAAATTCCTCAGCGACCAGAAGAACTTCGTCTCTGTCACTGAAGAAATTGACTGAACTGTATGAGATTTCCAAAGGCTTCACTCGAAGGGATTGGTAGGTGTAGGATTTTGAGTTGAGCATCACATGGAAATTTTTCCTTAGTATTTCCTCGACCCCCTTTAACAGTACGATGTTTCCTATGACTCAAGAAAGAGAAAACGAAACTATGAAAACAAAAGTCTTCATGCTACATGTTCCTCAAATGAATACCAAGTCTTCAAGGTCACACCAATTTCTTCACTTTCAAAGTCTTCAGAAAGTCTTCAGAATATCAATGTCTTCAGTCGAAGAACTTCATTTTTAGGGGTCGACTTTCTCTGTAAATATCAAACTCCTCATAGACTTATAGACCTGTGTACACTCATAAACACATTAGTCCCTTAACCTATAAGTCTTCAATACATCAAAATCACTAAGGTGCACTAGATGCACTTACAATCTCCCCCTTTTTGGTGATTGATGACAATATAGGTTAAGTTTTCAACGGGGATAAATATATGAAGTGTAAATACTCATATTGAGGAATTTGATTGCAAGATATAGAAGAACTCCCCCCGAAGATGTGCATAGTGAGGAATTTGCTTTTGAGGCAATGCACATTTGGAGAGTTGAATCATGGAGATCTCCCCCTATATCTTGTAATTCATACACGCATTTGACATATAGTATAAAGAATTTGAAATGCATGATGAAATATGGTGACTGATGTAATTCAGCATGCGTGTATTAAAATATAACGAGGAATAAGCATGCAGAGGAACACATCAAAAGTATCAGAGCACCATCGGGTTTAAGATTACAACTCGATCCAATAAAAGTTTCAGAAGAATGAGAGTTGTAACTGAAAGCACAAGTGCTCCCTAGGTGGTTTTGGTAATTAATGACAACATATCTCTGGTTGGACTACCACTTTTATCTAGTATGTTTCAGATAAGTTCAACAATGGAGTGGCATGGACTAAAGGATGTGGGAACTCCTTCAAGATGCTAAGGACAAAGGATTGGCTCAAGCTCAAAAGCTCAAGACTCTTCATTTTACATTTTAGTGATCGAGATCACATTGAGTCTATAGGAAAAGCCAATACTATCAAGGAGGGATGAGTGTTGCTTAATGAGCCTCTTGCTTCATGTGCTTAGTGATATACTCCAAAACCCTCAGCTACTTTCCCACTTCCACACATTTTTCCTAAACCTAAAGTCAAAATCGGCCCCACTGATTCTTTCTATTCGGCGCCACCGAGTTTGGATGTCTTAGCCACTGCCACAAACCCTAAGCAAATCGGTCTCACCGATAGGGATCTCGGTCTCACCGAGATGGGATTGTAATCTCTCCGTATGTCCATTATCAAAATCGGTCTCACTGAGTTTGAGCAATCGGTACTACCGAGATTACAATGCAAACTCTCTGGTTAACTTATTATCAAAATCGGTCCCACTGAGTTTGATAATCGGTTAAACCGAGTTTGCCTGACCAACTCTCTGGAAAGCTTATTACCAAAATCGGTCCCACCGAGTTTGTGTAATCGGTCTTACCGAGATTACGTTATGCCCTAACCCTAACCGAATCGGTCCAACCGAGTTGCATTCTGGTCCCATCGAAAACCCTAACGGTCACATTATTTGCTAAATCGGTCTGACCGAGTTTAATGATTCGGTCCCACCGAGTTTGGTAGATTGTGTGTAACGGTTAGATTTTGTGGGGAGGCTATATATACCCCTCCACCTCCTCTTCATTCGTGGAGAGAGCCATCAGACTAAACCTACACTTCCAGCATCCTATTTTGAGAGAGAACTACCTACTCATGTGTTGAGGCCAAGATATTCCATTCCCACCATATGAATCTTGATCTCTAGCCTTCCCCAAGTTGCTTTCCACTCAAACCCTCTTTCCACCAGATCCAAATCCTATGAGAGAGAGTTGAGTGTTGGGGAGACTATCATTTGAAGAACAAGAGCAAGGAGTTCATCATCAACACACCATTTGTTACTTCTTGGAGAGTGGTGTCTCCTAGATTGGCTAGGTGTCACTTGGGAGCCTCCGACAAGATTGTGGAGTTGAACCAAGGAGTTTGTAAGGGCAAGGAGATCGCCTACTTCGTGAAGATCTACCGCTAGTGAGGCAAGTCCTTCGTGGGCGGCGACCATGGTGGGATAGACAAGGTTGCTTCTTCGTGGACCCTTCGTGGGTGGAGCCCTCCGTGGACTCAAGCAACTGCTACCCTTCGTGGGTTGAAGTCTCCATCAACGTGGATGTACGATAGCACCACCTATCGGAACCACGCCAAAAACATCTGTGTCTCCAATTGCGTTTGAATCCTCAAATGCCTTCCCTTTACATTCTTGCAAGTTGCATGCTTTATTTTCCACTGCTCATATATTCTTTGCATGTTTGCTTGCTATATGTTGTGAATGTTAAACTTGTGCCTAAACTCCACTCAAACTTTAAAGAAACTTAAAAACTGCAACTTTGGTAATTAGTGTCTAATCACCCCCCCCCTCTAGACACCTCTTCTCAAGGTCCTACAAGTGGTATCAGAGCATTGGTCTCCATTGCCTTGGTATAATCACCATTGGAGGAAGATGGATGAGTCTACTTTGGGGAGTCATAGTCATAGAGTGCCTATTCTTGATGGAGAGTATTTTCGTGAGTGGAAAAATGAGATGCTTGTAATTTTCAATCAATATCATTTGAACAAGTACATTGCTAGCCCTTGTGCACCTTATATTGATCCTATGCATCCTACCCTTGATGAAGCTATTGACATGACTAGAAATCTTAGAACTGTTAATCTTATCACTAGAGGCTTGCCTAGAAACTTGATTAGAATCTTGCCTACTTTTGAGTGTGCCTACACTATATGGAAATTTCTTGAGGAATGATTTCCAAATTATTCCTTGAAAAATCTAGATGAAATTCTCTATAAGTCTATTGCTTTGAGTAAGAAGAATACTAGTGATCCTATGTTTGGTGATCGTCTATTTGAGCTTACAAACCTTATGCGTGCCAAAGGAAATATTGGTATTATTAGTGACATTATTTCCGAAGCTATAAGAATTCATAGACAAGATTATTGTCAAACTCATTCTAATGAATCACCCTCTCTAGGACTTGGTCCACCACATGACGATGTTTTTTTTTGCGGGTGACACCACATGACGATGTTGAACATGGATACTATGATGAGGATGATGATAGTGACTTCGATCTTGATGATGCAATGAGACATTTTGGTCTTATGGCAACTATTCGGGGATATATGTCAGGAGGAAAGGAATGGGTTCTTGATAGTGGATGTACCGATCACATGACCGGAGATAAAGACATGTTTCGTGAGCTTGCTGAAAATGATGGTCCTCGAAAGTTTGTCACTTTCGGTGACAACTCAAAGGGTAAGGTGGTTGGCCTCGGTAAGGTGGCCATCTCACATGATAGCTCCATACAAAATGTTATGCTCGTTGAATCTCTTGGCTACAACTTACTTTCAGTATCTAGACTTGCTGATTTCAGTTTCAATGTTCTATTTACTGAAGTAGATTGCCAAGTGTTTCGTCGAGATAATCATAAAATGATCTTCTTGGTGTGCGTGAGGTGATCTATGCATTGTTGATTTCACTAAAAAGGCTCAACCTAAAACTTGCTTCATTGCTAAATCCTCAAAAGGCTGGTTATGGCATAGACGATTAGGCCATGTTGGTATGCGAAACCTTGACAAGCTTATTAAGGGGAATCATATCCTTGGAGTTAATGATGTCATATTTGATAAGGATAGACTTTGCAGTGCTTGTCAAGAAGGTAAACAGGTTGGCGGAAGGCATCCCGTGAAGAACATCATGACCACGAAGAGGCCACTCGAGCTACTTCACATGGATCTCTTTGGTCCCAACTCTTACAAGAGTCTCGGTGGAAATTCTTTTGGTCTAGTTATAGTTGATGATTTTTCCATATTTACGTGGGTGTTCTTTCTCGATGATAAATCGCAGGTCCAAAAGATCTTCAAAAACTTCGCTAGGAAGGCCCAAAACCAATTTGAAGTGAAGATCAAGAAGGTTCGCAGCGACAATGTAACGGAGTTCAAGAACGCAAATGTGGACACCTTTCTTGACGAAGAAGGGATTTCACACGAGTTCTCGGCTACGTACACACCTCAACAAAATGGAGTTGTTGAGAGGAAGAACTGGACGCTCATCTAAATGGCAAGAACGATGCTTGATGAGTACAAGACGCCAAAGCATTTTTGGGTAGAAGCGGTTGAGACAGCTTGTCATGCAACAAATCGCTTGTATCTTCACAAGCTACTCGGCAAGACGGCATACGAGCTCCTCACCGGTAACAAACCCCAAGTTGGATACTTTCGAGTATTTGGCTCTAAGTGCTACATTCTTGATAATCATCGTCGTTCTAAATTTGCTCCTAAGTCTCATGAAGGTTTCCTACTAGGTTATGGCTCAAACTCTCACACTTACCGTGTCTACAACAATTTCACCTGAAAGATTGAAGAGACGGTAGATGTGAAGTTTGATGAATCTAACGGCTCGCAAGTAGAGCAATTGCCAATTGATGTAGGAGACAAAGATCCTTCGGAAGCAATCCAAGACTTGTCTATTGGCAAGGTCCGTCCAACGGAGGTGAAGGAGAGTACCTCATCCGTCCAAGTGGAAGCTTCTACTTCACGACAAGGTGAACCAAGAGTTGATACGGAAGCATCCACAAGTGGGACACACCAAGATGAAGAAAACAAGGAAGTGCATCAAGATGAACGTCAACAAGCTCCTTCTCCACCACGACAAGAGAACGACAACGTCAACAATGAAGAAGGCCAAGAAGAAGAACAAGATGAAGAAGACGTTCAACGAAGACCCAAGCAAAAGCTTTCACGAGTTCGAGCAAGAATTGCTAAAGACCATCCCGTCGAGCAAATCTACAATGATATTCAAACCGGAGAATCACTCGCTCTAAAACTCGTTTAGCTAACTTTTGTGAAAACTATTCTTTCATCTCTAGCATTGAACCTATGAAGGTCGAAGAAGCATTGGAAGATCCGGACTGGATAAATGCTATGCATGAAGAGCTACACAACTTTGAGAGGAACCAAGTTTGGACATTGGTTGAGAAGCCCGACAACAACCACAACATCATCGATACCAAATGGGTGTTTCGCAACAAGCAAGATGAAGATGGACAAGTAGTTCGCAACAAAGCACGTCTCATCGCCCAAGGCTACACACAAGTTGAAGGTATGGACTATGGTGAGACTTACGCCCCGTTGCTAGACTTGAGTCCATTTGCATCTTACTTGCCTATGCTAATCACCATGATATCACCTTGTACCAAATGGACATTAAAAGTGCTTTTCTAAATGGTGAAATAGAGGAGGAAGTTTATGTTAAACAACCTCCCGGCTTTGTTAATCCTAAGAAACCCAATCATGTTTACAAACTTCACAAAGCTCTTTATGGACTTAAACAAGCTCCTAGAGCATTGTATAAATGCTTGACCAAGTTCCTTATTGAAAAAGGCTTTGAAATTGGGAAAATTGATTCTACTCTTTTTACTAAAAGGGTTAATGGTGAACTCTTTGTGTGCCAAATTTATGTTGATGATATTATATTTGGTTCAACTAACCCTGATTTTAGTGAAAAGTTTGGGAAGCTAATGTCGGAGAAGTTTGAGATGTCTATGATGAGTGAACTCAAATTCTTTCTTGGTTTGCAAATTAAGCAAACTAAGGAAGGTACTTTTGTCTCGCAAACAAAGTACACCAAGGACTTATTCAAGAAGTTCAATATGCAAGAATGCAAAGGTATGACTACACCCATGCCTACTAGTGGACATCTTGACTTAACCAAAGATGGTGAACCGGTTGATCAAAAGGTTTATCGCTCTATGATGGGTTCATTGTTATATCTATGTGCTTCACGTCCCGATATTATGCTAAGTGTGTGCATGTGTGCACGATATCAAGCTGCCCCTAAAGAATGTCATCTTAAGGCCGTGAAAAGGATAGTGAGATACTTAATCCATACACCAAATTTTGGCATTTGGTATCCTAAGAGGGCCTCTTTCGATCTTGTTGGCTATTCCGACTCGGACTATGCTTTGAGACAAGGTTGATAGAAAGTCCACTTCGGTACTTGTCAATTTCTTGGTAGATCTCTTGTGTCTTGGTCCTCCAAGAAACAAAACTTCGGTATCCTTATCCACCTTGAAGCTGAATATATTGCCGCTGGTTCATGTTGTGCTCAATTACTTTGGATGACCCACACTCTTAAAGATTATGGGATATATGTGAGACATGTTCCATTGCTTTGTGATAATGAAATTGCTATCAAAATTGGTCATAATCATGTGCAACATTCTCGAACTAAGCATATTGAAGTTCGTCATCATTTCATTCGAGATCATGTTGCTAAGGGTGACATTGATCTTAAGCATGTTCAAGACCGAAAAGCAATTAGCGAATATATTCACTAAACCTCTTGATGAGAAAGTGTTTTGCAGGTTAAGAGGAGAATTGAACATCATTGATGCTTCAAACTTGGAGTAGAAACTCCATTGGATACATGCAAGACATGAGCTTATGACTAATCATTGATATTTCTCTTAGGATGAAAAACTTATGTCTTGGATATATTTGTATCTTGCATGTTATCTAACCCATGTAGGTACTTGGTTGAATCAAATTCCATGAGGTTGAAACCTACTCATATCTTGAGCAATCTCTACATCACCAAGTCTCTACACAAGGTGGTTGAAGACAAGGAAGCACGAAACCATTCAAACATATCCTTTGACAAAATTCTATGTTGAGTTACATGATTGTCATTTTTGGATATACAAGTGCTCTTCCTTGCAAGAACTAACCCATGTAGGTAGATGGACTCAAATTCCAAGTGGTGCTCCAAATTCTTGATGAGCTACATCAACCTTGAGCAACCCACGCAAGTTCAACTACATGGACAACACCACCAACCAAGGTATGTTATTCCATCTTAGAGAAGCTTTACTCCGAGTCATGAGTTAAATCAACTCGACAAGATGTGAATACATCAAGATGCTTAAATGAAAAATGGCAACCCCATTTTGAGCTTAAATGATGAGTATGGCCTATGATCAAGTGATCTCACTTGGCTCCTAAGTCAATATACTCTAACATAGGTGACTTTGTCGCCGACCATCTCTAGATGAAGTTCTCCTGTGTTCTTTTCTGAGTTTTTGCATTTGTCTCATGCATTTGTGTTTCCCCTTTAAAAAAACTTCATCTAGATTTCTTTCTGTTTTCTCTGCATTTTCTGCATCTAATTCCTTGCAAATCTTTGTGAGATCTTACTAGTCTAGTGAGCTGAGGTGACAAGTGTTTTCTCTGCGATGAACTCGGTTCAACCGATTTGTTATTTTCGGACCAACCGAATCTTTTCGGTACGACGGAAGCATACCACTCGGTGCCACCGACTTCATAACAGGAAAAACTCTTTGCCACATATTATGTGTTTCTTCTGAACCAGCTCCACTCAATGAATCTTGTCCTCTACAAGCATCACATTTTTATCATTGCTTTATGTTGTGACTCAAGGATCAAAGCCATTCTCGACAAATTCCAGAGGGGGAGAGAGAGATTACATCTTTATCAAGCCTTTCTTGGAAATTGATGTCAAAGGGGGTGAGAGAGATCACATCAAAGCTTATCATTTAGAGAGAGAGATCACATCAGAGAAGGAGAGTGAGAGATCCTTCAGGGGGAGAGAGAGATCTCCAGGGGGAGAGAATACTAGTAGAAAGTATCTCTCAAGGATCCCAGATGCTTGGTGTTCAAGAGGAGAGATGTCCACATGTCTTCTTGAGGGAGAGACATGTTCATATGATCTGTTGTGCTAAATTTTGCATTAGCATACATTAGCTCTGAACTTTAGCTCGATCATCATTCATATCTTTCTTTCACTGTGTTCCTTCAGCTGATTTTACATTCCCTATCTTCTCCCAAGTATCCCATGCTAGATTCAGGGGGAGCAAGACATCTAAGGGAAAGAGATCATTTAAATTCATTGCATATCTTTACTCTTGGGGACATGTCTAATCCAATGTGGTACTCTGTACTCACTCTCTACATGTCATCCCAGTCTTGGTATTCTTGTGGTTTCTTCTGTTTGCTCTGGCTAGTAGATGCATCTGTGTTATCTAACCTTGTTTACGCAGGTTCATTCCATCCTAAGCCAACTCAAGACCACAAGGTAAGTATATGCATCACAATCATGTGTATGAGGAATTCTTGCGATGTACATACTGTTTGCAAGAAGGACTCATGGGCATGAAGGTATTCTCTTTAATACTTTTTGCTCTGATGCATATAGCCAAGATACATGTAACACATTGCCTACTCTATCATGGTTATGCTATCACATGCTTCTATATTTCATATTCACATGATTGCATACATGTAGGGGGAGCCTATGCTTGTTACATGTCTTTCCAAAGCTTTACTCACTATTCTTTATATCTTTATCTAAAGCTTTGATGTATGTTGCCATCAATTACCAAAGGGGGAGATTGAAAGCACAAGTGCTCCCTAGGTGGTTTTGGTAATTAATGACAACATATCTCTTGTTGGACTAACACTTTTATCTAGTATGTTTCAGATAAGTTCAACAATGGAGTGACATGGACTAAAGGATGTGGGAACTCCTTTAAGATGCTAAGGACAAAGGATTGGCTCAAGCTCAAAAGCTCAAGACTCTTCATTTCACATTTTAGTGATCCAAGATCACATTGAGTCTATAAGAAAAACCAATACTATCAAGGAGGGATGAGATGTTGCTTAATGAGCCTCTTGCTTCATGTGCTTAGTGATATGCTCCAAAACACTCAGCTACTTTCCCACTTCCACACATTTGTCCTCAACCTAAAGTCAAACTCGGCCCCACTGATTCTTTCTATCCGGCGACATCGAGTTTGGATGTCTTAGCCACTGCCACAAACCCTAAGCGAGTCGGTCTCACCGATAGGGATCTCGGTCTCACCGAGATGGGATTGTAATCTCTCTGTGTATGTCCATTATCAAAATCGGTCTCACCGAGTTTGAGCAATCGGTACTACCGAGATTACAATGCAAACTCTCTGGTTAACTTATTATCAAAATCGGTCCCACCGAGTTTGATAATCGGTCAAACCGAGTTTTCCTGACCAACTCTCTGGAAAGCTTATTACCAAAATCGGTCCCACCGAGTTTGTGTAATCGGTCTTACCGAGATTACGTTATGCCCTAACCCTAACCGAATCGGTCCCACCGAGTTGCATTACGGTCCCACCAAAAACCCTAACGGTCACATTATTTGCTAAATCGGTCTGACCGAGTTTAATGATTCGGTCCCACCGATTTTGGTAGATTGTGTGTGACGGTTAGATTTTGTGTGGAGGCTATATATACCCCTCCACCTCCTCTTCATTCGTGGAGAGAGCCATCAGACTAAACCTACACTTCCAAAGATCCTATTTCGAGAGAGAACTACCTACTCATGTGTTGAGGCCAAGATATTCCATTCCTACCATATGAATCTTGATCTCTAGCCTTCCCCAAGTTGCTTTCCACTCAAACCCTCTTTCCACCAGATCCAAATCCTATGAGAGAGAGTTGAGTGTTGGGGAGACTATCATTTGAAGCACAAGAGCAAGGAGTTCATCATCAACACACCATTTGTTACTTCTTGGAGAGTGGTGTTTCCTAGATTGGCTAGGTGTCACTTGGGAGCCTCCGACAAGATTGTGGAGTTGAACCAAGGAGTTTGTAAGGGCAAGGAGATCGCCTACTTCGTGAAGATCTACCGCTAGTGAGGCAAGTCCTTCGTGGGCGACGGCCATGGTGGGATAGACAAGGTTGCTTCTTTGGGGACCCTTCGTGGGTGGAGCCCTCCGTGGACTCGCGCAACCGTTACCCTTCGTGGGTTGAAGTCTCCATCAACGTGGATGTATGATAACACCACCTATCGGAACCACACCAAAAACATCCGTGTCTCCAATTGCGTTTGAATCCTCAAATCCCTTCCCTTTACATTCTTGCAAGTTGCATGCTTTATTTTCCGCTGCTCATATATTCTTTGCATGTTTGCTTGCTATATGTTGTGAATGTGAAACTTGTGCCTAAACTCCACTCAAACTTTAAAGAAACTTAAAAACTGCAACTTTGGTACTTAGTGTCTAATCACCCCCCCCCCCTCTAGACACCTCTTCTCAAGGTCCTACAGTAACTTAGCAAAAAAACGCCCATATAATAGACCCGCTTGAAGACTAACTCAAATTTCTCCCCCTTTGTCATCGAATGACCAAAAGGATCGAAACTGAGGACTAACGCCTACAAGAATATCAAGTTGATGGAGGCGCCAGGCGTTGTCGGGTCGGTTGTCGTAGTAGGGCCTGCCGCAGTTGTCGCCCTAGTCTTCATTTTCATCGTTGTCATGCGATGAAGAATAGGAGCTGGCCACCAAGGAAGGAACCTTGACCTTCTTGAATTTCTTTGGTGGAGGTGCGGACCGGTCAAATTCTTCTTTGAGACCCATGTTCTTCGGATCTTCTCTGTTGTAGAGATGAGATAGAATAGCCTGTGCAATTTGAAGGTTTCATGGAGGTAGTATTGGTTTTTCTTCACTGCAATGTGTGTTGAGGTCATGTTGTGAAGAATTGAACCAAACTGACGCTTTACCCATTTATGATTTCGATCAACCTTCTGATGAAGACTGAGGAGTAACTCATGACCAGTCATCACCACAGGTGCTTTGTGGCTTGAGGATTTTGCTTGGTGAGGTATTGGCGGCGAGTCATGTGTGGCGAGTCATCATTGGTGGAGTAGGATGCAGCCTTGCAAAATTGACCATCCAATGGACGAATGCCTTCATCTATCACAGCAGTTGCCTTGCCTTTGTCATCACCGAGGAAAATGTCCGTTTGAGGACTTCAATTGGAGTCAAGTAGCTGCGTGGTTCGTAGTATCAGCCTTGTAATTGAGTGAAGACCTTGTCCCGATGAACCGCATAATCCATGGTGCATAAGGCTTCAGCTCAAAAGGTGACATAGCAATGTTTGCCGAGTCCTCATGAAGAAATCATGGAAGTTGACGGAACGCCATGAATGATATTGAAAAGCATATTCTTCATGATGCCAACGACTTCTTCATCATTTGAGTCGTGGCCTTTGATAGGACTCATTGTCTTCGTCGAATGCGATAGACAGTCCGAGGCACATATAGTAATTCCTTGTGAAGAATTTGGTTCATGGGGCCTGCCACGGCTTCAAAGGCTTCATCGTAACTTGTATGTAGTGATTTGTAAGCTCAGGTTATTTGTAGATGCAAAGAGCACCATCTAGGGAGGATCGAGTGGGAGGGCACGAAGCAATTCAGTTCTTTGGTGCCTTGTAGTGAATATTTTCCGTCATCCAGTCCAGTACCCATGAGTTCACATCTTCAGAATCTCCGGTGATGTGCAGCGTTGCATAGAATTGAAGAATGAGTTCTTCATTCCAATCCACGTATGTCGGTCAGAAATTCAGCAATCCGAGATCGTGAAGAACACCGAGGACTGGTTCAAGCCCGCGGAGATTCCATGTCCACGTGAGGAATATGTGCATGATCGAAGACTTTGTCTTTGTTGAATAGCACAGAGGAATAGAAGTTGGCTTGACTAGCAGTCCGTAAACGCCTCTTCCTTATGCGAAAGAGTCATATGGGTTGTAGTCGATGAAGAATACATGCTCGCCGAAGAAATCTTCAGCCTTGAACTTTTGCTTCGTTGAGAATGGATTCTTTGGCTTTGGCAGTGGAGTGTCAGCGAGTTGCATCACTACCTTAGGAATCGCAATCTTGGGTTCTTCAGGCTGAGGATTTTTTGGTTCCTCTTCATATGCAGTCTGCGTGTTCATAGGATCAGCAGCAGCAGGTTCTTCAGCACTAGTGGCTGGAATTTCTTCATGCACGGATGAGGTGGGATGAGTTTCTTCAGAGCCCATTTGAACTGTTGATGCAGGGGACTGAGGAATTTGTTGGATTGGGGTGAAGAGTGGAGAATTGGGATGCTGACTTTCCCAAAAGTCATCATTCATCATAGGCGTGGTGCATCCAATATCCACGTCTTCGTCTTTAATTTCCTCAACACCAGCCTCTTCAGTTGTGAACTAAGGCATAGGCGAGGAAATGATTGGTGTTGAAGGGATTGCATCCACTTCAATTTCTTCATAAATCTGCTCTGACGAAGCAGCAGAATGATTTTCTTCATCAGATCCGCTTGGGATCTCATATTCTTCACCAAAAGGAACAGGGTCCTTTGATGGCATGGAGGAAATCGGAACAACATCAATTGGATTTTCAAATGAGCTGGTCATTGGCTTCATTTTCTTGAGGCGTAAGAATTTGAAGCAGTTGATGCTTTCCTTTTCTTCACTGCAGCTCGCTCTGCAGCCTTGGTCTTCTTCACATCTGATGCAGATGGAAGGATAGGAGTTGGTGTAGGCGCAGGAGGAGCTGAAGAATCTGTTTGAATTTCCTCAGGCGCAACTGATGCAGTTGCCTTGACCTCTTCAGTTTCTTCAGGCGCACCACTAGTGGATGCCCTGGCAATTTCTTCTGCGGCTGGAATGGAGTCATCAGCCCTGGAACTAGCATTGTCTTCAGTAGGCTGAAAATCATCAGCGGTGCTGGCATGTTCTTCAGTAGGCTGAGCAGAGGCTCCAGCCTGAGTAATTTCTTGTTGCGTTGGGGCTGCAACATTTGTGAACTTCTTTGTTAGATTGACAAATTTGACTTTGGCTCCTTGCCAATCAGCATAATAGGCATCAAAGTCATCACTGAGGGCTTTGACTTCAGATTGGATCTTGAGGAGTTCCTCAGTTGTCATTCTGACAACGTTTTCCCTCAGGAACTTCTCTTTCCTGAACTGAGCCTTCTTGATCTGCCTAGCCTTCTCAAATTTCCATTTCTCTTCAGAGATGAAATGGGTCAGCATGTGACTTTGTCCAGGAGTCAAATGAAAATCAGGCATAGGTGTCTCTAGATCCTTGTGCCATAGATCAATGTATTCAAGGATCGCTCTTGGATCCAAAAGCAGTGGCACAGGTGTGCCTTTGGCTCTAGCGGCCCTAACTTGGTGGTCTCTGATGATTTCTGCAAGTTCATCATCATCAGCTTCATCGTCAGATGGCACTTGGAAGGCAACCTGTTTCTTCTTCGGATTTGGCCGAGGACCTCGTCCAGCAGTTGCCTTAGCCTTCAGCAGTGTGGGGCCTGATGAAGAATTTGGTGCAGCTGAGGAACTTGCTGAGACACCAGAGGCAATAGAGATGCCTGCAGTCCTTTGACACCTGGCCAGATGCACATGTGATGAGGACTTTGGAGGAGCTGCTGAGGACTTTGGAGGAGGAGCTGACGATTTGGGAGGAGCAGGTGCAGCATGTGGAACTGGCCTTGAGGGCATTGCTGAGGATTTTGGCCGTGAGGGCACTGTTGGTGAAGCACTTGGCTTGTGCGCTGGCTTCTTTGCCATTGATTTTCTGGGCTGAACAGGGGCCTCAGTGGCAGCAGCAGTAGCAGAGTCTTCATTGAATTTCCTCACTGCTTCTTTGGCTTGTCTCGCCAACTTGGCTTGGCGCTTGGCCCATTCTTCAGGAAAGTCCTCACCACGTTTGATGCTGGTGGGATCAGCTTCTTGGCCAGGTGCCAATGGAGCTCTTGGGCATGGAGGACTCAGTGCGAATTTCTTCATGTACTTTGGAGTAACATACATGTACTCCCTCCATTCCCTTGCCCATCTCCTTCCAATCCTCTGAATGCGCACCTTGTGCTGATTTTTGTTTTCCTTGCCAAACTTGGCTTCATCAGGTGTGCAATAGTCAGCATAGATGTCCTCAGGTATCTCGAAAGCAGTCATGACCTCAGGCCTCTTTCCTCCTTTCTGTGGCTTCTTTCCTTCCGCCATATTCTTTAGCTGAGGAATTTGAACAATTGAATTCTCTGAAGAAGTATCCAACTTTTCTTCGAGGAACGCTGCAAATGAGTTAAGTTGATGAGAACCTAGTGATTCAACATCGGACATGAGTACCAGTGAACAGATTATAGTTGCGAGGAATTTGGAGAGGTCATATGCGTTCTCAGAAGGTTTTTCAAAAAGGAACTGGTTTGAGGAATTTGACCAGAGGAGCCTTGAAGAATATCACTAAGCGATCTTTGGCTTAGGTTCCAGAGTTGTATAGATCGAGGATCCACACAATTGAGGAATCTTGAAGAAAAATCATTGCTTAGAGAAACGAATCAAGAGCGTATTTCGTTTGAGGTGTTCATATGTGTCAAGATTTGAAGAATAAACACCTTTGAAGATTTTCGTGAAGGTTTGAGAATCAAAGCGAGTAATAAAAGTAACTTTTAATTACCCGAATCAAGAACACGAAACCGAGAAGTGTAGATTAGAAGTTCGTCAGTTCAGATCTCCCACGCCCTAACTCGGTGGAGGAAGACAGCTACGGCGGCGGCGGAGTGAAGATTTCCGTGGTCGGCGCGAGTACGACAGCGACGAGGTCAAGGCAGTGAAGCTCTTCCTCACCGGCGACGATGGAGTAGCAGCGGCGCTAGGGTTTGAGAAGCTCGAGCGAGAGAGAGAGCGGTCGAGCGGAGTAAAGGAAATGAGGAAGGGGAGAGGGGGTATATATAGCCACGATGAAAAAAACTGTTCGCACGAAGATTTTGGACGAACGTGCCCCTGACCCTTCTCATTCGCTTGACATGTGTCACCCACGTACTAAAAAGTGGAGATCGTGTTAGATCATGGATGAATAGATAAGTCTAACGTAGGAAGCGGAACGGATTGAGCGGCAAAGCCGAAAATTTGGATAAGTTGAAAGTTCTGTTCGCAATTTCTTCAGCTGACAAGGACACAGTGAAGATTTTGAACGAGTTTCAAATAGAACGCACATGAAGAATTTGTGAATAGATTGGGTTGAGTATAGCATAGAGGGGGATGGGTCCGATCACATTCACTTAGCAGAAAATGCAACTTGAAGAATTAGCCATAAGTGAATGATGTAGAGGACATAAACGATATATATATAGCCAATGAAGAAAGACAACGGAAATAGTGAAGATTTTGCAAAGTTGAAGAATTTGAAAAACTGAAGAATTTAAAAAACTGAGGAAAAACTCAAATTGAAGATTTTCAACTTTGGTGGTGGCGTGACCCACCGTATAAGAATGATGATTTCAGACACCGCGTACAATTTTCGTAGGGTTCTGAGAATCAAATTCTTCATTAATTTCTTCACACTTAGAGTGTTATTCTTAATTGATTGAAGAAAAACGTTTCTTCATTTGTTGCAGTTCTAAGTCAACAATTTTGCATAAGTGTCGGATGTGTGTCCTTTTCAAAGAACATTCAAGATTCTAAGATATTTAGCTCACACCGCAACTTGCTAAATCTCTTCTCATCCAAGGGCTTTGTGAAGATATCGGCTAGCTGTTCTTCGCCTTCACATGCTCGATGGAGTGTCGCCTTCAACACATGATCACGAAGAAAATGATGACGAATCTGAATGTGCTTTATCTTCAAGTGCTGAACTGGGTTGTGAGCAATCTTGATGGCACTCTCATTGTCACAGTAGAGAGGCACATTCTTCACGTTGATGCCATAGTCCTTGAGAGTTTGCTTCATCCACAACAATTGAGCACAGCAAGAACCAGCAGCAATGTACTCAGCTTCCGCAGCAGACAGTGATACGCAGTTCTATTTCTTCGAGGACCAACAAACCAAAGATCGTCCGAGGAAATGACAAGTACCAGATGTTGACTTGCGGTCCACACGATCACCAGCATAGTCGAGTCGTAATATCCAATGAGATCAGAAGTAGAGCCCTTGGGGTACCATAATCCTAGTGTTGGTGTGTGAGCTAGATATCGAAGAATATGCTTCACGACCTTATGGTGTGATTCCTTGGTGTAGCTTGAAATCGGGCACACATGCAAACACTAAGCATTATATCTGGCCTAGATGCACATAAGTACAATAAAGAACCAATCATGGAGCGGTATACCTTGTGATCAAGTCAATACCATTTTCATCGGTCAAGAGATGGCCATTTGTGGGCATAGGAATTTTGACGCCTTTGCAATCTTGCATGCCGAATTTCTTCAGAACATCTTTGAGGTATTTCTCCTGAGATATGAATATGCCATTGTGTTGTTGACGAATTTGAAGACCTAAAAATAATTTCAACTCTCCCATCATAGACATTTGATATTCTTCACTCATCATATAGGCAAATTCATCACTATAACGTTGGTCAGTACAGCCAAAGATAATATCATCAACGTATATTTGCCACACAAACAGTTCACCATCATAAGATTTAGTAAAGAGAGTAGGGTCGAGTGAACTGGTGTGAAGCCATTCTTCACGAAGAATTCCTTCAATGTATCATACCACGCCTGGTGGGGCCTATTTGAGGCCATAGAGGGCCTTGTTGAGTCTGAAGACTTTGTCGAGATTCTTTGGATCTTCAAAACACAGGGGTTGAGCAACGATACTTCTTCCTCAAGCTTACCATTGAGGAATGCACTTTTCACATCCATTTGATATAAAGTGATATTATGATGGTTAGCATAAGCAAGTAATATCTTGAATAGCCTCAAGTCTAGCAACAGTGCAAAAGTTTCATCGAAATCAATTCCTTCAACCTGTGTGTAGCCTTGAGCTACAAGTCGTGCCTTATTCCTCACCAAAAGGCCATTTTCATCTTGCTTGTTGCGGTAGATCCACTTTGTGCCCATAATATTATGCTTGCGAAGAATCTGGACGTTTGACGGTTCCCAGACATTGTTGAGCTCGAATTGATGTAATTCTTCTTGCATGGCTTGAATCCACTCAGGCTCCAGAAATGCTTCATCTACCTTAGTGGTCTCTGTGATAGAGACAAAAGCATAGTGCCCACTAAAGTTAGATAAATGTGAAGCTTTTGAGCGTGTGAGAGGACCTGGTGCTTCAATGTCATCGATGATCTTGTCAACTTGCACTTCTTTTGCAATGCGAGGATGAGCTGGTTGTCATCGAGGAACTTGATCAGCATTTTCTTCAGCACCATTTTCTTCAGCATTGTCATCAGGTGCATTAGCTCGACGTTCTTCGCGTTCTGGAATGAAATCTTCAGCAGATTCTTCAGTAGGAATTACATCCTCAGTTGCCTTGAACTTGATAGATTCCTCAGGTGTTGGTTCATCTATCATAGAAGGTAGGTGCTCTCTTTGCGAGCCACTAGTTTCAACGAACCGCACATCTACAGTTTCAACAATCTTGTAAAGAACATTGTTGAAGACTCGGTAGGTGTGCGAGTCCTTTCCATAACCAAGCATAAAACCTTCATGTGCTTTCGGTGCAAATTTAGCATTGTGATGAGGATCTCTAATCCAGCATTTAGCAATCAAGACTTTGAAATAACTCACATTGGGTTTCTTGTCGTTGAGGAGTTCATAGGCAGTCTTCTTGAAGAATTTGTGAAGATATACTCTGTTGATGATGTGGCACGCTGTATCAATTGCATCAATCCGTAAAGCGATGAGGCGTTTTGTATTCATCAAGCATAGTGCGAGCCATCTCAACAAGAGTTCTGTTCTTGCGCTCCACGACGCCATTTCTTTGAGGAGTATAGGGAGCAGATAACTCATGAGTAATACCAAGTTCATCAAGATAGTCATCAAGACCGGAATTCTTGAACTCAGTTCCATTGTCACTCCTGATGTGCTTGATCTTCACATCAAAGTTGGTTGAAGCCCTCGAGGAAAATCGTTTGAAGACTTCCTGCACTTCATGTTTGTAAGTGACAATGTGTACCCATGTGTAACGAGAGTAATCATCAACAATAACAAAGCCATATAGAGATGCATCATTAGTGACTCTTTGAGTAGTGATTAGGACCAAAGAGGTCCATGTGAAGCAATTCGAATGGATGAGTAGTGGTCATGATAGTCTTCGCTGGATGCTTGGCCTTGGTCATTTTTCTAGCTTCACAGGCTCCACACAAGTGATCCTTGAGGAATTTGACATTCTCAATGCCAATGACATGCTTCTTGTGTACAAATTCCTCATGCCTGCGTGACCAAGTCGTCGATGCCATAGCCAGCCTTCTGAAGCTTTTGCAAGTAGACACACGGCTGGTTGTGGTCCTGTAGAGAAATCAACAATATACAAGTCTCCTCTCCTAAAGCCTTCGAAGACTTTGGAATTGATAGCTTCCATGATCACAACACAACGATACTTGCCAAAGACAACAACCATATCAAGATCACAAAGCATTGAGACTGACATGAGGTTGTATCCTAAGGACTCAATAAGCATGACTTTGTCCATGTGTATGTCCTTAGAGATCGCAACCTTACCAAGACCCAATACTTGACTTTTGCCTTTGTCAGCAAAGATGATATGATTCAGATGTGACGGTGATAAGGGAGCATCCATCAATAGGTTCTTGTCACCAGTCATGTGATTTGTACATCCACTATCGAGGACCCACTCATTTGCTTTGGGTTGATCATCCTGCAGATGAATTAGTGCAACTTACGATCTCATATACTTCATCGGTGAAGAATATGATATCAATTTCATCGAGATGAATTTCATCAAACAAAGAATACGTATATAGTAGTATGAGGACGTGTGAAATGAAATTTCATTTCTTCATGATTAGCTCAAGGCCCTTTCAGTAATGTTGTCGTGTCCCCAGAAATTCTTGAGACATTAAAGCACGTCTGGAGACCTGACCCTCGCAGAGGAAATTAGTTCTTTTCTTCACCACCACATCTCAAGGGGTGGCAAAGAGTTCATCACTCTGCGAGCTCCATATGAGAATGGTGGCATAGATCCCAATCCATTTCGTTTCACATAAGAGGGTTAGGGTAAGCATATGAATAAGCGGAGAAATTCTTCGAGGACTTATGAACATATTGGTTTGAAGAATAATGCACATATTCATAGCCCTTAGCTCTACCCTGCGAAACAGAGTTGTTAGCACGATGATAATCATATGAGGACTTTGATCCTTTTGAGGAATTTGATCCACGTGAGGAATTTGGTCCGTGTGAGGACATGGATCCATATGAAGAATTTGGTCCATATAAATAGTTTGACCTGGGGTTCCTATTCTTCACAGGTGGTGTCATGAGGACATTCACCTGAAGACTTTCAAGACACTTCTTGGGAATCCAGATTTTCTTCATAGGAGATCCGTTCCTGCAGTTAGTGCCAACATATCTAGCAAATACTTCACCATTCTGATTTTTGAACAGTTTATAGTTGGAGTCAAATGACTCATCAGAAGAATGAGTAGATTCACATGTCAAGCGGATAGGTTAGATGGATCAACTGGAGGTCCCTTTGCAAAGCAACCCGTGAGGTTTTGGGGTCTTGCTCGGGCTTCCAATATGTTCCATCAAGATTGAGTTTCCTCTCAAAGGCAATACCCTCTTTCCTAGGGTTCCTGTTGAGGATCTGCTTTTAAGCACATCACAAAGAGTCTGATGCCCTTTGAGGCTTTTTGTACATGCATGTCATGTACAATTCCTTCAACCTGCATCGTCGGTGATACTAGCAATGTCCTCGGATGAGGAATTAGTGATAGCAGAGGCAGGTGAAGAATTTGTAACAGCTTGAAGCATTTGAACATTCAGTGAAGAATTAGCAGATTCACATTCAATGCACTTTAAGCATGGAGGAACAAATTCTTCACGAGAAGCGCTGATTTGTTGAGCAAGTAATGAATCGCTCCTTCAAGATCTTCATAACTCACTCTTAGCTTCTCAAGATCTTGCTTTCTTTGAAGAAATTCATAAGAAAGTTTCTCATGATCGACAAGAGAGTGTTGTGATGACCTTGAAGGTCGTCGGACCTAGGATCAAGTGTATGAATATTTTCGATCGAGGGCTTTAGTGCGATCCATTTCTTCACCCAACATATCATCACTCTTATCTAGCATGTTTTGAACCTTTTCAAAAGCCCTTTGTTGTTTTACAACAATCTTAGCAAGTTTAGAGTAGCTGGGCTTGAGATCTTCATCAGATTCATTTTCACTAGATTCAGAGGAGGTATATTTGAGTACCTTGGCACCCTTTGCCATGAAGCAATAGGTGGGAGCGTAGTCATCACTATCTTCATCAGCTTTGTTGATGATGTCATTTTCTTCAGAGTTGAAGATGGACTTGCTGACGAATGCAGTAGCGAAAGCCAGACTCGCCACACCAGACTCGGACTCCTCTGATGCCTCCTCTTCCTCATGTTCCTCAGATTCAGCTTCAGAGTCCATTTCCTTGCCAATGACTACCCGAGCCTTCTTGGAGCTGCTCTTCTTGTGAGATGAAGACTTTGAGGATTTTGATGATGAAGATTTTGACGATTTCTTCTTCTTCTTAGCGTCATCGTAATCAGTAATCCTTGTATTTCTTCTTCTTTAACTCCTTTTCCCCCTGATGACAATCTTGAATTTAGTGACCCGGTTTCTTGCATTTGTGGAATTTCCTTCTCTGATTGTCACTGTATGAGGTATAACTGCTCCTTGATGATTTTCCAAAGCGACCACGTCTTGAGAACTTCTGGAACTTCTTCACGAGCGGTGCTAGCTCTGGCTCAATTCTTCGTGGTCACCAAGGCTACTACCGAGTCTTCACAATCAGATTCGCATACAGCCTTGGCCTTGAGGCACGTGATTTTCCATAGCTAGAACCATAGAGATCTCTCTTTTTAAATAGTCGAACTCATGAGTATTCAGCCTCTCGAGGATATCAGCTGGATCAAGTGACTTGTAGTCAGCATGTTCTTGTATCATTAGTGCCAGAGTATCAAATGAGGAATCAAGCGATCTCAACAGTTCTTCACCACCTCATGGTCGGTGATGTCAGTGGCACCAAGCGCTTGAAGCTCATTTCAGATGTCAGTGAGGCGATCGAAAGTTTGTTGAACATTTTCATTGTCGAGTCTTTTGAAGCGGTTGAAGAGATTGCGAAGAACATCAACTCGAGAGTCACGCTGAGTTGAGACTCCTTCATTTACTTTGGACAGCCTGTCCCAGATGGGCTTAGCAGTTTCCAAAGCACTCACTCTTCCATACGGTCCTTTGCTCAGATGGCCACTTATGATATTCTTCGCGTGAGTATCGAGGTGCTTGAATCTCTTCACATCGGCAGCGTTCAAAGTGAGGGTGAGACAGAGGGAACACCATTTTCCACAACATACCAGAGATCGTTGACAATTGCCTCAAGAAGCATTTGCATCTTGTTTTTCCAGTAGGGGTAGTCCGTACCATCAAAGGAAGCACACCCAGCTGAGACCGTGATCATACCTGCGGTCGACATAACTAAAACTCAAGGTGGTTAAACCAAAATCACACGTAACAAGGGATTAACTTGCTCTAATACCAATTGAAAGTGCGTTATATCGACTAGAGGGGGTGAATAGGCGATTTTATGAATTCTTCAACGAGGAATTTCTTTGGTGAGGAAATTCCTAAGCAAAGAACTACTTGCAGCGGAATAAGTACTCAGAAGTAAGCATAACAGAATGCGTGCATGGTCATCATGATGAAATGAAGACAATCACAGAGTACAGAAAGCGTAAACACATGATAACACAAGATGAAGACAAACAGACTAAAGAAATTGAACTGAGGAAATTGAGAAAGTCTTCAGTCAAAGTCTTCAAACACAGATATGAACAAACACTCAACACAAAGAATGAGGAAATGAAAGAGTTGAGGAAATAGAACCGATAAGGTTGGTGAAGACAATGATTTGGTAGACCAGTTCCAACTTTTGTCTCGGTTATGCGTCTGGTTGGGCCGAGTATTTAAACTCGAGGACACAGTCCGGACACCCGGTCGAAAGCACGCAGCTCTGGACACCAAGTCCTCATCGTATTCTCCTTCAACTAAGGTCACACAGACCTCATCCAATCACTCGTGGTAAGTCTTCAGGCGACTTCCAAACCTTCACAGACTTGGTCACTCGGCGATCCACAATTCCTCTTGGATGCTCTAGACCATGATGCCTAACCGTCTGGAAGAAGCACAGTCTTCAAAGGTAACAAGCGTCGGATCCACGCAGGATCAATCTCTTCAGTGATGCTCAATCACTTTGGGTTTGTAGGGGTTTGGTTTTGGTTTTTTCCTCACTCGATGATTTTCGCTCAAAGTCCTCGGAGGATGGGTTGCTCTCAAATGACAAGTGTCTAGTTCTCTTGGAGCAGCCAACCAGCTAGTGGTTGTAGGGGCGGCTATTTATAGCCTAGGGAGCAGCCCGACATGATAAGACATAAATGCCCTTCAATGAAATGACCATTATGTGGATAAGATATTTTGGGACAGTGGCGCATAAAGACAGCGGTCGGAAATTTGACTCTCAAATTCCTCGGGGCTATCATGTTCCTCATTTGTGTAGGCAATTCGCCTTTGGCGAATTCCTAACTCCTCGGTCAGAACAAATTCCTCAAATGACCGGAAGAACTTCGTCTCATCCTTTGAAGAAATTGACTGAATCAGATGAGATTTCCAAAGGCTTCACTCGAAGGGATTGGTAGGTGTAGGATTTTGAGTTGAGCATCACATGGAAATTTTTCCTTAGTATTTCCTCGACCCCCTTTAACAGTACGGTGTTTCCTATGACTCAAGAAAGAGAAAACGAAACTAAGAAAACAAAAGTCTTCATGCTACATGTTCCTCAAATGAATACCAAGTCTTCAAGGTCACACCGATTTCTTCACTTTCAAAGTCTTCAGAAAGTCTTCAAAATATCAAAGTCTTCAGTCGAAGAACTTCATTTTTAGGGGTCGAGTTTCTCTGTAAATATAAAACTCCTCATAGACTTATAGACCTGTGTACACTCATAAACACATTAGTCCCTTAACCTATAAGTCTTCAATACACCAAAATCACTAAGGGGCACTAGATGCACTTACACCTGGTAATTTAATTGGCATGCGCAAGCTCTAGTAATTGGTCCAGTATATGTAACAGTAGGGGCTGTGGGTGTAACAATGGTATTGATGTCCTCATCACAACTTCCACCGTTCCGACACACACCATCATTGTCATATTGCTTTGCATGATCATGTAGTTGGCATATTATTTGTGGCTTGGCCACTGTTCATATTATTATACATGTCACTCTTGATCATTGCACATCCCGGTACACCGCCGGAGGCATTCATATAGAGTCATATCTTTGTTCCAGTATCGAATTGTAATTCTTGAGTTGTAAGTAAATAAAAGTGTGATGATCATCATTATTAGAGCTTTGTCCCATGTGAGGAAAGGATGATGGAAGATATGATTCCCTCACAAGTTGGGATGAGACTCTGGACTTAAAAAATAAATAAAAGAGGCCAAAGAGCCCAAACAAAAAAAAGGTAGATTTAAAAAAAAAGGTGAGAGAAAAGAGAGAAGGGGCAATGCTACTATCCTTTTTCCACACTTGTGGTTCAAAGTAGCACCATGATCTTGATGATGGAGAGTCTCCTATTTTGTCACTTACATATACTAGTGGGAATTTTTCATTATAGAACTTGGCTTGTATATTCCAATGATGGGATTTCTAAAATGGCCCTAGGTCTTCGTGAGCAAGCGAGTTGGATGCACGCCCACTTAGTTTTATTTTGAGCTTTCATGCACTTGTAGCTCTAGTGCATCTCTTGCATGGCAATCCCTACTCACTCACATTGATATCTATTGATGGGCTTCTCCATAGCCCGTTAATACGCCTAGTTGATGTGAGACTTTCTCCTTCTTTTTGTCTTCTCCACAACCACCATATTCTATTCCACCTATAGTGATATATCCATGGCTCACGCTCATGTAGTGCGTGAAAGTTGAAAAATCTTGAGAATATTAACAGTATGAAACAATTGATTGGCTTGTCATCGAGGTTGTGCATGATGAAATATTTTGTGTGATGAAGATAGAGCATAGCTAGACTATATGATTTTGTAGGGATAACTTTGTTTGGCCATGATATTTTCAGAAGACATGATTGCTTTATTAGTATGCTTGAAGTATTATTGTTTTGTGTCAATATTAAACTTTTGTTTTGGATCTTATGGATCCGAATATTCATGCCACAATAAAGAATATTACATGGATAAATATGTTAGGTAGCATTCCACATCAAATATTATGTTTTTATCATTTACCTACTCGAGGACGAGCAGGAATTAAGCTTGGGGATGCTTGATACGTCTCCAACATATCTATAATTTTTTATTGTTCCATGCTATCATATTATCTGTTTTGGATGTTTTATATGCATTAATATGCTATTTTATTTTATTTTTTGGACTAACCTATTAACCTAGACCCCAAAGCCAGTTTCTGTTTTCCCCTTTTTTTAGTTTTACAGAAAAGGAATATCAAACGGAGTCCAAATGAGTTGAAAATTTACGTTGAATTTTTATGGACCAAAAGAGACCCCCTGAAGCACCGGAACTGGACCAGAAGAGTCCGAGGAGCCCACAAGCCAGGGGCACCCTACCCCCTGGGCGCGGCCTGAGGGCTTGTGGGCCCCTCGGGCACCTCCTTGACTTGTTTCTGATGCAATTTTTTTCGAAAAGGGGGGACTCCCCGGCCTCTGCATCAGAACGATGCATACGGCTATCTTATTAAACCAAATAAAAAAGTTCCAACAAGGTCTCAAAGTCTCCAACTGAAAAGTGAAAAAAGCTCACACAGAGCCAAAATGGGCTAGAAGCACAAACTAGCCAAATAAAGGACGCCACAACCGGCTGGCAAAAGAGAGATAGGTAAACTAATTGCCTATTCTATTACATGACCGCCATCCAAACCGGTTGAAGATATCCCAAGCTACCATCTCCCAGCGGATAGATCCAGTAACCAAACGCTCCCTGGCCTCCATCGGAGTGAGTAGCGACCACGAACGGATCAACGCCGTGGCTCTGAAAATAACATGCAAAAAATGAATGTGTGTTGTCCTGTTAAAAACCAAATCATTTCTGCAATTCCAGAGCGCCCCCACCAAGGCACAGACTCCTACGAATCATCTCGCTAACTCGGGCTCTACCCGTTAAGCCATGTTCCAAATAACGTGTTGGTGAACTTCGGTGGAGTAATATTAAAAGCAATATGGACCGTCCTCCATAAAACTTTAGCTAGCGGGCAATCAAGAAAAAGGTGCTTGATCGTCTCATCCCGATCACAGAAACTACACCTAGTAGGTCCTGTCCAATTATGCTTTGTCAAGTTGTCCTTGGTTAAAATAACTTGTTTATGGAGAAACCACATAAACACTTTGATTTTCAAAGGGACTTTGACATCCCAAACATGTTTGGAACTAGGAATCGAGCTTGAATTGATAACATCAACATACATTGATTTAACTGTAAATACTCCAGACCTAGTAAGCTTCCAGCGTAATTCATCGGGTTGTTGGAAAGCTGAACGTCCATCAGTCTACTTACTAGATGTAGCCATTCTTCCCAACGATTACCCACTAATGCCCTTCTGAACTGAATATTAAGGGGGATAGATTGTAATACCGTTGAAACAAAAATCTCACGTCGTTGAACAATACGATACAAAGACGAGTATTGGATGGCTAAGGGTGCCTCTCCGAGCCAAGTATCCTTCCAGAATCGCGTACTGGCACCGTCACCAACAATAAACTTTGTCCTATTAAACAAGGAAAGATTTACTTTCATAAGCCCTTTCCAAAAGGGTGAATCAGTCGGTCTTACTGTCACCTGAAACAAAGTTTTGGTTTGAAGATACTTGCTACGGAGGATTTGCGCCCAAGTGGCGTTAGTCCCACTTGATAACTTCCACAATCACTTGCTGAGAAGACATATGTTCTTAACTTCAAGATTCTCAATACCAAGACCCCCTTGGTCTTTCGGTCTACAGATGATATCCCATTTGGCTAAACGGTATTTTCTTTTTAGCTCATCACCCTTCCAAAAGAAACACATTCGATAGAAGTCCAGTCTTTTCCTAACTCCAACTGGGACTTCGAAGAATGACAAAAGAAACATAGGCATACTCGTGAGAATCGAATTTATCAGAATTAATCAGTCTCCGTATGACATGAGCTTTCCCTTCCAGCAACTCAGTTTCTTTTCAAATCGGTCCTCGATGCACTTCCACTCTCTGTTTGTCAGCTTACGATGGTGGATTGGTATTCCTAAGTAGGTGAAAGGCAAAGCCCCCAAATCACACCCAAACAATTGCCTATAAGCCTCTTGTTCATCATTGGCTCTACCAAAGCAGAACAACTCGCTTTTGTGAAAGTTAATCTTTAACGCAGTCAATTGTTCAAATAAGCATAACACCAGCTTCATATTTCTCGCTTTTGCCAAGTCATGCTCCATAAAGATGATTGTATCATTGGCGTACTGGAGGATGGACACACCTCCATCAACGAGATGAGGTACCAGGACACCCACTTGACCAGCCTCCTTAGCCCTTCCTATCATAATTGCCAACATATCAACTACAATGTTGAACATGATAGGGGACATCGGATCCCCTTGTCTCAGGCCCTTTTGTGTCTGGAAATAATGACCGACCTCGTCATTCACTTTAATTCCAATACTCCCTTTTTGCGTATATGATTCAACCCGGCATCGCCAAATTTCATCAAAACCTTTCATACGCAATGCCTGTTGTAGGAATGGCCATTTTACTTTATCATACGCTTTCTCGAAATCCACCTTAAAGATAACTCCATCCAATTTTTTCGAGTGGATTTCATGGAGCGTTTCATGCAGGACCACCACCCCTTCTAGGATGTTTCGCGGCATGAAAGCAGTTTGGGAATGCTGCACCACGTAATCATAATCTGTGTGAGCCAATTAGTCCCAACCTTGGTGAAAATTTTGAAACTAACATTGAGAAGGCAGATCGTCCTGAACTGCTCGATTCTCACAGCATCTGTTTTCTTAGGAAGCAGTGTTATTGTTCCAAAATTTAAGTGAAATAACTGAAGCTGTCCAGAGAAAAGATCGTGGAACATTGGAAGTAGATCCCCCTTAATAATGTGCCAACATCTTTTGTAAAACTCCGCCGGGAATCCATCAGGTCCGGAAGCCTTATTGTTTTTCATCTGCGCTATAGCATCAAACACCTCATTCTCCGAGAATGGGGCAACCAGAATATCATTATCATTAGCAGTTAGTTGAGGCACATCCTCAATCCTGGACTCATCGAGGGATACACAACTATCCTCCGGAGGTCCAAATAACTGCTTATAATACTCGGTGATGTAAAGTTTCAGGTTGTCCTGCCCTACAATCGTTCCTTCATCTTGCTCAAGCTGAAAGATTCTCTTCTTTCTGTGCTTGCCATTAGCAATCAAGTGAAAGAATTGAGTGTTTGCGTCCCCCTGGACCACTCTGCGAACCTTAGCCCGCAACGCTCACTTCAATTCTTCTTCACGGAGAAGTTATTTTAACCTCATCTCCGCATCTAGCTTAATCTGGAACTCTGCAGATTGCAAAATCATGGGTTCAGCTTTTATATCTAGGGACTGAATCAGAGAAAGGAGCCTTTCCTTTTCAATCTTATAAATCCCACGAAGGTGTTTAGCCCATCCCCGTAGGAAACTTCTCAAATGCCTAATCTTGTTCTGCCAACGCTCGACAGAAGTTGTACCTCCTGCATCTTTAGCCCATTCCCTGGCAACCAGATCCAAGAAACCTTCTCGTTCAAACCATGCAAGTTCGAAAGAAAAGGTGTTTTTGTTTCCCACATGTTTTGGCTCACCTGAGTCCACGAATAAAGGTGTGTGATCCCAAATTCCGCGCGAGAGCACAGGCGATTCTGAGAGGAACTTCTGTTCCACTCGACACTCGCGAGAACTCTATCCAGCTTCTCATACGTCGGGTTTGTCAAAGCTTTAGCCCAGTTAAATTTTCTACGGAAAGCTCTATCTCTCTCAGATCCAAGCTTTCAATAATGGTATTGAACATAAACGACCATCTGCCGTCAAAATTATCGTTATTCTTTTCCTCTCTCCTCCTAATGATGTTGAAGTCACCCCAACCAAAATTGGGAGCTGCTCGGATCCGCATATTTGAACAAGGTCCACCAAAAACTCCAGTTTAAGCTCGGGTTGTGCGGCACCATACACCGCCACCAGAGCCCAGTTAAACCCATCAGCTTTGGACCTGACCCGAAATTTAACCGCGAAGTCACCCATCACTACACTTCGGACTTCTAGTGAATCGCATCTTACTCCAAGCAAGATCCCACCCGATCTTCCTCGCGGAGGAAGGCAATGCCAATCAAAATCGACACCACCCAATAAAGTTTTGAGAAACTGGGGCGCAAAATTATCCCTACCAGTTTATGAGAGAGCAATGAAATCTAATCGATGCTCAAGAGTCGCCTCAGCAAGAAACCTTCTTTTAGCCAAGTCCTTCAGAGCTCTGCTATTCCAAAAGATCGCTTTCATATGTCATCATGAAATTTTTTGGCCGTCCAAATCCTAGCACTCCTACGAACCGCGGAAGCAGGATAAACCTTCCGCTTCCACTTACGCTTGGGTTTACTATGGTCCTCCATCCGGTCCTCATAACCGGGCTCAGTTGGTCTTGCTACTGCATCCTCTAGAATTACATCCTCTTCCTCAGATTCAAGAGTGGATGGTGCAAGATCCGCACAAAAATTATCGAGCACTCTTACCTTTAAGGTTTCACTATTATCGGATTGAATACTACTATGGATTCACAGAGGCTTGCGGCGGCGGAACCCCAGATCTAGGTTTCTCCCCCTCTATCTTCTTGTGATGAATTGAGTTTTACCTTTAAGGTTTCACTATTATCGGATTGAATACTACTATGGATTTGAGAACACTTGATGTATGTCTCGCGTGGGATACCCGTGGTGACAATGGGGTGTTCTATTGATTCACTTGATGTATGTTTTGGCACTCAACTCACGGATTCCTGATGTGACATTGGGGTAATCTATGCATAGGGGTTGATGCACGTTTTCGTCCTTGTTTCTCCGGCAGCAATCTTGGGGCACTCTTTGAGGTTCTTTGTGTTGTATTGAATATTATGAATCTGAAGTTGTTTTATGCATATCGTATAATTGACCCACAGATACTTGTGGTGACATTGGAGTATCTAGGTGACATTAGGGTTGATTGATGTGTGTCATATGGTGTTATTTTACTATGAACTCTAGGGTTGTTTGTGACACTTATAGGAATAGCGCAATGGATTGATTGGAAAGAACAACTTTGAGGTGGTTTCGTACCCTACAAGCAATTTCATCTTATGTTCCCCGCGATAGGAACTTTGGAGTGACTCTTTGTCGCACGTTGAGGGATTGCCATATGATTTAATTATGCTATCATTGTTGAGAGAACTTGCACTAGTGAAAGTATGAACCCTAGGCCTTGTTTCCAAGCATTCCAATACCGTTTTCACTCACTTTTACTACTAGACCTTGCTGTTTTTATATTTTCAGATTACAAAAACCTATATCTACTATCCATATTACACTTGTATCACCATCTCTTCATTAACTAGTGCACCTATACAATTTACCATTGTATTGGGTGTGTTGAGGACACAAGGGACTCTTTGTTATTTAGTTGCAGGGTTGTTTGAGAGAGACCATCTTCATCCTACGCCTCCCATAGATTGATAAAACTTAGGTCATCCACTTGAGGGAAATTTGCTATTGTCCAATAAAACTCTGCGCTTGGAGGCTCAACACGAGTCTACAAGAAGAAGGTTGCGTAGTAGACATCAACACTTAATAGGACTTTCACAAAGCACATAACTTGATAAAGTTTTGAAGAAGTTCAAAATGGATCTGTCAAAGAAAGGGTTCTTGCCTGTGTTACAAGGTGTGAAATTTAGTCAGACTCAAAGCCCGACCACTGCAGAAGATAGAGAGAAAATGAGAGTCATTCCCTATGCCTCGGCCATAGGTTCTATCATGTATGCTATGCTGTGTACCAGACCTGATGTGTGCCTTTCCATAAGTTTGGCAGGGAGGTACCAAAGTAATCCGGGAGTGGATCATTGGACAGTGGTCAAGAACATCCTGAAGTACCTGAAATGGACCAAGGATATGTTTCTCGTGTATGGAGGTGACGAAGAGCTTGTCGTAAATGGTTATGTTGATGCTAGCTTCGACACTGATCCGAATGACTCTAAGGTCCTATTCGGTACCACTCCGCTCCACAACTCCTGTAGTGGAGTTGGCGGAGCTGCAGTTCAAAATGGTAGAGCTGCACTTCCCCCGCTCCGCAGATTCCGAGGCGACTATCGAACATGGCCTAAGACACAAACCGGATATGTATTTTTATTGAATGGTGGAGCTGTCAGTTGGTGCAGTTCCAAGCAGAGTGTCGTGGTGGGATCTACGTGAGAAGCATAGTAACATAGCTGCTTCGGAAGCAGCACATGAAGGAGTCTGGATGAAGCAGTTCATATCTGATCTGGGTGTAATACCTAGTGCATCGGGTCAAATGAAAATCTTTGTGACAACACTGGAGCAATTGCCTTGACGAAGGAATCCAGGTTTCACAAGAGAACCAAACACATCAAGAGACGCTTCAACTCCATTCATGAAAAGGTCAAGGATGGAGACATAGAGATTTGCAAAATACATACGGATCTGAATGTGGAAGACCCATTGATTAAGCCTCTTCCGCGAGCAAAACATGATCAGCACTAAGACTCCATGGGTGTTAGATTCATTACAATGTAATCTAGATTGTTGACTCTAGTGCAAGTGGGAGACTGAAGGAAATATGCCCTAGAGGCAATAATAAAGTTGTTATTTTATATTTCTTTATTCATGATAAAGGTTTATTATTCATGCTAGAATTGTATTGATCGGAAACTTAAATACATGTGTGAATACATAAACAAATAGCGTGTCCCTAGTAAGCCTCTACTAGACGAGCTCATTGATCAAAGATAGTTAAGGTTTCCTAACCATAGGCATGTGTTTTCATTTGATAACGGGATCACATCATTAGGAAAATGATGTGATGGACAAGGCACATCCGTTAGCTTGGCATATTGATCATTTAGTTTATTGCTATTGCTTTCTTAATGTCAAATACATATTCCTTCAACAATGATATTATGCAACTCCCGGATATCAGAGGAATACCTTGTGTGCTATCAAATGTCACACCGTGACTGGGTGATCACAAAGATGCTCTACAGTTATATCCGAAGGTGTTTGTTGAGTTGGCATAGATCAAGATTAGGATTTGTCACTCTGAGTATCGGAGAGGTATCCACTACTGCAGGATGCTGCTAACGGGACACTATGATCACAGACCATTCGACGAAACTGTGTGCGATGCCATAATCGCAAACGATGGTGTAAAATAACCGTCAAAATAGGTGCAAAATATTTGCGATGGAGGATGCATCAAACACGGTTCAGATTTTAGTTGCGTGTGTGATGCAGGGCATACGTTTCAGCTCAATTAACTGTTTGCGATGAGGAGGAACAAAAGAAACGGGCAGCCAGATGAAGGTGTGTGCGATGTACATCATACAGTTCACTCGGATGAACTGTTTGTGGTTAGGCAACACAAAAGAAACGGTCAGCCCGATCAAGGTGTGTGCGATGTACAGCATACGGTTCACTCAGATGAACTGTTTGTGATTAGGCAAGAGAACAGAAACGGTTCAATATAACAAGATGTGTGTGATACGCGGTAAACATGTCTGTAATCAGAAATGTGTGCGAAGACCGATAATAACGCAGACGATTGCTTCTAATAAGACGTATGCGATATGCTCTGTCTACACAACATCTATTGGCCATTGTGGGGCGGGCAGTCATCCGGATACGCCATAAGGATGTGAAGAGGCATTCCTATCAGTAAGGACTAGCTATTCCACCGGTAGCTCATGTAAGAAAACTATCAAGTTAAGTGTGCTCAGGATGGAGCAGCCATCGGATGGGTGACTGGATGGGAAGTTGTGTCGATGTTAAATTAGGTGATGGGATGGGTCATTTCGGTCAAATGACTGAAATGCCCCATTCCCTCAGCTAATTTAACCTTGAGGTCCTTGTTTTTTATTTTATTTTATTTTATTTTATAAGACATGTTAAAGAAGGTCTACTGCATTACTTTTTGACAATGTGCGATACGTGGCATACAATTGATCCATCTGACCTATTTGTGATGGAATAGGCCGTGTGGGTTGTGGGCAAACGATTGCTAGCATTCAACCATTTGGGATTGATGAATTCATCATCGACGAGTTCCCTAGTGTGGTCCGTGTTCATCTGATCATCATCTACTTCTTATGCTAGCTCGATGCTGAGTTTCCATTAATTGATGGCGTTTTATGAACACACCACCGTTTCCCGCCATTGCCTCACCTGTTTACCGCCACCCTGCTATATTGCACATAGGAGGCGCGCGACGCATGGAGGCGACAAGCACAACCTATAGCACATCCACCTTTTCCAAGCGTGCCAACCCACAAAAGTGCCGCCTCTGCCATCAACCTCGTCGACGAGGAAAACGAGCAGGCGCCACGGCCCGTCGAGGCCAAGGCGCTCCCCGGCAACGCGATGGACGACGCCGTGATGCACGTCATCGCCAGGGTTGAGCAGACCTTTGGCGCATGGTGCTTGAGCGCCGCGGATCAAGATAGGCATGTCAGCGCTGACAGACTGCAGCTCGCCGCACAACATGATATATGGCGCGCCGCATAGCAAGCTAGGTGCGTCTGCGGTGATAGGCTGCGGATTGCCGCACGGCGAGACCGTTGGAGCGCCGCAGAGCGAGAGGCGCGTCGCACCGCACAGCAAGAGCGGATCCATCGGTGCTTGCCTGCTGTCGACACGGCGTCGCAGCTGGGTACACGTCCCGTCGCATTCCCCATTCCTTGCCGTGAGTGGGCGACCCTCGGCCAGATTACCCGTAGGCCGCCGCGGTGTACTTGCATCGACGCCCGCCATTGCCGTTCGCATGGTTGCTGCCGTTCATTTGTCCACGGCCCGCTGGATGCCAACGCGCTGGTCCGTAGGCTCGACTGCCTCCTTGGCCCAGGTGTCCACCTGGGCGCGATAGAGGAACATGGCCGTCGCATCCTCGAGCTGGTGATCTCCGATGAAATAGCCAACTTGGAGCTCGAGATCGCGCTCCAGATGTACCGCGAGCGTGTCGACCGCTTGGACGAACGCCTGCACGAGTTCAGGCAGAGCCAAGAGCTACCCTAGGCAAGGGCTGCTGGTCATGGTCTCATGGACGCGTTTTATTTTGAAAAGTCGTTTCAACGTGGATAGCTATGTATTCACAGCAATCATAGTATTGCTCTGTTTATTGCTCTGTTTCAATGTGTGTACTCTGTTTTACATTCTTATATGTTCTGTTTCAATGTGTGTATATACGCTTTCCATTCTGTATATATGGATGATAACAGCTAGATTGAAATTACTATACAAAAAACAGATAGAAAATGGAATTCATAATATATATATATATTTATTAATTGTTCATTAGATCATCATAGAATATATATACATATATATAATATCATCACATATACATGATGGTACTTAACTACTAGGTACAATGCATAAAATTGAAAACGAACAATACTAAAATTAATAATCCCTCCTGGGGCCAGTATTCCATCAGCCCCTCGCCGGCTCCACAGTGCGCGGTGTCTTCCAGTCTTGGAGGCGATACTCGACTCCTCCGCCTCGCGGCTTGACGTGCCGATCTGCCTCTTCTTTGGCCGGGCCTTGTGGCCTATCTTGCCATTTCGTTGAGCACCCACCAGAGCTCCTCGTCGGTGGCACGCTGGAGCTTATCGGCCCACCTCCATGCAGCGACAAGGCGCCCAGCGCCTATGACCTTCCTCGCGAAGTACCCGTCTTCGTACACTTCCTCGGCACGACGACGCGCCCGCCCCCAAAGCTCCGCTGCCTCCTTTTTCTAGGCGGCATCACGGGCTTCACAGGCCGCCTGGTACCTGGCTTCCTCCTCCGCCATCTCCTTCTTGAATGCCACTTGCCTGGCTTTCTCAGCCGGCGGCAGCGACTTCCACAGACAAAGATTGTACTGGCCCCAAAACCAATCCAAAGTTGGGGAGTCCGGCGCAACCTCGTCCTGGAGGCGCATAGGGGTCCTCAGCGCTGCTAATCGAGTGAGCGTCCTCGGGGGGCGGCGAATCCTCGTCAGCGTGTGGGAAGACCGGCGGTGCCATGACATAAATTTGAGAGAGAGAGAGAGAGAAAGAGAGAGAGAGAGAGAAAGAGAGAGGGCGAGCGAGGGGAGGATGTAGATGAGAATGCAGGCGGGGCGACGTGAGCAAGGTAGTATGTATTGGCGGTCAGAATCTGGATCGACGGGACGATTACACGCCATCGCCGGAATTTCTGAAATCTTGTAGTTTGAATTACACACAATTCCCACAGCAAATCCGTGTGTGAACATAGTAGCTGACGGTTTCCAATACAGAACAGTGTCTGATTAGTGATCCCCGCCAATCACCTACGAAACCTTGACCCGCAAGATAGAGTGCCAATCGTGTGGGGGCCGGTTCTCTTGCTAGATCTTTACATTTTCTTTTTTGAACCCCAGATATTTACATCGTCTCATGATTTTTTAACTCGCACACAAGTACACAAAAATATGATTTTTCAAACCGTTTTGGTTAGGCGTTGCATGTAGATGTAGTTCAAATTTGAATTACGGTCATTAAATGGTTAGAAAATCACTTAAATGTCTTTAAAGGTCAAATGACCCCTGAAAATTTCCAAATTATCACATGACAGTTGTATTAGTGCACGTTAAACGTAGGAAAATTTTTGCAGGCCAAAGAGGAAGCTATCTCCCGTTCGTCGGCAAACATGCATTGTTCCCTCTCGGAACCACGAACCTTCTAGTGAGTTGCTCCGGTTTGTGAGGGGTGTGTGTCCAAACTTTCCTCAAACGGGCCAATTTCTTTTACCACATCATCTTGGTGGCATAACATTAAATCAAGCAAGGTTTCATGTTTTTCTGATCATTTATTAATTTTTTGGAATTAAAATGCCATCCATGCATATGCATGTGCCCATGCCTTGACACCAATATGTTTGAAAATTCCTTCTAATTTACTACACATGGAATTAACTCGCACACAAGTACACAGATATGATTTTTCAAACCTTTTTGGTTAGGCGTTGCATGTAGATGTAGTTCAAATTTGAATTACTGTCATTAAATGGTTAGAAAATCACTTAAATGTCTTTAAAAGGTCAAATGACCCCTGAAATTTACCAAATTTTCACATGACAGTTGTATTAGTGCACATTAAACGTAGGAAAAAATTTGAAGGCCGTAAGAGGAAGCTATCTCCCATTCGTCATCAAACATGCATTGTTCCCTCTCGGAACCACGAACCTTCTAGCGAGTTGCTCCGGTTTGTGAGGGGTGTGTGTCCAAAAGTTTGTCAAACATGCCAATTTATTTACCACATCATCTCGGTGGCATGACATTACATCAGCCAAGGTTTCATGTGTTTCTGATCATTTCTATTTTTTTGAATTAAAATGCCATGTCACTCCATGCATACGTATTCATGTGTCCATGTCGTGAGACCAATATGTTTGAAAATTCCTTCTAATTTCTTGCACATGGAATTAACTCGCACACAAGTACACAGATATGATTTTTCAAACCATTTTGGTTAGGCGTTGCATGTAGATGTAGTTCAAATTTGAATTACGGTCATTAAATGGTTAGAAAATTACTTCAATGTCTTTAGAAGGTCAAATGACCCCTAGAATTTTCCAAAATTTCACATTACAATTGTAGTAGTGCACGTTAGATGTAAAAAAAATTGAAGGCCGTAAGAGGAAGCTATCTCCTGTTCGTCATCAAACATGCATTAGTTGCGGGATGATGTATTACGGACCTTGTAAAGGGACTTGCAGGTAACGAGATTGAACTAGGTATGTAGATACCGACGATTGAATCTCGGGCAAGTAACATACCTATGGACAAAAGGAATAACATATGTTGTCATAACGGTTTGACCAATAAAGATCTTCGTAGAATATGTAGGAGCCAATATGAGCATCCGGGTTCCGCTATTGGTTATTAACCGGAGAGGTGTCTCGGTCATGTCCACATAGTGCTCGAACCCGTAGGGTCCGCACGCTTAAAGTTCGATGACGATATTGTTGCAGTGCCTAAATGCCTTTCTCCTTCTTTTTGGTGACGTCGGATGCCCGCCTTTGGTGCTCAGAAGTGGATTCTCCTTCAAAGAGGGCTTTTCCCCTAAGAAAGGGACATGGTTGTATTGGATTTCTAGTCCTATAGGGGAAGAGCATATAGGATCACACCTACACATAAGTTCATTCGTTGGGTTAGTGGCCACCCGCACTCCAACCTATCTATATGGCAACAAAGCGGATGATAAGGCCAAAGTAGCTGACTCTTATCGCTAACTTGACTCGGTCTAAGGGCGAGCTTGAATACAACTCACAGAACGACTCCTCTAGGGGCCTTCAGGCACTCAAACAGACAGTGAGACAAACACCATCAATATGAGTTATGTGATTTGGTGACCGAATATTTTTCAGAGTCCTGGATGAGATCACGGACATGACAAGGAGTCTAGAAATGGTCGAGAGGTAAAGATTGATATATAGGACGATAGTATTCGGACACCAGAAGTATTCCGGAGTGTATTGGGTATTTATCGGAGTACTGCTGGGGTTACCGGAACCCCCGGGGGGAATATATGAGCCATGAGTGGGGAGCACACCAGCCCACAAGGGGTGGCACGCCCACTATGGCATGTGGCTGAATTGGAGAAGAAAAAAGGGGGGTTCGGCTCCCCTTCCTTTCTCTCTTCCCCCTTTGCTACCTCTTGAGCATGCGTTGGTTTTCCCTTGAAGAGGAAAGGGTGATGCAGCAAAGTAGCGTAAGTATTTCCCTCAGTTTTTTAGAACCAAGGTATCAATCCAGTAGGAGACTACACGCAAATCGCCTAGTACCTGCACAAACAATCAAGAACCTTGCGACCAATGCGATAAAGGGGTTGTCAATCCCTTCACGGCCACTTGCAAAAGTGAGATCTGATAAAGATAATAAGATATATATTTTTGGTATTTTTGGTTGTATAGATTGGAAAATAAAGATTGCAAAATAAATAGTAAACTAGAATTGTAGATTGGGAACTTATATGATGTAAAGTAGACCCGGGGGCCATAGGTTTCATTCCGTTTGATATTCTTTTCTGTGAAACACTGAAATAGGCAAAAACAACAACAAATTGCACTGGGCCTTCGGTTAATAGGTTAGTCTCAAAAATAATATAAAAAGGTATATTAAAGCCCATTAAACATCCAAAACAGATAATATAATAGCATGGAACAATCAAAAATTATAGATACGTTGGAGACGTATCAAGCATCCCCAAGCTTATTTCCTGCTCGTCCTCGAGTAGATAAATGATAAAACATAATTTTTGATGTGGAATGCTACCTAACATAATTTTTCAATGTAGTTCTCTTTATTGTGGCATGAATGTTTAGATCCGAAAGATTCTAGACAAAGTTTTAATATTGACATAAAAATAGTAATACTTCAAGCATGCTAACAAAGCAATTATGTCTTATCAAAATAACATAGCCAAAGAAAGCTTATCCCTACAAAATCATATAGTTTGGCCATGCTTCATTTTTGTCACACGTCATATAGTTTATCCCATCATGCATAACCCCGATGACAAGCCGAGCAATTGGTTCATACTTTTTAATGCGCTTCAGCCTTTTCAACCCTTACGCAATACATGAGCGCAAGCCATGGATATAGCACTATAGGTGGAATAGCATATGATGATGGGGGTTATGTGAGAAGATAAAAAAGGAGAAAGTCTCACATTGACGCGGCTAATCAACGGGCTATGGAGATGCCCATCAATTGATGTCAATGCAAGGAGTAGGGATTGCCATGCAATGGATGCACTAGAGCTATAAATATATGAAGCTCATCAAAAGAAACTAAGTGGGTGTGCATCCAACCTGCTTGCTCACGAAGACTTAGGGCATTTTGAGGAAGCCCATCATTGGAATATACAAGCCAAGTTCTATAATGAAAAATTCCCACTAGTATATGAAAGTGACAAAGTAAGAAACTCTCTATCATGAAGATCATGGTGCTATTTTGAAACACAAGTGTGGAAAAAGTATAGTAACAATGTCCCTTCTCTCTTTTCTCTCATTTTTTTCTTTTTTTTGTTTGGGCTTCTTTGGCCTCTTTTTTTATTTGGGCTTCTTTGGCCTCTCTTTTTTTCGTCCGGAGTCTCATCCCAACTTGTGGGGGAATCATAGTCTCCATCATCCTTTCCTCAGATGGGACAATGCTCTAATATTGATGATCAGCACACTTTTATTTATTTACAACTTAATATTACAACTCGATACTTAGAACAAAATATGACTCTATGTGAATGCCTTCGGCGGTGTACCGGGATATGCAATGAATCAAGAGCGACATGTATAAAAGAATTATGAGGGTGGCTTTGCCACAAATACGATGTCAACTACATGATCATGCAAAGCAATATGACAATGATGGAGCATGTCATAATAAACGGAACGGTGGAAAGTTGCATGGCAATATATCTCGGAATGGCTATGGAAATGCCATAATAGGTATGGTGGCTGTTTTGAGGAAGATATAAGGAGGCTTATGTGTGATAGAGCGTATTGTATCACGGGGTTTGGATGCACCGGCGAAGTTTGCACCAACTCTCGAGGTGAGAAAGGGCAATGCACAAGATCAGTAGAGGCTAGCAAATTGCGAAAAGGTAAGAGTGTGTATAATCCATGGACTCACATTAGTCATAAAGAACTCATATACTTATTTCAAAAGTTTATTAGCCCTCGAAGCTAAGTACTACCATGCATGCCCCTAGAGGGATAGATTGGTATGAAAAGACCATCTCTCGTCCCCGACCGCCACTCATAAGGAAAGCAATCAAAGAACACCCCATGCTTCAAATTTGTCACACAACGTTTACCATACATGCATGCTACGGGACTTGCAATCCTCAACACAAGTATATCTCAATTCCACAATTACCCAACTAGCATGACTCTAACATTACCACCTTTATATCTCAAAACAACTATCAAGTATCATAGTATTCTATGCACTCTATATGAAAGTTTTTATTATACCCATCTTGGATGTCTATCATATTAGGACTAATTTTATAGCCAAAGCAAATTACCATGCTGTTCTAAAGGACTCTCAAAATAATATAAGTGAAGCATGAGAGATAAATAATTTCTATAAAATAAAACCACCACCGTGCTCTAAAAGATATAAGTGAAGCACGTACTAGAGCAAAATTATCTAGCTCAAAAGATATAAGTGAAGCACATAGAATATTCTAATAAATTCTGATTCATGTGTGTCTCTCCCAAAAGGTGTGTACAGCAAGTATGATTGTGGTAAACTAAAAAGCAAAGACTCAAATCATACAAGACGCTCCAAGCAAAACACATATCATGTGGTGAATAAAAATATAGCCTCAAGTAAAGTTACCGATAGACGAAGAAGAAAGAGGGGATGCCTTCCGGGGCACCCCCAAGCTTAGGCTTTTGGTTATCCTTGAATTTTACCTTGGGTGCCTTGGGAATCCCCAAGCTTAGGCTATTGCCACTCCTTATTCCATAATCCATCAAATCTTTTACCCAAAAACTTGAAAACTTCACAACAGAAAACTCAACAGAAAATCTCATGAACTCCGTTAGTATAAGAAAACAAACCACCACCTTAAGGTACTGTAATGAACTCATTCTTTATTTGTATTGGTGTTAAACCTACTGTATTCCAACTTCTCTATGGTTCATACCCCCCGATACTAGCCATAGATTCATCAAAATAAGCAAACAACATATGAAAAACAGAATCTGTCAAAAACAGAACAGTCGGTAGCAATCTGATTTGTTCGAATACATCTGGAACTCCAAAAATTCTGAAAAACTAGGTCAAACTAGAGTATATTGATCTACTTAAAAAAGAATTGGTATTTTATCACATTATGGTGAATTTTAACAATTATTTTCGTGAGCGTAAAGTTTCTGTCTTTTTCAGCAAGATCAAACAACTATCACCCAAGAAGATCCTATTGGTTCTACTTGGCACAAACACTAATTAAAACAAAAAACCACATCTAAACAGAAGCTAGATGAATTATTTATTACTAAACAGAAACAAAAAAGCAAGGAACATAAATAAAATTGGGTTGCCTCCCAACAAGCGCTATCGTTTAACACCCCTAGCTAGGCATAAAAACAAGAATAGATCTAGGTATTGCAATCTTTGGTATGCAATCCATAAGTGGCTCTCATAATAGATTCATAAGGTAATTTAATTTTCTTACTAGGAAATTGTTCCATGCCTTTCCTTAAGGGGAATTGGAATCTAATATTTCCTTCTTTCATATCAATAATTGCACCAATCGTTCTAAGGAAAGCTCTACCAAGAATAATAGGACATGTAGGATTGCAATCTATATCAAGAACAATGAAATCTACGGGCACATAATTCCTATTTGCAACAATAAGAACATCATTGATCCTTCCCATAGGTTTCTTAATGGTGGAATCCGCAAGATGCATATTTAAAGAACAATCATCAAATTCACGGAAACCTAGCACATCACACAAAGTTTTCGGAATCGTGGAAACACTAGCACCCAAACCACATAAAGCATAACATTCATGATTTTTTATCTTAATTTTTATAGTAGGTTCCCACTCATCATAAATTTTTCTAGGGATAGAAACTTCTAATTCAAGCTTTTCTTCATAGGATTGCATTAAAGCATCTACGATATGTTTGGTAAAAGCTTTATTTTGACTATAAGCATGAGGAGAATTTAACATGGATTGCAAGAAGGAAATACAATCTATTAAAGAACAATTATCATAATTAAACTCCTTGAAATCCAAAATAGTGGGTTCATTGCTATGTAAAGTTTTGACCTCTTCAATCCCACTTTTACCAATTTTTTCATCAAGATCTAAAAACTCCGAAACATTAGGACACCTTTTAACTAAAGTTGACTCATATCCAGTCCCATATTTCTCAAGATTCATATTGGAAAACAAAGATTCAATAGGGGACACATCAATCACTTTTAGATCTTCATCATTATTATCATGAAAACTAGAAGAACACGCTTTCACAAAGCAATCTTCTTTATACGCATCCTAGCGGTTCTTTTGTTTGCACTCATCAATGGAAATTCTCATAGCTTTGAGAGACTCATTGATATCATGCTTAGGTGGAATAGATCTAAGTTTCAAAGAATCAACATCAAGAGATATTCTATCCACGTTCCTAGCCAACTCATCAATCTTAGGCAATTTTTCTTGAAGCAAAGCATTGAAATTCTTTTGCGAAATCATAAATTATTTAACACTACTCTCAAAATCAGAGGGCATCTTATTAAAATTTCCATAAGAGTTGTTGTAGGAATTACCATAATTATTAGAGGAATTACTAGGGAATGGCCTATAATTAAAGTTTCCTCTATACGCGTTGTTACTAAAATTGTTCCTACCAACAAAATTCACATCCATAGATTCATTATTATTCTCAATCAAAGTGTACAAAGTCATATCATTAGGATCAGAAGAAACACTCTTATTAGCAAACAATTTCATAAGTTCATCCATCTTTCCACTCAAAACATTAATCTCTTCTATCGCATTAACCTTTTTACTAGTAGATCTTTCGGTGTGCCATTGAGAATAATTAACCATAATATTATCTAGGAGTTTAGTAGCTTCTCCTAAAGTGATTTCTTTAAAAGTGCCTCCCTCGGCTGAATCTAAAAGATTTCTAGAAGCAAAATTCAATTTGGCATAAATTTTTTGTATAATCGTCCATAAATTCAAACCATGTGTAGGGCAATTACGTATCATTATTTTCATCCTCTCCCAAGCTTGTGCAACATGCTCATGATCAAGTTGCTTAAAATTCATAATATCATTTCTAAGAGAGATGATCTTAGCGGGAGGAAAATACTTAGAGATAAAAGCATCTTTGCACTTATTCCATGAATCAATACTATTTTTAGGCAAAGAAGAGAACCAAGTTTTAGCATGATCTCTAAGTAAAAACGTAAATAGCTTCAATTTAACAATATCATTATCCACATCTTTGTTCTTTTGCATATCACACAAATCAACGAAGTTGTTTAGATGGGTAGCGGCATCTTCACTAGGAAGGCCGGAAAATTGATCTTTCATGACAAGATTAAATAGAGCAGCATTAATTTCACAATATTCAGCCTCGGTAATAGGAGCAATCGGAGTGCTAATAAAATCATTATTGTTGGTATTGGAAAAGTCACAAAATTTAGTATTGTCTTGAGCCATAGTGACAAACAATCAATCCAACACACAAGCAAACAAGAAGCGAGCGAAAAGAGATGAACAAAAAAGGGCGAACAAAACGGCAAAGGTGAAGTGGGGGAGAGGAAAACGAGAGGCAAATGGCAAATAATGTAATGCGAGGGATAAGAGTTTGTGATGGGTACTTGGTATGTCTTGACTTGTGCGTAGATCTCCCGGGCAACGGCGCCAGAAATTCTTCTTGCTACCTCTTGAGCATGCGTTGGTTTTCCCTTGAAGAGGAAAGAGTGATGCAGCAAAGTAGCATAAGTATTTCCCTCAGTTTTTGAGAACCAAGGTATCAATCCAGTAGGAGACTACACGCAAATCGCCTAGTACCTGCACAAAAAATCAAGAACCTTGCAACCAACGCGATAAAGGGGTCGTCAATCCCTTCACGGCCACTTGCAAAAGTGAGATATGATAAAGATAATAAGATAGATATTTTTGGTATTTTTGGTTGTATAGATTGCAAAATAAATAGTAAATTAGAATTGTAGATTGGAAACTTATATGATGTAAAGTAGATCCGGGGGCCATAGGTTTCATTCCGTTTGGATTCCGTTTGATATTCCTTTTCTGCGAAACACTGAAATAGGAAAAAAAAACAGCAAATTGCACTCGGCCTTCGGTTAATAGGTTTGTCCCAAAAATAATATTAAAAGGTATATTAAAGCCCATTAAACATCCAAAACAGATAAAATAATAGCATGGAACAATCAAAAATTATAGATACGTTGGAGACGTATCACCCTTCCCTTTCTTCTCCGATGGAAAAAGGAAAGGGGGGCGCCCCCTGGCTGCCTCTCCTCCCCTCCCACCTATATATATGTGGGAGGTGGCGCCTAGAACACACAACATCAATTGGTAGCCATGTGTGGCACCCCCCTCCACAGTTTACACCCCCGATCATATTCTCGCGGTGCTTAGGCGAAGCCGTGCATGGATCACTTCACCATCACCGTCACCACGCCGTCATGCTGACGGAACTCATCTACTACCTCGACACCTTTTTAGATCAAGAAGGAGGGACGTCACCGAGCTGAACGTGTGCAGAACTCGGAGGTGGCGTACGATTGGTACTTGATCAGTCGAAGCTAAAAGAAGTTCGAGTACATCAACCATGTTGTCAAACACTTCCGCTTACGGTCTACGACGGTACGTAAACACACTCTCCCCCTTGTTGATATGCATCTCCATGGATAGATCATTGCGTGTGTGTAGAATTTTTTTGTTTTCCATGCAAAGATTCCCAACAGTGGCATCATGAGCCTGGTCTATCCGTAGATGATATGCACGAGTAAAACACAAAGACTTGTGGGCGGTGATAGTCACACTGCTTACCACCAACGTATTATTTTGATTCGGCGGTATTGTGGGATGAAGCGGCCCGGACCAACCTTACATGTCCACGCACATGAGACCGGTTCCAAGACATGCAACTAGTTTTGCATAAAGCTGGGTGGCGGGTGTCTGTTTCTCCTACTTTAGTTGAATCGAATTTGACTACGGTCGGTCCTTGAAGAAGGTTAAAACAACAAACTTGATAAAACACCGTTGTGGTTTGATGCGTAGGTAAGAACGGTTCTTGCTAGAAACACGTAGCAGCCACGTAAAACTTGCGACAACAAAGTAGAGGACGTCTAACTTGTTTTTATAGGGCATGTTGTGATGTGATATGGTCAAGACATGATGCGATATACATTATTGTATGAGATGATCATGTTTTGTAGAAGTTATTGGCAACCGGCAGGAGCCTTATGGTTGTCTCTTTATTGTATGAAATGCAAACACCATGTAATTGCTTTACTTTATCACTATGTGTTAGAGATAGTTGTAGAAGCAATAGTTGGCGAGACGACCACGAAGCAGCGATGGAGATCAAGGTGTCGAGCCGGTGACGATGGAGATCATGACAATGCTTTGGATATGGAGATCAAAAGCACAAGATGATGATGGCCATATCATGTCACATATTTTGATTCCATGTGATGTCTATCTTTTATGCATCTTATTTTGCTTAGGACGGCGGTAGCATTATAAGATGATCCCTAAACTAAAATTTCAAGGTATAAGAGTTCTCCCTGAGTATGCACCGTTGCGGCAGTTCGTCGTGTTGAGACACCACGTGATGATCGGGTGTGATAGACTCTATGTTCACATACAACGGGTGCAACACGGTTTTGCACATGCGGAATACTCATGTTAAACTTGACGAGCCTACACTACTGCAGGATGCTGCTAACGCGACACTACGATCAGAGACCCTTCGACGAAACTCTGTGCGATGCCATACTCGCAAACGGTGGTGTAAAAAACCGTCAAAAAAGGCGCAAAACGTTTGCGATGACGGATGCATCAAACACGGTTCATATTTTAGTTGCGTGTGCGATTCAGGGCATACGGTTTAGTTCAATTAACCATTTTCGATGAGGAGGAACAAAAGAAACGGGCAGCCAGATGAAGGTGTGTGCGATGTACATCATACAGTTCACTCGGATGAACTGTTTGTGATTAGGCAACACAAAAGAAAAGGTCAGCCAGATCAAGGTGTGTGCGATGTACAACATACAGTTCACTCGGATGAACTGTTTGTGATTTGGCTACACAAAAGAAACGGTCAGCCAGATCAAGGTGTGCGCGATGTATGACATGCGGTTCACCTGGATGAACTGTTTGCGTTGAGACAAGAGAACGAAAACGGTTCAATATAACAAATACCATAAATATTGCAAGGTTCAAATTCAAAGATTACGACGCCCAAATTCATACATTGCATGCTGCATCATTTCTGAAAAGGGATCAACCACGACAAGTCATGTATGGGTTTGACACAATAACTTCCAATTGCTTTGCCATATGCTCTTCCAATCTGAAGTTTGGCATTTTGGAGGCACTTCCGTTTGCGATACCGGCCGCCTCGATAATCATACCATTGATCTTTCCTAATTAAATGTGTGTTCAACCTCGGCACCCTCGCACCTTTGCTCGAAAGAAAGAACATGGCGAGTGTAACCTCCGGTGGGGTCCCTCGGTAGGAGTTCAAAGTAATATTTGAGAGATGCAGATCCAGGCATTCGATGTGATTGTCGTTATCAACATCTTCCACCGGGCCTAATATGCACTACAAAAGAAGAGAACGTGTTAGTGCCTACATGCAGTTTTAAACACTAATACACGCCCATTTGGTTTGCAGGATTTGTAAAATGCACCAACGTGCCATCTTCAATCTGTCATGATTAACATGGGCATTAATTTGATTACAATCTAGAAACATCTAGCCTTCTTCACAAGAGGTTGGATTGGATGAAAAATTCACTAAGAAAACTAGTACAGATGAATCCAAAGGAGAAATGCTTATGGACGATTGTAACCATATGAATGAAGCAACCAATATGGGGTGGGGTGTATGTCCTAAAATACTCCAAAATTCCTTCAGAAATCGTAGTACATAGTCATTGTAAACTTGGGAAAAGGTGCAAAAAATTGAACTCCCTTATGGTTAACATTTAACAGGAAAGGAACATCACCTCGATATGCAGCTTCTTCAGGCACGGAAAGCATCTCGTGCAACTGAAAACTTGGTCCAAGTTGGGGACGATGATTCTAGTGCCAAGACCTTCACCGTGCCTGTAGTCTAGGTGAAGCTTATTTGGATGGCGCATTTAACATACATCTTCAAAACTATAAATAACGTTGATATCAAGAAGGAGAGGTATATATAAGGCATCGTTGTACCCGAAAGTTGTAGTATTTCATAGACGAGTAGCTCACCACTTTCAATTTCAGCGCAGAAATTACATTGATTCTTGTTGGACCTTGTTGATCAACTACAAGTAATCTCTCAAGTGAAGGTGTGTCCTGGATGACCATATTGTGGTCCACCTCTTGTGATCTCTTGTTGCAACACCAGCAACACACATAAATAGTGCGAAGAGTCCTAGAGGTGATGTGCAAGGTACTCGACCAATTCATTGCCTGAAGACGAAGGAACTCGAGTGCAGTACAGCCGCAGAGCAGGCACTCAATGTCATCCTTTGGGATGCGAACGGCGACGAGCTCGAGGTGCTTCAGTCATGGTAGAAAAAGAGCGGGTGCGTCATTAAGGGGGATGGCAGTTCATGAACTTGGCGAGGCGCAGCATGGGCGCGAAGCGGAGTGCGGACGTTGGCAGCAAGCTCATGTGCCCATCATTATAAGTTAGCTTCTCGAGCTGATCTATGGCGCGGGATCGGAACCACTCGTCAAGCTTGGCTCGCTCCCTGCCATTGGAACGGAACTTGCCCACGATAAGGCCTTTGATTGGGCCATGATGATTGCGAGGATCTGGGAGAACGCATCCAAGCTTTTGCGATAGCCATGGCAGAGCTTGTGGGTGTGGAGGAGGTCGACAGGGGTGCGGAGCCATAGGGTGCACCACCGCCGGGAAATGGCGGCTGTCCTTGCCCGGTTTGTGATTGGTAGAAGGGATATGATCACTGAGGGAGTCCTGGATTAGGGAGTGTCCGGATAGCCGAACTATCATCGTCGGCCGGACTCCTGGACTATGAAGATACAAGATTGAAGACTTCGTCCCGTGTCCGGATGGGACTTTCCTTGGCGTGGAAGGCAAGCTTGGCGATACGGATATGTAGATCTCCTACCATTGTAACCGACTTTGTGTAACCCTAACCCTATCCGGTGTCTATATAAACCGGAGGGTTTTAGTCCATAGGACGAACAACAATCATACCATAGGCTAGCTTCTAGGGTTTAGCCTCCTTGATCTCGTGGTAGATCTACTCTTGTACTACCCATATCATCAATATCAATCAAGCAGGAGTAGGGTTTTACCTCCATCGAGAGGGCCCGAACCTGGGTAAAAACATCATGTCCCTTGTCTCCTGTTACCATCCGCCTAGACGCAGTTCGGGACCCCCTACCGAGATCCGCCGGTTTTGACACCGACATTGGTGCTTTCATTGAGAGTTCCTGCAATAGCCGTCATCTTTAGGCCCGATGGCTCCTTCGGTCATCAACAACGACGCGGTCCTGGGTGAGACTTTTCTCCCCGGACAGATCTTCGTGTTCGCGGCTTTGCACTGGGCCAATTCACTTGGCCAGCCGGAGCAGATCGAAGCTACACCCGCCATCGTGTCAGATTTGGGAGTTTGAACTACGGCCGACATCCGCGGAGACTTGATCTTCGACGGATTCGAGCCACAGCCAAGCGCTACCGAATCGTCTCGATGGGCACGATCTAGCTCTGCCGCCGAACAGTGCCTTGGAAGCCGCACCAGAGTCCGCTCTGACCCTTAGCTCGGAGCCGACTCCCCCGATCGAGGACGAGTGGTTGGACACCGCCTCGGGGGCTACAATCTCTCCGGCGATTGAGCCGAACTCCATCCCAGTCCTTTGCGAAGACCGTGACTCCAAGGTGCCGGACTCCTCTCCGGACTACGAACCCTCCGCGCCCCTGCCAATCGAATCCGATTGTGCGCCGGTCATGGAGTTCACTGATGCGGACATCTTTCAGCACTCGCCCTTTGGCGACATCCTAAATTCACTAAAGTCTCTCTCTTTATCTGGAGAGCCCTGGCCGGACTACGGTCAGGAAGGTTGGGATGCGGACGACGAAGAAATTCAACGCCCACCCACCACCCACTTTGTAGCCACTGTCGATGATTTAACCGACATGCTCGACTTGACTCCAAGACATCGACGGTATGGACGACGATGCCGGAGACGACCAAGAACCAGCGCCATGTGGCACTTTGGAAGGCCACCTTGTCATACGACATATACATGGAGGACATCCCAAAAGATGGAAACGGCGATGGAACGCGGAGGATGACCCTCCAAGAAACAGCCCAAGCGCCAAGGCGTCAAGGCGCCGCTCTAAATCCTGCCACAAAGAAAACGGTGATTCCGCACAGAGATAATAACACCGGACAAGGTTGAAGACAACCCTCCTCCAGCAGGATTCAGACAGAGGAGGGAGAAGCCAGCCCTCATGATAGAGCGGCATGTGAGGTGGAGGACGATAATTATATGCCTCCCTCCGAAGATGAGGCAAGCCTTGACGACGACGAATTTGTCGTGCCTGAGGATCCCGCCGAACAGGAGCGTTTTGAACGTTGGCTTATGGCCACGGCAAGCAGCCTCAAGAAAAAGCAGCAGCAGCTTAGAGTCGACTAAGACCTGCTAGTCGGCGGATGGATCAAGTCCTTGCAGCCGAAGAGTATGAACTTGAACGCCCCTCCAAGAGATACCCCAAATGCAGGCTGCTACCCCAATTAGAGGAAGCAGGACCCAAACCTACATCACCAGCGCATGATGCGGCCGACCGGCCACCCCGTGGTCGTGACAGAGAGGCCTATAGACCCTCCATTCAAGCCGCACTCCAGCGTCGCTCGAAAAGTACCAAGGCACGGGGAAACGCGCCAGACCTGCGAGACATATTAGAGGACAAGGCAAGGCAAACAAGATCGATCTATGGATCGCGTGGGCGCCCCACGACATGTGATGATAACCGTCACGCCGGATACAGCAATTCCGGCCAGGCCGAACACAGTAGACAAAGCTCATTTGAGCTGCGTCGTGATATAACTCAATACAGAGGCGCCGCACACCCACTATGCTTCACAGACGAAGTAATGGATCATCAAATCCCCGAGGGTTTCAAACCCGTAAACATCGAATCATACGATGGCACAACAGATCATGCGGTTTGGATCGAGGACTACCTCCTCCATATCCACATGGCCCGCGGCGATGATCTACACGCCATCAAATACCTCCCACTCAAGCTTAAAGGACCAGCTCGGCATTGTCTTAACAGCTTGCCAGCAGAATCAATTGGTTGTTGGGAGGACCTGGAAGTCGCATTCCTTGATAACTTCCAGGGCACATACGTGCGACCACCAGACGCCGATGACCTCAGCCACATAATTCAGCAGCCAGAAGAATCGGCCAGACAATTCTGGACACAGCTCCTAACCAAGAAAAATCAAATCGTTGACTGTCCGGATGCAGAGACCCTTGCAGCCTTTAAACATAACATCCGCGACGAGTGGCTTGCCTGGCACCTAGGACAGGAAAAGCCAAAATCCATGGCAGCCCTCACAACGCTCATGACCCGCTTTTGCTGGAGAGGACAATCGCTAGCTTGTAGCAACAACTTGACCAAAAACCCCGTAGTTCGGATACCAAGGACATCAATGGCAGGTCGCGTCGCAACAAGCACAAGCACCGCGTAACGGTGATAATGTGGAAGATACGGCGGTCAATGCCGGATTCGGAGGCTCTAAACCCGGTCAGCGGAAAAAGTCGTTCAAAAGAAATACTCAGGGGCCGTCAATCTGGACCGAATACCGATCGCTGTGCCAAATACATGGCACCCGAAAAACCAATAACCACACCAACAGGATTGTTGGGTCTTCAAACAATGAGCAAGTTAAATGCCAAACTCAATGACAAGGGGCTACATAGCAATGACGAGGAGGAGCCCCGGCCGCCGAACAATAGAGGACAGAAGGGCTTCCCCCCACAAGTGCGGACGGTGAACATGATATACGCAACCCACATACCCAAAAGGGAGCGGAAGCGTGCACTAAGGTACGTATATGCAATGGAGCCAGTCGCCTCGAAGTTCAACCCATGGTCCTCCTGCCCGGCCACCTTTGATCGAAGGGACCACCCCACTAGCATCCGCCACGGCGGATTCGCCGCATTGGTTCTTGACCCAATCATCGACGGATTTCACTTCACTAGAGTCCTGATGGACGGCGGTAGCAACCTGAACCTGCTTTATCGAGATACAAAGGCGCAAAATGGGCATAGACCCTCAAGGATTAAAACCCACAAATACGACCTTTAAAGGCGTCATACCAGGTGTAGAGGCCAATTATGCAGGCTCGATTACACTCGAAGTGGTCTTTGGATCCCCGGATAACTTCCGAAGCGAAGAGTTAATCTTCGACATAGTCCCGTTCCACAGCGGCTATCACGCACTGCTTGGACGAACCGCATTTGCAAAGTTCAATGCGGTGCCGCACTACGCATACCTCAAGCTCAAGATGCCAGGCCCTCGAGGAGTAATCACAGTCAATGGAAACACCGAACGCTCTCTCCGAACGGAGGAGCACACGGCGGCCCTCGCGGCGGAGGTGCAAAGCAGCCTCTCACAGCAATTCTCGAGTTCGGCTATTAAACGTCCGGCCACCGTCAAGCGCGCCCGGAGTAACCTACAACAAGACTGCCTGGCAAGGTCAGAGCACGCCAGAGTAATCCGCCCCAACCCCAGCCCTCGCGAAACTGCGGAAGCCGATTACTACGCGTACATAACTACGCCCTGGAGATACCATGGGCTTAAGGGGAGGGCACGACCACGCACGCCTGCACGCGGCTCAACCGCACTGTGGGCTCCGATTGTGTCATTCTTTTTCTTTCTTCTTTTTTCTTACTTTTAGGACTCCGTTTTCCAGAAGTCTTGTCCGGCACTAGAATTGCCGAACTCACGATGCAACAACCAGGGAAGCAGAAAGCTACGTCGAGTGTCCAGGTGGTCTCTACTACGAGCATTATACCTGTTTTACATATCATCCCGCATCTTACCCCTGGAGGGGGACATGTTAAATAGTCCCATCCCTTGCTTATCGCACTATTTGTATCGTTCTGCTTCCATTGCAGTACCTTTTTGAATAAACAATACATAGCTTCTGCCTATTATTGTACTCCTTTCTTTATCATTATATATGTTCATTTCATAACATGTTGCACACGTACACTTTGGTACGGCCAATACACCAGGGGCTTAAGTACCCCAAAAGTATGGTGTGATAAGTCCGAACACTTTCACAAGTGCGGCACCCCGAACTTATAGCATTATATGCATCGGCTCCGAATCACGTCTTGGGTCAATAGTTGGGTTTGCCCGGCTCCCATGTTTTGGTACCTTACGTTCCGTTATATCAGCTAAGGTAGCGCCGGGAGAACCACCGCGACAGCCTGCCCCGTTGAGCCGGGCTTGAGCAACTCAAAGGAGAAAGCTAAAACCTGACCGTCATGATAGGGCGAGAGCCGGTCGCTGTTCGTGAGGTCTTTTCGGGTCCCTAAAGACTTATGCCGCTTAGAGCGAGGAGTCGGCATTGTCCGGCCAAAGGCGTGGATAGCGCCCGAACTTCGGTCTTCCGAATACTAGGGCTTCACGAAATTTAAAATTATAGAATTCTATGGCTAAGTGAGAGTGTTCAAGCACTATAAGTCCGGTTGCCTTGTTCGTTGAGTTGGGCGCCTCCCTCAAAGGACCCAAGAATGGGAACAAGAGCGCTCAAGTTTATACCGAACACCCCAGCACTCGTGGCATGGGGGCTGAAGCCAACGACTTGCCATCTCTCAAATTTGATAAACGGCCGCCTGTAAGGTAATATTTTAAATTCACAAGCGTTGCTTAGCGATATGAACAAGTTTTCAGCGGCAGATAACAAATGCGAGTCTATTCAAAATTACATCTTTGGAGCATTCACCCGCTTATACGGCGGGCACCCTTCAGACGCCCTCATAGTGCATTTCGGCTTGCGATGCTCCTTGCCCTTCTATGGCCCGTCTGGTCACAAGCTTTCTCCGCATCCAGCTTGCCCCAGTTCACTTTAGCACGGGCAAGGGCCCGACGGACACCTTCAATGCAGACGGAGCGCTTGATGACTTCAATCCATGGACAGGCGTCCACCAGCCGCCGCACTAGCGGTAGCTCCTGTGCATGGCTTCCAATGGCCAGCCGAACTATGAGGCCCTTCATGGCCTGTTCGGCGACCTTGTGGAGCTCGACCAACTTCAGCTGGTCGCTCAGGGCACTGGATGTTCGGCCTCAAAGATATCGAGACCAGAACACCTTCTCCATCGAAGCTCCCCTCCTTGGCGCGGTAGAACGCGCAGCATCGCATACACTATGGGGCAGATCTGCGAATGCTCCTGGAGAGCTCCGGATTCGGCTAAGTAATAGTTAATTCACTTTCACATGCTTGCTTTGCATAAAGAATGCCTTACCCACCGCTATCTTCTTTAATGATTCAATTTCTTGGGGGGCTTTTTGGGCCTCGGCCTTAGCGGCTTTGGCACTCTCAAGAGCCGAGGCGAGCTCGGACTCTCGAGTCTTCGAGTCACGCTCCAAACTCTCGTGTTTTTCCACGAGCCCGGAGCTCTTGCTGCACCTCCGCCATCCGCCTCCTGCTTCTCTCACTCGGCGCTCATGGCCGCTTTGCTTCGATCACGGACACCGCTTCCTTGTGGTCGCCACCTCGTTCGTGGCCCCTACAATACCCACGTTAGTCCCTGTCATTTTGCAACCAAATCCTTTCTATAAGGTATTTCTTTAATAAGGTATTACTTACCTTCCTTGTCCTCTAGCTGCTTCTTGGCAAGGCCGAGCTCGTTCTCTGACCGCTCGAGGCTCTGCTTCAATGCATTGACCTCCGCAGTCTGTGCGGCAGAGGTCAGCAGCGCAGCCTGCATTCCCATATTGACATACTTATGTTAGACTCCTGCGTGTATCTTTTTAGATCCTTAGTCCGGCTTTTCTTTCCGAACACCCAACTAAGCATCAAGGGCTACTGTCTATGCGGTAATATTTTTGCATATTCTAAACTTACCTCAAAGCCTGTTAGAAGGCTGGTACAGGCTTCAGTCAGCCCGCTCTTGGCGGACTGAACTTTCTGGATCACCACACTCATAACAGTGCGGTGCTCCTCGTCGATGGAGGCACCTTTAAGCGCCTCCAGCAAGCTATCTGGTGCCTCCGGATGGATGGAGGTCACCGGCATCACAGTCTCGCCCTTCTTACGAAGGGGCCGCTTGCCGAACTTAGGAACTACTGAAGGTTCCGGTGCAGAGTCCGGCATAGGGCCGGACTTAGAGCCCTCTGGGGTCTCGCCCCCTTTGCGCCCAGAGTCCGGGAGGTCGCCTTGCGGCGCCTCCAGGACCACCTCCTCCTGGCTAGGCCCCTTTTGGGACTCCACCCGGTGTCGTCGGCGACACGAGGAGAGGAGGCGGTCGGAAGTGAAGTGCTATTCACATCCGACGAACCCTGGGGAGCCGCCGACGGCGGCGAGCCTCGTCCTGGGTGGGCTACATGGTTATATTCAAGTTAGAAGACACTATGCGACAAATAAAAATTCATGAACTATTCCGGAGTCCGGACACTTACGATCTCGCCAGGGGCTTGGCCCTTGTTGGCCACTCCTCCTCGTCGTTGTCGGTGTTGGTGGAGAAGTCCGGAGGAAGGGTCCTTCCTTTCTTGGACCCTTAGGCCTCCTCAGTCGGGGCGGCCTTCCTTTTCTTCTCTCCCCCCGCTGGGGGAGAGGCTTCTTTTTCCTCCTCCTCGTCCTCGGAGGAGGATTCCGCCTCAGAGTCATCGGACGATGAGTCCGACAAGACTGGCGCCGGAGCTCCTTCGAGTTCCCGTGGCCTCCTTCTTGGCCTTCTTCTCCGCACCACGTGAGGTGCGGAGCCAGCAGCCCGTTAATCGGGCGTCCGCTGGTTTTTACGGTAAGGGGCAGACGGTTAATCTGTCCGGACGTCTTTTGATCTGTCAAAGGTTAGGGAGTTTTAGATCCCGCATAGAGTCAAACTATGAAAAAGAGTCCCATAAAGGGTAAAATAACTTACCTCGCTGGCTTGACGCTGAAGCTGAATCGCGACCTTCGGTAGCGGATGTGGGAGCCTCGGCGCCCTTGAATAAAGCACCTTCCGTGCATCTTAAATGCGTAGTGTCGAAGAGCCTTTTTAGAGTTTGGTGCTGTGCCGGATTGAACTCCCACACTTTGAAGGCCCGTTGTTGGCAGGGGAGGATCCGGCGGATGAGCATAACCTGGACTACATTGACAAGCTTGAGATTCTTGTCCACCAGGGTTCGGACGCAGGTTTGGAGTCCGGACAGCTCTTCCGAATCACCCCACGTCGGGCCCGTCTCTTTCCATGATGTGAGCCGTGTGGGGAAGCCGGATTGAAATTCGGGGGCCGCCGCCCATTGAGAGTCGCGCGGCTCGGTGATGTAGAACCACCCGATTGCCACCTTTATGGTCTCCACAAAGGAGCCTCGAGCCATAGGACTTTGGCCATCTTGCCAACCATGGCACCTCCAAGCACTCCGCTTGGCGGCCACCCACTACCTTCGGCTTGACATTGAAGGTCTTCACCATAAGCCAAGTGGGGCTGGATGCGAGGAAGGTTTCGCATACCCACGATGAACGCCCGAGATGTTGAGGATGAAATTGGGCCAGATCATGGAAGTCCAGGCCGTAGTAGAACATGAGCCCCGGACAAATGGGTGAAGTGGAAAACCTAGTCCACGGAGGAAGTGGGTGAGGAACACCACCCTCTCATGGGGCCTGGGGTGGGAATGAGCTGCCCCGTCAGGGAGCCGGTCTTGCGATGTCGCTGGACAAGTATCCGGCCTTCCGCAGCTTTTTGACTTATCCCTCCATGACGGAGGAGACCATCCACTTGCCTCCCGCTCCGGACATGGCTGGAGGAGGTTGAGGAGGGATGTGCGGACTTGGGCATTGGAGCTCGAGTGCGCGGAAATGACTGAGCAAAGGAGGAAGAAGGCGTAGGTGAAAAGGTGGATCCTTATCCCCTTATATGGACGGACGAAGCTATACGTCCCCCGCCAGCCTGGTAAAACTCGCTTATCTCCCAAGCGCCGTAATCAATGGCGCGGTTGGGTTACCCACGTCCGTATTGATGGGAATCCGGAATAAGGGGAACGATCTCCGCTCGATAAGACGTGCCAAGGAAACCGCCTCGCTAAATGCGCTAAGGTGGAACAAGAAAAGCGATTCGTATAAAGGCCTGGCAGGTGTGATGTCACGCCGGAATACGTCGCCAGATCTGTGCAAAAGTTATTCTCTCTCTACGGTGGTATGTGGAACTTGTTTTGCGAGCGGACACTATCCTGGTGTTCAAAATCTTCTATGAAGTATTCGGAGGAGGAACCCGCCTTGCAATGCCGAAGACAATATGCGCGCCGGACTCGTCGTCATTGAAGCCTGGTTCAGGGGCTACTGAGGGAGTCCTGGATTAGGGGGTGTCCGGATAGCCGAACTATCACCGTTGGCCGGACTACTGGACTATGAAGATACAAGATTGAAGACTTCGTCCCGTGTCCGGATGGGACTTTCCTTGGCGTGGAAGGCAAGCTTGGCGATATGGATATGTAGATCTCCTACCATTGTAACCGACTCGTGTAACCCTAACCCTATCCGGTGTCTATATAAACCGGAGGGTTTTAGTCCGTGGGACTAACAACAATCATACCATAGGCTAGCTTCTAGGGTTTAGCCTCCTTGATCTCGTGGTAGATCTACTCTTGTACTACCCATATCATTAATATTAATCAAGCGGTAGGGTTTTACCTCCATCGAGAGGGCCCGAACCTGGGTAAAAACATAATGTCCCTTGTCTCCTGTTACCATCCGCCTAGACGCACAGTTCGGGACCCCCTACCCGAGATCCGCCGGTTTTGACACTGACAATCACTATCAACATATCATCGGGGAGGTTGTTGATGAAGTCTAGGCCTGCTGGAGTCGCTTGCGGTTCTTTCTCGACCTGCCTCCGCTTGTTGTCAGCGTTCTCCACCTTGTCGGTGGGGACGGGAACCTCTGTCTCCATATTCACGCCGTGCTCCGGTGCTTCAGCAGCCCCGGCGTCGCCACTCCCTCCGATGGGGCGCTTCAGCGGCATCCTCGTACACTAACGGCTTTGAGGACTTAGAGCAGCGTCGAGGATGCGGGCGGAGAGAGAGGAATTGTGTGTGTGGCGAGGATGGGGGGTGCGGCCGCTCGGCGGCGCCATTAATATAGACCAGTGGGAGAGAGGCGGGCGGCGGTCCAAGGTTGTATCGCTTCCCGATGAGAACGACTGCTTAATCTCTAGTATGAATGAAATCTATGCTTAATTACTGAATTTTAATTGCAAAAAATAGATAGTGATATTGATTTTTAGCTGCATATTTTGACAAATTGCAGTGTCTCTTGGCTTAGTGCCGAAGTCTGGCTTTAATTTGCATACCGTAATCTGAACCGTTTGCGTTGAAGAGATGCACAGATCCTGCGTTGAACAGCTTGTACGCTTCCCGGTGAGCCTGCGCACGGACTGCGCTTGCACGCCTCCCGTTCAGTCAAGCATCTGTCCACACGGCATTAAAACCAAGACACGTGGCGTCACGTGAATGGTTAACCGAACGCACATGGTTTAAATTATACAAACGTTTGAGATGTTTAAGTGGCAGCTATTTTTTCAAAATGCCTTTGTTGGCTGTCATTATTCGAGTGCGCCTTCTCTCAAAATGGACACGAAAAATACCACAGCATGTCGGGTGCCCTTCCATGATAGCATACCAAGTTTCATGAATTCAGACAAGTTTTGGATTTACTAGAATTTAAAAACAAGGCATCTCAATGTTTTGCCGGCAATCAACGGTGCCCTGGTGTTTGAAATTCATTCCCATTTCTTACATGGGACCTAAACATGCACCCAAGGACACAGATTTGATTTTTCAACCAATTTATCTGCACTGGAGCATCCACATGTAGTTCAAATTTGAATTATGCACATAAATGCATTGAAAACTCACTTAATGCATAAAAATGTCCAAACGAACCCCAAAAAATCACAAAAATTCATACAACACACCTGTTGTTCTATGTTGAAATGAGAAAAAAACTTGAAAGCAATAAGAGGCAATGGATACCGTTTCGTCCCCAAAGGTGGGACGTTCCCTCAAAAACCATAATGTTTGTTGTGAGAAGCTCTGATTTGTGAGAATCATATACCCAAACCGGCCCCAAATGGGACAAAATTTGTACCACGGCATGTTGATGCCGCTCCATGATAGCATGCCAAGTTTCATGAATTTCAGACGAGTTTTGGATTTACTAGATGTCGGTGTACAAAAGTAGGGGCCCTTTTTGTACCCCCCCCCCCCTTACTTGTGCACGGGCAGTCAGAGCCGCACCCACGGCCACACTAAGTAGGGCAGAGGAAGGCACAAGACGGGCGAAACAACGCCAAGACCAGAGACACAAAGAGCAAGAGGACGAGGCGGACTCCCCCGGCAAGACCCTTGCCGGGGCGGCCTCTGCGGCCCCGGCAAGAGCCTTGCCGAGGCAACTTGCCCAACGCCAGCAGAGCGAGCCACCCTTGAGCCCAAGGGTTCTAGATGCCAACAACCACATTGGAACCAAGGCTCGGGAGGCACCTCCGTGATGGCATGCCGATCTTCGTCAAGATCATAAACACAAAAGACTAGATCAGGACCAGAAGACGACGATCCTCGGCGAGATCCTTGCCAAGGAGATCCTCTTGTCAGGGACAACTGCGACGACATGGCGAGGCCCTTGCCGGGGCCCCGGCAAGGCCCTTACCGAATACACCTACAGGACTACAGCGAGGCCCACGTCTGCCAAGACTCTGCCACTGTTCCCATGCAACTGCCAGCCCAAGCAGCCGGGCAGGCACGTGCGTGGCGACATGCGGCTTCCAGGCCAACTCAGCGAACACCTACGTGGTGGCATGCAAATCTTCGTGAAGACCCTACCACCACGCCTTCTCAGCAGCCTGCCAACCTACTGGCGTTGCATGCCTCGTTGGCCTGGACGCGTGTCGGAGCAAGACAGAGCGGCGACGGACGGGACGGGCCTCGTTGCCGTCCCCAATAAAGCAACATGACACCTAAGAAGCGCATTTAATGCGCCTTGTCCCGTAATGACAGGCGATAAGCTTGTGTACTGTACACCTTTCCACCTCCTGTGTGCCACTGTGGCAACCCCTTTTGACTATAAAAGGAAGCCCGAGGTGTCCAGGAGGAGGATTCGGATCTTTTGGACTAGACACGCGCTGTAGCTAGTTCAAGAACTCAAGAACACTCAAGTACACACTAAAGCAGGACTAGGGTTTTACGCATCCTCAAGGCTCGAACCTGGGTAAACGATCTTTGTGCTGGCTCCTAGACCTGCTCTTTGCACGACCCCGCGCCCGACAACCGTAGAAGGGATCCCAGTGATCCCATAGGTGTCGTTTCCACCGACATCTTTGGCGTGCCAGGTAGGGGTTCCAGTAGCGTCGTTGTGGAAATCTGGTCTGGTTGGAGCAGCGGCTTCATCGTGGTCGTCACCCCAAGGAAGAAGACGACCAAATGGGCGGCGTCGCCTATGGATGCGATGAACGCCTGCGCCATGACAGAAAAGCTAAGTCACGTGAAATCTTGGTTATTTTCACTTATATAAGGTTGTTCTCCCTGAGAGATCTCGTTCTTTGTACGGGAAACCTGCACGCGATGGGACCCTTCCACTATTGGCAAAGCCTTTGTTTCTGTCTCGAGCCTGCTTGACAGTTCACGCGGCCACGCTAGTGGCGGCAAGGTGGCCTACCCGTTGCCAGCAATGCTCTTGTCCTGCTTTGAGTTAGCTCGACAGTTCAAGCGACCGCTCTTGCGGCGGCAAGGTGGCTTGCTCGGCAGCAAGCGCCCTTCCGGCAGGGTGCTAAGGATCTGACCTTAAAGCACCACGGCATGGGTTTACGCGCCGGCAGCCTTATCTCAACAAGCGTAGGGTACGAACATACGAAGAAAGATCTAACAAGAAGATAGCATGCATAATATTAAAGTACTGCAGAGTTATATTACATCAACAGTTGCTACGGTTCTAAATAAAGATAAAATTGTCTTGGTCATGAACCTGCAGCGGTGATGAGAAACGGGGTGCCTAATCCCGGCGCTGGCCCTCTACCCTCCGAACTCCGTCGACACGGCTGATGACGGGTTTGATACGCTCCTGGAGCTCCGCGAGGTCCGCATCCTCCGGCAAGCTCTCAAGTGCGGCGTCGAAGTCGAGGTTGGGGTTCCAGTACGCCACCTTGGTGAGGACCTTGGTCATGACAACCCGGAAGAGCTTCCGGGCCTCATCGGCCAAAGAGGCCGCCCTGTTGGAGCGGAACTGCTCGAGGGCCCCGAGAACAGCCTCGAAGAACAGGGTCAGCTTAGCGTTGGGACTCATGTTCGGCTCCGGGGTGTACCTCACATTTGGCATCCCCATGGCCGCCAGCTTTGTGGTGATCCTACCGGCGACGTCCTCGAGGCGGCTGATCCAGAGGTTCTCGCCCTTCACGTAATCCTCGTGGTTGGCAGCGACGTTCCTCCGCAGCTGCCTCTCCTTCTCCAGATCCTTGGTCAGGCTCTCCTCCCGGGCCCTGACCCCCGAAAGCGTCTCCTCAAGACCCTCCAGCTTCCTTCAGGTCTTTGATGGATTCATTGGCCTTGGAGAGCTGCTCAGCCTTGCCGAGGACCGCGGCCTGCGCCTCGATCAGAGCACCGTTGAGTGTGTCCTTCTTCTTCGCCAGCTTCAGGGCCTGGTCCTTCAGCCCGTCCCGCTCCGTCTCCAGCTCCTTCACCTTGTCGGCCTGGACCTGGGCCTGAGCATTTAGTGCCTCCTTGTGCCTCTGCTCCAGCTCCTGGGTCCGCTGCACGACAAGCTTCTCCAGCTCCTCGTCCTTGCTGCAGAGTGTTGTGGCGAGCTTCTCCTCATGGCAGCAAGGTCCTCCTCCGGGAGTTTAGCTCGGCTCAGGCCGTGCCGAGGGGCCTCGTCCTTGGTGGCCTGCTCCCTCGCCAGCTCCTGGGCCTTCTCGATGTCGGCCTGCTTCATGACAAGCTCCAGCTTGTGCTCGGCCAGCACATCCTGGGTGGCCTTCAGTTCCTTGTGGGCCTCGCGGAACCAAGCCTCCGTCTCGGCGACGCGCTCCGTGAGGTCTGCCTCTGCCTTGTCCACCACCGCCATCCTGGACTTGGCCTTGTCCAGGCGGGCGCGGTGAAGCGCCTGGAGCTTCTGGAAGTTGGCGCTCATGGCCTGGAGGAGCCGATCTTCCTGGGAAACGCCGCCACCGGCGCTCGGTTCGTCAACAACTTCAAGCCCGGCAGCGGCGAGCACCACGTCATCGAACACCTCCCCCTCGGTGGCCGCCCCGGTGCTCGCCGCCCCTGGGAGGTGGACGAACAGGTCGTCACTCACCTTCGGGTACCTGCCCGAGCCAGAGCCAGCAGAGGAGGATGGTTGGTCATCGATCGCCCCCTTCTCAGCAGCGGCCTTGCCGGCCTCCCCGGTAGGCCCCTTGCCGGCCTCCTCGGCAGCGGCCTTGCCGGTCTCCTCAGCAGACCCCTTGGCGGCCTCTTCAGCAGCAGTCTTGGCAGCCTCCTCGGCGGCGATCTTGGCGGCCTCGGCCGTGGCATCCCTGGCGACCTCCTCAATGACGGTGTCAACGTCCTCCGGGTCCGTCGGGGAAGGATCTGGACGCTGAGAAGGGGAGTGAGGCGAGGCCAAGACCAAGATTCCAAAAAGAAGAAGAACGAGCAGGGACAGAAGGCAAATAACTCACCCGTGTCAGGCTGGGAAGAAGTGGCCCCTGATACGTCTCCAACGTATCTATAATTTTTGATAGCTCCATGCTACTTTATCTACTGTTTTAGGCAATATTGGGCTTTATTATCCACTTTTATATTATTTTTGGGACTAACCTATTAACCGGAGGCCCAGCCCAGATTTGTTGTTTTATGCCTATTTCAGTGTTTCGAGGAAAAGGAATATCTGACGGAGTCAAAACGAACGAAATCAACTGGAGAAGTTATTTTTGGAAGGAAACCCACCGATGGACTTGGACCCCACGTCGGAAGATACGGTAGGTGCTCACGAGGGTGGGGCGTGCCTCCCAGGCGCGCCCCCCTGCCTCGTGGGGCCCCCGTGGCTCCACCGACGTTCTCCTTTCACCCATATATACCGTTGTACCCTAAAACTTCCAGAACAGAGATTAGATCGGGAGTTCCGCCGCCGCAAGCCTCTGTAGCCACCAAAAACCTCTCGGGAGCCCATTCCAAGACCTCACGGGAGGGGATCCCATCACCGGTGGCCATCTTCATCATCCCGACGCTATCCATGACGAGGAGGGAGTAGTTCACCCTCGGGGCTGAGGGTATGTACCAGTAGCTATGTGTTTGATCTCTCTCTCTCGTGTTCTCTCTCATGTTCTTCTACGGCATGATCTTGATGTATCCCGAGCTTTGCTATTGTAGTTGGATCTTATGATGTTTCTCCCCCTCTACTCTCTTGTGATGAATTGAGTTTCCCCTTTGAAGTTATCTTATCGGATTGAGTCTTTTATGAGAACACTTGATGTATGTCTTGGTGATCAACTTGCGGGTTTCGTGACATTGGGAACCTATGCATAGGGGTTGGCACACGTTTTCTTGACTCTCCGGTAGTAGCTTTGGGGCACTCTTTGAAGTACTTTTATCTTGGTTGGATGAATCTGAGATTGTGTGATGCATATCGTATAACCATGCCCACGGATACTTGAGGTGACAATGGAGTATCTAGGTGACATTAGGGTTTTGGTTGATTTGTGTCTTAAGGTGTTATTCTAGTACGAACTCTTTTATAGATTGATCCGAAAGAATAACTTTGAGGTGGTTTCGTACCCTACCATAATCTCTATGTTTATTCTCCGCTATTAGTGGCTTTGGAGTGACTCTTTGTTGCATGTTGAGGGGTTGTTATATGATCTATCTATGTTATTATTGTTGAGAGAACTTGCACTAGTGAAAGTATGAACCCTAGGCCATGTTTACTATCATTGCAATACCGTTTATGCTCACTTTTACCGTTAGTTACCTTGTTGTTTTTATTATTTCAGATTACAAATACTCTTATCTACCGCCCATATTGCACTTGTATCACCATCTCTTCGCCGAACTAGTGCACCTATAAAATTTACCATTGTATTGGGTGTGCTGGGGACACAAGAGACTTTTTGTTATTTGGTTGCAGGGTTGTTTGAGAGAGACCATCTTCCTCCTACGCCTCTCGCGGATTGATAAACCTTAGGTCATCCACTTGAGGGAAATTTGCTACCGTCCTACAAACCTGTGCACTTGCAGGCCCAACAACGTCTACAAGAAGAAGGTTGTGTAGTAGACATCAAGCTCTTTTCTGGCGCCGTTGCCGGGGAGGCTAGGTAAGTGAAGGTATATCTTTAGATCTTGCAATAAAATCTTTTTGTTTCTTGTTTTAGCACTAATCTAGTCTATAAAAGAAAATTACAAAAAAATGGAGTTAAGTGTGTCTCACACGCTTCACCTTTTTAATATCTTTCGTGAGTATGGTGGAAAGGATAATTGTGCTCAAGTGCTAGAAGAAGAAATCTCTAAATTGTTTGGCACTAAATCTTTGAATGATGAGCATGATTGCAATGTTGTTAGTACGAATTCTTTGAATATCCATGATGCTAATGATGATTGCACTAGTTATGATGAAAATATCTCTTATGAGCATGACAACTTTTGTGGAGTGCATGTTTGCATGAACACACCAAATAGAGAAGATATTTATTGCATGAGGCATAAGCACTTAGAAACTAATTTGTTGCAAGAAAGGCTAGATGTTTGTGCTGAAAATTTAAATTTTCTTGGCCGTACTTGTGGACTTTGCAATGAAAGTGGTCATTTAGCTATCCGATGCAAATTGTTTCATGATCTAATCGTATCCAAAAATTGTGATGAGTTGATTTCCCTTGCACATTATAATGAGCTTAGCTTGCTTATGGGTTGCGAAGAAATGAAACGTTTAACTAATTATCTTCCAAAATTTGCTCGTTACAAACTTCTTGGTTTTGATCTAGAGGAAATTTATATGTATTGTGCGGTGAATTGTATTGAAAATCCTTATATTGCCAATTACATAAGGAAAAGAAAGCAGATGGAAGATGATGAGAATACTAATGAAAGGGAAGAGGCTTCCCAATCTCCTCCTATTATTTCTTATGATGAATCAGGTAACGAGGAGGAGCCTTCTATTCGACCAATCTCATCAATAAGGAGCTCAAAGAGGAAGGTTGAACCCACACATAATGTGAAGAAGAAGAAGAAAAGAAGGAGAAACAAAGGTAGAAAGGTATCCCTCCCAAATGATGTTGCTCCTACTACTCATTGTGATGATGATAATTGCTATACTATTGGTGCTATCAATATTTTTAATGATGAGAGTGATTATGCTTATGATATGAAAAGGCCCAAGATTGGGGAAGCTATGTTTGATGAGGATGACATATTTGAGAATATATTTGCTGCAATTAATGTTTGTCCCAAGCTTGGGGATGCTATGTTTAATAATGATGATATTTTAGCCTCTCAAGTTTTGATATGCAAAGTAGTTATGATGATAGCATGCCTTCTACCTATGATGATTATATTTATGAAAGTGGGTTTGGAAGAGTGTCAACTTTAGTAAGTAGATATCCCACAATATTGGAGGATGTTGAATCTTATAATATTTATGAAAGTGGATTTGGAAGAGTGTCAACTTTATTTAGTGATTCCACTATCTTGGGAGAGGTTTCAATCGATTATGATGAGAACGAAGTTGCTACTTATGATGATTATTGTGATGAAACTTATGTTATAAAAAGTAGTGATGATTATATTTACAAATCTTGTCATGATTATTATTACCCTTTTTCTGAACATTACTCTTTTAGTGTGGAAACAATTTTTAGTGTTCAAGTCTCTTATGATACTCCCACTATTATTGATGAAAAGAATTTTGCTTATGTAGAGAGTAGTAAATTCTCTATGCTTGTAGATCATGAAAAGAATGATTTAGGTGCTGGTTATATTGTTGAATTCATTCATGATGCTACTGAAAATTATTATGAGGGAGGAACATATGCTTCTACATATTGCAATAATATCAAGTTTCCTCTCTATGTGCTTAAAGTTTTGAAGTTATGCTTGTTTTACCTTCCTATGCAAGTTGATTATTGTTCCCATAAGTTGTTTGCTCACAAAATCCCTATGCATAGGAAGTGTGTTAGACTTAAATGTGCTAGTCATATTCTTCATGATGCTCTCTTTATGTTTCAATTCTTATCTTTTATGTGAGCATCATTGAAATCATAATGCCTAGCTAGGGGCATTAAACGTTAGCGCTTATTGGGAGGCAACCCAATTTTATTTTAGTTTCTTGATTTTTGGTTCTGTTTAGGAATAAATAATCCATCTAGCCTCTGTTTAGATGTGGTTTTATGTTTTAATTAGTGTTTGTGCCAAGTAAAACCTTTGGGAAGACTTGGGTGAAGTCTTTATGATCATGCTGTAAAAAACAGAAACTTTAGCGCTCACGAGATTAGCTAGAACTGTTTACTGGAGAGTGCTATTTAGTTGATTCTTTTTGCAGATGATTACTAGACAAATTTCTCAGGTCCAGAAATCTATTTAATAATTTTTGGGGTTCCATAAGTATACGTTTGATCCAGATTACTACAGACTGTTCTGGTTTTGACAGATTCTGTTTTCATTGTGTTGTTTGCTTATTTTGATGAACCTATGGCTATTATTAAGTGGTATGAACCATAGAGAAGTTGTAATACAGTAGATACTACACCAATATGAATTTAGAATGAGTTCATTACAGTACCTAAGTGGTTGTTTTATTTTCTTATACTAACGGAGCTTACGAGTTTTGTTTTGAGTTTTGTGTGGTTGAAGTTTTCAAGTTTTGGGTAAGGATTCGATGGACTATGGAATAAGGAGTGGAAAGATCCTAAGATTGGGGATGACCAAGGCACCCCAAGGTAATATTCAAGGATAACCAAGAGCCTAAGCTTGGGGATACCCCGGAAGGCATCCCCTCTTTCGTCTTCGTTCATCGGTAACTTTACTTGGAGCTATATTTTTATTCACCACATGATATGTGTTTTGCTTGGAGCGTCATGTCATTTTGTTTTGTTTTTCTTGCTGTTAGTTAGATTAGTGTTTTTCATCTTTAGTTTCAATAAAAAAGTCAAGGATAGCCTTTGCCATGCTAATTTTGCTAGTATGCATGTTGCTGTTTGAAAACAGAAAGTTTACCGCTGTTGCAAAACTTCTCTAGAAAAGTCAGAGAGTGGTATAATGTTGAATATTTTTGCATATTGAGCTCTGATAAATTTATTACAGTGGGAATTTTAGTTCATAATTTTTTGAGTTAGAGAAGTATTGATACTCTTGCATTCTTTACAGACTGTACTGTTTTGGCAGATTGCTATTATGTTTGCATATGTTTGCTTGTTTGATGATTCTATTTGATGATAGGAGTATTAAATATGCATAGGAATTAAGTATGCAATGTTGAATAATAATGTTAGTGATTTGTTACAGTAGGAAATGATAAGTTTTTGCATTGGTTTATACTAACCTATCTCACGAGTTCTTGTTGAGTTTGTTGTGAATGAAGCTTTTGATAAAAAAGAGAAACCATGATATGAGAGGAATTAAGGAGACACAAAAGCTCAATCTTGGGGATGCCCAAGGCACCCCAAGATAATATTTCAAGAAGTCTCAAGCATCTAAGCTTGGGGATGCCCGGTAGGCATCCCACCTTTCTTCTTCAACAACTATCGGTTAGTATCGGTTGAGCCTAAGTTTTTGCTTCTTCACATGAGTTGTGCTATCCTTGCAATGTCATTTTATTTTGCTTTGCTTGTTGTTTGATACAATAACAAGATCTGAAATTCTTAAATGGGAGAGTCTTCACATAGTTGTATAATTATTCGACTACTCATTGATCTTCACTCATATCTTTCGGAGTAGTTTGTCATTTGCTCTAGTACTTCACTTATATCTTTTAGAGCATGGTGGTAGTTTTATTTTGAAGAAATAGATGAACTCTCATGCTTCACTTATATTATTTTGAGAGTCGTTAATAGCATGGTAATTTGCTTAATGTTAATATACTTGGTGTTCAAGATATGTGAAACTTTCTTTTGAGTGCGTTGAATACTAAGATAAGTTTGATGCTTGATAATTGTTTTGAGATATGGAGGTGATAATATCAAAGTCATGCTAGTTGAGTAGTTGTGAATTTGAGAAATGCTTGTGTTGAAGTTAACAAATCCCGTAGCATGCACGTATGGTTAAAGTTGTGTAACTTTGAAACATGAAGTGTACCTGGCTTGTGCATCCTTATGAGTGGCGGTCGGGGACGAGCGATGGTCTTTTCCTACCAATCTATCCCCCTAGGAGCATGCGCGTAGTACTTGATTTTGATGACTTCTAATTTTTTGCAATAAGTATATGAGTTCTTTTGACTAATGTTGAGTCCATGGATTATACGCACTTTTACCTTTCCGCCATTGCTAGCCTCTTGATGCAGTGCATTGCCCTTTCTCACATTGAGAGTTGGTGCAAACTTCGCCGGTGCATCCAAACCCCATGATATGATACACTCTATCACACATAAACCTCCTTATATCTTCCTCAAAACAGCCACCATACCTACCTATTTATGGCATTTCCGTAGCCATTCCGAGATATATTGCCATGCAACTTTCCACCGTCCCGTTCATCATTATGACATACGTTACTTTTGTCATATTGCCATTGCATGATCATGTAGTTGACACCGTATTTGTGGCAAAGCCACCATGCATTATTTTTCATACATGTCACTCTTGATTCATTGCACCATCCCCGCATACATCACGAGGCATTCATATAGAGTAATATCTTGTTCTAAGTTTCGAGTTCTAATCCTTATGTTGTAATCAATAGAAGTGTGATGATCATCATTATTAGAGCATTGCCCAAAAAAAGGAAAGGCCAAAAAAAGGCCCAAAAAAAGAGAAAGGCCAAAAAAAGGGGGCCCAAAAAAAAAGAAAATAAATAAAAGGGGCAATGCTACTATCTCTTTTTCCACACTTGTGCTTCAAAGTAGCACCTTGTTCTTCATGTAGTGAGTCTCATATATTGTGCTTCAAAGTAGCACCATGTTTTTCATATAGTGAGTCTCATAAGTTGTCTTTTTATACTAGTGGGAATTTTTCATTATAGAACTTGGCTTGTATAGTCCTACAATGGGCTTCCTCAAATGCCCTAGGTCTTCATGAGCAAGCAAGTTGGATGCACACCCACTAGTTTTCTTTTGTTGAGCATTCATAGCTCTAATGCATCCGTTGTATGGCAATCCCTACTCCTCATGTTGACATCAATTGATGGGCATATCCATAGCCCGTTGATTATCCTCGTCAATGTGAGACTTTCTCCTTTTTGTCTTCTCCACACAATCCCCATCATCATATTCTATTCCACCCATAGTGCTATAGCCATGGCTCACGCTCATGTATTGCGTGAAGGTTGAAAAAGTTTGAGATTATTTAAGTATGAAACAATTGCTTGGCTTGTCATCGGGGTATAGAAGTTGGGAACATCTTTGTGTGTGAAAATGAAGCATAGCCTAACTATATGATTTTGTAGGGATGAACTTTCTTTTGCCATGCTATTTTGAGAAGACATGATTACTTTGATTAGTATGCTTGAAGTATTATTATTTTTATGTCAATATGAACTTTTTTCTTGAATCTTTTGGGTCTGAATATTCATATCACAAGTAAGAAGAATTACATTGAAATTATGCCAAGTAGCACTCCGCATCAAAAATTCTTTTTTATCATTTACCTACTCGAGGACGAGCATGAATTAAGCTTGGGGATGCTTGATACGTCTCCAACGTATCTATAATTTTTGATTGCTCCATGCTATTTTATCTACTGTTTTAGGCAATATTGGGCTTTATTATCCACTTTTATATTATTTTTGGGACTAACCTATTAACCGGAGGCCCAGCCTGATTTGTTGTTTTATGCCTATTTCAGTTGTTTTGAGGAAAAGGAATATCGACGGAGTCAAAAGCGAAACGAAATCAACTAGAGAAGTTATTTTTGGAAGGAAACCCACCTGATGGACTTGGACCCCATGTCGAATATACGGGAGGTGCTCACGAGGGTGGGGCGCGCCCCCCCGACGCGCTCCTGCCTCATGGGGCCCCCGTAGCTCCACCAACGTTCTCCTTTCACCCATATATACCGTCGTACCCTAAAACTTCCATAACAGAGATTAGATCGGGAATTCCGCCGCCGCAAGCCTCTGTAGCCACCAAAAACCTCTCGGAGCCGTTCAAGACCTCACGGAGGGGGATCCCATCACCGGTGGCCATCTTCATCATCCCAGCGCTATCCAAGACGAGGAGGGAGTAGTTCACCCTCGGGCTGAGGGTATGTACCAGTAGCTATGTGTTTGATCTCTCTCTCGTGTTCTTCTACGGCACGATCTTGATGTATCCCGAGCTTTGCTATTGTAGTTGGATCTTATGATGTTTCTCCCCCTCTACTCTCTTGTGATGAGTTGAGTTTCCCCTTTGAAGTTATCTTATCAGATTGAGTCTTTTATGAGAACACTTGATGTATGTCTTGGTGATCAACTTGCGGGTTTCGTGACATTGGGAACCTATGCATAGGGGTTGGCACACGTTTTCTTGACTCTCCGGTAGTAGCTTTGGGGCACTCTTTGAAGTACTTTTATGTTGGTTGGATGAATCTGAGATTGTTTGATGCATATCGTATAATCATGCCCACGGATACTTGAGGTGACAATGGAGTATCTAGGTGACATTAGGGTTTTGGTTGATTTGTGTCTTAAGGTGTTATTCTAGTACGAACTCTTTTATAGATTGATCCCGAAAGAATAACTTTGAGGTGGTTTCGTACCCTACCATAATCTCTACGTTTGTTCTCCGCTATTAGTGGCTTTGGAGTGACTCTTTGTTGCATGTTGAGGGATTGTTATATGATCTATCTATGTTATTATTGTTGAGAGAACTTGCACTAGTGAAAGTATGAACCCTAGGCCTTGTTTACTATCATTGCAATACCGTTTACGCTCACTTTTACCATTAGTTACCTTGCTGTTTTTATTATTTCAGATTACAAATACTCTTATCTACCGTCCATATTGCACTTGCATCACCATCTCTTCGCCGAACTAGTGCACCTATACAATTTACCATTGTATTGGGTGTGTTGGGGACACAAGAGACTCTTTGTTATTTGGTTGCAGGGTTGTTTGAGAGAGACCATCTTCCTCCTACGCCTCTCGCGGATTGATAAACCTTAGGTCATCCACTTGAGGGAAATTTGCTACGGTCCTACAAACCTGTGCACTTGCAGGCCCAACAACGTCTACAAGAAGAAGGTTATGTAGTAGACATCAGCCCCTCCCCACCAACATTCGGTGCCGGGACGGAGCCACCGGCGCCCGGGTTCTCCTCCTCCTCCTCCATGTGCATGGGCTCGGTGCTTGGCGCCCTTACCGGGGACGCCCCTCGGGGCGGCGTGGTTGATGGGGGCGGCGTGTTGGGGGTGGCCCTCAGTGGCTCCTCCTGCTGCCGTCCTCCTCCTGCAACCACGGCAAGGCCAGCGCGAAGAAATCATACCCCAATGCATGTCGATAGGGGGCAAGTGATGAACGCACACTGGGGGCTGCGCCGGGGGCTACTATCTGGGCTGCTCTCCACCAACAGCGACGTGCCCGAGGTACCCGCCAGGGGCTGGCCGCCCGTCGAGGCCCTGGCCCTCTTTGCCACCCTCTGGGCCAGCGTCCCCTGCAAAAATAAAAACAAGTCAAGAAAGGCGGCGCGATTTGAGGGGGCAAGGATGACCAAGACAAGATACTTACTCATCCTCCGCCTCCTCCTCCGCTGCCTTCCTCTTGCTCCTCGGGCTCAGAGACTCAAGGTCGAAAACAACCTCCGTGTCGACATCCGCGGGAGGAGGGGAAGCGGGTGGAGTCCGAGGGCTCTTGGACGAAGGAGAGCCAGTCGCCTTCCTCTTCGCCACTGCGGCCTTCACCACCTTCTTCGCTGCCGCGGCCCTCGTCAGGCGCACGGACTCCCCTGGATCTCTTGCCGCTGCCCGGTCCTGCCGGACCGGACCGGCTCGCCAAAGGTGGCCCGCCGCAGGACGCGCTTTCTCCTCCGCGGCAACTTAGGCCTCATCCTCCACGTGGACGGCGCTGCCGGCCTCCTTGGCGAGCTCCGCCTCTGCCACCCTGGCAGCGATGTAATCCAGCTCCACTTGGGAGGTGTCCTGGATGAGCAGCGGCTCGGCATGGACGTACTTCTCTGACAGGCTGTCGAAGAACTCCTGCACTTGATCCTCCCCCGGCTCGGCCCAATTCGGGTCAAGGTCGTGCACGTTGAAGTCCGGCATCATGGTGATGATGTCGGTTCGGCGGGAGTTGTTGCTCAGCGGGACCACCCCCGCCGGCAACCCAAACAGGGGCCCCTTGACGACCTTGCCGGCCTTCGCGGCCTTGCCGGACCTCTCGACCCCGCCGTTGCAGTGCACGTCGAGCTGAAAAAGCCTCTGGCACAAGTGGGCGTGCCTGATCACCGTGAGGTTGTGATCCAAACCAGGGTGAAGCCTCATGATGTCGGCCGCGTTCGTGAAGAGCCAGGCCGGCCTCCCCTTGTTGTGCAGTGGAGCAATTCGGCGACGGATGAAATCCGCCCCAATCATCTCAAGGGTGAGCCCGGCCACAGTGAGGCGATGAATCTTGGTGGTGGAGATCATGAGATTCTCATCATCGGTGTCAACATTGCTCCAATCATCTCTGCGAACCGACGGCGCCTGGCGAACCCGGCAAAATTCCTGCGGATCCTCCTCCTCAATCTAGCACCACCGACCCTGCCACTCCTCCCACCTCTCCTTCTGAGCACCCTCCGGATATGTCCCCTTCCCCTAGTTCCTTGGGATCCAGGCGACGCAGCCGGAGATGGCGCCTCCCTTTTGGATGCGAGGAAGAAGTAGTGGCGGAAGAGCGTCGTGTTGGGATGGACCCCGGTGAAGCCCTCGCAGAGATGGGCAAAAAGAGCCATGCACGCCACGGCATTTGCAGTAAAATCCAGAAGGTGAAAGCCATAGGTGTTCATGACGTCATTGAAGAAATCGGAGAAAGGGGGGCAAAGCCCGTAGGAAAAGTAGTCGACAAAGAAAGGGTACCGATTCGGGACAGGTTGGGCGAAACCGGTGGGGATGATGCGCGTGGTAGTATGCCCCTTCGTCTTGCACCCCCACAGGGGCTTGAAGTAGTCCCGGAGGTGGATCGGGTCGACCGTCGACGGAAAGTAGGCGAGCTGCGTCCGCCGCGCCGCCAACTCACTCTCCGGCGCCTCCCTCTCCCCGGCATCCTTGGTCGCTCCCTTGCACCTGCTGGTTTTGGGCGCCATGGCAGTTGGAGGAGGGGCGGAGAATCTAGAGCAATGGGGTGGAGGCGGCGAGCGAAGGCAAGAGCTTGAGGAAGCAGAGGGAAGGGACGGCGGTTCCAAGATTGGAGAAGGCATGAAGGGTAAATGGGCGTCACGCCTGCGGTTTCTCCTTTTTATGGGGATGCCGCCTCGTTACCATTTACTACGATGTGAGGCATGAGGGCAGGAACCGCCCCACGCACGCGCCCCACGTCACACACGACCCCCGCGACGCGCATTCAACGCGGGTCGTGGGGAAGCGCAGCGAGCGAAGGAATTACTGCGGTAACATTCCGCCCCGCCTGCCTGTGCACCATTCTGGGCCTGGCCCAACAATGCGTTGCGCTTATGTGTGGCCCAGGCCCGAGGGCTCCTGTTGGTGTACAAAAGTAGGGGCCCTTTTTGTACCCCCCTACTTGTGCACGGGCAGTCAGAGCCGCACCCGCGGCCACACTAAGTAGGGCAGAGGAAGGCACAAGACATGCGAAACAACGCCAAGAGCAGAGACACAAAGAGCAAGAGGGCGAGGCGGACTCCCCCGGCAAGACCCTTGCTGAGGCAAGTTGCCCAATGCCAGCAGAGCAAGCTACCCTTGAGCCCAAGGGTTCCAGACACCAACAACCACATTGGAACCAAGGCTCGGGAGGAACCTCCGTGATGGCATGCAGATCATCGTCAAGATCATAAACACACAAGATCAGATGAGGACTATAAGATGACGATCCTCGGCGAGATCCTTGCCGAGGAGATCCACGAGACCCCTGGGAAGATCCTTGTCGGGGACGACCGCGACGCCACGGCGAGGCCCTTGCCGGGGCCCTGGCAAGGCCCTTGCCGAAGACACCTACAGGACCGCAGCCAGGCCCGCGTCTGCCAAGACTCCACCGTCGTTCCCATGCAGCTGCCAGCCCAACCAGCTTGGCAGGCACCTGCGTGGCGACATGCGGCTTCCAGGCCAACTCAGCGAACACCTACGTGGTGGCATGCAAATCTTCGTGAAGACCCTACCACCACGCCATCTTAGCAGCCTGCCAACCTACGTGGCGTTGCATGCCTCGTTGCCCTGGATGCGTGTCGGAGCAATACAGAGCGGCGACGGACGGGGCGGGCCTCGTTGCTGTCCCCAATAAAGCAGCAGGACACCTAAGAAGCGCATTTAATGTGACGCCCCCAATTCAATCGTACACTAATCATACACGCAAACGTGTACGATCAAGATCAGGGACTCACGGGAAGATATCACAACACAACTCTAAAAATAAAATAAGTCATACAAGCATCATAATACAAGCCGAGGCCTCGAGGGCTCGAATACAAGTGTTCGATCATAGACGAGTCGGGGAGCAACAATATCTGAGTACAGACATAAGTTAAACAAGTTTGCCTTAAGAAGGCTAGCACAAACTGGGATACAGATCGAAAGAGGCGCAGGCTCCTGCCTGGGATCCTCCTAATCTACTCCTGGTCGTCGGTGGCCTGCACGTAGTAGTAGGCACCCGTGGTATAGTAGGGGTCATCGTCGACAGTGGCGTCTGGCTCCTGGGCTCCAACATCTAGTTGCGACAACAAGGAAGAAAGGAAAAAGGGGAAAAGGGGGAGCAAAGCAACCGTGAGTACTCATCCAAAGTACTCGCAAGCAAGGATCTACACTACATATGCATGGGTATCAGTGTAAAGGCCAATATCGGTGGACTGAACTGCAGAAAGCCAGAATAAGAGGGGGATAGCTAGTCCTGTCGAAGACTACGCTTCTGGCAACCTCCATTTGCAACAAGTAGAAGAGAGTAGATGGTAAGTACACCAAGTATCATCGCATAGCATAATCCTACCCGGCGATCCTCCCCTCGTCGCCCTGTATAAGAGCGATCACCGGGTTATATCTGGCACTTGGAAGTGTGTGTTTTATTAAGTATCCGGGTCTAGTTGTCATAAGGTCAAGGTACAACTCCGGGTCGCCTGTTACCGTGGACACGGCTATTTGAATAGATCAACTTTCCTGCAGGGGTGCACCACATTACCCGACACGCTCGATCCCTCTGGCCAGGCACACTTTCCTGGGTCATGTCCGGCCTTGGGAGATCAACACGCCGCAGCCCCACCTAGGCTCAACAGATAGGTCAGCACGCCGGTCTAAATCCTATGCGCGCAGGGGTCTGGGCCCATCACCCATTGCACAACTACACGTTGCGTACGCGGCCGGAAGCAGACCTAGCCCCCTTAATACAAGCGCCGAAGCCACGGTCTAATCGCGGCGACGCCGCTTCGCCGCCGACGTCAAAAGAGCTTGGTGATACCACGACGCCGGTTGTTCATATCTTATCCCACGTGGCGGTTAGTGCATATAAGGTCAACGACCCAACTCAGATCAAATACCAAGATCTCGTTAAGCGTGTTATTATGAAGTAACCACGGACGCCGATCAGGTCCAGGCCCACCTCTCTCCTAGGTGGTCTCAACCTGCCCTGTCGCTCATACAAAGTAACAATAGGGGCCGTCGGGAACCCAGGCCCACCTCTACCGGGATGGAGCCACCTGCCCCTTCAGCCCCCACCTCTGAAAAGTATCACAAGTAATGTAACATTATAAAGTATATAGCATATGCCCGTGATCACCTCCCAAAGTAATGACTGCCCAGTAGTATAGCATGGCAGACGAACAAGAGTGTAGGGCCACTGATGGAATACTAGCATCCTATACTAAGCATTTAGGATTGCAGGTAAGGGTAACAACTGTAGCAACAATGACAGGCTATGCCGCAGAATAGGATTAACCGAAAGCAGTAACATGCTACACTACTCTAATGCAAGCAGTAGAGAGAAGGAATAGGCGATATCTGGTGATCAAGGGGGCCTTTCCTGGTTGCTCTGGCAAGAGAAGGGTTCGTCGTCAATGTAGTCGATCACAGGGGGTACCAGCAGCGGTCTCGGGGTCTACCGGAAAGAAGTAACGGAGGGGGAACACAATAAGTAACAGAGAAATCAAATGTAACACAAAGCAAGACACGGAAATACGTTGTGCTAGGGGTGACCTAACGCAGGGATAGGTGATACCAGCGAAGGTGGGGAACATCCGGGAAAGTATCCCTGGTGTTTCGCGTTTTCGGACAGATGAACCGGAGGGGGAAATTGCGTGTTTGCTACGCTAGGGATGTGTGGCAGACGAACGGAGAGTGTATCCGGATTCGTCTCGTCTTTTTGGGTAACTTCCGTGTACAAAGTATTTTCATCCGAGTTAGGTTTATTTTATATGAATTTTCAAAAATTTAAACAATTTCTGGAATTAAATTAAATTCGAAATAAAAAACAGAACACTTTTTTCACCTAGTACTACTCTAGCCAGAGTCTATTACACGTGGGGCCAGAGGGGTGCTGGCTCAGTAGTCAACAGTCAGCACTTTGAATGTTGACTAGTCAAAACTATGCAGTGGGGCCCTGGTGTCATAGGGACCAAATTTCATCAGAGGTAATCTTAGTTTAAAAAATAAGGGGTGGGTCCACCAGTCATTCTCACAAGGGGATTCACTTAGACTAATTAGACTAGGCCTAATGGCCTAGGGCCCATGGGTTAGTGGGGGGTTAGGGCCCTGATCTAACAGGGTCGGCCTCTCTGTCAGAGAGCCACGGTGCACGCAGGAATGCGGCCAGAGGCTGTGACCAGCCGTGAGACGGCGCCGGTGCGGGCTGTCGGCAGTGGTGGGGTGGAGGCAGGACCAAGGCAACAGCGGACGGAGGGCGACGACAAGCAGCAGGGGAGGCAGCGCAGCGCCGGGAGCCACGGCAGCAGGTCGTGGCGCGGGATGGCTGCGGGGACGCGGCGAGCTCGAGGGGAGGCAGCGATGGCCAGAGCAGCAGCGAGGCGCGGCGCGGCGGTGGGTGGGCGGCTCGGGCGTGTCGGGACAGGGCTGGGTCGCGGCGGACACACGACAGGAGCGGGCACACGCATGTGGGTGGGTGCGGATGTTCAGGGGGGCGATGGACGGGGGTGAGCGCAAGCTCGGGCAACGGCTGCTACGGCGATGGATCGACGAGAAAAAAGGGAATCATTTCACGGATTACAGCGGGGGTCGGTGGCGAGGTTGGGGAGGCCGGGACGCGACGAATCCGCCGCCGAACGGGGGCGGCCGGGCTTGAGGACGACATCCGTTGGCGACGAGCGGGGGCCTTCAGCTCGAACTTGCCCTTGTAGGTGAAGTGGACGACGGAGGCGTGTCTCCTGGAGACCTTGGAACGGTGAACGCTGGCCGGTCGACACAGTGACGACAAAGACGATGGTGAGCGCGGTGACAATAGTTCGGGCGCGAGGAAAATCGAGAGGGAGAGGGGCGAGAGCAAGGAGGGGAGGCATCTAGGGTTCGGGGCACCGCGGAGCAGGTCTTGTAGGCGTCGAGGAGCTATCGGATGGCCGCCCCGTGGCCATCGGCGCCGTGGACGAACGCTCTGCGTCCATGGGGGCTGCGTGAACAGGGAGGAAGGGGATGAAGGGGTGTTTGGCTGGCCTTCGGGTGGCCGAGGCCCAGGTGGGGGTTGAGGACTTTCTATTCTTTTGTTTGTTTTGGGATTTTCTCTTTTTCTTATTTTTCTTTCCTGTTTTATTTCCAGTTTCATTTTATCTTAGTTTTAGTATAAACTATAAAAGTAGTCCCTACTTTAGTGTTAATAAATAGGCTACTGCCACATAAGTTTGGCAACTAATTAACATAGTTTAATATTTTATTTATTGTAAAAGGCATTCAACTAATTGTTTTTGCTACTTTTTAAAACATTTTAGAGAATTTAACACTTTTATAAAAGTGTGGTTTCTTCACCAAAATTACCTATGCAATATTTGGTTCACTCCGAACATTTTAGTTTTATTATTTGTAAACTTTTATGGTTTGCTTGATTTTGAATTTGAATCGGTTTCGAACTAACGTGAGATTAGCAACAGTAACAAAGGTGACGTGGCATCGTTAACGTGGGATTACTGTAGCTTAATTATCCGGGTGTCACAATTCTCCTCCACTACAAGAAATTTCGTCCCGAGATTTAGGAGGGGAGTAAGGGGGAAGGGATTGGGTTACGAAAAATCTAACGGATCTTCTCGGTCTTGGTTGCACTTCTCGAAGAGGTCGATCCATACCATTGATTTCTTCATACCTATGCATCAATGCATCATGATGAAGTTGTCGTCCTTTCTTCAGGAACTCCATCGTACTTACAAAAGAATAAGGGGGGTATTCTGGGAAGGGTATTCTGGCAGAACGGACCTCTGCAAGGTTGTCTAGCTTGTAGATAACATCGGGGAAGGTGGCGGAAAGTAACTCTCAAACTGAAACTTAATAAAATATCAAGAGCAAAGTATGAAGGTTGCATGAGAAGTTTCAAATGGATAGGAAATCGTTTGATGCCTAATCAGAAGGTGAAAGTGTTTCAGGGCAACGAGAATAAGTATTGCGTCTGATACCAGAATAGATCACTAGGCAAGTGGCCCATGAATTACATACGAAGTCAAGCGCGAGGATTAACTTTGACAATAGGTTGTACAGGAGAGTAAGGTTTCGATCCTGTGGAACTATGGGTTATGGGCCCACCATTTGGGTTTAAAGTAGGAAAGGCGCTGGCATCTTGTACGATTATGATAGCAAGGCATGGCAGGGAATAACCTGTCGATTATGTCGGCATCAATGTCGGTACCAAGGGCGAGGGACGATGAGAACCATTTTCCTGCTCGTCAAACGAGGCGAACCAATAGGCAAAGTTCTCGTCCATTGGTGGCTACCGGAATGTCATCAACAATAGTAACAGGGTCTTGCTGACAGAATTGTACACCGAGGTGTTTACATAAGCAGGAAATTATTTTTGCTTAGATCATATAGTGCACAAGAAAGTTTAAACAAAACAATGGAAAGGTAAATGTGATTTCCAGATTAAATAGCAATGGAAAGGATAATGTGCTTAACACATATTTCAGGGGTATAACCTTCCTGGGACAAGCGAAGGCATGATATCCATGACAGGATAGAAAGTAGAAAACCATTTAGGTAATGGGAGAGGAATTTCATGACATTACCCATACAAAGGTGTTCGGATAATTGATAACGAAAATTTAGCATTGTGCTTCAAATGTTCTTATTGATGATAGGAGTACCACATACATGCTTCGAGATAGCATTGACATGGTCTTCAAGCAAAGGCCGGACTTTGCATACACAAAGGATTCATCAGGAACAACTTATAAAATAAGTCTTACGATTTCCTCATGGAAGAACCGCTAAGCTTGCTGAAAAGGGAACTATAACAATAGGTCCTCCGGCCCGGTGCACTAGGCATGACATCACCTTACTGGGCTGTACAAAGTCCAATGTTACGGCTTTTGGAAAATGTCCCAACCATCATATCTGACCGAGATTCAGTTCTGATTGGTGTCAGGATACCTCAGACACAGGATGCCTGAGAAGAAGAGGTGCAACACAAATAAATGAGTTGACATTGTAGATTCTTGGGAAATGAACTATGGAAGCGAGTTCCGAAACAAGAGTTCATCATTAAACCAAGGAGAGGATGAGGAGGTGGTTGATGGACTCAGCGAAAATTCATCAAGATTTCCAAAAAGTTGGATTCCCACAATTATGTGAACAAGGAGATAACATTTGTCAGATCAAATGATATAATGATGTATGATCAAGAAAACCATACACCATTGAACATTGGTTGAAAGGTGCACCCGGGATATGGGCTTGGGTAGTATAATCAATGTTAGATTGGTGATACAATAACCATTAGCCAAAGAATGAACTATCGACCATCAACTTCAAAGCAATAGGGTAGCTAGAAGTTTTGAATTCATCCATCATTGTTCAGTGGTCGGTAATCCGGTTAGAAACAACACGGGGACTAGGATATTAACGGAGATGGCGAGAAGTATTTCCATATCAAGAATTCTTAATAGGTGGAGCAATCCTCACAACATCCTTGACATTAAAGACAGTACTACTTCAAGGTAGAACATAATACAAGCTGGAAAGAAAATTGCATCCATAACTTTGAACAAGTTTGTGATGAAAGGGAGTAAGGATGTTGTGGGTGGCAACTCAAATTACCAAGGGACGAGGATGGTACTTATCATCATGAATTCGATCGATATCCTGAAGGGAGTCAAATGTTGATGATGATCACGACAAATTTTGTCGAGAGATTTCATGAGGATGTAATCGATCAGCAATGACATCAAGTCAAAGGGATCATGAAGCAAGAGGTTATTGGAACCACAGGTACGACACAAACTCAAAATCAAGCTTGTTGTTCAAGGCGAAATGGTATGACGAGGAAGATCGGCGTAAGCTTAGCTCATCATCGAAAGTTGTGCTCCGGGGTTAAGGACCAGGTAGCACAGTTAAAATCGGCACGATAATGATATAGCCGAGCAAGCTAGGACTTACGTGATCGAGTTCAAATTCATAAGTAATGAAGGTTACCAAGAGTTGTTTAATCGCGGTGCGAACTCGATTCAGTTATCGGTGTCTTTAAATGTTTAATAACTCAGAGCCCGTGAAAAAAATGGAATCAGTGAGAATGTAGTACTTGATGAAGAACTCATAAGAAGTTATGCAGTTTCGTGATAATCTCGAGATACCAGGGGGGTAATACTCGACGGCGGATCAAAGTAGAGGTTGGACTGGGGTATTGCTCTGCAGAATACAGGTGCTTAAACTTGCACGAGAAATGGTATTTAAAGGAGAACATGGTCAAAACCACAATTGCAAAAGACCAGATCCCAGATATAAGATGAACTTATACCAAAGGAATAATTAATTTAAGAGAAGCTTTAATGATAAGATCTACATCGTATCCATGGGCATGAACAAAAAGTTCAAGGTCAACTCCCACTTCTCCAATGCATAACCTTTCATTCACTTCTCACTTTCGAAGAAGTTGTGGTGTTGAAATTTTATCTGGAAAAATACCAGAAGAATATGACTCGTGAAAACTCTCGGATTCCCATAGATTAAGGAAGGCATAGGTTCAACCCATCGGGGCATCTTAGGAACATATACCACAAACTTCAGTAGCAAATAACTCAAGCTCGGAAGCAGAACATGGTTGACGAAAGCAGTTGATACAACGTACAAAAGGCGTTAAGTATCAGGGGAAGAACTCAAGGTTTGAGAATATGCTGGAACGGTCGGATAATAATCCACAAAAGGATCTAATGGTCCTCTAGGGATCTGATGTGAGCATAGGTACCCAACCAGAGGAAGAAAGAATGCAAGGAGATCAGATTTTAGAAACAACTGGCTAATTCAAAGCTCAAATGCAAAAGAATTATGATTTCCAAATCAAGGGATCAGAAGCAAACGCTCTAATCAAGGATGGATAAGTTGAGTAGGCTTAGGGGTACAATTGATGGAAATTTGATTGGCGAGAACCAGCTCACGTTTAAAATGATGTCTAAGCCAGAAGGATGAATTCTAGGATCTGATTGAGGATTGCGAGCATTCGCAACAAATTGAATCAACGGACTCAAAATGATAATGACAAGAGATGCCAATAAGATTACGAGACTTATGGGATTAACCATAATGCAAGCAAGCAAGAATTTCAAGAGCAAGAGGATGCTCAGGATTTTTGGAAGATCGAATGGTATTTCGAAAACTTTTGTGAAACACATGAACAATTGGGAAAGAGCGGATACTCGATAAGTGCGAGGAATTATCCGTAAGGGTATTCATGAGGCAAGAACTGTAAAGCAGTAAGCTCAAAGGATTCTTGGAACAATGGAGAGCGGTTCGGGGCATCTTGTATTAACAAGATCAACTTGGAATAAAATTAAGAATGATGGGTGTAAGTATTTATCCATAGGGATAAATCAGTGGTAGGGAATTGCAAAAGCAACGAGCACAAAGTCTCGAGAACATCAGAGAGTATCTTCGAAATCTTTCGGTGCACCAAGCAATCATCTGGAGTGAGGGGCTCTTCGGGAGGAAGTAGTTATGAGAACCTAGAGTCAGAGTTAGTAAAATCATTTCACCCGAATAGAAGAGAGGTCAGAGTCCCAGAGTATAGGTCGAGGAATAAAAGATCCTAATACCACCCAATGGTGACGTGGGCCCGTAAGGCACACAGCCATGTTAGTAAAAGTTTTGTAATGTCTAGACTCGACTTCGGCCAAGGAGTGTGGAATGGGGATTCCTACAGGCAGTCGGCCCTGATACCAACTTGTGACGCCCCCGATTCAATCGTACACTAATCATACACGCATAAGCAGTAATGATCAAGATCGAGGACTCATGGAAGATATCACAACACAACTCTAAAAATAAATAAGTCATACAAGCATCATAATACAAGCCAGGGGCCTCGAGTGCTCGAATACAAGTGCTCGATCATAGACGAGTCAGCGGGAGCAACAATATCTGAGTACAGACATAAGTTAAACAAGTTTGCTTTAAGAAGGCTAGCACAAACTGGGATACAGATTGAAAGAGCCGCAGGCCTCCTGCCTGGGATCCTCCTAAACTACTCCTGGTCGTCGTCGGCCTGCACGTTGTAGTAGGCACCCGTGGTGTAGTAGGGGTCATCATCGACGGTGGCGTCTGGCTCCTGGGCTCCAACATCTGGTTGCGACAACCAGGAAGAAAGGAAAAAGGGGAAAAGGGGGAGAAAAGCAACCGTGAGTACTCATCCAAAGTACTCGCAAGCAAGGATCTACACTACATATGCATGGGTATCAGTGTAAAGGCCAATATCGATGGACTGAACTGCAGAAAGCCAGAATAAGAGGGGGATAGCTAGTCCTGTCGAAGACTACGCTTATGGCAGCCTCCATCTTGCAGCATGTAAAAGAGAGTAGATGGTAAGTTCACCAAGTATCATCGCATAGCATAATCCTACCCGGCAATCCTCCCCTCGTCGCCCTGTATAAGAGCGATCACCGAGTTATATCTGGCACTTGGAAGGGTGTGTTTTATTAAGTATCTGGTTCTAGTTGTCATAAGGTCAAGGTACAACTCCGGTCGCCTGTTACCGTGGACATGGCTATTCGAATAGATCAACTTCCCTGCAGGGGTGCACCACATTACCCGACACGCTCGATCCCTCTGGCCAGGCACACTTTCCTGGGTCATGTCTGGCCTCGGAAGATCAACACGTCGCAGCCCCACCTAGGCTCAACAGAGAAGTCAGCACGCAGGTCTAAATCCTATGCGCGCAGGGGTCTGGGCCCATCGCCCATTGCACACCTGCATGTTGCGTACGCGGCCGGAAGCAGACTTAGCCCCCTTTATACAAACGTGAGCTTACGGTCCAATGCGGCGCGCGCCGCTCAGTCGCTGACGTCAAAAAGAGCTTCGGCTGATACCACGACGCCGGTTGCCCATATCTTGTCCCACGTGGCGGTTAGTGCGTATAAGGTCCACGACCCAACTCATATCAAATACCAAGATCTCATCAAGCGTGTTATTATGAAGTAACCACGGACGCCGACCAGGGCCAGGCCCACCTCTCTCCTAGGTGGTCTCAACCTGCCCTGTCGCTCCGCCACAAAGTAACAGTCGGGGGCCGTCGGGAACCTAGGCCCACCTCTACCGGGATGGAGCCACATGCCCCTTCAGCCCCCATCTCCGAAAAGTATCACAAGTAATGTAACAGTATAAAGTATATAGCATATGCCTGTGATCACCTCCCAAAGTGATGACGGCCCAGTAGTGTAGCATGGCAGACGGACAAGAGTGTAGGGCCACTGATGGAATACTAGCATCCTATACTAAGCATTTAGGATTGCAGGTAAGGGTAACAATCAGAGTAACAATGACAGGCTATGCAGCAGAATAGGATTAACCGAAAGCAGTAACATGCTACACTACTCTAATGCAGGCAGTAGAGAGAAGGAATAGGCGATATCTGGTGATCAAGGGGGGGCTTGCCTGGTTGCTCTGGCAAGAGAAGGGTTCGTCGTCAATGTAGTCGATCATAGGGGGTACCAGCAGTGGTCTCGGGGTCTACCGAAAAGAAGTAACGGAGGGGGAACACAATAAATAACAGAGCAATCAAATGTAACACAAAGCAAGACGCGGCAATACGTTGTGTTAGGGGTGACCTAACGCAGGGATAGGTGATACTGGCGAAGGGGGGAAACATCCGGGAAAGTATCCCCGGAGTTTCGCATTTTCGGACAGATGAACCGGAGGGGGAAAGTTGCGTGTTTTCTATGCTAGGGATGTGTGGTGGACGAACAGAGAGTGGATCCGGATTCGTCTCGTCTTTCTGAGTAACTTTCATGTACAAAGTATTTTCATCCGAGTTACGGATTATTTTATATGAATTTTCAAAGATTTAAACAATTTCTGGAATTAAATTAAATTCGAAATAAAAAACAGAACACTTTTGTCACCTAGTACTACTCTAGCCAGAGTCTATTACACGTGGAGCCAGAGGGGTGCTGACTCTAGCCAGAGTCTTTGATTGTTGACTAGTCAAAACTGTGCAGTGGGGCCCAGGTGCCATAGGGACCAAATTTCATCACAGATAATCTTAGTTTAAAAATTAAGGGGTGGGTCCACCAGTCATTCTCACAAGGGGATTGACATAGACTAATTAGACTAGGCCTAATGGCCTTGGGCCCACGGGTTAGTGGGGGGTTAGGGCCCTGATCTAACAAGGCCGGCCTCTCTGGCAGAGAGCCAGCCGGTTGGGCACGCAGGGACTACGGCCAGAGTCACAGCCAAGAATGGACGGCGCATGCGGAGGGCGGCGCTGATACGTCTCCGTCGTATCTAAATTTTTTGATTGTTCCATGCCAATATTATTCAACTTTCATATACTTTTTGGCAACTTTGTATACTATATTTGGGACTAATATATTGATCCAGTGCCCAGTGCCAGTTCATGTCTGTTGCATGTTCTTGGTTTCGCAGAATGTCCATATCAAACGGAGTCCAAACGGGATAAAAACGGACACAGCTTATTTTTGGAATATTTGGAAAATCTGGGAGAAAAATCAACGTGAAGCGGTGTCCGAGGTGGCCACGAGGCAGGGGCCCACGCCCTCCCCAGGAGGGCGCGCCCCCCACCCTCATGGGCCACTCGTAAGGCGGTTGATGCCCTTCTTTGGCCGCAAGAAAGCTAATTTTTTGTAAAAAATCACGGCGAAGGTTTCAGTCCAATCGGAGTTACGGATCCCCATATATATACGAAACGGTGAAAAGGCAGAACAAGGAGCGCAGAAACAGAGAGAGACAGAGAGACAAATCCAATCTCGGAGGGGCTCTCTCCCCTCCCATGCCATGGAGGCCAAGGACCAGAGGGGAAACCCTTCTCCCATCTAGGGAGGAGGTCAAGGAAGAAGAGGAAGAAGGGGGCCCCTCTCCCCCTCTCCTCCGATGGCGCCGGAACGCTGTCGTGGCCATCATCATCATCACCGCGATCTTCACCAACACCTCCGCCATCTTCACCAACATCTCCATCACCTTCCACCGTCTATCTACAGCGGTCCACTCTCCCGCAACCCGCTGTACCCTCTACTTGAACATGGTGCTTTATGCTTCATATTATTATCCAATGATGTGTTGCCATCCTATGATGTCTGAGTAGATTTTCGTTGTCCTATTGGTGGTTGATGAATTGCTATGATTGATTTAATTTCCTTGTGGTTATGTTGCTGTCCTTTGGTGCCCATCATATGAGCGCGCGTGTGGATCACACAATAGGGTTAGTTGTATGTTGATAGGACTATGTATTGGAGGGCAAGAGTGACAGAAGCTTCTACCTAGCATAGAAATTGATGCATACGGGATTGAAGGGGGACCAATATATCTTAATGCTATGGTTGGGGTTTACCTTAATGAACGTTAGTAGTTGCGTATGCTTGCTAATAGTTCCAATCATAAGTGCATAGAATTCCAAGTAAGGGATGACATGCTAGCAGTGGCCTCTCCCACATAAAACTTGCTGTCGGTCTAGTAAAGTAGTCAATTGCTTAAGGGACAATTTCGCAACTCCTACCACCACTTTTCCACACTCGCTATATTTACTTTAGTTGTGTTTTTATCTAAGCAGCCCCTAGTTTTATTTTCGTGCTCTTTACTTTCTTGCAAACCTATCCAACAACACCTATAAAGTACTTCTAGTTTCATACTTGTTTCTGGTAAAGCAAACGTCAAGCGTGCATAGAGTTGTATCGGTGGTCGATGGAACTTGAGGTAATATTTGTTCTACCTTTAGCTCCTCGTTGGGTTCGACACTCTTACTTATCGAAAAACTGTTGCTATCCCCTATACTTGTGGGTTATCAAGACCTTTTTCTAGCACCGTTGCCGGGGAGTTATAGCGTGGGGTGAATATTCTCGTGTGTGCTTGTTTGCTTTATCACTAAGTAGTTTTTATTTGCTGTTCTTAGTTGTTCTCTGTCTTTAGTTATGGATATGGAACATGAAATACCAAAAAAATTAGGTGTACTTGCTGCTCGTGGAGATGGGGAACCTCCTAAAACCCTCGATGCTGGTTATGAGAAAGATATTATGTACTACTTTAATAATCCTGAGAAAACCCAATTCAATTATGTAATGGGAGTAACGTTGGATCAACGTGAATACTTTAGGGATTATCGCTTGACACAAAAAGGGAAACTACTATGGGATCAAATTCATATATTGAAGTGGTATGCTAGGCAACTATGCTTGAGATATGATTATACTTGTTGCTCTAGGATGAAGGCTCCACACCTTCCCTTTTCATGCAAATTTAATGATAATAAAACCTTAGCTTCTTATGCTAATGGTATATATTATTACTATGATGTGGAACAAATAGAAGAATTTGTTGCTTTTATGGGTGCTTATGAAATTGAATCTATGTTTAAAGAGTTTGAAGATTTTGATGATGCTGGTTATAGACCTGAAAATTTATCTATCCTCAAATATTGCTATGAGAATTATGAATACAATTTCGATATTAATGCACTTATTGAGAAAGTCTCCGCTATCCAAGAAGAGACTAATATTTTGCAGGAATCTATGGAAGAAGAAGTTGATGAAGTTGTGAGCTCATTGGATGAAAAAGATGAGGAGGAGAGCGAAGAACAAAAGGAGGAAGAGCGGATTGATCAGCCATGCCCACCTTCTGATGAGAGTACCTCTTCAACTCATACATTATTTAATTCCCCTTCGTGCTTACCGAAGGATGATTGCTATGATGACTATTATGATCCCGTTGATTCTCTTGAAATGTCCCTTTTGGATGATGCTTGCTATGCTTGTGGCCAAGATGCCAATTTGAATTATGCTTATGGATATGTAGTTGCTATAGTTCCTTATGTTAAGCATGAAATTGTTGCTATTGCACCCCCATATGATAGTCCTATTATCTTTTTGAATTCTCCAAACTACACTATATCGGAGAAGTTTGCTTTTATTAAGGATTATATTGATGGGTTGCCTTTTACCATTGCACATGATGATTTTGATAGATATAATATGCATGTGCTTGCTGCTCCTACTTGCAATTATTATGAGAGAGGAACTATATCTCCACCTCTCTATGTTTCCAATACAATAAAATTGCAAGAAACTGTTTATACTATGCATTGGCCTTTACTTTGTGTGCATGAATTGTTCTTTTATGACATGCCGATGCATAGGAAGAGAGTTAGACTTCGTCATTGCTTGATATATGTTGCCTTGTGCTCATTACTAAATTACAAATCATTGTTAATTAAAATTGGCTTTGATATACCTTGGGATCCGGGTGGATCCATTACTTGAGCACTATATGCCTAGCTTAATGGCTTTAAAGAAAGCGCTGCCGGGGAGACAACCGGAAGTTTTAGAGAGTCATTTATTTCTGTTGAGCGCTTTCATATAGTTTAAAAACAACAAAAATAAAGAGGGGAACCCAAAACTTTTTCAAAAAGGAAAGTGAAAGTGAGAAAGACAAGCATTGTTGAAGTGGGAGAGCTCCGTGAACTTTGTTCATGCTCATGGCAACTTTGTGAATCTTGATTACAGAAACTTCTCAACAAGAATAATTATCCCCTTGTACAATTCCATTGTATTATAAAAATAATGTGCCAAGGTTTGCCTTTAGGATGTTTACAATGCTTGTTGGTTTGTGCGGTGCAGGACAGAAACTTTGGCTGTAGTGCGGGATTTTTAGTTTTTTTACTGGAACGTCAAATGGTTCTGATTCTTTTTGCACTGTCTTTATATACAAATTTTTTATTTTTCCTAATTTTGGCAGAATTTTTCAAGTATCAGAAGTGTGGTGAATGTTCAGATTTTTACAGACGGTTCTATTTTAGAGAGATTCTGTTTTTGATGCATAGTTTGCTTGTTTTGATGAAACTATCAATTTATATCAGTGGATTAAGCCATGAAAAAGTTATACTACAGTAGACACAATGCAAAAATAAAATATGAATTGGTTTGCAACAGTACTTAGAGTAGTGATTTGCTTTATTATACTAACGGATCTTACCGAGTTTTCTGTTGAAGTTTTGTGTGGATGAAGTGTTCGATGGTCGAGAAGGTCTCGATGTGAGAAGAAGGAAGAGAGGCAAGAGATCAAGCTTGGGGATGCCCGAGGCACCCCAAGTAAATATTCAAGGAGACTCAGGCCCTGTTTGTTTCGGATTCTGAGAGCAGATTCAGCTTTGCCAGTGAAGCCGAATCTGGAATCTGAAACAAACAGCTATTTGGAATCAGCTTTTCCAGTGAAGCCAAATCTGGATTTGGACCATTTTTAGTGCAATTTCCTGAAGCATCTCAAAGTGTACTTCGGTGGTGAAGCTGATTCTCAGAATCAGATTCGCCGGTGAAGCGAATCCACATGTGATTAAAATCCAAGTGAAGCTGAGACAAACAAGGCCTCAAGCGTCTAAGCTTGGGGATGCCCCGGAAGGCATCCCTCTCAGAAGCGACCGACCTCGCATTTGTCAAGCCTTCCGTGTTGTTGTGCCATCCTCGATCAAGTATGTCGCACGCACAAAGACATCAATGTATATATCAAAGTGCAATCACATGTATAATTAACGTAAAACTGATATATACCTCATAAGTCACAAATGAAACAAATAGTCGGGTGTGGAGTCCCATCAACGCCATCGGCAGGTTGAGTGTAGACCGTAACCACAGATCGTAACTCTTACTCGTCGAGGAAAATATCTCGCAACATGATACGTTGCAGCCGTGTAGGTCAAGACATTGAATGTACCGCAAGATCACAAACAGATGATAAACTATACTATATGCGGTATGGCTTTGTGGCTCGTGGTCTGAGTTTTGTTTATGTAAAAGCTGATTTATTTTCCCTACATCAAAGGAATAAATGAAGCCTGTACTATGGAGTTTTTCTATCATGACATGGTTCCGCCAACCGATGTCTCATAGTCCAAAATCATCATAGTTGCCCATAATTAAGTTATCAATCCGGTGTTGAGAGTTCTGAGATAGATCCAAGTCCAGATGCTCAAATTGTCCGTAACCGGGGACACGGCTAATCGATTAGGTTTTAAACCCTCTGCAGAGGTTTGTACACTTTACCCGCAAGATTCGATCCCTCTTTACGCTCTCGCACTTCAGAGTGTTTGAGAACAATATGACCGAAACATGGTCTTCCAAAGAGTTCCTCTGACCACTGTCCGGTACTCATCCCATCCTACCGTAGTTCTACATCTGCTAGTACCGTCCCAGCCAGAGTCACTACTAAGGTCAACCAAGCCAGAGCCCATAATGACTTGCGGTTGCACAGGTAAGCTTCCGGGCATGAAGTATTCTTTCGTCTCTTTGAGTCTGGGTGAAGCTTTCCGCAAGATGTCATGGCGCTTCTCCATGCATCCCGCCAACCATCGGTTCCTCCAGGTGCCCACAATCCTTCACCCAGTAGTGTGTATTGAATTCTTGTCTCGAGTCTTGAAGTCTTGAGGCCTTGAAGATGCAGTCCTTGCAAAGCTATCATGGAGTTGTCGTCATTGACGAAATCCTTCATTCTCACACCACTCCTGAGCACTCATACCAAACCCCGTCTACTATAGCGTAGCATTAAAATAAATAACGTCCCGGGCTTGGTAACAGGGTGATGGCTTCCTACCTCATGCATACTACTCAACTACAAGGATTTAATAACACTACTGAGGGGTGGTTGCAAAGATGTCACTAAATGCAATAAAACATAGGTATGAAAGCATGGTCAAAGTGAACTTGCCTTGTTGACGATCTTCGAAAACTAGGGATTCGTAGTAGCAAGCTCCGCACTCCGGAAATTCTACCGAGGCAAACAATAACTATAATAAGCATATAGCATGAGATCACTTAACATAGCAACATAGTAACATAACACACCAAACAAAACAAATCAAAACCCAAAGGGAAAACTCAAAGAAATCCAATTCAAGTTTTTCCTACTTCAAGCAACCACTAAAAATAGTTTTATATAACAAAAAATTTCTTAACATAACCTAATCATTGATTTATGTTAACTTAATGTAAAAGAATGCATTAAGCAACTATGAGCAAAAAGTATCAATTTATAATCTATTATGAAACTCCTATTAGGCATAAGTCAATTTCTATTAATAAGAATAAAATAAAAATTTTATTTATTATAAATAAAAGTTCATCCTTTACAGTGACAGAAACTATCCTCGAATAATCAATCACAAGTTAAAATAAATTTATTTACTAATTAAAATAATAGGAAAAGCAGTAGCTAGTTAATTAATTAGGATTAACAAGATTCTTCTTAAAACTATTTTTTATTAATCCTAAAATACCCAAATTAATTTCTATGGTTTGGCAATGTCAAAATAAAGTTGGGGCAAAAAGAATCATCCAAAAATAATTTTTCTAACTCAAGTTATAACAGATTTACTATTCTGACTAAAACTAAATTAAAGCAATTTTAATTATTTTTGACATAGCTAATTATATTTTCTACAGAAACTACACGAAATTTTCAATCCAACAAAAAAAGAATCACCTAAAAATATTAAGTAGATTAAAAGTTATGAAATTTTCAAATCTGAAACTATTCTGCTAAAACAGAAAATGAAAAATAAAGAACAACGGGCTAAACGGGCCTAACTAACGCACTGAGCGTAATATAGCTAAACAGGCCTAGGGTTTAAATGAATCGGGCCGGTCTAAACTAATCTAACTAAAACCAAAATAAACCGGAATAAAACCGGGGCTTTTAAAAATAGACCGTACCCCTTCGGGGGTTCTAATGTAGACCCTACGATCTAGATCTAACGGTGGGGGGTTCTCGGCGACTCACCGTGGGAAGGCATGACGGCGACGGCACGGCTCGGCGACATTGGCGCGGCGGCTCCGGTGGTCGGGGGCGGCGGCGGAGGCCTCCGGCGGGTCTTGGCGAACAAGGAGCTTCGAGGTGGGGTCAGGCGAGCCTCGGGGTGGTCGGAGTCGGTCAGTAGCGAGCTCGAGGCGGTGGCGTTCGGGTGATCGGCAACAACGGTGCTCCCGGCTCTGGAGCTCGAGGCGAGGCACGGGAAGTGCGGTGGACGGTGTAGAGGCGATTAGTACAAGTGGTGGGGCTCGGGGCGACGGAGGGTGGCTAGGGCGACAATGGCGCGGTGGCGAGGCGGAGCTCCCAGCGAGGCTTTCTTGGGAGAGGAAGAGGTCCCATGAGGGGCGAGGGGGGAATGGGGTGAGGGGAGGGGTTCTTATAGGGAGGGCCTCGGCGTGGCAAGGGAGGCGATCGGGAGGATCGGCATCCCGGATCTCACGGATCCGCGATCGGCGGCGGCCTTGGCGTGGCGTGGGGCGGGAGGTTGAAGGAGGGGTGGGGTCCGCCTGTCGGTGAGAGAGAGAGGGGTGGGCGGTCAGGCGGCCGAGCCGAGTGGAGTTCGGGCGCGGAGGGGTCGGTCGGTCTGTTGGCTCATTGGGCTGGCAGTTGGGCCGCCTAGTGGGCAGTCTTGGTATTGGCTGGGCGATGCTTTGGTAGCGCTGAGAGGGGTTTCTTTTTTTAATTTTTATTTTTAAATAAAACAAAAACAGAGATATCTTTTAAAATATAAATATTTTATATAGGACATATATATACCAAAATGATCAGAAAAAAGATTTCCTACAACATGAACTATTTTTCAAGTTCAAATAAAATACACAAAAATTCAAATAAAACAAAGGGTGTTTCTGCCCTAATAAAATCCAATAAAATCATTTTAAAAATACCAAAATGACTTCAAATTTATTTTCTCCTAATTTTTCATTGAAGGGAATCATTTTACCCATATTTCCATTTATTTATTTTTAGGAGAAAAATAGTTTTGAATAAAATCCAAAAAAATTCCAAATTTGAAGGGAGTTTCAAAATACCTTCAAATGACTTTCAATTTGATTCTTTTTAACTTCCAACTCATATTCATATAATTGAAGAAGTCATTTTATCTTCCCTCATGAAAATCATTGAGTTGCATAAAGCTTTGAATTTGAAATATTCTCAAATGAAATTCAAATCTTTTCAAAACCCTTTTCATTTCAAAATGGAAGAAGTCATGTCATCTTCACTCTAGGGTTTGGTGTTGGAATGGAATTGAATTCATTGAGATCCAACAAGGGCAAAGGGATAGTTTTGGGAAAGACATTTTATTCCCTCTCATCCAAATTTCAAAATTTCAAATTCCACTCAATTTCACTCAATCACTCAAACAAACAATCAGACAACAAGCATAGTCATTTATTTAATATAACATTCCAAAATTTTAGAATTTTGGGATGTTACAAACCTACCACACTTAAAATGAATCTCGTCCTCGAGATTCGAAAAGGCTAGCAAGAAAGAGGTTAGGGGTTGGGGTCTTCTAGCAAAAGTTTTGGTCAGAAAGGTCAGGGGTGCTACCACACTTAAAAACAAGGTTATGGTTCCAATAAACTCAGATACTTCCTCTGGAGTGCCGACATTGTATGTCTCTTCACATATCTTACAATAATTCCTTCATTAGCGCTCTTCTGTCAGAAGCATAAAGTTTTCCTCCAAATCTTGGGTCGGTTTGTCAAAGTTGAAGTTCGTCCGAGACTGGATCTTCTTAGCTGATAGGTCTGTGTCCATTCTAGACAACTATCGAAACACTCATGGTGGTCTACCATTAATGGTTTCTCCCGCAAACGGGTCTAGGTTGAACTTCATCGTATAACCTACGATTGGCAACGGTTGCCTGTAAAGGGTTCCATCGTACTACCATTCTATGGTTTTATGGCTTATCGCGTCGACACTCTTCTAAGGTTTTCGAAGCTCTCTGATTTTCCATCAACATATGATAGTTCATGATAGAAGTCTCCTCGGTATGGGGGCCAATCCATCCCGTGCATTTGAATCATTACCACATATGTAAATATCGAATCACGTATTCTAACACTTGGGCATACTCACAAGCATTGCAGAATTTCTCTTGTTCTCGAACTGGTTTCGAGTAAATCCATGGTTTCTGCAAACCAAACAAAACATCTATCGTTACTTCACCACTCTCAGGTTTTTGCGTAATCTCCTACGAAACTTATGCTGATTGGATCACTGATTCTTCCAAATTTATTCCTTTATCAAGTTTACATCTGTTCCTTATCAAAATCCTCGGGCACGTGGGTTATGGGCCCACTTCAACACTAGTGCATCTTTAACTCATCCTTGGAGTAACTCTCTTACACCTCCTGTGAATCCAATAGTACTGCTTCTTCATACCATCATATCAAGAACAAAACTCCAACTTATTTTGTCCAGCTCCCTTCTATGGACCGTCGTGAATAACATATTTCTTTCTTCATTGATCTTGTGGCTTTACAGAGTACTATGACCAAAAGAATGCACAAGTTTATCCATAAAATCTCATTATTCTCATATCAATCTTTCATTACATCCTTAACCTTTTTCGTAAATCCAAATTCCAAAAGGTACTTTGTTACAAATGCTGCCACCCACATGGTTTGGTATGGTCAGACATTACTTCCAACTTTATTTATTTATCCTCCTCGAGGATTCTTCAGTCCCACTGGAAGTGTGCGACATGAGCCTTGAAATCTTCAATCTTCTGTTTCCTCGTGGTGGCTTTGAGCTTCATCACCATCATCTCTGCACGCACTTCGTGTAGGTATTCCTGAGTATAACGGAGTCTTGCTTCAAGTATTTCTCCGATCTGGCGTATGGCCTCCATGGCTGCTTCACGAACATCATCGAAGAAAGTTGCTTGTGGCACACGTGAGATGAAAAAGTACTGCCCCATCATCTTTGTGCAAACTCCTTTCGAACGGTGAAGGTGTACCTCCACATACCAAAGTTCCACTCCCTTTTGCATTAAAGGGTAGCCTTTGTAGACTGCATCTCCTTCAAGGTGAATATGCTTCATCATGTCCTTCAAGATCTTCGGGTAATCGTGATCACTTGTCAGGGTCATGATCGTTTCAGGGCCCTTAAGGAAAGACTCATAAAGGGTTGTCATCTGCATGCATAGGATAAGAGAGGTGCTCAGAACAAGGGATGTATCTCCATGGGGAAATTGCAATTGTCTCCAGAAAAGTTTGGTGTTCAGTTGTCCATGGGTTCAAGATTTCGAGGTCTGGTTGAGATAGAAAGAGAAAAGCAATTACCCACTCATCAACAAAATTATCGTTTGTAATGGGCCGTTCTACTATGGTTTCGTTTCTAGGTCCTCATTTCTTCGTGTCTTCAATGCTCGGGAGTTTCCAATTCTGATGTCGTTCCCATATGAAGACTTTCTACCATTCTTCCGTAATTTACGCCTCTCATGGTTGAAATAAATACAAGCCTCACGAATATCACATCTATCCAACCATTCAATAAACACACAAAAATAATAGCAACCAAGCATTCATTTATTCAATCAATTCTACAAAGATCGCCACCCACATAAATTGGTATGGTCGATACTTAAATCGAGGAAGCGTTCATCTTTATTTCTCTCATGGTGGGATACTACTAAGCTAATTTATTAGGAACTTGGTCATTGTCCCCACCGGGTTTCTTCCTGTGTGGACTTGATCTCCTCCAGGTTCTTACGCTAGATTTTCCTTGTCGACGCTGGAGTTTCTTGTGACGACCAGATGTCCCGAAGTTGTTCCTTGAGCTTACGGATTTCAACGTCCTTGGCATGAGACATGGTCCTGCTGCTTTTCGAGTTCTGACGTATTCTCGAGATCTTGAGGTTCTCCTCCTCCAGCTTGTTTACCTTCGGTCTCGAAGTCTTGACCTCTTCTTGTAGTGCTTCATTGTCGAACAGGGCTTCCAGGAGGTCCATCCAAGATTCTTGACGTATTGTTCTAGATCCTGATTGTACACTAAAAGTGGGGAGAACTTCATCTTTTGCGCTTCCGTCAAGGCAATAGTTGCTCCATCAAACTTCTGCCATCCCATCCTTCCAAAGAAGTGTGGGTTTAGTGCAAAGACGATGACGATAGCATAAACGTGCAATAGCATCATGGACGGCAGTGTTGATGCCCATATCACAGTCACCATTTATAGTTCCGAAGATGATGTTTGCAGTCTTGGGGGCTTCTTTACGACCAAAAACTTGGGTCTTGACTCCCCACGATCTGGACGTCCTCTTAGTTGCCTTGATCTCGTGTATCGGTAACTTCAAGCAGCCTGACTAGCTCCACAAGGAAGGGGCCTCCAAGAACCTTCTCGTAGTGTTCTCTTTTGTTCGTAATGTAGCTCTCCATCTATAGTTTGAAATAAGGAAGGTTCAAGAATAGGAATCAGGTGTTACGAGAGTAGTACAAAACAAAGGTCATTCCTATTGGGGTCTTCATATTACTAAGTCATTTTCTAGGGTCACGTTCTACAGCCAACATGTGCTCGATACCATATTCAGATGACCCGACCTCGAACGGTCAAGCCTACGTGTTGTCAGTGCCATCCCTCGATCAAGATATCGGCACGCACAAGACATCAATGTATATATCAAAGTGCAATCACATGTATAATTAACGTAAAACCGATATATACCTCATAAGTCACAATGAAACAAATAGTCGGGTGTGGAGTCCCATCAACGCCATCGGCAGGTTGAGTGTAGACCGTAACCCTGTATCGTAACTCTTACTCGTCGAGGAAAATATCTGCAACATGATACGTTGCAGCCGTGTAGGTCAGTACATTGAATGTACCGGCAAGATCACAAACAGATGATAAACTATACTATATGCAGTATGGCTTTGTGGCTCTGTGTCTGAGTTTTGTTTGCGTAAAAGCTGATTTATTTTCCCTACATCAAAGGAATAAATGAAGCCTGTACTATGGAGTTTTTCTATCATGACATGGTTCCGCCAACCGATGTCTCATAGTCCAAAATCATCATAGTTGCCCATAATTAAGTTATCAATCCGGTGTTGAGAGTTCCGAGATAGATCCAAGTCCGGATGCTCAAATTGTCCGTGAATCGGGACACGGCTAATCGATTAGGTTTTAAACCCTCTGCAGAGGTTTGTACACTTTACCCGCAAGATTCGATCCCTCTCTTTACGTTCTCGCACTTCAGAGTGTTTGAGAACAAGATGACCGAAACATGGTCTTCCAAAGAGTTCCTCTGACCACTGTCCGGTACTCATCCCATCCTACCGTAGTTCTACATCTGCTAGTACCGACCCAGCCAGAGTCACCACTAAGGTCAACCAAGCCAGACCCCATAATGACTTGCGGTTTCACAGGTAAGCTTCCTGCATGAAGTATTCTTCCGTCTCTTTGAGTCTGGGTGAAGCTTTCCGCCAAGATGTCATGGCGCTTCTCCATGCATCCCGCCAACCACTGTTCCTCCAGGTGCCCGTCAACCGTCCTTCACCCAAAGAGTGTGTATTGAATTCTTGTCTCGAGTCTTGAAGTCTTGAGGCCTTGAAGATGCAGTCCTTGCAGTGCCATCATGGAGTTGTCATCATTGACGAAATCCTTCATTCTCACACCACTCCTCGAGCACTCATACCAAACCCCGTCTACTATAGCGTAGCATTAAAATAAATAACGTCCCGGCTTGGTAACAGTGGTGATGGCTTCCTACCTCATGCATACTACTCAACTACAAGGATTTAATAACACTCTGAGGGGTGGTTGCAAAGATGTCACTAAATGCAATAAAACATAGGTATGAAAGCATGGTCAAAGTGAACTTGCCTTGTTGACGATCTTGAAAACTAGGGATTCAGAGTAGCAAGCTCCGCACTCCGGAAATTCTACCGAGGCAAACAATAACTATAATAAGCATATAGCATGAGATCACTTAACATAGCAACATAGTAACATAACACACCAAACAAAACAAATCAAAACCCAAAGGGAAAACTCAAAGAAATCCAATTCAAGTTTTTCCTACTTCAAGCAACCACTAAAAATAGTTTTATATAACAAAAATTTTCATAACATAACCTAATCATGGATTTATGTTAACTTAACAGAAAAGAATGCATTAAGCAACTAGGAGCAAAAAGAATCAATTTAAAATCTATTATGAAACTCCTATTAGGCCTAATTCAATTTCTATTAAAAAAATAAAATAAAACTTTTATTTATTATAAATAAAAGTTCATCCTATAAAGTGACAGAAACTATCCTAGAATAATCAATCACAAGTTAAAAATAAATTTATTTACTAATTAAAATAATAGGAAAACAGTAGCTAGTTAATTAATTAGGATTAACAAGATTCTTCTTAAAACTATTTTTTATTAATCCTAAAATACCCAAATTAATTTCTATGGTTTGGCAATGTCAAAATAAAGTTGGGGCAAAAGAATCATCCAAAAATAATTTTTCTAACTCAAGTTATAACAGATTTACTATTCTGACTAAAACTAAATTAAAGCAATTTTAATTATTTTTGACATAGCTAATTATATTTTCTACAGAAACTACACGAAATTTTCAATCCAACAAAAAAAGAATCACCTAAAAATATTAAGTAGATTAAAAGTTATGAAATTTTCAAATCTGAAACTATTCTGCTAAAACAGAAAATGAAAAATAAAGAACAACGGGCTAAACGGGCCTAACTAACGCACTGAGCGTAATATAGCTAAACAGGCCTAGGGTTTAAACGAATCGGGCCGGTCTAAACTAATCTAACTAAAACCAAAATAAACCGGAATAAAACCGGGGCTTTTAAAAATAGACCGTACCCCTTCGGGGGTTCTAATCTAGACCCTACGATCTAGATCTAACGGTGGGGGGGGGGTTCTCCGGCGACTCACCGTGGGAAGACGACGGCGACGGTCGGCCGGCTCGGGCGACGTTATGGCGGCTCCGTGGTCCGGCGGCGGAGGCCTCCCGTGGTCTTGTGAGCAAGGGAGCTCGGGGTGGGGTCAGGCCGAGCTCGGGGTGGTGGTCGGTCAGTGGCGAGCTCGAGGCGGCGGTGGCGTTCGGGTGATCGGACGGCGACGGTGCTCCCGGCTCTGGAGCTCGGGCGAGGGCACGGGAGGTGCGGTGGGACGGTGTAGAGGCGATTGGTACAAGTGGTGGGGCCTGGGGCGACGGAGGGGTGGCTAGGGCGCTTATAATGGCGCTGGCGAGGCGGAGCTCCCATGAGGCTTCAAGGGGAGAGGACGAGGTCCGGCGAGGGGCGAGGTGGGGACTGGGGTGAGGGGGAGGGGTTCTTATAGGGGAGGGCCTCGGCGTGGCAAGGGAGGCGATCGGGAGGGGGATCGGCATCCCGGATCTCACGGGATCCGGCGATCGGCGGCGGCGCGGCGTGGCGTGGGCGGGAGGTTGAAGGAGGGGGTGGGGTCCGCGTGTCGGTGAGAGAGGAGGGTGGAAGCGGTCGGGCGACCGAGCCGAGTGGGTTCGAGCGGGGAGGGGCAGTCGGTCTTGGCTCGGCTCATTGGCTGGCCAGTTAGGCACTGGTGAAATTTAGTCTTGGTATTTGGAGCCGATGCTTTGGTGGCGCTTGAGAGGGGGGTTTCTTTTTAAAATTTTTATTTTTTTAAATAAAACAAAAACAGAGATATCTTTTAAAATATAAATATTTTATAGAGGACATATATATACCAAAATGATCAGAAAAAGATTTCCTACAACATGAACTATTTTTCAAGTTCAAATAAAATACACAAAAATTCAAATAAAACAAAGGGTGTTTCCGCCCTAATAAAATCCAATAAAATCATTTTAAAAATACCAAAATGACTTCAAATTTATTTTCTCCTAATTTTTCATTGAAGGGAATCATTTTACCCATATTTCCATTTATTTATTTTTAGGAGAAAAATAGTTTTGAATAAAATCCAAAAAAATTCCAAATTTGAAGGGGAGTTTCAAAATACCTTCAAATGACTTTCAATTTGATTTTTTTTAACTTCCAACTCAAATTTCATATAATTGAAGAAGTCATTTTATCTTCCCTCATGAAAATCATTGAGTTGCATAAAGCTTTGAATTTGAAATATTCTCAAATGAAATTCAAATCTTTTCAAAACCCTTTTCATTTCAAAATGGAAGAAGTCATGTCATCTTCACTCTAGGGTTTGGTGTTGGAATGGAATTGAATTCATTGAGATCCAACAAGGGCAAAGGGGATAGTTTTGGGAAAGTCATTTTATTCCCTCTCATCCAAATTTCAAAAATTTCAAATTCCACTCAATTTCACTCAATCACTCAAACAAACAATCAGACAACAAGCATAGTCATTTATTTAATATAACATTCCAAAATTTTAGAATTTTGGGATGTTACACCCTCTTTCTTCAACAAATATCGGTATGTTTTCGGATTCGTTTCGTTCATGTGATATGTGCAAAATCTTGGAGTGTCTTTTGCATTTAGTTTTCATTTTTCTTTTTTGCACCATGATGGTATGAGATAGTCCTTGGTTTATTTATAGAATGCTCTACGCACTTCACTTATATCTTTTGAGTATGGCTTTATAGAATGCTTCATGTGCTTCACTTATGTCATTTGAAGTTTGGATTGCCTGTTTCTCTTCACTTAGACAACCGCCATTTGTAGAATGCTCTTTTGCTTCACTTATATTTGTTAGAGCGTGGGCATATCTTTTGTAGAAAGAATTAAACTCTCTTGCTTCACTTATATCTATTTAAAGAGATGACAGGAACTGGTCATTCACATGGTTAGTCATAAAATCCTACATAAAACTTGTAGATCACTGAATATGATGTGTTTGATTCCTTGCAATAGTTTTGTGATATAAAGGTGGTGATGTTAGAGTCATGCTAGTCGAGTAATTGTGAAATTGAGAAATACTTGTGTTGAGGTTTGCAAGTCCCGTAGCATGCACGTATGGTGAACCGTTATGTAACGAAGTCGGAGCATGAGGTGTTTATTGATTGTCTTCCTTATGAGTGGCGGTCGGGGACGGCGATGGTCTTGTCCTACCAATCTATCCCCCTAGGAGCATGCGCGCGTAGTACTTTGTTTCGATGACTAATAGATTTTTGCAATAAGTATGTGAGTTCTTTATGACTAATGTTGAGTCCATGGATTATACACACTCTCACCCTTCCATCATTGCTAGCCTCTTGATGCACTGCATTGCCCTTTCTCACCTTGATAGTTGGTGCAAACTTCACGGTGCATCCAAACCCCGTGATATGATACGCTCTATCACACATAAACCTCCTTATATCCTCCTCAAAACAGCCACCATACCTACCTATTATGGCATTTCCATAGCCATTCCGAGATATATTGCCATGCAACTTCCATCATCATCATATACATGACCTGAGCATTTATTGTCATATTGCTTTGCATGATCGTAAGATAGCTAGCATGATGTTTTCATGGCTTGTCCATTTTTTTGATGTCATTGCTACGCTAGATCATTACACATCCCAAAGACAATCACCGGAGGCATTCATATAGAGTCATATCATTGTTCTAGTTATCGAGTTGTAATATTGAGTTGTAAGTAAATAAAAGTGTGATGATCATCATTATTAGAGCATTGCCCCAGTGAGGAAAGGATGATGGAGACTATGATTCCCCCACAAGTCGGGATGAGACTCCGGACGAAAAAAAAGAGAGAAAGGCCAAAAAAAAGTGATGGCCCAAAAAAGAGAAAAAAAAGAAGAAAAAGAGAGAAGGGGCAATGTTACTATCCTTTTACCACACTTGTGCTTCAAAGTAGCACCATGTTCTTCATATAGAGAGTCTCTTGAGTTATCACTTTCATATACTAGTGGGAATTTTCATTATAGAACTTGGCTTGTATATTCCAACGATGGGCTTCCTCAAATGCCCTAGGTCTTCATGAGCAAGCAAGTTGGATGCACACCCACTTAGTTTCAGTTTGAGCTTTCATACACTTATAGCTCTAGTGCATCCATTGCATGGAAATCCCTACTCCTCACATTGACATCAATTGATGGGCATCTCCATAGCCCGTTGATTAGCCGCGTCAATGTGAGACTTTTTCCTTTTTTGTCTTCTCCACATAACCCCCATCATCATATTCTATTCCACCTATAGTGCTATGTCCATGGCTCACGCTCATGTATTGCGTGAAAGTTGAAAAGGTTTGAGAACGTCAAAAGTATGAAACAATTGCTTGGCTTGTCATCGGGGTTGTGCATGATGTGAATATTTTGTGTGGTGAAGATGGAGCATAGCCAGACTATATGATTTTATAGGGATGAGCTTTCTTTGGCTATGTTATTTCGATAAGACATAATTGCTTGGTTCGTATGCTTGAAGTATTATTGTGTTTATGTCAAAGGATAGACTATTGCTTTGAATCACTCGTGTCTTAATATTCATGCCATGATTAGACATATGATCAAGATTATGCTAGGTAGCATTCCACATCAAAAATTATCTTTTTTATCATTTACCTACTCGAGGACGAGCAGGATTTAAGCTTAGATGCCGATACGTCTCCGTCAGATCTATAATTTTTGATTGTTCCATGCCAATATTATTCAACATTCATATACTTTTTGGCAACTTTTTATACTATTTTTGGGACTAACATATTGATCCAAAGGCTCAAAGGCTGCCCTATCTGTTGCATGTTTTTGGTTTCGCAGAATATCCATATCAAACGGAGTCCAAATGGGATAAAAACGGACGAAGCTTATTTTTGGAATATTTGGAAAACCTGGGAGAAAGATCAATGTGAAACGGTGTCCGAGGTGTCCACGAGGCAGGGGCCCATGCCTTCCCCAGGAGGGCGCGCCCCCCACCCTCGTGGGCCACCCGTAAGGCGGTTGATGCCCTTCTTTGGCCGCAAGAAAGCTAATATTTGGTAAAAAATCACGGCGAAGGTTTCAGTTCAATCGGAGTTACGGATCTCCATATATATATGAAACGGTGAAAGCGCAGCAGAACAGAATGCAGAAACAGAGAGAGACAGAGAGACAGATCCAATATCGGAGGGGCTCTCGCCCCTCCCATGCCATGGAGGCCAAGGACCAGAGGGGAAACCCTTCTCCCATCTAGGGAGGAGGTCAAGGAAGAAGAGGAAGAAGGGGGCCCCTCTCCCCCTCTCCTCCGGTGGCGCCGGAACGCTGCCGTGGCCATCATCATCATCACCGCGATCTTCACCAACACCTCTGCCATCTTCACCAACATCTCCATCACCTTCCCCCATCTATCTACAGTGGTCCACTCTCCCGCAACCCGTTGTATCCTCTACTTGAACATGGTGCTTTATGCTTCATATTATTATCCAATGATGTGTTGCCATCCTATGATGTCTGAGTAGATTTTCGTTGTCCTACTGGTGGTTGATGAATTGCTATGATTGATTTAATTTGCTTGTGGTTATGTTGCTGTCCTTTGGTGCCCATCATATGAGCGCGCGTGTGGATCACACAATAGGGTTAGTTGTATGTTGATAGGACTATGTATTGGAGGGCAAGAGTGATGTAAGCTTCTACCTAGCATAGAAATTGATGCATACAGGATTGAAGGGGGACCAATATATCTTAATGCTATGGTTGGGGTTTACCTTAATGAACGTTAGTAGTTGCGTATGCTTGCTAATAGTTCCAATCATAAGTGCATAGAATTCCAAGTAAGGGATGACATGCTAGCAGTGGCCTCTCCCACATAAAACTTGCTATCGGTCTAGTAAAGTAGTCAATTGCTTAAGGGACAATTTTGCAACTCCTACCACCACTTTTCCACACTCGCTATATTTACTTTAGTTGTGTTTTTATCTAAGCAGCCCCTAGTTTTATTTTCATGCTCTTTACTTTCCTGCAAACCTATCCAACAATACCTATAAAGTACTTCTAGTTTCATACTTGTTTCCGGTAAAGCAAACGTCAAGCATGCGTAGAGTTGTATCGGTGGTCGATAGAACTTGAGGGAATATTTGATGAGGACATCAATACCATTGTTACACCCATAGCCCCTACTATTACATATAATGGACAATTTACTAGAGCTCGCGCACGCCAATTAAATTACCAGGTACTTTCTTTTCTTGGTAATGATTTTAATGTTCATGAGAACATCATGCTGCCTAAATTGGATACATTTGTTTTGCTTACAAATGAAGGGCCTAGCTTGGAGAAGGATGAACATTGGAGCAAGAACAAGCATGGAGTTGATGGCATGCTAAGGGGAACAAGAACGGAGTTACAAGTGATGATTTTAGGACTTTGAAGCCACCATAAGGAGTGAATGAAGCCTTGGACGAAATATACAAGATGCCACTTCATAAATTTCGTCCATAGGCTATTCTAGGTGTCACACACCTTATTATTGGGCCAGCCCATGTAATTTCAAAATACATAAGAATAGGCTGTTTTTAGAGTCTGTTGTGTGGGAAAACAAGAGATAGGGTTGGTTTCGGACCCCTTCCCCAAGGGCCACAAAATTCCCCCCTCTTCCTCCATATATACAGCCCTTAGGGCACCGTTTAGACTTTGGGTTTTGTTTAGATTAAAAGTTCGCCATAGCTGCAACTTCGCGTACTTCGTTTGTGTTCAACGACCAGACAAAGGCGTCACAGAACCCCACCTTGATCAATAAAGCTTTCATCTTATATTTGCAATATCCAGATTGCAATCTTAGTTTCTTGCTTGTTCTTCATTTGCTCGCAGGAAACAGACCCTCGTGGTCAGGTTGATCGTGCTCCGGCGTAGTCGATAACCTCTCGGAATTGGTTTAGTGATTGCTAAGGCGCGACATCCTTGCACGTTCGTAGTCGGATCGTCAAATTCGATTTCCACTAAAGCGATATCCATCATCTCATCGAAAGACGGGACACCTTTGCCTCTATCAAGTGGTATCAGATTTCCAGGTTGCTCGGTGAGATTTTACAGTTTTTCATAGTTTAGATCGAGTCTGTTCTTCATACCTATAGTCCACGAAAAAGCCAAAAAAAAATTAGGGTTAGTTCATCCCATCCGAACCAATCGAGCCTTTGCATAATCTTTTCTATATTTGCTTTGTTGAATTTGCGGTTGCATCATCGTGTCAAGTTGCTGGTCTTAGCGTCTAGTCCTTTAGAGTTTCGAGTTCTGTTCACAGGTTGTCACGTCGCCGCTGCCATATATCACCACCGCATCATCATCGTCGCTGCTGCCATATACCCCCACCGCGCCAACTTCGTCAACGCTGCCATATACCACCACCACATATTCACCGCCAATCCGAGTCCATATACGCCAACATATATCCGCCACCAGTTTCATCTCCGCCACCAGTCCTATTCCGAGTCCAGTATTTTGTTACTTTGTTTTGGATTTCCAGGTCACGCCCTACTCCGAGTCGTGACACAGAAGGACTCCCAAACTTCCGTGTTACCCGCAGTAGAAAAATAGTTCCAGTTTCAAAAAAACCTAAGTCTGGAAAATTCTGGCTAGGCAGTTTTTAGGCCATTTGTAGACTTTTTCGAAAAAAAAATTGTTGCGGAGCAAAAAAAAAGAGGAAAAAAAGTGCAAAAAATAGGTGAAAAAAAATTCAGAGTGTGCTCCTCCCTTGTTTACGTGCAGCGCCGTGATTTTGTTGGTGTTCTAGGCTCGCGTCTCTAGTACGGTCTAGCCTAGGACCAGCATAGTACCGTCGTTGAGTGTTTATTCAACTTTGCATCTCTAAATTGATTATTGCTGGCCCTTTTTGCTACCATATTATAAGCCTTCCCAGCTCCACATACATCTATGTTGTGCGTTTGACTCTCCCTGGTAATCGCTCTATCCAAGCTTTGAGAGTTTTGACTACAACGGTTGCCGATCACCGCCTGCTGTTGGGTAAGAACTGGTAAGAATTTGAGATTTGCTTGATGGTTTCGTGACACCCACCACCACCTCTTGTTAGTAGTTTGTAGGATCATATTCTTGTGTGTTTCTATTGCTGCTAACCATGCCAAGATCACAAGCCGACGAGACTAACTGGGAGAACATGAAGAATAAGGAGTTGCATGATAAATTTCAGCAAATGATGAGTGGACAGGTGCAAGATGTCCTAAACAGATTTGAAGAGGCCATGGAGAAGATAGATGGCGTGGAGAAGACGTTCAAAACAAAGCTCGATAACAAGTTTAATGAATTTCTCGTGCGTCTTCCACCACCACCACCACCAGCTGCACCTAACGCACCTCTACAACAACAACAACTACTACCTCCACGTCGCGAAACAGCCCTCCGCTGAGCGAGCCGTGTCCCTCTTGCGCTTGGCCAAACTATTGGTGCTGCTATTGATACTTCTGTGGCTCCTGCTGCTGATGCGGAGGAGGATGATTATGTGGGAGATTACGAGGATGAAGTTGATCAAAATCAGAACTACGTGCAACCATCAACACCACAACCACCAGGTCGTCCACATGCAAATAATGGCAATGTTAGGGCTCCCCCTCAGGTACGAGATCATGACCATCTCCCTAAACTGAACTTGAATATTCCACCATTTGAGGGTAGATATGTTCCTGATATATATCTTACTTGGGAATTAGAAACTGAACAACGATTTACATGTTTACAATATCCTGAGGAGAGACGTGTTCCGCCATTGTTTGTGCTTTCACTAGCTTTATGGTGTTTGCTGGTCTGAACATTGTAGATTATATCCTGTTCCAGCTACTTGGGCTGCTTTGAAAACTGCTATGCGTACTCGTTGGGTTCCACCATATTATCAACGAGAATTACTTCAAAAATTGCAGCGCTTAAGACAAGGAAAAAATTTGGTAGAAGAATATTATTAGGAATTACAAACTGGCTTGATTAGATGTGGTATTGTTGAGGAGAATGAAGCTATGCTTGCACGTTTTCTGGGTGGGTTAAATAGAGAGATTCAGACCATTCTAGACTATAAGGATTATAATAATATCACTCGTTTATTCCATCTTGCTTGTAAAGCTGAACATGAAGTGCAGGATCGACAGGCATTGGCACGAACTAACTTTTCTACTGTGTCGACCTTCATCATGGACACCACGTGCATCATCTACTTCCACCGCACCATCACCTCCTTCAAAGTGCCACCTCCAACCGTGATACAAGAAAGCGTACACAACCACCACTATCTCGCCAAGAGCACACCTGCCGGCCTGCACAGAGCTCTTCTTCTTCCATGGCGTCAACAGGGCACACAAGTGATATTATTTGTCGTCAAGTAAGGGAAGAGGTCATTTTGCTAGAGAATGCAAATCTCAGCGTGTGATGATTGCTACTGAGGATGGTGGGTATGAGTCCACTAGTGACTATGATGAGGAGACTTTGGCTCTTATTACACATGAAGAACACGGTGGAGATGATTCTGATCATGAGACGCAATACATGGCTGTTGAAGATGCTGACAGGTATGAATGTTTAGTTGCTCAACGTGTTTTGAGTGTGCAGGTTACACAAGCTGAGCAAAATCAGAGGCATAATTTGTTCCATACAAAGGGAGTTGTGAAGGAACGTTCTATTCGCGCCATCATGGATGGAGGGAGCTGCAACAACTTGGCTAGCATGGAGATGGTGGAGAAGCTATCTCTCACCACAAGACCACATCCACATCCTTACTACATCCAATGGTTCAACAACAAAGTGGCAAGGTTAAGGTAACACGCATCTTTGTTAGGTACACTTTAGTATCTCTACATATGTTGATTATGTTGATTGTGATGTGGTACCTATGCAAGCATGTTCCTTATTACTTGGTAGACCATGGCAATTTGATAAAATTTCAGACACCATGGTAGAAACAATCAAGATACTCTTGCTCATAAGGATAAAAATATTACTTTGCTTCCTATGACTCCTGATTCCATTTTGAAAGATGATATTAATAGAGCTAATAAAGCAAAATAGGAGAAAAATAAGAGTGAAAATCAGATTGTGGCAAAAGAATTTGAGCAACAAATGAAGCCTAATAATAAACCATCTCTTGTTGCTTCTGAAATTAAATTGAAAAGTGCATGTTTACTTGCCACCAAATCTGATATTGATGAGCTAGAATTTAGCAAATCTGTTTGCTATGCTTTTGTGTGCAAAGAGGCATTATTTTCATTCGAGGACGTGCCTTCCTCTTTGCCCCTCGCCGTCACTAACATTTTGCAGAGTTCGCCGACGTCTTCCCACAAGACGTGCCACCGGATTACCACCTATTCGAGGGATTGAGCATCAAATTGACTTAATTCCCGGTGCATCGCTACCCAACCATGCACCATACCGTACCAATCCAGAGGAGACGAAGGAGATTATGCGTCAAGTACAAGAGCTTCTCGACAAAGGTTATATACGTGAATCCCTTAGTCCTTGTGCTGTTCCTATTATTCTAGTGCCGAAAAAGGATGGTACATCGCGTATGTGTGTTGATTGTAGAGGCATTAATAATATTACTATTAGTTATCGTCATCCTATTCCTAGGCTAGATGATATGCTTGATGAATTGAGTGGCTCTACAATTTTCTCCAAAGTTGATTTGCATAGTGGATACCATCAAATTCATATGAAATTGGGGGATGAATGGAAAACAACAATTAAAACTAAGTTTGGATTATATGAGTGGTTAGTCATGCCTTTTGGGTTAACTAATGCACCTAGTACTTACATGAGATTAATGAACGAAGTTTTACGTGCTTTCATTGGATGATTTGTGGTAGTTTACTTTGATGACATATTGATTTATAGCAGATCTTTGGAGGAACATTTGGAACATTTACGTGTTGTTTTTATTGCTCTACGTGGTGCACGTTTGTTTGGTAACCTTGGGAAGTGCACCTTTTGCACCGACCGAGTGTCTTTTGTTGGCTATGTTGTTACTCCACGGGAACCAAGTTGATAAAGCCAAGATTGAAGCTATTGAGAGTTGGCCGCATCCCAAAACGGTCACACAAGTGAGGAGTTTTCTTGGCCTTGCTGGATTCTATAGGCGCTTTGTGAGAGATTTCAGCACCATTGTTGCACCTCTCAATGAGCTTACAAAGAAGGATGTGCCTTTCGTTTGGGGTACCGCATGTGAAGAAGCCTTCACGGTATTGAAAGATAAGTTGACACATGCTCCTTTACTCCAACTTCCTGATTTTAATAAGACTTTTGAGCTTGAATGTGATGCTAGTGGAATTGGATTAGGAGGTGTGTTATTACAAGATGGCAAACCTGTTGCATACTTTTCTCTAAAAATTGAGTGGGCCTAGTCTGAATTATTCTACTTGTGATAAAGAATTATATGCTCTTGTTCGGACTTTAGAGACATGGCAACATTATTTATGGCCCAAAGAATTTGTTATACATTATGATCATGAATCTTTGAAACATATTAAAAGTCAAGCTAAACAGAATCGTAGACATGCTAAATGGGTTGAATTCATTAAGACTTTCCCTTATGTTATTAAACACAAGAAGGGTAAAGAAAATGTTATTGCTGATGCTTTGTCTCGTCGCTATACTATGCTTTCACAACTTGACTTCAAAATATTTGGTTTGGAGACCATCAAAGATCAATATGTGCATGATGCTGATTTTAATGGTGTATTGCGAATCTGTAAAGAAGGGAGAACATGGAACAAGTTAAATGCGTTAATGATGGATTTGTGTTTCGTGCTAACAAGTTATGCATTCCAGCTAGCTCTATTCGCCTTTTGTTGTTGCAGGAGGCACATGGAGGGGATTAATGGGACACTTTGGCGTGAAGAAGACGGAGGACTTAATAGCTACAAATATCTTTTGGCCAAAGATGAGACAGGATGTTGAGCGTTTTATTGCTCGCTGCACTACATTTCAAAAAGCTAAGTCACGACTCAATCCTCATGGTTTATATATGCCTTTGCCTGTAGCTAGTGTTCCTTGGGAGGATATATCTATGGACTTTGTTTTAGGTTTACCTCGAACAAAGAAGGGGAGGGATAGCATATTTGTTGTCGTGGATAGGTTCTAAAAAATGGCACACTTTATACCATGTCATAAAAGCGATGATGTCGTTAATGTTGCGGATTTGTTCTTTCGTGAAATTATTTGCTTGCATGGTGTGCCCAATACTATTGTTTCAGATCGTGATACTAAATTTCTTAGCCACTTTTGGAGATGTTTATGGGCTAAGTTGGGGACTAAACTGCTTTTTAGTACTACTTGTCACCCCCAAACCGATGGATAAACCGAAGTAGTCAATAGAACATTGTCTACTATGCTTAGGGCTGTTTTGAAGAATAATAAGAAAATGTGGGAAGAATGCTTGCCTCATATTGAATTTGCTTATAATCGTTCATTGCATTCTACTACTAAGATGTGCCCTTTTGAAATTGTGTATGGTTTCCTCCCTCGTGCACCTATTGATTTGTTGCCTCTTCCATCTTCGGAGAAGGTTAATTTTGATGCTAAAGAACGTGTTGAATTGATTTTATAAATGCATGAGTTAACTAAGGAAAACATTGAGCATATGAATGCTAAATATAAACTTGCTGGAGATAAGGGTAGAAAACATGTTGTGTTTGCACCTGGAGATCTTGTTTGGTTACATTTGCGTAAGGATAGGTTTCCTAATTTGCGCAAATCAAAGCTAATGCCACGTCTTGATGGTCCATTTAAGGTGTTAGAGAAAATAAATGATAATGCATATAAACTTGAGCTGCCTGCAGATTTTGGGGTTAGTCCCACTTTTAACATTGCAGATTTGAAGCCTTATTTGGGTGAGGAAGATGAGCTTCCGTCGAGGACGACTTCATTTCAAGAAGGGGAGGATGACGAGGACATCAATACCATTGTTACACCCATAGCCCCTACTATTACATATAATGGACCAATTACTAGAGCTCGCGCAGGCCAATTAAATTACCAGGTACTTTCATTTCTTGGTAATGATTTTAATGTTCATGAGAACATGATGCTGCCTAAATTGGATACATTTGTTTTGCTTACAAATGAAGGGCCTAGCTTGGAGAAGGATGAACATTGGAGCAAGAACAAGCATGGAGTTGATGGCATGCTAAGGGGAACAAGAACGGAGTTACAAGTGATGATTTCAGGACTTTGAAGCCACCATAAGGAGTGAATGAAGCCTTGGACGAAATATACAAGATGCCACTTCATAAATTTCGTCCATAGGCTATTCTAGGTGCTGCGTCACCTTATTATTGGGCCAGGCCCATGTAATTTCGAAATACATAAGTATAGGCTGTTTTTAGAGTCCGTATGTGTGGGGAAACAAGAGATAGGGTTGGTTTTGGACCCCTTCCCCAAGGGCCACGAAATTCCCCCCTCTTCCTCCATATATACAGCCCTTAGGGCACCGTTTAGACTTTGGGTTTTGTTTAGATTAAAAGTTCGCCATAGCTGCAACTTCACAGCATTTCGCTTGTGTTCAACGACTGCATAAAGGCGCCACAGAACCCCACCTTGATCAATAAAGCTTTCATCTTATATTCGCAATATCCAGATTGCAATCTCAGTTTCTTGCTTGTTCTTCGCTTGCTCGCAGGAAACAGACCCTCGTGTTCGAGTTGATCGTGCTCGGCGTAGTCGATAACCTCTCGGAATTGGTTTAGCGATTGCTAAGGCGCGACGTCCTCGCACGTTCGTAGTTGGATCGTCAAAGTCGATTTCCACCAAAGCGATATCCATCATCTCATCAAAAGACGGGACACATTTGCCTCTATCAATATTTGTTCTACCTTTAGCTCCTTGTTGGGTTCGACACTCTTATTTATCGAAAACTGTTGCGATCCCCTACACCTGTGGGTTATCAGGCACCGACGCGGGCGGTCAGCAGTGGTGGGGCGGAGGCAGGATCGAGGCAACGGCGGACGGAGGGTGACGGCAAGCAGCAGGGGAGGCAGCGCAGCGCCGGGAGCCCCGGCAGCAGGTCGGGGCGCGGGATGGCTGCGGGGACGCGTCGAGCTCGAGGGGAGGCAGCGGCGACCGTGAGCAAAGAAGCAACGAAGGCGCGGCGGTGAGTGGGCGGCACGGTGGCGGGCGCGGGCGCAAGCGAGACAGGGCCGGCTCGCGACGGACACGCGACATGAGCGGGCGCACGCATGTGGGTCGGCGCGGATGTTCAGGGGGGCGATGGACGGGGTTGAGCGTGAGCTCGGGCAACAGCTGCTACGGCGATGGATCGACGGGAAAAAAGGGAATCGCACCGGGGCTTACAGCAGGGGTCGGTGGCGAGGTCGGGGAGGCCGGGGGAGGTCAGGACGCGACGAATCCGCTGCCGAACAGGGGCGGCCGGGCTTGAGGACGACGTCCGCTAGCGACGAGCGGGGGCCTTCAGCTCGAACTTTCCCTCGCAGGTGAAGTGGATGACGGAGGCGTGTCTCCTGGAGACCTTGGAACGGCGAACGCTGGCCGGTCGACACAGTGACAACGAAGACGATGGTGAGCGCGGTGACAGTAGTTCGGGCGCGAGGAAAATCGAGAGGGAGAGAGGCGAGAGCAGGGAGGAGAGGCGATCTAGGGTTCGGGGCGCCGCGGAGCAGGTCTTGTAGGCGTCGAGGAGCTGTCGGATGGGCGCCCCGTGGCCATCGGCGCCGTGGACGGACGCTCTGCGTCCATGGGGGCTGCGTGAACAGGGAGGAAGGGGATGAAGGGGTGTTGGGCTGGCCTTCGGGTGGCCGAGGCCCAGGTGGGGGTTGGGGACTTTGTATTCTTTTGTTTGTTTGGGGCTTTTCTCTTTTTCTTATTTTTCTTTCCTGTTTTATTTCCAGTTTCATTTTATCTTAGTTTTATAAACTATAAAAGTAGTCCCTACTTTAGTGTTAATAAATAGGCTACTGCCACATAAGTTTGGGCAACTAATTAACATAGTTTAATATTTTATTTATTGTAAAAGGCATTCAACTAATTGTTTTTGCTACTTTTTAAAACATTTTAGAGTATTTTACACTTTTATAAAAGTGTGGTTTCTTCACCAAAATTACCTATGGAATATTTGGTTCACTCCGAACATTTTAGTTTTATTATTTGAAAACTTTTATGGTTTGCTTGATTTTGAATTTGAATCGGTTTCGAACTAACGCGAGATTTGCAACAGTAACAAAGGTGACGTGGCATCGTTAACGTGGGATTATTGTAGCTTAATTATCTGGGCATCACATTTAATGCGCCTTGTCCCGTAATGACAAGCGATAAGCTTGCGTACTGCACACCTTTCCACCTCCTGTGTGCCACTGTGGCAAACCCTTTTGACTATAAAAGGAGGCCCGAGGCGTCCAGGAGGAGTATTCGGATCTTTTGGACTAGACACGCGCCCTAGCTAGTTCAAGAACTCAAGAACACTCAAATACACACCAAAGAAGGACTAGGGTTTTACGCATCCTCGCGGCCCGAACCTGGGTAAACGATCTTTGTGCTGGCTCCTAGACCTGCTCTTTGCACGACCCCGCCCCCGCCAACCGTAGAAGGGATCCCAGTGATCCCATAGGTGTCATTTCCACCGACACTAGAATTTAAATACCAGGCATCTCAATGTTTTGCCGGCAATCAACGGTGTCGTGATGTTTGAAATGCATTCCCATTTCTTGCATGGGACCTAAGCATGCACCCAAGGACAAAGATTTGATTTTTCAATGAATTTATATGCACTGGAGTATGGGCATGTAGTTCAAATTTTAATTGTGCACATAAATGCATTAAAAACTCACTTAATGCATAAAAATGTCCAAACGAACCCGAAAAAATCACAAAAAATTCACACAGCACTCCTGTTTTTCTATGTTGACACGAGAAAAAAACTTGAAAGCAATAAGAGACAATGGATATCGTTTCGTCCCCAAAGGTGGGACGTTCCCTACCGAAAACCATCATGCTTGTTGTGAGAAGCTCCGGTTTGTAAGAAGCATATACCCAAACCTGCCCCAAATGGGACAAAATTTGTACCACGGCATGTTGATGCCGCTCCATGATGGCATGCCAAGTTTCATGAATTTCAGACGAGTTTTGGATTTACTAGAATTTGAAAACCAGGCATGTCAATGTTTTGCGGCAATCAACGGTGCCCTGGTGTTTGAAATTCATTCCCATTTCTTGCATGGGACCTAAGCATGCACCCAAGGACACATATTTTATTTTTCAACCAATTTATATGCACAGGAGCATGCGCATGTAGTTCAAATTTGAATTATGCACATAAATGCATTGAAAACTCACTTAATGCATAAAAATGTCCAAATGAACCTCGAAAAATCACAAAAAATCACACGACACTCTTGTTGTTCTATGTTGACACGAGGAAAAACCTTGAAAGCAATAAGAGGCAATGGATATCATTTCGTCCCCAAAGGTGGGACGTTTCCTACCGAAAATCATCATGCTTGTTGTGAGAAGCTCCGGTTTGTGAGAAGCATATACCCAAACCAGCCCCAAATGGGACAAAATTTGTACCACGGCATGTTGATGCCGCTCCATGATAGCATGCCAAGTTTCATGAATTTCATACGAGTTTTGGATTTACTAGAATTTAAAAACTAGGCATCTCAATGTTTTGCCGGCAATCAACGGTGCCCTGGTGTTCGAAATTTATTCCCATTTCTTGCATGGGACCTAAGCATGCACCCAAGGACACAGATTTGATTTTTCAACCAATTTATATGCTCTGGAGCATGCGCATGTTGTCCAAATTTGAATTATGCACATAAATGCATTGAAAACTCACTTAATGCATAAAATTGTCCAAACGAACCCCGAAAAATCACAAAAATTCACACAACACTCCTGTTGTTCTATGTTGACACGAGAAAAAACATGAAAGCAATAAGAGGCAATGGATATCGTTTCGTCCCCAAAGGTGGGACGTTCCCTACCAAAAACCATCATGCTTGTTGTGAGAAGCTCCGGTTTGTGAGAAGCATATACCCAAACCTACCCCAGATGGGACAAAATTTGTACACGGCATGTTGATGCCGCTCCATGATAGCATGCCAAGTTTCATAAATTTCAGACGAGTTTTGGATTTACTAGAATTTAAAAACCAGGCATCTCAATGTTTTGCCGGCAATCAATGGTGCCCTGGTGTTTGAAATTCATTCCCATTTCTTGCATGGGACCTAAGCATGCACCCAAGGACACATATTTGATTTTTCAACCAATTTATATGCACAGGAGCATGCGCATGTAGTTCAAATTTGAATTATGCACATAAATGCATTGAAAACCCAGTTAATGCATAAAAATGTCCAAACGAACCCAGAAAAATCACAAAAATTCACACAACACTCCTGTTGTTCTATGTTGACACAAGAAAAAAACTTGAAAGCAATAAGAGGCAATGGATATCGTTTCGTCCCCAAAGGTGGGACGCTCTCACCGAAAACCATGATGCTTGTTGTGAGAAGCTCCGGTTTGTGAGAAGCATATACCCAAACCTGCCCCAAATGGGACAAAATTTGTACCACAACATGTTGGTGCCGCTCCATGATAGCATGACAAGTTTCATGAATTTCAGACGAGTTTTGGATTTACTAGAATTTAAAAACCAGGTATCTCAATGTTTTGCTGGCAATCAACGGTGCCATGGTGTTTGAAATTCATTCCATTTTCTTGCATGGGACCTAAGCATGCACCCAAGGACAAAGATTTGATTTTTCAATGAATTTATAGGCATTGGAGCATGGGCATGTAGTTCAAACTTGAATTATGCACATAAATGCATTGAAAACTCACTTAATGCATAAAAATGTCCAAACGAACCCTAAATAATTCCAATTCTTTTATGATCACTTCAGATAAAAAGTCTAGCAATCCAAACACCGTCCATGGACGCTATGACCCCATTATGTAATTCAAATCAAGACCAGATCCCACATAGTTTATTATAACCAACCGTGTGAGATGCCTCACAAAATATCTTCGGACCTTGTCTAAATAAGGGACCGTGTGTGATGACACTTTGCGCGCCAGTTTTTTGGCTGAAGCGATTCCAAATATTCGGCTTCCGCGGAAATATCTACCTCCTTGCCCCATCCCCCTTACCAAAAGCCACATTTCCCCTCTTTCCGCCTTCCTTTCCAAGTTGAAACCTTCACTCCTTGTTTGCAGCACCGCTGCCTTCTCGTCGGGACCCTCCTTCATGCTCCTCGGCCTCGCCTATCTAGGCAGGTAATCCACACCCGACCCCCATCCTCTGCCTCCTTCCACATCCCACATGCCCCGACCGCCGGCGCGAGCGCGACACCTTCCACCCAAATCACCGACCCCTCCACCAAATAAGCGCCGGCCTAAGCCATGGTGCACGCAGTATAGCCAGGACCTCAAGGAGCATTTGGCAGCAGAGAAGCAAATTGCAGCCGCACGCGCTGATGAGGTCATGATGGCTGCCATTCGTGCCGACCCCCAGATCTTGGAGGAGCACCTCGCCGTCGAGGCCACTATTGATGCCTCGCGCGCCGACGCCGCGACGCGGTTGGCTGCTTTAAATGACAATTCGTGGCGTTTTCTCGAGGCCACCGCTTGCGTGCCTTCGACGAAGACTACGAGGTGTTTTCTCGGTGCACGTGCTTACCTCATCTCGAGAGCCGTAAGGTTGGTGCCCGGAGCGGCTCAGCAACTCACCACTACAACGAGGGCACCCACGATGCGGAGGCCTCGCCCTCTTCCATGTCCAAGGAGCCAATCGTCATCAATATCTCTGACAATGAGGAGTAGCTTGTCTTATTAGCTCACTATAAGGACCCATGTTTAGTTTGCTGGCTACTGCCTTTCCTTAATAAATTCTAGTGAATTGTGCTATCTACTTTCACCATGCAATCTTCTGCTATAGTGTATATGTTCTATATGTCGTGCAATGTGGTGTTCAATTAACTGCATGGTTCAATTCGGCAAATGTGATGTTCAATTCTTCAGGGTGCAATATTTCCAAGTTGTTAAGCATGCTTGGTTTGGTTAACTGTTTGATCTTATATTAGGAGTATGTTATATTGTTCAATTGGTGTTTACTTAACTACTTGGTTCATTTGTTGTGGCTTGGTTCACTTGTTGTGGTGTTTAGTTAACTTCTTGGTTCAATTTTGCAATGCGATGTTCAATTGTTGTGGCTACATTCTGTTATTGTATACCATGTGAGGAATAAATCGAAGTTGGCTATACTAAATACATGAGAAACAAATGCAATTGCTATATTTCCAAGTTGTTAAGCATGCTTGGTTTGGTTAATTGTCTGATCTTATATTAGGAGTATGTTATATTGTGCAATGTGGTGCTCAGTTAACGTTTGGTTCATTTGTTGTGGTGTTTAGTTAACTGCTTGGTTCAATTCTGCAATGTGATGTTCAATTGTTGTGGCCGCATTCTCTTATTGTATACCATATGAGGAATAAATCGAATTTGGATGTACTAAATACATGAGAAACAAATACAATTGCTATATTTCCAAGTTGTTAAGCATGTTTGGTTTGGTTAACTGTCTGATCTTCTATTAGGAGTTTGTTTTATTGTGCATTGTGGTGCTCGCTAACGCTTGGGTCATTTGTTGTGGTGTTTAGTTAACTGCTTGGTTCAGTTCTGCAATGCAATGTTCAATTGATGTGGCTGCATTCTGTTATTGTATACCATGTGAGGAATAAATCGAATTTGGCTATACTAAATACATGAGAAACAAATACAATTGCTATGTCTCCAAGTTGTTAAGCATGCTTGGTTTGGTTAACTGTCTGATCTTCTATTAGGAGTATGTTATATTGTGCAATGTGGTGCTCAGTTAACGTTTGGGTCATTTGTTGTGGTGTTTAGTTAACTGCTTGGTTCAATTCTACAATGCGATGTTCAGGGTTGTGGCTGCATTCTGTTATTGTATACCATGTGAGGAATAAATTGAATTTGGCTGCACTTAATACATGAGAAACATATACAAGTGTTGTATTTCCTAGTTCTTAATCATGCTTGGTTTGGATAAATGGGTTTTCCATGTGGCTTGAATTAATCTGATGAATCTGCAATGTGCTTATTTATCATCAACATATTTTACCGATAGCATGCGAACCCTTACTTAACCCGATGACTAACTACCTTATATGTGTTGCAGGAAACAATGGGAAGCACTGAGGTTTACAAGACGGTACTAACTATTATACCTTGCCTTTTTGTATTCCTTTGCCCCATTTCCAATATAGAGAAGATATTTATGCACATCCTTGTTTTCAGACCACTGATTATTACCTCTCAAACCACCTCTGTGGTCAGGAGGCGAGGAGAGTTTTCATACAACACCCACGGTTCAGTATTGAAGTGTTCCTGAAGAGGTCGAAGGATGGACGGTCAATCATCCACAGCATCGCCTAAAGTTGCAAAGACCTTCAACATGAATGAAGGCTCAATATTCGCTTTCGCTTCAAAGCAGCTTTTCTAGATGAGATGCATCTCTCTAGGTATCGCCTATGATGCTAATTTCAAAGGTTCTAGATGTTGCATGTGAAACTTGTTGTCTGTGCAGTTGTGTAATGGGGTAGCTGAGTGTCAAGCTATATCATGTTGTACTCATGTATTTCAATTATGAAATCATGCTTCCTTAATATGGAAATGGAATATATTATGTGCTTAATATGAATGTCAATTAGATTAGTAAATGGATTATTAATAATAGGGTAATTAGCCTGCTAATTGGCCAATAAGCTTGCTAATTGGGTTTTCCTATTGCAAACGGTTATTGAGAAAACACCGTGGGCGATGACCTCAGGCAACGCACACAGTTTCTAGGAATAAACCATGTTGGATCAATGAACAATCACACACGACATTCTCTTCAAAACTGTTTGTGTTATGCCACCTTGCGCAAACGTTTTCGTTGTAGTGACTGTGTGGGATGTATATACGAACGGAAACGTTTAGTGGTGACTGACTGTGTGGGATGTACTTACGACCGAAAATGATTTCGCCTGTATAATTGTATTTTTTAGCACTCTTCAGACGTATTTCAGATTTGATCGCCGCCGTCGCACACGGCCTCATTTTTCCGAGCATGTGTGCCAGGAGGGCATATCCCCAGTGGTTTCTGGGTCGTGTGGGAAGGACCCCCCTATCGCCCACACTCACTTGGCGACGGTTCCGAATGTCGTCGCAGAAAGGGGTTAAAAACCGTTTGTTTAGGACTGACGCGCACTAGTGCTGGCATGTACAGACATTGCCTCCGAACACTAGAGACTGAAAGGTCGAACGTGAATTATATAGTAGATATGATCAACATAGAGATGTTCACCATTGATGACTACTCCATGTCACGTGATGATCGGATATGGTTTAGTTGATTTGGGTCACGCATCATTTATATGACTCGAGGGATGTCTATCTAAGTGGGAGTTCTTAAGTAATCTGATTAATTGAACTTAATTTATCATGAACTTAGTCCTGATAGTTTTTGCATATCTATGTTGTAGATCAATGGCCCGTGCTACCGTTCCCTTGAATTTTAATGCATCCTATGGAAAGCTAAGTTGAAAGATGATGGTAGCAACTACACGGACTGGGTCCGTAACTTGAGGATTATCCTAATTGTTGCACAGAAGAATTATGTCCTTGATGCACCTCTAGGTGAAAGGCCTACTGCAGGAGCAGATGTTGATGTTTTGAATGTCTGGCAAGCTCGATCTAATGACTACTCAATAGTTGAGTGTGCCATGCTTTATGGCTTAGAATCGGTACTTCTTTGATGAACTTTCTTGTTAACATGGAATCTTTTGAATGTCATGGACCATATGAGATGTTCCGGGAGTTGAAGTCAATATTTCAAGCAAATGCCCGAGTTGAGAGATATGAAGTCTCCAACAAGTTCTATAGCTACAAGGTCAATGTGATCGTCGTCGGCACGCTACCTCTACATCTACCTTCGGGATTAGTTTTAGACCTGAATAATTGTTATTTGGTGCCAGCGTTGAGCATGAACATTATATCTGGATCTTGTTTAGTGCGAGACAGTTACTCATTTAAATCAGAGAATAGTGGTTGTTCTATTTACATGAGTAGCTTTTATGGTCATGCACCCTTTAAGAGTGGTCTATTTCTGTTGCATCTTGATTGTGGTGATACACATATTCATAATATTGATGCCAAAAGATGCAAAGTTGATAATGATAGTGCAACGTATTTGTGGCACTGCCGTTTAGGTCATATTGGTGTAAAGCGCATGAAGAAACTCCATACATATGGGGTTTTGGAATCACTTGATTATGAATCATTTGATACTTGCGAACCATGCCTCATGGGCAAGATGACTAAAACTCTGTTCTCCAGAACAATGGAGCGAGCTAATGACGTATTGGAAATAATACATACCAATGTATGCGGTCCGATGAGTGTTGAGGCACGCTGCGGGTATCGTCATTTTCTGACCTTCACAAATGATTTGAGCAGATATGGGTATACCTAATTAATGAAACACAAGTCTGAAACATTTGAAAAGTTCAAAGAATTTCAGAGGGAAGTGGAGAATCATCGTAACAAGAAAATAAAGTTTCTACGATCTGATCGCAGAGGCGAATATTTGATTTACGAGTTTGGCCTTCATTTAGAACAATGTGGAATGGTTTCACAACTCACGCCACCTGGAACACCACAGCATAATGGTGTGTCCGAACATCGTAACCGTACTTTATTAGATATGGTGCAATCTATGATGTCCCTTACCAATTTACCACTATCATTTTGGGGTTATGCATTAGAGACAGCTGCATTCATGTTAAATAGGGTACCGTCTACATCCGTTGAGACGACACTGTATGAGCTATGGTTTGGCAACAAACCTAAGCTGTCGTTTCTTAAAGTTTGGGGTTGCGACACTTATGTCAAAAGGCTTCAGCCTGATAAGCTCGAACCCAAATCGGAGAAGTGCGTCTTCATAGGATACCCTAAGGAAATAATTGGGTACACCTTCTACCACAAATCCGAAGGTAAGATATTTGTTGCTAAGAATGGAAACTTTCTAGAGAAGGAGTTTCTCTCGAAAGAAGTGAGTGGGAGGAATGTAGAACTTGATGAGGTAATTGTACCTTCTCTTGAATTGGAAAGTAGCTCATCAGAGAAATCCGTTCCCATGATGCCTACACCAATTAGAGAGGAAGCTAATGATGATGATCATGAAACTTCAGATCAAGTTACTACAGGACCTCGTAGGTCGAACAGAGCATGTTCCACACCAGAGTGGTACGATAATCCTGTTCTGGAAGTCATGTTACTAGACCATGACGAACCTACGAACTATGAAGAAGCAATGATGAGCTCAGATTCTGATAAATGGCTTGAGGCCATGAAATCCGAGATAGGATCCATGTATGAGAACAAAGTGTGGACTTTGGTGACTTGCCCGATGATCGGCGAGCCATAGAGGATAAATGAATCTTCAAGAAGAAGACTGACGATGATGGTAATGTTACCGTCTACAAAGCTCGACTTGTCGCAAAAGGTTTTCGACAAGTTCAAGGAGTTCACTACGATGAGACTTTCTCACCGTAGCGATGCTTAAGTCTGTCCGAATCATGTTAGCCATTGCCGCATTTTATGATTATGAAATCTGGCAAATGGACGTCAAAACTGCATTCCTTAATGGATTTCTTAAAGAAGAGTTGTATATGATGCAACCCGAAGGTTTTGTCGATCCTAAAGGTGCTAACAAAGTGTGCAAGCTCTAGTGATCCATCTATGGACTGGTGCAAGCATCTCGGAGTTGGAATATACGCTTTGATGAGGTGATCAAAGCATATGGTAATATACAGACTTTCGGAGAAGCCTGTATTTACAAGAAAGTGAGTGGGAGCTCTGTAGCATTTCTAATATTATATGTAGATGACATATTGTTGATTGGAAATGATATAGAATTTCTGGATAGCATAAAAGGATACTTGAATAAGAGTTTTTCAATGAAAGACCTCGGTGAAGCTGCTTATATATTGGGCATCAAGATCTATAGAGATAGATCAAGACGCTTAATAGGACTTTCACAAAGCACATACCTTAACAAAGTTTTGAAGAAGTTAAAAATGGATCAGTCAAAGAAAGGGTTCTTGCATGTGTTACAACGTGTGATATTGAGTCAGACTCAATGCCCGACCACTGCAGAAGATAGAGAGAAAATGAAAGCCATTCCCTATGCCTCAGCCATAGGTTCTATCATGTATGCTATACTATGTACCAGACCTGATGTGTGCCTTGCCATAAGTCTGGTAGGGAGGTACCAAAGAAATCCAGGAGTGGATCACTGGACAATGGTCAAGAACATCCTGAAGTACCTGAAAAGGACCAAGGATATGTTTCTCGTTTATGGAGGTGACCAAGAGCTCGTCGTAAATGGTTAAGTCAATGCTAGATTTGACACTGATCCGGATGACTCTAGGTCACAAACAGGATACGTATTTATATTGAATGGTGGAGCTGTCAGTTGGTGCATTTCCAAGCAGAGCGTCGTGGCAGGATCTACGTGTGAAGCGGAGTACATAGCTGCTTCAGAAGCAGCAAATGAAGGAGTTTGGATGAAGGAGTTCATATCCGATCTAGGTGTAAGGGCATCTCCAGCCGTTGGCCCCGTGAGGGCAAAAAATCGCCTGAGGCGCACCGCGCTTAAACCGCAAGATCGGGCCGTGATGCCCCTCAAGCGCCCACGGTTAGTAAAAAGTCAACACGGCGAATACGACTCAAGTTTAACACAAACGTCGGTGAGTTCATTCAAACTTAAACATATTTTACAAAAAAGAAAACTACCGCTGGCTACCCATGTCTCCCTCGCCGCCCGCCGCCGTCACCACGCAGTTCTACATGCCGAGGAGGCGGTAGAACCGTGTAGTCACCGCCGCCGCCGCCGTCATCGCCGCCGCTTCGCCACGCCTCCGCCCCTCGCTGCATCCCTCCCCGGTTGGCGCGGCGGGTTGACGGTCCGGGGCGTCGTCGTCGTCGTCATTGCCGAGGACCACGACGCCGTGCTTCTCGCGCGCCCGCTATGGGCGGCGATCTCCTCCAGGGCCCGGCGCTGCCGGACCATCTCGTCACGGAGGTAGTCGTCCCGCGCCCACCGCATGGCGTCCTCGTCGGAGATGCCGCGCCGGGCTATCTCCTCATACTCCGAGGGCAAGCCGGGCTCCAGCTTGGGCTCGACGAGGACGAGGCGGCCGGCGGGTGGAGAGGTGTTGGCGCCGATGCGGACGCCGGAGCTGCGGGTTCGCACGCTGACCGGCGCGCCCTGGGGCTCCGGCTTGACGGGGCGGAGGCAGGGCGAGCCGCCGGACGAGGAGGAGGACCCCCGGTCTCCATGCGCCTCGGGTCCGTGAGCTTCCCGCGGCGTGAGAAAGAAGGGGAGCGGGTACTCGAGGCGCGGCATGTTGCCGCCTCGATGTACTCGAGGACGGCCTCAACGTCGCCCGGCACACCCCACCATGGACGCCGCCGGCGGCGTTGAGCTCGCCGGAGGGCTCGACGCCGTTGGTGGCCTCGAGCTGCCGGGCGTGACGGGCGCGGAAGTAGGGTTCCCAGGCGGGTTGTCGAGGGCGTGCGTGGCCTCCCTCGCCGCGTGGCAGATTCAGCGGATGCGTCACGATCTCGCACGCCGGGCCGCTCCGGTGGGTATCGGGGCACCGGCACGCCGCCCGCTGATCCTCCACGCCCGGGCACCCGCATGTCCGGCGGGACCGGTACTCGGCCTCAGAAGGAGGCGAGCCTCATCTTCATGAAGATGGCGGCGGCCGGGTTGCTGCCGCCGCCGCCATCGCCGGGAAGCGCCGCCATGGGTGTGAACCGAGACGGCGAAAGAGAGGAGAGGAGAGGGAGAAAGGACGACGGCGGGAGAGTGTGATGAGTCGCCGAGTGCGCCGGGGCGCGTCATATATAGGCCGAGGTGCGCGTGCCACCGTGTGTACGCGTGGCGGGCGAGGTAGGGCGAGGGACGCGCGTCGTCCGGTCTTCACTGCGCCGCCCGTGAGCACCAATGGCAGGCTGACCGGCGCGGCAGCGCGCGACAGCTTTGGCATTGATTCGCCGCGGGAAACGAGGCGATGAGGACGACGAAGGGCCGAGAAGAGAGCCGTGTCGCTGACGCGGCGGGCCCGCAGCTTTTTCGCGCCAAAACAGTTCGCCCGGCGCCCCTGGGCGCCCCCCAGCGCACCGGGTTCGGGTTGGGTCCGCCGGCGCTGTTTTCGGCCCAAGCCGGCGAAAATCGGGCTCTGAGGCGCGATCGGGCTGCCGGGCGCCGCGCGAAAAACGCCTCGAAGGCCTTCCTGGGGGCGCGGCTGGAGATGCCCTAATACCTAGTGCATTGGGTCTAATGAAAATCTTTGGGCCAATTCCAGTTCTTCCCCTAACTCGAACCCACTACTCAGTTTTTCCCCTAATTTTTAGGTATGCTCAGTTTTGCCCCTCCGCCATTAGTATCACTTATAGAAATGCCCTTTTGCGTCGTTACCGTCAGTGAAGGACTTTGACCACCCAGAAAAAATAGCAAAAAAAATCAAAAAATCTGAAATTTTGTGGGATCGAAGATAGTCATGTTACTTAAAGTAGCGTGCAAATTTGTGTGCCGTTCGGACACCACAGGAGCTAAATGGCAAAGGAAATCATAAATTTTATGCGCATGTGAACAGTAAATTAGAAAAAATAGAAAAAAATCGAAAAATATGAAATTTTGGGGAACTGAAGATACTTAGGTGCACAAGATGTGTGCACATTTTTGTTGTGTTTGGACATCGTAGGAGCCCGTAGGAGCTAAACTTTATTTTTTTTCTCCGCGAGCTCCAACAATGTCCAAACACAACAAAAATATGCACACATCTTGTGCACCTAAGTATCTTCAGTCCCACAAAATCTCATATTTTTTTTATTTTTTTTTCTATTTTTTCGAATTTACTGTTCACATGCGTACAAAATTTATGATTTCCTTTGCCACGAAGCTCCTGTGGTGTCCGAACGGCACACAAATTTGCACGCTACTATGGACATGACTATCTTCGATCCCACAAAATTTCAGATTTTTGAATTTTTTGCAATTTTTTCTGGGTGGTCAAAGTCCTTTGACCAGACGGTAACGGCGCAAAAGGGCATTTCTATAAGTGACACTAACGGCGGAGGGGCAAAACTGAGCATACCTAAAAATTAGGGGGAAAACTGAGTAGTGGGTTCGAGTTAAGGGCATAGATGTAAGTGTCCCAAAATTATGTGACAATACTGGAGCAATTGCCTTAGCGAAGGAATCTAGATTTCACAAAAGAACCAAACACATCAAGAGACGCTTCAACTCCATCCGTGATCAAGTCAAGGGGGGAGACATAGAGATTTGAAAATACATATGGATCTGAATGTAGCAGACCCATTGATACGTCTCCAACGTATCTATAATTTTGTATTGTTCCATGCTATTATATTATCTGTTTTGGATGTTTTATATGCGTTCATATGCTATTTTATATGATTTTTGGGACTAACCTATTAACCTAGAGCCCAGTGCTAGTTCATGTTTTTTCCTTGTTTTAGAGTTTCACAGAAAAGGAAAACCAAACGGAGTCCAAACGGAATAAAACTTTCGCGGTGATTTTTCTTGGACCAAAAGACACCCAGGAGACTTGGAGTGCAAGTGAGAAGAGCCACGAGGCGGCTACAAGGGTGGAGGGCGCGCCCCCCAACCTTGTGGGCCCCTCGGTGACCCCCTGACCTAGATCTTCCTCCTATATATTCTCATATACCCCAAAAACTTCCAGGGGAGCCACGAAACCACTTTTCCACCGCGAAAACCTTCTGTACCCGTGAAATCCCATCTTGGGGCCTTTTCCGGCATCCTGCCGGAGGGGGAAACGATCACGGTGGGCTTCTACATCAACACCATTACCACTCCGATGAAACATGAGTTGTTTACCACAGACTTATGGGTCCAGAGCTAGTAGCTAGATGGCTTCTTCTCTCTCTTTGATTCTCAATACAAAGTTCTCCTCGATGTTCTTGGAGATCTATTTGATGTAATACTCTTTTGCGGTGTGTTTCTGAGATCCGATGAATTGTGGATTTATGATCAGCTTATCTATGAGTATTATTTGAATCTTCTCTGAATTCTTTTATGCATGATTTGGTATCTTTGCAAGTCTCTTCGAACTATCGATTTGGTTTGGCCAACTAAATTGGTTTTTCTTGCAATGGGAGAAGTGCTTAGCTTTGGGTTCAATCTTGCGGTGTCCTTTCCTAGTGACAGCAGGGGCAGCAAGGCACTTATTGTATTGTTGCCATCGACGATAAATAATAGGGTTTTCATCATATTGCTTGAGTCAATTCCTCTACATCATGTCATCTTGCTTAAGGCGTTACTCCGTTCTTTATGAACTTAATACCCTTGAAGAGGAAAGGGTGATGCATGCTGGATAGCGGTCGATGTGTGGAGTAATAGTAGTAGATTCAGAATCGTTTCGGTCTACTTGACACGGAAGTGATGCCTATGTTCATGATCATTGCCTTAGATATCATCATAACTTTGCACTTTTCTATCAATTGCTCGGCAGTAATTTGTTCACCCACCGTAATAATTTCTATCTTGAGAGAAGCCTCTAGTGAAACCTATGGCCCTCGGGTCAATTTTCCATCATATAAGTTTCCGATCTACACTCTTAGTTTCCTATTTACTTTCTTTGCAATCTTTTACTTTCCGTTCCATAAGCCAAGAATACCAAAAACATTACTTTACCGTTTATCCATCTCTATCAGATCACATGTTGCAAATAACCGTGAAGGGATTGACAACCCCTTTATCGCGTTGGGTGCAAGTTGGTGTTTGTTTGTGCAGGTATTCGGTGGCTTGCGCATTGTCTCCTACTGGATTGATACCTTGGTTCTCAAAACTGAGGGAAATACTTACTCTACTTTGTTGCATCACCCTTTCATCTTCAATGGAAAAACCAACGCAAGCTCAAGAGGTAGCAGGAAGAATTTCTGGCGCCGTTGCCGGGGAGATCTACACCAAGACATAAAAAGTACCCATCATAAACTCTCATCCATCGCATTACATTATTCACCATTCGCCTCTCGTTTTCCTCTCCCTCACTTCTAAAACAATTTTTGAAAAGATTCGCCTTTTCTTCGCCCCTCTTTCGTTCGCCTTCTTCGTTTGCTCGTTTGCTGCCACCATGCCTGAAACTGGGGATGTTATCACTGAAATTCTTGAGGAGAATCTTGAAACTTGCTCTTTGGATCCCGGAGCTGAAAAGCCTCCTAATTACAAAACTAAAATCTTTCGTATAGGAGATGGTAATATTATGGGGAAAAATATTATTCAAGGATTCTTTGATTGTACGGGATCCTTGCCTATTACTAAAATAACTATTCTTCTTGAGACAAATTGTTATGTTGATGCTATTGTGATGCTTGTTGAGAAATTAAAAATAAAATTTGTGCATCCTCATCATGCTTTGCAAACAGTGTTTTATGAACTTCCTAAAATCAATCACCCTATAGCTAAAAAAGATCGCCACTATTATTCTTATGCATGAATTTGATTTTATTATCCAAGAAGCTAGGGATATTTTTGCTTTCTATAAAAAGGATGTTGAACAACCTCCAATTATAGACATCCTTCATGATAAAGAAACTATGTGTAGTTTGGAATCTAGGGATTATCAATCTTATAGTGAAAATCTTAGGAAAAGAGTTCCCCATTCTGAGATCTCTCAATCTTTGTATGTTGAAACCTTTGAGGAGTTTGATTGGATAACTAGGGGAATTTATGTGGGGTTTAATAGATATTGGTTGAATAAAGTGATGAAGGAACCCGTTAAAAATGAGCTACGTATTTTGTATGATGACATATATGGTGATGATTCCGATTATGGGTTTATGAATGTTAAGATCACCAATCAAAGTCCCTTTCATGATTTATGTTCATCTACTAGTAGGGAGATAAAAGAAAGAATAGAATTGTTTAGAACACCGAAGACGAGAACACTTAGATCTATTCGTGTTTTATGCCTAGCTAAGGGCGTTAAACAATAGCGTTTGTCGGGAGGCAACCCAATTTTATTTTTCTTTTTGATTTTTAGGTTCTATTTTGCAATAAATATTTCATCTAGCCTATTGTTAGATGTGGTTTTGTATTTTATTTAGTGTTTCTGCCAAGTAAGACCTTTGGGATAGCTTACGGTAATAGTTGACTTGATCTTGCTGAAAAAACAAAAACTTTGCACTCCGTCCCTGAATTTTTAAAAATCACAGAAGCGTAGAAAAACTCCGAGTTTTTTACAGTAGATTTATATACAAATTGCCTAGGACGTCCTAATTTTTCAGGATTTTGGGAGTAACAGAAGTATGCGAACTATTCAGATTACTACACGCTGTTCTGTTTTTGACAGATTCTGTTTTTCGCGTGTTGTTTGCTTATTTTGATTCATCTATGGCTAGTATCGGGGGGTATGAACGATGGAAAAGTTGGAATACAGTAGATATTACACCAATATAAATAAATAATAAGTTCATAACAGTACGAAAAGTGGTGATTTATTTTCTTATACTAACGGAGCTTGCGAGATTTTCTGTTGAGTTTTGTGTTGTGAAGTTTTCAAGTTTTGGGTAAGGATTTGATGGACTATGGAACAAGGAGTGGCAAGAGCCTAAGCTTGGGGATGCCCAAGGCACCCCAAGGTAATATTCAAGGAGGCCAAAAATCCTAAGCTTGGGGATGCCCTGGGAAGGCATCCCCTCTTTCATCTTCGTCTATCGGTAACTTTACTTGAGGCTATATTTTTATTCACCACATGATATGTGTTTTGCTTGGAGCCTCTTGTATGATTTAAGTCTTTACTTTTTAGTTTTCAACAATCATCCTTGCTATACACACCTTTTGGGAGACACGCATGAATCGTGATTTATTAGAATGCTCTACGTGCTTCACTATCTTTTGAGCTAGGCAACTTTGCTCTAGTGCTTCACTTATATCTTTTTTGAGCACGGCGGTGGTTTTATTTTATAGAAATTGATGATCTCTTGTACTTCACTTATATTATTTTGAGAGTCTCTAAACAGCACGTTAATTTGCTTTGGTTATAAAATTAGTCCTAATATGATAGGCATCCAAGAGGGATATAATAAAAACTTTCATATAAAGTGCATTGAATACTATGAGAAGTTTGATTCCTTATGATTGTTTTGAGATATGAAGATGGTGATATTAGATTCATACTAGTGCATAGTAGTGAATTTGAGAAATACTTGTGTTAAGGTTTGTGAGTCCCGTAGCATGCACATATGGTGAACCGTTATGTGATGAAGTCGGTGCATGATTTGTTTTTTTTATTGTCTTATGAGTGGCGGTCGGGGACGAGCGATGGTCTTTTCCTACCAATCTATCCCCCTAGGAGCATGTGCGTAGTACTTTGTTTCGATGACTAATAGATATTTGCAATAAGTATGTGAGTTCTTTATGACTAATGTTGAGTCCATGGATTATACGCACTCTCACCTTTCCGCCATTGCTAGCCTCTCTAGTACCGCACAACTTTCGTCGGTACCATAAACCCACCACATATCCTTCCTCAAAACAACCACCATACCTACCTATTATGGCATTTCCATAGCCATTCCGAGATATATTGCCATGCAACTTTCCACCGTTCCGTTTATTATGACACGCTCCATCATTGTCATATTGCTTTACATGATCACGTAGTTGACATTGTATTTGTGGCAAAGCCACCATTCATCATTTTATACATGTCGCTCTTGATTCATTGCACATCCCAGTACACCGTCGAAGGCATTCACATAGAGTCATCTTTTTGTTCTAAGTATCGAGTTGTAATTTTTGAGTTGTAAGTAAATAAAAGTGTGATGATCTTCATTATTAGAGCATTGTCCCATATGAGGAAAGTATGATGGAGACTATGATTCCCCCACAAGTCGGGATGAGACTCCGGAAGAAAATAAAAAAAATAAGAAAGGGGAGAAAAAGAGGCCAAAAAATTGAGAGAAGGCTCAAATAAAAAAATGAGAGAAAAAGAGAGAAGGGACAATGTTACTATCCTTTTTGCCACACTTGTGCTTCAAAATAGCACCATGATCTTCTCGATAGAGAGTCTCCTATGATATCACTTTCATATGCTAGTGGGAATTTTCATTATAGAACTTGGCTTGTATATTCCAATGATGGGCTTCCTCAAAACGCCCTAGGTCTTCATGAGCAAGCAAGTTGGATGCACACCCACTTAGTTTTCTTTTTGAGCTTTCTTAAACTTATAGCTCTAGTGCATCTGTTGCATGACAATCCCTACTCACTCACATTGATATCTATTAATGGGCATCTCCATAGCCCGTTGATACGCCTAGTTGATGTGAGACTATCTCCTTCTTTTTGTCTTCTCCACAACCACCGTCTAGTCCACCATAGTGCTATGTCCAAAGTATGAGAACGTCAAAAGTATGAAACAATTGCTTAGCTTGCCATCGGGGTTGTGCATGATTTGAATATTTTGTGTGATGAAGATGGAGCATAGCCAGACTATATGATTTTGTTGGGTTAAGCTTTCTTTGGCCATGTTATTTTGAGAAGACATAATTATTTTGTTAGTATGCTTGAAGTATTATTGTTTTTATGTCAATATTAAACTTTTGTTTTGAATCTTACGTATCTGAATATTCATGCCAAAATAAAGAGAATTGCATGGATAAATATGTTAGGTGGCATTCCACATCAAAAATTCTGTTTTTATCATTTACCTACTCGAGGACGAGCAGGAATTAAGCTTGGGGATGCTTGATACATCTCCAACGTATCTATAATTTTTGATTGTTCCATGCTATTATATCATCTGTTTTGGATGTTTTATATGCATTAATATGCTATTTTATATGATTTTGGGGACTAACCTATTAAACTGGAGCCCGGTGCCAGTTCCTGTTTTTTCCTTGTTTTAGAGTTTCGTAGAAAAGGAATACCAAACGGAGTCCAAACGAAATAAAACTTTCACGATGATTTTTCTTGGACCAGAAGACACCAAGGAGACTTGGAGTGCAAGTCAGAAGAGCCACAAGGCGGCCACAAGGGTGGAGGGCGCGCCCCCAACCTTGTGGGCCCATTGGTGATCCTCTGACCAAGATCTTCCTCCTATATATTCTCATATACCCCCAAAACTTCCAGGGGAGCCACAAAACCACTTTTCCACCGCCGCAACCTTCTGTACCCATGACATCCCATCTTGGGGCCTTTTCCGGCATCCTGCCGGAGGGGGAATCGATCATGGAGGGCTTCTACATCAACACCATTGCCTCTCTGATGAAGCGTGAGTAGTTTACCACAGACCTACGGGTCCATAGCTAGTAGCTAGATGGCTCTCTCTTTGATTCTCAATACAAAGTTCTCCTCGATGTTCTTCGAGATCTATTCAATGTAATACTCTTTGCGGCGTGTTTGCCGAGATCCGATGAATTTTGGATTTATGATTAGCTTATATATGAATATTATTTGAATCTTCTCTGAATTCTTATATGCATGATTTGATATCTTTGCAAGTCTCTTCGAACTTTCGATTTGGTTTGGCCAACTAGATTAGTTTTTCTTGCAATGGGAGAAGTGCTTAGCTTTGGGTTCAATCTTGCAGTGTCCTTTCCCAATGACAGCAAGGGAAGCAAGGCACGTATTGTATTGTTGCCATCGAGGATAAAAAGATGGGGTTTTCATCATATTGCTTGAGTTAATTCATCTACATCATGTCATCTTGTTTAAGGCGTTACTCCGTTCTTTATGAACTTAATACTCTAGGTGCATGCTGGATAGCGGGATGCGTGGAGTAATAGTAGTAGATGCAGAATTTCGGTCTACTAGACACGGACATGATGCCTATGTTCATGATCATTGTCTTAGATATCGTCAAAACTTTGCGCTTTTCTATCAATTGCTCGGCAGCAATTTGTTCACCCACCGTAATAATTTCTATCTTGAGAGAAGCCTTTAGTGAAACCTATGGTCCCCGGGTCTATTTTCCATCATATAAGTTTCCGATCTACACTTTTAGTTGCCTATTTACTTCCTTTGCAATATTTTACTTTCCATTCCATAAACCAAAAATACCAAAAACATTACTTCACCATTTATCCATCTCTATCAGATCTCACATTGCAAATAACCGTGAAGGGATTGACAACCCCTTCATCGCGTTGGGTGCAAGTTGGTGTTTGTTTGTGCAGGTATTTGATGGTTTGCGCGTTGTCTCCTACTTGATTGATACCTTGGTTCTCAAAACTGAGGGAAATACTTACTCTACTTTGTTGCATCACCCTTTCCTCTTCAAGGGAAGAACCAACGCAAGCTCAAGAGGTAGCACCATTGACTAAGCCTCTTCCACGAGCAAAACATGATCAACACCAAGACTCCATGGGTGTTGGAATCATTACAATGTAATCTGGATTATTGACTCTAGTGCAAGTGGGAGACTGAAGGAAATATGCCCTAGAGGCAATAATAAAGTTTTTATTTTATATTTCCTTATTCATGATAAATGTTTATTATTCATGCTAGAACTGTATTGATTGGAAACTAAATACATGTGTGAATACATAGACAAACACTATGTCCCTAGTGAGCCTTTACTTGACTAGCTCATTGATCAAAGATGGTTAAGGTTTCCAAGCCATGGACATGAGTTGTCATTTGATAACGGGATCACATCATTAGGAGAATGATGTGATGGACAAGACCCATCCGTTAGCTTATGATACATCTCCAACATATCTATAATTTTTTATTTTTCCATGTTGTTATATTATCAATCTTGGATGTTTTATAATCATTTTATAGTCATTTTATATCATTTTTTGGTACTAACCTATTGACATAGTGCCAAGTGCCAGTTATTGCTTTCTGCATGTTTTTTACATAGCAGGAAATCAATACCAAACGGAGTCGAAACGCAACGAAACTTTACAGAGATTTTTTTGGACCAGAAGACACCAAATGGGCCCTGGCTACGCTAGGGGGGTGCTCCAAGGAGAGCACAACCCACCAGGGCGCGCCGGGAGGCACAGGCACGCCCTGGTGGGTTGTGCCCACCTCGAGTCCCCCCCCCCTCGGACCGCCTCTTTGCTCTATAAATACCCAATATTCCAGAAACCCTAGGGTAGTCGACGAAAATTAGTTCCAGCTGCCGCAGAGTCCAGAACCACCAGATCCAATCTAGACACCATCTGAGATGGGGTTCACCACCTCCATTGGTGCCCCTCCGATGATGCGTGAGTAGTTCTTTGTAGACCTTCGGGTCCGTAGTTAGTAGCTAGATGGCTTCCTCTCTCTCGCTGAATTCTCAATACAATGGTCTCTTGGAGATCCATATGATGTAACTCTTTTGCGGGGTGTTTCTTGGGATCGATGAACTTTGAGTTTATGACCAGATCTATCCTTTTACATCCATGAAAGTATTTGAGTTTCTTTGATCTATTTTATGCATGATTGCTTATAGCCTCGTATTTCTTCTCCGATATTTGGGTTTTGTTTGGCCAACTTGATCTATTTATCTTGCAATGGGAAGAGGTGCTTTGTAGTGGGTTCGATCTTTTAGTGCTTGATCCCAGTGACAGAAGGGGAACCGACACATATGGATCGTTGCTACTAAGGTTAAAACGATGGGGTCTATATCTACATAGATAGATCTTGTCTACATCATGTCATCGTTCTTATTGCATTACTCCGTTTCTCTATGAACTTAATACACTAGATGCATGCTGGATAGAGGTCGACGTGTGGAGTAATAGTAGTAGATGCAGGCAGGAGTCGGTCTACTAATCTTGGACGTGATGCCTATATAATGATCATTGCCTGGATATCATCATGATTATTTGAAGTTCTATCAATTTCCCAACAGTAATTCGTTCACCCACCGTTTGCTACTAGTGAAACCTACGGCCCCCGTGTCTCTTTCTCATATTATTTGCCTTTGCGATCTATTTTCATTTGCTTTTATTTTCAGGTGTATTAAATAAAAATACAAAAATACCTTGCTACAATTTATTCTTATTTATTTTATTTGGCGTTCGATCTATCGATCTACTACAATTTTATCTCACGTCCGTTTGCCCATCTGGGGCGCCGCTACGCGAAAGGGATTGACAACCCCTTTTACACTTTGGGTTGCGAGTATTTGTTATTTGTGTGCAGGTGATGTTTACGTTGTGTTTCTTGGTTCTTCTACTGGTTCTATAACCTTAGTTTCACATCTGAGGGAAATACCTACCGCCGTTGTGCTGCATCATCCCTTCCTCTTTGGGGAAATACCGACGTAGCTTCAAGCCGCATCATAAGGAATTTATGGCGCCGTTGCCGGGGAGGATCTTCAACATATACCAGGTTCCTAATCACAAATCTCATCCCCTCGCAACTTACATTATTTGCCATTTGCCTCTCGTTTTCCTCTCCCCCACTTCACAAAAATTTGTCGTTTTATTCGCCCCTCTTTTTCGTTCGCCGTTTTCTTGTGAGATCTATCCTTTGGTTACAATCATGAGTGATTTCGGTATGGCACCAACAGATGATGGCCTTACTCCTAAGATTGGACGTACGGGCAATCTAGATGCTAATACTTTTATCTTGGGGCAAGGGAATGTAATGGGAAAAGAACGTATTCAAGAATTTTTCAATCGTGTTGGTGATGATGCTCCTATACTTAAGACTACTAGATCTTATGCGGATCCTATTTCAGCGCTAGTTCTGAAACTTGAAAGCAAATTTATCCATACTCATCCTACTTTGCAAAGATTGTTTTTTGAGCTCCTTGTTATAAAGAATCCTAAGGCTAAAAAGTTGGCCACTCTCGTTCTTATGAATGAGTTTGACTACCTAATACGGGAAGCTAGGGAAATCTTTGATTTTTATGGTATGAATCGTGAAAAACCTGTGATAGATGAAATCCTTTATAATAGTGATTATGCGTTAAGACATTTGCTTGAGGATAATAAAATCTTTGATGAGAATCTTAAAAAGGAAGTCCCCGTTTTAGATATAATCCAACAAGTTTTCAATAATGTTAATCAACATCACTCGGGGATTGTTGCGGGAAATCAAAGGGGTTATGATGAAACCCAACTTAGAAATGCTAAGGTTTATATGGATAATATGTTTTATGTTGTGTTTACAAAACCCCATGATGAAAAAACCACTAATAAAATTAAGAAGAGGGATGACAAAACTTAGATCCTTGCTTTATGCCTAGCTAAGGGCGTAAAACTATAGCGCTTGTTGGAAGGCAACCCAATGAATAAAATTTATTTTTGCTTTTTGCTTTCTGTTCTTGAGTGTTAGCACAATTATTCTACTGTTATGATTGTGTTTTTTGTGTTTTAATTAGTGTTTGTGCCAAGTAAAGCCTTTAGGATCTTCTTGAGTGATAGTTGTTTGATCTTGCTTAAAAACAGAAACTTTTGCTCTCACAAAAACAATTCTCATTTTTTACCAGAGCATGATAAAATGCCAATTCATTTTTTAGTAGATTAATATACAAATTGCTCAGGTCGTCCTAATTTTTCAGAATTTTTGGAGTTCCAGAAGTTTTCGAAATAGTCAGATTGCCACAGACTGTTCTGTTTTTACAGATTTTGTTTTCTTTGCGTTGTGTGCTTATTTTGATGGCTCTATGGTTTTCTTTGATGAGGTTTTGCCATAGAAAAGTTGGCATACAGTAAATATAATGCAAAAACAAAATATGAATTAGTTTGGTACAGTACTTATAGTAGTGGTTTGCTTTCTTTTACTAACGGATCTCACGAAGGTTTTGTTGAGTTCTGTGTGATTGAAGTTTTCAAGTTTTGGGTTATCTTATGATGGATGAATGAATAAGGAATAAGAAGATCCTAAGCTTGGGGATGCCCCGGCATCCCAAGCTATTATCCAAAAGAGAGCAAGCAACTAAGCTTGGGGATGCCCCGAGTGGCATCCCCTCTTTCTTCTAACGACCATCAGTATTTTACTCAAAGCTATATTTTTATTCATTCACATACTATGTGTTTTGCTTGGAGCGTCTTGTATGATATGAGTCTTTGCTTGTTTTATTTTGTGTTTTAAGTCTTGATTCCTTGCTGGACACACCTATTTGAGAGATCCAAAATTATGTCATGACTTGTTAGAATTGCTCTCTATGCTTCACTTAAATTTTTATGAGCTATGGACTTGCTCTAGTGCTTCACTTATATCTTTTTGAGCATGGTATGATTTAGTATTTTTGAAGAAATGCTCTCTTGCTTCACGTAGATTTATTTGAGAGTTAGTAAAATTTTCAAGAAATCCTCTCTTGCTTCACTTAAATTAATTTGAGAGAAAGAAATATTATGCTCATGATCTTCACTTATATTTTTTTGAGTTGATCAAGAGCAACAAATGAAAGTTAGTCCCAAAGTGATAGATATCCAAGAAGGATACAATAAAAACTTTCATGAAGATCATTGGACAAAATAAACTTGATTCTTAGTAATAGTTTTGAGATATGATGATGTGATATGTGAGTTATGTTGATGAGTAATTATGCTTTAGTGAAAATATTGGTGTTAAGGTTTGTAATTCCCTATGCAAGCACAAAAGTCAGTAGTTATGCAATGAAATTATATCCTACTTGTGGTGCATTATTCGGTGTTAATTATGCTTAATGCTCGCTTATGAGATTATTCGTTTCTTGGTTGGTCGCTTCTCAATCTTTTGCTAGCCTTCATTTTGCACTAAGTATGATCACTACTTGTGCATCGAAAAACCTTTAAACTAGTTTTGCCACATGAATCCACTATATCTACCTATATGCGGTATTCTTTTGCCGTTCTAAGCAAATTTGTATGTGCCATCTCTAATTTTCAAAATAAACTTCTCTTTTGTGTGTTCGTTTCGCTCGCGGAGCGGTGAGGGGTGGGTAATATTTTCCATGCTAGATGTGTTATTCTCACGATGAGCGTTTATTCACTTGTCATTGCACAAGAGTAAGGCAAAGGTATTAGGGATGCCCAGTCCCGAAATGAAAAATGAATTTACTTTATGTTGTCAAATAATAAGTTCCTTGGAAAGTGTTGGTATGGAAGGAAATCGTGGATACGGCTAGCCATGGAAAGTGAAAGTATGGTTGAAAAAGGAATAAACTTTATTTTTTGTTTGGGAACCGCCTATGATATATCTAGTATGGAAAGTGTTGGGAACTCTAATTCGTTTTCGTTGGTGGGAAGGATACACCTCCCAAAATGTTTTTATCTCTAAGTTTTTTTTCGCTTTGAGCTCTAGCACCTCTACAAATCCCTACTTCCCTCTGCGAAGGGACTTTCTTTTACTTTATGCAATTTTTATTTTTGAATTTGAGTCTCCATATTCTCTTATAAAAGCACCAGGCAATATGATCGTACTTGAGTATTGGGTGTAGCTAATATGCGAGTGTGTTTCATGAACAGATCAATGACTGAGCATAATGGGCTAGGGATAACTTATTTTAGCGTTGATATTTTGAAAGACATGGTTGCTTGTTGATATGCTTGAGTAAGTTATCATGTCAAAACTAGACTATTGATTTGAGCAATATAAAAGTCCAAATGTCCATGCTATAAAGAAAATAAATATGATATGACATGATAGGCAGCATTCCACATCAAAAATTCTATTTCTATCAATTACCTACTCGAGGAAGAGTGGGAGTTAAGCTTGGGGATGCTGATACGTCTCCAACGTATCTATAATTTTTTATTGTTCCATGCTGTTATATTATCAATCTTGGATGTTTAAATCATTTTATAGTCATTTTATATCATTTTTTGGTACTAACCTATTGACATAGTGCCAAGTGTCAGTTGTTGTTTTCTGCATGTTTTTTACATCGCTGGAAATCAATACCAAACGGAGTCCAAACGCAATGAAACTTTACGGAGATTATTTTGGGGCCAGAAGACACCTAATGGGCCCTGGCTGCACCTGGGGGTGCTCCGAGGAGAGCACAACCCACCAGGGCGCGCCAGGAGGCCCAGGCGCGCCCTGGTGGGTTGTGCCCACCTCGGGTGCCCCCCGGACCGCCTCTTTGCTCTATAAATACCCCGATATTCTAGAAACCCTAGGGGAGTCGACGAAGATCAATTCCAGCCGCCGCAGAGTCCAGAACCACCAGATCCAATCTAGAAACCATCTCGGATGGGGTTCACCACCTCCATTGGTGCCCCTCCGATGATGCGTGAGTAGTTCTTTGTAGACCTTCGGTCCGTAGTTAGTACCTAGATGACTTCCTCTCTCTCTCACTGAATTCTCAATACAATGGTCTCATGGAGATCCATATGATGTAACTCTTTTTGTGGTGTGTTTGTTGGGATCGATGAACTTTGAGTTTATGATCAGATCTATCTTTTTATATCGATAATAGTATTTGAGTTTCTTTGATCTCTTTTATGCATGATTTCTTATAGCCTCGTATTTCTTCTCCGGTGTTTGGGTTTTGTTTGGCTAACTTGATCTATTTATCTTGCAATGGGAAGAGGTGCTTTGTAGTGGGTTCGATCTTACGGTGCTTGATCCCAAAGGATGTAAGAGGAACCGACACGTATGTATCGTTGCTACTAAGGATAAAACAATGAGGGTCTATCTCTACATAGATAGATCTTGTCTACATCATGTCATCGTTCTTATTGCATTACTCCGTTTCTCCATGAACTTAATACACTAGATGCATGCTGGAAAGTGGTCGATGTGTGGAGTAATAGTAGTAGATGCAAGCAGGAGTCGGTCTAGTATCTTTGACGTGATGCCTATATAATGATCATTGTCTGGATATCCTCATGATTATTTGAAGTTCAATCAATTTCCCAACAGTAATTTGTTCACCCACTGTTTGCTATTTTTGTCGAGAGAAGCCACTAGTGAAACCTACGGCCCACGGGTCTCTTTCTCATATTATTTGCCTTTGCGATCTATTTTCCTTTGCTTTTATTTTCAAACCTATTAAACTAAAGATACAAAAATACCTTGCTGCAATTTATTCTTATTTATTTTATTTGGCGTTCGATCTATCAATCTACTACAATTCTATCTCACGTCTGTTTGCCCATCTGGGGCACCGCTACCCGAAAGGGATTGATAACCCCTTTTACATGTCGGGTTGTGAGTAGTTGTTATTTGTGTGCAGGTGTTGTTTACGTTGTGTTGCTTCATTCTCCTACTGGTTCGATAACCTTGGTTTCACATCTGAGGGAAATACCTACCGCCATCAGGTCGCATCATCCATTCCTCTTTGGGGAAATACCGATGTAGCTTTAAGCTGCATCAGCTTAGCATATTGATCATTCAGTTTTATTGCTATTGCTTTCTTCATGTCAAATACATATTCCTTCGACTATGAGATTATACAACTCCCGGATACCGGACTAATACCTTGTGTGCGATCAAACGTCACAATGTAACTGGGTGATTATAAAGATGCTCTACAGGTATCTCCGAAGGTGTTTGTTGGGTTGGCATAGATCGAGATTAGGATTTGTCACTCTGAGTATCGAAGAGGTATCTCTGGGCCCTCTCGGTAATACACATATAAGAATCCTTGCAAGCAAAGTGACTAATGAGTTAGTTGCGGGATGATGTATTATGGAACGAGTAAGGAGACTTGTCGGTAACGAAATTAAACTACGTATGAAGATACCGACGATCGAATTCGGGCAAGTAACATACCGATGACAAAAGGAATAACGTATTTGTCATAATGGTTCGACCGATAAAGATCTTCGTAGAATGTGTAGGAACCAATATGAGCATCCAGGTTCCGCTATTGATTATTGACCGGAGAGGTGTCTCGGTCATATCTACATAGTTCTCAAACCCGTAGGGTCCGCACGCTTAACGTTCGATGACGATATTGTATTATATGAGTTATGTGATTTGGTGAAGGAATGTTGTTCGGAGTCCCGGATGAGATCACGTACATGACGAGGAGTCTCGAAATGGTCGAGAGGTAAAGATTGATATATAGGACGATAGTATTCGCACACCTAAGTGTTCTCGGAGTGTATCGGTATTTATTGGAGTACTGGAGGCTACCGAACCTCCGGGGAATATATGTGCCATATGGGCCATGAGAGGAGAGCACACCACCACAAGGGTGGCGCCCCTATGGCATGTGGTCAATTGGAGAAGGAAAAGGGGTTCTGCCCTTCCTTTCTCTCTCTTCCCTTCCTTTCTTTCCTAAGGAAAAGGAAAGGGGGCGCCACTTGGAAAACCCCAAGTAGGATTCGGATCCTACTTGGGGTGCCCCCTGGCTTCCTCTCCTCCCCTCCCACCTATATATACTAGAGGATACCCCGCGCATTGCTGCAGAAACTCAACAATGATTTGGAGAAAAATGTAGTGTGATATTATGAAAGTAACACATTTCAGCTCAAAAAAGTAACATTGATGCTTTTCCTCAACTCCAATCCAATTATAGTGCTAAAATTTAGCTTATTTGGGTGTGTGAAGATGACATTGTGACTTACAGAGAGGGTGGCAGCTGTTTTCAAGTAGGCTACAATTTGACTTACAATAAGAAAGATAACATGGTATTTAACCAAGTAAAGGAAAGGAAAGGTTGCTCATAGTTATCCGAGCCGAACTCTGACACAACCAATGACCTACAAATCCAAAATGCATCTTATAAGATTTAGATTAAAAGAACAATTAATTGATAAATAAAGTATAATCTAAATCACTCAAAACAGAATGATTGCAAGTTTTCAGAAAATTAAGGCATACAGAAAGTAGTTTGGATGATAAGCTAAGATCGGCAAATGATTATATCCATGAGGAGAAAACATGTAGAGTTTGACAACCTTCTGTCCTAATACCATATATGCATGAAGTGTGTTAGGCAAGATGTTACAGGAAATAACATAATTATGAGCCTCAAGTAAATTTAAAATATATTTAGAAATAAGAAAATTGGGACACATAATTAGCTTATTTGGAGAAATATCTTAGCCTACCTAGTTGCTTTGTCTAGCCCTGATAGCGAGATCCTGCAATCAGAAAATGAAGAAATAAATATGGGTTAGTGCTGATAAATTTAATTTCCTTATTGGTGGACATGAATATAATGGTTAATAGAACACACAAATAGTTGTTGAATGGCTACTTTAGGCTGATACAGTTGCTATAGTGCTCAACCCTGTAGGGAAAAGGTGAGCAAACTGTCATCCATCTAATTTTAACAAAACAATGGGGTCAATTAATTACAATAAATACTACAGTAACCTAAAGAATATTTCTTGTCAGAATAGTCTTTCCATCGTTTAGTATTTTTCGTTTGCCAAGGTTTTTTGTGTGTGTCAATTGGTACAGACCAGTTGCTTTCGAATCCCCTGCAGAGATAGAAATCTGAAGATTAGTGTACTTCTTTTTATAGCGCAAATAAATACGTAAACAGTAAAAAGCCCCTGATTTGTGTTGATGGTATATAAGATATGTTAATCAAATTTCTTACCGAGTTAGAAATCTGAAGATTAGAGAGTACTGCTTTTATAGCACAAATAAACATAAAGTAAAAAGGCCCCTGATTGGTGTTGACAGTGGATATACAATATGTTAGAATAAAGTTAAATAATGTGAGTGTACTCTATCCAGTCCACCCTGAGTTTTGACACTTTAGTTTGTTCATAGATCCTCACTATTTTACCATCCCAAAACCCCTTGATTGTGAAATTATTCCGGACTAAAGATTGGATCGTGCAAATCAGATGAAGTTATTTCTCCAAGCTCACCTTTTGCCAGTGCTGGAGCTGCCCCCACGAACCGTGTTTGAAGCTGCAGTAGTGAATGTCGATTGACTGTCTCGAACCCCTACTCCCTTGTGATGAACCTTGATGAGTTCGCGGTCACATGATCGATGGTGCTACTAATGAGGAGGACGCCCATGACGCTATCGAACACATTCGCTGGCACAATAGATTATCTATCAGGATCAAGGGGTGTTGTCGATGCCCCTGCTGGAGGCCAGAAAGGTGAAGTTTTGAGAAGGAGATCTAAAAAAATGTTGTGAGAAGGAGAGGTAGTACCGCGGCATACATGGTATCCGTTCTCCGCCGTAGGATGCCCGATCGGTCGCTAGAACAAGTCGTGTGGTGACACCGAGCGGCCTCCATGGTTCATATGAACTGGACGTGGTGGCGCCCAACTGCCCAGTCATGGCCGCTTCCACATCCAAGAGCCCAGCCGCCAGAGAAGCCAGAGGCCAAGGCTGCCAGATTTGTTGGAGCTGGGTGTCTGCCATCGAGTGCGGCAACGAAAGCTCATCACTGCTGCGATAGAGCCTTCAAGATTTCGGTTGGGGGAGATGAGATGTGCAAAGAGGACCCAAACGGAGGAGCAGATGTGTTGGGGATTCGAGGATAGGACAATGGCTCTCCACCTTAAAAGAAGACGAAGAGGAACCGATTTGCGTCTCTGCCTTAAAAGAAGACGAAGAGGAACCGATTTGCGTACTATATAAAGAGATTAAATCACACAATTTTATTAGATGGCGTATTTGCTTAGTTGTTTTTGTTGAGGTGTTTTTTTTCTTTGCTTAGATGGATGGCTCTATATATGTTGTGACATGTCACGTCGTTGATGTGGACAGTGTGCATGATGAGAGAATAGTGGGGAGCAACTTCTTAATAACGGTAGATGTGGGAGGGGGCGCCTAGAACACAAAACATCAATGGTTAGCCGTCGCGGCGCCTCCACAGCTTTACACCCCGGTCATATTCTCGCGGTACTTAGGCGAAGCCTCGCGGATCACTTCACCATCACCGTCACCACGCCGTCGTCGATTTAAACTCACCTACTACCTCGACACCTTCTTTGGATCAAGAAGGGAGGGCGTTACTGTCGAACGCAGTGTAACTTCCGGAGGTGCCAGTCGTTCGGTACTTGATCGGCCGGAGCTACAAGAAGTTTGACTACATCAACCACGTTGTCAAACGCTTCCGCTTACGATCTACGAGGGTACGTAGACACAATCTCCCCCTCGTTGCTATGCATCTCCATGGATAGATCATTGCGTGTGCGTAGAATTTTTTTGTTTTCCAGGCATCGATTCCCAACAGTGCCATCATGAGCCAGGTCTATCTGTAGATGATATACACGAGTAGAACACAACGAGTTGTGGGCGGTGATAGTCATACTGCTTACCACCAACGTCTTATTTTGATTCGGCGTTATTGTGGGGTGAAGCGGCCCGGACCAACCTTACATGTCCACGCACATGAGACCGGTTCCACCGAAATACATGCAACTAGTTTTGCATAAAGGTGGCTGGCGGGTATCTGTTTCTCCTACTTTAGTAGAATCGAATTTGACTACGGCCGGTCCTTGAAGAAGGTTAAAAAAGCAAACTTGATGAAACATCATTGTGGTTCGATGCGTAGGTAAGAATGGTTCTTGCTAGAAGCCCATAGCAGCCACGTAAAACTTGCAACAACAAAGTAGAGGACGTCTAACTTGTTTTTGCAGGGCATGTTTGATAACCCACAAGTATAGGGGATCGCAACAGTTTTCGAGGGTAGAGTATTCAACCCAAATTTATTGATTCGACACAAGGGGAGCCAAAGAATATTCTCAAGTATTAGCAGCTGAGTTGTCAATCCAACCACACCTGAAAGACTTAATCTCTGCAGCAAAGTATTTAGTAGCAAAGTAGTATGGAAGTAACGGTAACAGTGGCAAAAGCAACAGTAGTAGTTTTGTAGCAATCATAACAGTGGCAACGGAAAAGTAATGGAGCAAAGATCAATATGAAACGAGCTCATAGGCAATGGATCAATGATGGATAATTATGTCGGATGGCATTCATCATGCAACGGTTATAACATAGGGTGACACAGAACTAGCTCCAATTCATCAATACAATGTAGGCATGTATTCCAAATAAAGTCATACGTGCTTATGGAAAAGAATTTGCATAACATCTTTTGTCCTACTCTCCCGTGGCAGTGGGGTCCTATTGGAAACTAAGGGATATTAAGGCCTCTTTTTGATAGAGTACCGGACCAAAGCATTAACACTTAGTGAATACATGAACTCCTCAAACTACGGTCATCACCGGGAAGTGTCCCGACTATTGTCACTCCGGGCGTTGCCAAAATCAGGAGGAAATGTTTATGGACCAAGAAGACTGAACAAGGAGACAAGTGTAAGTCACTCGCAGCTTGGGACTTGGTATGTAAACCTAAGGAATGTGGTGGCCTAGGTGTTCTGAATTTGAAAGTTCAAAGTGATGCCCTGCTACTCAAATACCTCCACAAGTTTTATAATCATCATGATCTTCCGTGGGTCCAGCTCATATGGTCCACGTACTACAGTTCAAAAATTCCACATGCTTCAGACGCATGCGGCTCATTCTGGTGGAGAGACGTCACGAAACTCATGCCAATCTATAGAGGGATTGCTCATGCTCAAATCTCCAACGGTTCGTATGTTTTGTTTTGGAAAGATCAGTGGTCAAACAACATCCTTGCGGAATCCTTCCCCAGGGCCTTTTCTTATGCAATCAATGAGGGTATTTCGGTCCAGGGATTCCTAACTGCAACATCTCTAAATCAGACGTTCCATTTACCTCTCGCTAGCCAAGATTTTGATGAAGTGAAAGATTTGCAACTTCAAATGGCAAGCATGTCTCTAAATGAAGCAACGGACAGCTGGACTTACATATGGGGCTCGAGAACTTACTCCACAAGACAGATACTATACATACTACTTTAGAGACATGCAGGCCCATGACACGTTCAAGTGGATATGGAAATCAAGGGCCACGATGAAAATTAAAGTTTTTGGTTGGCTCCTCCTGGTTGATCGGTTAAACACACACAACATGCTCAACAGAAGACATTATAATATTGGAGACAACCACAGTTGTCATCTATGCGACTCTACTGATGAAGAAACTCTGGAACACCTTTTCTTCGAGTGCCCCTTCAGCTCCCATTGCTGGGATGCACTCCATATTTCTTGGGCTGCGGGGGAGACAACATTCCAAAGGATATCAGTAGTCAAACTTGGCTGGAACCGACCCCTCTTCATGGGAACATTTCTGATGGCTGCGTGGAGTATTTGGAAGGAGAGGAATAACAAGCATTTTAGGAGAATTGCACCATCAAAAGATCTTGGCTAAAAATATTCAAGGAAGACTTGTATATCCTCACTCATAGGGTGAAGGAGAAGCACAAAGACCACATCACATCCATCCTAGCCCCTTTAGCTTAGTATTTTAATCTACCCCATCTCAGGGGACGTAACAAAAACTTTGTACACTATGAGTCATTCTTTAATTTAATTCACAAGAGGAGGTTCTCCCTCACATTATGCTCAAAAAACATGTAGTAGGTGACTCTAACTTGCAAGATAGGGTCAAGAACTCAAATATATTCATGAAAGCATAATAGGTTCAAATATGAAATCATGGCACTCGGGCCCTAGTGACAAGTATTACGCATGGCAAAGTCATAGCAACATCAATCTTAGAACATTGTGGATACTAGGATCAAACCCTAACAAAACTAACTCGATTACATGGTAAATCTCATCCAACCCATCACCGTCCAGCAAGCCTACGATGGGATTACTCACGCACGGTGGTGAGCATCATGAAATTGGTGATGGAGGATGGTTGATGATGACGATGGCGACGATTTCCCCTCTCCGGAGCCCAAAACGGACTCCAGATCTACCCTCCTGAGGAAGAACGGGGCTTGGAGGCGGCTCCGTATCGTAAAACGCGATGAATCCTTCTCTCTGGTTTTTTCTCCTCGAACATGAATATATGGAGTTGGAATTAAGGTCGGTGGAGGTCCAGGGGGCCCACAAGGACGGAGGGCGTGCCCAGGGGGGTGGGCGCTCCCCCCACCCTTGTGGCCAGGGTGTGGGCCCCCTTCGGTTGATTCTTTCGCCAATTTTTTTATTAATTCCAAAAATGCTTTGTGAATTTTCAGGCCATTCCGGTAACTTTTATTTCTGCACAAAAATAACACCATGGCAATTTTGCTGAAAACAGCGTCAGTCCCGGTTAGTTCCATTCAAATCATGCAAGTTAGAGTCCAAAACAAGGGCAAAAGAGTTTGGAAAAGTATATACGATGGAGACGTATTAACTCCCCCAAGCTTAACCCATTGCTTGTCCTCTAGCAATTCAGTTGACAAACTGAAAGTGATAAAGAAAAACTTTTACAAACTCTGTTTGATCTTGTTGTTGCAAATATGTAAAGCCAGTATTCAAGTTTTTAGCAAAGATTATGAACTAACCATATTCACAATAACATTTAGGTCTCACACTCATATCAATGGCATAATCAACTAGCGAGCAATAATAATAAATCTCGGATGACAACATTTTCTCAAAACAATCATGATACGATATAACAAGATGGTATCTCACTAGCCTTTCTGATACCGCAAAACATAAATGCAGAGCACCCCTGAAGATCAAGGACTGACTAGACATTGTAATTCATGGTAAAAGAGATCCAGTGACAGTCATACTCAATATAAATTAATAACAATGCATGCAAATGACAGTGGTGCTCTCTAACTAGTGTTTTTATAAGAGGATGATGACTCAACTATAGAAGTAAATAGATAGGCCCTTCGCAGAGGGAAGCAGGGATTTGCAGAGGTGCCACAGCTCGAGTTTTTAAGGCAGAGATAAATAATATTTTGAGCGGCATGCTTTTCATTTTCAACATAACAACTAAGAGATATCGGTATCTTCCATGCTACATACATTATAGGCGGTTCCCAAACCGAATGGTAAAGTTTATACCCCCCACCACCACCACCAACAAGCACATTCTAGGCTAGTCCGAAACAATGGGTACCGTCCAACTAACAACAATCCTGGGGGATTTTTGTTTGCAATTATTTTGATTTGATTTGAGCATGGGACTGGGCGTCCCGGTTACTGATGTCTACTATGCAACTTTATTCTTGTAGACTCGTGTTGGGCCTCCAAGCGCAAAGTTTTGTAGGATAGTAGCAATTTTCCCTCAAGTGGATGACCTAAAGTTTATCAATCTATGGGAGGTGTAGGATGAAGATGGTCTCTATCAAACAACCCTGCAACCAAATACAAGAAATCTCTTGTGTCCCCAACACACCGAATACAATGGAAAATTGTATAGGTGCACTAGTTCGGCGAAGAGATGGTGATAAAAGTGTAATATTGATGGTAGAAATATATTTTTATAATCTGAATAAATAAAAACAGCAAGGTAGCAAATAGTAAATAGGCACAAAAATGGTATTGCAATGCTTGAAAATGAGGCCTAGGGTCCGTACTTTCGCTAGTGCAATCTCTTAATAGTGCTAATATAATTGGATCATATAACCACCCCTCAAAGTGCAATGAAAAATCACTCCAAAGTTCCTATCTAGCGGAGAACATAAGAAGAAATCGTTTGTAGGGTACGAGACCACCTCGAAGCTATTCTTTCCGATCGATCTACCCAAGAGTTTGTACTAAAATAACACCAAATAATTTTAGATTCATAATACTAAATCGGACACAAAGAACCTCAAAGAGTGCCCCAATATTTCTACCGGAAAAACAAAAGATGAGAACGTGCATCATCCCCTATGCATAGATTACCCCAATGTCACCGCGGGAATCCGTGAGTTGAATGCCAAAACACATATCAAGTGAATCAATATGATACCCCATTATCACCACGAGTATTCATATGCAAGACATATATCAAGTGCTCTCAATCCATAAAAGTATTCAATCCGATAACAACAAAATCTCAAAGGGAAAAACTCAATTCATCACAACAAGATAGAGAGGGGAAAATGCCATATGATCCGACTATATTAACAAAGCCCGCGATACATCAAGATCGTGACATCTCAAGAACACGAGAGAGAGAGAGAGAGATTAAACACATAGCTACTGGTACAAACCCTCAGCCCCGAGGGTGGATTACTCCCTCCTCATCGTGGTGGCCACCGGGATGATGAAGATGGCCACCAGAGATAATTCCCCCCTCCGCAGAGTGCCGGAACAGGGTCTAGATTGGTTTTCGATGGCTACTGAGCCCTGCAGCGGTGGAACTTATGATCTAGGTTAACTTCTGATGGTTTATCTATTTATAGGAAGTTTTGGTGTTGGTTTCGCGCTAAGATGGGCCTCGAGGTGAGCACAACCCACCGGGGCACGGGCAAGGGCCCAGGCGCACCCCTGTGTCTTTTGCCCTACTCCTTCACCTCCTGGTCCTTCCACGAAGCTTCGGGGGTCTCTTTTGTTCCCAAAAAAATCGTCAAAAAGTTTCATCTCATTTGGAGAACTTCCATTTCTGCACAAAAAACAACACCATGGTAGTTCTGCTGAAATCAGCGTCAGTCCGGGTTAGTTCCATGCAAATCATACCAAAACCATATAAAATTGTTGTAAATATGGCATGAATACTTCATAAATTATAGATATGTTGGAGACGTATCAGTTACTAGCCATTTTCTCATGAATGATGAGCGGAGTCCACTCATCGTGAGAATAACCCACCTAGCATGGAAGAAATGGACAGCCCTAGTTGGTACATGAGCGAGTCGACCGTACAAAACAGATTATCATTTGAAGGTTTAGAGTTTGGCACATGCAAATTAACTTGGAACGGCAGGTAAATACCGCATATAGAAAGGTACGGTGGACTCATATGGAACAACTTTGGGTTTAAGGAAGTGGATGCACAAGCAGTATTCCTGCTTAGTACAAGTGAAGGCTAGAAAGAGACTGGGAAGTGACCAACTAGATAGCAATAATGGTCATAAACATGCATTGGGATTAACAAACATTGAATGCAAGCATGAGTAGGATATAAATCACCATGAACGTAAATATCATGGAGGCTATGTTGATTTTGTTTCAACTACATGCGTGAACATGTGCCAAGTCAAGCCACCCGAATCATTCAAAGGAGGATACCATCCTATCATACTACATCACAACCATTTTAAAAGCATGTTGGCATGCAAGGTAAACCATTATAAACTCCTAGCTAATTAAGCATGGCATGAGTAACTATAATCTCTAATTGTCATTGCAAACATGTTTCATTCATAATGGGCTGAATCAGGAACGATGAACTACTCATATTTACAAAAACAAGATAGGTCGAGTTCATAACAGCTTTTCCTCATCTCAATCATTTGATCATATATCGTCATTATTGCCTTTCACTTGCACGACCGAATGGTGTGGATAATAATATTATAGTACACGTGCATTGGACCAAGCTGGAATCTGCAAACATTTATTCAAGGGAGAATACAAGGTAATATGGGCTCTTTGTTAGATCAACAATAATGCATATGAGAGCCACTGAACATTTTCATCGTGGTCTTCTCCTCTTGACCCCCAAAGAAGAGAAAAGAATTTCAAAGAAACACACTGAAATGTTTTTGGAGTTTTTGTTTTTCTGAAGAAAGTAAAACAAGAACGAGAAAAACTATTTATACGGGAAAGCTCCCAACAAGCAAAAGAACAACGAGAAATCTTTTTGGGTTTTCTTTTAACATTACAACTAAGCATGCATATAAAGTAAACGAACTATTTTTTGGTTTTTCTTAAGGCTTTCAAACACACAAGAAGAAAGCGGGAAAAAGAAATAAACTAACATGGATAATACAATGAAAAAGTATGAACACCGACAACTGAAATGAGTGTGTGAACATGAATGTAATGTCGGTGAGAATGACGTACTCCCCCAAGCTTAGGCTTTTGTCCTAAGTTGGTCTATGCCCATGTGATGCGGAGCATCCCACGTTCATCCCCATGTACACTCCGAATACTCTCCAAACCCCAAGAGGACATATGACGAGACCTCAAACATACGCCATGGGACACAAGGTGAACTCGCTCCTCTCCGAACCGTCACTTTCCACATGTGAGACATGGTTACTACCTCAAATGTATGTGCTATGCATGACCAGGAATAGGAGGAAGACCATGGACAAGACGGCGAGGACACCGACCGTGAAGTTCAAGGAGGCGATCTGCCCAGCCTGGAAGGACCGGAACAACCGCCCGAGCGGTACAACCGGTCGACTACCGCCCAACAACCGGCCACCTTTCTGTGATCGTGCGGTGCAAGGCCGGTACTGCACCGGATGTACCGGTAATTACCAAATGACCGGTACTACCGCCCCGACGACCGGTACAACCGCTGGCCCCTCCGACGTCCATCTCCAGAAGCGGCGCTGACCTCCCAGCGGTAGTACCGCCTTCACGTCCGGTACTTCCACCCTGCATGAGTTACCAGCGGTACAACCGCCCCCGTGACCGATACAACCGGCCTGTCTGCGCACAGTGTAACGGGCCAAGCCCATGTACCCCTTCGCCCTCACTTACCCTTCGTGGCTCTAGACTATATATACTCCTCCACCTCCTCCTAATTAGGGTTAGCGTTGATTTAGCTCATTGTTAGATAGAGTCATTATCCATATCGGATCTACTCCACGAGAGAGACCGCGGCCCCTCTTCGGAGAAGATCCACCTTGGATTCAATACCTCCTTTGCGGAGATGACCATCATCAAGACCTCCTCACGGAGAAGAACGGCTACCGTTTGTATCGTCCTTTGTTGACTTTGGATCATGTATCTCCCTTTGTGTTCATCGATCTAGCAAATGTGTGATTGATATTGTTGGTTTGAGTGATTATCTTGTGTTATAACCGTGATTTCCCTCGTGCTCTTCCGCTCGTTCTTCGTGTTCCTCGTAGGGATCCTCTCCAAACGTGAAAGATCGTCCACATAGGGTTCCGCCCTACATCATCTTGGTATCATGAGCCACGTTGATCACGTTTTTGGAGCCCCTACCCCGTGTTTTCTAGCTTGATTTTGTTGTTTTCGTCCTAAATCCAAAAATCCCCACCAAAAATAGCCCCCAAATTTTTTTGTGATTTGTTGGTTTGATGATGTTTTGTTGATTTTGATCCGTGGATTTGCTTGGTTTCAAGTGGATCTAGCTTTCGACGAAGTTTCCCCTCTTCCCATCCACGAAATCCATCCAATTTTGCCCCCGAAATCATCCATTTCCGCCCCAAAATCGCGCCCCGATTCGATCTGCGAAAATTCCCGACACGAGCGGTACTACCGCCCCTCCAAGCGGTACTACCGCTGAGCACCCCAAGCGGTACTACCGCCCCTCCCAGTTTCAGCGTTCCGAGTTTCACCGTTTCGGCCATAACTTCCACATTAGGAGTCCGATTTTCGCGTTCTTTAGCTCATTGAGAAGCTACTGACATCCCCCATCCCTATAGATAGGTTCCAACACCATTTGACTCCATAAAATTTTCCAAAATTTAGCAAGTTTGCCTAGGCCTTCCACCATATCATCCGCATAGCCACCACCGACTTCCGCAACCTAACCCATTTTGTTCCATATAGCATTAGTGGTTGCTTGAGTAGTGTTCGAGTCTCCTAAGTTGTTTCGGCTACTTAGGGACAATTGCTTCTTCATCAACCACCACCACCACTTCCGCATAGGCTTACCCACCATACACTTCCACCCCAACTTAAACCAATTTTGTTTTAGCTTTTGAGTTGTGGCTGGTGTCTCCTAAGGTGTTTCGGCTACTTAGGGACGGCAACTTCAACTTCGACACGTGTATAACCCATAATTCCACTTCCACATCGCCAAGTGCAAACCACCACCGCTTTTCCGCTACCACCATTTTGACATTTGACGTTTGAGATTTTGAGTTGGAGGTTTTTCCGTTTCCTAAGGTGTTTTGGCTACTTAGGGACGAGACTACATCATCTTGGTTTCTACATCAAGAACACCGCCACTCATCATCGCCGGACGGTAACCTCCATATCATCTTGGTATCGTGGTATCCCTCCATTGTATATTCCCCTTGCCATTGCAATGTTAACCCCTAGCCCGTTTTGCTTTACTTGCCTATCGAGACTAGCCATTTGAGTATTGCCGGCAACGTTACTTGTGCACATTAGTGATCATACTTCCCATAGCATACATACCATATCATCGTGGTGCATATATTGCTATCATATCTTGTGTCACAAGTTTGTTCCCGCATATACACACTTGCTATCTTGGTTTGTGCATTGTGCAAAATTGGTCATACAAAAAAAGAGAGAATAAGCTTTTAAGCAATGAAAAAGAGAGAGCAAAGAGCTTGTAAGCAAGTGCCATAGCATCATACCACATTGCATATAAGATTGTCATATCCGATCATCTTGGATCATCTTGAGAAACACCGAACCATACATACATAGCATACTTGGGATAGAAAGTTTATCCATTTTGCATCTTATAGGTTGTGCACAAGTGTCGATTCCGCCTATTGAGCAATCGTTCTAACGTCTCTCTTGAGTTGTGCAACACGAGCGTTTTGGTGGATTCCACATTTTGAGCTCAGTCCTTGGTTGCACGGCCCCATTTATCTATCCATGTGTGCGTTTCCGTGTGCCATTCATTGCTATTGGTCTACTTGTTTCGCTTGCGAATTTGTGAATCTCTTTCAACATTATTGACTCTTGCTAATATTTTGCATCAAAATTTTGTGCCACTATCCTCACCGAGCTCCACCATAAGCCTTACTTGTGTAGGTGTGAGAAACCGACAAGAATTGGTACCAATTGTGATATTTCCTTGTTACATCATTGAGTGATCATTGATCCATTTTCAACATCGGTCAAGGTACATTTGGTCAAGTTCTTCTCTTTCTCCCACTCATATTTGCTCGAGTCTTGTGATGGATAGGCAAGGCATTTCATCCTCGGTCTTCGACAACAATGACGGAATGAAAAGCTACATCAACAAAGCGTCTATCTTTGATCTACAACGACAAGTGCAAGGCGCACAATCAAGATTGCGAGAGCGCATCGAGAACATCTCCATCGACATTCATCACTCCGAAGCAAGGAGAAGGGACTACATCGACAAGAAGCTTGCCGCACATAAAGAGGAGCAAGATTCAAGGATGGAGGAGATTAGAGCCTTGATCAAGTCTTCTTCTCCTTCGTCATCCTCAAGGCGGCGACATTCACGACACAAGTCTTCGGAGCTCGGAAACGATGCAAGCGCAATTCGTCCACGTCCACATCTCAAGGGCGACCACCATCACGTTCGTGATCCACATCGTCATGAAGGGCAAGTCACCTCCAAGCATCATGTGCACGCATTTACCATTTAACGACATCTACTACGAGCTCAAGCATGACAACGACATCATCATCATGAAAATGCTCCACAAGCGCAAGTGCACAAGTCCCAACAAGCCCTACTTCACGCCAAGTCGACGCTTCATGAGCACAAAAGAAGACCGCGAGACGACCACCACCAAGACGGTGCTACGACTACAACAACCACTTCGGCATCTTCGCCAAGTGCTATCAAGGCATCTTCGCCTTTGGACGTACGGCATCTTCGCCTACTTCCCACGAGTACGCCTACTACGACTTCATCAAGTCCAAGGCGACCGCCTACGAGCAAGGGCGACACTTCCATCTTCGGAAGCCCCTTAAGGAAGATGGCCGAGCATGGGACATTCCCTTCGGTCATGGAGACGAGCTACAAGGTGCCAAATCATATGGGCCTCATACAAGACGGCGACAAGAAGGTTGAGCATGGGACTATCCCTTCAACCAAGGCGGCGATAGGAGTTGAGCATGGAGACATTTGCACCAACATCTTCCCGACACCCACATATCATGAGATGACCCAATTGCCATGTGAGGAGAGCCACCAACCCATGAGTGAGATGAGTGACTCCACCCTATATGACATTGAGTGCATTTCCTATGAGAGGATGAGTGTGACCACCACTAGTCCCACACTTGAGAGCATGCCACACATCCTATGTGAGGTTGATCGCCATTTGAGTGACTCCCCCAACCATATGAGTGAGAGCATCCAAGAGGGAGTGAGTGAGCCACAACACTTAGTGAGTGAGGTAGTTGACCCGGCATGTGAGGCCACCATGATTTCTAACGACTTAACCTCTACTCCTAGTGTGTTTTCTTCTTTGGTGCTAGGTCTCCTACATGATGACATGCCTACCCTCGACGAGTCCATCCCTCCAATGGAGACAACGATGGCCATGGTGGACGATGATACACCCCCCACATGGTTCCATCAAGATGAATATGACAACGAGTGGATCTTCAACACCTCACCAACAACACATGAGCGACACTCCGAAGGTAACTGTAACGCCCCCGATGTGGCTATATCTCCCACGTGTCGAAGCACGACTTAGAGGCATAACCGCATTGAAAGCAATGTCGCAAGTGAGGTAATCTTCACACAACCCATGTAATACATAAGGGAAAGAGGTACATAGTTGGCTTACAGTCGCCACTTCATACAATACATAAATAAACATTCATCATCCAGAATACACTCAAGGTCCGACTACGGAACCAAATTATAAGAAGATACCCAAAATGCTACACAGATCCCCGATCGACCCAACTGGGCTCCACTTGATCATCGTGAAAAGACACATAGTAACGACCACGTTCCTCGTCGAACTCCCACTTGAGCTCGGTTCGCCACCTGCACCGCATCGTCGGCACTCTGAACTGTTTTGGTAGAATCTGTGAGTCACGGGGACTCAGCAATCTCACACCCGCGAGATCAAGACTATTTAAGCTTCATAGGAAGGACAGAGTTGTTAGGTGGAGCTGCAGCAAGCGACTAGCATATATGGTGGCTACATTCGCAAAAGAGAGCGAGAAGAGAAGCAAAGCGCGGTCGTGAAGCTAGTAGCGATCAAGAAGTGATCCTGAACTACTTACGTCAAACATAACTCCAACACCGTGTTCACTTCCTGGACTCCGCCGAGAAGAGACCGTCACGGTTACACACGCGGGTGATGTGTATTTTAATTAAGGTCAACTTCGGGTTTTCTACAACCGGACATTAACAAATTCCCATCTGCCTCATAACCGCAGGCACGGCTTTCGAAAGATAATACCCTGCGGTGTCCCAACTTAGCCCATTATAAGCTCTCACGGTCAACAAAGGATATTCCTTCTACCGAAGACCCGATCGATCTCGGAATCCCGGACTACAAGACATTTCGACAAAGAATAAAACAAGACCAAAGAAGCCGCCTGACAGCCGACAAATCCCGATAGGAGCTGCACATATCTCGCTCTCGTGGCACACCGGATAAGCTAAGCGTCAGGAACCGACGTAATCCGAAGTTGCCAAGGAATGGTCCCAAGACGGTGCTCTAGTTTGGACCAACACTCGAAGGAGCACCGCCCGGGGTAATAAAGATGACCCTCGGGCTCGCGAAAACCCGGGGAAAAGGCTTAGGTGGCAAATGGTAAAACCAATGTTGGGCCTTCTTTGGAGGAGTCTTATTCAAAGCGAATCGTCAAGGGGTCCCATAAATCACCCAACCGTGTAAGGAACGCAAAATCAAGGAACATAACACCGGTATGACGGAAACTAGGGTGGCAAGAGTGGAACAAAACACTGCATAAGGCCGAGCCTTCCACCCTTTACCAAGTATATAGATGCATTAATTATAGCAGATATATTGTGATATCCCCAACAAGTAAACATGTCCCAACAAGGAACAACATCTCCTTGTTCCAAAAGGAACAAACTTCATCTTCACCTGCAACTAGCAACGCTATAAGAGGGGCTGAGCAAAGCGATAACATAGCCAAACAACGGTTTCCTAGGAAAGGATGGTTAGAGGTTTGACATGGCAATAATGGGTGGCATGATATAGCAAGTGATAGGCATCATAGCATGGGCATAGCAAAAGAGCGAGCAACTAGCATAGCAAATATAGAAGTGATTTCGAGGGTACGGTCATCTTGCCTGCGAAGTTCTCAGAGTTGTCGAAAGCTTGATCCTCGTAAGCGTTCTCAACAGGTTCCTCGTTCACGTACTCGTCTCCCGGCTCTACCCAAAGCAAGAACACAAACAAAGGAACCACAATAAATCACGGTGCAATGCACAAGCAACATGATGCAAAACATGACATGATATGCGAGATGTGATATGCACTGCGTATGCGTGCTCCGAAAGGAAAATGATGAACCAGGCATCAAATTAGCACAAGTATGCCACTGGAAAGATGAGATGATTTCGGTTGAAATCGATATAAAGATCACCGGAATCGGATGCACGGTTTGCAAATGACAAGCAAAACAAGAATGGCACAAATCTGCCATTAACAGCATGATACCACATAGCAAGCAACAAGAAATTAAGCTACTGCACCCAAACGTACCAGAAAAGCATATGGAAGTGATCTACTCAAGATGCTTGACAAAAGATGAACACTGAGCTACGGCTAATTCACATAATAACAGGTTCAAACAAGCATGGCAAAAGTGCAAAATATATCAGCTTCACAGACTTGGGGAAATTACTGAACATGGCAAAAACAGCATCAGGTAGCAATGTACAGAGCAAGAAAACTACATGCTACAGGAACTTATAATAGCAAAGCAAGGCATGGCACGAATCTACTCAAAGCATAGAAGAAAAGTCCCTTACTGATCATAATCCAAAAAGGATAAGAATATATAGTAACATCCATGTCAATATCGCAAGTTTCGTTAACAGATTCAGCAACATGGCATGTCAAAAACAGATAACAAGTAGGCATGTTTAAGAGCTCAAAGAACTCACTACAGAGCCTTTCATGATAAACTAAGCATCCATACATAAAGAAGACATGGCATAGAATACATACATGGCAAGAACAATATCATAGCATACACGGATCAACCACAACAACCTTGGCAAAATTGAATAACATGTAAACAATCTTCCAGGAAACATTTTATAGCAAAAGTAGAGCTCGATTGACTCAAGCTATGGCCCTCCATAATTGCAAACAAGGGCATTGATGGATAGACCATAACCATATGTTCAAAACATCCTTACTGAAGTATCTCAAAATATGCATGGATCTCTCGGTAGCATCAAGTTAACATGGCATACAAATATCAGCAAAACTGGGGCTGAAATCAGCAACATCATGAAGCCTAGTTTGCATGCTTGTGCTAGTCACTACAGAGATCACAAAAATACAAGGCATACACCCCTGGAAAGATGGCTTGGCATATTACAAAACGCATGTAGGACTCAAGTTCATAGGATGCACACATCAATCATGGCAAAAATGACAAAAGTGCATGTTCTGTTACGAAACAGAAACTAATATCACATAGCCCTCTTCTAACAGCATTTCGGGCATCAAGATGAGCTCGAATTAAAATGATGCAATGAGACGAAATGATCTACTCTTCGAGTCAAACATTTTGGCATATTACACGTATGAAACGGAGCTACGTACGCAAAGTTATGATGCGTTGAAATTGCCACAAATTAATCACTAAGATAAATACTTAGACGAATTTGGGGGGGGGGGGAAGAAGTCAACCATACGGGAACTCAGAAACAGCCCGAGACCGAGTCGAGGCCTGCTCACGGAGTAGATGGCCGGGCGGTGGCCGGAGGAGGGGCAGGTCGGTGCCGGGCCGCCTCGAGGAGGAGGACGCCGGGCGTGAGGCGGCGAGGATGTGAGGCCGAGGCATGGCATACGGGCGGGCAGCCGGGCGGCGCGCGCTGCGGCCGGGCGACGGCGGGCCGCCGAGGCGGCGGAGGGCGACGGCGGCCGGTCGCGCGGCCGGCGGCGGAGGGCGCGGAAGCGGGCGCGGAGGCGCGGGCATGCTGTGGCGCTGGCCGGGCGGGTTCGCCTGGCCGGGCGGGCGTTGGGCGGCGGCGCTGACGGGCGGACGTGTCCGTACGCCGAGGTTTTAGTCCGTGCTGGGATGAAGATGGCTAGGGTTTGGACCCGGATTTGGACGTGAGGTGTTTAAATAGGCATAGAGGGAGCTAGGAGAGTCCAAATGAGGTGTAGTTTTACCACACGATCGTGATCGAACGACGGAGAGCATGGAAGTGACTTAGATGGGTTATTGGGCTGTTTTGAAAGGGTGTTGGGCTGCAACTTAAAAGAGGCTTTTGCGAGAGTGCAGTTAACCGTTGGAGTACCAAACGAGCTCCAAATGACCCGAAACTTGACTGGTGGTCTACCGGTAGTACACCAAGGCCACTTGACAAACCTCGGTCCATTCCGAGAAAGTTTAGTACCCGCTCACGGAAAAACGTAAAAGGGGACGCCGGGGGACATAGGAGCGCCGGATTGCAAAACGGACAACGGGGAAAATGCTCGGAATCATGAGACGAACACGTATGCAAATGCGATGCACATGATGACATGATATGAGATGCATGACACGGACAAAAAGCAAAAAATGAAGAAAAACCCAACCAGGAGGGAATATCATATCACAATGCCGAAAATGGCAAGAGTTGGAGTTACAAATATGGAAAGTTACATCCGGGGTGTTACAACACTCCACCACTACAAGAGGATCTCGGCCCCGAGATCTAGGACTAAAAGAACTCCGGATATTCAGAACGGAGGTGATCCTCGCGCCCTGTGTGGCTTCTCGGTCGGAATGGTGTGACCACTTCACTTTCAGGAATTTGATTGACTTGTTGCAAGTCTTGCGCTCGGTTTCTTCAAGAATAGCAACGGGGTGCTCATGATGAGAGATCTTCTTGAAGGTCAATTTCTTCGAAGTTGATAGTGCGTTCAGGAGTCTTGAAGCACTTGCGAAGCTGTGACACGTGAAACACATCGTGCACATTTGCGAAGTTAGATGGAAGCTCAAGTTGATAGGCGAGATCGCCTCTTTTGCCAATTATCATAAAAGGACCCACGTATCTAGGGGCAAGCTTCCCTTTGATACCGAAGCGACGAGTGCCTTTCATTGGAGAGATGCGGAGGTAGACATGGTCTCCGATTTCAAAAGCCACATCACGGTGCTTGTCATCATAATAGCTCTTCCGGGCGCGATTATGCTGCTTTGAGATTCTCACGAATGACTTTGCACATTTCTTCGCTTCGTGATCAAGTCATTGCCAAGAAGTTGGCGTTCACCTGTCTCGGACCAATTGAGAGGAGTACGGCACTTTCTCGCCATAGAGAATTTCGAATGGGGCCATGCCCGAACTCGCTTGGAAGCTGTTGTTGTAGGAGAACTTCGGCATATGGAAGACAATCTTCCCACTTCATACCAAGGAAATGACACAAGCCCCGAGCATATCTTCAAGGATTTGATTGACTCGCTCGACTTGGCCACTTGTTTGAGGATGGAAAGTCATCTTTGAAACGAATGTTGGTGCCCATGGCCTTCGAAAAGAATCCCAAAACTTGGAGGTAAAGATGCTGCCACGGTCAAGAGATCACTTGTGGAATGCCGTGCAAGGAGACAATCCTGGATGTGTATAGCTCTGCCAACTGAGCTGCTGTGATGGATTCTTTGATAGGAAGAAAATGAGCCACTTTAGTAAGCTTGTCAATGACAATGAAGATAGCATCATTTCCACGCTTGGACTTTGGAAATCCAGTCACGAAGTCCATTTCAATATGATCAAACTTCCATTCCGAATAGAAAGAGGTTGGAGGAGACCACCGGTCGCTGGTGTTCGCTTTCACTCTTCCTCAAGACATCACACTCATTCACGAATTGAGCAATTTCTCGCTTCATTCGAGTCCACCAATATGACTGCTTGAGGTCATGGTACATCTTCGTACTTCCAGGATGAATGGATAGAAGGGAATTGTGCGCCTTGTTCATAATGACTTTACGTAGATCACCCTTAGGAACCACAATCCGATCCTCAAAGAAAAGAGTATCTTTGTCATCAATGTGGAAGCACTTGTACTTGGAAATGCCCTTGTCGATACCACGTTTCACCTTTTTCACCATGGTATCCGTGGAGTTGAGCCTCACGAATCTGATCTTCCAAAGTAGGAGAGACTATGAGGTTGGCAAGAAATCCTTGAGGAACAACTTGAAGATTCAGCTTATGGAAAGCTTCACAAAGATCCGTTGGAAGGGCTTGAGGATTAAGTCGTTGCAATAAGCCTTCCCGCTCAAAGCATCTGCAATGACATTGGCCTTGCCTCGAGTATATTCAATACTTGGGTTGTACTCTTGAATCATTTCGACTCATCGAAGTTTGCCCGAGGTTGAGGTTGGGTTGAGTGAAGATATACTTGAGGCTCTTGTGATCGGTGAAAATGTCCACTTTCCTTCCCAACAAGAGATGTCTCCATGTTATCAATGCATGGACAATCGCCGCCAACTCAAGATCGTGAGTGGGGTAGTTCTTTTCGTTGGGCTTCAATCGCGTAGAGGTATAAGCCACAACTCTCTTCTCTTGCATTAACACAAAGACCGAGACCTTGAAGAGAAGCATCACAGAAAACTTCAAATGGCTTGGATTCATCAGAGGAGTCAAGACAGAGCTGTGACGAGTTTCTCTTTGAGAGTATTGAAAGCAACGCCACACTCGTGGAGACCGTATATACTTCACATGCTTCGGAGGAGGTTGGAAAGAGGCTTTGCAATCTTGGAGAAATTCTCAACGAATCTTCGCAATAGCTTGCAAGACCAAGAAAATCATGGAGTCGCTTGACATTCCGAGGAGGTTCCCAATTCACAATCAAGGACACCTTCTCGGGTTAATAGCGATGCCCTTGGCGGAGATGATATGACCAAGATAAAGCACTTCATCAAGCCAAAATTCACATTTGGAGAACTTAGCATAGAATTGATACTCTCGAGCTTGTCTAGCACCAATCGCAAATGTTTGGCATGATCCTTCTTATTCTTGGAGAAGACCAAAATATCATCCAGATAGACCAAGACGAATTCATTGGTGTAGGGATTGAAAATGAAGTTCATCATTCGAGAGAAAGTTGGAGGAGCATTGACAAGGCCGAAAGACATGACAGTATATTCATAAGAACCAAAGCTTGTTCTGAATGTTGTCTTGGGAATATCTTGTTCACGAATGCGAATCTGATGATAACCCATACGAAGGTCAAGCTTGGAGAACACTTTAGCACCTTTGAGTTGCTCGAAAAGCTCATTGATGTTAGGAAGTGGATACTTGTTCTTGATTGTCTTCTTGTTCAATGGACGGTAATCGACGCAAAGTCGGTCCGTGCCATCCTTCTTCTGGACAAAAAGAACACCACAACCCCAAGGAGATGAACTCGGTCCGATCAAACCCAGACGCTCTTGTTCATCGAGCTGCTTCTTCAATTCCTTCAGCTCATTAGGTCCAAGCTTGTATGGACGCTTGCAAACGGGTTCAAAGGCCGTGCTCAAGATCGATAACGAACTCAATCGGCCGTGAGGAGGCATTCTCGAAGCTCTTCCGAAAGACATCTTGGTACTCACAAACGATCGAATCGAGAGATAGCATCCAATTCGCCTTCTCATCGAGAGAAAACAACCGAATGGTTTCATCACGAGCGCATAGATGATCACATCATTAGAAGAGTGAGTCAATTGAATTTCCCCGGCGGCACAATCAAGCCGAGCTTTGTCTTTGAGAAAGCCGATCCATCCCGAGAATAAGATCAATATCCGAGTCACCAAGAACCATTGGAGAAGAAAGAAATCTATAGTTGTCCATCTTGATAGAAACATCCGGAATCATTGTGGTAGCCCTCATAGAAGAGGCTGGAGAAACAACTCCCAAGGGTTTTTCCAACATTTCCGAAATGAAATCATGCTTTGCAACAAATGATCTAGACATGAAACAATGCGATGCACCGGTATCAAATAAAACTTTTGTAGGAATATCATTTACTGGAAGATTACCCATAATCACATCAGAAGAATCCTCTGCCTGAGCTGCATTCATCATGTTCACCTTTGCAGACTTGGGATTATGCTTGACCACTGCATTGCTGAAAGATTTCACAGGAGGAGGAGGCGGAAGGCGCCTCTGGTTGAAGCACTTGTTCGCATAGTGACCTTTCTCACGACATTTGTTGCAAGTCACCTCCGAGAGCGGACGGTGATAAGGAGCATTTGACCTTGGAGCTTGAGAATTAGACTTGTTCGATAGCTGGGTTGGGCGGGTGGGAAGATCCACGACCACCTGAGTTCTTCTCACGATAAGGCTGAATCGAACGGAGGAGGAGGAAGATAGAACTTCGCTGCTTAGTTTCCACTTGAGAGGAAGAAGAAGACTGAATCGCATCCCTGATTCTCTTCTTAGAAGCCTCACATTTGAGCTGGGCAGCTTCTTGCTTCAAAGGCCATGTTGTAGAATTCATCATACTTTTCTCGCTCAAAAGCACAAGAGCTAATTGCATATCTTCTCCGAGACCACCTCTGAATTGATAGATCATACTCTTTTCATCGTGGACGCCTTGCTTAGCAAAACGAGCGAAGTTTCGAACTGGATATTGTATTGATAGATGTATATGTTGCCTTGCTTGAGATTGCGGAACTCCTCACGCTTGCTTTCAACAACACTTTTCGGAATGTGGTGAGCTCAAGTCTCGTGAACTCATCCTGTAATGACACGACCTCCTCTCGAATCTTTGTATTGTCGAACCACTCAAGCAGCTTGGTCCTTGAGTTGAAACGAAGCAAACTTGACAAAGTCCTCGTGTCCGACATTGCTACATTCAAAATGTTTGCAGATGTCCACAAGCCAATCGTCGGCGTCTGTGGCCTCGGCTACGTAAACCGAAAGACTTCGCTGATTAGCGAGGAACCGATTGAGAGTAGCAAAGTGCGGCTGGTTGTTGCCTTGACCTTGATTGCCTTGATTGCCTTGCCCTTGAGTACGCTCTTGCAAGAGCTGCAAAATCATCTCGAGCATTGGCATTGGTGGCTGCCATGATAGCTTGCCATGCCTCCGGAGGCGGAGGTGGTGGTGGTGGGTTCGACTGACTCTCATCATTGCGATCCGGATTCAGACGCGTTGGCGGAGCCATCCTGAAGAGGGTGACATCTGTTAGCACTTTGATAGACAGATAGACAAGTTGAATCAACGGATAGAAATTGCAACATATAGTCTTCACAATAAACATTCGAACAAGGATGAACGAATGAATTCCAAAGTTAACATCACACGTCCATTAAGGTGAGAAGCCACTTAGATAAAGGTATGGAATCATCATCCGCCTTTGAAACAACTCGAATAGCACAACCGAAAACAAAACAAAAGATTGGCTTCTAGAATAAGCGGAACAAACACATGATAGAGATTTCGCCCAAAGTGTTCGTGGTGGGGCCACACGGCACGACGTCTGACGTCATTTCACGAATGACAAACAAGACGTCCCCGAATCAGCATAGCCAAGGATTCTTTAAGACGCCTCGCGACCATCAGAATCGACCGTGGATGGGCGGACCACTAGACGTTGGACCCCAATCTCAAATCATACATCTGTCGGAAAGATATCCCGTAAGCTACTAGAATTCCCACCTATAAACTCCTCAAACTTTCTCGGTTATGCAATCTGGTGTTGGGGATACAGGGACACAAAATATATCACCCAAACTAACAATACCTAGATCCAAATTGTATCCATCCGCTAACACATAACCAAGAAACCTTCGGAAATCGTGGTACCTCGACCTTCAAAAGCATCCGTTATACGAGTCATGGCAATACTCCCGAGCTCGCCCAAAGATCAAGTTATCGGGTTATCTCACCAACAACCGCACAAAAGAGATTTCGATGTCGGCAAAACTCGTATTCCAGAACTGCAACGATAAAATTGTGACGACAACACCTCGGAGCTCAACTCCCCGGGACACTGCCACAACCCCTAAATGTCAGCAGGCACCAAGAACAATGTTCTCGTCACAAAACCATCGGAACGATCCCAAGATACCCACGTGATCCTAAAAAAATTTTAGTGAAATTTGAGGAGAGGAGAGTCAAAACTTCTACGTCAGAGACCTCACAGCTGCATTTAAGGGACTGGGGAGCAAAAGAATCCTACTCTCGATATATATAATCCTAAGACTCAAAACATTTTCCGTTCTAGACTCAACAACGCCAAAGAACAATCAAGTAGGGGGCTCCTAAGTCGGGAAGGCTTTGATTACCAACTTGTAACGCCCGATGCGGCTATATCTCCCACGTGTCGGAAGCACGACTTAGAGGCATAACCGCATTGAAAGCAATGTCGCAAGTGAGGTAATCTTCACACAACCCATGTAATACATAAGGGAAAGAGGTACATAGTTGGCTTACAAATGCCACTTCACACAATACATAAATAAACATTCATCATCCAGAATACACTCAAGGTCCGACTACGGAACCAAAATAAAAGAAGATACCCCAAATGCTACACGGATCCCCGATCGACCCAACTGGGCTCCACTATCGATCATCGTGAAAAGACACATAGTAACGACCACGTTCCTCGTCGAACTCCCACTTGAGCTCGGGTTCGCCACCCTGACCGCATCATCGGCACTGCAACTGTTTTGGTAGAATCTGTGAGTCACGGGGACTCAGCAATCTCACACCCACGAGATCAAGACTATTTAAGCTTAATAGGAAGGACAGAGTTGTGAGGTGGAGCTGCAGCAAGCGACTAGCATATATGGTGGCTACATTCGCAAAAGAGAGCGAGAAGAGAAGCAAAGCGCGGTCGTGAAGCTAGTAGCGATCAAGAAGTGATCCTGAACTACTTACGCCAAACATAACTCCAACACTGTGTTCACTTCACGGACTCACGAGAAGAGACCGTCACGGTTACACACGCGGGTGATGTGTATTTTAATTAAGGTCAACTTCGGGTTTTCTACAACCGGACATTAACAAATTCCCATCTGCCTCATAACCGCAGGCACGGCTTTCGAAAGATAATACCCTGCAGGGGTGTCCCAACTTAGCCCATTATAAGCTCTCACGGTCAACAAAGGATATTCCTTCTACCGAAGACCCGATCGATCTCGGAATCCCGGACTACAAGACATTTCGACAAAGAATAAAACAAGACCAAGAAAGCCGCCTGGACAGCCGACAAATCCCGATAGGAGCTGCACATATCTCGCTCTCGTGGCACACCGGATAAGCTAAGCGTCACAGAACCGACGTAATCCGAGTTGCCAAGGAATGGTCCCAAGACGGTGCTCTAGTTTGGACCAACACTCGAAGGAGCACCGCCCGGGGTAATAAAGATGACCCTCGGGCTCGCGAAAACCCGGGGAAAAGGCTTAGGTGGAAAATGGTAAAACCAATGTTGGGCCTTGCTTTGGAGGAGTCTTATTCAAAGCGAACTGTCAAGGGGGGTCCCATAAATCACCCAACCGTAAGGAACGCATAAAATCAAGGAACATAACACCGGTATGACGGAAACTAGGGTGGCAAGAGTGGAACAAAACACTGTGCATAAGGCCGAGCCTTCCACCCTTTACCAGGTATATAGATGCATTAATTATAGCAGATATATTGTGATATCCCCAACAAGTAAACATGTCCCAACAAGGAACAACATCTCCTTGTTCCAAAAGGAACAAACTTCATCTTCACCTGCAACTAGCAACGCTTATAAGAGGGCCGAAAGCAAAGCGGTAACATAGCCAAACAACGGTTTGCTAGGAAAGGATGGTTAGAGGTTTGACATGGCAATAATGGGTGGCATGATATAGCAAGTGATAGGCATCGTAGCATGGGCATAGCAAAAGAGCGAGAAACTAGCATAGCAAAGATAGAAGTGATTTCGAGGGTACGGTCATCTTGCCTGCGAAGTTCTCAGAGTTGTCGAAAGCTTGATCCTCGTAAGCGTTCTCAACAGGTTCCTCGTTCACGTACTCGTCTCCCGGCTCTACCCAAAGCAAGAACACAAACAAAGAAACCACAATAAATCACGGTGCAATGCACAAGCAACATGATGCAAAACATGACATGATATGTGAGATGTGGTATGCACTGCGTATGCGTGCTCCGGAAGGAAAATGATGAACCAGGCATCAACTTAGCAAACCAAGTATGCCGCTGGAAAGATGAAATGATTTCGGTTGAAATCGATATAAAGATCACCGGAATCGGATGCACGGTTTGCAAATGACAAGCAAAACAAGAATGGCACAAATCTGCCATTAACAGCATGATACCACATAGCAAGCAACAAGAAATTAAGCTACTGCACCCAAACGTACCAGAAAAGCATATGGCAGCGATCTACTCAAGATGCTTGACAAAAGATGAACACTGAGCTACGGCTAATTCGCATCATAACAGGTTCAAACAAGCATGGCAAAAGTGCAAAATATATCAGCTTCACAGACTTGGGGAAATTACTGAACATGGCACAAACAGCATCAGGTAGCAATGTTTAGAGCAATAAAACTACATGCTACAGGAACTTATAATAGCAAAACAAGGCACGACATGAATCTACTCAAAGCATAGAACAAAAGTCCCTTACTGACCATAATCGAAAAAGGATCAGAAAATATAGTAACATCCATGTCAATATCGCAAGTTTCGTTAACAGATTCAGTAACATGGCATGTCAAAAACAGATAACAAGTAGGCATGTTTAAGAGCTCAAAGCACTCACTACAGAGCCTTTCATGATAAATTAAGCATCCATACATAAAGAATACATGGCATAGAAGACGTACATGGCAAGAACAATATCATGGCATACACGGATCAACCACAACAACCTTGGCAAAATTGAATAACATGTAAACAATCTTCCAGGAAACATTTTATAGCAAAAGTAGAGCTTGATTGACTCAAGCTATGGCACTCCATAATTGCAAACAAGGGCATGGATGGATAGAGCATAACCATGTGCTCAAAACATCCTTACTGAAGTATTTCAAAATATGCATGGATCTCTCGGTAGCTTCAAGTTAACATGGCATAAAAATATCAGCAAAACTGGGGTTGAAATCAGCAATATCATGAAGCCTAGTTTGCATGCTTGTTCTAGTCACCACAGAGATCACAAAAATACATGGCATACACCCCTGGAAAGATGGCATGGCATATTACAAAACACATGTAGGACTCAAGTTCATAGGATGCACACATCAATCATGGCAAAAATGACAAAAGTGCATGTTCTGTTACGAAACAGAAACTAATATCACATAGCCTTCTTCTAACAGCATTTCGGGCATCAACATGAGATCGAATGTAAATGATGCAATGAGATTAAATGATCTACACTTCGAGTCGAACATTTTGACATATTACACGCACGAAACGGAGCTACGTATGCAAAGTTATGATGCGTTGAAATTTCCACAAATTAATCACTGAGATAAAAACTTAGACGAATTTGGGGGGGGGGGAAGAAGTCAACCCTTCGGGATCTCAGATCCGGCCCGAGTCCGAGGCGAGGCCGGCTCGCCGGAGTAGATGAAGCCGGCGGTGGCCGGAGGAGGGGGCAGGTCGGTGCGGGCCGGGGCCAGCCTCGAGGAGGAGGACGCCGGCGGCGGCGGAGGCGGCATGAGGCGGCGTGGAGATCGGCGAGGCTCCTGGCGCGGCTGGGCGGTTGGCGGCCGGGCGGCGGCTGCGGCGGTTGGCGACGGGCCGCCGAGGCGGCGGAGGGCGACGGCGGCCGGGTCGCAGCTGGCCGGCGGCGGAGGGCGCGGCCCGAAGGGCGCGGAGGCGCGGGCGCGCTGGCGCTGCGGGCGCTCTGGTCAAGGGTTCCGGGCGGCCGGGCGGCGGGCGGGCGCTGACGGGCGGACGTGTCCGTCTGCCGAGGTTTTAGTCCGGCATGCTGGGATGAAGATGGCTAGGGTTTGGACCCGAATTTGGACGTGAGGTGTTTAAATAGGCATAGAGGGAGCTAGGAGAGTCCAAATGAGGTGTAGTTTTCGCCTACACGATCGTGATCGAACGACGGAGAGCATGGAAGTGATTTAGATGGGTTATTGGGCTGTTTTGAAAGGGTGTTGGGCTGCAACTTAAAAGAGGCTTTTGCGAGAGTGCGATTAACTGCTGGAGTACCAAACGAGCTCCAAATGACCCGAAACTTGACCGTGGTCTACCGGTGGTACACCAAGGCCACTTGACAAACCTCGGTCCATTCCGAGAAAGTTTAGTACCGCTCACGGAAAAAGCGTAAAAGGGGGCGCCGGGGACATAGGAGCGCCGGATTGCAAAACTGGACAACGGGAAAATGCTCTAATCATGAGACGAACACGTATGCAAATGCGATGCACATGATGACATGATATGAGATGCATGACACGGACAAAAAGCAAAAAATGAAGAAAAACCCAACCACGGAGGGAATATCATATCACAATGTCGAAAATGGCAAGAGTTGGAGTTACAAATATGGAAAGTTACATCAGGGGTGTTACAGTAACATAAGTGACGGTGCTTCTCTTGTCACACTAGTGGACTCTCTTGACATCGATTGCTCCCATGATGTTGACCCACCTATTCCCATGCTTCATGCTAGTGAGACTTCTTCATGCCTTGACTTACCTATTTATGATGAATATGATGATGAGCATGTTGAGTTGCCTAGTTGTGATGATATGCTCCATAGGATATCATGTGAAAATTCTATTGGTCACATCATGTTTGACAATCCATTGAACTTGTCATATGCTATGAGTGAGATCTCCCATATAGCCTCATTTCAGTCTCAACATAGTAACCATGCATGCCCCGTTAACATAAATCCCATTTGCACTTATGGCATAGATGACGAGATGATGGTCATTGGCTTTTGTTTTTCATGTGATGATATTGTCATGCTTCCTTTACATGATTTGCACAATTCATCTACTATGTCATGCCATGATCACATTGTTCCAAATATGCATTGTTTTGGATGTCGTCAATATTCTCCACGTGATGTTTCTACTCTTGCTCATGAGGAGACCCCCATAGTTTCCTCATACATATTAGGAGATCTTGATGCATTTCATACTTTGCATGATTGCCATAATTGCGTGCACCATATGCATTCCATGAATAACAATGCTCTAGATATTTCCCATGATGCATTACACAATTTGAGTCTCCATTATGCTATACATAATAACAAACCTCTCATGATGGATGACATGTTTCTATATCACGCATCTCATTTATTTGAGCATTGGCTATTTTGTGCTAACCAACACAAGCACGCAAGATCATGATGGATGATGTGTACATCTACCACGCACACACAATTTTTTCTTTGTCTTTGTTTTGTGTAGGTACTCACGTATACTCGTCAACATCTCAATCCCATGAGTTGACGAAACGAGCTCTTGAGAGCAACGTTGCTTTGGGATCCCGTGGACTATCCTTACCACTGTTCCCTTCGCGCAAGGACTACACGCATCTCTTTTACTTGGCTCTCACACGACTATGGGCTATTTACCACTTGTCACCTTATGCCCATACTATCGTGTTCACCTTGCATGTTATGCCTCTTTACATGATTTTGCCATGCAATTGTGACCCTTGCTTGCATCTACCCATGATTCACCATTATGCTACTCCTATGAGTATTTGCATGCTTGGTGGAGATCCATGATTTCTTTGTGCCCCATGCTATTGATGCTTGTTGTGTTGGGAGAGCCATGATGACCCATTGCTATTTACATATGGCTCCTCACCAATACATTCATGCTATTGTCCTCATATCTTGCTTTCATGTTTGTGCTATGTCATGTGATTTACTCATGCCCACTATTTGCACACATGACATGCTTGCCATGATTCCTTCTAGTATGTTGCATCTTCGCACTACTAGCTTGCTTGACTTGATCGCTATGATTGCTTGCTATGTTGCATCACCCATGTTCCACTATCACTTGCTTTCTTGGGTTGATGACATATATGTTCATGCCTCTCACTTGATTTGTCTTGATCATTGTCTCTTGTCTCCATTAGTTGCATCTCTCATATCACCTTGTGTTGAGTGCCAACTTGCTATGCTTATTGATCGTGGAGACTTGGACATATTACTTGTGATGCATGCTTGCTTACTTGAGCCTATTGTCTTTGGTTGTAGTTGCATCATATGCTTTCATACCATACCACACCTTGTTCTTTCTTATGATGAGCATGATGCATACACTTGTTGGGTATCTTACCACACGAATGTTAGGTTTTGCATTTACGCTAACCTCATTCGTTTTTCCGAGTGTTTGTCATGTTCGTTCATTTTGAAGGATTCACAAGGCGATACCGTCATGAGACATATTGGTTATGTGAAGGCATACAAGATGCGAACTCCATCATCCTTGAGAAACTCCTAAAGGTGACCTCCTTCCCTTTGAGCCATCCTCAAGTACGCATATTGGATGGGCCATTCTTTCATTGTTGTTTCCTTCTTGTTGTCTACATGATACATCTATTGGATGGAGGACCGGCTTTGGAGATGGACCCTATGGACCTTCAAGTTGAGGAGTTCTCGGACTTAGTGGATTCACCAACGGACCACCATTTCTACCACGACATTGAGCCATGGTACAACAACTCCCATAACAAGTTTGCACTTTATACATGGATTGACTTGCATTATGATTGCCTTGGTGCATCTTGTATTTCTATGTCATCCATGATATATGAGCCTGTGCACTTCCTTAGCAAATTTGTTGTGATCTACCTTGATGGCATATTCATACATCATGATCATATTGTCAACCATCAATTGCATGATAACATACACATGTTGAGCATCCATTGCCATATTCATGCTATTGATAAACCATCTCACTATAACATCATTTTGCACCGTGGTTGCATTGATCATATTTACAACACATTTGTGTGCACAATGATTGCATTTCCTCCCATAAATGCTTTGCATCTCATTCTAGATCAACTTGATAAGCTTCATGCGCTTTGGCACGACCAATCTTGCCGCACGGACTCATTCCTACATGATGGACACTTTGTGTGCGCTAACCATTGTATTTCCGAGTGTTGCTTGTGTTTGCTCTTTCTGCATGTCTCTCACTCTGGCGACACCTTGGACTACTTGGATTGCGCCATGTCTTCAACTTCGTCCAACTACAAGTCCGTCCACGACAACCGTTTCCATGGTGATGAGGATCATGATCCGAGGTCGGATCTTTCCCAAGGGGGGGGGAGATGATGCGAAGCATCCCACGTTCATCCCCATGTACACTCTGAATACTCTCCAAACCCCAAGAGGACATATGACGAGACCTCAAACATACGCCATGGGACACAAGGTGAACTCGCTCCTCTCCGAACCGTCACTTTCCACTTGTGAGACATTGTTACTACCTCAAATGTATGTGCTATGCATGACCAGGAACAAGGAGGAAGACCATGGACAAGACGGCGAGGACACCGATCGTGAAGTTCAAGGAGGCGATCTGCCCAGCCTGGAAGGACCGGAACAACCGCCCAACAACCGCCCGAGCGGTACAACCGTCGACTACCGCCCAACAACCGCCACCTTCTGTGATCGCGGCGGTGCAAGGTGATCGCACCGGATATACCGGTAATTACCAAATGACCGGTACTATCGCTTCGACGATCGGTACAACCGCTGGCCCCTCCGACGTCCATCTCCGAAGCCGCCGACCTCCCAGCGGTAGTACCGCCTTCACGTCCCTACTTCCGCCGCATGAGTTACCAGCGGTACAACCGCCCGTCACACCGGTACAACCGGCCTGTTTGCGCACAGTGTAACGGGCCAAGCCCATGTACCCCTTCGCCCTCACTTACCCCTTCGTGGCTCTAGACTATATATACTCCTCCACCTCCTCCTAATTAGGGTTAGCGTTGATTTAGCTCATTGTTAGATAGAGTCATTATCCATATCGGATCTACTCCACGAGAGAGACCGGCCCCTCTTAGGAGAAGATCCACCTTGGATTCAAGACCTCCTTTGCGGAGAAGACCATCATCAAGACCTCCTCACGGAGAAGAACGGCTACCGTTTGTATCGTCCTTTGTTGACTTTGGATCATGTATCTCCCTTTGTGTTCATCGATCTAGCACATGTGTGATTGATCTTGTTGGTTTGAGTGATTATCTTGTGTTTTCCCCGTGATTTCCCTCGTGCTCTTCCGCTCGTTCTTCGTGTTCCTCATAGGGATCCTCTCCAAACGTGAAAGATCGTCCACATAGGGTTCCGCCCTACATCACCATGGCTCAAAATAACCCTCTCCAGTGTACTGAGGAGGATCCTGGGGGTTCCACTGATTAGCGAGCTCCAATGGATCCCACTGATAAATAGACTCCTGATATGGATCAGGTGATGGCTCTGGCTCAGGAGCCGGGGATCGTGTCCCCTCCTAGTATGCATGAATGTCCGCGGGCAAAACAAAGTACCTGCCTGAATAAATATCGAACAAAGTAGGTGCAGGCAAGGTAATAATCTGAGAAGTATCCTCGCTAAATATCAAGATATAGATGAGTCTCTTTTCCTCATCATAGCGAATAAACTTATGTGCTACCATGCTATCATAATCTAAGTATATAGTGGGTAGCAGTTTCTCTTTTTTTCATAATGCCTAATGGGTATCTCGAAGCGTCTAGCAAGGTGGGAGGCGAAGATACCTCCGAAAATAGGACCCTTTGTACGGTTGAGACTCAACCGTTTAGCAACCATAGTGCCTAAACTACAATTTTTATCACGAAGTAAAGCATGGCACAAAATAGCAAGGTTAGGAGCACTAAGGCCCCCACTCTCCCCGCGACCAATTAAACATCTCCCTGCAAATAATGAGTAGTAGTGCAAAACAGGGAAATGTAAACTAGCCACTCTCGCTTCCGACACCCTTCTCATTTCCCCTATGGTGACTTCGTCAATAAAACCTTCCACATCACTAGGACGTGGTTCCTCGACGCTACCCTCATAAGGTAATTTACATACCTCACAAAAGTCATAAAGCGTCATTTCCTTGTACTCATCATATAAGTAAAAGTCTACCATGGGTGGTGATCTCGTAGCATGAAAATGAAAATTTTGCATGGAAGTATTAGTGAGTAGGAGATACTGATCACACTAGTCGAGGAGGAAGTCGGTGATGCCTGCATTCTCAGCCAAATAATAGAAATCATCATAAATTCTCCTGTAAGAATGCATCACATGGCCATTCGCACGGCCGAATCTCCGCGGCACGAGGCTTCTCTTTCTCCTCATTTTCTTTTTCCTTCGAGGCTCGGCTTGAGGAACCTCTCAACAATCTCCTCAACATTTTCTTCCTCTGAAAATTTTAGTGACTCGAAATAAAAGGGAACCCAAACTCAACAAAATTGACAGCAACTACTCCTACAAGTGCCTAGAGGCTATATCATGCATCAAAACTACTTTTGACCATATAAATTTGACATGCAAGCTCAAGAACAAGGTCACCACAATAGCAAAAATTTGCAATGAATAAAGCAGTAGTACAAAAACTAATTGGACCATTGGAGGAGTCACATACCGAAGAACAATCCCCAAAGCAGTTTTACGAATGGTGCTTTGAGCAAGGAGATCAAAAATGGCAGCAAAACAAGCAAGAACACGAGTTTGAGCTATGGAGTGATTTTTTCTAGAGGAAGATGGAGTGGAGGGGTGCTGGAATAAGTGGAGGGGGACACATGGGGCCCACAAGGTCGGCGGGTGCCTAGGGAGGTAGGGCACGCCCTCCACCCTTGTGGCCAGCTGGTGAGGCCCCCTGGTGTGTGATTAGTGCCAGAAATTCTCAAATATTCTATAAAAAATAATACTAAATTTTCAGGGCATTTGAAGAATTTTTATTTTCGGGACATTTTCTTATTGCACGGATAATTCAGAAAACAAACAGAAAATACTATTTTTCTTTATTTAATCTAAATAACAGAAAGTAAAAGACACGTACAGAAAGTTGTGCTTTCTAAATTCATCCATCTCAGGCCCGTCAAAAGGAATCCATTAACAAGGTTGATCAAGTCTTATTAACAAACTTCTTCCGAATGACATGAAACCAGGGAATTTTCGAATGACACTAGGTTACCTCAATGGGGTTATGCATGTACCCAACAATAAGAATATCATATTTCTTTTTGACAGTAGGAAGAGGGAATTCAAAACCTCCAATAGTAATAGTTGAAAATTTTCCAATAGAATTGATACTATGAACTTGAGGTTGTTTCTTCGGAAAGTGTACCGTATGCTCGATACCATTAACATGAAAAGTGACATTGCCTTTGTTGCAATCAATAACAGCCCCTGCAGTATTCAAAAAGAGTCTACCAAGGATGATCGACATACTGTCGTCCTCGGGAATATCAAGAATAACAAAGTCCGTTAAGATAGTAATGTTTGCAACCACAACAGGCACATCCTCACAAATACCGATGGGTATAGCAGTTGATTTATCAGCCATTTGCAAAGAGATTTCAGTAGGTGTCAACTTATTCAATTCAAGTTTACGATATAAAGAGAAAGGCATAACACTAACATCGGCTCTAAGATCACATAAAGCAGTTTTAACATAGTTTCTTTTAATGGAGCATGGTATAGTTGGTACTCCTGGATCTCCAAGTTTCTTTGGTATTCCACCTTTAAAAGTATAATTAACAAGCATGGTGGAAATTTCAGCTTCCGGTATCTTTCTTTTATTAGTAACAATATTTTTCATATACTTAGCATAAGGAGGCACTTTAAGCATATCAGTCAAACGCATACGCAAAAAGATAGGTCTAATCATTTCAGCAAAGCGCTCAAAATCCTCATCATCCTTTTTCTTGGATGGCTTAGGAGGAAAGGGCATGGGTTTCTGAACCCATGGTTCTCTTTCTTTACCGTGTTTCCTAGCAACGAAGTCCCTCTTATCACAACGTTTATTCTTTGATTGTGGGTTATCAAGATCAACAGTAGGTTCAACCTCTACATCATTATCATTACTAGGTTGAGCATCAACATGAACATCATTATTAACATTATCACTGGGTTCATGTTCATCACCAGATTGTGTCTCAGCATTAGAAATAGAAATATCATTTGGATTCTCAGGTGTGTCTATAACAGGTTCACTAGCATGCAATGTCCTATCAGTTTTCTTTTTCTTTTTATTACTAGGACTAGCTGTGTCAGTACTAGTTCTCCGAGAATCTTGCTCAACTCTCTTAGGATGACCCTCGGGATACAAAGATTCTCGGTCATTTTACCACCTCTAGTCATAACCCTAACAGCATTATCATTATTCTTACTATTCAACTCATTAAGAAAATCATCATGTGCCTTAAGTACTTGTTCTACTTGAGTTCTAACCATGGAAGCATGTTTACTAATAAGCTTAAGATCATTAACAGTTCTACTCATATAATCACCCAAGTGGTAAAGCATGTAAGCATTATGTTTCAATTGTGTACTAACATAAGCATTGAAGTTTTATTGTTTAACAATAAAATTATCAAACTCATCCAAGCATTGACTAGCAGACTTATTATGAGGAATATCACCTTCATCAAATCTATGAAGAGAGTTTACCTCTACTACCTGTGTCAGGTTATCAAGACCATGTATTTCTTCAATAGGCGGTAGATTCTTAACATCTTCAGCTTTAATACCTTTTTCTTTCATAGATTTGTTTGCCTCTTGCATATCTTTAGGACTGAGAAATAGAATACCCCTTTTCTTCGGAGTTGGCTTAGGAGTTGGTTCAGGAAGTGTCCAATCATTATCATTAGTCAATATATTATTCAATAGCAATTCAGCTTGCTCAACAGTTCTTTCCCTGAAAACACAACCCGCACAACTATCCAGGTGGTCTCTGGAAGCATCAGTTAGTCCATTGTAAACGATATCAAGTATTTCATTTTTCTTGAGAGGATGATCAGGCAAAGCATTAAGTAATTGGAGAAGCCTCCCCCAAGCTTGTGGGAGACTCTCTTCTTCAATTTGCACAAAATTATATATTTCCCTTAAAGCAGCTTGTTTCTTATGAGCGGGGAAATATTTTGCAGAGAAGTAATAAATCATATCCTGGGGACTACGCACACAACTAGGAGCAAGAGAATTAAACCATATCTTAGCATCACCCTTTAATGAGAAAGGAAACAATTTAAGAATATAGTAATAGCGGATTTTTTCCTCACGGGCAAATAGGGTGGCTATATCATTCAATTTAGTAAGATGTGCCACAACAGTTTCAGATTCATAGCCATAGAAAGGATTAGATTCAACCAAGTAAATAAATCAGGATCGATAGAGAATTCTTAATCCTTATCAGTAACAAAGATAGGTGAAGTAGCAAAAGTGGGATCATATTTCATTCTAGATTCAAGGATTTTTCTTTCAGCTTAGCTAACAGTTTCTTAAGATCCTATCTATCATTGCAAGCAAAGAAGTCTCTAGTAGTTTCTTCATCCATAACATAAACCTCAGGTACAACAGGAAATTCATATCTAGGGGGAGAATCATAATTTTCAGTTTCAGTAATTTCATTCTCTCTAACCCTAGCAAGTTGTTCATCAAGAAATTCACCTAGTGGCACAGTATTATCAAGCAGAGAAGTAATATCATCATAAGCATCATGCATAGCAGAAGTGGCATCATCAATAACATGTGACATATAGTAATTAATAGCAGGTGTAGGTGTCGCAAGTTTACTCAAAATAGAAGGAGAATCAAGTGCATAGCTAGATGGCAGTTCCTTACCTCCCCTCGTAGTTGAGGGATAGATTTTAGTTTTCTTGTCTTTCAGATTCCTCATACTGATCAACAAATATAAATCCCAAGTGACTCAAAGAATAGAGCTATGCTCCCTGACAACAGCGCCAGAAAAAGGTCTTGATAACCCACAAGTATAGGGGATCGCAACAGTTTTCGAGGGTAGAGTATTCAACCCAAATTTATTGATTCGACATAAGGGGAGCCAAAGAATATTCTCAATTATTAGCAGCTGAGTTGTCAATTCAACCACACCTGAAAGACTTAATATCTACAACAAAGTATTTAGTAGCAAAGTAGTATGGAAGTAACGGCAACAGTGGAAGGAGTAACAGTAGCAGTTTTGTAGCAATTGTAACAGTTGCAACGGAAAAGTAACGGAGCAAAGATCAATATGAAACGAGCTCGTAGGCAATGGATCAATGATGGATAATTATGTCAGATGGCATTCATCATGCAACAGTTATTACATAGGGTGACACAGAACTAGCTCCAATTCATCAATATAATGTAGGCATGTATTCCGAATATAGTCATACATGCTTATGGAAAAGAACTTGCATGACATCTTTTCTCCTACCCTCCCGTGGCAGTGGAGTCCTATTGGAAACTAAGGGATATTAGGGCCTCCTTTTAATAGAGTACCGGACCAAAGCATTAGCACTTAGTGAATACATGAACTCCTCAAACTACGGTCATCCCTAGGAAGTGTCCCGAATAATGTCACCCCGGGGTTGCCAGATCATAACACGTAGTAGGTGACTATTACTTGCAAGATAGGATCAAGAACTCAAATATATTCATGAAAACATAATAGGTTCAGATCTGAAATCATGGCACTCGGGCCCTAGTGACAAGCATTAAGCATGGCAAAGTCATAGCAACATCATCTTAGAACATAGTGGATACTAGGGATCAAACCCTGACAAAACTAACTCGATTACATGGTAAATCTCATCCAACCCATCACCGTCCAGCAAGCCTACGATGGGATTACTCACGCACGGAGGTGAGCATCATGAAATTGGTGATGGAGGATGGTTGATGATGATGATGATGGCGATGATTTCCCCTCTCCGGAGCCCAAAACGGACTCTAGATCTGCCCTCCCGAGGAAGAACAGAGCTTGGCGGTGGCTCCATATCGTAAAACACGATGAATCCTTCTCTCTGGTTTTTCTCTCCCCGAACGTGAATATATGGAGTTGGAATTGAGGTCGATGGAGGTCCAGGGGCCCATAAGGACGGAGGGTGCGCTCCCCACCCTTGTGGCCAGGATGTGGGCCCCTTCGGTTGATTCTTTCGCCAGTTTTTTATTAATTCCAAAACTGATCGCCGAGAATTTTCAGGTCATTCCAAGAACTTTTATTTATGCACAAAAATAACACCATGGCAATTCTGCTGAAAACAGCGTTGGTCCGGGTTAGTTCCATTCAAATCATGCAAGTTAGAGTCCAAAGCAAGGGCAAAAGAGTTTGGAAAAGTAGATACGATGGAGACGTATCAATGTTGTGATGTGATATGGTCAAGACATGATGCAATATATGTTAGGGATTTTTATTTCTGTGCCCCTGGTTCGTTAGTTCTACTCATTCATCCCCACGCTCTTAACTTTTGCTCACTTTTCCCCACTCCCTTGCCCAAACCCCTCAAAACTGGTCACAGCAGACGTTGCCGTCGGGTCAAAGGCTTGACCGTTAACTCTAACTAGTGGGGCCGCGTAGGGCCGAGTCCACATTTTGACCATTACGTGGTAATCAGTGGGGCCACGAAACTGACACTCACTGTAACCTGAATCAGATCCAGTCGCTTCCGCGCCGCCCCCTCCGCCGCCGTCGTGCCGCCTCTGCCGCACTCTTGCCGCCTCCGCCGCATCTACCCTCTCTCCCCATCTAGGATTAGGAAGCGATGTCGAGGGGCACCCCGTCCGGCCCATCGATCGTGGAGATGATTGGGTCCAATCAGAGGCTGATAATTCATGGATTCCACCTGGGTAAGCATCGTTTTCCTCTCAAATTGATTAGGAGATCCATAAATTAGGTCAGATTCGACCACCGCTGGCGTGAATCAATGCAATTTATCCGAAAACGCTCGCCTAATCGCGCCTTTATCTTATTTCAATCGAATAGGGTTGATCCTGCACTTGCTTTCCGGTTGGCGGTTAGAATGGAAACTAGCGAGCTGCGTGGAACTAAACCGTGTGTGATTTCTGGATTTTTCTATCCTAAAGTGGTAGAAACCAGCATTTCGTTCAGAGATTTCCACGAGGCACTCTGTTGTGAGTATCCGTGGAGCCCTGTCGATGTTGTTTAACTGAGATATTTCGACAGTACCGAGCAGAGATTTCTCCCATTAACTTGTGATGGGCATCTGGGATTGCTATTTAGTTTGAATGCTGACAGCCACTTCGGTAAAATCCATATCGATGTGCTTCAGGCACGCAAACAACATATCCCGAAGGGTGTTCGGACATCATATGTCTCTGCTAATAGCGAGCGTCCTCGCACTCCTTGTAGGTCGAGACCAAGTAAACCTAGTGGTTCTGAAAGCCACAACATGTTGGTTGCCGCTAATGCTGCCACTTCTCCTCTCCCTTCTGCACCTAATGTAGAAGTAGATGCAGAGCCTGACGAGGAAGTGCCTCAACATGATGATGAGGATGAGATTCTATTCCCTAATCGGTAGATACAAATACCAACAAAGCGATGGAAGATCAATATGCAGAGGAGCCTAGCAGTCGTGCTAGATTTGATGACACTGATGATGAAGAGAGGGAGGAGAACATCGACTCCTTAGTTTTACAAGAATATGATGGTGAGGACATGCCAACAATTGAGTGGAACAGGGAGAATCCTGACCTTACTCCAGGAACCGTATTCGAATCGATGGTGGACTGTCATAATGCAGTGATTACATATTGCATTCTCATTGAAAACTCTTATGAGGTTGATAGGAGTGAGCCAGGAAGATTCACTATTCATTGCCCTTATGATATGGAGGTTGCATGCATCCACTATGCGAAAGAGCAAATTGATTCGGGTATTACAACTGAATATTGTTATCAGATTATTTATCCATTCTATATTCAGATCATGTGTAGTGTTTCTTAATTGTATTTGACATCATTTTTCATTTTGTTTCAGATAAAAAGCAATCCACACGGGCACACTCTCCCACCTGGAGGGGGAGGGGGAAAGGACAAATCTAAGCTTGCAAAGACTAGGTGGGTGGCAGATGCAATCTTGGATTGGGTGAGGGAAACACCAACAATTGGTCCGACATCACTCCATGGGAAGCTATTTGAGAAGTACAAGATTAATGTACAATACATGAAGATTTTCTATGCTAAGGAAAGGGCCCTTGATAGGATTGATGGTCCATGGAATGAGAGTTTTTAGTTGCTTTACACCTTCAAAGCTGAAGTGGAGACGGCTAGTCCAGGGGGTGTTGTAGAGATTGACAAGCATACAGTTAAGTACAAATTAAAAGGGGAGGCAATGGAGAAGGAGTGCTTCAGGAGGGCTTTTGTTTGTTTCAAGGCTTGCTGGTAGGGGTTTCTGAATGGTTGTAGGCCCTATTTGGCTGTCGACGCGACTGCTTTGAATGGAAGATGGAGAGGCCAGCTAGCAGCAGCTTCTAGTTGATGGACACAACCTGGCTATTCCAGTTGCATTTGGTGTGTTGGAGGTAGAGAGTGAGGAGAGTTGGGTCTGGTTTCTACAGCAGTTGTGCAACATTATAGGTACACCCTCAGGTTTAGTTATACACACAAATGCTTGCAAGGGTTTAGAAACTACAGTAGAAATTGTATTCCCTGGAGTGGAACATAGGGAATATATGCGACACCTAGTGCAGAATTTTAAAAAGAAATTCAAAGTCAAAGTTTATGATGAGAATCTATGGCCAGCTGTAACATCCCAAATTTTCAATTTGGAATGTTATACATTAGATCATCACTGCATATCATATTTTATTTGCTTTTGGTTTGATCCTAGAAATTCTACGCAACTCAAGGACCCTAGGAGAGAGTTGGAGATTTCGTTATTTTCATATTTGAGTTTTCTCAAATTCTGAAAATAGGATCATTTGATTTTAATTATTTTATCTTCAATTATTTCTATTATAAAATATGAGAGAGGGACTAAAATGACTTTCCCAAAATAAAGAAATATTGAGGATTTAATAAAAAATCAAATAACATTTTATTTTGGAGTTTTCCGCTGTTTTATTTGAATTTAGGAAAAGTGCGTGTTTTTCAAAATTGCATTTAGGCCCCAAATAAATGTTCATCTTGTCCGGCTTGATTTTAGAAGTCGGGGAAATTTATTTCGGGATTTTTGGAGTCTGTTTAGTATTTCTTTTATTTGTTTTTTTGCGCGTAATTATATAAAAAAAACGCGAACCGACTTTGGGTCGTGTTCGGCCAAGACTCCGTCCGGCTGGGCCTTTATAAGGCGCCACCCCCGAGCCCGTCAGCCCAAGCCGCGCCGCGCCAAAAACCCTAACCATAGCCCCGATCAGCCGCCGCCAGACCCTGCCGCCCGACGCCGGAGCCGCTGCCGCCGCCGCCCGCCGAGGTTGACCACCACCCCGCCGCCAGCGGTTTTCCTCGAGAAAACCGTTCGGTTTTCCGTTTGGTTTTCGTTCGGTTTTTTTTTATCCGTTTTTTTATTTAGATCGGTTTATTTCCGGTTTAGTTTTTTTAGCGAGCGTTCGCTCGTTCGTTCGTTTTAACGGACGCGTTCACCGTTTAGTTTCAGAAAACAAACGTTCGTTCGTTAATCTGTTCGTCGTTTTTCTTTTTCTCGGATTTTCTGCGATTATTTCTGATCGCGATTTCTGATCCGATTTTCGTTCTAGTATAACTTTTCGCTCGTTTATCGGAATCAGGCGATTCAAGCGCCTGGAGTTTCGTCTCGAAACCCTCTTTCCGTTTAACCAACTCAAACAAGATTTTTCTTCTGTAAAATTTAATTTAGGTCCAGATTAGTAAACGAAGTTTGTTTCTTTCGTCGTTTGACTTTCGTTGCTTCGTTCGATTTGATTCTTTTTGCAGACCGGAGTTCTTAAGTTGAACTTTCTGGTTAGATGTATTATTTGACTTTTACCCGTGCATTAGATGAGTACTTATTGTATGCTTGTTTGTTTGCGATAGAGTACCCGGAGTGCGTCGCTTGCTACTTTGAATCTCTAGGTTTCGCGGATCATCAGCAAGGCAAGTAACACTTTGATCATACCTCTTTACTACCCAGTTTTATTGCATTAGATCAATCCTCAAACATTGCATGATTAGGATCTAATTAAATTGTGGGTTTTGGGAAGTAGATGAGGTAGTACCTATTTCCTGTTTTATTATCAAACCTTTGGGAGTTGCTTCTACGTTTGCTGATATTCCTATGCTAGTAGACATGGATTGGGTGAGTGTATCCATGACAGATGTGAGATTGTTAAATTAATGGTTTATTTAAGGTGGCAACTTAAACACACATCTGGGTGGATTGAGGCACCTATGTATTCCAGCGATTGCCTATTTTTCTTTATGGACCGCCACCCAGGCTCAAAGGGATCATGAGATTATTCATGCTAGAAACTTCCGTGTGCAGCCACAAGCTACTATGGGCTCTAGCATAGTTGATTAAGTCGTGCGAACTCTTATAGTGGTAGACTAGCGTATGTAGGGGGTGTAGGTTGGTACGGTCTACCCGATCGTAAGGTGCTAGCGCTTCTGAAAGACTATGTCTCGGTCATCCGTTTCTCAAACATAATGTAGTGCGAGAATCCCAACGGAGGAGATCGAGTCTTGTGGAGAAAAGTGCGCAAACCTCTGCAGAGTGTATAAAGTAATCATGGTTAGCCGTGTCCCCGGTTATGGATGTCTTGAGTATCTAGTACTTGGATTATCATGTGAATCTCATCATGTTACTTTAATTAATTTGTTGGGTTTAATGTTGATGCTTAATTGGGATTGAGAGGGTGTCTACACTCTCAATGTTTAACAACCACCATGATAAATAAAATTTATTCCTTTGCAGTAGGGAAAATTGGCTTTATGCAAAACTGTAACCATAGAGCTTTCCACCAGCCATATATGCATGTAGTATAGCCTTATTCTTTCATTACTCTCTATGTGTTACATTGCCAGCATATTCCATGTGCTGACCCATTTTCGGGCTGCAACGTTCATGTTGCAGACTTTTTAGACGACGAGTAAGGTGCCTTTAGGTCGTGGTTCTACACTCAGTGATGCCGTTGGAGTTGATGGACTCGCTTATCTTCCAAGCCTTCCGTTGTTATCGTTATTAGACGGCCTTAAGCCATATTTATTGTAATAAGTTCTCTTTTGAGACATTCGATGTAATAAGTGTGTGATTGCTACTGTTATAAATCCTTCAAGTACTCGTGCGTGTGTCAAGATTATCGATCCGAGGATGACATCGATGCACGAGATCGATCGTTGAGGTCTGATCGCTACACCAGCATCATACACATGCAGCTTGAGGAAGCATGAGCACCATTTGAGAGTGTTGTATGCTCATAATCCTTTGGTGAAGGAGTACATGGATGAAAATCATGGAAAGTTGTGGACAAGAAGCAAATTCAATGAAATCTGCAAAGTAGACTATGTGACCAATAACCTCGCTGAGTGTTTCAATGCAAAGTTCAAGTCAGTGAAAGGGCTTTTGTTGTGGCAAGCATTTGATAAGATCAGGCAGATGATCATGGTAAAGATGGATCTTCGCAAAAGAATTGCAGAAACACAATATGTTGGCCATCTTATGCTCCCATCTCTGATTAAGGCATTGCATGCCAAGGCCAGAGGACAAAGAATGAAATGCATTCGACCGTCGACATACGAGGCCTAGGTGACATACACTGACAGTAAAAATAGGGAATGGAGATATCCGGTGAACCTTGCAACCAATGAATGCAGTTGTAGGCAATGGCAGATCCGCAGGAAGCCGTGAATACATGCCCTACATCTCATGACTGTTATTGGAGGTGAAGATGGTGAAGTTGATCAGTATTGCTCTGAATATTTCTCTGTTGCCAAATTTAGGGCTGCTTATGCTGAAAATGTGCCTGCACTCTTGGGAAAAGACCAATGGAACATAGTAGACCTGTGGTTCAAACTCCATTCTCCTGTTGACTAGACCACCAGAAGACCAAGGAAAACAGGATAAGAGCTGATGAAGAGGGTCGTGTAAAAAAACAGCGTAAGTGCAAAAGATGTGGTATCTTAGGGCATATTGCTAGGCGTTGTACCAATCCAGTTGATGGATCATTTGGAGAAGAGGAACAATGGGCAGCAGCAAATGAAGAGGAGAATGCAGCAAGTTTAGAGGATAATGCAGCAGCAGAGGAGAATGCAACAAGTTTAGAGAATGAAGCAACTGAAGTAGCAACTTGGTATGTGTGCAATCTTTCCATTTTTTGCATTTGTTCTCTTTTTTATCGATGGCTAAGCTTATTTCTGTTTGACCCAGCTCTAGGATAATTAGAGGCACAAGACAGAAAAGACCTAGAGAGGAAGAAACTTCGGTTGAACCATCATCTGATGCAGAATTTGAAACCATGGCTTACGAAAGTTTTGAAGCTATAAGAGATAAGGAAGTTATTTTGTCTGAAGTTCCTTTAAAGATTAGTGAGCCCACAGATGACCGTCAACTGGTCACCACTTGCTCGATCAGTCAAAGCTCAACAAAACCGCCACCATCAGAAGTGAAGATTAGAAGCAACAAGATAAAGCTTTCAAAAGCACAAAATATCCCAGCCAGGGAAACCAGAAGGAAGACGGTTAACCCATCCAGGAACACAAGGAGCAAGGCAAAGATTTGAATTTGAACTTGAATGCAAGTCATAAACTTTGAACTTTAAAGATTTGTAATAAGGATGCTGTCGTCAATTTGAAGTATTGTGAAAACTTGTAAGGTGTCATAATTCTACATGTAAACTTTGAATTTGAACTACTGAGGGCAAACTTTGAATTTTAGGAAAACTTTGAATTTGAACCAACACTTCAGTCCATTCCCCTGTGGTGTGAGTTGCACAGTTTGCTGAACTATTATAAACGTTAGGTGATGCAGACTAAGGCATAGCCTAGTGGTGGGAAGGGGCTGATGCCTTCCCACCCACCCAGGTTCAAGGCATGGTACTTGCAATTTGGGTTTGTTGCACCAATTATACTGTAAGGGGTTCCCTTACAGTCTTTCTGTCAGAAAAAACGTTAGGTGATCAATCTGATCTCTTTTGCGTCTACAAAACTTGTAGTCATGCGAAATGTGCTCCAAATGAGCTCCCAAGCTAGGGTAAACAGCCCCATTTGTAATCAAGTTTTTTTTTGGACCTACTCCAAATGAGCCAAATATTTTTTATTAACACCAAATCAATCTATATAGTGTAGATTCGAAGAATCACTATTTATTGAATTAATCTTTCTATTTTTACATATTTTTTCAAAAAAATATACTTTAATAAAAAATCATTAAAACACGCTACCATATGAAAATGGAAAACTAAGTTCAGATCCTTCTTATTCACTTTGAAATCAAGCTTTGGTGATTTTTTGATTTTTAAAAATTTCAAAACCAAGGGAAACCCTACCTCCTCTCCTTGGTCTCTATGAAACGTTGTACATGATAGCTCATATGTGTGAAGGTTTTTTCATGAAAATGTCCATAGACAAAGTTTATGATTTTTGGTTGGTAACATGTCACACAAGACAACATTGTGCGCAGGTTTTATATATATATATTTTTTTATTAATGGTGCTCATTTTACCTCGATCGTGCTAGCTAGGTTTTTTTCTCTAAATGTACGTATACCAAGTTTAGTATTTTTCCTCGTTAGTGTGTCCTATAAAACGACGAACGGCAAAGGTTTCATATTTTTTCAAAAAAAATTAAATTATTTATGCTCAGTCAAAGCCTTTGAAACCCCGTTGACCAGCTCAAAACCCCTCTAAACCCCGCGGGGTTTAGCCTAACCCTAGCTCCGAACGTCAGCCATCCGATCATACCCTAGCGCCAAGCGACAACCCTCAGATGTGGTCTTCTAGAAGTAATTCCGACGGCAGGTTGCGAGCAGGCCCTGCGTCGTTGGATCACAAGGACGGCTCTGCATCGTTGGATCGTGGGGCGATCCGCGAGACTTGTTGGTTGTGCCTCCCCTTTCTTCGGGTACCCCCTTTATTCTGGTGCTTATTCTGCAGCGACGAGAGGAGCCACTCCTCATCTGCTTCTTCTTCTCCGGCGACGAGAGGAGCCACTCCTCTGCTTCTTCTTCTCCGGTGACTTTGGGCGATATGTCGAGCTCCACTTCAGCCTCCCGCCCCTCGTGGACCCAGTATGGTCCACTTCCCATGGAGTGATGTCCTGACTGCCCATGCAGCGGGCCACTAATACAGTTGACTTCGAAGGAGGTCAAGAACGGCAACTATGGGCGCAAGTTCGTGAAATGCGAGAGCAAGCTAGAGGGGCAGGTTAAATCTCATGATTTTTCTCAGATTTCTTTTTCTATTTGCTTTTAATTTTGATCTGGGATTTAGGGTTCATGTTTTCATTTCAGATCGTGAAGAAATGCACACATTTTGAATGGCTTGATGACTACGTTAAGCGGATTCAATTCAATGGGGCCCCAACCCGGGAGCTCAATCTGCCGTCAGCAACAATGAATTTGGTCTCTGGAAGTGCTGCTCTGACAGTTGGGGATGCAGATCTGAAGGGGGAAATAAAGAAGATGAACAAGAACTTGAAGCAGATGATTCAATTGAACAAGCGGTAATCTAATAGCTTTAGGATTTTATCCCTTTTATTTTTGTGTAGTTGCTCTAGTATTTGCTTACTTACTGGTCATCACTCGTTAGAGATGTTATTAGTGTGGTGTCATGTGCTCTAGGATTTGGTTAAATTTGTGGATCATGTGCTCTATGATTTGCTTAAATTTGTGGATCATGTGCTCTATGCTCTGTGTTGCTTAATTTGTGGATCATGTGCTCTATGCTCTCTGTTGCTTAATTTGTGGATCATGTCAGTTTCGGATACCCGTCAGTTTCGTCATTTTTGTACACTTTCAGTTTCGTCAGACAACACCGACCGCAGAAGAAAAACAAAATGTAGTTCTAGGGCCCAAATTGAAACTAAGCTCTGGTTGGGCCGTCTCATTGCGTTGAGTGTCGAAGCCCCATGCGCTGGCTCTGTTTTTCCCTAGATTATTACCATGGTAAATCCATTTATTGCCATGTCGAACAAAAATAGTGCATGATGGTAAATCGATTTATTGTTGGACTTGCACATGTCAAATTTATTTGTACATATCATGGCAATTTCCTTCTGTATATAGCCTATGGCACAACAATTTCATTTTTTGACATGCGGGTATTATAAACAAGTTTTTGTTGCAAGAAAAATATTGTATACGCTATTTTTTGTTTTTTATTAAGAACATGTCGGACTTAATTATGTCGATCATGATATCCATCTAAAACCATGTCTAAAATAAAGTCCGGTGGCACCATTAGCCAGCATATCCATCTAGAGAGCATGTCTAGGCTCGTCTATGGCACCATATCCATCTAGAGAGCTTGTCTACGGCTCGGCTACGGCACCATATCCATCGACCGATATCTCACGTAGCAAGCATACATCCATAACATAAAAAGTAGCAACCATAGCATACTTCTTACATAAAACATAGGGTACCCTAAACCATAGCATAGTCCACAAACTATTCAAAAATTAGCTTGTTTTTGTTCATACAATATAAGGAATAGGGCCACCAACAATTCATAAAAATTAGCTTTTCTTCTTCTTCTTCTTTTCAACATCAACATGGCTCATTTTTCTAGCTTTAGTTTCCTTGACACTTCAACTACTCCATTATCCGTGCGTGCGAAAACTTGACCCTACTCTAAATGGAAAAAACTTGACCCTGCTCTAAATGGGCGAAAACTTGCTGGTTTTCATTGCGGAATACTCAATCATTGATTGATTTAGCAGAAGGGCTCGTGTACGGCACCATATCCATCTAGCGATTTATCTCATGTCAAATAAGATAGAAATAGCAAGCAAAAACACTGATAACCAACGACATATCAAATAAGGGTAGCAAGCATAACAAAGTTCTTAGGGGATAACACGACAGAGATTAGAAGTTCACGGTACAACCAACGAAATAATTAAGATAGAAATATATAAAAGATAAAAAGCCCTAACACCCTAGGGCAAGACAAGCTTAGGATCGAGACCGGGACTTCACCACCATCTTCACTGCGCCTTCTCTTCACTGCTCCCTCTCCATGTCGTCCTGGCCGATGTAGCAGGGGAGGCTGTGCATACCATCGCGGTTGGGGAAGATGCAGTCAAAGTTTGTGAAGATGTTGTCGGTTGTGAATGCGATGAATTCACATCCACACCAAAACACCTTGCCGAGGAGGTAGTACGCATCAAATCTGTTGGTGAAGGTGATGGTGAGCCCTATCGGCGGAGTCCTGGAGTTTGGACGCACTTCCTCCAGTCGGAACATCACCGGCGAGCCCGCCGGGAGGTGGGCGAAACCCGCACGGAGGAACCACTCGGCAAACCCCCTTGCACCCCTCCATCGTGAGAACGCCCACACGCAGAGCGTCCTCTCCATGATGACGCCGGCTGGATACCGTCTCTCCAGCATGGTCGGTGGGAGCTCGAAGGTGGGGCCGTTGTACTGCATCCCTCGCCTCGCTTTGAGAGTGCTCTGGGTTTGGGTGAAGAAGAGAAGGGGCGGCACAAATGGATGTGTGGAGAATAGGTGGAGGGGTGGTTTATATAGGGAAAGGGAAGGGAAGGGAGTGGCACCGCCGCGCTTTGGATTTGCTACGTTCAAACGAGCCGCGTCGATCGATATGCCACTTTAATTGCCAACAGGTTTTAATTGCCACGTTGAATAGATGCGAGTGGATCGAAAAGTGTGAAACAATGCTCTACATCGAGGAGACACACGTGGGAGATGATACGAACTAGCGGCAGCAACCGTCCCTTCGTCCGTGGCGGCTCACGTGAAAATGAGGCCGGTCAGCGTCCGTGGCGGCTCGCGTGAAAAAGAGGTCGGTCAGCGCATCGTGGCAGCGGGCGGCGGCGCATGTAGGTAGGCTAGCTACGTGCATGCATGCAGGCTAGCTGGACATGTCGTGCATGCATAACGAGCTTCATCATTGCGGCAAGACGGCCCAAGTCTAACCACGGCCCAACGGGCTAATCAATCATTCTGGCCGCGACCCCACTCAACAGGTCCAACGGGCGACACAGTTAGTGCGGCCCCACTCGTCAGAGTTAACGGTCAAAGCACTGACCCGATGGCATCCACCGTTTGTGACCAGTTCTGAGGGTTTCGGGCAAGGTAGTGGGGAAAAGTGAGCAAAAGTTAAGAGCGTGGGGATGAATGAGTATGGCTAAGGAACCAGGGGCACAGATGTAAAAATCTTTATATGTTATTGTATGAGATGATCATGTTTCGTAAAAGTTATCCGCAACCGGCAGGAGCCTTGCGGTTTTCTCTTTATTGTATGAGATGCAAATGCCATGTAATTGCTTTACTTTATCACTATGCGTTAGCGATAGTTGTAGAAGCAATAGTTGGCGAGACGACCGTGACACAACGATGGAGATCAAGGTGTCGAGCCGTTGACGATGGAGATCATGACGATGCTTTGGAGATGGAGATCAAAAGCACAAGATGATGATGGCCATATCATGTCACCTATTTTGATTCCATGTGATGTTTATCTTTTATGCATCTTATTTTTCTTAGTACGACGGTAGCATTATAAGATGATCCCTTAACTAAAATTTCAAGGCATAAGAGTTCTCCCTGAGTATGCACTGCTGAGACAGTTCGTCGTGTTGAGACACCACATGATGATTGGGTGTGATAGACTCTACGTTCACATACAACGGGTGCAAGACAGTTTTGCACATGCGGAATACTTGGGTTAAACTTGACGAGCCTGGCATGTATAGACATGGCCTTGGAACACTGGAACCGAAAGGTCGAACGTGAATTATATAGTATATATGATCAACATAGAGATGTTCACCATTGATGACTACTCCGTCTCACGTGATGTGAAAGAGCTAGTTATCGACTAGAGGGGGGTGAATAGGCGATTTTTATGAAAGTCTTCAAAACACGGGGGCTTTGAAGACAAATAGTAGAAATGAACCTATTGATATGCAGCTGAAGGTAGACTACACTAGACAAGCCATAGTCAAGTAAGCAATGAAGTGAAAGCACAAAGACTATCAGCAGCTAGGTAGTATGGATCAGGATGGAAGATAGTATGAAGCCAAACAGCAAACAGTCTTTACAAAGTGAAGCCAATCAGTTCAAGCAATCAAGCACTGACTTCACGAAGACAAACTATAAAGTAGAGAGATAGGAAGGATAGAACCAGTTGCTTGGAGAGGACACGAATTTGGTAGACCAGTTCCAGTTGCTGTGACAACTGTACGTCTGGTTAGGGAGGCTGAGATTCAACTCAGAAGACCGCGTCTTCACCTTATTCCCCTTGAGCTAAGAATACACAGTCCTCGCCCAATCACTCTGGTAAGTCGTAGACTTCCAAACCTTCATAGACTATGTTCAACGGCAATCCACAATGGCTCTTGGATGCTCAAAACGCGACGCCTAAACGGCTGGAGGATTCACAGTCCTCAAGTGTAACAAGTCTTCAGATCACGCGGACAGAAAGACTTCAGTGATGCCTAACACTCTTTGGCTCTGGGTGTTTTGGGCTTTGTCCTCGCAAGGATCTCTCTCTCTCTCAAATGCTTCGGAGGTGGGTTGCTCTCAAACGACAAAAGCCGTGCACTAACTCTGAGCAGCCACCAATTTATGGTGTAGGGGGTGGGCTATTTATAGCCAGGAGGCAACCCGACCTGATTTGTCCAAAATGACCCTTGGTCACTAAGGAACTAACACGTGTCCAACGGTCAGATTTCAAACACACGCGGCAGCTTGACTTGGGCTACAAGTAAAGCTGACTCATCCATCTCTGGATAAGATTTGCTCTCATTGTCTTCGCTCGAAGACATAGGATTTAGTTGAGCATCACATCAGTCACTCTGACTTTGTTCACTTGGACCCCACTTAACAGTACGGTGGTTCCTATGACTCAACAAAGAAGAAAAGGAAACTAAGAAACAACTATGTCTTCGCACTCCATAGTCTTAATGCGATGTCTTCTCATGTCATAGTCTTCAATGTGAGTCTCTTCACAGACCACCATTGTCTTCAATGTCTTCACACATTTTTAGGGGTCATCTCCGTAGGTAAACCGAATCAATATGGGACTACTACCTGTGTTATCTTGCAATTCTCACAAACACATTAGTCCCACAACCAAGTTTGTCGTCAATACTCCAAAACCGACTAGGGGTGGCACAAGATGCACTTACATGATGATCGGACATGGTTTAGTTGATTTGGATCACGTATCATTTATATGACTTGAGGGATGTCTATCTAAGTGGAAGTTGTTAAGTAATCTGATTAATTGAACTTAATTTATCATGAACTTAGTCTTGATAGTCTTTGCATATCTATGTTGTAGATCAATGGCCCGTGCTACCGTTCCCTTGAATTTCAATGCGTTCCTAGAGAAAGCTAAGTTGAAAGATGATGGTAGCAACTACGTGGACTGGGTCCGTAACTTCAGGATTATCCTCATTGCTGCACAGAAGAATTATGTCCTTCATGCACCGCTAGGTGAAAGGCCTGCTGCAGGAGCAGATGCTGATGTTATGAATGTCTGGCAAGCTCGATCTGATGACTACTCGATAGTTCAGTGTGCCATGCTTTACGGCTTAGAATCGGGACTTCAAAGACCTTTTGAACGTCATGGACCATATGAGATGTTCCAGGAGTTGAAGTTAATATTTCAAGCAAATGCCCGAGTTGAGAGATATGAAGTCTCCAACAAGTTCTATAACTGCAGGATGGAGGAGAACAGTTGTGTCAGTGAACACATACTCAAAATGTCTAGGTATCATAATCACTTGACTCAGCTGGGAATTAATCTTCTAGATGATAGTGTTATTGACAGAGTTCTTCAATCACTTCCACCAAGCTACAAAGGCTTTGTGATGAACTATAATATGCAAGGGATGGACAAGACAATTCCTGGGCTCTTCGCAATGCTTAAAGCTGCGGAGGTAGAAATCAAGAAGGAGCATCAAGTGTTGATGGTTAACAAGACCACTAGTTTCAAGGAAAAGGGCAAGGGAAAGAAGGGGAACTTCAAGAAGAATGGCAACCAAGTTGCCACTCCCGAGAAGAAGCCCAAAGCTGGACCCAAGCCTGAAATCGAGTGCTTCTACTACAAAAGGGACTGGTCACTGGAAGCGGAACTGCCCCAAGTATTTGGCGGATAAGAAGGATGGCAAAGTGAACAAAGGTATATTTGATATACATGTTATTGATGTGTACCTTACTAATGCTCGTAGTAGCGCCTGGGTATTTGATACTGGTTCGGTTGCTCATATTTGTAACCCAAAACAGGAGCTAGGATTAAACGAAGATTGGCTAAGGACGAGGTGACGATGTGCGTCGGGAATGGTTCCAAGGTCGATGTGATCGACGTCGGCACGCTACCTCTACATCTACCTTCGGGATTAGTTTTAGACCTGAATAGTTGTTATTTGGTGCCAGCGTTGAGCATGAACATTATATCATAAGTGGGAGACTTGTCCAAGTAAGGACAGCACCCAAGCACCGGTCCACCCACATATCAAATTATCGAAGTAACGAACGTGAATCATATGAGCATGATGAAAACTAACTTGACAACAATTCCCATGTGTCCTCGGGAGCGCTTTGCATTATATAAGAGTTCGTGCAGGCTTGTCCTTTGCTACAAAAGGGATTGGGCCACCTTTCTGCACCTTAGTTACTTTTGTTACTTGCTACCCGTTACGAATTATCTTATCACACAACTATCTGTTACCGATAATTTCAGTGCTTGCAGAGAATACCTTGCTGAAAACCGCTTGTCATTTCCTTCTGCTCCTCGTTGGGTTCGACACTCTTACTTATCAGAAGGACTACAATAGATCCCCTATACTTGCGGGTCATCTAATTGCAATTGCATTGTTGACTGAGGACATAGTTTGTTAGTTCTCAAGATAGTTTATGCTTTATACTTTGATGCTATGATGAATTGTTACTTGCTCATGAGAAGTTTTATGATAAAGTTTATTGTTGTTATAATAATGATCATGATGCTACTATGTCCGTATTTTGTTTTTATCGACACCTCTCTTTCTCTAAACATGTGGACATGATTCTCGATGTCGGCTTTTCGCTTGAGGACAAGTGAGGTCTAAGCTTGGGGGAGTTGATACGTCCATTTTGCATCATGTTTTCCTACTGTTATTTCTAGTATTTTCATTCAATATAACACTTTGTGGAGTAATTCTAATGCCTTTTCTCTTATAATATGCAAGATTTACACAAAGAGGGAGAATACCGGCAGCTGGAATTCTGGACCTGGAAAAGCTATGTCAGAGATACCTATTCTGCACATCTCCAAATGAGCTGATATTTTACGGAGATTTATTGTGGAATATATAAAAAATATTGGAGAAAAGAAATATCAGAGGGGGCCACCCACGTGCCCACTAGCCACCAGGGCACGCCCTGGTGGGTAGTGGGCCCCCTGGCCATCCTCCGGTGCCCATCCTCTGGTATATAAGGTCTTTTGCCCTAGAAAAAATAAAGGGAGGACTTTCGGGATGGAGCGCCGCCGTATCGAGCCAGAACTTGGGCAGGATCACTTTTGCTCTCCGGCGGAGCGATTCCACTTGGGATACTTCCCTCCGCGAGGGGGAAATCGAAGCCATCGTCATCACCAACGACCCTCTCATCGTGGGAGGGTCAATCTTCATCAACATCTTCAACAACACCATCTCATCTCAAAACCCTAGTTCATCTCTTGTGTTCAATCTTTGTATCAAAGCCTCAGATTGGTACCTGTGGGTGACTAGTAGTGTTGATTACATCTTGTAGTTGATGCTAGTTGCTTTGTTTGGTGGAAGACTATGTGTTCAGGTCCATTATGCTATTTATTATCCCTCTGATCTTGAGCGTGGATATGATTTGTGAGTAGTAGCTTTTGTTCTTGAGGACATGGGAGAATTCTCGTCATAAGTAATCATGTGAATTTGATATCGTTCAATATTTTATAATGTGTATGTTGTGATTCCCTTAGTGGTGTTATGTGAACGTCGAATACATGACACTTCACCATCTTTGTGCCTAGAATGCATCGTGGAGTAGTTATTAGATGATGGGTTGCTAGAGTAACAGAAGCTTAAACCCTACTTTATGCGCTATTCCGTAAGGGACAGATTTGGATCCATATGTTTAATGCTATGGTTAGATGTTATCTTAATTCTTCTTTCGTAGTTGCGGATGCTTGCGAGAGGGGTTAATCATAAGTGGGAGGCTTGTTCAAGTAAGAACAGCACCTAAGCACCGGCCCACCCACATGTCAAATTATCAAAGTAGCGAATGCGAATCAAATCAACATGATGAAAGTGACTAGATGGAATTCCCATGTGTCCTCGAGAACGTTTTACTTATTATAAAAGACCGTTCCAGCCTGCCCTTTGCTATAAAAAGGATTGGGCTACCTTGATGCACCTATTCTTACTATTGCTACTTATTACTTGCTACAAACTACTTGCTATCAAACTATCTATTACCCACAATTTCAGTGCCTACAGAAATTACCTTGCTGAAAACTGCTTGTCATTTCCTTCTGCTCCTCATTGGGTTCGACACTCTTACTTATTGAAAGGACTACGATTGATCCCCTATACTTATGGGTCATCAATGTGTAAGATGTTGCATCCAATCTTGGCTGCTAGGTAAAATCCATTACAAATAGCTATCATCTCTGCCGCATCCACTGACACCACATGCGGTATAAACCAAGCAGCCGTGGCAATAAACTTGCCATGCTCATCTCGTGCTACCGCTCCTGTACCTGCAGTCATGGTCTCCGCGCTGAAGGATGCATCAACATTAATTTTTGACCAGTCCTCTCTTTGGCTTGTACCACATATGATCACGTTTTACCACTGGCTGGTTTGGTGTTAGTGAGCGAATGAAATTTTCGCTGGAACTTTTATTGATATTACAATTTGGTTCGGTTGCCGGACTGTCCCCCCCCCCCCCTTGACCATTTGCCGCCTCTGCCACCAGATATACCAGCTCCCAACAACAATCAACTCTGCCATAGATAGATTACTTACAGTATCATGTTGATCCATGAGAGAAGACATAGTGAATGATCCTGACTGGTCCTCTACTACAGCTTTCTGAATTTCTTCCTTTAGTCCTAGCTCACTCCAGATATTCACCGCTCTTTCACAAGTAAACAAGCAATGTTGTGCATCTTCAAAACCTATATGACATATCGAACATTGCCCCGTGACAGGTATATGACGTCCTGCTAGGGTACCATAGCATGGTAAAACTCCTCTGATCACCTTCCACACAAAGTGCTTGCCTTACCAGAGATTTGGAGCTCCCAAACGCACTTCATATTTCATTTGGCTAGCTTCCTTGTGCGGTACTCTGGTTCCAGTTGCGGCCAAATTGATTCCGAAATTCTATATGATATGCAGATGCATAGTAAATTCTCCAGAACGGTTATAATGCCATGATAAAAAATCATCCATAACTTGCACACGAAGAGGGATTTGTAGGATCCTGTGACCATCAACTGGCCAAAAAACAGTCCGGATTAGGTTCTCATCCCATTGACCAATGTGGAGCATAGTTGCTCCCCTTGGAGTTACAATTTTCCTTGATTTGCTAGAAGGAACCCAAGGATCATGCCAGATGTTGATTTGTGAGCCCGTACCCACACGCCAAATACATCCTCTCTTAAAATTTTGTATGCCTAAACAACACTTTGGCAAGTAAACGAAGAACCCTTCTTGGGGCCAGTCATGAGAATATTTCCGTTAGTATTTTGCACTTAGAACTTTTGCACAAAAAGATTCAGGATTCTGGAGTAAACACCAACACCGTTTTGCTAGTAAAGCAAGATTAAAACCGTGAAGGTCTCTAAACCCCAAGCCACCTTTACTCTTCGGGATGCATAATTTCCACCATGCAAACCAATGCATCTTCTTCTTCTCCTCGCTGCCCCCCCCCCCCACCACCACCACCACCACCACCACCAAAACCCTGCAATCGCATCTGTTATTGCGTTGCGTATGGTCTCGGGAAGTTTAAATGCTGTCAAAGCATAAGAAGGTATTGCTTGAGCCGCAGCCTTCAGCAATATTTCTTTTCCTTGCATTGAAAGTACCTTTTCTTTCCAGCCATTCATTCTCTGACAAACTCTATCAATAAGATACTGAAAACATTCACTCCTGTCCACCCCTACCATAGTAGGGAGACCGAGATACTTATCCGTTAAGGCCTCGGTTAAAATGTCCAGATCTCAACATACATCCTCTCTAACATGCACACTTGTATTCGGGCTGAAAAGGGTACTAGATTTAGGTGTACTTACACATTGCCCAAAACTTTCACAACAAACATCCACGACTCTCCTCGACGTGTTTGCATTATGAACATTTGCTTCCATCAGAGATTTTCGATCTCCTCGAAAGAAAATGAGTTCGATCAGCAACACCGGTCTCCGCAGCACCTTCCTGCCAAAGATTTGAGATAACTAAAGCGACTCGCAGTCAAAACTGGTGGAGCCAAAAATTTAGCTACGGTCGTCCCTTCCTCAAGCAAACAACGCTAGACTTAGTTAACGAAACAGGAACTCCACCTCTTCTTCTTCCCCAATAGACGAAGAAGAAAATAGGGCCAAGGCGCTATTGGAGATGCGCAAAAAATATCCATCGGGAGATGGCGCTGACGCTGTGAGTGGGATGACGAATGAGTTCTTTAAACATCTCTATACTGCTGAAGGTACTGAAAGAATGGAGGGGGCTTCAATCGTCGACTCGTTATCCCCATCTCAGCCCAGGCTAACGGAGCCTGACTTATTCAGGGGAGAGAGTGGAGCCTATCGCGAGTTGTCTGCAAAAAGTAAATGAGATATTGATGATGCATCTCAACAAACTCGTATGCCTTCCAATCCGCCCACCTCTTCTTCATGAGCTAATAAGCTAGATAATCCCTCTGAGCAAATCAAAAACAGATAGGGAGATAGAGGATCTCCCTGTCTTAATCCTCGTGTGGGTATAACTTCTTCCGTTTTAGTTCCATTGCATCTTATTCTGTATGTAACCAAAGAGACACATTACATTATCATCTCTACCCAAAGCGGGTGGAATCCCAACTTCAACATCATTTGTTTGAGAAACCCCCGTTCTACCCGATCATACGCCTTCATCATGTCCAACTTACATGCAAATCATCCAGTTTATTCAATTTAGGCACATCGTCTATCCTCCAATTTGCGGTATGTCATTGGAGATGCGATATCTGATCAATCGCTCCTGCCGGTTGTACAGATTCTATCACTGGCTTTAGGTTATTCCTTCTCGGACTTGACGTCTCCACCACTACTAATAAGGAATGCCACTTTCGTTTGTATTGGGCCTTCAAAATGCAACGCAGTAGAAACAGATAGCTGAGTAGAGAGTGCGGCCGAAGCATCCATAGCTTAGCGATTATGTTCTTGTAGATAAGGATTAGACAGATGTAGACAACCAATAAATCTAAGGTGAACCAATAGAAATAGAGTCTGGTGGAAGCGGTCATCCCGTGGGGAGAGACTCAAGAATATGATAGTGCTGATGAAATTGAGTGGAAATAAACTTTAAGCGTTGGAGATGCCCTTAGTACTGATAATGAAGTTAAGTGGAAATGCGAATTGAACTATGGTCGTGCCTCTGAGTTTGTGTGTGTGTGGATCTTCACGATTTTACTCAAGTATTGTTTTTCTGACACGTGAATTTATATGTCGATAACAGTGCAGCAGTTCCAAGGAAACAAACACAAGTGCACCACGGAATCACCAGCTTTGACATAATTGAAGGAAATATGCCCTAGAGGCAATAATAAAGTTATTATTTATTTCCTTATATCATGATAAATGTTTATTATTCATGCTAGAATTGTATTAACCGGAAACATAATACATGTGTGAATATATAGACAAACAAAGATGTCACTAGTATGCCTCTACTTGACTAGCTTGTTAATCAAAGATGGTTATGTTTCCTAACCATGAACAAGGAGTTGTTATTTGATTAACAAGGTCACATCATTAGTTGAATGATCTGATTGACATGACCCATTCCGTTAGCTTAACACTTGATCGCTTAGTATGTTAATGCTTTCTTCATGACCCATACATGTTCCTGTAACTATGAGATTATGCAACTCCGTTACCGGAGGAACACTTTGGTACTACCAAACGTCACAACGAATCGGGTGATTATAAAGGAGTACTACAGTGTCTCCAAAGGTACTTGTTGGGTTGGCGATTTCGAGATTAGGTTTTGTCACTCCGATTGCTCGGAGAGGTATCTCCGTGCCTTCTCGGTAATGCACATCACTTAAGCCTTGCAAGCATTACAACTAATGAGTTAGTTGTGAGATAATGTATTACTGAACGAGTAAAGAGATTTACCGTAACGAGATTGAACTAGGTATTGGATACCGACGATCGAATCTCGGGTAAGTAACATACCGATGACAAAGGGAACAACGATGTCGTTATGCGGTTTGACCGATAAAGATCTTCGTAGAATATGTAGGAACCAATATGGGCATCCAGGTTCCGCTTATTGGTTATTGACCGAGAATGGTTCTAGGTCATGTCTACATAGTTCTCGAACCCGTAGGGTCCGCACGCTTAACGCTTCGATGACAGTTCATAATGAGTTTATAAGTATTGATGCACCGAAGGTTGTTCGAGTCCCGGATGTGATCACGGACATGACGAGGAGTCTCGAAATGGTCGAGACATAAAGATTGATATATTGGAAGCCTACATTTGGATATCGGAAGTGTTCCGGTGAAATCGATTTTTGAGTACCGGAGGTTACCGAACCCCCGGGAGGTCCATGGGCCTTAATGGGCCATAGGAGAAGAGGAAGGGCAGGCCAAGGTGGGCTGCGCGCCTCCCCCTCTAGTCCGAATAGGACAAGGAAGGGGGCGGCGCCTTCCCTCTTCCCCTCCTCCAATCCTAATCCAACTAGGAGAAGGGGGAGTCCTACTCCGGTGGGAGTAGGACTCCTCCTTGGTGCGCCTCCTCTAGGGCCGCCACCTCCCCTTGGCTCCTTTATATACTGAGGGCAGGGGCACCCCAAGACACACAAGTTGATCTACGGATCTTTCCTTAGCCGTGTGCGGTGCCCCCTTCCACCATATTCCACTTGGTCATATCGTCATGAGCTTAGGCGAAGCCTGCGCCGGAGAAGTCATATCGCTATGGAGCTTAGGCGAAGCCCTGCGTCGGTGGAGCATCAACATCGTCACCACGCCGTCGTCTTGACGGAACTCATCCCCGACACTTTCTTTGGATCGAGTCCGGGATCGCCATCGAGCTGACGTGTGCGGAACTCGGAGGTGCCGTGACGTTCGGTGCTTGGATCGGTCGGATCGTGAAGACGCACGACTACATCAACGTTGTTATAACGCTTCCGCTTTCGGTCTCACGAGGGTACGTGGATCGGACACTCTCCCCTCTCGTTGCTATGCCATCACCATGGTCTTGCGTGATCGTGAGAAAATTTTGAAATTACTACGTTACCCAACAAAGGGCATCCGAGCCTGGTTTTATGCGTTGATGTCATATGCACGAGTAGAACACAAGTGAGTTGTGGACGATACAAGTCATACTGCCTACCAAAGCATGTCATACTTTGGTTCAGCGGTATCGTTGGACGAGACGATCCGGACCAACCTTACGCTGCATTTTACGCGAGACCGTTCCTCGACGTGCTTTGCACATAGATGGCTTATGGAAGACTGTCTCTCCAACTTTAGTTGAACCGAGTGTGGCTACGCCCGGTCCTTGAGAAGGTTAAAACGGAGTCTATTTGACGAAGTATCGTTGTGGTTTTAATGCGTAGGTAAGAACGGTTCTTGCTCAGCCCGTAGCAGCCACGTAAAACTTGCAACAACAAAGTAGAGGACGTCTAACTTGTTTTTGCAGGGCATGTTGTGATGTGATATGGTCAAGACGTGATGCTATATTTTATTGTATGAGATGATCATGTTTTGTAACCGAGTTATCGGCAATCGGCGAGAGCCATATGGTTGTCGCTTTATTGTATGAAATGCAACGCCATGTAATTGCTTTACTTTAGCACTAAGGAGTAGCGATAGTCTTAGAAGCAATAGTTGACGAGACGACAACGATGCTACGATGGAGATCAAGGTGTCGCTCCGGTGACGATGGTGATCATGACGGTGCTTCGGCGATGGAGATCACAAGCACAAGATGATGATGACCATATCATATCACTTATATTGATTGCATGTGATGTTTATCCTTTATGCATCTTATCTTGCTTTGATTGACGGTAGCATTATAAGATGATCTCTCACTAAAAATTATCAAGAAGTGTTCTCCACGAGTATGCACCGTTGCCAAAGTTCGTAGTACCCGGACACCACGTGATGATCGGGTGTGATAAGTTCTCGTCCATCTACAACGGGTGCAAAACAGTTGCACACGCGAATACTCAGTTAAACTTGGACGAGCCTAGCATATAACAGATATGGCCTCGGAACACGGAGACCGAAAGGTCGAACGTGAATCATATAGTAGATATGATCAACATAGTGATGTTCACCATTGAAACTACTCCGCCTCACGTGATGATCGGACATGGTTTAGTTAATATGGATCACGTGATCACTTAGATGACCGGAGAGATGTCCGCCTAAGTGGGAGTTTTTAATATGATTAATTAAACTTAAATTTATCATGAACTTAGTACCGATAGTATTTTGCTTGTCTATGTTTCTTTGTAGATAGATGGCTCGTCTTTGTTGTTCCGTTGAATTTTAATGCGTTCCTTGAGAAAGCAAAGTTGAAAGATGATGGTAGCAATTACACGGATCGGGTCCGTAATTTGAGGATTATCCTCATTGCTTTGCCGCACGTAAAATTACGCCCTGGAAGCACCGCCGGGTGACAGTTCTGCTAGATCTTGAGCGAAGTTATGAACGCCCCGCAAAGCGTAGTGATGACTACTCTATAGTTCAAAGGTGTGCCATGCTTTACGGCTTAGAACCGGGTCTTCAACGACGTTTTGAGCGTCATGGAGCATATGAGATGTTCCAGAGTTGAAGTTAATATTTCAAGCAAATGCCCGGATTGAGAGATATGAAGTCTCCAATAAGTTCTATAGCTGCAAGATGGAGGAGAATAGTTACATCGGTGAGCACATACTCAAAATGTCTGGGTATAACAATCACTTAATTCAGAGTTAATCTTCCGGATGATAGTGTCATTGACAGAATTCTCCAATCACTGCCACCAAGCTACAAGAGCTTCGTGATGAACTATAATATGCAAGAGATGACTAAGACAATTCCTGAGCTCTTCGCGATGCTAAAAGCCGCGGAGGTGGAAATCAAGAAAGAGCATCAAGTGTTGATGGTCAACAAGACCACTAGTTTCAAGAAAAAGGGCAAAGGGAAGAAGAAGGGAAACTTCAAAAAGAACAGCAAGAAAGTTGTTGATCAAGAGAAGAAACCCAAGTCTGGACCTAAGCCCGAAATCGAGTGTTTTTACCGCAAGCGCATCGGACCTTTGGAAGCGGAACTGCCCCAAGTATTTGGCGGATAAAAAGGATGGCAAGGTGAACAAAGGTATATGTGATATACATGTTGTTGATGTGTACCTTACTAGAGCTCGTAGTAGCACACAGGTATTTGATACGGGTTACATTGCTAATATTTGCAACTCGAAGCAGGGGACTACGGAATAGACGAGCAGCGGCAAAGGACGAGGTGACGATGCGTGGGAAATGGTTCCAAAGTCAATGTGATCGCGGTCGGCACGCTACCTCTACATCTACCTTCGGGATTAGTTTTAGACCTAAATAATTGTTATTTGGTGCCGCCGTTGAGCATGAACATTATATCTGGATCTTGTTTAATGCGAGACGGTTATTCATTTAAATCAGAGAATAATGGTTGTTCTATTTATATGAGTAATATCTTTTATGGTCATGCACCCTTGAAGAATGGTCTATTCTTGTTGAATCTCGATGATAGTGATACACATATTCATAATGTTGAAGCCAAAAGATGCAGAGTTGATAATGATAGTGCAACTTATTTGTGGCAATCGCCGTTTAGGTCATATCGGTGTAAAACGCATGAAGAAACTCCATCTTGATGGGCTTCGGAATCACTTGATTATGAATCACTTGGTACTTGCGAACCGTGCCTCATGGGCAAGATGACAAAAACGCCGTTCTCCTAACTATGGAGCGAGCAACTGATTTGTTGGAAATCATACATACCGATGTTTGTGGTCCAATGAATGTTGAGGCACGCGGCGGGTATCGTTATTTTCTCACCTTCACAGATGATTTGAGCAGATATGGGTATATCTACTTAATGAAACACAAATCTGAAACATTTGAAAAGTTCAAAGAATTTCAGAGTGAAGTGGAAAATCATCGTAACAAGAAAATAAAGTTTCTACGATCTGATCGTGGAGGAGAATATTTGAGTTACGAGTTTGGTTTACATTTGAAACAATGTGGAATAGTTTCGCAACTCACGCCACCCGGAACACCACGGAGAAATGGTGTGTCCGAACGTCGTAATCGTACTTTACTAGATATGGTGCGATCTATGATGTCGATTTCCGATTTACCGCTATCGTTTTGGGGTTATGCTTTAGAGACGGCCGCATTCACGTTGAATAGGACACCGTCAAAATCCGTTGAGACGACGCCTTATGAACTGTGGTTTGGCAAGAAACCAAAGTTGTCGTTTCTTAAAGTTTGGGGCTGCGATGCTTATGTAAAGAAACTTCAACCGGATAAGCTCGAACCCAAATCGGAAAAATGTGTCTTCATAGGATACCCAAAGGAGACTATTGGGTACACCTTCTATCCACAGATCTGAAGGCAAGATTTTCGTTGCTAAATTCGGGTCCTTTCTAGAGAAGGAGTTTCTCTCGAAAGAAGTGAGTGGGAGGAAAGTAGAACTTGATGAGATAATCAGATTCTGCTCCCTTATTGGAAAGTAGTTCATCACAAGAAATGGTTCTGTGACAACTACACCAATTAGTGAGGAAACTAATGATGATGATCATGAAGCTTCGCATCAAGTTGCTCTTGAACCTCGTGAGGTCAACCAGAGTAAAATACGCACTGAGTGGTACGGTAATCTTATTCGAAGTCATGATTCTTGACCATGGCGAACCTACAAACTATGAAGAAGCGATGGTGAGCCCAGATTCGCAAAATGGCTGGAAGCCATGAAATCTGAGATGGGATCCATGTATGAGAACAAAGTATGGACTTTGGTTGACTTGCCCGATGGTCGGCAAGCCATTGAAAATAAATGGATCTTTAAGAAGAAGACAGATGCCGATGGTAATGTAACTGTCTACAAAGCTCGACTTGTTGCAAAAGGTTTTCGACAAGTTCAAGGAATTGACTACGATGAGACTTTCTCACCCGTAGCGATGCTTAAGTCCGTCGAATCATGTTAGCGATTACGCATTTTATGATTATGAAATTTGGCAAATGGATGTAAAACTGCATTCTTGAATGGATTTCTAGAAGAAGAGTTGTATATGATGCAACCAGAAGGTTTTATCGATCCAAAAGGTGCTAACAAAGTGTGCAAGCTCCAATGATCAATTTATGGTCCGTGCAAGCCTCTCGAGTTGGAATAAACGCTTTGATAATGTGATCAAAGCATGTGGGTTTGTACTGCACTTTTGGAGAAGCCTGTATTTACAAGAAAGTGAGTGGGAGCTCAGAGCATTTCTAATATTATATGTGGACGACATATTACCGATTGGAAATGATATAGAATTTGGATAGCATAAAAGGATACTTGAATAAAAGTTTTTCAATGAAAGACCTCGGTGAAGCTGCTTACATATTGGGCATCAAGATCTATAGAGATAGATCAAGACGCTTGATTGGACTTTCACAAAGTACATACCTTGATAAAGTTTTGAAAAAGTTCAAAATGGATCGTGCAAAGAAAGGTTTTTACCTGTGTTACAAGGTGTAAGATTGAGTCGGACTCAATGCCCGACCACAGCAGAAGATAGAGAGAAAATGAAAGATGTTCCCTATGCTTCAGCCATAGGCTCTATCATGTATGCAATCTTGTACCGGACTGACGTATGCTTAGCTGTAAGCTTGGCGGGGAAGGTACCAAAGTAATCCAGAGTGGATCATCGACAGCGGTCAAGAACATCCTGAAATACACGAAAAGGACTAAGGATATGTTTCTCGTATATGGAGGTGACAAAGAGCTAGTCGTAAATGGTTACGTCGATGTAAGCTTTGACAGCGATCCGGACGATTCTAAATCGCAAACCGGATACGTGTTTTTATTAAGCGGTGGAGCTGTCGGTTAGTGCGATTCTAAACAAAGCGTCGTGGCGGGATCTACATGTGAAGCGGAGTACATAGCTGCCGGAAGCAGCAAATGAAGGAGTCTGGATGAAAGAGTTCATTTCCGATCTAGGTGTCATACCTAGTGCATCGGGACCGATGAAGATCTTCTCGTGACAATACTGGTGCAATTGCCTTGGCAAAGGAATCCAGATTTCACAAGAGGACCAAGCACATCAAGAGACGCTTCAATTCCATTCGGGACCAAGTCCAAGTGGGAGACATAGAGATTTGCAAAATACATACGGATCTGAATGTTGCGAGACCCATTGACTAAGCCTCTTCCACGAGCAAAACATGATCAGCACCAAGACTCCATGGGTGTAAGGATCATTACTTTGTAATCTAGATTATTGACTCTAGTGCAAGTGGGAGATCAAGGAAATATGCCCTAGAGGCAATAATAAAGTTATTATTTATTTCCTTATATCATGATAAATGTTTATTATTCATGCTAGAATTGTATTAACCGGAAACATAATACATGTGTGAATATATAGACAAACAAAGTATGTCACTAGTATGCCTCTACTTGACTAGCTTGTTAATCAAAGATGGTTATGTTTCCTAACCATGAACAAGGAGTTGTTATTTGATTAACAAGGTCACATCATTAGTTGAATGATCTGATTGACATGACCCATTCCGTTAGCTTAACACTTGATCGCTTAGTATGTTAATGCTTTCTTCATGACCCATACATGTTCCTGTAACTATGAGATTATGCAACTCCCGTTTACGGAGGAACACTTTGGTACTACCAAACGTCACAACGTAATCGGGTGATTATAAAGGAGTACTACAGGTGTCTCCAAAGGTACTTGTTGGGTTGGCGTATTTCGAGATTAGGTTTTGTCACTCCGATTGTCGGAGAGGTATCTCGAGCCTTCTCGGTAATGCACATCACTTAAGCCTTGCAAGCATTACAACTAATGAGTTAGTTGTGAGATGATGTATTACGGAACGAGTAAAGAGACTTACCGCAACGAGATTGAACTAGGTATTGGATACCGACGATCGAATCTCGGGTAAGTAACATACCGATGACAAAGGGAACAACGTATGTCGTTATGCGGTTTGACCGATAAAGATCTTCGTAGAATATGTAGGAACCAATATGGGCATCCGTGTTCCGCTATTGGTTATTGACCGAGAATGGTTCTAGGTCATGTCTACATAGTTCTCGAACCCGTAGGGTCCGCACGCTTAACGCTTCGATGACAGTTCATAATGAGTTTATAAGTATTGATGCACGAAGGTTGTTGAGTCCCGGATGTGATCACGGACATGACGAGGAGTCTCGAAATGGTCGAGACATAAAGATTGATATATTGGAAGCCTACATTTGGATATCGGAAGTGTTCCGTGAAATAGGGATTTTACCGAGTACCGGAGGTTACGGAACCCCCGGAGGTCCATGGGCCTTAATGGGCCATAGGAGAAGAGGAAGGGCAGGCCAAGGTGGGCTGCGCGCCCCTCCCTCTAGTCCGAATAGGACAAGGAAGGGGCGGCGCCTTCCCTCTTCCTCCTCCAATCCTAATCCAACTAGGAGAAGAGTCCTACTCCCGGTGGGAGTAGGACTCCTCCTTAATCTTGCCTCCTCTAGGGCCGCCACCTCCCCTTGGCTCCTTTATATACAAAGGCAGGGCACCCCAAGACACACAAGTTGATCTACGGATCTTTCCTTAGCCGTGCGGTGCCCCTTCCACCATATTCCACTTGGTCATATCGTCATGAGCTTAGGCGAAGCCTCGCCGGAGAAGTCATATCGCTATGAGCTTAAGCGAAGCCTCGCGTCGGTGGAGCATCAACATCGTCACCACGCCGTCGTCTTGTGGAACTCATCCCCGACACTTTGCTTTGGATCGGAGTCCGGGATCGTCATCGAGCTGAGCGTGTGCGTAACTCGGAGGTGTCGTGCGTTCGGTGCTTGGATCGGTCGGATCGTGAAGACGCACGACTACATCAACCGCGTTGTTATAACGCTTCGCTTTCGGGTTCACGAGGGTACGTGGACGGACACTCTCCCCTCTCGTTGCTATGCCATCACCATGGTCTTGCGTGATCGTAGGAAAATTTTGAAATTACTATGTTACCCAACAATAATAGGCTGCCGATACTGTTTTGGTACATTCAAGCTTTACTGTTTTTTCTTCACTTCCAAAAAGAACATAGAAACCACCCTCAGGAAAACAAGGAAAGGATTGACCTAACAGGTCGTTTGGTACCCATCATTTGGGTCGGATTTGGTGGATTTCATTTGCGAATTCTGAAATATACTCGTTTGTCTGCCACAAAATCGAGGGTGAATTTTATTCTAAGATTCCAGAGGATGTTAACTTGGCCTAAGCCCAAATCCCAACCCCTCACCTGTCATTCCCCCGGATTTCACTTGCTTGCTTCCCCCACCCTACCCCGATGACCTCGTCTCTCGCCCCCTTCCCCCACCCTACCCCGACGCCCGCCGCCGCCGCCTCCGCCATGAGCCCCTCCTTCTCGGCCGCCGGTGATGCACCCCCCCCCCCCCCCGGTGAATAGCTTCTCCCCGAGTTCTCTTCCCCCGTCCCCTCTACACGTGAAGCTTTCTATTCGATGGTGTGCTGCCTCTGGTGACCACAGCGCCGTCGTCGAGCTCTCAAATCCTGGTAGGTTCTCCCTCCACCTCTCTTCTCCCCCTCCCTCTCTCTGGTGGATCTTTTCTGCTTGAACCCTAACCCTAACCTGAACCCACCTCCATCCAGCCACCCGATCCGGACAGAAGATCGACTTCTTGACGATTCCTCCGCCAAATTTACCACGGTCGGTCACTCCACACCGGAAGATCGACCTTTTTTACAGTGCATTGGTCGCGTGTCTGCGTCCCCTCTATGCAAGCGTAATGGATCTCTGAATTTAATGCGTTTTGCTGCTCGATTATTTTGTCCGAATTCGAAATAGAACAAAGTCGGTGTGGTTGGGCGAGTGATTTTTTTGTCTCAATTCAAGATAGAACAATTCAAGATGCGCCGCAAGCGCATATGAACCCCGATTTCAATATGTTTGCACACCGATTTTTCGTCTAATTCAAGATAGAACAATTTCAAGGTGCTTGCATAATGATTTTTTGTCCGAATCGGTGGGTTTTTCCGCATCGAGCTGATTTTTATATTCGGGCTTGTTATTGAAGCTAGATACTTGAGCATAATGTTTTGAAATAAAAGTTCAGGATAGTTTTGATTCACTCCATTTTAGGAGAGAGTGTCAATAGCATGTTTAATAAGACTGTGTCAATTGTATCGTATGGCGATTGAAGCTTCTTTTTATGTGAAACTCTAATGCTTGATGGTTTTGTTTGTTATGATCTATTTTTGCAAAAGTATGGGGCGTGGTCTGTTCATCCACCGATGTAAGTGGAATGTAGCAGTAGCATAAACCCTGTTTGGGTTTTGCCCATCTTTTTCCTCCATCTAAGCTTTCTTGACAAGCAATCGTGCATCTGCTTTTGTGTATCACTAGTAATAAGCATGAGTTTTTTGTGTATCACTAGTAATAAGCATGAGTTTTTTGTGTATCACTAGTAATCGAGCTTGAGTTCTTTCTCAATTGTTATTTTCTTCGTCTTAATATAGATGTCGGACTTGTACATTAACACATTGCATGGCGATGAGAGGAGAAGAAAAGGAAGAGGGCAGCGCTGGATTTTTTGTGTTAGGTTGTCGCGATAGTTCAACACACCTATTGTCGAGGAAGATTAGAGAGCTTGATGATTTCGGTGAGGATGAGGCGGAGATTAGGATTAGAAAGCGATGCTTAGATCAATTTATCGTGGTTCTAACAAGCTACTGTTTTGATAGTTTGCGCTTAACTAAACGGTCCTTTGTGGACCTGTGCGCTATCTTTGCGTGAAAGATGTGGTTTGGGGACACATTTTATGTGTCGGTTGAAGAATCGATCACAATGTTTACGCTAGTGCTAAGCCATGGGATGAAATACGGTTAATTGAAAGCACGCATGATGGGCACTCGAGACCATCGGTAGGCATTTCAATGAGATCTTAAGAGTCATCCTTTCCTTGTCTCATGAGTTTATAAAGCTACCAACCCCTTCAAATTTGAGCAGCCCAAGGATAGTAGATGGAAATGGTTTCGGATGGGCTAGGAGCTTTAGATGGCACACATGTTGATGTCCGTGTTTCCGCTCTCAAGCAAGGCAGATACAGGAATAGAAAGCAAGATGTGACCACTAATGTACTTGGTGTTTGTGACCGGAATATAATGTGATTGGTGTTTGTGACCGGAATATGAAGTTTTTTTATGTCTTAGCTGGATGGGAAGGTTCTGCATCTGATTCACGAGTGTTAAGAGATGCAATGTCACGACAAGACGCTTTTAGAGTTCCACATGGTAATTCTCTGTCTTGGTACGGTAGAACAACTAAGTTATGATATTTCAATGTAAATATAATATCTAATACTTGTTATTTTTGCAAACATTAGGAAAATACTACCTTGTAGATGCCGGGTACACTAATGGTCCCAAGCTTCTTTGCTCCATACCCCAGTCCGGTACCATTTGAAAGGATGGGCGACTAATGGAAATAACCCACAAACTCCAAGAGAGTTATATAATCTGCGACATGCATCAGCTAGGAATGTGATAGAGAGAACTTTTGGTCTACTAAAGATTAGATGGGATATTTTGAGGACTAGTTCATTTTTTACATACTGAATCGGTATCACATAGTATTTTGCAAAACCAAGCCTCCGTTTGTTTTTAGTTTTTTATTAACACGCCAATAATACCATCTCGCAGATCCGTGTAATTAATGCTTGTTGCATATTGCATACCTTTCTAAGAGATAGGCAGAGAGAGATGGATGATATAATGCTAATTGACGTGGATAATCGCTAAATGTCACGCCAACATCCTGAAGAACCAAACATGATTAGACATGTTGAATCAACAACTGAGTGGAACAACAAGCGAGATACCTTAGCTAATCAAATGTGGGCAGATTACCAAAGGAGACGCGGGGGAGCCGATCATTGAATTCATTCATTTGTATGTTCATATATTTCATATGCCTATTTTTTAACCCTCTCTCTCTCTCTCTCTCTCTCTCTCTCTCTCTCTTTCTCTCTCTCTCTCTCTCTCTCTCTCTCTCTCTCTCTCTTGGGATTCTACGTTTGTCTCATACATGTATTGTTGCTTGCAGGAAGATATGGATGTGGAGAAGAAAGGAGGTAGAAACTACCTTACCTGGACGGATGAAATGGATGAAGCAATGCTAAATGTGTTCGTGGAGCATTACAATAGAGGGGATCGTGCTCAAAATGGGTGGAAGCCACATGTTTACACTGCAGTTGTCAAGAATGTTCGAACCAAGTGCAATGTGGATATCGCAATGTGGATATCACAAAGGAGAATGTCATATCAAGGTGCAAGACTATTGATAGACACTATGTCAATGTCAGCAAGATGTTGTCAACGAGTGGTTTTGGGTGGGATTGGATCCATAACAAGCTTATGGTTGATAGTGAGGACGTGTGGAGCAACTATGTCAAGGTAAGCACTACATCTTGAGCATCTATGTATTCATGGCTTGGCCACAAGATTCATTTTCATCATTCATGTGGTCAAGTAGTTTATTCGAAAACATGCACTTATACACCTTCTACACCTTCTCCATCATGATGTGGAATTCAGCCAAGTTTATTTGAAAACATGTACTTATACTTGTTCATGCATAGCCTTCTAATCAGTAGTTCACTCATCATTTCCCCTATGTTTTGCTATTATATTAGTAATCAGCCTTCTCTTGAGAAACAATCACAACTTGCAAAGAAAGGCACTTGTTTTCCCCATTATTTATGTGATTTTGCACCATGACATGAGTTACATCTTAGTCAGTAGTCTACGATTTTCTCTTTGGATGTGTGTTTGGTGTTTGGATGGATGTGTGTTCATTTTCCACCATGACATGAGACTGCTTGTCTTCATGGGTTCTTGCAGCAAACAAAGATGTCGCATGCTACGAGCACAAGGTCATAAAGTTTTGGGACTCTATCGGCCTTGTCTTCTCGAAGGATCATGCCACCTAACCGGAGCAGGCTAGCGGTGAAAGTGCAATGAAATGGCCGCAGAGAATGTCAACAACATCAACACCGATTCTGCCGCAACATCTTCAACCCAAACCGCGAGGAAATGTAAGAGGAAAAGATATCGATCGGATGACTCAATTGCATCTATGCTTGGAGAGAAACTGGATAATTTTACCAGTGCCTACAAAGCTGATATCGCTCAAGTTGCTCCCCTCCTCTCATGAAGAAATACTTGATGCTCTCAATGCAATTGTGGAACTGGATGATGATGGCTTGCTAGCAGCTTATGATATCCTCATAGTAGATGACCGCAAGTTCAAGGCTCTTATGGCGCTGCCTGAAAGGATGAAGAAGAAATGGATCCTCAAGCAAATCAACCAATGAAGGTATATTTCTTGTTCTGTGATTAGTTACCGACTAGCAAGCTCACTGCATTTTGTCCTTAGTTGTTTGTTATAGTACAATATTATGGGTGTCCTGTATTTTGTTATGCCAATATGGAGCAGAGGAGGCAGCAACTTGCTTGCTTTTCATCATATTTATGTACTTACCTATTTCCATGTTTGAGATTAGCATGATTCAAGGTTTTATGTTATCATCTTAATAAGGTTTTCCTGCCAGGTCTTCCCAAACATGGCTTGATAAAACAAAGTTTTCCTGCCATATTTGAGAACAACTTGTTCTGCCATGTCTCCCGAAACAAGGTTTTATGCACATATTTTGCATGCACATAAATATTCAGTGTGTTTGAAGGTCTCTTATGAACTAGTCTTTTTTTCTTCGGTCGAGAGGTGGCATTATTAGTCTAGAATACATCAACCAGATATGCTTATTTAGTGGCTGTAGTCTTTTATCGACTTAGTTTCAGTCCTACTTAACCTACTCGGTTGTTGATGGTTTTTTGCTATTACCTTTCGATTCATGATAATTGTGCAAATGAAGTGCAAGTTAACCTTTGAAAAATTTCTATATCAAGTTGAGTTTTCTTACCCTTCCTAGAGATTGTTGCAAGCTAAAGCTTATCGTGTGACACTTTGATTTGTCTTCTTGGCTATCCTCATCTTTCACTTTGAGCAATTTCTACCAACCATTGTGTTCAAGGATTGTTTATTGCCCTATGAGACCATATGTCACCATTTCTCATCATATTTTGCAGGAAATATTGGGTGAAGTGTGATGTTGAACGAACAGAACGAAGAAATGAAGATCCTTAAGCAATGAAAATCTTTCTTGGATGGTGCTAATAATGCAAAGATTCAGTTTTTATGTAACCTTGACTAGATTATGATCATTTGAAGTTGTTGTGAACCTTTGTCGTATTGCAAAGATTAACTTTTTACAAAATCTCATGTTTAAGTTATATGTATTGGCATGGTTCAGTTTAATGCAAAACATTGCCATGTGTGAACAAACGAGCTGTCAATGTTGGTGTTGGTACAGATTTGTTCATACTATTTATTCCTAGCACAAAGGCTAGTGCGTTGGTGCTGGTATAGTTTCATGCTCATTTTGGTTCTGGTATAGATTTGACCTCAAAATCCTAGTGACAGCCAAACATGAAATTTGGATTTGGAATCTAGATTCAGCCAAATGAAATCTTGATAGAGATTTCATTTCATTTCATTTCAGCCAAATGAAATGAAATCTGTAAATCTAAATGATACTACGGTATCGAATGAATTTTCTACTGCTGTATGACCAACACCAGCAAAGTAAGTTAGTTACTCCTCGTCTGAATCACCGAATGTGATCTTTGTTGATTTAGGAGCATCTGCTGTGATTTCCTTGAAGTGGGAACCGTAGATCTTTGATTCCTGCCCAAGAATAATTAGAACATTATGTAAGGTCATTCATGACAGACTGCATCCTCAATTTAAAACACTGCAGCAAATCTTAGAACAGACAGGTTTAACAATACAGCCTCCGTGAAGTAATTTATCATGAATGCTTACGATATGACCTTAAAAAGGCACTTTTGATCATCAGGTGATATGTTCCAACATCAAGACAGATTTTCACAGTTTTCACAGGTGTTCGATATTTTACAATCACAATTCAAATTTTAATGATAGAAAATTAAAGAAAATTAGAAAGTACTTGGAACGCATTCAGACGTAAAGTTCAACCCAGATAGGCCAGTAAAAGATAACAAAACCAACAGAACCTTTTAGTAATATAAGAATCTTATATACTAACATCAGAAAATATGCAACATTACAAAAATTATGCATTAGTATCACATTTCAGTTAGTTATTAACCCATTCATAATTTCACATACAATTTCCCCCATGAAAAACATATCAGACAAAGCATGCTGATGTACCAGGTGGACAATCAACCATATCGGCGAACATCTTACCAACTTACCATATGGTATTATTGAAACCAGAGGCCTTATTTATCTGTTGATATTACTGATGTATATGTTATGGTAAATGCATCTGTCCATACCATGTGTGTTCTTCATATGCTTAAAATATAACTTCTAAAAGGAAAATATGAGATGTAAAGTTTCCAGCTAGCCACAAACCTTTTTCTTCACATGTGTGCCAAATTTCATAAGGGCTGGAGGAACAACCTGATCAGCCTCCCGTAAAACATTGACAAGCTCACCAGCAAGTCCCTGTATATGAGATTAAAACAGCAACATTACATGAGGAGTAACTTAACACTTTCAAGGTGTCTCCGTCTCTAGTCTATACATGAGTAACTTATAACACTTTCAAGATTTCTCCGTCTCTAGTCTATACATGATCTCAAGGTCCGTCTCTAGTCTATACATGATCTCAAGTTACCTTGTCCGCTTGAGTGAAGAATGTATGTGCAACACCTTTCTTGCCTGCACGACCTGTCCTTCCAATCCTGTGTACATAATCCTCCGTGGTCAAAGGAAAACTATAATTGATGACAACTTCAACATCAGGAATGTCAAGTCCTCGTGAAGCCACATCCGTCGCAATCTGCAATAATTACGATGTAGTAACAGACTTGGTGAAACAAGAAAGCCATATAACTAGTAATATATTGAACTAAAACCACGACAAGAATTATGGAACGGAGGGAGTACTATAACAAACAAGGGCAGTGGATAATGTCCAATGGTACCCTATTTCCAACATAAATATATTCATCCAAAACATTCTAATATGTAGATTATGTCTCATTTTTATGTTCACATTTTAACTTCCATGAAAATCTTAACATTCTTATGGGCTGTGGAAGAAAACGAGCCCAAGCACTCCTCTTTCTTGTTCTTTTAATGTAGACTACAAACTAACAAAAAAATCAAAAGAACTTGAGCGAACATGATTCACTCTAGTATCATGCTAGATTTTTTTTAACTTCACGAATTTTCTACAATCATTGATTTTCACCATCTGCGCTTGGGCGCAGAAAATCCATGTCCCAGCAAACACGCTGACAAATCATAGGATGAAAAGCAAAATAAAGAGGATAAAATGCAAAGGATGCAATGCTGAGACTTAATATCGTGATTCTGCCATACCGCCAGAACGATTATTATATTTGGTAAGCAATTCTCATAATTATATTGGTTAAGTTTATAAGGTTAATCTTTTGAAAGACATTGATAAATAGTTGAAGATATCAACAAACTCCACAGAAGATTTCTTCAAGGTTCAACCTCAGATCGCAAAATAAGGAAGAGGTCATGTTTAAATGCTAGCCTACAAGCGAACTATTCAGGAGTACATGAAAGTCAGAGAATAAGCATACCATTAAAGGACATTTTCCTTCTTTAAATAAAGATAAGGCTTTTGTTCTATCATGCTGAGCCTTGTCTCCATGGACAGAAACAGCTTTCCACCCCCTTCAGAATAAACATATATAGATTAAACTAAAGAAGAGGAAATATGTAATAGAAGTATTGACTTGCAGACAAAAAGATGGTACCTTTTATTAAGCATTGCTTCTACTCGCCCAGCTTCTTTCTTGTACAACACAAAAACTAAAACCCGGTTGCTGTTGCATCAAACACAGGAAGTGCAATTTTCTCAGACCCATATTAACAGTTCAGGCCAAAAAAGACTTACAGGCAAAGTGTTATATATACTGAAAATTCAAGTTTGTGTGAAGCAATATTATTATACTCTGACAGATTATCAAATAATACTAAAACTAAATATCGCATATATCCTGAGTCGTAGCATACTGCTGTTCTGAGAAGTTAGCCACAAGAAAAGATTGCTAGAGAGGAGACTAGGACAGCAATGTTTGGAAGCAGTAGAAATTGGGAAGATAAGAGAACAGGGAAGTATGGATCCGCCAATTGTACTTGACTGCCTGCAAGATCTAAGGGGAGAAGGGTGGGGATATATGCTAGCCTCCAGACCTATGATGGCAATGTACAGGAAGAAAGGTCAAACAATAGATTGATGCGAATCGTGGAATCATTTCTTTGCCAAACTAGGAATCTGAAGTTGAAAATCTGAGAGGGGGATAGGTGGGCTAAATAGTTCTATGATTTCAAGCTGAGTAGCTGACCACCAATGTTTCTATTTAATGACCTTCTCTAAATTGTTGCAGCTTTCATCAGTCTAGATGATCGGCAACCAGCAGCATGTGAAATTTGTACAGCAATATACCTCTGTGCTCGATGATACTTGTCGAGCAAAGCAACTAATCTTGAATCCCGTGCTCTATCATCCAATACTTCAACAATTTGCATCACATCATGATTAGCTGCGAGATCTTCCGATCCAACAACAACCTATGATAAGGTGTCACAAGGTCAGCAACAAGCAATCAGGTATCATGAAAGGTGAAAACAGAGAAACATTACCTTTATTGGATTCGGATCCATAAACTCTTGAGCTAGCTGGTGGACAGCAAAAGGCCATGTTGCACTGAACATAACCATCTGACGCACTACATTAAGACATTGTATATTTATGGATCATATAGAAAAGAAAAGTTGTAGGGCCATTGATACAGAGACATCCAGAGAAGAAAAAACGGTATCAGTAAGCTGCTAAAGTATAGGCATTGATAAGCAGTAAACGGTATGAATAGCCATGGCAATTCATTGACTCTTGAATGCAGTCCATGTAGAAGGTCAAAGTACCGACCTATTGCTTCCACACAATACAATCATCACAATTTCTACATCATACTAAACACAGCATGCTCAAACTTCATAGACAGCTTAAGTTTACAACCGAGGGTAAAATGGTAGCAAGCTTATATATCCGCAAAAAAACACAGGTGCAGGTGCATATCTCTAGTTATTTTGTCATCCCCCTTGCGCTAATGCATGTCAACTTTTTGGCATACATGCGCTCAATACCAAACAGATAGTACTGACATAATATGGAAAGATAACTGTTAGAAGTAGCTACTAGCTCTCACCCAGGACTCCGTTTCTGAAGAGACGTGTTTCACAAATGGGATTCTGTCTTGATGTGCTTCATACACACGTACACAAAAGAGCCACTACTTAGTAGGAAGCTTTATTAGATATACATAACACGCAACCTTGTGTTACAAGGACTCTTGGTCCTTTTATACAGTTACAGACCGACCCTACTTGCTGTCTATTGGTTGGCATTCTTAAGCATGACCAACTTTACAGCTAATGGTCAACTTGTACTTGCTTCTACTACTCTTTCTTACCGATATGCAATTATCCATAACCTGGACTAGAAACATAATTGTGACAACGTTAATACTAACAATAGCAATGATAGAACAGACCCTGCAGTTCCTGGCCCTACCCGCCCACACATACAAACACACATGGGATAGAGACTAACCCGATGATGTTTGGCTTAAAATCGCCCTGACCTCAGGTTCAAAACCCATATCCAGCATCCGATCTGCTTCATCAAGAACCTACAAGATACAAACATGTCTTAATGGGATACTTGTGAAACTCAATTCGACAATAGAGGCAAAATTTAATGCGAGGATGGATGAACTAATGGTAAGCATAATATTGGCAGTAATCCCAAGAAACGCTGCAGGTGACTGCACTGCTGCCATATGCTGATTCATTATGAAACTTTTCATCATGACCACCCTGTGTTTAATTCTAGTCATTGCTGGTTAATTACATCCAAAAGAGAGAAGGGTGCAGGAAGGGGAAGTGCCTTCAGTTATTTTGTTCATACTAATTTGAGTTGAATCGCCAACAGTATTTTTACAATTATGAATTGGGCAACCAGATGGTTTTAAAGAGTATGAGCAAACCTGGAAGTTCAAGCTATGTAAATAACTAAATCAGTTTGTTAAGAATTAAGAATTATGTAAATAACTATTATCATTCTACCACCAACGTTTCTTTTTTCAGAATTATGAGTTGGGTACCCACATGGTGCTATGAGTATGAGAAAACCTGGAAGTTCAAGTTATGTAAATAACTAAACCAATTTGTTAAGACTATGATCAGTGACAACAGCATGATATGGTTAGGTAAAAAGAAAGTTAAAGCTATGGAAATAATTTAAGCATTTTATGTCATACATAGTTATTTTACCAATGACCTATCACTCAACTATCCATGTATGGAAATTTGATTAAACCACGTGAACGTTTTCACGTACAAATGTTCAACAAAACAAGCAACCATATGCTACAATGCTACTGGAGTCCAATCATGCACTTACTTTTCTTGCTAAGTGTATCCTGTATTCAAGATCTTAATATAATGCAATATAATTTCTGTTAAGAGGTATGAGCCTTCTAAAAGAATACTAGAGCACAAACTCCACAACAAACATAAAATATCACACGATGATGTTCAAGTTATGTCCGTATGAATAATTATTTTGCAAATCACAACCACAAATAACAAAAGAACTAACAGAAATACAGTCAACTTACCACAAAAGAAACCTCGTTAAGACGACAAACACCCATTTCAATGAGGTCTTTCATACGACCAGGAGTTCCTATGACTATTTCCTGGTAGAACAGTAACAAAATAAGCGAATGGAAGGCCAGACAACGAAAAAATTCATAAGGCTAACTCTTTGATAGGAAAAACTTCAAATCACGATATGATGAAACAATCAGTAGGGTGAGCAAGAAAAAATTGAGTTTGTGTTATCTTACAACTCCAGATTTAAGGGAAGATATTTGGGGTCCTTTTGATGTTCCACCATAGAGGCACACTGAATTTATCCCGCATGGCGCACCAGCTTCAGTAAGTACATCTGCGATCTAACACAGTAATAAAGTGCAAGTCATTTCAGTATATTCAATTCCAAAGAGACAAGTTCTTGTGATAAGAATATGGCAATATCCCAGTTAGCAAAACAGCCTATCTATGACTGTGAAACGGTAGACAAAGGTTAAAACATGATTATGACATTCCCTTTAAGCTGCTCAGATAAGATTCAAGAGATAGCATAGCAAGTGGGGTCAAATTGGAAAGAACTGAAAATCATAGATACGGAAAACTGCGCATAAGAGTTGACAATGGCACATGCTTAATCACTTCAGAAACACTGCTCCTACCAACCATTCAATATCAATGATTCTAAAAAAGTGGCAGTGGGGGCAAGTAAAAGTGTGTACAAAAAACTCCAAAAAAAACTATGCTACTGACAATGTAAGTAACATGGTCATCCTCATAAATAATTATGCCAAAACAATGCCAAATCAGGAAAGCCACAAAGATACAGCTTTAACTGAAACACTTCAATGAAGAAACATAGAAAGTGCGCAGAGCATCACACGCTAGTTGTATCACGTGTCGTTATTGTTGACGCCAGTAGCTCTAATTTACTGCCACAGCAGATGAATAGCATCTACCCAAACATTGAAAATGACAGCACAATGAACATGCGGTACAGGTTTACCTGTTGAGCAAGCTCCCTTGTTGGAGCCAGCATGAGGCATCGCGGCAACCCCTTCTTGGCGCCTTTTTCACTCAGCTTCTTCCTGACGTGCATCAGCGCCGGCACACCAAACGCAATAGTCTTCCCTGGCATAGGGAAATTACAACGAACGCAACATATTAACACGGTGAAGAGATAGGATAACGAAACAGGAGCAGAAATTGCAGAATTATACAGTACCAGATCCGGTGGCAGCGATGCCAATGAAATCGCGGCCATCGAGGAGATAGGGCCAGGCTAGCGCCTGGATGGGCGACGGCCGGTCGAACCCCTTGCAGCAGTCGAGCACCTGGGTTGGCAGCGCCGCGGCGGCGAAGGACTTGAGCGGCGCATACTTGGGGTCCGCGAACCCCTTCCCAGTCACCGCCACGCTCTTGTCCACGGCCCCTCCTTGGTCCGGTTCCTCTGTGGCCACCCCTCTCTTCTTGCTGCTCTTGGCCTCTTCTTCCGCCGCTGCCTCCTCGGCCTCTGCCGCCAGCTTCCGCTTCTTGTCCTTCTTGCTCTTTTTATCCTTCTTTCTCTTGTTGGATAGTTCCTCCTGTTCCGCCGCTGCCTCCTCGGCCGCTGGCTTCGGCTTCTTCTCCTTCTTGCTCTTTTTATCCTTCTTTCTCTGGTTGGATGGTTCCTCCTGCATAGAGAGGAGTTTGGGGTCCATGGCGGCGGCGGCGGTGTACGAGGGAAGAGCCGGGGTTCGTGGAAGAGAAAGGAAGGCCGGGGGGAGGTTGATTTTAGGGCACTACGTGAAAATTCATACTTATGGAAAGGGAGCGGCTGGATCTCACTGTGCGTGCATTGTGGGCTTCGCAATGTGGGCTGATATTGGGTTGCGTTCTGTGCGTTCAGCCTTGTGCCTGCGTTTATTTTTCCTTTTTTTGCACATTGTGACCAAAACACGGCCGATTCCCATTTGGCGCTCGTCAAATTATATTATTACAAGTACCAATGTCCGTGTGTTGCAATGCGGGAAAAGAATTCATGTTTTGGAACGGAAGAAAAGAGCTCATGCTTTGCGACGGGCGAAACAAATCTGTACACACCTGTAGCAACCCAAATGGTGGATATCATCTAGAACACCATATAGAAAACAAACTTCACCTCAAGAGATATCGACAATGAACTAGAAAAGACGCAACAAAGGTCCTGGTGAGTCAGGGAGATGTGGATGGAGGTGTGGGCAAAGAGGAAGGAGCCATCGACGTTGAGTCAAACGAACTCGCTGGTGAGACAACGAATCACATGCCACACAAAGTGTCGTGGGTGAGGGCGTCTTGAGGGGCCTTGATGTTGATAGGTGTGTGGGCCAGTGGCGGGAAAGGACCCCCTCTTCTTGTGCTTCATGGCATGCTCTAATCCACCGTATTATCTTCCATCATTGGTGCAGAGCACTCCAGGGTCATCCCCATGATACTTTATCACCACCCCAAGCACCAAGTGGACCAATGACTAGAGCCCATGCAAGAGCTATGAAAACCAAGGTGACATCTCTCCTACTTGGGCTCTCTGTGCATTCAAGTGAGACATGGCCGCTACCTCAAATGGGACTCTATGTGTGCTAAGGTACAATGACCATCTCGCGGAACCAAGAGTTGAAGAAGGAACGAACAAGGAGATACTAGCAAGCACCAAGAAGAAGGACCCTGGAGCCCCCGGAACCCCTGCTCCCAGAAGTAGGCCGAGAGCATGCAAACTCTCTGTAAAGCCCAAATACTCCTTGGAACCTTGCCTAGAACCTCCGGCCTCGACGACCCCAAAGCATTCTTCTGCCTCCGTTTAAGGTTAGCAAAGCATAGACAAAGAACTAGAGAGAGATTTGCTCATATCTATCCCTCTCCTTTGGAGATCAAGGCTTACTTTGGAGAAGAAACCCGTAGTGGGATCATCTAGGCCGTCCTTGTGGAGAATACCTACCCCCTCAAGACCTCAATTTCTCCATGGATTTGGGAAGAACTACCTCTTTACTTATTACTTCTGTTGATTGTGGATCCATGTGCTTGTATGGGATTGTGGAATTAGTGGATGTGTGACTTTGTATTCTTTTCTTTGAGTGTTTCTCTTTGTTCCTCTTGTGTTCTTTTTTTCAACACCTCCAAGTGTGAAAGATTGAGAACCCTAGTGTAGGATCTAAAGTATGTCTAGAGGGGGGTGCTTAGATTACTTAACCAAATAAAAACTTAACCTTTTCCCAATTTTAGTTGTAGGCAAGCTTTAGCAATTATACCAAGTCAAGAACACCCTACACATGCAAGTCTAAGAGTTGAGCAGCGAAAAGTAAAGACTTTGCATATGAACATTAAGGAGGGATCAGAGAAATCAAACGCAATGAAGACACGATGATTTTTGTCATGGTTCCGATAGGTGGTGCTATCGTACATCCACGTTGATGGAGACTTCAACCAACGGAGGGTAACGGCTGCGCGAGTCCACGAAGGGTCCATGAAGAAGCAACCTTGTCTATTCCATCATGGCTTACGTCCACGAAGGACTAGCCTCACTTGGGTAGATCTTCACGAAGTAGGCGTTCTCCTTGCCCTTACAAACTCCTTGGTTCAACTTCAGAAGATCTTGGAGGCTCCCAAGTGACACCTAACCAATCTAGGAGACACCACTCTCCAAAAGGTAATAGATGTGTAGTTAATGATGAACTCCTTACTCTTGTGCTTCAAAAGATAGTCTCCCCAACACTCAAGCACTCCCTCACAGATTTGGCTTGGGGAGGACAAGGATTTGAGCGGAAAGCAACTTGGGGTAGGCTAGAAATCAAGGTTGAAATGGTTGGAATGAACTGGCTTGATCTCAACACATGAGTAGGTGGTTCTCTTTCAGAAAACAAGAAGATGCCCCGCGCGTTGCTGCGGAACCATTTGCGACAACTATATTATGATATAAATTATTAGCAAAAAGATATAATATGAATTCGATGACCTATGTAATCTAACATGATGTTCACCAACAATAAGTGATGCCTTAGAACGCGTTCAAAATAGAATTTTCTTGATAAGAACACAAAAGTATGCGAAATGAACTCCACAAACAATGACTGAATCGGAGCACTGACCATCACACCTACCAACGAGACACTAAATGTTACTCTGTCTAAATTCCTGAAGCCAAGCTTTTGAATGACAAAAGTGAAGCACTGAAGTTAGTAATGCACTCAATATCCGAAGGAGGAAAAAGAGTGACAACAATGGCATGGTTTCCTGACCGTTCCAATTCGCGATGTCTAGCTGCACCAAAACTCAAAGAATAACAAAAAATAGGGTGCATCTACTCAGTTATAATTGTGTAAATGACATTATCTGGATATGCTAAAAGAACATGATGCTGAAGCCTGGACGCGTAACAGAGCATATAAGCCCAACTCGCATGGATGTGTGTGGTCACATGGGCTGCAGTAAACTGCTGCTCCAAATTGACAAAGCTTAGTGGTGCAGGTCGTGTTGAAGGATCAAGAGGCAGTAGCAATGAATGTGCCGCAAATGGATGGGGTTGTCACCATTTCGCTGCTGATCTGTATGTGATACCAGTAGGTCCACCCTATGTAGAATAGAGGAAAATGAAATTATGGAAGGGTTTCGCTTCAGTACACCCTAGTTACCTCACATATATGCCGACATAAATTCATCCAAGCATGTCTTTTTGGTCGAGTGACGATTATGACTTACTTGAATAGAAGGAAAATGAGGTTTAGTCCTCGGTTGTTGGTGATTTGTTTCAACCAATGCATTACATGGAATGAAGGGAATCATATGCATGTGCTCTATTGCGTATTGAGACAAATATAAGTTCCATTTCATGTGTTCATCCAGTTCAGATAATAAATAGCCATTGCAATCTACAAAAAATCATGTAGCATCTTGTGGCCAAATCCGACAAAATAAGAAATCAGATAAAAGATTAGATTAGATCAAGTAAGTGAAGGAAATATGCCCTAGAGGCAATAATAAAGTTGTTATTTATATTTCCTTATATCATGATAAATGTTTATTATTCATGTTATAATTGTATTAACCGGAAACTTAGTACATGTGTGGATACATAGACAAACAGAGTGTCCCTAGTATGCCTCTACTTGACTAGCTCGTTAATCAAAGATGGTTAAGTTTCTTAGCCATAGACATGTGTTGTCATTTGATGAACGGGATCACATCATTAGAGAATGATGTGATGGACAAGACCCATCCGTTAGCTTAGCACAATGATCGTTTAGTTTTCTGCTATTGCTTTCTTCATGACTTATATTATGAGATTATGCAACTCCTGAATACCAGAGGAACACCTTATGTGCTATCAAACTTCACACTGTAACTGGGTGATTATAAAGATGCTCTACAGGTGTCTCTGATGGTGTTTGTTGAGTTGGCATAGATCGAGATTAGGATTTGTCACTCCGTGTATCGGAGAGGTATCTCTGGGCCCTCTCGGTAATGCACATCACTATAAGCCTTGCAAGCAATGTGACTAATGAGTTAGCCACGGGCTGATGCATTATGGAACGAGTAAAGAGACTTGCCGGTGACGAGATTGAACTATGTATGATGATACCGATGATCGAATCTCGGGCAAGTAACATACCGATCACAAAGGGAACAACGTATGTTGTTATGCTGTTGACCGATAAAGATCTTCGTAGAATATGTCGGAGCCAATATGAGCATCCAGGTTCCGCTATTGGTTATTGACCGGAGATGTGTCTTGGTCATGTCTACATAGTTCTCGAACCCGTAGGGTCCGCACGCTTAACGTTCGATGACGATTTGTATTATGAGTTTCGTGTTTTGATGAACCGAAGTTTGTTCGGAGTCCCAGATGAGATCACGGACATGACGAGGAGTCTCAAAATGGTCAAGAGGTAAAGATTCATATATTACAAGGTTGCATTTGGACATCAGAATGGTTCCGAGTGATTCGAGCATTTATCCGGAGTACCGGGGGTTACCGGAACCCCCCGGGGGAAGATTGGGCCTACATGGGCCATAGGGAAGAGGGGAGGCAGCCCACAAGGGGCAGCCGCGCCCCCTCCCTATAGGGAGTCCGAATTGGACTAGGGAGGGGGGCGCGCCCCCCTTTCCTTCTCCCTCTCTCTCCCTTCCCCTTTTCCCTCTCCGGTGGAAGGAAGGAGGGGGGTGATACGTCTCCAACGTATCTATAATTTATGAAGTATTCATGCTATTATATTATCCATCTTGGATGTTTAATGGGCTTTACTATGCACTTTTATATTATTTTTGGGACTAACCTATTGACCCAGAGCCCAAAGTGCAGCCTCGCTTTTTTCCCTTGTTTCATGTTTCAAGAAAAGGAATATCAAACAGAGTCGAAACGGAATGAAACCTTCTGGAGAAGTTATTTTTGGAAAGAAAGCAACCCGGGAGAATTGGAGTGCACGTCAGGAAAGCAACGAGGGAGGCACGAGGTAGGGGCGCACCCACCCCCCTGGGCGCGCCCTCCACCCTCATGGGCCCCTCGTGGCTCCCCTGGCGTATTTCTTCCGCCTATATATATATACATATACCCTAAAACGACTGGGAGAATGTAATAGATCGATTCCGCCACCGCAAGCCTCTGTAGCCACCAAAACCAATCGGGACCTGTTCAAGCACCTGCCGGAGGGGGGAACCCTCACCGGTGGCCATCGTCATCATCCCGGCGCTCTCCATGACGAGGAGGGAGTAGTTCACCCTCGGGGCTGAGGGTAGGTACCAGTAGCTATGTGTTTGATCTCTCTCTCTCTCGTATTCTTGATTTGGCACAATCTTGATGTATCGCGAGCTTTGCTATTATAGTTGGATCTTATGTTTCTTCCCCCCCTCTACTCTCTTGTAATGGATTGAGTTTCCCCTTTGAAGTTATCTTATCGGATTGAGTCTTTAATGATTTGAGAACACTTGATGTATGTCTTGCCGTATGCACTGTGGTGACAATGGGATATCATGTGATTCACTTGATGTATGTTTTGGTGATCAACTTGCGGGTTTAGCCCATGAACCTATGCATAGGGGTTGGCACACGTTTTGCCTTGATTCTCCGGTAGAAACTTTGGGGCACTCTTTGAGGTTCTATGTGTTGGTTGAGTAGATGAATCTGAGATTGTGTGATGCATATCGTATAATCATACCCACGGATACTTGAGGTGACATTGGAGTATCTAGGTGACATTAGGGTTTTGGTTGATCTGTGTCTTAAGGTGTTATTCTAGTACGAACTCTAGGGTTGTTTGTGACACTTATAGGAATAGCCCAACGAATTGATTGGAAAGAATAACTTTGAGGTGGTTTCGTACCCTACCATAATCTCTTCGTTTGTTCTCCGCTATTAGTGACTTTGGAGTGACTCTTTGTTGCATGTTGAGGGATAGTTATATGATCCAGTTATGTTATTATTGTTGAGAGAACTTGCACTAGTGAAAGTATGGACCCTAGGCCTTGTTTCCTAGCATTGCAATACTGTTTGTGCTCACTTTTATCATTAGTTACCTTGCTGTTTTTATATTTTCAGATTACAAAAACCTATATCTACCATCCATATTGCACTTGTATCACCATCCCTTCATTAACTAGTGCACCTATACAATTTACCATTGTATTGGGTGTGTTGGGGACACAAGAGACTCTTTGTTATTTGGTTGCAGGGTTGTTTGAGAGATACCACCTCATCCTACGCCTCCCACGCATTGATAAACCTTAGGTCATCCACTTGAGGGAAATTTTCTACTGTCCTACAAACCTCTGCACTTGGAGGCCCAACAACGTCTACAAGAAGAAGGTTGCGTAGTAGACATCAAGCAGTTTCTGGCGCCATTGCCGGGAGGTGAGTGCTTGAAGGTATATCTTTAGATCTTGCAATCGAATCTTTTAGTTTCTTGTTTTATCACTAGTTTAGTTTATAAAAGAAAACTACAAAAAAATGGAATTGAGTTTGCCTCATACGCTTCATCTTTTTAATATCTTTTGTGAGTATGATGGAAAGGAAAATTGTGCCGAAGTGTTAGAAGAAGAATGCATTAAAATGTTTGGCACTAAATCTTTGAATGATAAGCATGATTGCAATGTTGTTAGTATGAACTCCTTGAATATCCATAGTACTAATGATGATTGCACTAGTTACGATGAAAATGTCTCCTATAAACATGTCAATTTTTGTGGAGTGCATTGGGTTTGCAAGTACACACCAAATAGGGAAGATAGATATTGCAAGAGGCATAAGCATTTAGAAACTAAATGGTTGCAAGAAAGGCTAGATGCGTGTGCTGAAAATTTAAACTCTCTTAGCCATACTTGTGAACTTTGCAATGAACGTGATCATTTCAGTACCCAATGCAAATTGTTTCACGATCGTATTGTGTCCAAAAATTGTGATGACTTGATTTCCCTTGCACATCATAATGAACTTAGTTTTCTCTTGGGTTATGAACAAATGAAACGTATAACTAAGGTTATTCCAGAATTTTCCCTTGATAGAGTTCTTCATTTTGATCTAGAAGAAATTTATATGTATTGTGCGGTGAATTGCATTGAAATCCTTATATTGCCAATTACATAAAGAGAAGAAAACAAATAGAAGATGAAGAGAATACTAATGAAAGGGAAGAGACTTCCCAATATCCTCCTATTATTTCTTATGAAGAATCAGGTAACGAGGAGGAGCCTTCTATTCAACCAATCTCATTAATAAGGAGCTCCAAAAAGAGGATTGAACCCACACATGATGTAGTGAAGAAGAAGAAAAGAAAAAGGAAGAGAGGTAAAAAGATATCTATCCCAAATAATGTTGCTCCTATTATTTTTGTGCCTCATTATGACGCCCCCGATTCAATCGTACACTAATCATACACGCAAACGTGTACGATCAAGATCAGGGACTCATGGGAAGATATCACAACACAACTCTAAAACATAAATAAGTCATACAAGCATCATAATACAAGCCAGGGGCCTCGAGGGCTCGAATACAAGTGCTCGATCATAGATTTGTCAAGGAAGCAACAATATCCGAGTACGCATATAAGTTAAACAAGTCCGCCTTAAGAAGGCTAGCACAAACCGGGATACAGATCGAAGAGGCGCAGGCCTCCTGCACGGGATCCTCCTAACTACTCATGGTAAATCGTCGGTGACTGCAGTAGTAGTAGGCACCTCCTATGTAGTAGTCGCCATCGGCGGTGGCGTCGCTCACAGGCTCCGTCGTCTAGTTGCGCAATCGGGTAAAGAAAGGGAGAAAAGGGGAACAAGGCAACCGTGAGTACTCATCCAAAGTACTGCAAGCAAGGAGCTACACTACATATGCATGGGTATATGTGTAAAGGGCCATATCGGTGGACCGAATCGCAGAATGCCGTAATAAGAGGGGATAACTAATCACTGTCGAAGACTACACTTCCGCAGCCTCCGCCTTGCAAAGATGTAGAAGAGTAGATCAAGTCCTCCAAGTAGCATCGTATAGCATAATCCTACCCGGTGATCCCTCCTCGTCGCCTGTTAGAGAGCGATCACCGGGTTGTAACAGCACTTGGAAGGGTGTGTTTTATTAAGTATCCGGTTCTAGTTGTCATAAGGTCAAGGTACAACTCCAAGTCGTCCTGCTATCAAGATCACGGCTATTCGAATAGATTAACTTCCCTGCAGGGTGCACCACATAACCCAACACGCTTGATCCCATTTGGCCGACACACTTTCCTCGGTCATGCCCGATCATGAAGATCAACACGCCGCAGCCCCACCTAGGCATAACAGAGAGGTCAAGACGCCCTAAACCTAAGCGCAGGGTCCGCCCATCGCCTTAGCACACCAAGACGTTGTGAGGGCGGCCGAAGCAGACCTAGCCTAGCAGTGTTCCAATTAATCCGCCAAGCCGCCACGACGTCACGAAATGCTTCTACCGATACCACGACGCCGAGTGCCCGTGAATCGCTCCTGCCAGAGTTGGTTAGTGCGTATAGGCCAAGAGCTGCACTCAGATCAAATACCAAGATCTCGTTAAGCGTGTTAAGTATCCGCGAACGCCGACCAGGGCCAGGCCCACCTCTCTCCTAGGTGGTCTCAACCTGCCCTGTCGCTCCGCCACAAGTAACAGTCGGGGGCCGTCGGGAACCTAGGCCCACCTCTACCGGGATGGAGCCACCTGTCCTTTCAGCCCCCATCTCCGAACAGTATCACAGGTAATGTAATAGTGTAAAGTATATAGTATATGCCCGTGATCACCTCCCGAAGTGACCATAGCCCAAAGAGTATAGCATGGCATTTAACAAGAATGTAGGGCCACCGATGGAACACTAGCATCCTATACTAAGCATTTAGGATTGCGGTAAAGGTAACAACAATAGTAGCAAGGACAAAGGCTATGCATCGTGATAGGATAAACGAAGCAAGAATATGCTACACTACTCTAATGCAAGCAGTATAGAGAAGAGTAGGTGATATCTGGTGATCAAAGGGGGGCTTGCCTGGTTGCTCAGACAAGGAGGGGTCGTCAACACCGTAGTCATACTGGGTAGCAGCGGCATCGGTCTCGGTGTCTAGCGAAAGAAGATGGGGAAGAAACAATGAATACAATGCAAACAGATGCATAACGATGCATGACAAAGCAATGTGTGATGCTAGGCGTGCCCTAACGCGGTATGAGGTGATACCGGTGAAGGGGAAACATCCGGGAAAGTATTCCGGTGTTTCGCGTTTTCGGACAGATGAACCGGAGGGGGAAAGTTGCGAGTTCGATAGGTTAGGGATGCATGGCGGACGAGCAGGCAGCGTGATCCGGATTCGTCTCGTTGTTACGAGCAACTTTCATGTAGAAAGTATTTTCATCTGAGCTACGGTTTATTTTATATTAATTTTAAAAGATTTAAATCATTTTTAGGATTTATTTAATTATTTTAAAACAACATTATCCAAAATAGTGTTTGCTGATGTCATCATGATGTCAGCAGTCAACAGAGGTGTTGACTAGTCAACTGACGTGTGGGTCCTGTTCGTCATAGACACATCACCCTAACTAACAGATCAGTTAGGTTAATTATATATTTTAGGTTATTCATGCTTAATTAGTTTAACTAAACGGGATTAATTAAGTTAATTATTTAGTTAATTAACTAATTAATTTTATTATTAATTATTTATTTATTATACATGTTTTTTAAAATTCCTTTTTTTACGCTTCTGGCTAGGCCCCACATGTCATCGCCCGAGGCCATAGTGGGTTCGGATTACGGGCGCCGCCTCAACAAGCACCGCTGGTGCTGCGCTGGGCGATGCCCAGTGGGGCTGGAAGGGCGGCGGACTGGCAGTCGCCTGTGTCGGCGAGGGCGAGGCCAAGACGGGTGAGGCGGTGGCGAGGCCGGCCGAGCACCAGAGGGCAGCGTCCGGCGCCATGGCGGCAGGGCAAGGCGGGCGCTAAGGTCCCGCATGCTGCTGATCGGGAGGTCGGGCGTGGCCAGTGGGGCGCTGCATGGACGACGGCGTACAACGAGTAGAGAGAGGGAAGGGGGAGCGCGCTCACGGGGGTGTAGGGTTCGGGCAATGGGCGTGAGGAGGAGGACGGAGACACATGACGGGAGGCAGTCCGCACGGCGAGGTCTTCGGCGATGGTGATGACGCCACGACGACGTCGGTGAAGGAGGCGCTGGGTTGCCTTCCCGTCCAGATTGGATCGGGGAAGAGGAGCGAGAGGGAGGCGAGCCGAGACGGGTGGCGGGGAGGAGGTTCGCAACGCCGTGGGCGATCCGGCAGCGGTGACTGGGTTGATGGGGACGATCCCCTCCTCGATCTAGATGGGATCGAGAGGTGGGGGCTGGCGAGGGGGAGTGGGGAAAGTGGGACGACCGAGCTAGGTCACCGGGGGAGTGGGGTGCGTTGTAGGCGCGGTTGGTAGGGAGGAATTGGGTCGGCTGGTGGGCCATGGCCCGATTAGACCCAAGCGGAGTTCTTTCTATCTTTTGTTTTTTTTTGTTTTTTATTTATTTGTTTTTTTTGTTATTGTTTTGTTAATATTTTGAGCATCTAACTATTTTATCAAAATGTGGTTTCTCCACCATAATTGCTCATGATTTATTTGACCTATCTTGAACATTTTAGTTTTAACTTTTGAAAACTTTATTCCTTTGACTTGATTTTGAATTTGATTTTGAACGAGATCTGAATCATCATGAGATTTGAAACAGTAATCGTGGTGACGTGGCCTCATCAGCAGGGAATTACTGTAGCTTAATTATCCGGGCGTCACACTCATGAAAATGAATCAAAAATAACTGTGGAAGATGATGCACTTGATGATGATCTCGTTATGCCTATTGCTTGTTGTGATGATTATGATTGGGAAGATAATGATACTTCTTATGATCTTGAAAATCTTTTTGGCACTTGCTTGGAAGAATATGATAATTGCTATACTATTGGTGCTATCCATACTATTAATGATGAGAGTGATTATGCTTATGATATGAAAATGCCCAAGCTTAGGGATGCTATTGAAAGTGCGTTATATCGACTAGAGGGGGGGGTGAATAGGCGATTTTTATGAATTCTTCAATGAGGAATTTGCCGGTGAGGAAATTCCTAAGTGAAGAACTACTTGCAATGAATAAGTACTCGAAGTAAGCATAAGAGAATGCGGGCATGGTCTTCATGATGAAATGAAGACAATCAAAGAGTACAGAAAGCGTAAACACAGGATAGCACAAGATGAAGACAAATGATCAAGAAATTGAATCGAGGAAATTGAGAAAGTCTTCAACAAAGTCTTCAAACACAGATATGAATGAACACTCAACACAAGAATGAGGAAATGAGAGGGTTGAGGAAGTAGAACCAAGAAGGTTGGTGAAGACAATGATTTGGTAGACCCGGTTCAAGCTGCTGTCTCGCTTGTACATCCGTTGAGCGGCCGAGTATTTAAACACGAGGACACACATCCGGACACCCGGGCCGCCGAAAGCACGCAGCTCAGACACCAAGTCCTCATCAGATTCTCCTTGAACTAAGGTCACACGGACCTCGTCCAATCACTCGTGGTAAGTCTTCAGGCGACTTCCAAACCTTCACAGACTTGGTCACTCGGCGATCCACAATTCCTCTTGGATGCTCTATACCATGATGCCTAACCGTCTGGAAGAAGCACAATCTTCAAAGGTAACAAGCGTCGGATCCACGCAGAATCAATCTCTTCAGTGATGCTCAATCACTTTGGGTTTGTAGGGGTTTGGTTTTTGGGTTTTTCCTCACTCGATGATTTTCGCTCAAAGTCCTCGGAGGATGGGTTGCTCTCAAATGACAAGTGTCAAGTTTCTCTTGAGCAGCCAACCAGCTAGTGGTTGTAGGGGGCGGCTATTTATAGCCTAGGGAGCAGCCCGACATGATAAGACATAAATGCCCTTCAATGATATGACCGTTAGGTGGATAAGATATTTTGGGGGCGCGCAACACAACAACGGTCGGAAATTTGAATATCAAATTCCTCGTGGCTATCATTTTCCTCCTTTGTGTAGGCAATCCGACCGGCGAATTCCTAACTCCTCGGTCGAACAAATTCTCGCGACGGAAGAACTTCATCTACATCCTTTGAAGAAATTGACTGAACTGTATGAGATTTCCAAAGGCTTCACTCGAAGGATTGGTAGGTGTAGGATTTTGAGTTGAGCATCACATGGAAATTTTTCCTTAGTATTTCCTCGACCCCCTTTAACAGTACGGTGTTTCCTATGACTCGAGAAAGAGAAAACGAAACTACGAAAACAAAAGTCTTCACGGTTCATGTTCCTCAAATGAATATCAAGTCTTCAAGGTCACACCAATTTCTTCATTTTCAAAGTCTTCAGAAAGTCTTCAGAATATCAAAGTCTTCAACGAAGAACTTCATTTTTAGGGTCGACTTTCTCTGTAAATATCAAACTCCTCATAGACTTATAGACCTGTGTACATTCACAAACACATTAGTCCCTTAACCTATAAGTCTTCAGTACACCAAAATCACTAAGGGGCACTAGATGCACTTACAATCTCCCCTTTTGGTGATTGATGACAACATAGGTTAAGTTTTCAACGGGATAAACATATGAAGTGTAAATCGATATTGAGGAATTTGATTGCAAGATATAGGAGAACTCCCCCGGAAGATGTGCATAGTGAGGAATTTGCTTTTGAGGCAATGCACATTTGAAGAGTTGAATCATGGAGATCTCCCCCTATATCTTGTAATTCATACACGCATTTGACATATAATATGAAGAATTTGAAATGCATGATGAAATATGGTGCTTGATGAAATTCAGCATGCGTGCGATAACATTAATGAGGAACAAGCATGCAAAATAACGCATCAAGAGTATCGAGCTCAAGAGAATCGAGCTCGATTGCATCAAAAGTATCGAGCACCATCGGGTTTAAGATTACAACTCGATCCAATAAAAGTTTCGGAAGAACGAGAGTTGTAACTTAACAAAAAATGCCCATATAATAGACCCGCTTGAAGACTAACTCAAATTTCTCCCCTTTGTTATCGAATGACCAAAAGGATCGAACCGAGGACTAACGCCTCAAGAATTTCAAGTTGAAGAAGGAGCGCCAGGCGTTGTTGGGGTCGATTGTCGTAGTGGGGCCTGCCGCGATGTCGCCCAAGTCTTCATTTTCATCGGTGTCTCGTGATGAAGAATAGGAGCTGGCCACCAAGGAAGGAACTTTGACCTTCTTGTATTTCTTCTGAGGAGGTGCGCATCAGTCAAATTCTTCCTTGAGACCCATTGTCGCCGGTTCTTCCGTATTGTAGACATTTGAAAGAACAGCCCAGGTGCGTTTGAAGGTTTCATGGAGGTAGTAGTGGTTTTTCTTCACTGCATTGTGTGTAGAGGTCATGTTGTGGAGAATTGAACCAAACTAACGCTTGACCCATTTATGATTGCGATCAACCTTCTGATGAAGACTGAGGAGTAACTCACGATCACCATCACCACAGGTGCCGTGGCTTGAGGACTTTGCTTGGCCGAGGTATTTTGGCGCAGAGTCATGTGTGGCACAGTCATCATTGGTGGAGTAGGATGCGACTTTGCGAAACTGTCCATCCAATGGACGAATGCCTTCGTCGATCACAGCAGCTTGCCTTGCCCTTGTCATCACCGAGGTAAATGTCCGTTTGAGGACTTCAATCGGGGCAAGTAGCTGCGGTGGTTCGTAGTATCGACCTTGTAATTGAGTGAAGACCTTGTCCCGATGAATCTCATTATCCAAGGCGCATAAGGCTTCAGCTCAAATGGTGACATAGCAATGTTTGCGAGTCCTCATGAAGAAATCATGGAAGTTGACGGAACGCCATGAATGATATTGAAAAGCATATTCTTCATGATGCCAACGACTTCTTCATCATTTGAGTCGTGGCCTTTGATAGGACTCATTGTCTTCGCCGAATCCGATAGACAGTCCGAGGCACATACAATAATTCCTTGACGAGGAATTTGGTTCTTGGGGCCTGCCACAGCTTCAAAGGCTTCATCAAGACTTGCTTATAGTGATTTGAAAGCTTGAGTTCGTTGTAGATACAACGAGCACCATCAAGTGGAGGGCCCGAGTGGTAGGGCACGCAAGCAATTCGATTCTTTGGTGCCTTGTAGTGAGTATTTTCGGACATCCAACTAACACCCATAAGTTCACGTCTTCAGCGTCTCCGGTGATGTGCAGCGTTGCATAGAATTGAAGAATGAGTTCTTCATTCCAATCACATATGTCAGTGCAGAAATTCAGAAGTCATGCGTCGTGAAGAACACAGAGGACTGGCTCAAAGCCTGGCAGAGACTCCATGTCCACATGAGGAATATGTGCATGATCGAAGACTTTGTCTTTGTTGAAGAGCACTGAGGAATAGAAATTGGCTTGACTGGCAGTCCAGAAATGCCTCTTCCTTGTGCAAGCAGAATCATATGGATTGTAATCAGTGAAGAATACATGCTCGCCAAAGAAATCTTCAGCCTTGAACTTTTGCTTTGTTGAGAAGGGATTCTTTGGCTTTGGCAGTGGAGTGTCAGTGAGTTGCATCACGACCTCTGGAATCGCAATCTCGAGTTCTTCAGCCGAGGAATTTCTTGTTCCTCTACAGTGCATCGAGGATCAGCAGAAGAAGGTTCATCGGCGCTAGTGGCTGGAATTTCTTCATGGATGATGAAGTGGGATGAGTTTCTTGAGCCCATTTGAACTGTTGGAGCGGGGACCGAGGAATCTGTTGGATTGGGGTGAAGAGTGGAGAATTTGGATGCCGACTTTCCCAAAAGTCATCGTTCATCAACCGGCGTTGTGCTTCCAATATCCACATCTTCTTCAATTTCCTCAACACCGCCTCTTCACCGTGAACCGAGGCATAGGTGAGGAAATGATTAGGGTTGAAGGGATTGCTTCCACTTCAATTTCTTCATCAATCTGCTCGACGGGCGGCAGAATGATCTTCTTCATCGAGATCCGCTTGGGATCTCATAATCTTCACCGGAAGGAACAAGGTCCTTTGATGGAATTGAGGAAATTGGAACAACATCAATAAGATTTTCAAAAGAAATTTGGTCATTGGCTTCATTTTCTTCTTGGCAAGAAGAATTTTGACGCACTGATGCTTTTCGCTTCTTCACCGCAGCTCGTTCAGAAGCCTTGGTCTTCTTCACATCGAGGCGGATGGAAGAATTGGAGTTGGTGTTGGCGAGGAGAAGCCGAGGAATCTGGTTGATTTTCCTCAGTGCAACCGATGCGCAGTTACTGACTTGTTCAGTTTCTTCAGCCGCACCACTAGTGGATGCCCTGGCAATTTCTTCAGCGGCTGGAATGGGATCATTAGCCCTAGAACTAGCATTATCTTCAGCAGCCTGAACTTCATCAACGGTGCTGGCATGTTCTTCAGTCGGCTGAGCTGAGGCTCCAGCCTGAGGATTTTCTTGTTGCGTTGGGGCAGCAACATTGGTGAATTTCTTCGTCAGGTTGACGAATCTGACTTTGGCTCCTTGCCAATCAGCATAATAGGAGTCAAATTTGTCATTTGAGGGCTTTGATGTCACCGCATCTTGATAAGTTCTTGATTGTCATCTTGACAACGTTTTCTTCGTGAACTTCTCCTTTACGTATTGAGCTTTCTTGATCTCTCTTGCCTTTTCAAACTTCCATTTCTCTTCGTGATGAAATGAGTCAACATGTGACTTTGTCCAGAGGTCGATGAAAATCGAGGCATAGGGGTGTTTGGATCCTTGTGCGAGAGATCAATGTAATCGAGGATTTTCCTCGGATCCAACAAAGAAGGGTACGAGATGTGCCTTTGGCTCCAGCTGACCCTTTCTTGGCGGTCTCGATGATTTCGCAAGTTCATCATCATCGCCTCATCATCTTCAGTGGCTCTTGGAAGGCGACTGTTTCTTCTTGGGCCTTGGCCGAGGACCTCGTCATTTGTGGCCTTAGTCTTCAAAGCAGAGTCGGGCCGATGAAGACTTTAGTGCGGTGAGGAACTTGTCAAACACCAGAGCAATGGAGATGCCTGCAGTCCTTTGGCACGTGGCGGATGCACAGTCTTTGAGGACTTTGTCGGAATCAGAGGATTTTGTAGGAGCGGGAGCAAGATGAGGAATTGGCCGTGAGGGCACGGTGAGGAACTTGGCCATGAGGGCATCCTTTGTTGGTGAAGCACTTGGCTTGTGTGCGGGCTTCTTTGCCATAGATTTTCTTGGCTTGACAGAGGCCTCGATGGCAGCAGCAGATGTGAGTCCTCATTGAATTTCCTCACCGCCTCGTTGGCTTGTCTTGCCAATTTGGCTTGGCGCTTGGCCCATTCTTCAGAAAGTCCTCACCACGCTTGATGCTTTGGTGGGGTCGACTTCTTGACCGGTGCCAATGGAGCTCTTGGGCATGGAGGATTGAGTGCGAATTTCTTCATGTACTTTGGAGTTACATATCTGCATTCTCCATTCCCTTGCCCATCTCCATTCAATCCTTTGGATGCGCACCTTGCGCTGATTTTTGTTTTATTTGCCGAACTCGGCTTCATCAGGTGTGCAATAATCAACATATATTTCCTCAGGGATTTCAAACGCAGTCATGACCTCAGGCCTCTTTCCTCCTTTCTGTGGCTTCTTTCCTTCTGCCATATTCTTCAGGTGAGGAATTTGAACAAACGAATTTTCTGAAGAGGTATGCAACTTTTCTTTGAGGAACGCTGCAAATGAGTTAAGTTGATGAGAACCTAGTGATTCAAAGAATGACATGAGTACCTGTGAATGCAGTATAGTTGCGAGTAATTTGGAGAGGTCATATGCGTTCTCGTAAGGTTTTTCAAAAAGAACTAGTTTGAGGAATTTGACCAGATGAGCCTTGAAGAATTTCACTAAGCGATCTTTGTCTTAGGTTCCAGAGTTGTATAGATCGAGGATCCACAAGAATCGAGGAATCTTGAAGAAAATCATTGCTTAGAGAAACGAATCAAGAGCATATTTTATTTGAGGTGTTCATATGTGTGAAGATTTGAAGAATAAACACCTTTGAAGATTTTCAGGAAGATTTGAGAATCAAAGCGAGTAATAAAAGTAACTTTTAATTACCCAAGTGAAGAACACGACGAACTAAGAAGAAACGGATGGGAAGTTAAATGGGATTCGGATCTTCCACGCCCTAACTTGGTGAGGGAAGACAGCTACGGCGGCGGAGTGAATATTTCCGCCATGGCGAGTACGTCGGCGAGGTCGAGGCAAAGGAGCTCTTCCTCACCGTGACGATGGAGAAGCGGCGGCGCTTAGGGTTTGAGAAGCTCGAGCGAGAGAGAGAGCGGTCGAGCGGAGTAAAGGAAGTGAGGAAGGGGAGTGGGGGTATATATAGCCACGGTGAAAAACTGTTCGCCCGAAGATTTTGGATGAACGTGCCCCTGACCCTTCTCATTCACTTGACATGTGTCACCCACGTACTGAAAAGTGGAGATCGTGTTAGATCGTGGGTGAGTAGATAAATCCATCGTGGGATGCGGAACGGTTTGAGCGGCAAAACCGAAAGTTTGGATAAGATCAGTTTTAAAGTTCCGCTCGCAATTTCTTCAGTGACAAGGACACGTGAAGATTTTGAACGAGTTTCAAATAGAACGCACATGAAGAATTTGTGAATAGATTGGGTTGAGTATAGCATAGAGGGGAAGGGTCCGATCACATTCACTTAGCGTAAAAAGCGACTTGAAGAAACAGCCATAAGTGAATGTCAGAGAGGACATAAACCCATATATATATAGCTAATGAAGAAAAACGACGGAAATAAAGTGAAGATTTTGAAAAGTTGAAGAATTTGAAAAGCGAAGAATTTCAAAAGCGAGGAAAAACTCAAATTGAAGATTTTCAACTTTGGTGGTGGCGTGACCCATCAGATAAGAATGATGATTTCGCACACCGCGCATACAATTGTCGTAGGGTTCTGAGAATCAAATTCTTCATTAATTTCTTCACACTTAGAGTGTTATTCTTCATGGATTGAAGAAAAACGTTTCTTCATGTGTTGCACATCTAAGTCATCAATTTTGTATAAGTATCAGGATGTGTGTCCTTTTCAAAGAACATTCGAAGATTCTAAGATATTTAGCTCACACCGCAAGTTGCTAAATCTCTTCTCATCCAAGGGCTTAGTGAAGATATCGGCTAGCTGTTCTTCAGTCTTCACATGCTCGATGGAGATGTAGCCCTTCAACAAATGATCACGAAGAAAATGATGACGAATTTGAATGTGCTTTGTCTTCGAGTCTTGAATCGGGTTGTGAGCAATCTTGATGGCACTCTCATTGTCACGATGAGAGGCACATTCTTCACGTTGATGCCGTAATCCTTGAGAGTTTGCTTCATCCACGACAATTGAGCACAACAAGAGCCAAGAAGAATGTATTCAGCTTCCGCATGATGAAGCGATACGCAATTCGCTTTCTTCGAGGACCAACAGACCAAAAGATCGTCCAAGGAAATGACCAATACCAGATGTTGACTTGCGGTCCACACGATCACCAAAGATAGTCGAGTCGTAATATCCAATGAGATCAAAAGTAGAGCCCTTGGGGTACCATAATCCTAGTGTTGGTGTGTGAGCTAGATATCGAAGAATATGCTTCATGACCTTATGGTGTGATTCCTTCTGTAGCTTGAAATCGGGCACACATGCAAACACTAAGCATTATATCCGCCTAGATGCACATAAGTACAATAGAGAACCAATCATGGAGCGGTATACCTTGTGATCAAGTCAATACCATTTTCATTAGTGCATAGATGGCCATTTGTGGGCATAGGAATTTTGACGCCTTTGCAATCTTGCATGCCGAATTTCTTCAGACATCTTTGAGGTATTTCTCCGAGATATGAATATGCCATTGTGTTGTTGTGAATTTGAAGACCTAAGAAGAATTTCAACTCTCCCATCATAGACATTTGATATTCTTCACTCATCATATAGGCAAATTCATCACTATAACGTTGGTCAAGACAAACAAGGATAATATCATCAACATATATTTGGCACACAAACAGTTCACCATCATATGATTTAGTAAAGAGGGTAGGGTCGAGTGAACAAGTGTGAAGCCATTCTTCACGAAGAATTCCTTCAATGTATCATACCACGCCTGGTGGGGCTTGTTTGAGACCATAGAGGGCCTTGTTGAGTCTGAAGACTTTGTCGAGGATTCTTTGGATCTTCAAAACACAGGGGTTGAGCAACATATACTTCTTCCTCAAGCTTACCATTGAGGAATGCACTTTTCACATCCATTTGATACAAAGTGATATTGTGACGGTTAGCATAGGCAAGTAATATGCGAATAGACTCAAGTCTAGCAACATGTGCAAAAGTTTCATCGAATCAATTCCTTCAACCTGTGTGTAGCCTTGAGCTACAAGTCGTGCCTTATTCCTCACCACGAGGCCATTTTCATCTTGCTTGTTGCGGTAGATCCACTTTGTGCCAATGATATTATGCTTGCGAGGATCTGGATGTTTGACCAGTTCGGACATTGTTGAGCTCGAACGGATGTAATTCCTCTTGCATGGCCTGAATCCACTCAGGCTCCAGAAATGCTTCATCTACCTTAGTGGGCTTTGTGATAGAGACAAAAGCATAGTGCCCACAAAAGTTAGATAAATGTGAAGCTATTGAGCGTGTGAGAGGACCTGGCGCTTCAATGTCATCGATGATCTTGTCAACTTGCACTTCTTTTGCAACGCGAGGATGAGATGGTTGTCGTCGAGGAATTTGATCATTTTCTTCAGCACCATTGTCTTCAAAGATTATCTTCAGTGCATCACCGACGCGTTCTTCGTCTGAGGAATGAATTCTTCAAGCAGATTCTACAAGAGGAATGACATCCTCGGTTGCCTTGAACTTGATAGATTCCTTAGGTGCCGGGTTCATCTAACACGTAAAGTAGGTGCTCTCTTTGCGAGCCATTAGTTTCATCGAACCGCACATCTACAGTATCAACAATCTTGTGAAGAGCGATGTTGAAGACTCTGTAGGTGTGCGAGTCCTTTCCGTAACCAAGCATAAAACCTTCATGTGCTTTTGGTGCAAATTTAGAACTGTGATGAGGATCTCTAATCCAGCATTTAGCACCGAAGACTTTGAAATAACTCACATTGGGTTTCTTGTCAGTGAGGAGTTCATAGGCAGTCTTCTTGAAGAATTTGTGAAGATATATTCTGTTGATGATGTGGCACGCGGTATCAATTTCATCAATCCAAAAACGACTAGGCGTTTTGTATTCATCAAGCATAGTGCAAGCCATCTCAACAAGAGTTATGTTCTTGCGCCCACGACGCCATTTTGCCGAGGAGTATAGGGAGCAGATAACTCATGAGTAATACCAAGTTCATCAAGATAGGCATCAAGACCGGAATTCTTGAACTCGGCCCATTGTCACTCCCCGATGTGTCCGATCTTCACACCAAAGTTAGTTGAAGCCCTCGAGGAAAATCGCTTGAAGACTTCCCGCACTTCATTTTTGTAAGTAACAATGTGTACCCATGTGTAACGAGAGTAATCATCAACAATAACAAAGCCATATAGAGATGCATCATTAGTGACCGCTGAGTAATGATTAGGACCAAAGAGGTCCATGTGAAGCAATTCGAAGGGACGAGTAGTGGTCATGATAGTCTTCGCTGGATGCTTGGCCTTGGTCATTTTTCCAGCTTCACAAGCTCCACACAAGTGATCCTTGAGGAATTTGACATTCTCAATGCCAATGACATGCTTCTTCTTTGCAAGCGTGCAGTAAATTCCTCATGCCTGCGTGACCAAGTCGCCAATGCCATAGCCTATACAGAAGCTTTTGCAAGTAGACACACGGTCTGGTTGTGGTCCTCAGAGAAATGAACAATATACAAGTCTCCTCTCCTAAAGCCTTCAAGACTTTGGAATTGTCACTTCCATAATCACAACACAACGATACTTGCCAAAGATAACAACCATATCAAGATCACAAAGCATCGAGATCGACATGAGGTTGTATCCTAAGGACTCAACAAGCATGACTTTGTCCATGTGTATGTCCTTAGAGATCGCAACCTCACGAAGACCCAATACCGACTTTTGCCTTTGTCAAGAAAGATGATATGCTTCAGATGTGACGGTGATAAGGGAGCATCCATCAATAGATTCTTGTCACCAGTCATGTGATTTGTACATTTACTATCGAGAACCCACTCAGTGGCTTTGGGTTGATCATCCTTGCACCCTTTGCCATGAAGCAATAGGTGGGAGCGTGGTCATCACTATCTTCATCAGCTTTGTTGGTTAGGTCATTTTCTTCAGAGTTGAAGATGGACTTGCTGACGAAAGCAAAGAGCGAGAGCTAGACTCGCCACACCGCACTCAGATTCTTCCGATGCCTCCTCTTCCTCATGTTCCTCGATTCAGCTTCAGAGTCCATTTCCTTGCCAATGAATGACCGAGCCTTCTTGGAGCTGCTTTTCTTGTGAGAAGAGGGCTTTGAGGATTTTGATGATGAAGATTTCGACGATTTCTTCTTCTTCTTAGCGTCATCAGAACTGTAATCCTTGTATTTCTTATTCTTTTGATTCCTTTTCCCACTGAGGACAATCTTGAATGTAGTGACCAGGTTTCTTGCATTTGTGGCAAAGTCTTCTCTTATAGTCACTGGATGAGGAATCACTGCTTCTTGAGGATTTTCCAAAGCGACCACGTCTTGAGAACTTCGAATTTCTTCACGAAAGTGCTAGCTCCTCGCTTAATTCTTCAGATCTCCAAGGCTACTACCGTAGTCTTCACACTCGATTCGTGACACAACCTTGGCCTTCGTGGCACGTGTTTTCCATAGCTAGAACCATAGAGATCTCTTTTCAAAGAAGTCGAACTCATGAGTATTTAGCCTCTCGAGGATATCAACTGGATCAAGTGACTTGTAGTCAGCACGCTCTTGTATCATCAGTGCCAGAGTATCAAATGAGGAATCTAGCAATCTCAACAATTTCTTCACCACCTCATGGTCGGTGATGTCAGTGGCACCAAGCGCTTGAAGCTCATTTGAGATGTTAGTGAGGCGATCGAAGGTTTGTTGAACATTTTCGTTGTCGAGTCTTTTGAAACGGTTGAAGAGATTGCGAAGAACATCAAGTCGAGAGTCACACTGAGTTGAGACTCCTTCATTTACTTTGGACAGCCTGTCCCTGGATGAGCTTGGCAGTTTCAAAGCACTCACTCTTCCATACTGTCCTTTGCTCGAGATGGCCACATATGATATTCTTCGCTTGAGAATCGAGTTGCTTGAATCTCTTCACATCGGCAGCATTCAGAGAAGGTGTGACCGAGGGAACACCATTTTCCACAACATACCGTAGATCGTTGTCAATTGCTTCAAGATGCATTCGCATCTTGTTCTTCCAGTAGGGGTAGTCCGTCCCATCAAAGGTAGGACACCCTGCTGAGACCTTGATCATACCTGCGGTCGACATAACTAAAACTCCAGGTGGTTAAACCAAAATTGCAGGTGAGAAAGTCTTCAGTCAAAGTCTTCAAACACAGATATGAATGAACACTCAACACAGTAATGAGGAAATGAGAGGGTTGAGGAAATAGAACCAGTAAGGTTGGTGAAGACAATGATTTGGTAGACCGGCCCAACTGTTGTCTCAGCTTGTACGTCTGGTTGAGCGGCCGAGTATTTAAACTCGAGGACACAGTCCCGGACACCCAAATCGAGCACGCAGCTCGTGACACCAAGTCCTCATCATATTCTCCTTGAACTAAGGTCACATGACCTCGTCCAATCACTCGTGTTAAGTATTCAGGCGACTTCCAAACCTTCACAGACTTGGTCACTCGGCGATCCACAATTCCTCTTGGATGCTCTATACCATGACGCCTAACCGTCTGGAAGAAGCACAGTCTTCAAAGTAACAAGCGTCGGATCCACGCAGGATCAATCTCTTCATATGCTCAATCACTTTGGGTTTGTAGGGGTTTGGTTTTGGGTTTTTCCTCACTCGATGATTTTCGCTCAAAGTCCTCGGAGGATGGGTTGCTCTCAAATGACAAGTGTCAAGTTTCTCTCGGAGCAGCCAACCAGCTAGTGGTTGTAGGGGCGGCTATTTATAGCCTAGGGAGCAGCCCGGCATGATAAGACATAAATGCCCTTCAATGATATGACCGTTAGGTGGATAATATATTTTGGGACAACAAGCCAAGACAAAGAACGGTCGGAAATTTGAATCTCAAATTCCTCGGGGCTATCATGTTCCTCACTGTGTAGGCAATCCGCCTTTGGCGAATTCCTAACTCCTCGGTCAGAACAAATTCCTCAATGACTGTAAGAACTTCGTCTACATCCTTTGAAAAATTGACCGAATCGTATGAGATTTCCAAAGGCTTCACTCGAAGGGATTGGTAGGTGTAGGATTTTGAGTTGAGCATCACATGGAAATTTTTCCTTAGTATTTCCTCGACCCCTTTAACAAGACGGTGTTTCCTATGACTCAAGAAAGAGAAAACGAAACTACGAAAACAAAAGTCTTCACGGTTCATGTTCCTCAAATGAATATCAAGTCTTCAAGGTCACACCAATTTCTTCATTTTCAAAGTCTTCAGAAAGTCTTCAGAATATCAAAGTCTTCAGTCGAAGAACTTCATTTTTAGGGGTCGACTTTCTCTGTAAATATCAAACTCCTCATAGACTTATAGACATGTGTACACTCACAAACACATTAGTCCCTTAACCTATAAGTCTTCAATACACCAAAACCACTAAGGGGCACTAGATGCACTTACAACTATGTTTGAAGAATATGATGTTTTCAAGAATATATTTGCTGCAATTAATGTTTGTCCCAAGCTTGGGGATGCTACATTTAACGAAGATGATATTTTTAGTCCCCCAAGTTTTGATATGCAAATTTATAATGATGATAGCATGCCTCCTACTTATGATGATTATATTGATGAAAGTGGGTTTGGAAGAGTGTCAACTTTAGGAAGTAATGATCCCACTATTTTGGAGGATGTTGAATCTTATAATATTTATGAAAGTGGATTTGGAAAGGTCATGCTTTATTTAGTGATGAGTCCACTATTTTGGAAGAGGTTTCAATCGATTATGATGAGAACAAAGTTGCTACTTATGATGATTATTGTGATGAAACTTATGCTATAAAAAGTAGTGATGACTATATTTATAAAAATTGTCATGATTATGATTACCCTTTTTCTGAACATTACTCTTTTAATGTGGAAACAATTTATAGTATTCAAGTCTCTTATGATACTCCCACTATTCCGAATGAGAAGAATTTTGCTTATGTGGAGAGTAGTAAATTTCTATGCAAGTAGATCATGAAAAGAATGCTTTAGGTGCTGGTTATATTGTTGAATTCATTCATTATGCTACTGAAAATTATTATGAGGGAGGAATATATGCTTGTAGGAATTTCAATAATATCAAGTTTCCTCTCTATGTGCTTAAAGTTTCAAAGTTATGCTTGTTTTGCCTTCCTACGGTAGTTGATTATTGTTCCCATAAGTTGTTTGCTCACAAAATCCCTATGCATAGGAAGTGGGTTATACTTAAGTGTGCTAGTCATATTCTTCATGATTCTCTCGTTATGTTTCAATTCTTATCTCTTATGTGAGCATCATTGAAATCATCATGCCTAGCTAGGGGCGTTAAACGATAGCGCTTGTTGGGAGGCAACCCAATTTTATTTTAGTTTCTTGATTTTTGGTTCTGTTTAGGAATAAATAATCCATCTAGCTTCTTTTGAGATGTGGTTTTATGTTTTAATTAGTGTTTGTGCCAAGTAGAACCTTTGGGAAGACTTGGGTGAAGTCTTTATGATCATGCTGTAAAAATGTAAACTTTAGCGCTCACGAGATTAGCTAAAACTTTTTACTGGAGAGTGATATTTAGTTGATTATTTTTGTAGATGATTACTAGAAAAATTCCTCAGGTCCACCAATTTATTTTAGAATTTTTGGAGTTCCAGAAGTATACGTTTGATACAGATTACTACAGACTGTTCTGTTTTTGACAGATTCTGTTTTCATTGTGTTGCTTGCTTATTTTGATGAATCTATGGCTAGTAAAATAGTTTATAAACCATAGAGAAGTTGGAATACAGTAGGTTTAACACCAATATAAATAAATAATGAGTTCATTACAGTACCTTGAAGTGGTATTTTGTTTTCTTCGCTAATGGAGCTTACGAAGTTTTCTCGTTAAGTTTTGTGTTGTGAAGTTTTCAAGTTTTGGGTAAATATTCGATGGACTATGGAACAAGGAGTGGCAAGAGCCTAAGCTTGGGGATGCCCAAGGCACCCCAAGGTAATATTCAAGGATAACCAAGAGCCTAAGCTTGGGGATGCCCCAGAAGGCATCCCCTCTTTCGTCTTCATTCATCGGTAACTTTACTTGGAACTATATTTTTATTCACCACATGATATGTGTTTTGCTTGGAGCGTCATTTTATTTTCTTTAGCTTTGCTTGCTGTTTGAATAAAATACCAACATCTGAAATTATTAAATGGGAGAGTTTTCACATAGTTGTATAATTATCCGATTACTCATTGATCTTCACTTATATCTTTTGGAGTAGTTTGTCATTTACTCGTGTGCTTCATTTATATCCTATGAGTAAATAGTTGAATGATTTGAATGTCATAAATTATATATGTTTCATATGCTTATCCCATGGGGAGTAATGCCTTCACATATAAGAAGGAGAGGTGGTAAATTTATTGAAGGTTAGCAAACATTGTATTGGTCACTTGAACGATTCATGAAAGAATATTGAAGGAAGAGAGATTTCACATATAAATATACTATCTTGGACATCTTCTATGATTGTGAGCCCCATTAATTATTTTCAAACCTGAGAGAATTAGTTGAAGTTGGACAAGGAAGACAACATAATGAGTTATGCTTGGGTATATTTGTATAGAAGTTATATTGTTATGGATCCTCTAACATGTGGTGCTTGCTATTTAGAATCCTTTGCTAGCCAAAATATCTGTACTAACCGAATACTGCTTGTGCATCCAAATTCCTTGAACCAAGTTTCTTCCATGAGTGTCCACCATATCTACCTATATGCGGTATTTACCTGCCGTTCCAAGTAAATTTGCATGTGCCAAACTCTAAACCTTCAAATAATAATCTGTTTTGTATGCCCGAATCGCTCATGTAGTGACTAGGGCTAGCAGTATCTTCCATGCTAGGTGGGTTATTCTCACGATGAGTCGACTCCGCTCATCATTCACGAGAAAATGGCTGGTAACTGGGATGCCCAGTCCTATGATCAAAAAGATCGAAATCAAATCAAAATATTTGTAAACAAAACTCCCCAGATTGATGTTAGTTGGAGGCACCCGTTATTTCGGCAAGCCATGGATTGATGATTGTTGGTGGAGGGGAGTAAAATCTTTACCTTTCGCTTTGGGAACCGCCTATAATGTATGTAGTATGGAAGATATTGGGGACTCTTGGTCGTTATGTTGACAATGAAAGCATACCTCTCAAAATTATTTTCATCTCTGCTTTTGCTTGAGCTCGCACCTCTGCAAATCCTCGCTTCCCTAAGGGCCTATCTTTTACTTTTATGCAAGAGTCAGTAGTATTCCTTCTCATTCCAACCTACTCTTTAGTTGGCAAGCATCATGTGATGGAAAGATCTAAGCATATATGGCCACTCAAATATATTTGAGCATGAATTATTACCGTTGACATTACCCTTGAGGTAAACGGTTGGGAGGCAAAACATTAAGCCCCTATCTTCCTCTGTGTTCAATGAATACTATTTGTTCTAAAAATATGCTTTGAGTGGTAGCAATCATGGAAGACTAAATGATAGTTGAGTATGTGAAGTTTGCTGAATCAAAGCTCTGACATAGACTCTTCCTGAAAATAAGATGAATTGTAATTGTTTGATGACTGATAACACGGTTTGTTAGTTTTCAAGAAACTTTATGGTCTATGCTTTAACATGTGAATATTTTGTTACTTGATCATGCAAAGTTCTATGAGTTGAGCTACTGTTATGACATATAATGATGCTAGAAAAGGTGATTGAAATTATCATTGATCAAATTTATGCACCTACTAGCATTCACACTTCATAAATTCTTTCTTTTATCATTTACCTACTCGAGGACGAGCAGGAATTAAGCTTAGGGATCTTGTCGTCTCAACGTATCTATAATTTATGAAGTATTCATGCTATTATATTATCCATCTTAGATGTTTCATGGGCTTTACTGTGCACTTTTATATTATTTTTGGGACTAACCTATTGACCCAGAGCCCAGTGCCAGTTCCTGTTTTTTTTCCCTTGTTTCAGTGTTTCGAAGAAAAGGAATGTCAAACGGAGTCGAAACGGAATGAAACCTTCTGGAGAAGTTATTTTTGGAAAGAAAGCAACCCAGGAGACTTGGAGTGCACGTCAGGAAAGCAACGAGGGAGGCACGAGGCAGGGGGGCACGCCCACCCCCTGGGCGTGCCCTCCACCCTCGTGGGCCCCTCGTGGCTCCCCTGACGTATTTCTTCCGCCTACATATATCCATATACCCTAAAACAATCGGAGAACAGAATAGATCGGGAGTTCACCGCCGCAAGCCTCTGTAGCCACCAAAAACCAATCGGGACCCTATTCCGGCACCCTACCGGAGGGGGGAACCCTCACCGATGGCCATCTTCATCATCCCGGCGCTCTCCATGACGAGGAGGGAGTAGTTCACCCTCGGGGCTGAGGGTAAGTACCAGTAGCTATGTGTTTGATCTCTCTCTCTCGTATTCTTGATTTGGCACGATCTTGATGTATCGCGAGCTTTGCTATTATAGTTGGATCTTATGTTTCTTCTCCCCCTCTACTCTCTTGTAATGGATTGAGTTTCCCCTTTGAAGTTATCTTATCGGATTGAGTCTTTAATGATTTGAGAACACTTGATGTATGTCTTGCCGTGCGTATCTGTGGTGACAATGGGATATCACGTGATTCACTTGATGTATGTTTTGGTGATCAACTTGCGGGTTCTCGCCCATGAACCTATGCATAGGGGTTGGCACACGTTTTCGCCTTTGATTCTCCGGTAGAAACTTTGGGGCACTCTTTGAGGTTCTATGTGTTGGTTGAATAGATGAATCTGATATTGTGTGATGCATATCGTGTAATCATACCCACGGATACTTGAGGTGACATTGGAGTATCTAGGTGACATTAGGGTTTTGGTTGATTTGTGTCTTAAGGTGTTATTCTAGTACGAACTCTAGGGCTGTTTGTGACACTTATAGGAATAGCCCAATCTAATTGAATGGAAAGAATAACTTTGAGGTGGTTTCTGCACTTACCATAATCTCTTTATGCATTCTCCGCTATTAGTGACTTTGGAGTGACTCTTTGTTGCATGTTGAGGGATAGTTATATGATCCACCATGTTATTATTGTTGAGAGAACTTGCACTAGTGAAAGTATGGACCCTAGGCCTTGTTTCCTAGCATTGCAATACCGTTTGTGCTCACTTTTATCATTAGTTACCTTGCTGTTTTTATATTTTCAGATTACAAAACCTATATCTACCATCCATATTGCACTTGTATCACCATCCCTTCGCTGAACTAGTGCACCTATACAATTTACCATTGTATTGGGTGTGTTGGGGACACAAGAGACTCTTTGTTATTTGGTTGCGTGGTTGTTTGAGAGAGACCATCTTCATCCCACGCCTCCCACGGATTGATAAACCTTAGGTCATCCACTTGAGGGAAATTTGCTACTGTCCTACAAACCTCTGCACTTGGAGGCCCAACAACGTCTACAAGAAGAAGGTTGCGTTGTAGACATCAGGGGGCCGAATACTAATTGGACCGGGAGTCCAAGTAGGACTCCCCCTTGGCACGCCCCCTCTAGGGTCGGCCTCTTCCTCCTCCTCCTTTATATATGTGGGAGGGGGCACCCCAAAGGCACACCAAGTCTTCTCTTAGCCGTGTGCGGTGCCCCCCTCCACAGTTACACACCTCGGTCATATCGTCGTAGTGCTTAGGAGAAGTCGTGCGCCGATAACTTCATCAACACCGTTGCCACGCCGTCGTGCTGACGGAACTCTCCCTCGGCCTCAACTGGATCAAGAGTTCGAGGGACGTCACCGAGTAGAACATGTGCTGATCGCGGAGGTGCTGTACGTTCGGTACTTGGATCGGTTGGATCGCGAAGACGTTCGACTACATCAACCGCGTTATTAAACGCTTCTGCTCTCGGTCTACGAGGGTACGTTGACACACTCTCCCCACTCGTTGCCATGCATCTCCTAGATAGATCTTGCGTGATCGTAGGATTTTTTTTTTGAAATACTGCGTTCCCCAACAGTGGCATCCGAGCCAGGTCTATGCGTAGATGTTATATGCACGAGTAGAACACAAAGAGTTACAGGCGATAATAGTCATACTGCTTACCAGCAACGTCTTACTTTGATTCGGAGGTATTGTTGGATGAAGCGGCCCGGACCGACATTACATGATCGCGTTCATGAGACTGGTTCTACCGACATGCTTTGCACACAGGTGGCTAGCGGGTGTTTGTTTCTCCAGCTTTAGTTGAATCGAGTTTGACTATGCCCGGTCCTTGTTGAAGGTTAAAACAGCACACTTGACGCAAAATCAATGTGGTTTTGATGCGTAGGTAAGAATGGTTCTTGCTAGAAGCCCGTAGCAGCCACGTAAAACTTGTAACAACAAAGTAGAGGACGTCTAACTTGTTTTTGCAGGGCTTGTTGTGATGTGATATGGTCAAGACGTGATGATATATAAATTGTTGTATGAGATGATCATGTTTTGTAATGCTTATCGGCAATCGGCAGGAGCCATATGGTTGTCGCTTTATTGTATGAAATGCAATCGCCATGTAATTGCTTTACTTTATCACTAAGCGGTAGCGATAGTCGTAGAAGCAATAGTTGGCGAGACAACAACGATGCTACGATGGAGATCAAGGTGTCAAGCCGGTGACGATGGTGATCATGATGGTGCTTTGGAGATGGAGATCAAAGGCACAGGATGATGATGGCCATATCATATCACTTATATTGATTGTATGTGATGTTTATCCTTTATGTATCTTATTTTGCTTAGTACGGTATAAGATGATCTCTCACTAAATTTCAAGGTATAAGTGTTCTCGCTGAGTATGCACCGTTGCTACAGTTCGTCATGCCGAGACACCACGTGATGATCGGGTGTGATAAGCTCTACGTTCACATACAACGGGTGCAAGCCGCTTTTGCACACGCAGAATACTCGGGTTAAACTTGATGAGCCTAGCATATGCAGATATGGCCTCGGAACACTAAGACCGAAAGGTCGAGCGTGAATCATATAGTAGATATGATCAACATAGTGATGTTCACCATTGAAAACTACTCCATCTCACGTGATGATCTTGATATGGATCACGTGATCATCTAGATGACTAGAGGGATGTCTATCTAACTGGGAGTTCTTAAGTAATATGATTAATTGAACTTTAATTTATCATGAACTTAGTACCTGATAGTATTTTGCATGTCTATGTTGTTGTAGATAAATGGCCCGTGCTACTGTTCCTTTGAATTTTAATGCATTCCTAGATAAAGCTAAGTTGAAAGATGATGGTAGAAACTACATGGACCGGGTCCATAACTTGAGGATTATCCTCATTGTTGCACAAAAGAATTACGCCTTGGAAGCACCGCTGGGTGCCAAACCCGCTGTAGGAGTAAATCCAGACGTTATGAATGTCTAGCAGAGCAAAGCTGATGACTACTCGATAGTTCAGTGTGCCATGCTTTAAGGCTTAGAGCCGGACTTCAACATCGTTTTGAACGGCATGGAGCATATGAGATGTTCCAGGAGTTGAAGATAATATTTCAAGCAAATGCCCAGATTGAGAGATATGAAGTCTCCAATAAGTTCTACATCTGCAAAATGGAGGAGAATAGTTATGTCAGTGAACATATACTCGGGATGTCTGGGTACCACAATCACTTGACTCAACTGGGAGTTAATCTTCCTGATGATAGTGTCATTGATAGAGTTCTTCAATCACTGCCACCAAGCTACAAAAGCTTGATGAACTATAATATGCAAGGGATGGATAAGACAATTCCCGAGCTCTTTGCGATGCTAAAGGCTGCGGAGGTAGAAATCAAGAAGGAGCATCAAGTGTTGATGGTTAACAAGACCACTAGTTTGAAGAAGAAGGGCAAAGGGAAGAAGGGGAACTTCAAGAAGAACAACAAGCAAGTTGTTGCTCAAGTGAAGAAGCCCAAGTCTGGAGCTAAGCCTGAGACTGAGTGCTTCTACTGCAAAGGACCGGTCATCGAAGCGGAACTGCCCCAAGTATTTGGCGGATAAGAAGGATGGCAAAGTGAAAGGTATATTTGATATACATGTTATTGATGTGTACCTTACTAATGCTCGTAGTAGCGCCTAGGTATTTGATACTGGTTCTGTTGCTCATATTTGCAACTCGAAACAGGGGCTACGGATTAAGCGAAGATTGGCTAAGGACGAGGTGACGATGCACGTGGGAAATGGTTCCAAAGTCGATGTGATCGCGGTCAGCACGCTACCTCCACATCTACCTTCGGGATTAGTTTTAGACCTAAATAATTGTTATTTGGTGCCAGCATTAAGCATGAACATTATATCTGGATCTTGTTTGATGCGAGACGTTATTCATTTAAATCAGAGAATAATGGTTGTTCTATTTATATGAGTAATATCTTTTATGGTCATGTACCCTTGATGAGTGGTCTATTTTTATTGAATCTCGATAGTAGTGATACACATATTCATAGTATTGAAGCCAAAAGATACAAGTTTAATAATGATAGTGCAACTTATTTGTGGCATTGCCGTTTAGGTCATATTGGTGTAAAGCGCATGCAGAAACTCCATGGTGATGGGCTTTTGGAATCACTTGATTATGAATCACTTAATGCTTGCGAACCATGCCTCATGGGCAAGATGACTAAGACTCCGTTCTTCGGAACAATGGAGCGAGCAACAATCTTATTGGAAATAATACATACTGATGTATGCGGTCCAATGAGTGTTGATGCTCGCGGCGGGTATCGTTATTTTCTGACCTTCACAGATGATTTGAGCAGATATGGGTATATCTACTTGATGAAACATAAGTCTGAAACATTTGAAAAGTTCAAAGAATTTTTGAGTGAAGTGGAAAATCATCGTAACAAGAAAATAAAGTTTCTACAATTTGATCGTGGAGTTGAATATTTGAGTTGTGAGATTGGTCTTCATTTGAAATAATTCGGAATAGTTTCGCAACTCACGCCACCTGGAACACCACGGAGTAATGGTGTGTCCGAACGTCGTAACCGCACTTTATTAGATATGGTGCGATCTATGATGTCTCTTACTGATTTACCGCTATCTTTTTGGTGTTATGCTCTAGAGACGGCTGCATTCACGTTAAATAGGGCACCATCTAAATCCGTTGAGACGACACCATATGAACTGTGGTTTGGCAAGAAAACCAAGTTATCGTTTCTTAAAGTTTGGGGCTATGATGCTTATGTGAAAAAGCTTCAACCTGATAAGCTCGAACCCAAATCGGAGAAATATGTCTTCATAGGATATCCAAAGGAAACTATTGGGTACACCTTCTATCATAGATCCGAAGGCAAGATATTCATTGCTAAGAATGGATCCTTTCTAGAGAAGGAGTTTCTCTCGAAAGAAGTGAGTGGGAGGAAAGTAGAACTTGATGAGGTAATTGTACCTTCTCCCGAATTGGAAAATAGTCCATCACAGAAATTAGTTCCAGTGATTCCTACACCAATTAGTGAGGAAGCTAATGATGATGATCACGAAACCTCGGATCAAGTTATTACTGAACCTCGTAGGTCAACCATAGTAAGATCCGCACCAGAGTGGTACGGTAATCCTGTTCTGGAAGTCATGTTACTTGACCATGACGAACCTACGAACTATGAGGAAGCGATGATGAGCCCAAATTCATGAAATGGCTTGAGGCCATGAAATCCGAGATGGGATCCATGTATGAGAACAAAGTGTGGACTTTGGTTGACTTGCCCGATGATCGGCAAGCCATAGAGAATAAATGGATCTTCAAGAAGAAGACTGACGCTGACGGTAATGTTACTGTCTACAAAGCTTGACTTGTTGCCCAAGGTTTTCGACAAGTTCAAGGAGTTGACTATGATGAGACTTTCTCGCCCGTAGCGATGCTTAAGTCTGTCTGAATCATGTTAGCAATTGCCACATTTTATGATTATGAAATTTGGCAAATGGATGTCAAAACTGCATTCCTTAATGGATATCAGCGATCCATTTATGGACGGGTGCAAGCCTCTTGGAGTTGGAATATACGTTTTGATAGTGTGATCAAAGCATATGGTTTTATACAAACATTTGGAGAAGCCTGTATTTACAAGAAAGTGAGTGGGAGCTTTGTAGCATTTATGATATTATATATGGATGACATATTATTGATCGAAAATGATACTGAATTTCTGAATAGCATAAAAGGATACTTGAATAAGAATTTTTCAATGAAAGACCTCGGTGAAGCTGCTTATATAGTGGGCATCAAGATCTATAGAGATATATCAATACGCTTAATTGGACTTTCACAAAGCACATACCTTGATAAAGTTCTGAAGAAGTTCAATATGGATCAGTCAAAGAAAGGGTTCTTTCCTGGGTTACAAGGTGTGAAGTTGAGTCAGACTCAATGCCCGACCACTTCAATAGATAGAGAGAAAATGAAAGTCATTCCCTATGCCTCAGCCATAGGTTCTATCATGTATGAAATCCTGTGTACCAGACCTGATGTGTGCCTTGCTATTAGTTTAGCAGGGAGGTACCAAAGTAATCCAGGAGTGGATCTCTGGACAGCGGTCAAGAACATCCTAAAATACCTAAAAAGGACTAAGGACATGTTTCTCGTTTATGGAGGTGACAAAGAGCTCGTCGTAAACGGTTATGTCGATGCAAGCTTTAACACTGATCCAGATGACTCTAAGTCACAAACCGGATACATATTTTTATTGAATGGTGGAGCTGTTAGTTGGTGCTGTTCCAAGCAGAGCGTCGTGGCGAGATCTACGTGTGAAGCGGAATACATAGCTACTTCGGAAGCAGCAAATGAAGGAGTCTGGATGAAGGAGTTCATATCCGATCTAGGTGTCATACCTAGTGCATCGTGTCCAATGAAAATCTTTTGTGACAATACTGGTGCAATTGCCTTGGCAAAGGAATCCAGATTTCACAAGAGAACCAAGCACATCAAGAGACGCCTTCAATTCCATCCGCGATCAAGTCAAGGAGGGAGACATAGAGATTTGCAAAATACATACGGATCTGAATGTTGCGTAACCGTTGACTAAGCCTCTCTCACGAGCAAAACATGATCAGCACCAAGACTCCATGGGTGTTAGAATCATTACTATGTAATCTAGATTATTGACTCTAGTGCAAGTGGGAGACTGAAGGAAATATGCCCTAGGGGCAATAATAAAGTTGTTATTTATATTTCCTTATATCATGATAAATGTTTACTATTCATGCTAGAATTGTATTAACCGGAAACTTAGTACATGTGTGGATACATATACAAACAAAGTGTCCCTAGTATGCCTCTACTTGACTAGCTCGTTAATCAAAGATGGTTAAGTTTCCTAGCCATAGACATGTGTTGTCATTTGATGAACGGGATCACATCATTAGAGAATGATGTGATGGACAAGACCCATCTGTTAGCTTAGCATAATGATCGCTTAGTTTTCTCGATATTGCTTTCTTCATGACTTATACATGTTCCTCGGACTATGAGATTATGCAACTCCCGAATCTGGAGGAACTCCTTGTGTGCTATCAAACATCACAACGTAACTGGGTGATTATAAAGATGCTCTATAGGTGTCTCCGATGGTGTTTGTTGAGTTGGCATAGATTGAGATTAGGATTTGTCACTCCGTGTATCGGAGAGGTATCTCTGGGCCCTCTCGGTAATGCACACCACTATAAGCCTTGCAAGCAATGTGACTAATGAGTTAGCCATAGATGATGCATTACAGAATGAGTAAAGAGACTTGCCGGTGACGAGATTGAACTATGTATGATGATACCGACGATCGAATCTCAGGCAAGTAACAGACCGATCACAAAGGCAACAACGTATGTTGTTATGCGGTTTGACCGATAAAGATCTTCATAGAATATGTAGGAACCAATATGAGCATCCAGGTTCTGTTATTGGTTATTGACCGGAGATGTGTCTCGGTCATGTCTACATAGTTCTCGAACCCGTAGGGTCCGCACGCTTAACGTTCGATGACGATTTGTATTATGAGTTTCATGTTTTGATGAACTGAAGTTTGTTCGGAGTCCCGGATGAGATCACGGACATGACGAGGAGTCTCGAAATGGTCAAGAGGCAAAGATTCATATATTGGAAGGTTGCATTCGGACATCAGAATGTTTTCGAGTGATTCAGGCATTTATCTGGAGTACTGGGGGGTTACCGGAACCCCCCGGGGGAAGATTGGGCCTACATGGGCCATAGGGAAGAGGGGAGGCAGCCCACAAGGGGCAGCCGCGCCCCCTCCCTATAGGGAGTCCCACTGGACTAGGGAGGGGCGCCTTCCTTCTCCCTCTCTCTCTCCCTTCCCCTTTTCCCTCTCCGGTGGAAGGAAGGAGGGGGGCGAATTCTACTTGGACTAGGAGTCCAAGTAGGACTCCCCCCTTGGCGCGCCCCCTCTAGGGTCGGCCTCCTCCTCCTCCCTCCTTTATATACGTGGGAACGGGGCACCCAAAAGGCACACCAAGTCTTCTCTTAGCCATGTGCGGTGCCCCCCTCCATAGTTACACACCTCGGTCATATCGTCGTAGTGCTTAGGCGAAGCCCTACACCGGTAACTCCATCAACACCGTCGTGCTGATGGAACTCTCCCTCGGCCTCAACTGGATCAAGAGTTTGAGGGACGTCACTGAGCTGAACGTGTGCTGATCGCGAAGGTGCCGTACGTTCAGTATTTGGATCGGTTGGATCGCGAAGACGTTCGACTACATCAACCGCGTTACTAAATGCTTCCGCTTTCGGTCTATGAGGGTACATGGACACACTCTCCCCGCTCGTTGCTATGCATCTCCTAGAAAGATCTTGCATGATCGTAGGCAAATATTCGAAATACTGCGTTCCCCAACAGTAGGGAGGACTAAAGAGGGACCCAATCACTCACCAAGTACATGTTGGTAAGAGTAATAAAAAAGAGAATGTGTTCAGTTGTGGCGGAAGCTGATTCTCTGCTTTCAGAAAATAAGATCCATACACACTTCTGCACTCCAAGCCGATCTTTAAAGGATAAGCCCGAGGTTGATTTACCACTAGTAGTTTCCCCGGAATTTGTTTCATTGTGTGGGGACGACATCCGTTTCTTGTACATCTGTAGGAAAAGGAGACTGTGGATAAGAAGAGCCGATTAGGCAGAGTCAAGAGTCGAACAGGCAGATCAAGACGCGCACAGAACACGTGTTGGAGAGGTTAGATCTAGCCGGTGGGAGATGATATGTCTCCAACGTATCTATAATTTTTGATTGTTCCATGCTATTATATTATCTATTTTGGATGTTTAATGGGCTTTATTATGCACTTCTATATTATTTTTGGGACTAACCTATTAACCGAAGGCCCAGTGCAAATTGCTGTATTTTTGCCTATTTCAGTGTTTCGCAGAAAAGGAATATCAAACGGAATGAAACCTTCGCGAGGATTGTTTTTGGAACAAACGCAATCCAGGAGACTTGGAGTGGACCAAGGAAGCAACAAGGCGGCCACGAGGTAGGAGGGCGTGCCCCCACCCTCGTGGGCCCCTCGTGGCTCCACCGACCTACTTCTTTCGCCTATATATACTCATATACCCTGAAAACATCCAGGAGCACCACGAAACCCTACTTCCACCGCCAAGAACCTTCTCGTATCCGTGAGATCCCATCTTACGGCCTTTTTCCTATATTCACGGAGGGGGAATCGATCACGGAGGGCTTCTACATCAACACCATAGCCTGTCCGATGATGTGTGAGTAGTTTACCACAGACCTTCGGGTCCATAGTTATTAGCTAGATGGCTTATTCTCTCTTTGGATCTCAATACAAAGTTCTCCTCGATCTTCTTGGAGATCTATTCGATGTAATTCTTTTTGCGGTGTGTTTGTCGAGATCCGATGAATTGTGGGCTTATGATCAAGATTATCTATGAACAATATTTTATTCTTCTCTGAATTCTTTTATGCATGATTTAATATCTTTGCAAGTCTCAATTATCAGTTTGGTTTGGCCTACTAGATTGATCTTTCTTGCAATGGGAGAAGTGCTTAGCTTTGGGTTCAATCTTGCGGTGTGCTTTCCCAAAGGATGTTAGGGCAGCAAGGCACGTATTGTATTGTTGCCATCGAGGATAAAAAGATGGGGTTTATATCATATTGCTTGAGTTTATCCCTCTACATCATGTCAACTTGCCTAATGCGTTACTCTATTCTTATGAACTTAGTACTCTAGATGCATGCTGGATAGCGGTCGATGTGTGGAGTAATAGTAGTAGATGCAGAATATTTCGGTCTACTTGTCATGGACGTGATGCCTATATACATGATCATGCCTAGATATTCTCATAACTATGCGCTTTTCTATCAATTGCTCGACAGTAATTTGTTCACCCACCAATGAATTTGCTATCTTGAGAGAAGCACTAGTGAAACCTATGGCCCCCCGGGTCTATTTTCCATCATATTTGCTAATGTGCTATTTCTGTTGCGTTTATTTTGCAATCTTTACTTTTCAATCTATACAACAAAAATACCAAAAATATTTATCTTATTATCTTTATCAGATCTCACTTTTGCAAGTGGTCGTGAAGGGATTGACAACCCCTTTATCGTGTTGGTTTCAAGGTTCTTGATTGTTTGTGCAGGTACTAGGGACTTGCATGTAGTCTCCTACTGGATTGATACCTTGGTTCTCAAAAACTAAGGGACATACTTACGCTACTTTGTTGCATCACCCTTTCCTCTTCAAGGGAAAACCAACGCATGCTCAAGAGGTAGCAAGAAGGATTTCTGGCGCCATTGCCGGGGAGATCTACGCACAAGTCAAGACATACTAAGTACCCATCACAAACTCTTCTCCCTCGCATTACATTATTTGCCATTTGCCTCTCATTTTCCTCTCCTCCACATCACCTCTGCCATTTTATTCGCCCTCTTTTTCCGTCCATCTCTTTTCGCTTGCTTCTTGTGTGTCCGTGTGTTAAATCGTTTGTTTTGTCGTCATGGCCAGTCCTTTATCTGCTCCTTTGTCTCACGAGTTTGAAGTTCTTCACTTCAAACAAAGACAAGGAGAAAACTTAAAAGATGCTTGGTATAGGATGATGGAATCTTATTGTAATTGCACCTTAGAGGTGAGTTGTAGAATTTTACTTCACAATTTTTATGTTGGACTAAATATGTCCCATAGACAACTCTTGGATTGCGTTGTCAAAGGAAATTTTATCGAAATTGATCCTAGTATTGTGCATGAAATCATAGAGGGAATAGTGGGAACACTACCTCAACAAAAGGGGCCACATCATACCCAGGAAGAGACACAAGTTTTTGAGAAGATTTGCGAAGTAAAGAAAATTTTACAGAAGTCTCTTGAACCTCTTAAGAGTGTTAGCAGAAATCTTCACCGCATGAATATGTTGATTACCCTTTGCAATAAGCGGTTGGATTCTTTATATCTAAAAATTTCCGAATATGAAGGGAAACGTAAAGAACCTCCCGGATTCGAGCATGACTCCGCTAAATGTGATGCCCCCGATTCAACCGTACACTAGTCATACACGCAAATGTGTACAATCAAGATCAGGAACTCACGGGAAGATATCACAACACAACTCTAGACACAAATCAAAATAATACAAGCTTTATATTACAAGCCAGGGGCCTCGAGGGCTCGAATACAAGCTCGATACACAAGAGTCAGCGGAAGCAACAATATCTGAGTACAGACATAAGTTAAACAAGGATGCCTTAAGAAGGCTAGCACAAACATCAACGATCGAAGAGGCAAGGCCTCCTGCCTGGGACCTCCTAACTACTCCTGGTCGTCGACGGTCTCCGTGTAGTAACATCCGTCGGTGGTGGCTACTGGCTCCAGGGGTCCACCATCTGGTTGCATCAATCGGAAAGGATAAGGAAGGGGTAAAAGGGGTAGCAAAGCAACCGTGAGTACTCATCCAAAGTACTCACAAGCATATGATCTAAACTAAGTATGCATTGGTATCAAAGGAGGGTATGTATATGTGGACTGAACTGCAGAATGCCAAAATAGAGGGGGGGAGGCCTAGCCTATCGAAGACTAGCATCTTCAAGCAGCTCCAACCATCTTGCAACATGTAGGAGAGTAAATAATAGGAGTTTATATTTAACAAACATGTTGTAGCATTAATGCCCAGAGATCCTTCCTCGACTCCCTACAAGAAAGCAATCCCGGAGCCACATATCTCAAGTATCCATTTCTAGTTGTAAAAGATTAGGATATAAGTCTGAACGTCCGTTACTGTGGACACAGCTATTAATAGATAACCTTCCCTGTAGGGGTTTACCACATTTTCCGACACGCTTGATTACTCTGGCCGGACACACTTTCCTGGGTCATGCCCGGCCTTGGAAGATCAACACGTCATAGCCCTACCTAGGCTCATCAGAGAGGTCCCCGCCAGTCTACATCCTAAGCACTCCGGGGTCTGGGCCCATCGCTCGTTGCACTCCGGGTCATTGTGCGCAAGGGGATACTAGCACCACCTCTGCCTGGATGGCGCGATCCGGCCCGGCCACAATGCTAACTGACAAAGCTTCGGTTGATACTATGTCATCGAGGCCCATAACTATTCTCGCGTGGTGGTTAGTGCGTAAAGGCCAAAGGCCAACTCAGAACAAATACCCAAACCATAGTGCATTATTAGCTTGCGGAGACGAGCAGAGACTCACGATAATGTGACCCCGTCGCGTTGTCTCGAGGAAATACGGCAAGGGCTAGCCCAGCCCACTCGAGGGCGGCCTGCCTGCCCGGCTGTGCCTCGTAACCATCTTGCGGGTGCTCTCCGGGCATGCCCGACTTTCCCAAAGGTCTCAAGTAAAGTCAAGGTAACCGTGTGTTCAAACATCAAGGGGAAAACCCAAGGAATGACCCTCGGAGGATTCCACTCGATGTAATCATCAAGGTGAACGTAAGAGGAACCACCCTCAAGGTTCACACTTGAGGTGTTGCACAACAGAGCCGTATCGGGAATGGTGAAGGAGGAACCACCCTCGATGACCACGACCGAATAGCTACACTATAGAGATCTCATCAGGAGTGATGCATGAGGTTCCACCCTCGGCACTCGATGGTTACTCTGCAGAGTCGAGCAACAAAAGGGGCATGATGTGATGTGAGGTGTCGGGCTCTGGTCGTCAATCACGTTGATCGAGTCGTCGATGATGAAACAGGGGCAACAAGGACAAGGTGGCGGTCACTGATGGATTACTAACCAACCTATACTAAGCAGTTTAGGATAAGCAGGTAAGGTACAATGAGCAGGTTACAAAAGCAGGCTATGCATCAGAATAGGAGCAATCAATTACAATAGCAAAATCTAATGCAAGCATGAGATAATGGAATGGGCGATATCGGGATGATCAAAGGGGGGGCTTGCCTGGAAGCTCCGCTCAAAGGGAAGAAGGGGTCGTCGTCGACATAGTCGATCACAGCGGCATCGGCAGCGGTCTCGGGGTCTACCGGAGAGGAGAGGGGGAAGAAACAATAAATATAAGCAAATAAAGCATAATAGGACAACAGGCAGAGCTAGACGTGTTCTAACGCTGCAGTACACGCTACCGGTGAAGGGGAAATAACATCCGGGAATGCTTTCCCGAAGTTTGGCATTTTCGGACAGACAAAACGGAGGGGGTGGTTGCAGGTTCGCTATGCTAGGGATGTGTGGCGCATGAACGGACCGCGTATTCGGACTCGTCTCGTTGTTCTGAGCAACTTTCATGTATAAAACTTTTTCATCCGGGCTACGGATTAATTTCTATGAATTTCCAAAGTTTAAACAATATTCTGAAATTATTATTAAATCTAAATGGAGTTATTGCAGCAGCATGACATCATCATGATGTCTGATGATGTCAGCAGTCCACTAAGTTGACCAGGGTGAACTCTGACATGTGGGGGTCGTGCTGTCATAGACTCAGCTAATTAATTACAGATTAGCTAGGTTAACTAAGTAATTAGTTTAACTAAAGCATTTTAATTAAGTTAATTATTCAATAATTAATTATATTTTTATGTCTTTCTTTTAATAAAAGTTTTTACTTCTTCTTCTTTTTTTAAGAAAAGAGGCCCGTGGGGCCCCGTTGTCATAGGCTCAGTGGCCTAGCGGGGCGGGTTATCGGGCGCATGGGTGCGGGCGCCCGTGCCCAAGGCCACCACAGTTGCGGTGGTGATGCCCAAGGCAAAGCAGCCTGGAGCAGGCGCGACCGAACGGGTCGTCCGGGAGCTGGGCACCGGGGCGATGGCCTGGACGAGGCCGAAGCGAGCGAGTGGCACGGGAGGAGCGGTGCGGGGCGTCTGTGGAGCAGGTGGCAGTGGCAAAAGGGGGTCCGCGGCGGCCAGAGCCAGCAGGCCAGGGGAGGCGCCCGAGACACGAGGCTACGCGTCTCGGTACGACAAGGCACGACGACTACGGCGTCCGGCAGGGAAAGAGAGGGGAAGGGGAAGAGGGCTCATGAGGCCCTGTAGATGTGCTAAAGTGAGCTCGGCGAGGCGCCGGAGCTCGGGGCGGTGGTGGTCGACGACGGGGACGGGGACGACGTGATGGAGCCGATGGGGAGGAGGACGGGGACGATCCGGCGAAGTCAGGAAGGCGGTCCGGCGACGGGTGACAGTGCAGCGTCGGGGCGGCGCAGCGCCAGATCGGGACGAGGCAGTGGTGCCCGAGGCATCGCGACGAGGGGGGCTTCGGGAGGAGAGCGAGACTTCCAGCAAGGTGGCGCCGGCGGAAGGTTGGCGACGGGGGCACCGGGGCGATGGCGCCGAGGACGGGATCAGGCTCGATCCCGATCCAATCGAGAGGAGGGGTGCGAGAGGAAGATGTGGGGGGAGTGGGGCAATCTGTCCAGATATTTTCGATGCGTGGGGGGATAAGGGAGAGGGAGAGGTGGGCCGGCGAGGTGGTCTGGTGGTCCAGCTGGGCCACGGCCCAGTGGGGAAGGGGCTTCTCTCTTTTACTGTTTTTTTGTTCCCTTCTCCTTTTCTTTTATTTACTTTTGCCTTTTCTTTTTACTTATTTTAAATTTGAAATTGGAACCGACTTTGAATCAATGCGAACTTAAAAACAGTAAAATCGATGACATGGCACCATTAACAGTGGTTTACTATAGCATAATTATCCGGGCGTTACACTAAAAAATCAAAAACCAAAGATGATAATACCTAGATCTATTCTTGTTTTTATGCCTAGCTAGGGGTGTTAAACGATAGCGCTTGTTGGGAGGCAACCCAATTTTATTTTTGTTTCTTGATTTTTGTTTCTGTTTAGTAATAAATAATTCATCTAGCCTCTGTTTGGATGTGTTTTTATGTTTTAATTAGTGTTTGTGCCAAGTATAACCAATAGGATCTTCTTGGGTGATAATTGTTTGATCTTGCTGAAAAAGACATAAACTTTGCGCTCATGAAAATAATTGTTAAAATTCACCAAAACGTGATAAATTGCTAATTCTTTTTGCAGTAGATCAATACACAAATTATCCAGGAAGTCCTAGTTTTCAAGAATTTGTGGAGTTCCATAAGTATTCGAACAAATCAGATTACTACAGACTGTTCTGTTTTTTACAGATTCTATTTTTCGTGTGTTGTTTGCTTATTTTAATGAATCCATGGCTAGTATCGGGGGGGGGGGGTATGAACCATAGAGAAGCTGGAATACAGTAGGTTTAACACCAATATAAATAAAGAATGAGTTCATTACAGTACCTTAAAGTTGTGGTTTGTTTTCTTATACTAACGGAGCTCATGAGATTTTCTGTTGAGTTTTGTGTTGTGAAGTTTTCAAGTTTTTGGGTAAAGATTTGATGGATTTTGGAATAAGGAGTGGAAAGAGCCTAATCTTGGGGATGCCCAAGGCACCCCAAGGTAAAATTCAAGGACAACCAAAGTTTAAGCTTGGGGATGCCCCGGAAGGCATCCCCTCTTTCGTCTTCGTCTATCAGTAACTTTACTTGAGGCTATATTTTTATTCACCAGATGATATGTGTTTTGCTTGGAGCGTCTTGCATGATTTGAGTCTTTGCTTGTTAGTTTACCACAAGCATCCTTGCTGTACACACCTTTTGGAGAGACACACATGAATCGGAATTTATTAGAATATTCTATGTGCTTCACTTATATCTTTTGAGCTAAATAATTTTGCTCTAGTGCTTCACTTATATCTTTTAGAGCACAATGGTGGTTTTATTTTATAGAAATTATTGATCTCTCATGCTTCATTTATATTATTTTTAGAGTCCTTTAGAACATCATGGTAATTTGCTTTGGCTATAAAATTAGTCCTAATATGATAGGCATCCAAGTAATTGTGAATTATCCAATACTATGAGAAGTTTGATACTTGATGATTGTTTTGAGATATGAAGATGGTGATATTCGAGTCGTGCTAGTTGATTAATTGTGAATTTGAGAAATATTTGTGTTGAAGTTTGCAAGTCCCGTAGCATGCACGTATGGTAACCGTTGTGTTACAAATTTGAAGCATGAGGTGTTCTTTGATTGCTTTCCTTATGAGTGGCAGTCGGGGACGAGCGATGGTCTTTTCCTACCAATCTACCCCCTAGGAGCATGCGCGTAATGCTTGGTTTTTGATGACTTGTAGATTTTTGCAATAGGTATGTGAGTTCTTTATGACTAATGTTGATTCCATGGATTATACACACTCTCACCTTTCCATCATTGCTAGCCTCTTGATGCACTGCATTGCCCTTTCTCACCTTGAGAGTTGGTGCAAACTTCACGGTGCATCCAAACCCCGTGATATGATATGCTCTATCACACATAAACCTCCTTATATCTTCCTCAAACAGCCACCATACCTACCTATTATGGCATTTCCATAACCATTCCGAGATATATTGCCATGCAACTTTCCACCGTTTCATTTATTATGACACGCTTCATCATTGTCATATTGCCTTGTATGATCATGTAGTTGACATCGTATTTGTGGCAAAGCCACCATGCATAATTTATCATACATGTCACTCTTGATTCATTGCCCATCCCGGTACACCGTCGGAGGCACTCATATAGAGTCATATTTTGTTCTAGTATCGAGTTGTAAATAAATAGAAGTGTGATGATCATCATTAATAGAGCATTGTCCCAAATAAAAAACAAAAAAAGTGAAAGGCCGAAAAAAGGAAAGGCCCAGAAAAAGAGAAAACAAATAAAAGGGACAATGCTACTATCCTTTTTTCCACACTTGTGCTGCAAAGTAGCACCATGATCTTTATGATAGAGAGTCTCTTATTTTGTCACTTTCATATACTAGTGGGGACTTTTCGTCATAGAACTTGGCTTGTATATTCCAACAATGGGCTTCCTCAAATGCCCTAGGTCTTCGTGAGGAAGCAAGTTGGATGCACACCCACTTAGTTTCTTTTGTTGAGCTTTCATACATTTATAGCTCTAGTGCATCCGTTGCATGGCAATCCCTACTCCTTGCATTGACATCAATTGATGGGCATCTCCCTAGCCTGTTGATTAGCCGCGTCAATGTGAGACTTTCTCCTTTTTTGTCTTCTCCACACAACCCCCATCATTATATTCTATTCCACCCATAGTGCTATGTCCATGACTCACGCTCATGTATTGCGTGAAAGTTGAAAAAGTTTGAGATTACTAAAGTATGAAACAATTGCTTGGCTTGTCATCGGGGTTGTGCATGATGAGAGCATTTTTGTGTGATGAAAATGAAGCATGGCCAAAATATATGATTTTGTAGAGATAACCTTTCTTTGGCCATGTTATTTTGAGAAGACATAATTGCTTAGTTAGTATGCTTGAAGTATTATTGTTTTTATGTCAATATTAAACTTTTATCTTGAATCTTTCGGATCTGAACATTCATGCCACAATAAAGAGAATTACATAGAAAATTATGTTGGGTAGCATTTCCACATCAATAATTCTGTTTTTATCATTTATATACTCAAGGACGAGCAGGAATTAAGCTTGGGGATGCTTGATACGTCTCCAACGTATCTATAATTTTTGATTGTTCCATGCTATTATATTATCTGTTTTGGATGTTTAATGGGCTTTATTATGCACTTTTATATTATTTTTGGGACTAACCTATTAACCGAAGGCCTAGTGCAAATTGCTGTTTTTTTGCCTATTTCAGTGTTTCGCAGAAAAGGAATATCAAACGGAATCCAAACGGAATGAAACCTTCGCGAGGATCGTTTTTGGAACAAACGCAATCCATGAGACTTGGAGTGGACGTCAAGGAAGCAACAAGGCGGCCACGAGTTAGGAGGGCGCGCCCCCACCCTCGTGGGCCCGTCGTGGCTCCACCGACCTACTTCTTTCGCCTATATATACTCATATGCCCTGAAAACATCCAGGAGCACCACGAAACCCTATTTCCACCGCCGCAACCTTCTGTACGCATGAGATCCCATCTTGGGGCCTTTTCCGGCGCTCCGCCGGAGGGGGAATCGATCACGGAGGGCTTCTACATCAACACCATAGCCTCTCCGATGATGTGTGAATAGTTTACCACAGACCTTTGGGTCCATAGTTATTAGCTAGATGGCTTCTTCTCTCTCTTTGGATCTCAATACAAAGTTCTCCTCAATCTTCTTGGAGATCTATTCGATGTAATTCTTTTTGCGGTGTGTTTGTCGAGATTCGATGAATTGTGGGTTTATGATCAAGATTATCTATGAAAAATATTTGATTCTTCTCTGAATTCTTATATGCATGATTTAATATCTTTGCAAGTCTCTTCGAATTAACAGTTTGGTTTGGCCTACTAGATTGATCTTTCTTGCAATGGGAGAAGTGCTTAGCTTTGGGTTCAATCTTATGTGTCCTTTCCCAAAGGATGTTAGGGCAGCAAGGCACATATTGTATTGTTGCCATCGAGGATAAAAAGATGGGGTTTATATCATATTGCTTGAGTTTATCCCTCTACATCATGTCATCTTGCCTAATGCGTTACTTTGTTCTTATGAACTTAACACTCTAGATGCATGCTGGATAGCGGTCGATGTGTGGAGTAATAGTAGTAGATGCAAAATCGTTTCGGTCTACTTGTCACGGACGTGATGCCTATATACATGATCATGCCTAGATATTCTCATAACTATGCACTTTTCTATCAATTGCTCGACAAAGAATTTGTTCATCCACCGTAGAATTTACTATATTGAGAGAAGCCACTAGTGAAACCTATGGCCCCCGGGTCTATTTTCCATCATATTAATCTCCTGCCAACGTGCTGTTACTGTCGCCGTTTATTTTGCAATCTTTACTTTTCAATCTATACAACAAAAATACCAAAAATATTTATCTTAATATCGTTAACAGATCTCAGTTTCGCAAGTGACAGTGAAGGGATTGACAACCCCTTTATCGCGTTGGTTGCAAGGTTCTTGATTGTTTGTGCAGGTACTAGGGACTTGCGTGTAGTCTCCTACTGGATTGATACCTTGGTTCTAAAAGACCGAGGTAAATACTTATGCTACTTTGCAGCATCACCCTTTCCTCTTCAAGGGAAAACCAACGCATGCTCAAGAGGTAGCAGGAGAAGCCGAGGTAAGACGGCTGTGACAGAGAGAGAGAGAGAGAGAGAGAGAGAGAGAGAGAGAGAGAGAGAGAGAGAGAGAGAGAGAGAGAGAGAGAGAGAGAGGAGAGCATTGGATAGGGCCATGGAGAATGCGAGAATGTTAGAGCAGACAATTACCGATCATGGCCAGGATGGAGGTCGCCACGGGCGGTAGCTGCACGCTGGAGGCGGCGTCTTCCACCGATGGCTGGCTTGTTCAATAAGCCTCGATCCTCCGCCTCCTCCTTGAGACCTGTACCAGCAAGTGACGGGTGATCCATTGCTTATATGGGGATCGACACCATCCGTTACTCGTGCATTAATTTGGTGGCGTAGAGAATCGGAAGTAGAAGAAGAGGAAATAGACTTGGGAGAGTTAATTGGTGTAAGTGCATCTAGTGCCACCCCTAGTTGGTTTTGGAGTATTGACGACAAAATTGGTTGAGGGACTAATGTGTTTGTGAGAATTGCAGGATAACACAGGTAGTAGTCCCTCATTAATTCGGTTTACCTACCAGAGATGACCCCCAAAAATGTATGAAGACATTGAAGACAATGGTGGTTCGTGAAGATATTCACTCGAAGATAATGACCCGTGAAGACATTCACTTGAAGACTATGGAGTGCGAAGACATAGTTGTTTCGCAGTTTCCTTTTCTTCCGTACTGTTAAGTGGGGTCCAAGTGAACAAACTCAAATGACTGATGTGATGCTCAACAAAATCATATGTCTTCGAGCGAAGACAATAAGAGCAAATCTTATCCAGAGTTGGATGAGTCAGCTTTGCTTGTAGCCCAAGCCAAGCTGCCGCGTGTGTTTGAAATCCGACTGTTAGACACGTGTCGGTTCCTTAGTGACCCAGGGTCATTTCAGACATATCATGTCGGGTTGCCTCCAGGCTATAAATAGCCCACCCCTACACCATAAATTGGTGGTTGCTCAGAGTTAGTGCACGACTTTTGTTGTTTGAGAGCAACCCACCTCCGAAGCCTTTGAGAGAGAGATCCTTGCGAGGACAAAACCCAAAACACCCAGAGCCAAAGAGTGTTAGGCATCACTGAAGTCTTTCTGTCCATGTGACCTGAAGACTTGTTACACTTGAGGACTATGAATCCTCCAGTCGGTTAGGCGTCGCATTCTGAGCATCCAAGAGCCACTGTGGATCGCCGGTGAACGAAGTCTGTGAAGGTTTGGAAGTCTACCTTGAAGACTTACCAGAGTGATTGGGCGAGGACTGGGTGTCCTTAGCTTAAGGGGAGTAAGGTGAAGACACGATCTTCTGAGTTCAATCTCAGCCTCCCTAACCAGACGTACAGTTGTCACTACAACTGGAACTGGTCTACCAAATCCTTGTCTTCACCAAGCAAATGGTTTTATCCCCCACTTCCTTTACTTTTCAGTTTGTCTTCGTGAAGTCATTGCTTGCTTGTCTGATCTGATTGACTTCACTGTGTGAAGGCTATTACCTGTTTGGCTTCATACTGTCTTTAATTCTGATCCACACTACCTAGATGCTGATAGTCTTCGTGCTTTCACAATACTGCTCATTTGACTATGGCTTGTCTAGTGTAGTCTATCTTCCGCTGCATATCAGTAGGTTCATTTCATCTTTTTGTCTTCAAAGACCTCATGTTTTGAAGAATTTCATAAAAATCGCCCATTCACCCCCCCTCTAATCGATAACTAGCACTTTCAATTGGTATCAGAACAAGGTGCTCCCTTGTTTTGTGTGATTCGGCTTAACCACCTGGAGTTTTAGCTATGTCGACTGCAGGGATAATCAAGGTCTCCGCTGCGTGCCCAGTCTTCGATGACACTGATTACCCTACTGGAAGAATATGATGCACATGCATCTTGAAGCCATTAACGTCGACCTCTGGTATGTTGTCATGACAGGCGTTCCCAAGGTCGGTGTAGGTGTCACCACTGTTGATGTCAAGAGGTTCGCTCAACTGGACTCGACTGCCAAGAACATCATCTGTGGTCATCTGACCAAAGGACAGTATGGTCGTGTGAGTGCACCGAAATCGCGGGTTAGTCTGGACCGGTCCAAGGTCAACGAAGGCATCTCAACTCAGAGAGACTCAAGGATTGATGTTCTTCGCAATCTATTCAACCGCTTCAAGGTAAACGCATATGAGAATGTCCAGCTCACATTTGATCGCCTCACTGATATCACAAATGAGCTTCACGCTCTTGGCACCACTGAGATCACCAAGCACAAAATCATGAAGAAGCTTCTGAGATCACTTGACAGCTCATTTGACACCCTAGCCCTGATGATACAAGAGCGTCCCGACTTCAAAGATCTCGATCTGTCTGACATACTTGAGAGACTCAACACACACGAGTTCCAGCTATGTGAGAAGAGAGACATCTACGACCCCAACTATGGCCGAACCCGTGCTTTGAAGGCAAAGGTTGTTTCCTCATCTGAAGAAGAATCTGACTGCAGTTCTGAGGATCCTGAAGACATTGGAAAGGAGCTAACTATGCTCATGAAGAAGTTCCAGAAGTTCTCCAAAAAGAATCGCTTCGGAAAGTCTTCAAGATCCAGCTCAAGAAATGATGAGGCTTCCTCTCGTGACTACGAGAAGAGAACATGCCACAAATGCAAGAAGCCAGACCACTATATCTCTGAGTGTCCTCAACGGGACAAGGAATCTAAGAAGAATAAGAAGAGCAAGGAATATGATTCTGACGACAAGAAGAAGAAGAAGAGATCTTCAAAGTCTTCTTCAAAGTCTTCATCTCACAAGAAGAGCTCATCAAAAAAAGCTCGTGCATTCATTGGCAAGGAAATGGATCCAAAGGAGGAGTCTGCTTCTGAGGAGGCAGAGATGGAGTCTGATTCAGGCATGGCAAGCCTAGCTCTAGCTTCGGCTTTCATCGCCAAGTCCATCTTCAACACTGAAGACAATGATCACGTCACGACATCAAGGCGATGATGAGGACGACTCTGTTCCGACCTACTGCTTCATGGCACGAGGTGCCAAGGTAAACTGACGCAATGCTTACTTTTAAACATCCAGTGAAGATGACTCGGAATGTGAACCCAAACCTAGCTACAAGTCTCTGGCTAAAATTGCAACTGAACAACAAACTGCTATGGAACATATACAAAAGTTGCTAGACAAAAGCGATGACCTGTTGGATGCGGAAATGAATCAAACTCAGTCCTTATTTGAAGACATTAAAAATCTTCACATTAAGTACGAGGAACCTGAAAGTCGTCATGAAACACTCTCAGCTACTCATGATAAGCTTTCCTATGATTATCTTCAAAGGAAGCAAGATCTATAGAATCTGATAGCGTCTCATGAAGATCTTCAAAAAGAGAACGATTCACTTCGCGCTCAATAGATCAGTTCCGCTCAGGAAGACTTTGTGCCACCATGTTTGAAATGTCTTGAGCGTGGTAATGCTATCTCTGTTGCTGAATGTTCTACTACTGCTAATGTTGCAATATCTTCAACTGCTGATGTGGTGACTAACCCCTCTTCTGAGGATACCACTACTATTGCTGATGAAAATGCTAGGTTGAAGACATTGCTTGAAATAGGCATGTACAAAAGCCTTAAAGGGCATCAGACATTATGTGATGTCCTCAAGAAACATATTCGGAACCAAAACCCTAGGAAAGAGGGTGTTGGGTTTGAGAGGAAAATGAATGTCGATGGTTCATACTGGAAGCCTGAGCAGTATCCCAAAACCACATGGGTTGCTGCAAAGGGCCCTTCAGTGGATCCTTCTACCTTATCTGGCTTCACTTGTGCTAATCCCATTATCATTGATGATTTCTTTGACGCCAATTATAAGTTGTTTAAGAATCAGAATGGTGAAGTGTTTGCCATGTTTATCGATGCTAACTGCATGAACGGGCCGCCTTTGAAGAAGATCTGGGTTCCCAAAAGTTTCCTTAAGAAGCTTCCCGTGAATGTCATCATGACACCACCTGGGAAGAAGACAAACCCCAGACCAAAGGCTTCATATGTCCCAAAGGCTTCATACAGACAGAGGACCTCACAAGGTCACCCTAAAGCCAATATTTTGCAGGGAAATCATACACAGACTTATGAATATGAGCGTGTTTCTTCAAACCGCTATATTCATAAAACAAAGAACTTTTCTGCTTACTCTTATGAGTATTATTCACCTCCTGCAAGGCTATTTGCTAGGGCTCCAAAGCCAAAGTTCTCAGATGTTGCACTTAGACTCATTGCTTCTAAGCCACCCCTAAAAATGTGGGTGGCTAAGAAGAATTAACTTTCTTTTGCAGGGAAAGGTCTCCAGCCGAAAATCAAAGGCTTCTGGCGCTAATGCTGGGGACCTAAAACACCTTGTGGGACGCAAGATAAAATGCCAAAAATGTTCTTATTATGTATTTCGTCCCAGGGTTTCTTGACAAACATCCTATCTACCCTAACAAGGATTTGAACTTTGATAGTATGCTTGTTCGTCAAATGTTTATGCTTCACACTTCTCTCTGTGAAGCCTATCCCCCTAACTGCACTGTAGGGTACGGCTCCGAAGGCTACTGAATGGATTATGGGCAGTGGATGCACTAACCACATGACTGGTGATCGAAGTCTTCTTATGGATTCAACCCTACGTCCGTCTGACAAGAGTCACATCACATTTGCTGACACTGGTAAAAGCAAGGTATTGGGTCTAGGTAGAGTTGCAATCTCAAAGGATCAGCGCATGGATAAAGTGATGCTTGTTGAATCCCTTGGTTTCAACTTAATGTCTGTCTCAATGCTTTGTGTTCTGAACATGATTGTGATATTTGGAAATTATCGTTGCCTTGTGCTTATGGAACATGACAAATCTCTAGTCTTCGAAGGGTATCGAAGAGACGATCTGTATATGGTAGATTTCTCCATGCAGACCACAGCTGGCCGTATGTCTTCTAGCAAAAGCTTCAGAGTGCTGGCTCTGGCATCGGAGGCTAGGCCATGCGGGCATGAGGAACTTGCACACTCTTGTGAAGAAGAAGCATATCATTGGCATCGAGGGAGTCAAGTTCAAGAAGAATCATCTGTGTGGTTCCTGTGAAGCTGAAAAGATGACAAGGGCCAAGCATCCCACGAAGACAATCATGACGACAACATGCCCCTTCGAGTTGCTTCACATGGACTTATTTTTCCCTACTCATTACTCCACCCTTACTACCACTTCATGCCTCTATGGCTTCGTTATTGTTGATGATTACTCAAGATACACATGGGTGCACATAATTCTCTACAAGACTGAAGTGCAGGATGTCTTCAGACGATTCGCCAATCGTGCCATGACCAACTATGGCATCAAGATCAAGCACATTCGAAGTGACAACGGCACGGAATTCAAGAACACCGGCCTCGACACTTATCTTGATACATTGGGCATCACACATGAGTTCTCTGCTCCATACACACCTCAGTATAATGGCATCATGGAGTGCAAGAACAGAACCCTCATTGAGATGGCACGTACGATGCTTGATGAGTACAAGACTCCAAGAAAGTTCTGGCCTGAAGCCATTGACACTGCTTGCCACATCATCAACAGAGTTTATCTTCACAAGCTCCTAAAGAAGACATCCTATGAGCTCCTGACCGGTAAGAAGCCAAATTGCAGCTATTTTAGAGTTTTTGGTGCTAGGTGCTGGATCAAGGATCCACATCACACTTCAAAATTTGCACCGAAAGCACATGAAGGTTTTATGATTGGCTACGGAAAGGATTCGCACTCCTACAGAGTCTTCAACCTCTTTCACTATAAGGTGGTTGAAACTGTGGACGTCTTGATTCGATGAGACTAACGGCTCGCAAAGAGAGCACTGCAAATGTGCTAGATGAAGCTTCACCAAGTGAATCTATCAAGGCGATGGGTACCGGAGAAATCATACCTACCAAGGAACAAAGTTGAAGAAGAAATCATCATTTCTTCACCTAACCAAAGATGAAGACAATGCTCACCAAGCCAATGCTCAAGATGAAGACAATGATCAGCAAGGGCAAAATCTTCGTCCAGTACATCCTCGGGTTGCAAATGAAGTCGAGATTGAGAAAATAATTGATAGTATCAATGCACCTGGTCCACTCACTCGTTCAAGAACAACACAGCTAGCAAACTTCTGTGGGCACTTTGCATTTGTGTCCATATCCGAACCCAAGAAAGTTGATGAAGCCTTTATGAAACCTGAATGGATTCAAGCTATGCAAGAAGAGCTTCAACAGTTTGAGCTGAACACTGTATGGGAGCTTGTGAAGCGTCTTTATCCTCGCAAGCACAATGTTATTGGCACCAAATGGATCTATCGCAACAAACAAGATGAGCATGGTCAAGTTGTCAGAAACAAGGCTCATCTCGTTGCTCAAGGTTACACACAAGTGGAAGGGATTGACTTTGATGAAACGTTTGCTCATGTGGCTAGGCTTGAAGCCATTCGCATACTCTTACGCCAACCATAACAACATTCTTTTGTACCAAATGGATGTAAAGAGTGTCTTCCTCAACGGCAAAATTGAAGAAGAAGTGTATGTTGCACAACCACCTGGTTTTGAAGACCCAAAGTGTCCTGACATGGTATACAAGCTCAACAAGGCACTGTATGGCCTCAAACAAGCACCTCACGCTTGGTATGACACACTCAAAGACTTCCTGAAGGGAAAAGGTTTCAAACCTGGTTTTCTAGATCCCACTCTCTTCACGAAGACATACGATGCTGAACTGTTTGTATGCCGAATCTATGTGGCTGACATTACTTCGGCTGCACTGACAAAAGATATAGTGATGAGTTTGGGCATATGATGCAAGAGCAATATCAGATGTCCATGATGGGTGAGCTGAAGTTTTTCCTTGGTATTCAAATCCATCAGCAGAGAAATGGCATCTTCATATCACAAGAGAAGTACCTCAAAGATTGCATGAAGAAGTTTGGAATGCAAGACTGCAAAGGGTACACGACGCCAATGCCAACCAATGGCCAATTGGGCCCCGACGACAATGGTAAAGAGTTTGATCAAGGTATACCGCTCCATGATTGGTTGATACGTCTCCAACGTATCTATAATTTTTGATTGTTCCATGCTATTATATTATCCATCTAGGATGTTTTATATGCATTTATATGCTATTTTATATGATTTTTGGGACTAACCTATTAACCTACACTACTAGGAAAATGCTTATAGGTAGACATTTAGCAGTAGCGTGGGTTATATACCCCACGCTACTGGTATGTACCAGTGGCGCCTGGTAAAGAACGCGCTATTGCTACTTAATAACAGCAGCGTTTGTTAGCTTGGGCCGCACTGTTGTTATGTGGGGCGCAGGGCAAAAACGGTGGCCCACTTAGCTGTAGCATTTGCTTTGAACAGGCACTACAGCTAGTGGGCTTAGCAGTAGGCCGACCCGTACGCAGCGCTACTACTACACAAAAAGCAAAAAGAAAACCGCCCCCCGCACCCCTCTCGCTCTCACATCGATCCTCTCCCTCCGCCCGATGATGCCGCCGCGGTTAGGGTTCCTCCCCGCCTCACCTCAGCTGACGCAGCCGGCCAAGAAGAAGACCCACCACCTCACGACCACCGCCGCCGCAGGTAACGCTCGTCCTCCCCTAAACAACGCTCCTCCCCCCTCTTGCCGCCCCTATGCGGCGCTCCTCCCCCCTCTCGCCGCCCCCTCTGTCGACTGCCGCCTCCCCACTCCCCTTGCCGACCCACTATCCTACTGTTAATTAATATCACATATGGATTAATAGGATTAGTATCACATATGCATCTCTAGATTCTACTCTTAATTAGTATCACATATCATCTTATATGTTACTAGATCTTAGGATTTGGCATGCACACTTGAAGTGTTGTTCGTATATGCTTTTATGGGCTATTAAGTCAAGTGAGCACTTGCGGTGTCACCTTTCATGATTCAGGGGTTGGTACTTTGATTGTTAATTAATTGTAATTACTTGGGTTGTTAGTTGAGTGAGCATGCACACTTGCATTGCCCTTTTATAGGTAGTCTTATCTTGCTATAGGAACTTTTTAAAGGATGGTAGCCACCAGATATCCAATTCGGCTCCAGGAGCATTTGCTCTTACACGCTCAAAATGGTTTTGCAAATGTAAAAAAATAAAAAATAAAAATTTAGATGTACATGTTCATGTACAAATGTTATATGTAATTTGAATGGGCAAAAATTTGACCAGAATTTTGCTATTTTTGAACTACTTTTGCTTGTCTGCTTGCGCAATAATGGCAATATGCCATTTATCTTATTATTAGGCTCTATTTGGGTTACATGATCTCTATTAGGTTATGACTGTCTGAACTTAACTACAATTTAGTTGTTATTTTGTTTGCCATGTGAACTTGTTGTGTATTCTCAATGGTGTGAACCTGATGTTTCCTATTTTCCTTTGTATATTATTCAAAATCTGTCAAATTCTAGCCAATTTTAGGGAAATGACGCCACCACCACCACCACCACCACCATGCCGACGGTGCAAGTCAAGGTGCGCCAGCAGCCTTGCAACTGGCATGCTGTTCGGCATCTACTACCAGTCGAGTTTTCTTCATGCGGCGGTAATAAATTATATGAAACTAGTAACCACTATTTTGGTTTTAGTGTTATTGGCATTAATGCATCGTGTATATATCATTTTGCTTTTGCACATAGATCGTCCCATGCAATGTGAGGTTAGAATTCAACAAGCTGACCGGAGACTCTGTGACCTTTGAGGCTCTTGGGGGCCCCTACACTATGGAGGTCGAGAAAGGACGAAATATGACGCAGGTGGGAGGAGATGGATGGGTCCGTTTCATCGCCCACATGCGTATCACCGGTGGTGAGTTGATCAGCTTCTCCTTCGAGCAGAAAGACCCAAGTTGGCCGTGATTTATGTCAACAAAGCAGAAGATGATGAAGATGATGAGGATGATGACGACCCACTTGGTGAAGCCATCGTTGCTCAAAGAATGAGGTTGAGCGAGGAGGAGGTATGCAACCTATGGGACATCATTCCACCACGTGCTGACTTCGTCGGGGTTCCATTCGTGACCCGCCTGACAAGTACCATGGTTGATCGGCATATCATGGCATGTTACATTTACTGTAGTAATTTGATGATGTGCTTTATTGTTATACTTAGTATAGAGTCCAATGATATAAATGCTTAGTGAATCTTATATGCTTAGTGAATCTTATATGCTTAGTAAATCCGATGATCTATATGCTTAGTGAATCTGATGATATATATGCTTCGTGAATCTTATACGCTTAGTGAATCCGACGATAGATATGTTTTATTGTTATACTTAGTGTAGAAATGTAGTACTGTCTTTTGATAGTGTAGAATGTGTGAGGCTACTTATTAATTGGTATGTTTTTCTTATTCAGAAATTGCCAAAGAGCCTATCTGAGAGTTGTGGTATCAAGCCCGATGAAGAAGGCTCATTGAATACGCCTTACCGCGAGGGGCCTGGCCACCACTTGTGCGTGCAGGCGTGGACACCTGGACGGTCGCACACACTTCAACTCGGTTGGGTGGAAGAGCTTCCTCGTCGGCAAGAATCTTCATGTTGGATAGGCAATCCTAATTACTATCAGAACACCCACCGCCTGTGCTTGAGGATGATGGTCGTCATCGATATCATCTAGAACTACATATGCTTGTGAGATCTATCCATGCATGTGTGTGGCTGCTGAACCATATATATGCTAGTATGACTACTTAGTAGACTTATCAACTATGATCTATCCATGCATTGTTGACTACTATATATGAGTTTGTGAGATTGTGTGGTTATATTAAATGTGGTATTGTCGTTAATGCTTATGAGATGGTTCTGTGAACTTAGTTTATTTGCACTGGACTTGTCTTGATTTCCATGAATATTGCATCTGACTCCTTTTTTTATTTTTTATTTCTATTTACCTAGTTGTAGCGTGGGGAGAAAATAGGGCGCTACTACTATGTGATGATAGTAGTAGCGTTGGTAGAGAAAGAGGCGCTACTACTAAGTATTTTAGCTACAACGCTTGTTTAGAAACGCGCTACTGCTAAATAATAGCTGTAGCGCCCTAGCAGTAGCGCGGGTGCCCGCGCTACTGCTATGTAAAAAACAGCGCCACCAGTAAGGTTTTCTCTAGTAGTGCTAGAGCCCAGTGCCAGTTTATATTTTTCCTTGTTCTTGAGTATCATAGAAAAGGAAAACCAAACGGAGTCCAATTGACCTGAAATTTCACGGAACTTATTTTTGGACCAGAAGAAGGCCACGGAGCAAAAGAGATGGGCCAGAAGAGTCCCGGGCTTCCCACGAGGGTGGGGAGCGTGCCCACCCCCTGGGCGCGCCTCCCTACCTCGTGGACAGCCCGGAGACCCCCCTGACTTGTTCCCGACGCCAAAACCTCTTATATATACAGAAACCCCCAGAACATAACCTAGATCGGGAGTTCTGCCGCCGCAAGCCTCTGTAGCCAACGAAAACCAATCGGGACCCTGCTTAAGACCTCGACGGAGGGGGATCCATCACCGGTGGCCATCTTCATCATCCTGGCGCTCTCCATGACAAGGAGGGAGTAGTTCACCCTCGGGGCTGAGGGTATGTACCAGTAGCTATGTGTTTGATCTCTCTCTCGTGTTCTTGACTCCGCACGATGTTGATGTATCGCGAGCTTTGCTATTATAGTTGGATCTTATGATGTTTCTCCCCCTCTACTCTCTTGTGATGGATTGAGTTTTCCCTTTGAAGTCATCTTATCGGATTGAGTCTTTAAGGATTTGAGAACACTTGATGTATGTCTTGCATGTGCTTATCGGTGGTGACAATGGGATATCACGTGATTCACTTGATGTATGTTTTGGTGATCAACTTGCGGGTTCAGTTGAACTTATGCATTGGGGTTGGCACATGTTTTCGTCTTGACTCTCCGGTAGAAACTTTGGGGCACTCTTTGAAGTACATTGTGTTGGTTTGAATAGATGAATTTGAGATTGTGTGATGCATATCGTATAATCATACCCACAGATACTTGAGGTGACATTGGAGTATCTAGGTGACATTAGGGTTTTGGTTGATTTGTGTCTTAAGGTGTTATTCTAGTACGAACTCTAGGATAGATCGAACGGAAAGAATAGCCTCGTGTTATTTTACTACGGACTCTTGAATAGATCGATCAGAAAGGATAACTTTGAGGTGGTTTCGTACCCTACCATAATCTCTTCGTTTGTTCTCCTCTATTAGTAACTTTGGAGTGACTCTTTATTGCATGTTGAGGGATAGTTATATGATCCAATTATGTTATTATTGTTGAGAGAACTTGCACTAGTGAAAGTATGAACCCTAGGCCTTGTTTCCTAGCATTGCAATACCGTTTGTGCTCACTTTTATTACTTGCTACCTTGCTGTTTTTATATTTTCAGTTTACAAAAACCTATATCTACCATCCATATTGCACTTGTATCACCATCTCTTCGCCGAACTAGTGCAGCTATACAATTTACCATTGTATCGGGTGTGTTGGGGACACAAGAGACTCTTTGTTATTTGGTTGCAGGTTGCTTGAGAGAGACCATCTTCATCCCTCGCCTCCCACGGGTTGATAAACCTTAGGTCATCCACTTGAGGGAAATTTGCTACTGTCCTACAAACCTCTGCACTTGGAGGCCCAACAACGTCTACAAGAAGAAGGTTGTGTAGTAGACATCAAGCAGTTTCTGGCGCCGTTGCCGGGGAGGTGAGTGCTTGAAGGTATATCTCTAGATCTTGCAATGGAATCTTTTAGTTTCTTGTTTTATCACTAGTTTAGTCTACAAAAGAAAATTACAAAAAATGGAATTAAGGGTGCCTCATATGCTTCATCTTTTTAATATATTTCATGAAAATAAGGATTCCGATAATTGTGCTCAATTGTTAGAGGAAGAATGCATTAGGATGTTTGGCACTAAATATATGAATGATGAGCATGATTGCAATGTTGTTAGTATGAATTCTTTGAATACCCATTATGCTTTTGATATGAAAAGGCCCAAGCCTGGGAATGCTATGTTTGATGAGAATGACATGTTTGAGAATATATTTGCTGCAATTAATTCTTGTCCCAAGCTTGGGGATGCTATGTTTAACGAAGATGATATTTTTAGCCTCCCAAGTTTTGATGAGCAAATTTATTATGATGATAGCATGCCTCCTATTTATGATGGTTATATTGATGAAAGTGGGTTTGGAAGAGTGTCAACTTTAGGAAGTAATGACCCCACTATTTTGGAGGGTGTTGAATCTTATTGTGACAACTATGAAAGTGGATTTGGAGAGGTCATGACTTTATTTAGTAATGATTCCACTATCTTGGAAGAGGTTTCAATAGATTATGATGAGAACAAATTTGTTACCTATGATGATTATTGTGATGATACTTATGCTATAAAGAGTAGTGATGATTATATTTATAAAACTTGTCATGATTATGATCACCCTTTTTCTGAACACTAATCTTTTAACGTGGAGATAATTTATAGTATTCGAGTCTCTTATCATACTCCCACTATTCCGATTGAGAAGAATTTTGCTTATGAAGAGAGTAGTAAATTTTCTATGCTTGTAGATCATGAAAAGAATGCTTTATGTGCTGGTTATATTGTTGAATTTATTCATGATGCTATTGAAAATTATTAAGAGGGAGGAATATATGCTTGTAGGAGTTGCAATGATATCAAGTTTCCTCTCTATGTGCTTAAAGTTTTGAAGTTATGCTTGTTTTGCCTTCCTATGCTAGTTGATTATTGTTCCCATAAGTTGTTTGCTCACAAAATACCTATGCATAGGAAGTGGGTTAGACTTAAATGTGCTAGTCATATTCTTTATGATGCTATCTTTATGTTTCAATTCTTATCTTTTATGTGAGCATCATTGAAATCATCATGCCTAGCTAGGGGCGTTAAACGTTAGCGCTTGTTGGGAGGCAACCCAATTTTATTTTTGTTTCTGTTTAGTAATAAATAATCCATATAGCCTCTGGTTAGATGTGGTTTTATGTTTTAATTAGTGTTTGTGCCAAGTAGAACCTTTGGGAAGACTTGGGTGAAGTCTTTGTGATCTTGCTGTAAAAAACAGAAACTTTAGCGCTCACGAGATTAGCTGCCATTTTTTATTGAAGAGTGATTTTAGGTTGATTCTTTTTTCATAAGATTAATAGACAAATTACTCAGGTCCAAAAATTTATTTCAGAATTTTTGGAGTTCCAGAAGTATACGTTTGATACAGATTACTACAGACTGTTCTGTTTTTAACAGATTCTGTTTTCTATGTGTTGTTGGCTTATTTTGATGAATCTATGAGTAGTATTGGAGGGTATGAACCATAGATAAGTTGGAATACAGTAGATATTACACAAATATGAATTTAGAATGAGTTCACAACAGTACCTAAGTGGTGATTTATTTTCTTATACTAACGGAGCTTACGAGTTTTCTGTTAAATTTTGTGTTGTGAAGTTTTCAAGTTTTGGGTAAAGATTCGAGGGACTATGGAATAAGGAGTGGAAAGAGCCTAAGCTTGGGGATGCCCAAGGCACCCCAAGGTAATATTCAAGGAAAACCAAAAGCCTTAGCTTGGGGATGCCCCGGATGGCATCCCCTCTTTCGTCTTTGTTCATTGGTAACTTTACTTGGAGCTATATTTTTATTCACCACATCATATGTGTTTTGCTTGGTGCGTCATTTTACTTTCTTTTGTTTTGCTTGCTATTTGAATAAAATACCAAGATATGGAATTCTTAAATGTTAGAGAGTCTTCACATAGTTACATAATTATTCAACTACTCATTGAGCTTCACTTATATCTTTTGGAGTAGTTTGCCATTTGCTCTAGTGCTTCGCTTATATCTTTTAGAGCACGCAATGGTTTTATTTTGTAGAAATTGTTGATCTCTCATGCTTCACTTATATTATTTTGAGAGTCTTTTAGGACAGCATGGTAATTTGCTTTGGTCATGAAACTAGTCCTAATATGATAGGCATCCAAGATCAGTATAATAAAAACTTCCATAAAAAGTGCATTGAATACTATGAGAAGTTTGATACTTGATGATTGTTTTGAGATATGAAGATGGTGATATTAGAGTCGTGCTAGTTGAGTAATTGTGGAATTGAGAAATACTTATGTTGAGGTTTGCAAGACCCGTAGCATGCACGTATGGTAAACTGCTAGTGACAAATTTGAAGCATGAGGTGTTCTTTGATTGCTTTCCTTATGAGTGGCGGTCGAGGACGAGCGATGGTCTTTTCCTACCAATATATCCCCCTAGGAGCATGCTCGTAGTGCTTGGTTTTTGATGACTTGTAGATTTTTGCAATAAGTATGTGAGTTCTTTATGACTAATGTTGAGTCCATGGATTATACACACTCTCACCCTTCCATCATTGCTAGCCTCTTCGGTACCGTGCATTGCCCTTTCTCACCTCGGGAGTTGGTGCAAACTTCACCGGTGCATCCAAACCCCGTGATACGATACGCTCTATCACACATAAAGCTCCTTATATCTTCCTCAAAACAGCCACCATACCTACCTATTATGGCATTTCCATAGCCATTCCGAGATATATTGCCATGCAACTTTCCACCGTTCCGTTTAATATGACACGCATCATCATTGTCATATTGCCTTGCATGATAATGTAGTTGACATCGTATTTGTGGCAAATCCACCGTTCATAATTCTTTCATACATGTCACTCATGAGTCATTGCCCATCCCGGTACACCGCCGGAGGCATTCATACAGAGTCATGCTTTTTTCTAGTATCGAGTTGTAATCTTTGAGTTGTAAATAAACAGAAGTGTGATGATCATCATTAATAGAGCATTGTACCGAAAAAAAGGAAAAAAAGAAGAAAGGCCAAAAAAGGGGCAAAAAAAGAAAGGCCAATTAAAAAAGGGGCCAAATAAAAATAAAATAAAATAAGAGAAATAAAAGGGACAATGCTACTATCCTTTTTCCACACTTGTGCTTCAAAGTAGCACCATGATCTTCATGATAGAGAGTCTCTTATATTGTCACTTACATATACTAGTGGGAATTTTTCATTATAGAACTTGGCTTGTATATTCCAACGATGGGCTTCCTCAAATGCCCTAGGTCTTCGTGGAGCAAGCAAGTTGGATGCACACCCACTTAGTTTCTTTTGTTGAGCTTTCATACATTTATAGCTCTAGTGCATCCGTTGCATGGCAATCCCTACTCCTCGCATTGACATCAATTGATGGGCATCTCCATAGCCCGTTGATTAGCCACGTCAATGTGAGACTTTCTCCTTTTTTGTCTTCTCCACATAACCCCCATCATTATACTCTATTCCACCCATCGTGCTATGTCCATGGCTCACGCTCATGTATTGCGTGAAAGTTGAAAAAAGTTTGAGATTACTAAAGTATGAAACAATTGCTTGGCTTATCATCGGGGTTGTGCATGATGAGAGCATTTTTGTGTGATGAAAATGAAGCATTGCCAAACTATATGATTTTTTAGGGATGAGCTTTCTTTGGCTATGTTATTTTGATAAGACATAATTGCTTGGTTAGTATGCTTGAAGTATTATTATTTTTATGTCAATATTAAACTTTTGTCTTGAATCTTATGGATATGAATATTATTGCCACAGTAAAGAAGATTACATTGATAATTATGTTAGGTAGAATTCCACATCAAAAATTCTGTTTTTATCATTTACCTACTCGAGGACGAGCAGGAATTAAGCTTGGGGATGCTTGATACGTCTCCAACATATCTATAATTTTTGATTGTTCCATGCTATTATATTATCCATCTAGGATGTTTTATATGCATTTATATGCTATTTTATATGATTTTTTCGACTAACCTATTAACGTAGAGCCCAGTGCCAGTTTCTGTTTTTTTCCTTGTTTTTGAGTATCGTAGAAAAGGAAAACCAAACGGAGTCCAATTGACCTGAAACTTCACGGAACTTATTTTTGGACCAGAAGTAGGCCATGGAGCAAAAGAGATGGGTCAGAAGAGTCCCGGGCTGACCACTAGGGTGGGAGGCACGCCCACCCCCTGGGCGCGCCTCCCTACCTCGTGGACAGCCCGGAGACCCCCCTGACTTGTTCCCGACGCCAAAACCTCTACTCTCTTGTGATGGATTGAGTTTTCCCTTTGAAGTCATCTTACCGGATTGAGTCTTTAAGGATTTGAGAACACTTGATGTATTTATTGCATGTGCTTTTCTGTGGTGAGTGGCGACAATGGGATATCAAGTGATTCACTTGATGTATGTTTTGGTGATCAACTTGCGAGTTCAGTTGAACTTATGCATAGGGGTTGGCACACGTTTTTGTCTTGACTCTCCGGTAGAAACTTTGGGGCACGCTTTGAAGTACATTGTGTTGGTTTGAATAGATGAATTTGAGATTGTGTGATGCATATCGTATAATCATACGCACAGATACTTGAGGTGACATTGGAGTATCTAGGTGACATTAGGGTTTTGGTTGATTTGTGTCTTAAGGTGTTATTATAGTACGAACTCTAGGATAGATCGAACGGAAAGAATAGCTTCTTGTTATTTTACTACAGACTCTTGAATAGATAGAACAGAAAGGATAACTTTGAGGTGGTTTCGTACCCTACCATAATCTCTTCGTTTGTTTTCCTCTATTAGTAACTTTGGAGTGACTCTTTGTTGCATGTTGAGGGATAGTTATATGATCCAATTATGTTATTATTGTTGAGAGAACTTGCACTAGTGAAAGTATGAACCCTAGGCCTTATTTCCTAGCATTGCAATACCGTTTGTGCTCACTTTTATTACTTGCTATATTGCTGTTTTTATATTTTCAGTTTACAAAAACCTATATCTACCATCCATATTGCACTTGTATCACCATCTCTTCACTGAACTAGTGCACCTATACAATTTACCATTGTATTGGGTGTGTTGGGGACACAAGAGACTCTTTGTTATTTGGTTTTGCTTGAGAGAGACCATCTTCATCCTACGCCTCCCACGGATTGATATAAACCTTAGGTCATCCACTTGAGGGAAATTTGCTACTGTCCTACAAACCTCTGCACTTGGAGGCCCAACAACGAATACAAGAAGAAGGTTGTGTAGTAGACATCATTGGTTCTTTACTGTACTTATGTGCATCTAAGCCTAATATAATGCTTAGCGTTTGCATGTCTGCCCGATTTCAAGCGGCACCAAAGGAGTCGCATCACTTAGCAGTGAAGCAAATACTTCGATATTTAGCTCACACCCCAACACTGGGATTACGGTACCCAAAGGGCTCAGAGTTTAATCTAGTAGGATTCTCAGATGCTGATTATGCTGGTGACAAAGCTGATCGCAAGTCCATATCGGGCACATGTCACTTTCTTCGACGATCTCTTGTTTGTTGGTCTTCAAAGAAGCGTAATCGTATCGCTTCTTCACCGCTGAATCTGAATACATTGCTGCTGGATCTTGCCGCGCTCAGCTTCTCTGGATGAAGAAAACTCTCAAGGAATATGGCACCAACATGAAGCATGTGCCACTCTATTGCGACAATGAGAGTGCCGTCAAGATTGCTCACAATCCAGTTCAGCACTCGAAGACAAAGTACATTCAAATCCATCATCATTTTCTCAGGGATCATGTGTTGAAGGAAGACATCGATATCATTCATGTCAACACTGAAGAGCAATTGGCAGATATTTTCACAAAGCCCTTGGACGAGAAAAGGTTTTGCAAGCTGCGATGTGAGCTAAATATCTTAGAATCCTCAAATGTCCTGTGAATGGACACACATCCTAACGCTTATGCATGTTGATGACTTAGATGTGCAACACACAAAGTAACTTATATCTTCAATTCATGAAGACTTACCCTCTGAGTGTGAATACATTAATGTGGAATTTGACTTCGGAGCGCCATGATAATTGTGCGCTGTGTCTGGGTCTAATACTTCCTATACGGTGGGTAACGCCACCACCAAACTTTCTTGAAGATTTTCATTTGGCGTCATGATTGCATTATCTTCATATTTGGTTTGTCTTCAACATTGATTTGACTTCAGAGTTTATCTACGCAATGTTGATTTGGTCTTTTCTGATATATCAATGTACATGTGTTTTGTCCTCTACATCATTCACTTATAGCTATGTCTTCAAACTTGCCATTTTCTGAACTAAGTGAATGTGATCGGACCCTAACCCCTTCTATGCTTCTTCCTCAAATTCTTCCTGTCTATTCATATGCATTCTGTTGACACGTGTCGATTGTCTTCACTGTGTCCTTGTCAGCTGAAGATACAGAGACACACATTTAAAACTGTTTTTAATGCCTTATCTCTTTGCCTAAAAACCAGAGAAGCCGGAACGACCACCCGACAATCCAGGCGCGTGTGGGAACATGGCTCAACTCTCAATAAGTTGCATGCACGCCAAGTGTCCACCAAATGTGAACCGCCAGGGGCACCTGCATAATTGCGATGCGCAACCCTTCACCTTATAAATACACCCCCGCACGATCATTATCTCCTCTTCCACCTCGCCATCTCGCTCAAACCCTAGCCCCACCGCTAGCTCGAGTCGACGCCGGAGACGAAGCGCTTAGCTGCCGCGACCTCTTCGACGCTGTCTTCACGCCGACCGTGGACCTCGTCTTCTCCACTGCCGTTGTAGGTGTCTTCCGCCGCCAAGTTAGGGCGTGAGAGATTGGACTACTCGGCATCTGCTCCGCCTCGTCTAGCAGTTCTTTGTGCAGTAAATAAACTCGCTTTTTACCGCCTTTTCGATATATTGAATTCGTTCACTTCGCCCAAAAGTGGTTTCTAAACTTCCAAATCTGGATCTTTCTATTTCTACATCTCATAACTTGCAATGTCTTCGCACTATGAGGTCAATGTCTCCAAACTGATTTATCTTCAAAATCTTCTGAGAATGCATATGACCTCTTCCCCTTCCCTCGCATCTCTAATGTTGTCACAGGTACATGTCCGTGGGAGAATCCCTTGGTTATCATAGTGTGCATTCATTTGCAGAATACTTACAACATCATATTGAATCTCCTAAAGCTAGTTCTTGTCTGACTAGTCATCGGAAGCCATTCACTGTATTGAAGCCTTTCAGTCTGAATATAATGGCAAGTGAAAAATCTGCAAGGAAAGGTGGAAGGCAATGTCGTGGCAATACGGCCTTGGATCTGCCCCCAGATCTCTATGAACTATACAAGTCTAATCCTGAAGAGAACTACAATCAGCACAAGTCTAGAATCCAATGGATCAGAAGATATTGGGCAGAGGAATGGTCTATCACTTCGTGACTCCTGAGTATGCGGAGAAGAATGCTATCAAGCGCCCATGGGGCGATATTCTCTATAGAAAGCTAACATTAGACGAAGCCTGAAGTCATTCCTCAAGGCTTCTACCCTTGCATAGTCCGAGGACGTCAGCCTGAAAATGCCGACCCCCATCTCTTTGATGGTGTCGTGACGATGATCTATTCAAGCACAACTATCAGTTTGCAAAGGAGTCTGCTGCAAAGAACAAGAAAGCATTCGGGCTCAACTTCAACCCAGGTCTGTCTACTCCAAGGCCTGATGGCACATGTGAAGCCAATCCTAATGTCATCGGCCCCTTCAATGGCTTCGATGGAATTCTCTCCCATGTTGCAGCTCAAAGGGCCACAATTGAACAATCTGCTGATGATGTAGACTCTGAGGATGCTCCTATGCCCCCGAAGCAGAAGAAAAAGTCAAAAGCTTCAAAGCCCTCTGCTGCTCCAAAAGCTTCCACTGTGAAGCCATTGAAAACTGCACCTCCTGAATCCAGTGTGCAGTTTGAAGATCTATCTCGCATCTCCAAGAAGACCAAGAAGCCCAAGAAGATTTTTGGGCATGACCTCACTCCTGCTGCCATTCTGCGCAATGAGGACAACTCTATTGATCTGTCGAGCGATGAAGATCTCGCAGATGATGCTCTGGAGATGTTGATCAAGAGCAAGCATGAAGCTGAGATCTTCGAAGACCTGCCTCTATTTGATGCTGATATACTCAATAACTTCATTGACGAATGGTTTCAGGACCAAAGCATCAACATTGATGATCTGCAACTACCCGTGGACACTAGTGTCACATTTCAAGGAGCCATTGCCAATGAACTTGCCATAGCTCAGAAAATAGTTGAGTTAAAAAACAAGATTGACTATGAGAAGGCAGAGTTCAAGAAGCACATGGCCAAGCTCAGTGTTGTTGATGTGCAAAACTTCAAGCAAATGATGAATGACCTCAAGGCCTAGTTCAACAAGAAGCGTGAAGAAGCCAAAGGCTCACATGAGCGCATGAAGTATTATGCACATAAGTGTGTGCAAGCACACAATGCGGCTGAGAAGAGAAAGGCACTTGGGCGTCCTGGCATCGACCACAGGATGGCTTCCAAGAAGAAGAAGGATGCTACTGAAGCTGAACCAAAATCTTCAAGGCAGGAACAACCAAGCATAGTCTTCCCTGCCAGCATGACTGGCTCAAAGCCAAAGGTCCCCTCAGCAGCTTCAGAGCAAAAGAAAACTCGGCAAGCTGAAGCTGAAGCCAGGAAAAGGAAGCTTCATGACGCCCCTGACGCTGCACCCTCTAAGAAGAAGTTGAAGACAAAGGCTTCAAAGTCTTCAAGAAAAGAGCGTGCTGCTGCCCAAGAGCCGCTAAATGTTGAACCAATCTCTGTTGCTCTACCGGCCTCCACAAATCGCGAGCGTCGACTTTTGATCCATGAGCCTGCTTCCACAGAGGCTCCAGAGACTGAAGAGATTCCAGCTGACGACTCCACCGCAGTTGAAGACGTTGGTCATGAGGACCATGTTGAAGATGATGTAGTCCTTCCTCATCTTGAACCCAATCTCAGATCATCGCCTGCTCCCACGAGTAGTGAACTCATAAGCATTTGCGGTCCCACGTCGCCAATAGCACAAGATGAATTTTGGGAAGAGCAACACCCAAACACCCCCCTTGTTTGAAGTTATTCCCCGTACTCCACCAGCTCAAGTCACCACCCCGGTGCTTGATGATGATTACAGGAACAAACTACTCCCTCACCAAAGGCGTCACCCTAATTTCGAAGGCTTCGCAAAGGCCTCAGGCCTCGGGTCTCCATGTCAAGCATTCCAGAAGAGGATGTGCAACAAACCAGCTCAGTAGCATGTCAAGTGTTCCCTGAAGCCATCCCTTCTGTGTCTGCCCATCAGTCTGAAGCCAAAGCTGCTGAAGACATTCCGGCTGCATCAGCCGAATACGAGAAAGAAGAAGATCGAGAAGTCATTTCCCTTGCCAGTGAAACTGCCGTGGAAGAAGAAGATGTGATTGTGCCCGACCCTCCAGTCCTTGAAGCCATGGAGGTTGAAACCAATGAGGCTGCCACCACCAACACCACCGAAGCCAATGATGCTGTCATGGCTGAAGACAATGTGGAGCCCGTAGTCAATGCTGCAACTGAAGATACTGTGCAGCCAATCACTTCTGATGTAGTTGTTCCTCCACGAGTGCCACACACTACGGAACATGCTTACAATCGTGGTGAGTTGGTGACTGTCAAATGGCCCATTATGGTTCCACCCACTGCTCCAGGTCCCCAATACGACTACCATGTGGAGCTAAGGCCTCAAACTCAGAAGCCGAAGCCAAGATTGCCAAGGCTTCACAGTGCTACAACAACCCAAGGCTCCTTCAGCGTGTTCAGCTTCAGAGAACACAACACATTCTTTGACAGAGCCAAAAACCCCTACAAGATGCCCAAGATCTCATCTGACAGGTTTTGGAGCCATCAGCAATGAAGCTACTACTCATGCATCTTATACAACCAAGACCGGATTTTTCCTCATAAGCGTCTGGATTGTGATGCTATTACTGGGCTGCCATGCCTTGAAGAGGCTCTGGACTGCTTCAGAGATGTTGGGTTGCTCCCATTTGTAACTGACAAGGAGCATTGGAACGAAGAGCTTCACTGCAGTTTTATGCCACACTTCACATCCGAGGCTACAACAGGATCCAAGACTTGGATCCTTGAGTGGATGACATGTGACGCTCATCATGAAGCCAAAGCTCGTGACATCATTGAGCTTACTTCCCTGCCCACTCCTGGTGAGTTGTTTGAACCACGTTGTCAGCTTCATCAAAATGAACTACAGAGTATCTTTCGAAAGCCAGAGCCCAATATGAGCCAGATGCTGAGTATGATGAAGCCTTTGCCCCATGACGCTGAATACCCCAAGGAGTTCTTTGTCAAGGACCTCGAGTACTTGCCTCGCACAGTCTATCACATTCTGAGGCATACTCTGTGGCCTATCAAAGGCAACTCTCCTGATGCCAAACTCGAAGGCGCCATGAAGACATTGGTCATCTATATCATCAATGGCATCAGATTCAATACATAAGAGGTCTTCATCCGACAGCTTGCAGCTTCTGGCATCGATCTCTTTGGCCCGAAGTTCTATGCTCCCTGTGTCGGATGCCGGAAGGCTTCAGAAGCGTCCCCGTGTCCTCAACAACCGAGAGCTTCTGGTATCCCTACATCACAAACATGATAGGCATCATGACTGCTAAAGCGCCAAATGCAGAGTCTTCTGGTTGACGTCAATCGCATTCGCAACTTAGACACAAAGAATTCATTCGTTGCGCATGAAGCTTGTCGGCGGTCCTGGAAGAGCCTCACACTCCTCTGCTATGAAGATGATCTTCGCGAAGATGGATTCATAGAGAAATTCAAGTTTGACTCTAGGCCACCAGAATCTGCAAGTTTGCATCCAACACCTTCCATTGAAGATTTTGAGTTGTATTCATGTTCACCAGCTATGGCTTCACTGCACCACGACTCTGCATCAAGCCCGTCTGCACCGCCCAACACCAACATCGAGCCTGCTTCTCAAACTTCTTCGCCAACTGAGAACGAGTAGATCCTCTATGTCTTCAAACCTTTTTGGTCCTTACTGACAAAAGGGGGAGAAGCATATGAGGTTGATAGTCTTCAGGCGGGTCCATATGGGTGGTTGCCTAATTTTTTGCCAAGTTCTTACAACTCTTATTTTGAAACTATTTGACTCTTGAGTTGTAACACTTAAACTTGATGGCCGTCTGCTACTTCTGCTGCTACTTTGTGATGCGATGATAAATTCCACATGAAGTAATTCTGCAGACGCCCATTTCTCATTATGCATTTCATTATCTTTGTTATACTTATGTATGCATGATGAATTGTCTTCATGAGTTGAAGAGGATCTCCACAAAGTAAAACCTGCCATGTGCATTTGCATTCAAAAGCAAACTACTTATATGTCAGAGTTTAATTCGAATTCAATGGATCAAGTCTTTGTGCTTAAGTGTCATCCCTGGATCGGTATGCTGACACACACAGTACTCGAGGATTTATAACAGAGGTAAATCACATGTATAAAGTAGCGCAAATACTATTACCTCAATCCAAATAGCGGAAGTAACAAGGTTGTGGATTCCCATCAACACCAACGGCAAAGTTGAGTGTAGAAATCGTAACCCTAACGTATCACTTACTCGTCGTCTGAAAAGTCTGCAACATGAAAAGTTGCAGCCTGAAAAAGGGTCAGCACATGGAATATGCTGGCAATGTAACACATAGAGAGTAATGGAAGAATAAGCCTATACTATATGCATATATGGCTGGTGGAGAGCTCTATGGTTACAGTTTTGCGGAAAGCCAAATTTTCCCTACTACAAAGGAATAAATTTATTTAACTATCATGGTGGTTGTTAAACATTGAGAATGGTTGACAACATCCTCAATCCCAATTAAAGGTACTCATTAAACCCAAACAAATTATATTAAGTAACGTGATGAGATCAACAGGATAATCCAAGAACTAGATACTCAAGATGTCCATAACCGTGGACACGGCTAACCATGATTAGTTTGTACACTCTGCAGAGGTTTATGACTTTTCCCCACAAGACTCGATCGCCTCCGTTGGTTTCTCGCACTACAGGGTGTTTGAGAAACGGATGACCGAGACATAGTCTTTCAGAAGCGCTAGCACCTTACATGTGGGTAGACCGTACCAACCTACAACCCCTACATCTGCTAGTCTACCCGTAAGAGTTCGCACAACTTAATCAACTATGCCAGAGCCCATAATGGCTTGTGGCTGCACACGGAAGTTTCTAGTTTGAATAATCTCATGATCCCTTTGAGCCTGGGTGGCGGTCCGAAGAAATACAGGCAAGTCCTGATGGAAACCACGTGCCTCAATCCACCCAGATGTGTGTTTAAGTTGCCACCTTAAATAAACCATTAAATAACAATCTCACATCTGTCATGGATTCACTCACCCAATCCACGTCTACTAGCATAGCATGGCATAATAAGCAAACGTAGAAGTAACTCCCAAGGGTTTGATAATAAAGCAGGTAATAGGTACTACCTCATCTACTTCCCATCCCACAATTTAATTAGATCCTAATCATGCAAGTGTTTGAGGATAGATCTAATGCATAAAAACCGGTATGAGAAGAGGTATGATCAAAGTGTTACTTGCCTTTGCCGATGATCCGCGAAACCTAGAGACTCAAGTAACAAAGCGGCGACTCCGGGTATTCTATCGCAGACAAACAAACAAGCATACAATAAGTACTCATCTAATGCACATGTAAAATTCAAATAGATCTAACCAGATAGTTCAACTTAAGAACTCCGGTTTTAAAAAAGAATCAAATCAAACGAAGCAACGAAAGTCAAACGACGGAAGAAAACAGCTTCGTTTTACTAATCTAGATCTAGGTCCAATTTTACAGAAGCAAAAACTTGTTTAAGTAGATTATTCGGAAAGAGGGTTTCGAGACGAAACTCTAGGCGCTTGAATCACCTGATTCCGATAAACGAGCAAAAAGTTATACTGAAACGAAAATCGGATCAGTAATCGCGATCAGAAAAATCGCTGATTAAATCCGAGAAAAAGAAAAACGACGAACGGGTTAACGAACGGACGTTCGTTAACTAAGCTAATCTGACGAACTCGTTCGTTTAAACAAACTAACAAACGAACGTTCTCTATTCAACCTAACCGAAAAAAACCGAAACTAATAAAAAAACGAAAATAAAAAAAACCGAAAAAACCGAAGAAAAACCGCTCGTTTTTTTATAAAAAACCGGTGCGGAAAACGAGGCGGCGGCGAACCTCGGGCGGCGGGTCACGGCGGCGGCGGCGGCGGCTGGTGGCGGCTGGCTAGGGTTAGGGTTTTGACGGGGTGGGCGGCGGCGGGTGGGGTGGTGGGCGGCTCGTGTGTGAAATTTGGGCGGCGAAGCGCTTTATATAAAGTGCCTCGGCGGATTCCGCTCGGTCGCAAGGTCGGTCTTGGCGTTTTTTAAAATAATAACGCGCAGAAAAAAAAATAAAAAGAAATACTAAACGGACTCCAAAAATCCCGAAATAAATTTTCCCCGGCTTCTAAAATCAAGCCGGATTTAGTGAACATTTATTTGGGGCCTATATGCAATTTTGACAAACCCGCATTTTTCCTAAATTCAAATAAAAAGGCGAAAACTCCAAAATAAAATCTTATTTGATTTTATTATTAAATCCTCATTATTTATTTATTTTGGGAAAGTCATTTTATTCCCTCTCTCATATTTTGGTAGTAGAAATAATTGAAGATAAAATAATTAAAATCAAATGATCCCCTTTTTTCAAAATTTGAGAAAACTCAAATATGAAAATAACGAAATCCCCAACTCTCTCTGTGGGTCCTCGAGTTGTGTAGAATTTCTAGGATCGAGCAAAATGCAACGAAAAAAAATGATATGCAATGATGCTCTATGTATAACATTCCAAATTGAAAATTTGGGATGTTACATATGCACATCTTAAGGGGAGCCTTTTCAACTTATGAAAACAATGCATATGATCCTAAACTTTCACATACTTTTATTCCCATTGAAAACTTCAACCAGTTTGTCATCGATCATCAAAAAGGGGGAGATTGTAAGTGCATCTAGTGCCACCCCTAGTTGGTTTTGGAGTATTGATGACAAACTTGGTTGAGGGACTAATGTGTTTGTGAGAATTGCAGGATAACACAGGTAGTAGTCCCTCATTGATTCGGTTTACCTACCAGAGATGACCCCTAAAAATGTATGAAGACATTGAAGAAAATGGTGGTTTATGAAGATATTCACTCGAAGATAATGACCTGTAAAGACATTCACTTGAAGACTATGGAGTGCGAAGACATAGTTGTTTCATAGTTTCCTTTTTTTCTTTATTGAGTCATAGGAACCACCATACTGTTAAGTGGGGTCCAAGTGAACAAACTCAGATGACTGATGTGATGCTCAACCAAAATCATATGTCTCTGAGCAAAGACAATGAGAGCAAATCTTATCCACAGTTGGATGAGTCGGCTTTGCTTGTAGCCCAAGCCAAGCTGGCGTGTGTGTTTGAAATCTGACATTTTTGGACACGTGTCGGTTCCTTAGTGACCCAGGGTCATGTCGGGTTGCCTCCAGGCTATAAATAGCCCACCCACTACACCATAAATTGGTGGCTGCTCAGAATTAGTGCATGGCTTTTGTCGTTTGAGAGCAACCCACCTCGAAAGCCTTTGAGAGAGAGATCCTTGCGAGGACAAAGCCCAAAACACCCAGAGCCAAAGAGTGTTAGGCATCTGTAGGATCGAAAGTATGTCTAGAGGGGGGTGATTAGACTACTTGACCAAATAAAAATCTAGCCTTTTCCCAATTTTAAGTCTTGGCAGATTTTAGCAAATTATCACAAGTCAATCAATCAACCTACACTTGCAAATCTAAGAGTATAGCAGCGGAATGTAAATCATTGCATATGAAGGTAAAGGGAGGAGTTTGGAGGGAGCAAACGCGATGTAGACACGGAGATTTTTGGCGTGCTTCCGATAGGTGGTGCTATCGTACATCCACGTTGATGGAGACTTCAACCCATGAAGGGTAACAGTTGCACCCACGAAGGGTCCACGAAGAAGCAACCTTGTCTATCCCACCATGGCCATCACCCACGGAGGACTTGCCTCACTTGGGTAGATCTTCACGAAGTAGGCAATCTCCTTGCCCTTACGAACTCCTTGGTTCAACTCCACAATCTTGACGGATGCTCCCAAGTGACACCTAACCAATCTAGGAGACACCACTCTCCAAAAGGTAATAGATGGTGTGTTGATGATGAACTCCTTGCTCTTATGCTTCAAATGATAGTCTCCCCAACACACAACTCTCTCTCACATATTTGGATTTGGTGGAAAGACGATTTGAGTGGAAAGCAACTTGGGGAAGGCTAGAGATCAAGATTCTTGTGGTTGGACTGGAATATCTTGGTCTCAACACATGAGTTGGTGGTTCTCTCTCAGAAAATGAATGCTGGAAGTGTAGGCACGTTCTGATGGCTCTCCCCACGAATGGAGGATGGGTGGAGGGGTATATATAGCCCCCACACAAAATTAAACTGTTACATGATACGTCCATTTTGCATCATGCTTTTATATCGATATTTATCGCATTATGGGCTGTTATTAGACATTATGTCACAATACTTATGCCTATTCTCTCTTATTTTATAAGGTTTACATGAAGAGGGAGAATGCCTTGGAATTACAATTGGAAAAGGAGCAAATATTGGAGACCTATTCACAAGAACTCCAAAAGTCCTGAAACTCCACGGAATATCTTAAAATAAATAAAGAAAAATCGTCGCTAAAGATGAAGGCCAGGGCCCACACCGCTCACGAGGGTGGGGGCGCGCCTCACCTCGTGGGCCCCACGGTGGCTCTCCGACGCCCATCTTCTCCTATATGAAGTCTTTCGTCAAGAAAAAATCTAAGCAACCTTTCGGGATGAGACTCACTACCACGAGGCGTAACCTTGGCGGAACCAATCTAGGGCTCTGGCAGAGCTGCTCGCCGGGGACACTTCCTCATGGAGGGGAAATCATCGTCATCATCATCACCAACGCTCCTCTCATCGGGAGAGGGCAATCTCCATCAACATCTTCACCAGCACCATCTCATCTCCAAACCCTAGTTCATCTTTTGTATCCAATTATTGTCTCCAAGTCCGGGATTGGTGCTAGTAGGTTGCTAGTAGTGTTGATTACTCCTTGTAGTTGATGTAGTTGGTTTATTTGGTGGAAGATCATATGTTCAGATCCTCTATGCATATTATTACCCTCCGATTATGAACATGAATATGCTTTGTGAGTAGTTACGTTTGTTCCCGAGGACAAGGGAGAAGTCTTGCTATTAGTAGTCATGTGAATTTGGTATTCGCTCGATATTTTGATGAGATGTATGTTGTCTAGCCTCTAGTGGTGTTATGTGAACATCGACTACATAACACTTCACCATTATTTGGGCCTAGAGGAAGGCATTGGGAAGTAATAAGTAGATGATGAGTTGCTAGAGTGACGTAAGCTTAAACCCTAGTTTATGCGTTGCTCGTAAGGGGCTGATTTGGATCCATATGTTTCATGCTATGGTTAGGTTTACCTTAATACTTCGCTAGAAGTTGCGGATGCTTGCAATAGAGGTTAATCATAAGTGGGATGCTTGTTCAAGTAAGAACAGCGCCCAAGCACCGGTCCACCCACATATCAAATTATCAAAGTACCAAACGCGAATCATATGAACGTGATGAAAACTAGCTTGACGATATTCCCATGTGTCCTCGGGAGTGCTTTTCCTTATATAAGAGTTTGTTCCAGCTCGTCCTTTGCTACAAAAAGGATTGGGACACCTTGGTGCACTTTATTTACTTTAGTCATTTGTTGCTCGTTACAATTTATCTTATCACAAAACTATCTGTTACCACTTATTTTAGTACTTGCAGAGAATACCTTGCTGAAAACCGCTTATCATTTCCTTCTGCTCCTCGTTGGGTTTGACACTCTTACTTATCGAAGGACTATGATAGATCCCCTATTATTGTGGTTCTTCAAGACTGTTTTCTGGCGCCATTGCTGGGGAGTGTAGCGCCTTTGGTAGGTGGGATTTGGTAAGGAAAAATTTATTTAGTGTGCTGAAATTTACTGTCACTTATTAATATGGAAAGTAATTCTCTGAGGGGCTTGTTCGGGGTATCTTCACCCCGTCCAGTAGAGCAAAGAGTTGCTCCTCAACCTACTGAACCTATTGAAAATGAAACTCCTTTTGAAATTCCTTCGGGTATGATGGAAAAACTGCTAGCTAACACTTTTACAGGAGATGGAACAAACCATCCTGATGAGCACTTAACATATGTGGATGAAGTTTGTGGATTATTTAAGCTTGCAGGTATACCCGATGATGTTGTTAAGAAGAAGGTCTTCCCTTTATCTTTGAAGGGAGACGCATTGACATGGTATAGGCTATGTGATGATACGAGATCATGGAACTATAATAGATTGAAATTGGAATTTCATCAAAAGTATTACCCTATGCATCTTGTTCATCGTGATCGCAATTATATATATAATTTTTGGCCTCGCGAAGGAGAAAGCACCGCTCAAGCTTGGGGGAGGCTTAAATCAATGTTATATTCATGGCCCAATCATGAGCTCTCAAGAGTGACAATTCTTCAGAATTTTTATGCTCGGCTTTCTGAAAACAATCACACCATGCTCGATACTTCTTGCGCTGGCTCTTTTATGATGAAGACTATTGAATTCAGATGGAATTTATTGGATAGAGTTAAATGCAACTCTGAAGATTGGGACCTCAACGAAGGTAAGGAGTCAGGTATGACACCTAAGTTTGATTATGTTAAATCTTTTATGGATACCGATATTTTCCGTAAGTTTAGCACTAAATATGGCTTGACTCCGAGATAGTAGCTTCTTTCTGTGAATCTTTTGCTACTTATGTTGATCTCCCCAAGGAGAAGTGGTTTAAATATCATCCTCCCATAGAAGTAAAAGTAGCTGCACCTATTAAAGTTGAAGAAAATACTGTCACTTATAATGATCCTATTGTTCCTACCTCTTATGTTGAGAAACCACCTTTCCCTGTTAGAATAAAGGATCATGCTAAAGCTTCAACTGTTGTTCGTAAAAGCAATATTAGAACTTATACACCTCCTGAGCAAGTCAAAGTAGAACCTAATATTGCTATTGTTAAAGATCTCTTGTCGATAATATTGATGGGCATGTTATTCAATTCTGTGGTGAATCTGCTAGAATTGCTAAACCTTGTGCTAAAGATAAACATAGACCTGTGGTAGGTGTGCCTGTTATTTCTGTTAAAATATGAGATCATTGTTATCATGGCTTATGTGATATGGGTGCTAATGCTAGTGTTATACCTTATGACTTATATAAATAAATTAAGCATGAAATTGCACCCGCTGAGTTAGAAGATATTGATGTTACAATTAAACTTGCCAATAGAGATACTATATCTGCAATGGGAATTGTTAGAGATGTTGAAGTCTTGTGTGGGAAAACTAAATATCCTGCTGATTTTCTTGTTCTTAGTTCTCCACAAGATAGCTTTTGTCCCATTATATTTGGTAGACCCTTCTTGAATACTTTTAATGCTAAGATAGACTGCAAAAAGAATGTTGTTACTATTGGCTTGGATGATATGGTTCATGAGTTTAATTTCTCTAAATTTAGTAAACAACATCGTGAAGAAGAATTGCCTAGTAAGGATGAAAGTATTGGTCTTGCTTCTATTGTCGTACCTCCTAGTGATACTTTAGAACACTATTTGCTAGACCATGAAAATGATATGTTCATGAATGAAAGAAGGGAAATAGATGAAGTGTTCTTTAAACAGAACCTATTCTCGCAACACAATTTGCTGTTGAAATCCTAGGGGATCCTCCTCCACCCAAGGGCGATCCGTGTTTGAGCTTAAACCGTTGCCTGATAATCTTAAATATGCTTATCTTGATGATAAGAAAATATATCCTGTTATTATTAGTGCTAACCTTTCAGAGCATGAAGAAGAAAGATTATTGAAAACTCTGAAGAAGCACCGTGCCGCTATTGGATATAGTCTTGATGATCTTAAGGGCATTAGTCCCACTTTATGTCAACATAAAATAAATTTGGAAGCGGATGCCAAACCAGTTCGTGATCCTCAACGACGTTTGAATCCTAAAATGAAAGAAGTGGTAAGAAAAGAAATACTCAAGCTTCTGGAGGCAGGTATAATTTATCCCGTTGCTGATAGTCAGTGGGTAAGTCTTGTCCATTGTGTCCCTAAGAAGGGAGGTATTACTGTTGTCCCTAATGATAAAGATGAATTGATCCCGCAAAGAATTATCATAGGTTATAGGATGGTAATTGATTTCCGCAAATTAAATAAAGCTACTAAGAAAGATCATTACCCCTTACCTTTTATTGATCAAATGCTCGAAAGATTATGCAAACATCCACATTATTGCTTTCTAGATGGTTATTCTAGTTTCTCTCAAATACCTGTGTCGAAGAAAGATCAATCAAAGACTACTTTTACTTGCCCTTTTGGTACTTTTGCTTATAGACGTATGCCTTTTGGTTTATGTAATGCACTTGCTACCTTTCAAAGATGCATGATGGCTATATTCTCTGATTTTTGTGAAAAAATTTGTGAGGTCTTCATGGACGATTTTTCCGTCTATGGTTCCTCTTTTGATGATTGCTTGAGCAATCTTGATCGAGTTTTGCGTAGATGTGAAGAAACTAATCTTGTCTTAAATTGGGAAAAGTGCCACTTTATGGTTAATGAAGGTATTGTCTTGGGGCACAAAGTTTACGAAAGAGGTATTGAAGTTGATAAAGCCAAGGTTGATGCTATTGAAAAGATGCCATGTCCCATGTACATCAAAGGTATAAGAAGTTTCATTGGTCATGCCGGATTTTATAGGAAGTTCTTTAAGGACTTCTCAAAAGTTTCTCGACCTCGACTAATTTATTACAAAAAGATGTACCATTTGTCTTTGATGATGATTGTGTAGAAGCATTTGAAATACTTAAGAAAGCATTAGTCTCGCACCTGTTGTTCAGCCACCGATTGGAATTTACCCTTTGAAATCATGTGTGATGCTAGTGATTATGCTGTAGGTGCTGTTCTAGGGCAAAGAGTTGATAAGAAATTAAATGTTATCCATTATGCTAGTAAGACTCTAGACAATGCTCAAAGAAATTATGCCACTACTGAAAAGGAACTTTTAGCAGTCGTATTTGCTTGTGATAAATTCAGACCCTATATTGCTGATTCTAAAGTAACTATTCACACTGATCATGCTGCTATTAAATATCTTATGGAAAAGAAAGATGCAAAACCTAGACTTATTAGATGGGTTCTCTTGTCGCAAGAATTTGATTTGCATCTTGTTGATAGAAAAGGAGCTGAGAACCCCGCTGCGTATAACTTATCTAGGTTAGAGAATGTTCTTGATGACCCACTACCTATTGATGATAGCTTTCCGATGAACAATTAAATGTCATAAGCACTTCTCGTAGCACTCCATGGTATGCTGATTATGCTAATTATATTGTTGCTAAATTTATACCACCTAGCTTCACATACCAACAAAAGAAAAAGTTCTTCTATGATTTGAGACATTACTTTTGGGATGACCCACATCTTTATAAAGAAGGAGCAGATGGTGTTATTAGACGTTGTGTGCCTGAGCATGAACAAGAACAAATCCTACGCAAGTGTCACTCCGAAGCTTATGGAGGACACCACGCTGGAGATAGAACTGCACATAAGGTATTGCAATCTGGTTTTTATTGGCCTACTTTCTTCAATGATGCCCGTAAGTTTGTCTTGTCTTGTGATGAATGTCAAAGAATTGGTAATATTAGTAGACGTCAAGAAATGCCTATGAATTATTCACTTATTATTGGAAGGCCCCTACATCATCGAGGAGGTCTATCGTTTTGGTGCCATAAAAATCAACAACTTCGAAGGCACAAATCCGAAGGTGGTAAACGGTCAAAGAATCAAACACTATATCTCAGGTAATCCTATAAATGTTGAAACCAATGTTATTGAAACCGTAACCCCGGAGGAATACATAAGGGACACTTTCCAGAACGTTTCAGACTCCGAAAGGGAATAGGTATGTGGTACGGTAAGTAAACCGACTCCAAAACAGTTTTTAAGGCAATATTTCTCCGTTTTGGAATATTTAGAAAAATAAGTAGCAGTCCGAGAAGGACACGAGGGCCCCACGAGGGTGGTGGGCGCCTACCCCCGGGCGTGCCCCCCTACCTCGTGAGCACCTCGTGCCTTCCGGACTCCGCTTTTCTTGCATGATACGTATTTTGGTCGGTAAAAATTCATTATATGTTCTCCCGAAGGTTTTGACTCCCGTATCACGCAAATCTCCTCTGTTTTTGTTTCAGGCTGTTGCTGCTGCAGATTAGATCAACATGTCATCCCAGGATTCGTAAGGAGAAAGCAATGTGGATGATTACCTAGCAAATCATAAGGTCTATGGAGACGTGGAGCACGATGGTTGGACTACGGAGGAAGAAGAGGACTATGAACCCAAGGGGAAGGAGGAGACGAGCTCAGATGAAGATGAAGCCACATTACCTCAACCTGGGGACATGCATGTGGAGTTTAAAAAGTCAAGTCTCCCTGATAGGGTAAAGAAACCAAAGTTCGAGTTTATCCCTTTTCGTCTCTTGCAGGAAAATAAGCAGGACCTATGCAAAAAGATATTAACCCTGGAGTGGGAGATTGATGATCTGTGGGATCAAAATGCCGTCCTCAAGCGCAAATTAAGGGAGAAGTCTATGCCATCAACTAAATCAACAACACTTCCACCTTCTTCATCAACAAAGGAGACATAATCACATGGGTATGGGCACTCCCCTTGGCAACTGCCAAGCTTGGGGGAGGTGCCCCGGTATCGTATCACCATCACAACTCCTATCTTTACCGTTTTTCTTAGTTCGATCCTATTAGTAGTATCTTGATCTAGTAGAATAAAGTTTATGGCATGATCTAGTTTTGAGTTTTGCTTTTTGATCTCTCTATGTAATCGAGTCCGTGAGCTATATATATAATAAAGTTTAGTGTTGAGTCAAGGGCTTGATTATTTTGCCATGATCTTGGGTGAACAAAAGAATAGAAAGAAGAAAAAGAATAAAAAGAAACAAAGAGTTCATATTGATCTTATTGAGAGTAATGACTTCACACGAAAAGAGTATGATGATTAAAAGTTGTTGGGAGTTGGCAAATATAGCTTTGGTCATCGTTGCAATTAATAGGAAGTAATAAGGAAAGAGAGATTTCACATATAGATATATATTATCATTGACATCTTTTATGATTGGGAGCACTCATTAAAATATAACATGCTAAAGAGTTGATGTTCGACAAGGAAGACAACGTGATGAGTTATGTTTTCTTATATCTGAGATAAAGTATGTTGTCATGGATCCTCTAACGTGCTGAGCTTGCCTTTCCCCCTCATGCTAGCCAAATTCTCAGCACCAAGTAGAGATACTACTTGTGCTTCCAAATACCCTTAAACCAGTTTTGCCATGAGAGTCCACCATATCTACCTATGGATTGAGTAAGATCCTTCAAGTAAGTTGTCATCGGTGCAAAGCAATAAAAATTGCTCTAAATATGTATGATTGATTGGTGTGGGGAAATAAGCTTTATACGATCTTGTGATATGGAAGAAATAAAAGCGATGGGCTGCATAATAAAGGTTCATATCACAAGGGGCAATATAAAGTGACGTTCTTTCGCATTGAGATTTTGTGCGTCCAACCATAAAGCGCATGGCAACCTCTGCTTCCCTCTGCGAAGGGCCTATCTTTTATTATTATCCTCTACCTTATGTAAGAGTCACAATGATCTTCACCTTTCCTTTTTCATTTTATCCTTTGGCAAGCCCAGCATGTTGGAAAGAACATGATATATATATATATATATATATATATATATATATATCTAATTGGATGTAGGGGAGCATGAATTATTATTGTTGACATTACCCTTGAGGTAAAGGGTTGTGGGGACAAACTATAAGCCCCAATCTGTCTCTCGTGTCCCATTAAAACTCCGTAACCACAAGTATTGCGTGAGTGCTAGCAATTATGAAGGACTGAATGATAGTTGAGTATGTGGACTTGCTTTTAAGCTCTGACATAGACTCTTTCCAATGTTATGATAAATTGCAATTGCTTCAATGACTGAGGTTATAATTTGTTGGTGCCCAATAAGGTTTCTGATTCATACATTTGCATTGTGAAAAGATCATCACTTGAACATAAGTAATCATATGACAAAATCTATATATGTTGCTGTTATGAGAATAATCATGATGCCTTCATGTCCGTATTTTATTTTTATCGACGCCTCTACCTCTAAACATGAGGACATATTTATTGTTATCGGCTTTTCGCTTGAGGACAAGCGAGGTCTAAGCTTGGGGGAGTTGATACGTCCATTTTGCATCATGCTTTTATATCGATATTTATTGCATTATGGACTGTTATTACACATTATGTCACAATACTTATGCCTATTCTCTCTTATTTTATAAGGTTTACATGAAGAGGGAGAATGCCTAAATGGAATTCTCGGCCGAAAAGGAGCAAATATTGGAGACATATTCTCACAAGAACTCCAAAAGTCCTGAAACTCCACGGAATATCTTAAAATAAATAAAGAAAAATCATCGCCAAAGATGAAGGCCAGGGGGCCCACACCCTGCTCACGAGGGTGGGGTGTGCGCCCCCTACCTCGTGGGCCCCCTGGTGGCTCTCTGACGCCCATCTTCTCCTATATGAAGTCTTTCGATGAGAAAAAAAAATAAGAAGCAGCCTTTCAGGACGAAACTCCACTGCCACGAGGCGGAACCTTGGCGGAACCAATCTAGGGCTCCGGCAGAGTTGTTCTGCCGGGGACACTTCCCTCCGGGAGGGGGAAATCATCGTCATCATCATCCCAACGCTCCTCTCATCGGGAGAGGGCAATCTCCATCAACATCTTCACCAACACCATCTCATCTCCAAACCCTAGTTCATCTCTTGTATCCAATTCTTGTCTCCAAGTCCGGGATTGGTGCTAGTAGGTTGCTAGTAGTGTTGATTACTCCTTGTAGTTGATGCTAGTTGGTTTATTTGGTGGAAGATCATATTTTCAGATCCTTTATGCATATTATTACCCCTCTGATTATGAACATGAATATGCTTTGTGAGTAGTTACGTTTGTTCCTGAGGACAAGGGAGAAGTCTTGCTATTAGTAGTCATGTGAATTTGGTATTCGTTCGATATTTTGATGAGATGTATGTTGTCTAGCCTCTAGTGGTGTTATGTGAACGTCGACTACATAACACTTCACCATTATTTGGGCCTAGAGGAAGGCATTGTGAAGTAATAAGTAGATGATGGGTTGCTAGAGTGACAGAAGCTTAAACCCTAGTTTATGCGTTGCTTCGTAAGGGGCTGATTTGGATCCATATGTTTCATGCTATGGTTAGGTTTACCTTAATACTTTTGTTGTAGTTACGGATGCTTGCAATAGAGGTTAATCATAAGTGGATGCTTGTTCAAGTAAGAACAACACCCAAGCACCGGTCCACCCACATATCAAATTATCAAAGTACCGAACGCGAATCATATGAACGTGATGAAAACTAGCTTGACGATAATCCCATGTGTCCTCGGGAGCGCTTTTCCTTATATAAGAGTTTGTTCTAGCTTGTCCTTTGCTACAAAAAGGATTGGGCCACCTTGCTGCACTTTATTTACTTTAGTCATTTGTTGCTCGTTACAATTTATCTTATCACAAAACTATCTGTTACCACTTATTTCAGTACTTGCAGAGAATACCTTGCTGAAAACCGCTTATCATTTCCTTCTACTCCTCGTTGGGTTTGACACTCTTACTTATCGAAAGGACTACGATAGATCCCCTATACTTGTGGGTCATCATTACACATAATTTACCAAACTCGGTGAGACCGAAGAGTCAAACTCGGTCAGACCGATTTAGTTCAAAATGTGAATGTTAGGATTTTCGGTGGGACTGACATGTCAACTCGGTGGAACCGATTTCATTAGGGTTAGGGCATAACGTAATCTCGGTGAGACCGATCACATGAACTCGGTGAGACCGATTTTAGTAATAGGCAAACAGAGACTTGGTCAGGCAAACTCGGTGGGATCGATCGCTCATTTTGGTGAGACCGAAACGTTACGAAAAGGAAACAGAGAGTTTGCATTGCGAACTCGGTGGGACCGATCGCTCATCTCAGTTAGACCGAAATGTTACGAAGGGAAATAGCGGATTTGCAATCCCATCTCGGTGAGACCGAGATCCCTATCGGTGAGACCGAACTGATTAGGGTTTCTGGCTATGGCTATGTCAAATGAACTCGGTGGCGCCAGATAGATCAAATCGGTGGGGCCGAGTTTGACTTTTGGTTTGGGACATATGTGGATATGAGAAAGTGGTTGAGGCTTTTGGAGCATATCACTAAGCATTTTGAGCAAGCAAGCCATTAAGCAACACCTCATCCCCTTTTAATAGTATTGGCTTTTCCTATGGACTCAATGTGATCTTGGATCACTAAAATGAAAATGTAGAGTCTTGAGCTTGAGCCAATATGTGTCCTTGGCATTTTGAGGGGTTTACATCTTTAGTCCATGCCATGCCAATCATTGAACTTTCTGAAATGATCATCTTGAAAGAGTATTAGTTCAATGTGCTATATGTTGTTAAAAATTACGAAAACCACCCAGGGATTAGTTGCACTTTCAATCTCCCCCTTTTTGGTAATTCATGACAACATATAGATCAAAGCTTTAACAAATGATAATAAGTATGAAATATATCGTTGCTTTGAGAAGTATGTGATAAGCAAGAGCTCCCCTAAATTTGTGCATTATTTAAAATTTGCTTTTGAATGCAAATGCACAATCGATTAGGATCATGGGTTACTCTTCCATGTCACATACATCTTGGTGGAGCGCTCAAAATGATAGAATATGAAATATGCACTCATCACCAAGGCAAAGTGAATGATCATACATGGGAGATAAATAATATCATTATCCAAGCACAAGCATGAAAGTATGATATGATCAAACACATGACCATACAAGTATCTCACACACACATAGAGTATCATCCAGGCAAGCAACCAAATAAGTATCAAACAAGTAGCAAAAGAGATGGCAAAAAGAAGCAAATCTCTCTCTCTCTCTCTCTCTCTCAGCCTATGATCTATATACTTTCTCCCCCTTTGGCAACAAGTTACCAAAAAGCTTAAAAATGCATAGTGCTATGCGTCTCTCTAGGCTTGATCTTCAGGAGGTGGCATGGAGAGGACTCCAAGGACGAATGCACCTGTTGAAGTTGTTGGAGCTGGAGGAGTTGCAACCGGAGGGGCAACTAAAGCTGTAGCTGCAGGTGTGACGTAGTAGCTCTTGTGTCTGTCACATGCACTACTGTAGATCTCTGTGCCCTAGTTACTCTCTGAAAAGCATCAGTAGTAGTTTTTCCTTTCCTCTCTTCAACTTCTTCCTGGAGCTGCTCAACAGCTGTTTGCATTTCTGCCACCTTCAAGTCAAGATCATAGAACTTTGTATCAATGATCCTCTCGAGGCTCTCTTGATTCTGAGTCAGGATGGCCAATCCTTTCTCAGTCCTCAAAGTGGCTTGAATAAGATACCCAAGTGTATCTTGCTTTGACTTGAGGAACACTTGTGAAGCCTCTTCAACACTTGGCATCTTTGCTGCCTTGTCAGCTTTTGCTTTCTCTCTCTTCTCTTGAGCCTCTATTGATGTGGGATCTTCATCATTCATGACAACTGTGTTGTCCTCAAAGTCAGGCCTCAAGGGAAGGTGTTCTTTGTCCAACAAGTATGTGCCTGTGCCCATCTTGGAGTTGATGAGCATCTGGATGTGTGGAGCATACCCACATGATCTCTTCTGGTTTGCAACTGTCCTCTTGATTGTCTCAACAATCAAACTCATCACTTTAAACTTTTTGGGGCACATCAAACAACTGCAGCAAATTGATGGAGTGGACTCTGATCATCCTATGATCTCCTGATTTGGGTAACAAGGTGTGCCTCAAGATGGTGTTAATAGTGGCCAGTCCAGACAACAGATAATACACAGAGCCTAGCCTGTGAGTCTCGAAGGCTTTGTCAGGAATTTCCTTATACATGTTGGCCATGGAGTTGTGATCTTTCTTTTTCTTGGCATAGACATCTATGTCATCCTCATGCTCTGCAGGGGCATTGATTAGCTTGGGCCACTTAGCAACTGTTGATTGGTACCTTGTACCTTCAGACATCCATACAATCCTTCCATCATGATAGAAATGAGCTGTAGAACAGAATTGCATAATGAGCTCATCATTCCACTTGGTCAGTTTCGGGCCCACAAAAGTGTCTACTCCATTGAGTCTGAAATTTTCGTGCACTCCTGGGAAGTGATCTTCATTGTTGTCAATGTATTTCCAGTCTACCCACTTCATGTCACACACTATGGGCTTCTTATCCAACAGAATTGTCTCATAGAAGTCATGCTGGTCCTTGTTGTGAAATAGTCCACAACAGTCCTTCTCCTCACAGCATATGGATCTGATTCTCTCCACAATCTGAGACCTGCATCTTTTCTAACTTTCATATTCTCAGCCACTGCATGATTGTCATTATGGTCAGGCACTGGGGCCTTGTTCTTCTCAACAGCCGGTATGTTTCTTGTGCTTATCTTAGGTGTAGTCTTGGGGGCTGGAGCAGAAGCTTTGGGGCAGTCTTGGGCTTTGAAGGAGCAGCCCAAGACTTGATGGCATCCCCCATCAGCTTTTGAGCTTTAGGTGCTGGTGTAGCATCCTCTTATTCCTCTTCTTCCTCGTCAGACTGAATCATCATTGAGGGTTTTCCAATAACTCTGTCCATGGTCTTCTTGACCCTTTCCTTTCTCTTCTTGCCCTCACCAGCGGCCTCTCCAACAGTTGATTTGGACGTTTCAAGAGCGGAGGCTCTGGCCTTAGACATGGGCACTCTCTTTGCAGGAGACTTCTTGTTCAGTCCAGGCTTGGTTGAAGCAGCTGTGCCAAATTCCTTCTTGGCAACCTTCTTTTTGGAGCTGACCTCCTCCTCAGTAGCAACATAGTCTTCATCCTCTAAATCAGATTTTTTTTCTTCCTCCTCTGCCTAGTAGCAGCCTTAGGTAGGTTGCTAGGAGTACTTCTGCTGCCTTCATCATAACTGCCAGAGGGACTAGTGCCCTCACTCAAATTTTCCTGCTCCTCAGACTTGTTTTGGCTATCACTTTGATCTGACATGTCTGACACTGCAAACTGAAAGCTGACCCTGTGAATAGATATAGATGAGATAGAGTGGATGAGCATCACAAAGTGAAAAGGTTTTGCAAAACAGATGAGTCAAAAACTTAGTTTTAGTTTTCCACAAAAAGCATTTCGGAGCTACCGATTTGTTAAACTCGATGACACTGAAGCAACTTTGGAGTCTAAACTAGTGAAATCGGTCAGACCGAGACACAATTCGGTGACTCCGAGATTGCTAGGGTTTCATTGAGAGTTGAACTCAGTCACACCGATTTGCAAGTTTTGGTCAGACCGAAAGTTATAAGTGCAATGGCCTAAGCCAAATCGGTGAGACCGATTTCCACAGCTCGGTCGGTCCGAGATGAGTTCGACGGAAACCTAACCCTAAATTTTCGAATCAAAACTAATCTAATGGAAGTTTTTGCTGGATAGGATGATCTCATATGTGGTCAGAATCATGGCATTTACTTTGTGCTAAGAATCAGAGGTAAATATTTGCACAAAGATTCAAACTCATACCCTAACTCGGTGATGAGCTCGATACGGCAGCAACGACGGTGAGGATTTTCGTTGACAGCGACGGAGACCAGCGGCGGGAGGTCGCTGGCGACGAGAGGACGATCCGGAGACCCGAGTCGATAGAGCAGGACACGCGCGGGCGAAAGGTTTTGGAGAAATTTCCAAATTTTGACCTGTCGGTATATATATCCTGACCCTGTCGGTGTGAGCGAGTGGAACAACTCGGTGGCGCCGAGATGCAAAATCGCAAGCGATTACTGCAACTCGGTGTGACCGAATGGTTCTAATCGATTGCATCGAGATTGAAAACCTAGATCAACTCAGTGAACTCGGTATGACCGAAAAGGATGAATCGGTCAGACCGAAATGCACAGAGAGGTTTTGGAAGTTTAAGTCTATGAAAAATTGGTGACTCCGAGTGCTCCTCACCCAGAGGGTTCGAATCTGACTTGATCAAACTTTGTGATGTAGCATGAATAGAGTTTGAGACGAGAAAATCATAGCTAGCTAGAGGAAGTTCTTAGGCATTCTTGTCCATCGATTTGGTAAAATAAGAAGAGCCAAACAATCAAAGAAACAAATGGATGTCCTCGAGTGGGAAAAATATGCAATCAACATTCTCACACAACAAAAAGGCAAATGAAATACGTGGCAAAGCGTGCACAAACACTCTAGCATCTATCAAGCAATTGGCGATGACTAGGTCATCTATATATGAGTATATTGACTTGGAGTCAAATGAGAACATTTGATCATAGGTCATACTCATCGTTTACGCACAAGTGGGGTTACCACTCTTACATAAATCATTGTTGTGTTCACACCATTAGAGTTGCTTTAGCTCAATTCTTAGAGTAAAGCTCCCCCTAGATGTGATATCCCCCATTAAGAGGGATGAACTAACCTTGGTTTTTGTCGATGATGACTTCATGTAGATGTTGAAGATGTGGATGCTCAATGTTGATGTAGATCATTCAAAGCAATCCATTGGAGTGAGTTGCACTTTCAATACCTACACGGGTTAGTCCCACAAGGAACAAACTAGGATATCCATAGACACAGTGTGAAGTTCGCACAAGATGATGTCCATGAAAGCATTAGGTTACCTTGTCCCTTTTCTTACCAACAAGAGGGTTTGTGACTCCTTGAACTAGTGCAAGATGTGGAAGTTGTTTGCACTTGTTCTTGCCAAAATGATATGAGTGAAGTATGTTGGCGGAGTCACCCTCAAGAACTCTCTAGTTCTTCTTCTTCGGGATCCACATCTACTTGATGGGAATCCTAGGAGTTGTAGTCGTACTTGATGAAGTAGAACTTGATGTAGTCTTGGGAACCCACTTGACCAAGGTCTTGGGAGCTTCTTCAAATGCATCAATATCCTCTTGAAGCTTGTCCTTGACTTTTTGCTTGTGGTATTGTGGTGGAAGATCATCTTGAGCTTGTGTCCCCTTGAAAGAAGTAGGATCATACTTCTCTTGTTGAGGAACAAACTTTGTCTTGGGGTATTGATCTTCTTCCCACTCAACTCCATTGGCATTGAACTTTTGTTCAAAACCAACACCTTGATTCTTCCGGTGCCTTCCTTGCTTGCGTACAATTTCCTCAAATTGCTTACTTCCGGCAAGGGTCTTGTAAACACCTTTCTCTATAATTCCCTTCAATAAGCTATTTTCTTGCTCAAGTGTAACTTGGCTAAGAGAATCATTAGTGTAATCAAGAGAACTACTAGAAGCAACAACATTGGATTTAGCATGATCATTTACTACTAGAAGAAGAATCTTTCTTACTCTTGTTGCTAGATTTTACTTGTGGCATGTAAGTAGACAAGAGTAAACGCTTGGCAATGTAAGAAGAACTTTTCTTGCGAAGATCATCATTGATTGCTTTTAAGAACCCATGCTCTTGATCTAGATTGAGCTTTTCAAAGCGTAGCTTCTCACGAGTCCTTAAAAGTGAAGAAAATATGCCCTAGAGGCAATAATAAAGTTGTCATTTATATTTCCTTATATCATGATAAATGTTTATTATTCATGCTAGAATTGTATTAACCGGAAACTTAGTACATGTGTGAATACATAGACAAATAGAGTGTCACTAGTATGCCTCTACTTGACTAGCTCGTTGAATCAAAGATGGTTAAGTTTCCTAGCCATAGACATGAGTTGTCATTTGATTAACGGGATCACATCATTAGAGAGATGTGATTGACTTGACCCATTCCGTTAGCTTAGCACTTGATCGTTTAGTATGTTGCTATTGCTTTCTTCATGACTTATACATGTTCCTATGACTATGAGATTATGCAACTCCCAAATACCGGAGGAACACTTTGTGTGCTACCAAACGTCACAACGTAACTGGTGATTATAAAGGTGCTCTACAGGTGTCTCTGATGGTGTTTGTTGAGTTGGCATAGATCGAGAGGGATTTGTGACTCCGATTGTCGGAGAGGTATCTCTGGGCCCTCTCGGTAATGCACATCACTATAAGCCTTGCAAGCAATGTGACTAATGAGTTAGTCGTGGGATGATGCACTATGGAACGAGTAAAGAGACTTGCCGGTAACGAGATTGAACTAGGTATTGAGATACCGACGATCGAATCTCGGGCAAGTAACATACCGATGACAAAGGGAACAACACATGTTGTTATGCGGTTTGACCGATAAAGATCTTCATAGAATATGTGGGAGCCAATATGAACATACAGGTTCCGCTATTGTTTATTGACCGGAGACGTGTCTCGGTCATGTTTACATAGTTCTCGAACCCGTAGGGTCCGCACGCTTAACAATCGGTGATGATCGATATTATGAGTTTATGTGTTTTGATGAACCGAAGGTAGTTCGAAGTCTCGGATATGATCACGGACATGACGAGGAGTCTCGAAATGGTCGAGACATAAAGATTAATATATTGGACGACTATATTCGGACACAGGAAGTGTTCCGTGTGATTTCGGAGAAAACCGGAGTGCCGGGGGGTTACCGGAACCCCCGGGGGAACTAATGGGCCACATGGGCCTTAGTGGAGAGAGAGAGGGCCAGCCAAGGGCAGGCCGCGTGCCCCCTTCCCCTCTGGTCCGAATTGGACAAGGAAGGGGGTGGGGCGGCGCCCCTCTTTCCTACTCCCTCTCCTCCTTCCTTCCCCCCTCCTAGTAGGACTAGGAAAGGAGGAGTCCTACTTCTACTAGGAAGAGGACTCCTCACCTCCTTGGCGCGTCCTAGGGCCGGCCGGCCTCCCCCTTGCTCCTTTATATACGGGGGCTGGGGGGCACCCTAGAACACAACAACAGACATTGTCTTAGCCGTGTGCGGTGCCCCCCTCCACCATAATCCACCTCGGTCATATCATTGCAAAGGTTTAGGAGAAGCCCCTACCGGTAGCTTCATCATCACCGTCATCACGCCGTCGTGTTGACAAAGCTCTCCCTCGACACTCAGCTGGATCAAGAGTTCGTGGGACGTCACCGAGCCGAACGTGTGCAGATCGTGGAGGTGCCGTACTTTCGGTGCTAGGATCGGTCGGATCATGAAGACGTATGACTACATCAACCACGTTGTCATAACGCTTCCGCTTACGGTCTACGAGGGTACGTGGACAACACTCTCCTTCTCGTTGCTATGCATCACATAGATCTTGCGTGATCGTAGGATTTTTTTTTGAAATTACTACGTTCCCCAACAAAAAGCTCTCGATGATCTTCCAAGGAAGTTTCATGAGCTAACTTAAGAGTGTTTAGTTCTTTATTTAGACGCTCAATCTCCTTCTTATCATCGTCATTCATTTTATCTTGATTAGCATGATTAATATCAAGTTCATCATAGTTTTCATCACTAGAGTTGTTGATGTCTACTACACAACCTTCTTCTTGTAGACGTTGTTGGGCCTGCAAGTGCACAGGTTTGTAGGACAGTAGCAAATTTCCCTCAAGAGAATGACCTAAGGTTTATCAATCCGTAAAGGCGTGGGATGAAGATGGTCTCTCTCAAACAACCCCGCAACCAAATAATGTAAAGTATCTTGTGTCCCCAACACACCCAATACAATGGTAAATTGTATAGGTGCACTAGTTCGGCGAAGAGATGGTGATACAAGTGCAATATGGATGGTAGATATAGGTATTTGTAATCCGAAATTATAAAAACAGCAAGGTAACTAATGATAAAAGTGAGCTTAAACGGTATTGCAATGATAGGAAACAAGGCCTAGGGTACATACTTTCACTAGTGCAAGTTCCTCAACAATAATAACATAATTGGATCATATAACTATCCCTCAACATGCAACAAAGAGTCACTCCAAAGTCACTAATAGCGGAGAACAAACGAAGAGATTATGGTAGGGTACGAAACCACCTCAAAGTGATTCTTTCCAATCAATCCGTTGGGCTCTCGATGATACTCCATTGTCACCTCAAGTATCCGTGGGCATGATTATACGATATGCATCACACAATCTCAGATTCATCCAACCAACATAAAAGTACTTCAAAGAGTGCCCCAAAGTTTCTACCGGAGAGTCAAGAAAACGTGTGCCAACCCCTATGCATAGGTTCATGGGCGGAACCTGCAAGTTGGTCACCAAAACATACATCAAGAGGCACGTGATATCCCATTGTCACCACAGATAAACACGACAAGACATACATCAAGTGTTCTCAAAGTAAAGAATCAATCCGATAAGATAACTTCAAAGGGGAAACTCAATTCATCACAAGAGAGTAGAGGGGGAGAAACGTCATAAGATCTAACTAAAATAGCAAAGCTCGGGATACATCAAGATCGTGCCATAGAGGGAACACGAGAGAGAACACGAGAGAGAGAGATCAAACACATAGCTACTGGTACATACCCTCAGCCCCGAGGGTGAACTACTCCCTCCTCGTCATGGAGAGCGCCAGGATGATGAAGATGGCCACCAGTGATGGGTTCCCCCTCTGGCAGGGTGCCGGAACGGGCTCCCGGGAAGTTTTTGGTGGCTACAGAGGCTTTCGGCGGCGGAACTCCCGATCTATCTAGATATTCGATGGTTTTAGGGTACGAGGGAATATATAGGCAAAAGAAGTCGGTCGGGAGGTGCTTGAGGGGCCCACGAGACAGGGGACCGTGCCCTGTAGGGGGGGGGGGCGCCCCCTATCTCCTGGGCTCCTCGAGGGTCTTCTGACTTGATCTCCAAGCCTCCAGGATGATATTCTTCCAAAAAATCACGATGCCGAAGGTTTCATTCCGTTTGGACTCCGTTTGATATTCCTTTTCTTCGAAATACTGAAACAGGCAATAAAACAACAATATGGGCTGGGCCTCCGGTTAGTAGGTTAGTCCCAAAAGTAATATAAAAGTGTATAATGATGCCCATAATCATTCAAAACACATAGTAATATAGCATGAATGCTTCATAAATTATAGATACGTTGGAGACGTATCAGCATCCCCAAGCTTAATTCATACTCGTCCTCGAGTAGGTAAATGATAAAGAAATAATTTATGAAGTGTGAATGCTAGAAGGTGCACAAGTTTGATCAATGATAATTTCAATCACCTTTTCTAGCATGATAATATGTCATAACAGTAGTTCATCTCATAAAACTTCTCATGAACAAGTAACAATCAATTCACATGTCAAAGCATAGACCATAAACTATCGTGAAAACTAGCAAACTTCATTCTTAGTCATCAAACAATTGCAATTCATCTTACTTTCAGGAAGAGTCTATGTCAGAGCTTTGATTTAGCAAACTTCACATACTCAACCATCATATAGTCTTCTACAAATTGCTAACACTCACGGAATACTTGTGGTTATGGAGTTTTAATCAGACACAGAGAAAGATTGGGGCTTATGATGTTGCCTCCAAACGTATTCACCTTTGGGTGATGTCAACAATAATAGTTCATGCTCACTTACATCCAATTGGATATATATATCAGGATCACCCCAACACAAAGTGCTTGCCAAAGGATAAAATGAAAAAGGGAAAGGTGAAGATCACATTGACTCTTGCATAAAGTAAAAGACATAAAGTAAAATATAGGCCCTTCGCAGAGGGAAGCAGAGGTTGTCATGCGCTCTTAGGGTTGGATACACAAAATCTTAATGAGAAAGAATGTCACTTTATATTGCCCCTTGTATATGGACCTTTATTATGCAGTCCGTCACTTTTATTGCTTCCATAACAAGTTCGTACAAAGCTTATTTTCTCTGCACTAATAAGTAGAGAGCAATTTTTATTGCTTGCACTGATGACAACTTACTTGAAGGATCTTACTCAATCCATAGGTAGGTATGGTGGACTCTCATGGCAAAAACTGGGTTTAAGGATATTTGGAAGCACAAGTAGTATCTCTACTTAGTGCAAGGAATTTTGGCTAGCATGAGGGGGGAAGGCAAGCTCAACATGTTTGAATGATCCATGACAATATACTTTAACTGAGATGTCGGAAAACATAAACCATTACGTTGTCTTCCTTGTCCAACATCAACTCTTTAGCATGTCATACTTAATGAGTTCTCCCCATTATAAAAGATGTCTAGGATAGTGTATTTTTATGTGAAATCTCTCTTCCTTCAATATTCTTTCATGAATTGTTCAAATGACCAATACAATGCTTGCTAACCTTCAATAAATTTACAACCTCTACTTCTTAGATGTGAAGTCATTACTCCCCATGGGATAAGTAAATGAGACATATATAATTTCAGATTTATGACAATCAACTCATTCAACAATTTACTCATAGGATATAAGTGAAGCACACGAGTAAATGACAAACTACTCCAAAAAGATATAAGTGAAGATCAATGAGTAGCTAAATAATTATGCAACTATGCGAAGACTCTATCTCATTAAAGAATTTCAGATCTTGGTATTGCATTCAAACAGCAAGCAAAACAAAATAAAATGACATTGCAAGGATAGCACAACTCATGTGAAGAAGCAAAAACTTAGGCTCAACCGATACTAACCGATAGTTGTTGAAGAAGAAAGGTGGGATGCCTCATCGGGCATCCCCAAGCTTAGATGCTTGAGACTTCTTGAAATATTATCTTGGGGTGCCTTGGGAATCCCCAAGCTTGAACTTTTGTGTCTCCTTAATTCCTCTCATATCATGGTTTCTCTATTTCTCGAAAGCTTCATCCACACCAAACTCAACAAGAACTCGTGAGATAGGTTAGTATAAACCAATGCAAAACCTTATCATTTTCTACTGTAACAAATCACTAACATTATTATTCCACATTTAATACTAAATGCCTCTGCATATTTAACACTCCTATCCTCAAATAGAATCATTAAACAAGCAACCAAATGCAAACAATGCAAACATAACAACAATCTGCCAAAACAGTATAGTCTGTAAAGAACGCAAGATTCATCATACTTACCTAACTCCAAAAATTATGAACTAAATTTCCCACTGTAATAAATTTATCAGAGCTCATTATTCAAAAAGATTCAACATTATACCACTCTCTGAATTTTCTAGGGAATTTTTGCAACAGCGGTAAACTTTCTGTTTTCAAACAGCAACATGTATACTAGCAAAATAAGCATGTCAAAGGCTATCCTTGACTTTTTTTATTAAAACTAAAGATGCAAAACATTATTCTAAATAACACCAAGCAAAAACTAACAAGAGAAAATGACGCTCCAAGCAAAACACATATCATGTGGTGAATAAAAATATAGCTCCAAGTAAAGTTACCGATGATCGAAGACGAAAGAGGGGATGCCTTACGGGGCATCCCCAAGCTTAGGATCTTGGTTATGCTTGAATATTACCTTGGGGTGCCTTGGGCATCCCCAAGCTTAGGCTTACCACTCCTTATTCCATAGTCCATCGAATCTTTACCCAAAACTTGAAAACTTCACAACACAAAACTTAACAGAAAACTCGTGAGCTCCGTTAGCGAAAGAAAACAAAACACCACTTCAAGGTACTGTAATGAACTCTTTCTTTATTTATATTGGTGTTAAACCTACTGTATTCCAACTTCTCTATGGTTTATAAACTATTTTACTAGCCATAGATTCATCAAAATAAGCAAACAACACACGAAAAACAGAATCTGTCAAAAACAGAACAATCTGTAGTAATCTGTAACTAACGCAAACTTCTGGAACTCCAAAAATTCTAAAATAAATTGGTGGACCGGAGGAATTTTTCTAGTAATCATCTTCAAAAACAATCAACTAAATAGCACTCTCCAGTAAAAAGTTATATCTAATATCGTGAGCACTAAAGTTTCTGTTTTTTTACAGCATGATCATAAAGACTTCACCCAAGTCTTCCCAAAGGTTCTACTTGGCGCAAACACTAATTAAAACATAAAACCACATATAAACAGAAGATAGATGGATTATTTATTACTAAACAGAACCAAAAAGCAATAAACTAAAATAAAATTGGGTTGCCTCCCAACAAGCGCTATCGTTTAACGCCCCTAGCTAGGCATGATGATTTCAATGATGCTCACATAAAAGATAAGAATTGAAACATAAAGAGAGCATCATGAAGAATATGACTAGCACATTTAAGTCTAACCCACTTCCTATGCATAGGGATTTTGTGAGAAAACAACTTATGTTAACAATAATCAACAAGCATAGGAAGACAAAACAAGCATAACTTCAAAAATTTAAGCACATAGATAGGAAACTTGATATTATTGCAATTCCTACAAGCATATGTTCCTCCCTCATAATAATTTTCAGTAGCATCATGAATGAATTCAACAATATAACCAGCACCTAAATCATTCTTTTCATGATCTACAAGCATAGAAAATTTACTACTCTCCACATAAGCAAAATTCTTCTCATTCGGAATAGTGGGAGTAAACTCAACAAAATAATTATCATGTGAGGCATAATCCAATTGAAAACTAAAATCATGATGACAAGTTTCATGGTTATCATTATTCTTAATAGCATAAAAGTCATCACAATAATCATCATAGATAGCAACTTTGTTCTCATAATCAATTGGAACCTCTTCCAAAATAGTGGAATCATCACTAAATAAAGTTGACACTCTTCCAAATCCACTTTCATGCTCATCACAATAAGATTCAACATCCTCCAAAATAGTGGGATCACTACTTCCTAAAGTTGACACTCTTCCAAACCCACTTTCATCAATATAATAATCATAAATAGGAGTCATGCTATCATCATAATAAATTTGCTCATCAAAACTTGGGGGACAAAAAATATCATATTCATCAAACATAGCTTCCCTAAGCTTGTGGCTTTGCATATCATTAGCATCATGGATATTCAAGGAATTCATACTAACAACATTGCAAATCATTCAAAGATTTAGTACCAAGCATTTTAATGCATTCTTCTTCTAGCACTTGAGCACAATTTTCCTTCCCATCATACTCACGAAAGATATTAAAAAGATGAAGTGTATGAGACAAACTTAACTCCATTTTTTTGTAATTTTCTTTTATAAACTAAACTAGTGATAAAACAAGAAACAAAAAGATTCAATTGCAAGATCTAAAGATATACCTTCAAGCACTCACCTCCCCGGCAACGGCGCCAGAAAAGAGCTTGATGTCTACTACACAACCTTCTTCTTGTAGACATTGTTGGGCCTGCAAGTGCACAGGTTTGTAGGACAGTAGCAAATTTCCCTCAAGTGGATGACCTAAGGTTTATCAGTCCGTGGGAGGCGTAGGATGAAGATGGTCTCTCTCAAACAACCCTGCAACCAAATAACAGAAAGTCTCTTGTGTCCCCAACACACCCAATACAATGGTAAATTGTATAGGTGCACTAGTTCGGCGAAGAGATGGTGATACAAGTGCAATATGGATGGTAGATATAGGTATTTGTAATCTGAAATCATAAAAACATCAAGGTAACTAATGATAAAAGTGAGCGTAAACAGTATTGCAATGATAGGAAACAAGGCCTAGGGTTCATACTTTCACTAGTGCAAGTTCTCTCAACAATAATAACATAGATAGATCATATAACAATCCCTCAACATGCAACAAAGAGTCACTCCAAAGCCACTAATAGCGGAGAACAAACATAGAGATTATGGTAGGGTACGAAACCACCTCAAAGCTATTCTTTTGGATTGATCTATAAAAGTGTTCGTACTAGAATAACACCTTAAGACAGAAATCAACCAAAACTCTAATGTCACCTAGATACTCCATTGTCACCTCAAGTATCCGCGGGCATGATTATACGATATGCATCACACAATCTCAGATTCATCCAACCAACATAAAATTACTTCAAAGAGTGCCCCAAAGTTTCTACCGAAGAGTCAAGAAAACGTGTGCCAACCCCTATGCATAGGTTCATGGGCGGAACCCGCAAGTTGGTCACCAAAACATACATCAAGAGGCACGTGATATCCCATTGTCACCACATATAAACACAGCAAGACATACATCTAGTGTTCTCAAAGTAAAGACTCAATCCGATAAGATAACTTCAAAGGGGAAACTCAATTCATCACAAGAGAGTAGAGGGGAAGAAACATCATAAGATCCAACTACAATAGCAAAGCTCGGGATACATCAAGATCGTGCCATAGAGGGAACACGAGAGAGAGAACACGAGAGAGAGATCACGAGAGAGAGAGAGAGATCAAACACATAGCTACTGGTACATACCCTCAGCCCCGAGGGTGAACTACTCCCTCCTCATCATGGAGAGCGCCGGGATGATGAAGATGGCCACCGGTGATGGGTTCCCCCTCCGGCAGGGTGCCGGAACAGGCTCCCGAGAGGTTTTTGGTGGCTACAGAGGCTTTCAGCGGTGGAACTCCCGATCTATCTTTATATTTGATGATTTTAGGGTACGAGGGAATATATAGGCGAAAGAAGTCAGTCAGGAGGTACTCGAGGGGCCCACAGGACAGGGGCCGCGCCCTGTGGGGGGGGGCGCCCCCTATCTCCTGGGCTCCTCGAGGGTCTTCTGACTTGATCTCCAAGCCTCCAGGATGATATTCTTCCAAAAAATCACGATGCCGAAGGTTTCATTCCGTTTGGACTCCGTTTGATATTCCTTTTCTTCAAATCTTGAAACAGTAATAAAACATCAATATGGGCTGGGCCTCCGGTTAGTAGGTTAGTCCCAAAAGTAATATAAAAGTGTATAATAAAGCCCATAATCATTCAAAAAACATAGTAATATAGCATGAATGCTTCATAAATTATAGATACGTTGGAGACGTATCCGTTGTCAACAAGTAAATCATCATCACCTAGCAAATCATCTTCATCACTATTGAAATCAACATACTCGTGGTGTGATACCTTTGGGCCTTTAGCCATGAAGCATCTTCCAATTCCTTCATTTGGCGAGTCAAATATGTCATAGGAGTTGGTTGCCACAAGTGCTAGACCGACAACACCTTCATCTTGAGTATATTCTGAGCCGGAGTGATAACTTCTCTCGGAGTGATGGTCGGAGTCGGAGCCAGATACCCATTCACCAATGTGAGCTTGATGTCTTTGTTTTGTGTAACTCCTTGATGACGTGTCCTTCCTTTCCGAATCCTTGCTTCTGCAAGAGGTTCATCGTTCATAACGATCATCTCTACTCCTTCTCTCTCTTGGAGGTGATTCTTATCTTCTACTTCTCCTTTTAGGTGAGTCTTCTCTTCTGTTGTAGGAGTTGTACACTCATTGGAGTAGTGTTTGGGTCTTCCACAATTGTAGCAATGACGCTCACAACTAGAAGATCTTTTGCCATTGTAGGACCTTGACTTGGAACTTCCTTCCTTGCTTCTACTCTTGTAGAATTTGTTGAAGTTCTTCACCATTAGGATCAATTCCTCATTGAAGGCTTGTTTCTCCCTTCATGATGTAGGAGCATGATAATCCCCAAGTGCAGGGAATCATCGTAGCAATTCCCAATGGTGGAAGTGATAAGTATGGAGTGTTGAACCCACAAGGAGCTAAAGGTAAGATCAATATTCTCTCAAGCCCTATCTGCCACTGATACGACTCTCACGTGACAATCTAACGCTTGCTTCCAACTAGAAACGAGAAATAATACTATGTTGTGGGTATGAAGAGGATAACTTTGCATGATATCGGAGAGCTAAAACATAAAAGTAGGTGCTGTTATCATAGAGTTAGAATATATTACTAAATATTATAAATAGGGAGTGTGGAATAATGATGGGTCGGTGTGCGGAATTATCCTAGGAAATCGTTAACAAGATCGGTAGTCGTCATTGCAATTTCATATGAGGGAGAGGCATAAGCTAACATACTTTATCTTCTTGGATCATATGCACTTATGATTGGAACTCTAGCAAGCATCCGCAACTACTAAAGATCATTAAGGTAAAACCCAACAATAGCATTAAAGAATCAAGTCCCCTTTATCCCATACGCCACAACCCCCTTACTCGGGTTTATGCTTCTATCACTCAAGCACCCACTATAAGTGTCGCGACCAGACCCGAATGGATCTAGCGCTCTGTACTCAGTGTCATCCCTGGATCAAGAATGTCTTGACACAAAGACAAGATTCAAGGATTTATAGCAGTAGTAGCAATCACACACTTATTACATCGTTGTCCACAAGGGAACTTAATACAATAATATGGCTTAAGGCCATCTAATAATAACAGCGGAAGGCTTGGAAAAGCGAGTGAGTCCATCAACTCCAACGGCATCACCGAGTATAGAACCACAACCTAACATCTTACTGTCGTTCTAAAAGTCTCGCAACATGAAAAGTTGCAGCCAAACGGGTCAGACATGGAATATGCGGCAATGTAACACGTAAAGAGCAATGATGCAATAAGCCTATACTACATGCATATATGGCTGGTGGTAAGGCTCTACTGATTTACATTTTTGCGAAAAGCCAATTTTTCCCTACATCAAAGGAATAATTTTATTTAACTATCATGGTGGTTGTTAAACATTGAAGATGGTTGATGACATCCTCAATCCCAATTAAAAAGTACTCATTAAAAACCCAATACATTTATTTTAGAGGTAACATGTTGAGATTCACATGATAATCAAGTACTAGATACTCAAGATTTGTCCATAACCGGGACACGGCTAATCATGATTAGTTTATACACTCTGCAGAGGTTTGCACTTTTCCCCACAAGACTCGATCGCCTCCGCTTGGTTCTCGTTTACATGGTGTTTGAGAAACGGATGACCGAGACATAGTCTTTCGTAAGCGCTAGCACCTTACATGTGGGTAGACCGTACCAACCTACATCCCCTACATCAGCTAGTCTGCCTGTAAGAGTTCGCACAACTTAGTCAACTACGCCAGAGCCCATAATTGGCTTGTGGCTGCACACGGAAGTTTCTAGTTTGAATAATCTCATGATCCCTTAGAGCACAGGTGGCGGTCCAAGAAATACAGCAAATCTGATAGAAACCAGTGCCTCAATCCACCCAGATGTGTGTTTAGGTTGCCACCTTAAATAAACCATTAATTAACAATCTCACATCATCATGGATATTCACTCACCCAATCCACGCCTACTAGCATAGCATGGCATAATCAAGCAAACGTAGAAGTAACTCCCAAGGTTTCATAAGTAAAGCAGTAATAGGTACTACCTCAATCTACTTCCCAATCCCACAATTTAATTAGATCCTAAACATGCAAGTGTTTGAGGGTTTGATCTAATGCATAAAAAGCTGGGTAGTAGAAAAGGTATGATCAAAGTGTTACTTGCCTTCTTGATGATCCATGAGTCCTAGAGATTCAAATAACAAGCGGCGCACTCGGGTGATCTAACGCAGACAAACAACAAGCATACAATAAGTACTCATCTAATGCACAGGAAAATCTCGAATAAAAGATCTAACCAGATAGTTCAACTTAAGAACCACAGTTGCAAAAGAATCAAATCAAATAAAGCATCGAAAGTCGGAACTCGAGAGAACGACTCGGTTTAGCAATCTGAAATTAGGTCAAAATTTCACAGTAGCAAAACTCTGTGAAAATAGGTTAGTCGGAACGGCGGTTTCGTTCTGAAACTCCAGCGCTTGAATCACCTGATTCCGATAAACGAGCAAGAAATAAAACAGTTTTGAAAATCAGATCCAAATCAAATCACAAAAATAACGGATTAATTCCTATTAAAAGAAAAGCAGCGAACGAGTTAAAAAGTGAGCGTTCGTTAACAGAACGAATCTAACGAACATGTTCATTGAAGTGAACGGTTCGGTGGACGTTCGTTAAATAAGAAAACCGAAAAAAAACCAATCTAGGTTTTAAAAAAAAACCGAACATATATTTTTTTTAAAAAAAAAAAACCGGATCGGGTTTTTCTCGCGAAAACCGGATCGGCGGGGCGGCGAGGTCGGCTACCTCCGGGGCTCTTCGCCGGCGAGGTCCGGGCTCCCTGGGTGGCGGGTCCGCGGGTCAAGGGGCTCAAGTGGTTCCAAGGCGGCGGCGGCACGGCGGCTCACTGGCGGCGGCGCTTGGGGCGGCGGGCGGCGGGTCGAGGTGAGGGAGAGGGGGGCGGGCGGTTATAAAGGGGGCGGTTTCCTTGGGGAGGGGCGAGGGAGGCCGGGTCGAGGCGGGACTCGCGGCGGGCGGCGATGGCGCGGCGGCGGCGGAGTCCGCTCCAGCGCGCGCGAGGGAGGAGGGAGGTGGGCAGGCGCCGGGCCTGGGCCTGGCTGGTCAAGGCCGGGCCTCGGTCCAGTAATGTTTTTTTTTAAAATTAAAACAAAAATAATTAAAAAAAATATAAAACGAACACCGAATTAAATAAAACAAAATTTACCCCACTCCTAAAAATGAGTCGAACAAAATGAACTTTAAAACAATATACTTGCATAAAATTTTTAAAATGCTCATTTTGCCTAAGCAAAATAAATCTTCCAAAACCAAATTTGGTTTATTTATAATATCTTCATTTTTCCTAATTGCTTGGGAAAGTCATATTATTCCCTCTCTTGAGATTTTTATAGGAAAACTTTATGAAGATAATTTTAAATAAATCCAAATGATCCTATTTCCAAAATTTGAGAAATCCCAAATATGAAAATAATGAAACTTCCAACTCTCTCCGAGGGTCCTTGAGTTGCGTGAAATTTCTAGGATCGGAAAAATGCGAGAAAAATATGATATGCATGATGATCTAATGTATAACATTCCAAATTGAAAATTTGGGATGTTACAATAAGCGAATCATGAACGTATTGCAACACCCTACAGCGGGAATCCCTCACGCTTGCACGACACGGAGGGCACAATAGGACATCACCAAAATAAAACATACAACTCATACTAATCTATATCATCAAACTACCCAAAGACAAAGGATATCTACTTAAAACATCATAGGATGGCAACACATCATTGGATCATAATATGTGGCATAAAGTACCATGTTCAATTAGTGATTACAGCGGGGTGCGGGAGAGTGGACCGCATAGAAGAGATGAGTATGGTGATGTTGATGAAGACGATCACCACGGCAATGATTCCCTCCCAATGGCACCCCGGCGCCACCGAGAGAGAGGAGGAGAGGTTCTCCCCCTTGTGCTTCCTCCTCCATGGCCTCCCCCCTGGATGGGGAGAGGTTCTTCTTCTGGTCCTTGGCCTTCATGTCAATGATGGCCCCTCCGGGATCCTCCTCCATGGCCTCACGGTGATGATGGCCCCTCCAAATAGGGTGCCAGAGAGGGCCTAGATTGATTTCTCGTGGCTACAGAGGCTTGCGGCGGCGGAACTTCCGATCTAGGTTAATTTCTGGAGGTTTTGGTATTTATAGGTGAGGTTGGCATCGAGAGCAAGTCAGGGGGACCCACGGGTAGTCCACGAGGCACAGGGTGCGCCTGTGGGTGGGCACGCCCCCCACCTGTGGGGGCCCACGAGACTCCCTCCGGTAGATTTTTGTTCCAAGATTTTTACATTTTCCAGAAAAAATTCTCCGTTGATTTTCAAGCATTCCGAGAACTTTTATTTCTGCACAAAAACAACACCACGATAGTTCTGCTGAAAACAATGCCGGTCAAGTTAGTTCTAATCAAATCATACCAAAATCATATAAATCAATAGTAAACATGGCATGAATACTTCATAAATTATCGATACATTGGAGACGTGTCGAGCATCACATGAGGCTTTGTAAGCACCACTTGACTTGTTGTGAAGCTCTTCTTTATCCTCGAGTGACATCTCATGAGCAACAATTCTACCAATGACTTCCATTGGCTTGCATTCTTTGTAGTTGGGCATCATTCGGATCAATGTGCACACGGTATCATATTTTCGATCCAAGGCCCTTAGGATCTTCTTGATGATGAATCTGCTCGTCATCTCTTCACTTCCTAAGCCGGCAATGTCATTTGTGATGAGAGCAAGCCTAGAGTACATTTCAGCGACACCTTCACCATCCTTTATTTTGAACTTGTCAAGATGACTTCGAAGCACATCCAATTTGGATTCCTTGACAGAGTCGGTACCTTCGTGCATATCAATCAAAGTATCCCAAATTTCCTTTGCATATCAACCTGGGGCCTGGCTGGCCGGGTCAAGTGGCCTCGGTCCAGAAGTGTTTTTTAAATTAAAACAAAAGCGAATTAAATAAAATATCAAACGAACTCCAAATTAATTAAAACAAATTTTCCCCGACTCCTAAAAATGAGTCGAACAAAATGAACTTTAAAAACAATATACTTGCATAAAATTTTTAAATGCTCATTTTTGCCTAAGCAAAATAAATCTTCCAAAACCAAATTTGGTTTATTTATAATATCTTCATTTTTCCTAATTGCTTGGGAAAGTCATATTATTCCCTCTCTTGAGATTTTTATAGGAAAACTTTATGAAGATAATTTTAAATAAATCCAAATGATCCTATTTCCAAAATTTGAGAAATCCCAAATATGAAAATAATGAAACTTCCAACTTCTCTCCGAGGGTCCTTGAGTTGCGTGAAATTTCTAGGATCGGAAAAATGCGAGAAAAATATGATATGCATGATGATCTAATGTATAACATTCCAAATTGAAAATTTGGGATGTTACAAACCTACCCTTAAGATGAATCTCGCCCTCGAGATTCGGGTTGGCTAGAAAATAGGTGAGGGTGGTCCTTGAGCAAAACTTCCTCTCTTTCCCAAGTGGCTTCATCCTCGGTGTGGTGGCTCCAATCGAACTTTGCAAAACTTGATAACCTTGTTGCGGGTAACTCTGCTGGCATAATCGAGAATCTTAACCGGTTTTTCCTCATATGTCAAGTCATCCTTCAACTGAATTGCTTCCAATGGTACTGTGTCTCTTAACGGTACCTCTGCTATCTCGGGGTGACATCTCTTCAACTGAGAAACATGGAATACATCATGAACTCCTGACAGTCCTTCCGTAATTCCAACTTATACGCACTTCTCCCATGCGTTGCAAAATCTTATATGGTCCAACGAAACGGGTGCTAACTTTCCTTTAACTCCAAAACGCTTAACTCCTCAAGCGGGATACTCGAGATATACTCTGTCTCCAACTTCATACTCAATCGCTTATGCTTTGAATCGGCATAGCCCTTTTGTCCGGATCGGGCTACCTTGAGCCCTGTCTCGAATCAACTTAACTTTCTGCTCGCACTCCTTAATCAAATCTGGTCCAAACAACTGACGATCTCCAGTTTCGTCCCATGACAATGGTGTCCTGCACCTTCTTCCATACAAAGCTTCGAAAGGTGCCATCTTCAAATTGGTTTGGTAACTGTTGTTGTAGGAAAATTCTGCATACGGCAAATTATCATCCCAACTAGATCCATAATCTAGTGCACAAGCTCTTAGCATGTCCTCCAAAATCTGATTGACTCTCTCGGTCTGTCCATCGGTCTGTGGGTGGAAAAGCTGCATCAATTCCAATCTAGTTCCCAATGTTTCGTGCAACCGGGTTCCAAAATTTCAAGTAAATTGGGTTCCTCTATTCGATACAATGCTTCTCGAACTCCGTGTAAGCATATAATTCTGGTCATGTATATCTTTGCCAACTTAGCCCTGCTATAGGTAGTCTTGACTGGAATAAAATGGGCTACCTTGGTCAAACGGTCGACTATGACCCAAATCGAGTCATATCCTGAACGAGTCTTTGGCAATCCTGTGATAAAATCCATGCCTAGTTTATCCCACTTCCATTCGGTATCGGCAATGGTTGTAACAATCCTGGCTTCGATGTTACGCCTTTACTTTGTGACATACGTCACAAACTGCTACATACTCCATAATATCCTTCTTCATTCCGGTCCACCAGAAAGTATTCTTCAAGTCCAAATACATCTTGGTATTTCCTGGGTGAATCGAATAGGGTGAATCATGGGCTTCTTGTAAAATCAACTTCCTGATCTCTGGATTACTGGGCACATAAACACGGTCCTCAAACCATAAGGTATCGTGTTCATCCTCACAAAATCCTTTAGCTTTTCCTTTGCTCATTTTCTCCTTTATAGAGGCAACTTCCTTATCTGCCTTCTGGGCCTCTCTGATTTTGTCCATTAGTGTCGACTGAATCTCCAATGTTGCTACATAGCCTCTCGGGACTATTTCCAAACATAGCTCTCGAAGGTCCTCGGCTAACTCATTGGGTATTCCTCCCATCATTAGGGTATTGACGTGGCTCTTACGGCTCAATAAATGCGCTTTCTGACATTAGCCTTTCCGGGTGATACCGCAATCTCATGTCATAATCCTTGATAAGCTCTAACCATCTCCTTTGTCCGAGATTCAATTCCTTCGTGTGAAGATGTACTTCAAACTCTTGTGATCCGTATATACTTCACAATGATTTCCAATGAGAAAATGTCTCCACGCCTTCAAGGCATGCACAACGGTTGCTAGCTCCAAATCATGAGTGGCATAGTTCAACTCATGAGGCTTAAGTTGTCGTGAAGCATACGAAACAACTCTTCCTTCCTGCATAAGCACTTTGCTCCAAGTCCTCGGCGTGAAGCGCCGCAATATACCTCATAATCCTTAGTCCGATCCGCAATATCAAAACTGGTGAGGTAACCAATCTTTTCTTCAACTCCCGAAAACTTGCCTCCACAAATTCTCGGTCCATATGAATTTATTTTCCTTCTTCAACAATTACATCATAGGCTTAGCAATCCTTGAGAAATTCTCAATGAATCTTCGATAGTATCCTCATGAGTCCAAGAAAACTCCGAATCTCTCCAACGGTCGTTGGTGCTTCCCATTTGGTTACGGTCTCAACTTTCGTGGGGTCAATCGCTATCCCTTCTCCGGATATAACATGTCCGAGAAATCCAACTTCCTTTAACCAAAACTCACATTTGCTGAATTTGGCATACAACCTGTGTTCCCTCGGTTTCTCCAAAACCAATCGCAAATGTTCCTTGTGTTCCTCTTCATTCTTCGAGAAAATCAAAATGTCATCAATGAACACCACGGTTTAACTTATCCAAAACTCCATAAACACTTTGTTCATCGTGTTCATGAAATAGGTCTGGTGCGTTAGTCACCCAAATGACATAACGGTATACTCAGATAGTCCATATCTCGTGGTAAATGCTGTCTTGGGTATGTCCTGCTCCCGAATCTTCAATCGATGGTACCACGATCGCAAGTCGATCTTGGAAAACACCTTGGCTCCTTGCAAGCGATCAAACAGGTCATTTATCATAGGTAGTGGGTACTTGTTTTTGATTGTTACTTCATTTAATCCACGGTAATCAACAACCATTCTCAAAGATCCATCCTTCTTCTCTACTAGCAAACGGGTGATCCCCAAGGTGAAGAGCTTGGGCGATAAAACCTTTATCCAAAAGTTCCTTAATCTGCTTCTTGATTTCCGCCAAATCCTGTCTTTGGCATCCTATACGGCCGCTTCGATATAGGGCCTGTTCACGCAACAATCGATCAAAAACTCAATGTCTCTATCCGTGGCATTCTCGGCAACTCTTCCGAAATACATCAGGATAATCCTTCGCCATCGTACTTCTTCTGTACCACTCGATAAGCAATTAACTTGTGCTCTCCTCGGCTCATGCCGTGATACATACTTAATCCTTCTTCCTTCGGTGTGGTGAGCAAAATTGACTTTGTGGTACAATCTATGTTTCCTCCATACTTTGATAACCAATCCATTCCTAATATCACATCCAATCCTTGGGATTCCGTAACTATTAGGTCTCGAGGGGAAAACATAGGGTCCAATCCTTAATGGCGGTCGATCACACCATTTACTAGCCATGTACTCTTGCTCGGGTGAGGTTACTAGCATGGGTGACCTAAGGGCTTGGGTTGGTAACTTGTACTTATCCACAAATCCCCTTGATATGTATGAATGCGATGCACCAAAGATTTCGAAAAGAACAACCGCAGAAATGACTTAACCAAAAACTTACCACCATCGCATCGGGCTGATCTTCAACCTCCTCCACTTCAATGTGGTTCACCTGTCCTCTATTGAAAGGGTTGGGCTTCTTTCCGAGCTTCCATTGCCATTTCCATTCGCCTTCGGACAGTCATTTGCATAGTGCCCATCTTGCGGCACTTAAAGCAAGTAACATGACTTAGGTCTACTTTGGATGGTGTTGACGGGTTGGTGCGATTCTCGTCTGCTTCCTCCATTCCCGTTCCCATTTTTGGTGTCATATGGTTATGCAAATTTCCTCCTCCATGGGTATGTCAAACTGTATTCCTGATTTAGGGGTATAACGAGGTTTCTGCTGAGCTCCAGTTATACTTCCCTTGTCCATACTTCCGCTATGGTTCTCAATTTGTCTTTGTTTTCCTTCAATCATGAGGGCTCGGTCTACTAATTCCTGGTAGTTATTGAAACTTGCTACCATCAACGGCATGCTGAACTCATCATTCAGTCCTTCTAGAAACTTCTCCTGTTTAGCTGCATCTGTAGCAACGTCATCTGGGGCATAACGTGCTAATTTGCTAAAATCATCCACGTACTGGCCAACAGTCCTTCCTCCTTGGCGTAAGTTGTGAAACTCACGCTTCTTCATGGCCATGGCTCCTATTTGAAACATGGGCGGTGCGAAAAAGCTTGCTGAAATTGATCCCATGTGACAAAGTGTCTACGGGTAAGTGGTCGTGAAATTCTCCCACCATGTCTTCAAGGGTCCTTCAAGCTGATGTGCTGCAAACTTCACTCTTTCTCCATCCGTGCATCCTGCAGTGGTCAGCTCCTTCCTATCTTGCGGAGCCGGTCATCTGCTACAATCGGCTCGGTGCTCTTTGGAATACACCGGCGGATTTAGTCTAAGGAAACGAGTCGATGATCCGCAGTGGTGGTGGTGGCGGTGGGTTGTTGTTGCCACAGTTACGCACCAATGTTTGAATCAGGTATTCTCGTCACCGAATCAATTGGGTGATCTCTGGCGGGAAAACAAATCCGGGTCGCGTCTCGTGAGGCATCTGATGGGTTTAGAAAAGATGAGAATTTAGAATAGAATGAGGTCTAAGGGGAATCACTACCCAAATGCACATGAGCAAATGCACACAAAATCACTTCATTCAATCAAACAAGGGCTTACAACGATCTAACTATCGCAAAAGTGCGTGTACTATAATGTTACATGGAGGAATACTACTAATATGTGGGGACTTCTACTAATTTGAACCGTGGAAGACTCCATAATGTCTACTCCAACTTCGTCTTCAAAGTCGGGTTCGCTTGGATCCGAATCGGTGTCGTCGATGTTGATGTAGTCGCTTGGGTGATTGACATCTTGGTCTTCATTCCTGAGCGCCAACTTCTTCTTGAGTTCTTCAATCTCGTACTTAAGATCGTTATTGTGTCTTGCTAGAGCTACGATCTCGTCCATATAGTCCTTGCGAGTTGTCTTGAGTTCTTCTTCAAGCTCGATGATCCTTCCTTTTGCATTTTGCAACTCCAACATATCATTGCACATCCGGTTCTCCTGGCGTCGAATGTGCTGGTTTAACTCTGGATAAATGCTGCAATGGATCTATCCTTCTTGGTGTTGACGATTTCCCATTTGTCGCCTCGGCGTCCGCAAATCTGGTAGATTGTGTCCTTGAGGTCTTCTTGGTAAACTTCTCCAATCGTCCCATGGTGATGTGAGCTGCCATGCTCTTTCCTGCACTCCAAGTTGGTGCACCGAAAACACTATCTATAGGCTTGGTGATTGGGGCGAATGTCCTTCTGGAACGTGAGCATGAATCTTCCAAATACTCCTCTTCGAGCAGAGTGGCGTTGAAAGTTCCGGTGAAGCTTGGTAATCCAATGTTCGGTACTTGGTAACTTCCTTCAAGTGAAATCCAAATGGTGTGCCTTCATCCGGTTGGGTGTACTTGATCTTCGCGTCCGTCATCCTAAAGAGAGTAGAAAAGATGAGGAGTTAGAAAATGAGAAGAGAGTAGTGATCTATGGCTTTATCTTAGTGGTCGTGTCCTATAGTCGGCGTGTGCTCGACGATACCATTCTCTGTCATGACTGCACCGAATGGATCTAAGCGCTCTGTACTCGCGTGTCATCCTGGATCAAGAATGCCGACACACCACAAGATTTCAAGGATTTATAGCGAGTAGCAATCACACACTTATTACATCGTTGTCCACAAGGGAACTTAATACAATAATATGGCTTAAGGCCATCTAATAATAACAGCGGAAGGCTTGGAAAGCGAGTGAGTCCATCAACTCCAACGGCATCACCGAGTATAGAACCACAACCTAACATCTTACTCGTAAATGCGAAAAGTCTGCAACATGAAAAGTTGCAGCCCGAAACGGTCAAGACATGGAATAAGCTGGCAATGTAACACGTAAAGAGCAATGAATCAATGAGCCTACACTACATGCATATATGGCTGGTGGTAAGGCTCTACTGTTACATTTTTGCGAAAAGCCAATTTTTCCCTACATCAAAGGAATAATTTTATTTAACTATCATGGTGGTTGTTAAACATTGAAGATGGTTGACAGCATCCTCAATCCCAATTAAAAAGTACTCATTAAAAACCCAATACATTTATTTTAGAGGTAACATGTTGAGATTCACATGATAATCAAGTACTAGATACTCAAGATTTGTCCATAACCGGGGACACGGCTAATCATGATTAGTTTATACACTCTGCAGAGGTTTGCGCACTTTTCCCCACAAGACTCGATCGCCTCCGCTTGGTTCTCGCACTACATGGTGTTTGAGAAAGCGGATGACCGAGACATAGTCTTTCGTAAGCGCTTAGCACCTTACATGTGGGTAGACCGTACCAACCTACATCCCCTACATCAGCTAGTCTGCCTGTAAGAGTTCGCACAACTTAGTCAACTACGCCAGAGCCCATAATTGGCTTGTGGCTGCACACGGAAGTTTCTAGTTTGAATAATCTCATGATCCCTTAGAGCACGGGTGGCGGTCCAAGAAATACAGCAAATCCTGATAGAAACCAGGTGCCTCAATCCACCCAGATGTGTGTTTAGGTTGCCACCTTAAATAAACCATTAATTAACAATCTCACATCTGTCATGGATATTCACTCACCCAATCCACGTCTACTAGCATAGCATGGCATAATCAAGCAAACGTAGAAGTAACTCCCAAGGTTTCATAAGTAAAACAGTAATAGGTACTACCTCAATCTACTTCCCAATCCCACAATTTAATTAGATCCTAAACATGCAAGTGTTTGAGGGTTTGATCTAATGCATAAAAAGCTGGGTAGTAGAAAAGGTATGATCAAAGTGTTACTTGCCTTCTTGATGATCCATGAGTCCTAGAGATTCGAAATAACAAGCGGCGCACTCCGGGTGATCTAACGCAGACAAACAACAAGCATACAATAAGTACTCATCTAATGCACAGGGAAAATCTCGAATAAAAGATCTAACCAGATAGTTCAACTTAAGAACCCTGGTTGCAAAAGAATCAAATCAAATAAAGCATCGAAAGTCGGAACTCGAGAGAGAACGACTCGGTTTAGCAATCTGAAATTAGGTCAAAATTTCACAGTAGCAAAACTCTGTGAAAATAGGTTAGTCGAACGGCGGTTTCATCTGAAACTCCAGCGCTTGAATCACCGATTCCGATAAACGAGCAAGAAATAAAACAGTTTTGAAAATCAGATCTCAAATCAAATCGTAAAAATAACGGATTAATTCCTATTAAAAGAAAAACGACGAACGAGTTAAAAAGTGAGCGTTAGATTAGAATCTAATCTAACGAACATGTTCATTGAAGTGAACGGTTCGGTGGGACGTTCATAAATAAGAAAACCGAAAAACCAATCTAGGTTTTTAAAAACCGAACATATATTTTTTTTAAAAAACCGGATCGGGTTTTTTCGCGAAAACCGGATCGGCGGGCGGCGAGGTCGGCTACCTCCGGGGCTCTTTCACGGCGAGGTCCCGTGAGGCTCCGGGTGGCGGGGTCCCATGGTCGGAAGGCTCCGGGCGTGGGTTCCGGCGTCGGCGAGGGGCGGCGTCGGCGGCGGCTCATGGCGGCGGCGCTGCTTGGGGCGGCGGGTCGAGGTGAGGGAGAGGGGGGGCGGTTATAAAGGGGGGCGGTTTCCTTGGGGGGCGAGGAGGCCGGGTCGAGGCGGGACTCGGGCGGCGGCGGGCGATGGCGTCTTGGCGGCGGGAGTCCGGGCGGGCGCGCACGAGGGAGGAGGGAGGTGGGCTGCGGGCGCCGGGCCTGGCTGGCCGGGGCCGGCTGGGCCTCGGTCCAGGGGGGGGCCGGTTTTTTTTTTTTAAAATTAAAACAAAACGAATTAAATAAAATATCAAACGAACTCCAAATTAATTAAAACAAATTTTCCCCGGCTCCTAAAAATGAGTCGAACAAAATGAACTTTAAAAACAATATACTTGCATAAATTTTTTAAAATGCTCATTTTTGCCTAAGCAAAATAAATCTTCCAAAACCAAATTTGGTTTATTTATAATATCTTCATTTTTCCTAATTGCTTGGGAAAGTCATATTATTCCCTCTCTTGAGATTTTTATAGGAAAACTTTATGAAGATAATTTTAAATAAATCCAAATGATCCTATTTCCAAAATTTGAGAAATCCCAAATATGAAAATAATGAAACTTCCAACTCTCTCCGAGGGTCCTTGAGTTGCGTGAAATTTCTAGGATCGGAAAAATGCGAGAAAAATATGATATGCATGATGATCTAATGTATAACATTCCAAATTGAAAATTTGGGATGTTACAATAAGCTTAATCATGAACGTGTTGCAACACCCTCAAATGGGAATCCCTCACGCTTGCACATTACCTGAGGGCACAATAGGACATCACCAAAATAAAACATACAACTCATACTAATCTATATCATCAAACTACCCAAAGACAAAGGATATCTACTTAAAACATCATAGGATGGCAACACATCATTGGATCATAATATGTGGCATAAAGTACCATGTTCAATTAGTGATTACAGCGGGGTGCGGGAGAGTGGACCGCATAGAAGAGATGAGTATGGTGATGTTGATGAAGACGATCACCACGGCAATGATTCCCCTCCCAATGGCACCCCGGCGCCACCGAGAGAGAGGAGGAGAGGTTCTCCCCCTTGTGCTTCCTCCTCCATGGCCTCCCCCCTGGATGGGGAGAGGTTCTTCTTCTGGTCCTTGGCCTTCATGTCAATGATGGCCCCTCAGGATCCTCCTCCATGGCCTCTGGTGATGATGGCCCCTCCAAACAGGTGCCGAGAGGGCCTAGATTGATTTCTCGTGGCTCAGAGGCTTGCGGCGGCGGAACTTCCGATCTAGGTTAATTTCTGGAGGTTTTGGTATTTATAGGTGAGGTTGGCATCGAGAGCAAGTCAGGGGGACCCACGGGTAGTCCACGAGGCACAGGGGTGCGCCCAGGAGGGTGGGCACGCCCCCACCCCTGTGGGGCCCACGAGACTCCCCTCCGGTAGATTTTTGTTCCAGTATTTTTTACATTTTCCAGAAAAATTCTCCGTTGATTTTCAGCGCATTCCGAGAACTTTTATTTCTGCACAAAAACAACACCACGATAGTTCTGCTGAAAACAATGCCAGTCCGGGTTAGTTCTAATCAAATCATACCAAAATCATATAAATCAATAGTAAACATGGCATGAATACTTCATAAATTATCGATACATTGGAGACGTATCAGAGCATCACATGAGGCTTTGTAAGCACCACTTGACTTGTTGTGAAGCTCTTCTTTATCCTCGAGTGACATCTCATGAGCAACAATTCTACCAATGACTTCCATTGGCTTGCATTCTTTGTAGTTGGGCATCATTCGGATCAATGTGCACACGGTATCATATTTTCGATCCAAGGCCCTTAGGATCTTCTTGATGATGAATCTGTTCGGTCATCTCTTCACTTCCTAAGCCGGCAATGTCATTTGTGATGAGAGCAAGCCTAGAGTACATTTCAGCGACACCTTCACCATCCTTTATTTTGAACTTGTCAAGATGACTTCGAAGCACATCCAATTTGGATTCCTTGACAGAGTCGGTACCTTCGTGCATATCAATCAAAGTATCCCAAATTTCCTTTGCATTCTCAAGACGACCGATTTGGTTGAATTCTTCGGGGCACAATCTGTTGAAGAGGATATCGCAAGCTTGAGCATTGTATTGCAGCATCTTCAATTCTTCTGCGGTGGCTTCATGATTCGGTTCTCTCCCATCAAAGAATTCACCTTGCAAGCCAATACACACAATAGCCCAAACAGCGGGGTTATGTCCAAGAATATGCATTTTCATCTTATGCTTCCAACTAGAAAAGTTACTGCCATCAAAGTAAGGACCTCTACGGTGGTAGTTTCCCTCGCTAGATGCCATACTCTCCTAGGTTGTGAAACCAAGGCTATGATCACCAAAGCTATGGAAATCAAGGTAAATGGAGACCAAAGCTCTAATACCACTTGTAGGATTGAAAGTATGTCTAGAGGGGAGGTGATTAGACTACTTGACCAAATAAAAATCTAGCCTTTTCCCAATTTTAAGTCTTGCCAGATTTTAGCAAATTATCACAAGTCAAGCAATCAACCTACACATGAAAAATATAAGAGTATAATAGCGGAATGTAAATCATTGCATATGAAGGTAAAGGGAGGAGTTTGGAGGGAGCAAACGCAATGTAGACACGGAGATTTTTGGTGTGGTTCCGATAGGTGGTGCTATCGTACATCCACGTTGATGGAGACTTCAACCCATGAAGGGTAACGGTTGCGTGAGTCCACGGAGGGCTCCACCCACGAAGGGTCCACGAAGAAGCAATCTTGTCTATCCTACCAGGGCCATCGCCCACGAAGGACTTGCCTCACTTGGGTAGATCTTCACGAAGTAGGCGATCTCCTTGCCCTTACAAACTCCTTGGTTCAACTCCAAAATCTTGACGGAGGCTCCCAAGTGTCATCTAACCAATCTAGGAGACACCACTCTCCAAAAGGTAATAGATGGTGTGTTGATGATGAACTCCTTGCTCTTGTGCTTCAAATGATAGTCTCCCCAACACTCAAATCTCTCTCACAAATTTGGATTTGGTGGAAAGATGATTTGAGTGGAAAGCAACTTGCGGAAGGCTAGAGATAAAGATTCTTGTGGTTGGATTGGAATATCTTGGTCTCAACACATGAGTAGGTGGTTCTCTCTCAGAAAATGAATGCTGGAAGTGTAGGCACGTTCTGATGGCTCTCCCCATGAATGGAGGATGGGTGGAGGGGTATATATAGGCTCCACACAAAATCTAACCATTACACACAATTTACCAAACTCGGTGAGACCAAATAGTCAAACTCGGTCAGACCGATTTAGTTCAAAATGTGAACGTTAGGATTTTCAGTGGGACCGACATGTCAACTCGGTGGGACTAGTTTCATTAGGGTTAGGGCATAACGTAATCTCGACGAGAACGATTTCAGTAATAGGCAAACAGAGAGTTGGTCAGGCAAACTCGGTGGGACCGATCGCTCATTTCAGTGAGACCGAAACGTTACGAAAAGGAAACAGAGAGTTTGCATTGCGAACTCGGTGGGACCGATCACTCATCTCGGTTAGACCAAAATGTTACGAAGGGAAACAGAGAGTTTGCAATCCCATCTCGGTGAGACCGAGATCCCTATTGGTGAGACCAAACTGATTAGGGTTTCTGGCTATGGCTATGTCAAATGAACTCGGTGGCGCTGGATAGATCAAATCGGTGGCGCCGAGTTTGACTTTCGGTTTGGGACATATGTGGATATGAGAAAGTGGTTGAGGGATTTTGGAGCATATCACTGAGTATTTTGAGCAAGCAAGCCATTAAGCAACACCTCATCCCCTTTTAATAGTATTGGCTTTTCCTATGGACCCAATGTGATCTTTGATTGCTAAAATGAAAATGTAGAGTCTTGAGCTTGAGCCAATATGTGTCCTTAGCATTTTGAGGGGTCCACATCTCTAGTCCATGCCATGGCAATGATTCAACTTTCTGAAATGATCATCTTGAAAGAGTATTAGTTCAATGAGCTATTTGTTGTTAAGAATTACCAAAACCACCCAGGGATTAGTTGCACTTTTCGCATCACTGAAGTATTTCTGTCCGCGTGCCTTGAAGACTTGTTACACTTGAGGACTATGAATCCTCCAGCTGGTTAGGCGTCGCGTTCTGAGCATCCAAGAGCCATTATGGACCGCCAGTGAATGAAGTCTGTGAAGGTTTGGAAGTCTACCTTGAAGACTTACCAGAGTGATTGGGCGAGGGCTGGGTGTCCTTAGCTCAAGGGGAATAAGGTGAAGACGCGGTCTTCTGAGTTCAATCTCAGCCTCCCTAACCAGACGTACAGTTGTCACGGCAACTAGAACTGGTCTACCAAACCTTGTCTTCACCAAGCAGCTGGTTCTATCCCCCACTTTCTTTACTTTTTAGTTTGTCTTCGTGAAGTCATTGCTTGCTTGTCTGATTTGATTGTCTTCACTGTGTGAAGACTATTACCTGTTTGGCTTCATACTGTCTTCCATTCTGATCCACACTACCTAGCTGCTGATAGTCTTCGTGCTTTCTCAATACTGCTCATTGGACCATGGCTTGTCTAGTGTAGTCTATCTTCCGCTGCATATCAATAGGTTCATTTCATCTGTTTGTCTTCAAAGACCTCGTGTTTTGAAGACTCCTATAAAAATCGCCTATTCACCCCCTCTAGTCGATAACTAGCACTTTCAATTGGGGAGATCGATTTGCCTGTAGCACTGTAGACAAAGAGCCGTTTGGCCAAGTCTTCATACATGGGCTCTATAGCCCACTCCAAAAAAGCCCATGTGAAGGAGTTCGGCTGTTCGGTTGCACGGTTGGAAACGAAACCATTAGTAGTTACAAAGTTGCTAAAAAATGCTATTCGTTTTGCTGAATTGTACATGCGTGTGCATTTAAAAAAAACTGCTGAATGTGGCTTGAGTGTTGAGATGGAATAGCTGCATGTTAAGGTGATGTGGATATTGATGTGGATAGGTTGCATGTCAAGAGAAATGGGTTAGTGGGGATGAGCTATTTAGGTATTATTGATGAGTAGTGGAAGTAGTGTTTCATTCTGATGGCTCTCCTTGGGAGTAAGTGAGGTTGGAGTGGTATATATAGGCCCAACTCAGTGACACCGGACCAAAATCTCGGTGACACCGACTAGTGTAAACGATTCGAATGTTGGAGGTCTCGGTGAGACCGAATCAGAACATCTTGGAGCGACCGAAGTGCAATGGCGAGGGCAAGACCTTGTTTCTGTAGTCCCGATTGTTTTATCTCGGTAATTCCGAAATGAAGCAACTTCATCATAGAAACTTGGTCACGCCATCTCAGTGAGACCGAGATCCATACTTGTAGAACCAAAATGCTAGGGTTTGGCTCTGGCGGTGTGTGGTCAACTCTTGCTGAGTCTAGGATAGAGAATTTCGGTAGGACCAAGATGACACTTTAGGGTTTTGGACAGATATGGTGTGGAGAAAGTGGTTGAGAGTTTTGGAGCTATATCTCTAAGCTCTTGAGCAACAAGCTCATCAACAATACCTCATCCCCTTTTAATAGTATTGGCTTTCCTATAGGACTCAATGTGATCCTGGATCACTTAACCAAAAATGAAGAGTCTTGGAGCTTTGCCAATTCTTGTCCTTAGCATTTTGAGGGGTCCACATCCGCAAGTCCTTGCCATGCCAATGATTGTTCTTCTCTGAAATCTATTATCAATGAGCATAATATCAATTACTTATATGTTGTTATTAATTACCAAAACCACCCCGGGGATTAGTTGCACTTTCAGGGCTAGTTTGGTTGTTGGGGATGAAAAATCCTGGGTGGTAAACCCCCGATGTGGGATTTCCCTGCACATACGGGATCCCCTCCCACTATGTGAAAATACACTTTGCCATTTGTACACCAAGGGGAGGGAAGAGAAATCCCCGCAGGAAATACCAGAAGGGCACATGCCCATCCAATAGCACAAAATGTGTAAAAGAAAATTATCATTAGAATAAATAATCGCCACAAATAACTTCATTTTTTCTCACAATATTGTCATATAAATACCAGAATAATGTTTGTCCCTCTTTTCTAAAAAAGTTCAGGAAATTTGGGACTATTTAGTACATAAATTTGAATAAAAAAACTAAATACACAGTTCGCAAAAGATACAAATATTCAACTTGCATCCACACATGCATATAACCTTACATGTCAAAGTCCGACAAATAGTGCAACACCAATGATAAATATAGTTTGTTGACTATGTCTCAAAAGAGAAAATGGTAATTATGGTTACACGTTCAGCAAGAAACAATACTCTGTTCCACTAAAAACATCACAATTATGTGAACTATATCTATACTGAACTAGGAATAACTTCCACCGTCAACTTTTTGAACATTTCCATCGAGTTGTGGCAAGGAACCTGCATCACAAATAATTATTGAATTTTCGAGCATCAGTATAAGCATGAACTTTTCTGTTCTAGTGGTTACACAAATCTGACATCTGACCCGTTCTCTACTGAATAGAAAGAAAGCCACACATACCAACCCAAGAGGGTTATTCGAGCATGGAAAAATGTTGCTGATCCACCTGCAAGTTCGCTTATCCTTTTCAGATAAATAAACTCATGTAACTTAGCAAATAAAGCATCTTTGGACAGACATTTTCGCACTATAGGCGTGGTAATTTTTCTTCATTGCAGAATGTAAAAGATATATACTTTATAAAAATAAAAAGTATATCAGCCAGCTATAAGAAAAAAAATGCAAAGCTTCAAATTAGTTTCAACCGAGAACCAACTCGGATCATTATCCAGCAATGTTATTTTTAATCTGGACAAGCATTCCATATTTTCTATAGTAAACTGAATCATGTATGCTTGCTGGCATAGGGGAATTGGACTGCCGCAGATCCTTGGTTGGCATGTTTCACCGAGCAAGACGACACAATCAGAAACTCAGAAAAGAAATTGGGTATAGCTGATGCTTTCTTGATGTTTTTTCTTCTGAATTTTATTCTCCTGTAGAATGCCGAGCTTACTGATGTATAAAAGATCTTGATGAACACTACGTGAATAAAAACATGTGTGTTCTCCTGCCTTTGTGACCTTTGCAATCAACAACTTAACATGAACAGAGCATGCGATTTAGTAATGTTGCTTATGTTCAGAATGTAAAACTGAACATGCAAGACTGTCATCAGGATGTAATTGAGGCTCAAACCAGCAATTAATTGTCTCCAAATTTCTGAATTTGTTTGATTATCTACATCCCAGGTTTGGCAACAAGACACATGCACAAGTTTTTGCTCAGTTTTAAGAATTGTCACACATCCATACAAACAAGAGACCAAATTAAATATCGAAGAATCTAACATTTTTCCAAATGTGTGGCTCTTTTAGTCAGTTTTAAAAGAATGGCGTGTGTTTTGTCTTTGATACAGTAAAAAATTGCATGCTATGTACAACAAGTTAAAAAGCACAAGTTGTACAGAAGCCTCAAGCAGAGCAAGTGTACAACAAGTTGATAAAATAATGCTTAGTCATGGCATTTGATTTCACAAGAAAAGAATGCTTAGTTATGTAAGGTGCAATGTTGTGTACACTTTGTAATTCTATAATAATTTGTAGTGCACTGTGGCTAGAAGCCAGAGTACACTTGAAGCTACAAACTATGCAACAAGCTTGAAACTCCAACAACAAGAAGCAGAGTTGAGTTCCTAGCCATCAGACAAGACTGAAACTCCCAGCATTTGCCTCTCAAATTTGTATATAGAGTGAAAATTCCCAGCAGGGTAGATAGACATATGCTACTGTTTAGAATTGCATGATAAATTGCGAGAAGTTGAAGCTTAATTAGCTTCACATGGATAACATAAAAGAGTTGGGCATTTAGTTATGTACTAGGCTAGACAATCCAATATCCAGGCAAATGATGATAAGAAACCAAGAGTTGTGATGCCAGTGATTTTCTTCTTCACATTACCTATGTAGCTAAATAGATGTACTGGATTTTTTTGGTATTATCCTGCCCATGGAGTAATATGGTACTACGTCTGTCTCATCATCAATCACGATTCCTCAGCACCATAATATTCATCCAACCAACTGTTAATTGGAGTAGCTAACGGTCCTAGTAGTACAAAAAACATGAACAACTAGATGAACCAACTGACCCACAGTTCCGGTGCATATATATTTTTAGTGCGTAGCGGTAGTTTGACTACTACCCCATATATACCAGCCTTTTTCTCTCGCCTGTCCTGGAAATATATTTATGTCCTAAATTGTCTTCAATGGTTATTCTGACAAATAATGCAGGACTGGAACATCTTCGAATACAGAGTCTTATGCAAGTTATTACAATCAGTATGATGTTGTCAAGGTCATCCAAGTACTTACCCTTTCAGATGCATATACAGCTATATGTAGGAAAATAATGTAAAACCGGCCGCACTCGCTAGATGTATTTCGAACAAGAGGTCAAAATAGGTTAAAAATATCGATGCAAGCTATGCTCTACAACATTTGCAGAGCAGCTAAACAAGAAAAATAAATTCTCCTATTGAATTGGTGGTTCATGATCTGGGACGGTGAAGGCTTGAATCAGGTTAGATGAATACGTCCGCGAAACCGTCGTCGCCGTCACGGAGGATCGGAGCTTACGGCGGAGGGAGATCCGGGAAGGAGAACAAAGGCGGACGCGGTTCGCCGTCATTGCCGCTAGAGAGGCGGAGCTTGGGTCCTTAGCACTTGGAGGGAGGGGTCGGGGCGCCGCTTCACACCACGGAGGAGCTCGGAGGTGGTCGGGGGCGCTGGATCTTGGTCGACGGCGCTGTCGTTCGCTCGTCTCGCTCAAGCCGTGGGTTTCCTCCCCGAGCTCTAGGGTCATCGGTTTCCTCCCCGTGGAAAGGACGTGGGTCGGGCAGGGTTACCCCGAGAACGATGCAATCCAAATGGTCAGCTCGATTTCCCTGGGCCAACTCGGCCCGTGGTTCTCCGGCCCGGGGAAACAGTGGGGATCCCCCCGAGAAACCCTGCAACCAAACGATGCCTCAATCTCCCTATTTTTGGTAATTGATGACAACATATAGACCAAAGCTTCGACAAATGATATAATCGATGAAATACATCATCGCTTTGAGAAGTATGCAATAAGAAAGAGCTCCCCCTAAATTTGTGCATTATTATAAATTTGCGTTTGAATGCAAATGCACAATCGATTAGGATCATGGGTCACTCTTCCATGTCACATACGTACATCTTGGTGGAGCGCTCAAAATGATACGGTTGCAATGTAATCAGCACTCATCACCAAGTAAACAAGTGAATCATCATACAAATAACATATGGATAGATATATAAGCATAGCCTCAAGATACGATATGATCAAGCACAAAGTAATATAGTCTCACACAAGCATCAAACAAAAGTAGCACGAAACTCAAGAAAACCAAACGAGAAAAAGCAAGCACTGTCTCTCGAATCCCTAATTATGTATACTAGTTCTCCCCCTTTGGCAACAAGTACCAAAAAGTTTGAGTAAGTAAAGAGCTAAACGTCGCTCTGGGCTTGATCTGCAGCTCCTAGCGGTGAAGTCCTTTGACTTACAGCATCGGTGTGCATAGACGTCATTGGAGTAGAGATAAGTGTGTCTGTAAAGATCTCGGCTGATGTCTGCTAAGGTGGTGATGTAGAAACAGATGGAGGAACTGATGGAGCAACCGATGGTGCAGCAGCTGGAGCTGAGATTGTGGCTCTGGAAGTGACTGGCATGGCTGCTGACCTAGGCATGGTCTAGAACTGGGTAGTAGTGGGAAGTCATGTGCCATGGTGCTCGTCATCACTACTAGAGTGGGCTCTTGCCTCATCAACATCCCTCTTCAGATTCTCCATAGTGGTCTGTCCCTGTGACCTTGACATCTAGATCATGAAACTTTGTTTCAATGATCCTCTCAAAGCTCTCCTGATTCTTCACAATGTTGTGCATGCTCTTCTCAATCCTCTGATTAGCTCTAAGGAGGTAGTTCATTTGACCATTCTTGGTCTTGAGCATGGGAGTGGTGGTAGCACTTGGCTTTGTAGTCCTAGTAGCCTCTGCTTCTGCATGTGTTGCAGCCGAGGTGGGATGGGAAGGGTCCACCAATACAAAAAAAGGACACATGCGTGACATTTTGGCCGAAGGAATTTTTTTCTGTCATGCTTATGACACTTCTATGATGATAATTGTGACAAAAGCACGTATCATCATAGATGTGTTGGGCTCCTACTTTTATGACAAAAAATGGGCTTTTCATCCTGGGCGGGCCGGGGACGCACCTGCATGACATTCTTTGGGCTGTCCATGTTGGAAAAAATCATGGCAGAAGCAAGGGCGAGGAAAATATCGGGGAGTTCCCGGTTACGGTGGGTGGTCTGGGGCCGAGCGATGCACGGAGGTTTGCGCGTTTTTCTCGTACACGTACACGCTTGTGTGCAGCGAGGCGTTGGGCTCTAATTGAACCCGAGTGAGGCATTCACTTACTGAACCCGAGCGACTGCACTAGCTACACGTGTTATTGAACCCGAGCGATCGATCCCTTGGCTGTTAACTGAACCCGAGCGGTTCCTTCGCTACTACTGCTAACTGAAGCCGATCGAACCTACCTCTTGATGAATAGTGACCATTGTTGGGGGTTGGATGAACATGACCCCGATTGAGGAGGCCGCCACACACACCCGAGACGGTTGGGGGTGGATGAATAGGACCCCGTGGAGGGCTGGTTGAACATGACCCCGCGGAGGACTGGTTGAATAGTAGCCGGTGGAGGCTGGATGAACAGTAGCCCGTGGATGAATAGTAGCTGGTGGAGGCAGGCAGGAGGAAGGTTGCGTTGGATGAACAGTAGCAGGTGGAGGCTGGAGGAAGTCAACGATGGATGAATAGTAGCCCATGGAGGCTGGAGGAAGTCGATGGTGGATGAATAGTAGCCCGTGGAGGCTGGAGCGAGGCAGTAGACGGTGAATGAACAGTAGTCTGTGGAGTCCCGTTTTGGCCTCCCAATGAACAGCATCCCATTTCAACCGTAGGTGCTCTACCAGAAGTTTGTTTCCTTCATTTTGCGGTAGGCCACACCCCTCCCGATCAATAGGATCATGTTTTGACTGTACCGGTCAAACAGAAGGCCGTTTTCTTCGTACTTTGGTACGCCAGACCCTGTTTCGGCTGTTCCGCCCAAGCCGGTTGCGTCCCGATGAACACGACGCATTTCGACCCAGTATGTTTCCTCCTGATTAACACGACACTGTTTCTCCGCTCCGACCCAGCCGGTTGGCTGCCGATTAATAGGACGCCGTCGATGTACGCGTTCGAGACCCCGCCCGTATGTACGTAAGTAGTTGTATTTACTTTCTTGCAGTGTGGCTGTACGTATGTGTACACGATATAAAATAAACTGCCTGAACAGCTACCGCTCCTTACTGGGCCACGGTTCATCGTGGCAGAAAGACAGATGGACCGGTATGTATGTACACGCTTGCGACTAGAATGATAACGCTACGTATGCTTCGACCGGGTGGGTCCCGACTGTCAGGGAGGATAAGGAGGCACTTCCTTGCGTGCGAAGATATTGATGGTGGGTCCGAGCTGATAGGGGAAGGATACTTTTGCACGTAATAAGGAGGCACTTCCTTGCGTGCGAAGATGTAGCTAGTGGATACATCTGTCAGCCTCACCGTGTACAATCCTCTTCCGATGGCTGTTGTTCATTGACCACGTTGACCACACCGCGCGGACAACACCCACGCAGTGGACAATGGTGAGGAAGGGAACGCCGCGGAGCCTGGGAACACGGAGAGGGTAGTATGATGGTTGACTGGTTCGGCTGCGGTGTGAAGCTGCCGTCGCCACAGAATAACAGGGGGTGTGGGTGAGTAGAGGGATGGCATGGCCATCGATGGGAGTAGTAGGGGGCGTTGAGGCTATCGGCGTTCTGGGAACGGGGGTCCCTAGACTTGCCTGCCTGCGGCGTGGCTCAAAGGGGGGCCCATCACGGCCCATCTTCATCAACACAAGCTCAAGACCCTCGCGAGGGGCCAAGCCTCGCGGGGCGGACGACAGGGAGCTTCCTCAGGCACGGCCTCATCAGGCTGGCTCGCGAGGAGGCGGAGAGATCAAGGCGGGGTACCTCACGAGGTGCCCATGACGCAAGCCATGACGACCAAGGGTGCCAGGCGGGCGCCAGCCCGCGCAGTGTCCTCCTTTCTCTTTGGTGCAAAGGGAGCAAGCGCAGGCGAGAGCATCAAGCAAAGGCATCCATTTCGGTGCAACAAGACCAAGACCAGCCCAACGGCAGGAAGGAAGTCATTGTGGAGCCCAAGCCGGTGTCACCACCAGAGCCTTTGGCAGGCGAGGACCAACTTTAGTCAGGATAAGTGTACCAGATGTTCCCTTTCAAAATGGCCAATTGTTGGCGCCCTTCCCGCTCAATATTTGGGGAAGAGGCCCAGGGCCTTTGCCTATAAATAGGACTAGCCTCCCACATGGTAGAGAGAGAAGGGATCTGGCATCTAAAAGAGAGAGAGAGAGAAGGAGAGGAGCGACTGAACTCCTCCTAGCAGTTCATCGCCCGGCCAAGAACAAACCCTCGCGAGGCTGTTCTTCCTTGTATTGTTCATCACCATCAGCCCAAGAGGCAATCCACCACACCACAAACTAGAGTAGGGTATTACACCACAATGGTGGCCCGAACTAGTATAAAGCTTGTGTCTCTTGTGTTGTTCCTTTCGTAGTTTAGATCCAAGCAAGGCGGCGGGGTGTAGGTAGGTAGAGGGCGAGATCTCCGCGTGCACCCCAGTGTTCGAACCTCAAGGGTCTGCCGGAACCCGAAATCCGACATTTGGCGTGCCAGGTAGGGGTGTACCGGAGTTTTCCCTTCCGCCACCGCTGCGACCCGCCTCGCGATGAGCAGCCGCGCCCGCTCCGCCGCCGGCCACAATGGGGCGAGGCTCCGATCCTGGCCCCAGCCTTGCAACGGGTGCGTGGCGGACAAGTTCAAGCCGACGACGCCGCCAAGGCCATAACGGCGCGACCGATCCACTGGCCTTCCTGGCGTCTGAGGAGGCCGTCCTCGGCCGGAGGCGACGACAGGTCATGGCCAACTGGCTTCCCATGGTTTCACCGGCGCTCCGCATGGCTGCTCCACTGCCGGCGGCCTCCGTGGCCTCTTGGGAAGAGCTGCGCGGCCTCTTCCTCACCCACCACACTGCGCCGGCGCCCCCGGTCGTCGCGGCCCTCCTGGGCGGCTCGCAAGCGCCGCCCTCAAGTCACAACGTCAAGCCATTCGTCCGCCGGGTCGGCGCCGCCTCCACGTGGCAGGGAGCCCCCCGGACCGGCCGTCGCCCAAGGCCAGTCTGACCTTCAGCTTGTAGGACCACCCCTCCAACTCAGCCTGCTCGGGTGCGCTCCCCATCTGTGCACCCCGGCATCGCCAGTGGCCGTCACCAGACTCTCATCGACGGCGGCGCTGGCCTCAACGTGCTCTCGCTGAGGCCTTCAACCTCCTCTCGTGCATACCCCGAGCGGCAGCCAGCCGCCCTTCTCGAGGCGTCGGGGGTGGGTCATCCAGCTCCTTGGGACAGATCCGGCTCCCGGTAACTTTTGGCACCTCGACAACTTCCGCGACGGAGTCGGTCGATTTCGACATCGCCCCATCGGCCTCCCCTACAACGCCATCCTCGGCTACCCAGCATCGCCCAATTCATGGCGCGACTCACTTAGCGTACAACCTCATGAAGATGCCAGAGCAACGGTGTCCTCACCGTGCGGGGACACCGGAGATCTTGTGCGAGTGCTCAAGCTTGCCTTCAGGACAGCGGCGCCAGCACAGCCCGCCGACGCGGAGACCCCTGAGCCCAAGGGGGCTGCACCAACCAAGAAGAAACAGTTGTTCACCCAAGACAAGGCAGAGACCAAGCAAATACCCGTCGACGAGGACGGGTCCACTGACACCACTTTCACCATAGGCGCCAACCTCGAGCCCGAGCAGGAGGAGGCCCTGGTCAAGTTCCTGCGCGCAAACAAGAAGGTATTCGCCTGGGAGCCTGATCAGTTGGTGGAGATCCCTAGGGGCGTAATCGAGCATCACCTCCACGTATGCCCCAACGTACGCCCCGTGAAGCAGAAAGCGAGGCGGCAGTCCACTGAAAAGCAAGCCTTCATCGTCCAGGAGACCCGCAAACTAGAAGCCGTTGGGGTCATTCGCGAGGTCCGATATCTGGATTGGTTGGCCAACCCCGTCAAGCAGCCAAAGAAGGGAGGGAAGGAGCGCATGTGTGTCGACTTCACCAACTTCAACAAGGCATGCCCGCAAGATCCGTTCCGCTCCCTCGCATCGACCGGATCGTTGATTCCACCACCGAAAAGTGCGACCTGTTATGCTTCTTGGATGCCTTCTCCGGGTATCACCAGATCAAGATGGCGGTAGAAGACGTGGAAAGACGGCCTTCGACCTGTGTGGGGTGTACTTGCTACGTGCATGCCATTCGGGCTGCGCAGCGCGGGCGACCTTCCAGCCGTGATGCACATCACCTTGGGTCCGCAGCTGGGAAGAATGTTGAGGCTTACGTCGATGACATTGTGGTGAAGTCTCGGGAGGCCGTAACCACGATACAAGACCTAGTGGAAACCTTCATGAGCCTCAACGCAGTGAACCTACGGCTCAACCCGAGAAGTGTGTGTTTGGAGTCCCCTCGGGCAAGCTCTTGGGCTTCCTCAGATCCCACCGAGGCATCGAGGGTAACCTGAAAAAGGTCAAGGTGGTCGAGGACATGAGCCCGCCAAAGACCCTCGTGGAAATGCGAAGCTCACTTTGGGCGCGTGATTGCGCTTAGGGCGCTTCATCTCCAAGTTGGGGAACGAGCTGCCTTTCTTCCGACTAATGAAGAAAAAGGGACCCTTTGAATTGACCGATGAGGACGACAAGGCGTTTCAAGATATCAAGAGGTACCTAACCAGCCCTCCGGTCATGGTGGCCCACGCCCGCAGGAACCCCTGGTGCTCTACCTCGCCGCCACTCCCTACTCTGCCAGCGCAGCTCTGGTGGCAGTTAGGGAAGAGCGTCAAACCAAAACCACAAAGACAGCCCAGTCAAGGCAAAGTAGGAACAAGGAAGACCCACGAAACCACTACCACGGCCGAGAAGGATCAGCCGCAGGGGAGCGCATCGGGAACGGAAGAGGTCCCTCCCGGACTACCAGCCTCTGAGGCTCCATCGCCTCAGGAGGCGCCACGGTCCCCAGAGGGCGCCATCGACACTGGCGCTCCAAACCTCATTGAGCACCCAGTGTACTTCGTCAGCACGGTGTTGCGGGACGCGAGGGCACGGTACCCCATGCCTCAGAAACTCCTCCTCGCGCTACTGGTGGCCTCGCGCAAGCTGCGGCACTATTTTCAGGGTGACCCCATCAAGGTCGTCTCAGCATACCCCTTGGAAAGGGTGCTCAGGAGCCCCAACTCAGCCGGAAGGGTCGCTGAGTGGAACATTGAACTGCAGGCGTTTCAGCTCGAATTCAGCAGGACCAGAGTCATCAAGGGGGCCGCATTAGCGGATTTTGTGGCGGAATGGACGGAGGCACCGGGCCTCAAGGCCGACGAGGATCGGTCCCTCTCCCCGGGAAGTGAAGCGCCAGAAGGCTGGGTCATGTACTTCGATGGGGCATTCTCCAGGCATGGCGCTGGGGCTGGGGCGGTGCTCATATCTCCCACTCAGGACAAGCTCTACTACGCTGTGCAGCTCTGTTTCCAGCAAGGTGAAAAGGTCTCCAACAACATAGCGGAGTATGAAGGTCTAATAGCGGGCTTGAAGGCCGCAGCTGCCCTAGGGGTGAAGCGCCTTACCATCAAGGGCGATTCGTAGCTCCTCATCAATTTCTCCAACAAGGTGTACGAGCCAAAAGATGAGCACAAGGAAGCCTACCTTGCGGAGGTCCGCAGGATGGAGAAGCAGTTCTGGGGGTTGGAGTTGCAAGATGTGCCTCAAGGCACCAATCAGGAGGCCGACGACATCGCCAAACGAGCATCCAGGCGGTTACCTCAGGAGCCTGGCGTGTTCAAGGAGCGGCTTTTCAAGCCCTCGGCCATGCCATCACTATCGAACACGGCGCAGCCTCGGGAGGAGCTCCCCCAGCCACCTGCCTCAGGAGCTCCGGTCTGTGGCCCGGCCTCAGGAGCGTGCCTGCTCCTGACGATGGAGCCTCAGGAGGGGTGCTGGATCACAGAGCTCCGGAGCTACTTAACGCAAGGGACCCTGCCGGAGAAGGAGGAGGAAGCGGAGCGCGTGGCACGGCAAGCCACAGCGTACTGCATCAGGGATGGAGAGCTCTATCGGAAGCGACCGAATGATATGTCACTACGCTGCATCTCCAGGGAGCAAGGGAAAGAACTGCTGGCGGATATACACGGTGGAGACTATGGGCATCACTCGTCATCACGAACCCTCGTGGGCAAGGCATTCCGGAGCGGTTTCTATTGGCCTACTGCGCTCAACGACACCGTCGAACTAGTGAAGGCTTGCGAAGCCTGCCAATTCCATGCCAAGCAGATCCATCAGCCAGCAGGAGGTCTGCAAACTATACCCCTCTCGTGGCCATTCGCGATGCAGAAATTTGGATATCACAGGCCCGTTCCTCGGCGCCCGAGGCTATCGCTACCGCTACGTCGCCATGGACAAGTTCACCAAGTGGGCTGAAGTGGAAGCCGTCCGCACCATCCCCGCAGTTCTGCGGTCAAGTTCGCCAAGGGCATCGTGAGCGGTTCGAGTGCCGAACCGCATCATCACCGACAACGGTTCGCAGTTCACCAAGAACCTCTTCAAAACATACCGTGCTAACACAGGAACGCAGATATGCTACGCCGATGGCGCACTTCGGCAACGGCCAGCCGAAGCGGGCTAACGCAGAGGTCCCGAGGGGCCTCAAAACCGTGACATTCAAGAAGAAACCGAGGCCTGCGGCAGAGGTTGGTACGACGAGCTTCAGTCTGTGCTGTGGTCCATCCGCACGACCATGACCAAGCCAACTGGGGAGACCCCGTTCTTCCTGGTCTACGGAGCCGAAGCGGTCCTCCCTCACGAGGTTAGACGTCGTTCCGCACGGGTCCTGGCGTTCGACGAGGCGCAGCAGGACGCCATGCGGGGGACGGACCTCGTGCTGGGGGAGGAGCGTCGTCGAGAAGCTACGTTGCGAGCGGTGAGGTACCAACAAGCACTGCGACGATACCATTGCCGCAACATCCGCCCCAGAACTCTTGAGGTAGGGGACCTCGTGCTCAGGCGGGTTCTCTCCAGGGAGGGACTGCATAAGCTCTCTCCCATGTGGGAGGGCCCATTCAAGGTTGTTCATGTTTCCAGGCCGGCTCAGCGCTTGGAGACTTAGGAGGGTGCCATCCGAGCGCGTGGAACATCCAGCACCTTCGGAGGTTTTACCCTAAAAGTCCCAGAGCCTGTGAAGAAGGCGAATGCCTGTGAAGCTTATCTTTTTGGAAAAGGCCCAGAGCCTGTGAAGAAGGCGAATGCCTGTGAAGCTTATCTTTTTGGAAAAGGCCCAGAGCCTGTGAAGAAAGCGAATGCCTGTGAAGCCTATCTTTTTGGAAAAGGCCCAGAGCCTGTGAAGAAGGCGAATGCCTGTGAAGCTTGTCTTTTTTGGAAAAGGCCCTGAGCCTGCGAAGAAGGCGAATGCCTGTGAAGCTGTCGCGTTTTGGAAAAGGCCCAGAGCCTGTGAAGAGGGCCAATGCCCGTGAAGCTTGCTTCCCCCAAGAAAGGCCCGGAGCCTGTGAAGAAGGCCAACGCCTGTGAAGCTCGCCGCCCGTGACACTCTCACGTAATAATGAGTTGGGGCTGTACACACCCCGAAGTCTCAGGAGCGCCGGCCTCAGGCCCTGGGGCTCCCTCCCACGCCCAGTGGCAGCACTTAGCTCCACGCTGGTGAGAAGACGTCGAAGACTAGATTAGGTGCCGGACGCGGCTTTTTCATTTGCTTTCTGCAGTTGGCTTGTTCATTCTCATTTGAAGTTTTATCGAAGCTGTTGTCGTTTTGGATTTGTGGCTCTACGACCTTTCGCCCTCCTACCTCGATTTCTCTCAGAAGGTCTCGCGAGGGGCAGCCTGGCGCCCTCGCTGAAAGTGTTTTCTGCCCTCATCGTTCAAGGTTTCCCAGCTGGGTCCACCACAGAGCACCCCTCCATTGCGTGCCTCACGGGCACCGCGACACCAACACAGGACTGGGTCGGTGCCCCTCACGGCCGAGGCTGGGAACTACCTACAGCAGGCGTCTTGGCTCGAAGGCACGATACCTGGGAAGAGCGTAAAGCAGTACAATGATTAACGACGAAAGTCCAAACACGCCCATCGGGCCCCACACTACTGTCTTTCTACGCAGGAAAAAGAAAAAGGAAGAACAAATCAGGCGCAGCTCGCCCGACACCAGCCCGCAGGGAAGAGTCGAGCCGCCTCTGGGGCTCAGGCGGACTCCCTCTCGCGCTTCACCGAGGCGCGACAGCGGGCGGACCCGCTACCACCCTCCAAGCAGGCACGGCGGCGTGGGGGCTGATCGCGGCCGCTGCTGTAGGAGCCGCTGCCCGAAGAAGCATCGATGAAGCTCGAGGAGCCCTGAGCGCCGCCGACCACGCATGCGCTGTCTTCTCCGTCATCGCCGGGGCTGGGCCCCCGGCCGCGATCGTCGTCCTCAGGGCAGCACCCAGCGCGGCGACCATCCTCCCCGAACACCCTCACGTAAAGGGTGGCGTCACCGTCGAACTTGAAGTGCAGGGTGCACCTACGGCTCAGGCCACGCGCGCGGGCAAACGTCTGCCAACCGCGAGTCAGGGCCAGGCTCCCAGCCGCGGAGACCTCCAATGAAGCCCAGGAGGCCCGACTGCAGCAGCCTGCCCCGCCTGGAGCCAGAGGCCGCCCGGGGCGCCAGCCGGGAGCTCACCTGGGAGGAAGCGAGGAATCTGAAGCCGGGTGCAAGTCGGCTCCGCCGACCACACAACGAACTCCGGCAACACCTCCGCAGCGCGGAAGCATGGCCTAGGGGGTCGCACGGCCGTAGCGCACCCCGGCCATGACTGGCGTCCATCACCATGGCGGAGATCACCTCTGCGGCCACGGGAGTCGCCGTGGGAGCCACAGGATGTTGCGAGGGCGGCCTCGACCGGCGCTTGGGCGGGGAGGCAGGCTCAACTGGCAGGCCTTCCCTTCTGCGGCCGAGAACTTCCTCGGTGGAGCCATGAAGAAGGAGGAGAAGCAAGAGGGACAGACCGGAAGGGCACGCGCCGTTGCATTTAAAGCCGTGAGGAGGCCAACGCCGCCTCCACAATCGCAGTAATCATGAACCGCTTTGCACTGCGAGGACTTGTCAATTCATGCAGCTTGCCGAGGCATCATGGGGAAGTGGAGACGCCCACGCCCAATCAACCGCCACGTGGCGCCCAAGGCCGCAGCTGTTAGGACCAGCGCCAAGGCTTGCCCCTTCGCCTCTGCTCGGCCAAGCCCGGGCGCACCTTGGGCCCGGGGCTATTGTCGGCGTTACGGGAACGGGGTCCCAGACTTGCTCGCCTGCGGCTGCGGCATGGCTCAAAGGGGGCCCATCACGGCCCATCTTCATCAACACAAGCTCAAGACCCTCACGAGGGCCAAGCCTCATGAGGCGGATGACGAGGAGCTTCCTCGAGCACGGCCTCATCAGTGGCTCGCGAGGAGGCGGAGAGATCAAGGCGGGGTACCTCACGAGGTGCCCATGACGCATAGCCATGACAACCAAGGGTGCCACGCTGGCCCACCGCAGTGTCCTCCTTTCCTCTTTGGTGCAAAGGGAGCAAGCGCAGGCGAGAGCATCAAGCAAAGGCATCCATTTCGGTGCAACAAGACCAAGACCAGCCCAACGGCAGGAAGGAAGTCATTGTCGAGCCCAAGCCGGCGTCACCACCAGAGCCTTTGGCAGGCGAGGACCAACTTTAGTCAGGATAAGTGTACCAGATGTTCCCCTTCAAAATGGCCAATTGTTGGCGCCCTTCCCGCTCAATATTTGGGGAAGAGGCTCAGGGCCTTTGCCTATAAATAGGACTAGCCTCCCACAGGGTAGAGAGAGAAGGGATCTGGCATCTAAAAGAGAGAGAGAGAAGGAGAGGAGCGACTGAACTCCTCCTAGCAGTTCATCGCCCGGCCAAGAACAGACCCTCGCGAGGCTGTTCTTCCTTGTATTGTTCATCACCATCAGCCCAAGAGGCAATTCACCACACCACAAACTAGAGTAGGGTATTACACCATAATGGTGGCCCGAACTAGTATAAACCTTGTGTCTCTTGTGTTGTTCCTTTCGTAGTTTAGATCCAAGCGAGGCGGCGGGGTGCAGGTAGGTAGAGGGCGAGATCTCCGCGCGCACCCCAGTGTTCGAACCTCAAGGGTCTGCCAGAACCCGAAATCCAACAGAGGCCTGAGCGGCAGCACAACCGGCCACGAGAGGTAGGAGCACGCGGTGGTTTGGACGGCTGGAGCAAGAAAATTAGAGGTTGAAGAAGCAGGACGACCGTTGGATGTTAACAATCCAACGATCACTGGTGATAGAGTTGTTTGTTGACTAAGTTGACAAAGCCCTGCGTACGCCTCAACTTAGTAGGGCGACAAGTCAGCCTCCAAATCTGGTGGGCCCCAACTGTCATGGGGAGCACTTGTTATTTCTTGCTTAATAAGGAGGCACTTCCTTCCATGCAAAGATATAGCTGGTGGGTCCCAGCTGTCATGGGTAGGATTAATTATTTTTGGCATAATAAGGATGTACTTGCTTGCGTGCGACCATGGACCATGTGGGTCCCAACTGTCAACCTCTTCATGTACATCCCTCTTCCGATGTTGTCGTTTGTTAACAACGTTGACCACGCCGTGCTAAGAACACCAATGCGATGAACGGCGGCGAGACCAAGGAAGGGAATGACCCGGAGGTGGCGAAGCCACATCAGTGGAGGGATGTGGGTGAGTAGAGGATGGCCTGGCCACCGGTGGGAGTAGTAGGGGGCGGTGAGGCCCGCGCGACAGCACAGCCGGCCACGGGAGGCGGGAGCAGGCGGTCGCGCCGGCGCTGGATTTGGCGGCTGGAGCAAGAAGACCAGAGATTGAAGAAGCACGACGGCCGTTGGATTGACATCCAACGGTCACGCCTGCTAGAATCGTTTGTTGACGTATATAATAAGTTAAAAAAATCTTGCATACACGTCAACTTAATAGGCCCACAAGTCAACCCATTCCCTATTTTTTTTTAATAATTTACAGTTCATTGCAACTTCTTATGCAATTTATTGCAGTCAGTTTTTTTGTTGGCCAGGGCCAGGGTTAAAAATTTAAACAAAATTTCACATATTTCGGTGGGGTCCAAACTATTTTTAATACCGAATTGTCGAGCCATATTTAAATTACTTTGAAGATATATTTAAATTAGGTTAAAGTCCAGTGAAATTGGAATCTAAAAATGTGAGAAAAAAAATCAGAAATTTGAAAGTAATTGCCAATTTGTCGTGTGTTTTTTATATTTACAGCCCATTTCATATTACTTTTAAGATTTGCAGCCGTCTTGAAAGAGTTGCAGCCCAGCAGGGCGGAGAAAAATAAGTAGGCCTAGATTAGGTATTCTTCAGAAAAAATAAACTGGGTTAGTCATGTGGCGAACGTAAATAGAAGCCTGGGCTAGATGGGCGACAACCCAGTTGAAACCCTGCTCCGTCTCAACAATAACAAAAAAAAATACCGCTCGAGCAGCTATGTCCCATGTGTCAGCCGATCTTGTGTTGTTCTCTTGTCTATTGACTATACGTTGACAATGTCATGGGTCCCAGATGTCAGCAAACCACTAGGAGGAAGCATTTTGTTTTTCTACATGCTAACGGTGGAGTATGTAATAAAAATTAGGAACTTGCTTGCGTACGGCCATGGACATGGTGGGTCCCTACTATCATCCTCTCCACGTACAATCCTCTCCCGATTCCACTTGTTTGTTGACCATGTTGACAACACGAGATGGCGTCGCCGCGACGAGCACACCAAAGCGCGCGGAGGACGACGGCGAGGCCTCGGACATCAGCGCTAACAATTTAGGAGACGGTGGAGCGGCGATGCGTGCACTGAGGCGCAGCCAGCCGTGGGAGGCGGAAGCAGGCGACCCGCCGGTGCTAGTTTGGTTTTGGCGGCTGGAGGAAGAAGATACTGAAGAAACACGACAGACTGTAAAAGCAACATGAGTACTTAACAACCTTAACTAAAACCAGTAGGAGCACTTAACAACCATAGCTGAAAGTAGTATGAGTACTTATATAGGTTCAACCATACAAAGCACGCATCAAAAAGTGCTACTTTGCCTAAAGTTAACCAAGGGTGAGGCCACCAAGCCCCAGGACAAGGCCCAGGCGCCACCCCGCGCATCCACAACCTTTTGAAAGCGGCTTCATCTTGCAATGTGGACAATAAACAGGATATTCGCTTTAGAGCCATGGAAAAGCATGAGCGTAACCTTCTGTCCTATTCTCCAAGATGGACGGGCCTTCATTATTTGAGACCACCCATGAATAAGTATCTTTTCACCTCCAAGGGAAATGGAGTAGGTCGACATAAACATCATGTTGTGACCAAGCGCAAGTCTGACCCGACCATGGTTAGGCATCTGTATAGGAACAATAGAATTGGGCAGTTTCTGTTTCAAGAAGATCACAGTTGTAAAACTGTGTATAAGCAAGAGTTTATGAACAACATATATAAAAGAAAATAGCTCATACCATAAGTTTCTTGACACAGTTGGACCTGTCCAACGAGTGCACCAGTGGCACACATATCCCACGTGGCCTTCCACCATTGGAACGCCTCACAAGGACCTGAAGACGATCAATAAAGTGTAGGAACTGGTGGATGTCGTCCCAGTCAACTTTAGTGCCATCAGCAATAGTCGAGTTCTTATAGAATAACAAACGAGTAGTGTGCTGAACTTTGAAATAACCTACACGTGCCACCAATTATAAGAAATATTAGTTAGAACTAGCATCTTCATGAGAGAAGGGAATCACAAATCGTTGCTACTTCTAAAGTCAAATTGTGATTAGTTAGACATAATAGGTGGATTAAGAAGCAATCGAGGCAACATGCAAGAACCAGATACAAAACTAACATGGATGAACTACTGGAACAACGTCGGGGTGGAAGATCACAGTGAAGATGACACCAGCTTCTGCTATTTCCATCAACATTAAATGCGCCAACTTTCACCAGTAACACTTGAGAAAGTTTATCCAAGTTCGGCCATAAAAACAGCGATCTTCTTGGTTCATGAACCCAACTTGGAACTTATATCCATGGATTGTCTTCAATGTGACCATTAAACCGGTGTATTCAGTTATGGCAAGGCCGACCATCTTGAGTACATGTGTTCTGGCAGAGCAAGGTATGCACTGCAGGAAAAATAATATGAGAATACAATGTATTCGCTATCCAAATCTAGAAATAATTTCCTCTTTCATGTCATTGTTGACCATGGTACTAGTACCTTTTATCCAAACATAGCAATCCAAATTTCCAAATTAGTCGACAGCATGTTCAAAAAACCCCACCCTCCCTGGATAAAAAGAGGATTATAGGAACCTACTGTGCGCGTTTTAAAATCCTGTGTTAGGATGAGAAGGAACAAGTGTGGCGTCTCGCCGAGGGCGCAGAAACCTGTAGGGTCCTCGCACTTTGGGCACTATAAATGAAACACACTAGATTCAGTAGGAAGAAAAATGCATCAACGGCGGCGGCTGCCATCCTAGGATTACCCGTGACCAAGGGACTAGGATTTATCGAGGATGGATGACTAATTCTTACCTGGTTCTCCATGAGAAAACCCTACGCAATCGCCGAGAGAAGGTTTTATCTGAACAAGCAGACGAGGGAGAAGGGGATTCAGGCCTAGTGAAATATTGTTGCTTCGTCTGTCTAGCTTACTACTACTGTTGGAAAGGTGGGGTTTTTTTGTCATTTGATGCCTCATTGGGCATTACTGCGGTGCTATGACCGGGGTGAGTCTACCGTGCAGTTGGGTACCCTAATTTGGTGCATGGCACGTGGACCCCATTGTCGGATGCCCCGCATATCAACGAATGGAAGTAGAAAGGCAGGAGTAACTAGTTACACATAAATATTTTTTGATAGAGAGATACTCCCTCTGTAAACAAATATAAAAATATTTTATATCACAACTTTATACATAAGAAAAATCAAGGGGAATATATATAACATATATGGGGGTTCAGATGAGAATATAACACTTAGATAGGCTAACGGTTCTGGATTTTGGGCCACAAGCCGGTGGGCCTGCATGTTTGGGCGGCCATGTGTTCTAACTCACCGCATTTCATATTGCAAGCGATCGGTACGGTGCTATTTTTAGATGTTGTCGCAAGGCGAATATAGAAAATTAAATAGAGCACGACAACTGTTAGAATGAAATCGAACGATGATACGTCTCCAACATATCTATAATTTATGAAGTATTCACGCTATTATATTATCTGTTTTGGATGTTTATAGGCTTTACTAAACACTTTCATATTATTTTTGGGACTAACCTATTAACTGGAGGCCCAGCCCAAATTGCTGTTTTCTTGCCTATTTCAGTGTTTCGAAAAAAAGGAATATCAAACGGAGTCCAAACGGAATGAAACCTTCGGGAGAGTTATTTTTGGAACGGAAGCAATCTAGGAGACTTGGAGTATACGTCAGTGAAGCAACGAGGTGGCCACTAGGCAGGGAGGCGCGCCCCCCACCCTCGTGGGCCCCTCGTGGCTCCCCTGACCGACTTCTTTCGCCTATATATATCCATATACCCTAAAACCATCGGGAAACAGAATAGATCGGGAGTTCCGCCGCCGCAAGCCTCTGTAGCCACCAAAAACCAATCGGGACCCTGTTCCGGCACCCTGCCGGAGGGATCCTCACCGGTGGCCATCTTCATCATCCGGTGCTCTCCATGACAAGGAGGGAGTAGTTCACCCTCGGGGCTGAGGGTATGTACCAGTAGCTATGTGTTTGATCTCTCTCTCTCTCTCTCTCTCTCTCTCTCTCGTGTTCTTGAGGTGGTACGATCTTGATGTATCGCGAGCTTTGCTATTATAGTTGGATCTTATGATGTTTCTCCCCCTCTACTCTCTTGTAATGGATTGAGTTTTCCCTTTGAAGTTGTCTTATCGGATTGAGTCTTTAAGGATTTGAGAACACTTGATGTATGTCTGGCATGTGCGTATCTGTGGTGACAATGGGATATCACGTGATCCACTTGATGTATGTTTTGGTGATCAACTTGCGGGTTCCTCTTGTGAACTTATGCATAGGGGTTGGCACACCTTTTCGTCTTGACTCTCCGGTAGAAACTTTGGGGCACTCTTTTTAGTACTTTGTGTTGGTTGAATAGATGAATGTGAGATCGTGTGATGCATATCGTATAATCATACCCACAGATACTAGAGGTGACATTGGAGTATCTAGGTGACATTAGGGTTTTGGTTGATTTGTGTCTTAAGGTGTTATTCTAGTCTGAAATCTATGATAGATCAAAGCGGAAAGAATAGCTTCATGTTATTTTACTACGGACTCTTGAATAGATCGATCAGAAAGAATAACTTTGAGGTGGTTTCATACCCTACAATAATCTCTTCGTTTGTTCTCCGCTATTAGTGACTTTGGAGTGACTCTTTGTTGCATGTTGAGGGATAGTTATGTGATCCAATTATGTTATTATTGTTGAGAGAACTTGCACTAGTGAAAGTATGAACCCTAGGCCTTGTTTCCTAGCATTGCAATACCATTTATGCTCACTTTTATCGCTTGTTACCTTGCTGTTTTTATATTTTCAGATTACATAAACCTATATCTACCATCCATATTGCACTTGTATCACCATCTCTTCACCGAACTAGTGCACCTATACAATTTACCATTGTATTGGGTGTGTTGGGGACACAAGAGACTCTTTTTATTTGGTTGCAGGGTTGCTTGAGAGAGACCATCTTCATCCCTCGCCTCCCACGGATTGATAAACCTTAGGTCACCCACTTGAGGGAAATTTGCTACTGTCCTACAAACCTCTGCACTTGGAGGCCCAACAACGTCTACAAGAATAAGGTTGCGTAGTAGACTACAAACCTCTGCACTTGGAAGCTCCCACTACTATTCATGAGAATAAATTTGCTTATGTGGAGAGTAATAAAACTTCTATGCTTGTAGATCATGAAAAGAATGCTTTAGGTGCTGGTTATATTGTTGAATTGATTCATGATGCTACTGAAAATTATTATGAGCGAGGAATATATGCTTGTAGGAATTGCAATAATATCAAGTTTCCTCTCTATGTGCTTAAAGTTTTGAAGTTATGCTTGTTTTGCCTTCCTATGCTAGTTGATTATTGTTCCCATAAGTTGTTTGCTCACAAAATCCCTATGCATAGGAAGTGGGTGAGACTTAAATGTGCTAGTCATATTCTTCATGATGCTCTCTTTGTGTTTCAGTTCTTATCTTGCGAGCATCATTGAAATCATCATGCCTAGCTAGGGGCGTTAAACGATAGCGCTTGTTGGGAGGCAACCAATTTTATTTTAGTTATTTGCTTTTTGGTTCCGTTTAGGAATAAATAATCTATCTAGCCTCTGGTTAGATGTGGTTTTATGTTTTAATTAGTGTTTGTGCCAAGTAGAACCTTTGGGAAGACTTGGGTGAAGTCTTTATGATCTTGCTGTAAAAAACAGAAACTTTAGCGCTCACGAGATTAGCTAAAACGTTTTACTGGAGAGTGATATTTAGTTGATTCTTTTTGCATATGATTACTAGACAAATTCCTCAGGTCCACCAATTTATTTCATAATTGTTGGAGTTCCAGAAGTATACCTTTGATATAGATTACTACAGACTGTTCTGTTTTTGGCAGATTCTGTTTTCTATGTGTTGTTTGCTTATTTTGATGAATCTATGAGTAGTATCGGAGGGTATTAACCATTGAGAAGTTGGAATACAGTAGATATTACACCAATTTGAATATAGAATGGGTTCACAACAGTACCTAAGTGGTGATATATTTTCTTATACTAACAGAGCTTACGAGTTTTCTGTTAAGTTTTGTGTTGTGAAGTTTTCAAGTTTTGGGTAAAGATTCGATGGACTATGGAATAATGAGTGGCAAGATCCTAAGCTTGGGTATGCCCAAGGCACCCCAAGGTAATATTCAAGGACAACCAAGAGCCTAAGCTTGGGGATGCCTCGGAAGGCACCCCCTCTTTCGTCTTCGTTCATGGGTAACTTTACTCGGAGCTATATTTTAATTCACCACATGATATGTGTTTTTCTTGGAGCGTCAATTTTATTTTGTTAGTATTTGATTGCTGTTATTTAGAACAATGTTTTGCATCTTTTATTTGAATAAAAGTGGCATTGATAGCCTTTACTATGCTTATTTAACAAGTCTACATGTTGCTGTTTGAAAACAGAAAGTTTACCGCTGTTGCAAAAATTCCCTAGAAAAGTCAGAATGTGATAAAATGATGAAACCTTTTTCATATTAAGCTCTGATAAATTTACTACAGTAGTAATTTTCTTTCATAATTTTTGGATCTAGGGAAGTATGGATCTTGCTGCATTCTTTACAGACTGTCCTGTTTAGGCAGATTGCTGTTATGTTTGCATTGTTTGCACATGTTTGCTTCTTTAATGATTTTATTTGAGGATATGACTATTAAATATTAAGAGGCATTTATTATTCAATGTTGAATAATAATTTTAGTGATTTGCTACAGTAGAGTATGATAAGGTTTCTGCATTGGTTTATACTAACTTATCTCACGAGTCCTTGTTGAGTTCTGTGTGGATGAAGCTTTTGAGATTTAGGGGGACCATGATATGAGAGGAATTAAGGAGACACAAAAGCTCAAGCTTGGGGATGCCCAAGGCATACCAAGATAATATTTCAAGAAGTCTCAAGCGTCTAAGCTTGGGGATGCCCCGGTTGGCATCCCACCTTTCTTTTTCGATAACTAGTATCGGTTGATCCTAAGTTTTTGCTTCTTCACATGATGTTTGCTATCCTTGAAATGTAGTTTTATTTTACTTTTCTTGCTGTATGATAAAATACCAAGATCTGAAATTCTTAAATGAGAGAGAGTCTTCACATAGCTACATAACTATTTAACTACTCATTGATCTTCACTTATATCTTTTTGGAGTAGTTTGTCATTTACTCGTGTGCTTCACTTATATCCTATGAGTAAATGGTTGAATGATTTGAATATCATAAATCTGAAATTATATATGTTTCATATTCTTATCCCATGGGGAGTAATGACTTCACATATAATAAGTAGAGGTGGTAAATTTATTGAAGGTTAGCAAACATTGTATTGGTCACTTGAACAATTCATGAAAGAATGTTGAGGGAAGAGAGAGTTCACATATAAATATACTATCTTGGACATCTTTTATGATTGTGAGCACTCATTAAAATATGACATGCTAAAAGGTTGATATTGGACAAGGAAGACAACGTAATGGGTTATGTTTTCTTATATCCGACATAAAGTATATTGTCATGGATCGCCCAACACGTTGAGCTTTCCTTTCCCCCTCATGCTAGCCAAATTCTTTGCACCAAGTAGAGATACTACTTGTGCTTCCAAACATCCCTTAAACCAGTATTGCCATGCGAGTCCACCATACCTACCTATGGATTGAGTAAGATCCTTCAAGTAAGTTTTCATCAGTGCATGCAATAAAAATTGCTCTCTAAATATGTATGATCTTTTAGTGTGGAGAAAATAAGCTTTATACGATCTTGTGATATGGAAGCAATAAAAGCAACGGACTGCATAATAAAGGTCCCTATCACAAGTGGCAATATAAAGTGATGTTCCCTCGCATTAAGATTTTGTGCATACAACTATAAAAGCACATGGCAACCTCTGCTTCCCTCTGTGAAGGGCCTATCTTTTATTCTTGTCTTTTACCTTATGCAAGCAAGAGTCATGGTGATCTTCACCTTTCCTTTTACATTTTATCCTTTGGCAAGCACATTGTGTTGGAAAGATCCTGATATATATATATATATATATATATATATATATATATATATATATATATATAAGAATATTATTTTGTTACCCTACTTGAACTGATGAATCCAAGCGGTTGAACTGATGAAAATCGAGCGGTTGAACTGATGCTTTCTGTTGTTGTTAAAAATCGTCTTCTTTAGTTCAAATTTTTTTCACAATTTTTTTTGTCGAAACGGGGCGTGTAATATATTGTTGGAAAGATCTTGACATCTACATTACAATATTATAATTTGTTTTTGCAAAAAAATTATGATTTAAGAGCAGTTTTGGAAAAACTGTTTTCTTCAAAACCAAAAACGTGAATTGTATTTTGGACTTAATTTTCAAACGGTTTGTCCGAATCGAGCAAATGAGATGGCGTTGGAAAGCTTGTAAAAATCCGCATCTTCCATATATCTACTATTTTTCAAATTCTATATGATTTAAAAGTAATTTGAAAAATGGTGAAATTCTGGGCGAAAAGTTTTTTCACTGTTTTTTGCAAACGGTTTGTCGGATTGACGCAAATGATACGGCGTTGGAAAGCTATGGAAAATGCGCAACTTTCGCGTATAGAAAGTTTTTTCTAATTCATTATGGTTTAAATATGAATTCAAATACAGTTAAAATTGGTTTTGAATGCCGTTTTTTTAAAAAGTTTATCGAAATGGGGCAAATAATATACCGTTGGATAGCTATCGAAAATGCGAAAATTAGTCATGTTGAACGTTTTCTCTACTTCGCAACTGTTTAAGAGTAATTTGGAATACGGCATGACAGATCTTGCTGTTTTCTCGTCTAAAAAACAGAGTAGTCGTACTGATATATGTGTATGTTTGTACTGAGCTATTTTTTGGAGTAATTTTAAATGGTTCCGAAAAAGGGTACTTGTACTGATGTTTGCATGGGTTTGTACTAAGCGTGTTTTCACTAACTAGACTTTGCTCTGTTTTGCTCGTAAATTTTCAATGGTTTATTGTATCGTCGCCCCTGTACTTGCATGGTTTATATCATGGAACTGAATCATATTTTTTTCAAAAAGAAAATGTTTTTTATTCTTGTTTAAACTAAACTTTTTTTATAATGATGTTCTGGACTTCTCTTATTTTACGACTTGTACTTTTCTCATTTCAATTGCATGGGGTATCTTTTTGCTTGAACTTTTACAAGTTGAATTTCTGTCATTTCTTTTATTCCGAACGGACCTCCATTTTTAACTTGTACTGATCAATATTTTTAATTCAACCATTTTTCTTTCTAGAACGGATGAATATATGTTCGAGAAAAAGAGTACTTGAGCGGATGTATGTATGGTTTTGTACTGAGCGTGTTTTCACATACTGAGCGTGTTTTGTGACGATATTCTAGACTTCTCTCATTTTGAACTCAGCTCCTTGAGGACCAGCCACAAAACAAGAAGTTGTATTGTTGAGCACAACTCCTTGAGCGACCGGCCACAAAACAAGAAGTTAAGTTGTACCGTTGAGCAGGAGGTCCTCGACCCCGACCGCGTAAGTACTTAGTATGACGATGTATTTGTCTTGCCCAAAAACATACACGGAAGCACAAAGTAAACATTTAAGTACATTACGCTCACGGGAATAATCACACGCACAAAACTTTTTCTTTGATTAGTTAATGAACTGATGATATAAATACATAGTGAACTGCTACACTTAGTGTATGTTTTCTTGTACAAGTCATATCTTTGAAGCAAGGGATCTAGCTCCCTAATTTGTAGAAAGCGAGGTGAGGGGCTTAATTTAACTCCTCTGTCCACAATCCAAGAGCATCGAACGTCCATGCTTGCTGTAGTATTCTACTAGGTAGTTGTATCCACTACTCTGCATTCTGTACTAGCTTTGTGGATGTACTACTTGAATGAAAACTTCAGTTTAAAAAGAGGGCGAAGCTGCCGGTGAAATAAAGCTGCAAAGAAAAAAGCTTCAAAGAAAAGAATGAGAGCAGAGACTTATGCTAGACTTATACTCACGATACTTGAGAGAAAAAAGAGAGCAGAGCTTTTACTATTTTTTTGGCACCAAACGAAGCCGATATTGTTTAAACAAATATGCATGCTACTCAAAGTATGGAAGGCTCAAACATGATTAAACAACTCCGATGAGAGATGAAACAACTAGTACTTCACCGGACTGAATATGATCTAAAGTTTTGACACTAAAAACAAAGTCTCCAGCATTTCTAAAAAAAGTCGGTGCAATGAAGACACAAGCGGCATTTTTACGAACGAAGCAACCTAAGAAATGAAATACTACAAGAGCTCCAACATCAGTATTTTAGAACTCATGGTGCCAATATATATCTTCGGCCAAATATGTCTTCAATAGTTTGAATTCTTGATTGTTGACAAAGTTAATTAGCGTACAACTTTAGTGCTAGAAATGTTTAAGAGAAGGAGTACCGTCAGTCGGTCCTGTAACCACGAAGATTCTTAGTGCCATCAGAACTAAACACCAGCTTGTAATCGAACTAACCTAAATTAAACCGAAACTATAACTATTGAACTGATCAGAACTATAACAAGAATTGTACTTGAACTAAATTTAGTAATTGAACTGAACCAAAAAAATATTTAGTAATTTAGTAATTGAACCGATGGTCTTTTGTCGAATCGCACCGAAGAACTGCTACAGATCATATGGAAAATATACCAACGAGAAACCAGAGGTGTGGCGGCACCGCTGCAGACACCTATGTCTTTTATAACATTTTTCAAGAGAATCGACCATACACTTGCTGAAAAATGGAACTTCTAATAAATCTATTCGCAAGAGGCATCATAGGGTATCCTTTCTTTGCCCTATTATACCAAATACCAAACAACAAAAATTGGTTCTCATAAGCATTTCAACAAGCACCTAGACCATCAATTATTTTCATATAAGTAGCATGGAATCGAATGGAGCAACAAGATGCGGCATGAGAAGAAAGAAGTAGCAAGAACACCTCAAGATCCTACCATTTTTGTACATGATGCATCTCCCCTGTCGTTCGAGATCTGAGGAGATCATTGAGTTCACTTACTGGAGATCATTCAGTTCAATTTGTGTACATGCTCATGAGCCGCATCGGGCACCGTGCATGCACCAAAGACACACGCCCACAAAGACACACGCAAGTTCTAGTAGGAAACATGGATTATTTTGTTGCATCCATTGAACTGAAGGGAGCTCCTTCGACCTGTAAGATGAACGGAAAAAATAAAATGAAGTTTGTGAAGGTCGAAATGACCATAATAATCATGTAAAACATGTAAAAATAACGACAAGTTCATGCACAGTAACATGGGAAGTACACAAAAGAAACCTAAAATAGAAGTTACAGACTTTGAAATACTTCGTTTTAGTTCCCAAGTACTTCATTTGTTTCAAAATATGAACTTCTATATTTATGTTCTTAGAACTTATTATGTTTTCCTGCAAATTACATGGGTGAGAGCATGGTGCTCTAATTCAATTGCATATATCTGAAACTCCACATGCGACTGAACTTATGCATAACAAGATGAGTGCGTAATACTTGTAAGCATAAGAAAAAGACATAGAGTGCACATATAATCTTCAAGATTTCCTTGATGTTACGCATATTAAAGTTGATTTCTTGAAAAGAATGCAATTTTTGAACCGAAAATCAAGTAAAAGCTGAACTCATATAAATTTCAAGGTCAAAAGAACCTCCACATCCATCAAACTTCATATCCTGTAGTTCAACTTCGGAAAAATAGAACTTGTGGTATCCCTCATAAATCAACAAGAAAACCTGCAGAAAAATGTACATGTTCTCATTGGCATATCAACAAGCACCTTCAGAGAACAGAGTGTCATATGCCCTTATCTATAGAGAAGCCATCCGTCCATGGCGTAGAAAGCATTGTTCGTAGAAAGATCAATGACACATCACACATACGACCCGATTCTTCTTAAATTTATCACCCTCTCATCAAGCTCAAGTTGTACCGCAACTCACATTTTGAGTGATCGGCATGGGCAAGAAGTTGGACTGATGACATGTAGATCTTCCAGTTGACTAGCTTGTGGGTGAGGATAGCAGAGGGAGCGGGCAAGGCAGGGGTGGAGGAGTGGGAAGGTCAAGTACAAGGCAGCGAGCGGAGCACCTCGAAGAGATGAGGGGCTGGGAGGAACGATGAAGGAGGGAGGCCTGTGGCGTTGACTGAGATGTGATGGGATCGGAGATGTGTTGCAGTCGAGGGTAGTGCCGGGTCTCACGGACTGCAGGAGCGACGGTGGCGGGTGGGTAGTGAACCTTTTGCCTGAACAACTACAATTCTACCATATAGTAAACTGTTGTATAATTAGAAAACAGTCTGAATTTTTGCACAAACACCGTCTTGTTTTATATGTTTTCCAAGAACTTGAGATAGCTCACGTCTTGAATCGAGAACACCTACTTTGTGTTTCAGGAAATAAAATAGACATCCTCTGTTTTTTGTGATAAAACTAGTTTGGAGTTGGGAGGAGAGGCAGTGTGGACGGACAATTAACATCTCACTTTTCTTGCTCCTGAATGCATGCAGCTAGGAACTCAGGGCGACAAAGGTGGTCGCCGGGCGGAGGTGGTTGTTGCCGATGCTCCGCTTTCCCACCGGTGGCCGACCCTGCGGAGGCATATCCATGGTCCGCCACCGGAGGTGGGAGGCAAGGGCGTGGCGCATTGCCGGAGGTGGGAGGCGAGGACATTCGCCTCACGGAGGTTGGTCAGTCCACTAATTATTTGGTGGCGATGGTTCATCACACTAACTCAGTAACAGATATTGCACTACCTACATCGGACTTAAGACACTTTTATTTTTATATGAGAACTGATGTTGTTTATCAGATACTACCTATATAACTAAATGCAAGACATTTTTGCAGTACTTCCCTAAATCCTATAAGTGCAGACCAAATACAGTTACAGAAATACTACACTAGGAGGTATCAATCAATCTGGACTTATGTGTGATTTGTTCCAATTAATCCATGCATTTTTTATCCTCTGCTGCCTGCAGCTATGGCTAGACCCGTTGGAGAGGTGGGGTGTTTCAAGTTAATGGCTTGTTTTCGTAAACTTGGACAAGAGCGGAATAAAGGCTGGAAGGTAAAACTCATTAGCATGTGTACCTTTTTGTAGCATCTCATCTCCTTTGCTTCAACTTTGGGCACTTTGATATGGTCACCTCTTTGATTTTGCAAGTGCTTAGGTAGTCCACGAATTGAAACTATTTCGGAAAATGGTCAAGTGACAATACCTCTAGCAATGGACGATTCTTGAGCCAAATGCCCATTTCTTGTCTACCAGAAAATCTTGGGTTTTCACTTTCCTTAGTGGTGCAACTACCTTGATTAAAAGGATCTAGATAACACTCATCCATTAAACTGCACATATTTGACATCATTTACACGCCTCGATAATACATCCATCTCAAAGTATCGACTATCTACTCACAAAGTATAAAATACCACAAGAACTTGAAAAAGAATTTTCACTTCACAAAACCATCAGCTATGAGTTCACCGAGTCGAGATGGACAACTCTTCGAGGTCTCAACTATCAGTTCACACAAACTACAAAGCATGGAGTTCATCGAGTCTTAACTATCAGTTCATACAAACTACAAAGCATGGAATTCATAGTCTCAACTATCAGTACACACAAACTACAAACAACGGATTTCATCAAGTCAAAGCTATCAGTTCACACAAACTACAAATGATGAGGAGAGAGAGAGCATGAGAGAGAGAATCTTACCCATCAGCTCATCGAAACTAGAGATCAGAACAACAATTATCCATAATCATCTTTTGGATCCATCACCAGCCTGTGACCATGTTAGTAGCTACGAGAGGGAGCAAGAACATCACATAGCGAGAGAGTTGATGCATGATCAACAGTTCAGGAGATGAAAACAGAGCAGGACAAGTAGGCGGATGAGAGATAGGACGGGAGGGAGAAAGCTGAGCCGTGCCTAGGGGTGGCGCGATGGAGTTGTGGACGGTGCCGAGCACGTCGGTGGACTAACGTTGCAGAGTCTTTGGTCTTTGTAACCGGTAGCTCCATCTTCGCTTTACCCATGGCGTCGCGCGGATGCGAATGGTGCCCGGCGACTTGGTCTTGTGCTTGAACTGATCTTGCGCATTACAGACGGCTGGGACAAGGTAGAGGCGCGTCGGCCGAGAGGCGGAGATGCACCGTGGCAGAGAGGTGGAGGCGCCACGAACATGAGGAGGTGGGGCGGGGGCGTTAGGCGAAGCGGCGCCGGCGGGGAGGAGGTGGCGGGCGACAGATGTATGAGGAGGAGCGGGACGCGGCAGAGGTGGTTGTTGCCGACGCTCCGCCCTCCGCCGGCGACCGCTCCTCCAGCGCGTCGTGGGAGGTGGGAGGAGGAGCCATGGCGCGTCGCCGGAGGTGGAGGCGGGTGGCGTGGCACGCCGCCACAGGTGGAAGGTGGGGGGCGTGGCCGACCCCGGAGGTGGGATTCGGGGGAGAGGTGTGCCGCTGCGGGTGGGAGGCGAGGGGCATGGCCGACGCCGGAGGTGGGAGTCGGGGCGAGGCGCCGCCCAGGTGGGAGGCAACAAGCGTGGCCGACGCCGGAGGTAGGTGGTGGTGGTGGGGGGGTGGAGGCGATCTGGTTTGAGGGAGCTTTTTCCACCAAGGAATCACCGCTGCCGCCGCTTGGCGAGCAGGTCAGGAGTTTCTACTGCAGTCTGCGCGTCGCACCCTTATAGGAACCGATGGTAACAGAATAATATTATGTGACCGGTAACAGAATAGTCCAGCCCTATATATATATCCAATTTGATGTAAGGCATCATGAACTATTATTGTTGACATTACCCTTGAGGTAAAAGGTTGGGAGGCGAATCTATAAGCCCCTATACTTTGAACCCATAAATATCGTGTGAGTGTTAGCAATTGTGAAAGATTAAATGATAGTTGAGTATGTGGAGTTTGCTAAATCAAAGCTCTGATAAAGACTCTTCCTGAAAATAAGATGAATTGTAATTGTTTGATGACTAATAGCACAGTTTGTTAGTTTTCAAGAAAGTTTATGACCTATACTTTAACATGTGAATAGCTTGTTACTTGATCATGAGAAGCTTTATGAGATGAGCTACTATTATGATATATAATGATGCTAGAAAAGGTGATTGAAATTACCATTGATCAAACTTGTGCACCTGCTAGCATTCACACTTCATAAATTATTTCTTTTATCATTTACCTACTCGAGGACGAGCAGGAATTAAGCTTAGATGCTGATACGTCTCCAACGTATCTATAATTTATGAAGTATTCATGCTATTATATTATCTGTTTTGGATGTTTATGGGCTTTACTAAACACTTTTATATTATTTTTGGGACTAACCTATTAACTGGAGGCCCAACCCAAATTGCTGTTTTCTTGCCTATTTCAGTGTTTCAAAGAAAAGGAATATCAAACGAAGTCCAAACGGAATGAAACCTTCGGGAGAGTTATTTTTGGAACGGAAGCAATCCAGGAGACTTGGAGTATATGTCAGGGAAGCAATGAGGTGTCCACGAGGCGGCCACGAGGCAGGGCGGCGCGCCCCCACCCTCGTGGGCCCCTTGTGGCTCCCCTGACCGACTTCTTTCGCCTATATATATCCATATACCCTAAAACCATCGGGGAACAGAATAGATCGGGAGTTCCGCCGCCGCAAGCCTCTGTAGCCACCAAAAACCAATCGGGACCCTGTTCCGGCACCCTGCCGGAGGGGGGATCCCTCACCGGTGGCCATATTCATCATCCCGGCGCTCTCCATGACGAGGAGGGAGTAGTTCACCCTCGGAGCTAAGGGTATGTACCAGTAGCTATGTGTTTGATCTATCTCTCTCTCGTGTTCTTGAGGTGGTACGATCTTGATGTATCGCGAGCTTTGCTATTATAGTTGGATCTTATGATGTTTCTCCCCCTCTACTCTCTTGTAATGGATTGAGTTTTCCCTTTGAAGTTGTCTTATCGCATTGAGTCTTTAAGGATTTGAGAACACTTGATGTATGTCTTGCATGTGTGTATCTGTGGTGACAATGGGATATCACGTGATCCACTTGATGTATGTTTTGGTGATCAACCTGTGTGTTCCTCTCGTGAACTTATGCATAGGGTTTGTCACACGTTTTCGTCTTGACTCTCCGGTAGAAACTTTGGGGCACTCTTTTTAGTACTTTGTGTTGGTTGAATAGATGAATGTGAGATCGTGTGATGCATATCGTATAATCATACCCACAGATACTAGAGGTGACATTGGAGTATCTAGGTGACATTAGGGTGTTGGTTGATTTGTGTCTTAAGGTGTTATTCTAGTACGAAATCTATGATAGATCAAACGGAAAGAATAGCTTCATGTTATTTTACTACGGACTCTTGAATAGATCGATCAAAAAGAATAACTTTGAGGTGGTTTCGTACCCTACAATAATCTCTTCGTTTGTTCTCCGCTATTAGTGACTTTGGAGTGACTCTTTGTTGCATGTTGAGGGATAGTTATGTGATCCAATTATGTTATTATTGTTGAGAGAACTTGCACTAGTGAAAGTATGAACCCTAGACCTTGTTTCCTAGCATTGCAATACCATTTACGCTCACTTTTATCTCTTGCTACCTTGCTGTTTTTATATTTTCAGATTACATAAACCTATATCTACCATCCATATTGCACTTGTATCACCATCTCTTCACCGAACTAGTGCACCTATACAATTTACCATTGTATTGGGTGTGTTGGGGACACAAGAGACTCTTTGTTATTTGGTTGCAGGGTTGCTTGAGAGAGGCCATCTTCATCCTACGCCTCCCACGGATTGATAAACCTTAGGTCACCCACTTGAGGGAAATTTGCTACTGTCCTACAAACCTCTGCACTTGGAGGCCCAACAACGTCTACAAGAATAAGGTTGCATAGTAGACATCAAGCGACAGTTCCTAACCAGTAATCAGACTTGCAATTCTTTCACGATATCCTACATGATAAATAATACCGTCGTACTACTTATACACACATGACACTTGATTCACCATGCCATATTATTACATCAAAAGTTCTTGGAGGATAGATCAGTTCGGCAGTTGCGTGCTGCTACTAAAGAATTTCAAAGTTGATTAGGACCAGCTCTGCTTGCTGAGAAAGTTTGATTTTGACATCATCCCCTACCGCAAGATTTGATAGAGTTTTGAACCTTGACCATCCTTTAGCATCAATCATCATGCGACCATCCTTTGTACTTACGGTATATTGAGCAGGTTCATTCACACCAGGGCTGCTAATGGTAAGAGAAACTTGGCCATGGTCGCCCGGATTATTGAACGACTCCCTCGTTGCTCTAGGAATTCTCTATTTGCAAACAAGAAGACATACACAAACAGTTAGATCAATAGAGTGAATCATGTGAAAAACATGGAAAGAAAAAGAACGAAGCTCTTGGGCTGCCAATGCTTACTAAGAAGGTGGAGATGTCGGTTTTTGTAAGGACTTTGGTATATGCAGTACGAATTGCAACCCAGTCTATTACCGGTGCAAGTACTGGTTCTGTTGCCGTTGCACGAGCCGGAGCAGATGCAAGTGCAACTTCAAGTGTTGGTGCAAGTGCCGGAGCTGTTGCTGGTCCCCGTGCGACAGGTGGTGCCGCTGCTGCTGCCGGAGATGGTGCTCCTTGTGGAGTTGGTGCCAGTGTCGGAGCAGGTGCCTGTGTTGGTGCCCGATCCTCCGGTAGATCAGCCTGATCCATTGACGCGGTCGGTGCCCAATCCTCTGGTGGATCAGACTGAGCTGCTTCCGCTGTCAGTGCTAGAGCCAGTGTCATTGGAGCAGGTGCCGGTGCTCGATCTGATGCTGAAGGTGGTACCGATGTGCGAGACAGCAGCGATCATCTCTAGTCTGCTATGATTTCATACTTCAGCTTTCTAATTTCACTAGGCTCCGTGACCTTGATCCAGTCTTTTTATTCACTTGTTTTAAACGTGAGAAGGACTAATTGTTGCTTGTTTGTTAAAACAAACTGCAGTTCATCATAAGGCTTCAGATTGTACTCAGACAAAAAACTGATCCAATTGTGTCCAGTAATATAAGTGATGGACAATGTCTTCATTACTGACATGACATAAGAAGTGAAACTTGCAAACATAACCATCATAGAGCAAACAAAATGGTTTATTCTGTAACGAATGTGACATGGCAAAACCTGCATCGTAAAATTGCAGCAAAAGTAAGAAAACATGACAGTAAATCAATAAGATTTAGACACTAAATCAATAAGATTTACTTGATGTGACACGAGTGAATCCTTACCAGGAAATCACTATGTTCAAGTTCTAAATTAAAGGTTGATCGTCCAATTATGGGTGGCATGCAGGGCCTCCCGCTTACTCCCACAAGCAGGACAGTCCAAAGGTCGTGACAAATCGTATGGACCGAACGTCCATGGGACTAGAAATCCTAGTGGGTGTGATAAACCCTGCAATGCATACAAATATTGGAGTGTAACCATAATTGATAAACCGTCCTCACAAAAAAGATGATCAGGATACTTCAAAATATACAGACTGAATTGAGTGGATAGACATTAACACAAATTGTTCTCAGGACTCACCACACAACAAAAGCGGCAGCACTAAACAATACAGGGTGCACGCACACAAATCAAGTACCGAACAATAGTACTTACTATAGATAAGCAAAGTTGCACTAATTAAACTCTGCAGACTATTTCTTGCCACCGACCTACATGATGTACCCCACAAAAATGACTAGGCCATGGACTTCGTGAGAGATGTCTACCGACACCATTGCCATCTCGTCAACCTTGGAGAACCTAACAGAGTGGTCTTTCCACTCATAAACATGGCGATGAAGAAAATCTGCATCAGATTTGTCGGGAAGCTTTACTAGAACCATACCCTTCGTAATCGAAGGCACAACTAGGAAATTGTTATGGTGAAGTACACCCTCGCGAACACACCTGACAACAATGCTACAGGAAAACACTTGTTCACGACATGTGGCGACAAGGACACTACAACTTGATAGTTTAGTAGTAGAACTCATCCTCAGGTCTTCCAGTTCACACAAGATGACTTTGAGAACTTCATCTCCACCGCGGACCTGGTTCTAATTCAAACAGAAACCAAATATTTTATTACTACTTCCATTCAGAAATATAAGATGATTTTCGATATTTTACTCCATACAAGACTACATATACGCACAGAAATGAGTGAACAAAGACACTAGAACATGTCTTCAAAGGCATGAGAGCAGAGGGATTACTTGCAATATCCATAACACAAGTTACTGAGGCTACTATACTCTCTTCAAAGGCATGAGAGCTAAAATCTTGCATTTCCTACAGCTAGCATTGATGTTCATAAAATAGTCGAAAGTAATCTATAAGAAATCAGTGTTATGTGCAATAACAATATGCATGTCAACCTCTCACATGTTTTGGTCAAAAGAGCAATTTAGAACCGTCATTTGGCACACAAAAATCACATGTAAGATCACCCAGAAATTTGTACTACTAGTACTAGTACTGCGTGTTAGATGAAAAAACATGATCAAGATCGGAAAAAAGATCGTCAAGAAGAGATATTGCATGGACTGGCTTAACGAGGGATCCCGGAGAGGGGGGCTTGGATAGGGCGATGGCCTTGAGCTTGTCTGCGGTAGTCTTGGCGGTGTGCTTGTGCTTCTTCGTACCACGAGCCTCGACGGTTTTGGCCAGAGCCATAGACATCACTTCGGACGGTGCTTCAGGGTCCATCAAGAAACTGCCAAATAGAAATAAAAGAAAAGAAACCATAACCACAAACACAAAAGAAGAATAGAGAGGGAGTTATAGGATCAGTCGCGGGGTCGCAAGACCGGGCCTTGGCCAGAAGCAACACCATTGATGCACTTACCTTTCCTTCTTTGGGAGAGAAGAACAATGGCAGAAGCGCGTCGGGTTTTCTTGAAGAAATGAGGAACAAGATGAGGGAGAAGCGAGTTGGGGTTTTCTTCAAGAGAGGAAGATGAGGGAGAAGAGTGAAATGATGGTTGCTTCGTCCGTCCAACTTACTGCTGGAAAGGTGGGGGTTTATGATTTGATGGCTCATTGGGCATTACTGCGGTGCTTCGATCGGTGTAGTCTAAAGTGTAGTTGTGCACTCTAGTACAGAGTAATTTAGTGAATGGCAAGTGGACCCCCACTGGTACAGCGACGTCCTAAACAAACGGTTTAAAACCCCTTTCGGCGATGGCATTTGGAACCGTTTCCAAGTGAGTGTGGGCGATAGGGGGGTCCTTCCCACATGACCCAGAAATCGTCGGGGATAGGCCCTCATGGGACCCAGGCTGGGGCCGTGTGCGATCGGGCGAGGCATGAAACCCAATCATTTCCGTAGGTATGTATATCCCACAAGGTGAATCCCAGAAATCATTTTCGTAGGTATGTACATCCCACACGGTGAATCCCATAAATCATTTCCGTAGGTATGTACATCCCACATGGTGAATCCTAGAAATCATTTCCGTAGGTATGTACATGCCACACGGTGAATCCCAGAAATCATTTCCATAGGTATGTTCATCCCACACGGTGAATCCCAGAAATCATTTCCGTAGGTATGTACATCCCACAGTGAATCCTGAAAATCATTTCCGTAGGTATGTACATCCCACAGTTCTTTGTGTGGAAAGGTGTGTGCAAGGTGGCCTAACGCATAAGCAGTTATTCTGCGGAAGCCGTGTGTGATTGTTAGTTGATCGAACGTGCCTACTTTCTAGAAACCATGCGGGATGTTTGAGTTCATCGCCCACGGTGCTGTCTGAGTAACTGTTTGCAATAGAAAACCCCAATAAGCAGGGTAATTTGCCTATTATTGATAATCCATGTACTAATCAAACTGATATTTCTTATAAAATACGCCAGATATTTCATATCCGTATAAAAGCAACCAGGATTTCATAATCGAATTACATCGAGATAGCTTCGGCACTCGATTCGCCATTACACAACAACGCCAAGTTTCACATGCAAGATAAAAACCTTTGGAAAGTAGCATCATACACGATAAATAGACAGATGAATCTCATCTGGAAGCTATGAAAGCGGAAGGCAAATATTGAGCCTTCAGTGATGTTGAATGTCCTTGCAATTTTAGGCCAGTGGCTATGGATAATTGCTCGCCCAACCTTCGTCCTCTTCAGCAAGACTTCAATATTGTACCGTGGGTGTTGAATGAATACCTTCCTCGCCTCTTGACCATATATGTGGTTTGAGAGGTAATCATCGGTGAACTGCTTTGAAAAGTACTGAAAACAAAGCTATGCATAAATCGCTGTTGTAAATTTTGAAATGGCGCAAGGGGTAAAAACAAGGTAAAAGAGTTCGTACCATCCTATAGTAGACTGATGTCTTCTTCATTGTGCAAACAAAGATCTTGCTGTTATTAAATGCAAGTTTCTTCATCCTAACAATCTTTCTCGAAGTTTCTTGACTTGACTGATATTCATGGACATCTCATTTCCCCATATGCAAAATGGGTCGAACAGTGGCTCTAAGCCTATGACAGCAGGACCTACATGTGCAAGACCAAATTCTAAGAAACCTAAATATTAGAATGATTCCTGCAACTGCACAATAATGTGCTATTAGCCAAAGGACCCTGCTTGAACAGACCTCGATGGTAAACCGCAGTGTCTCCTGATACGTCCCCGTCGTATCTACTTTTCCAAACACTTTTGCCCTTGTTTTGGACTCTAACTTGCATGATTTGAATGGAACTAAACCCGGACTGACGCTGTTTTCAGCAGACTTCCCATGGTGTTATTTATGTGCAGAAAAAAAGTTCTCAGAATGGCCTGAAACTCCACGGAACGTCTATTTGGAAATAAAAAAAAATCATTGCAAAAGATGAAGACCAGGGGGCCCACACCCTGTCCACAAGGGTGGGGGGTGCGCCCTCCCCCCTAGGGCGCGCCCCCCTACCTCGTGGGCCCCCTGGAGCTCCTCCGACGCCAACTCCAACTCTATATACTTGCTTTCGGGGAGAAAAAAATCAAGGAGAAGAAATCATCGCGTTTTACGATACAGAGCCGCCGCCAAGCCCTAAAACCTCTCGGGAGGGCTGATCTGGAGTCCGTTCAGGGCTCCGGAGAGGGGGATTCGTCGCCGTCGTCATCATCAACCATCCTCCATCACCAATTTTATGATGCTCACTGCCGTGCGTGAGTAATTCCATCATAGGCTTGCTGGACGGTGATGGGTTGGATGAGATCTATCATGTAATCAAGTTAGTTTTGTCGTGGTTTGATCCCTAGTATCCACTATGTTCGAGATTGATGTTGCTATGACTTTGCTATGCTTAATGCTTGTCACTAGGGCCCGAGTGCCATGATTTCAGATCTGAACCTATTATGTTTTCATGAATATATGTGAGTTCTTGATCCTATCTTGCAAGTTTATAGTCTCCTACTATGTGTTATGATCCGGCAAACCCGAAGTGACAATAACCGGGACCACTCCCGGTGATGACCATAGTTTGAGGAGTTCATGTATTCACTATGTGCTAATTCTTTGTTCCGGTACTCTATTAAAAGGAGGCCTTAATATCCCTTAGTTTCCATTAGGACCCCGCTGCCACGGGAGGGTAGGACAAAGGATGTCAAGCAAGTTCTTTTCCATAAGCACGTATGACTATATTCGGAAGACATGCCTACATTACATTGATGAATTGGAGCTAGTTCTATGTCACCCTATGTTATGACTGTTACATGATGAACCGCATCTGGCATAATTCTCTATCACCGATCCAATGCCTACATGCTTTTCACATATTGTTCTTCGCTTATTTACTTTTCCGTTGCAACTGTTACAATCACTACAAAACACCAAAAATATTACTTTTGCTACTGTTACTTTTGTTACCGTTACCACTACTACCATATTACTTTGCTATTAAATACTTTGCTGCAGATAATAAGTTATCCAGGTGTGGCTGAATTGACAACTCAGTTGCTAATACTTGATAATATTCTTTGGCTCCCCTTGTGTCGAATCAATAAATTTGGGTTGAATACTCTACCCTTGAAAACTGTTGCGATCCCCTATACTTGTGGGTTATCAAGACTATTTTCTCAAGGCCGCTGTCGGGAGCATAGCTCTATTCTTTGAGTCACTTGGGATTTATATCTGCTGGTCACTATCAAGAACTTGAAAGACGCTAAGACAACAATTTATCCCTCAACAACGAGGGGAGGTAAGGAACTGACATCTAGCTCTGCACTTGATTCACCTTCTGTTTTGAGTAAGCTCGCGACACCTAAACCTGCTTCTGCTATTCGTTCTGATATGTCAGATGTTATTGATGATGCCACTTCTGCTATGCATGATACTTATGATGAGACTACTTCTATGCTTGATACTACTGTGCCCCTTAGTGAATTTCTTGATGAACAAATTGCTAGAGCTAGAGAGAAAGAAATTATTGAAACTGATTGTATTGATGAAATTGATGATGAAGACTTGCCTATTATTCCTGAGGGTTATATTTTTGATAAAGAAGCTTCCTTAGCTATTTTAGCTTGCAAAGATAGATCTGAGCTCAAAAGGCTATTAGTTAAATGGAATCAGCAATCTCTTAATGATAGAATGAGACCTGACCCTGCTTTTGCTACTTCACCTATCTGTGTTGCCGATAAGGATTATGAATTCTCTGTTGATCCTGATATAATTACTTTGGTTGAATCTGATCCTTTTCATGGTTATGAATCTGAAACTGTTGTGGCACATCTTACTATATTAAATGATATAGCCACCCTGTTCACTAATGATGAGAGATCTCGCTACTTTTATATCCTTAAAATATTTCCATTCTCATTAAAGGGTGATGCTAAGATATGGTTTAATTCTCTTGATCCTGGTTGTGTGCGCAGTCCCTGGGATATGATTTATTACTTCTCTACTAAATATTTCCCTGCTCATAAGAAACAAGCTGCCTTGAGGGAAATATACAACTTTGTGCAAACTGAAGAAGAGAGTCTCCCACAAGCTTGGGGGAGGCTTCTCAAGTTACTTAATGCTTTGCCTGATCATCCTCTTAAGAAAAATGAAATACTTGATATCTTTTATAATGGACTAACCGATGCTTCCAGAGATTACCTCGATGTTGTGCCGGGTTCTGTTTTCAGGGAAAGAACACCGGATGAAGCTGAAATTCTATTGAATAATATGTTGGCAAATGAAAATAATTGGACACTTCCTGAGCCAGCTCCTGAGCCTATTCCTAAACCAACTCCTAAGAAGAGAGGTGTTCTATTTCTCGATCCACGAAGATATGCAAGAGGCAAAGAAATCTATGAAAGAAAAAGGTATTAAAGCTGAAGATGTTAAGAATTTACCTCCTATTGAATAAATACATGGTCTTTTTCTACGTATTGTTTAAGAGACTTATGATCTTAATCCATTACCTATTGAAGAACCTCATGGTCTTGATAACCCGACACATGTAGTAAAGGTAAATTCTCTCTATAGATATGATAGAGATGAAATCCCTCCTACTAAAATTGCTAGCCAATGCTTGGATGAGTTTGATAACTTTATGGTTAAGCAAGAAAACTTCAATGCTTATTTTGGTAGACAATTAAAACAAAATGCTTATATGATTAAACACTTGGGTGATTATATGGCTAATGTTAAAGGTGAACTTAAACTCGTTAGCAAACATGCTTCTATGGTTACCACTCAAGTAGAACAAGTACTTAAAGCTCAAAATGATTTGCTCAATGAAATGAATAGTAAGAAAATGATTATGTCCGTTAGAGTGGCTACTAGAACTGGTAGAATGACTCCGGAACCTTTGTATCCTGAAGGCCACCCTAAGAGAATTGAGCAAGATTCTCAGAGAAATAATATTGATGCACCTAGTCCTTCTAAAAGGAAGAAAAAGAAAAATGATAGGACTTTGCATGCTTCTAGTGAACCTATTGCTGAACCACATGGGAATCCAAATGATATCTCTATTTCTGATGCTGAAACACAATCCGGTAATGAACATGAACCTAGTGAAAATGCTAACGATGATGTTCATGATGATGCTCAACCTAGTAATGAAAATGATGTAGAAATTGAACCTGCTGTTGATCTTGATAACCCACAATCAAAGAATCAACGTTATGATAAGAGAGACTTTGTTGCTATGAAACATGGTAAAGAAAGGGAACCATGGGTTCAGAAACCTATGCCCTTTCCTCCCAAACCATCCAAGAAAAAGGATGATGAGGATTTTGAGCGCTTTGCTGAAATGATTAGACCTATCTTTTTGTGTATGCGATTAACTGATATGCTCAAAATGAATCCTTATGCTAAGTATATGAAAGATATTGTCACAAATAAAAGAAAGATACCTGAAGCTGAGATTTCCACCATGCTTGCTAATTATACTTTTAAAGGTGGAATACCTAAGAAACTTGGAGATCCAGGAGTACCCACTATACCATGCTCCATTAAAAGAAACTATGTTAAAACTGCTTTATGTGATCTTGGACCCGGTGTTAGTGTTATGCCTCTCTCTTTATATCGTAGACTTGACTTGAATAAATTGACACCTACTGAAATATCTTTGCAAATGGCTGACAAATCAACTGCTATACCTGTCGGTATTTGTGAGGATGTGCCTGTTGTGGTTGCAAACGTTACTATTTAACGAACTTTGTTATTCTTCATATTTCTGAGGACGATAGTTTGTCTATTATTCTTGGAAGACCCTTTTTGAATACTGCAGGGGCTGTTATTGATTGCAACAAAGACAATGTCACTTTTCATGTTAATGGTAATGAGCATACGGTACACTTTCCGAGGAAACAACCTCAAGTTCATAGTATCAACTCTATTGGAAAAATTCCATCGATTATATTTGGAGGTTTTTAATTTCCTCTTCCTACCGTCAAAAAGAAATATGATATTCTTATTATTGGGGATGTGCATATCCCCGTTGAGGTAACATAGTGTTATTCGAAATTTCTCCGGTTCCATGTCAGTCGGAATGAGTTTGTTAACAAGACCTGATCAACCTTGTTAGTGGATTCCTTTTGATGACCATGAGATGGATGAAACTAGAAGCACAATCTTCTGTACCCTCTTTCTACTTTCTGTTCTTTAGTTGAAATAAAGTACAAATAGTATTTTTTTGTCTGTTTTCTGATTTATCAGTGCAATATAAAAATACCCTGAAAATAAAAGTTCTCCAAATGCCCGGAAAATGAAATATGATTTTTTTCTAGAATATTTGAGGATTTCTGGAACTGAGAACACAACAGGGGGGGGGGGGTCAACCACTTGGCCACGAGGCTGGAGGGCACGCCCCCTGCCTCATGGGCCCATGGTGGCCCTCCTCCACTTATTCCTACACCCACACACTCCTTCTTCCTCCCACAAACACCAATATCCAGCTCAAGCACGAGTTCTAGCTCATTTTGCTGTGATTTTCAATCTCCTTGCTCAAAGCACCTCTCACAAAACTGCTTGGGGAGATTGTTCCTTGGTATGTGACTCCTCCATTGGTCCAATCGGTTTTTGCTCTAGTGCTTTATTCATTGCAAATTTGTGCTGCCTAGGTGACCATGTTCTTGAGCTTCCATGTCAAATTTATATGGTTCTAAGTAGTTCTAATGCATGATATAGTCTCTAGGCACTTGTAGGAGTAGTTGCTATCAATTTTTGCTGAGCTTGGTTCACTTTTGTTTGAAGTTAGTAAAAATTTCAGAATATTTCAAAAATAATGAAGAGATTTTTGAGGGGCTCATCGAGCCGAATGATGAGGACATCAATACCATTATTACACCCACAGCCCCTGCTGCTATACATACTGGACCAATTACTAGAGCTCACGCACGCCAACTAAATTACCAGGTACTTTCGTTTCTTGGTAATGATTCTAATGTTCATGAGAATATGATGCTGCCTAAATTGGATACATTTGTTTTGCTTACAAATGAAGGGCCTAGCTTGGAGAAGGATGAACATTGGAGCAAGAACAAGCATGGAGATGATGGCATGCGCAAGGGGAACAAGAACGGAGTTACAAGTGATGATTTCAGGGCTTTGAAGCCACCATAACGGGTGCATGAAGCCTTGGACGAAATATACAAGATGCCACTTCATAAATTTCGTCCAGAGGCTATTCTAGGTGCTGCGTCACCTTATTATTGGGCCAGGCCCATGTAATTTCGAAATACATAAGTATAGGCTATTTTTAGAGTCCGTATGTGTGGGAAACAAGAGATAGGGTTGATTTCGGACCCCTCCACCACGGGCCACGAAATTCCCCTCTTCCTCCATATATACAGCCCTTAGGGCACCGTTTAGACTTCGGGTTTTGTTTAGATTAAAAGTTCGCCATAGCTGCAACTTCACAGCATTTCGCTTGTGTTCAACGACCGGACCAAGGCGCCACGTAACCCCACCTTCATTATTAAAGCTTTCCTCTTATATTCGCAATATCCAGATTGCAATCTTAGTTTCTTGCTTGTTCTTCGTTTGCTCGCAGGAAACATGCCCTCGTGGTCGTTGATCGTGCTCGGCGTGGTCAATAACCCTCGGAAGTTGGTTTAGCGATTGCTAAGGCGCGACGTCTCGCACGTTCGTAGTCGGATCGTCAAGGTCGACTCCCACAGAAAACGATAGCCACCATCTCATCGAAACATCGGGACACCTTTGCCTCTATCAAGTGGTATCAGATTTCCAGGTTGCTCGGTGAGATTTTACAGTTTTTTTTCGTAGATTAGATCGAGTTTGTTCTTCATACCTACAGTCTACGAAAAAGCCACAAAAAAAATTAGGGTTAGTTCATCATATCCGAACCAATCTGAGCCTTTGCATAATCTTTTTAGGGTTTTTGCTTTGTTGAATTTGCGGTTGCATCGTCGTGTAAAGTTGCTGGTCTTAGAGTCTAGTCTTTTAGAGTTTCGAGTTCTGGTCATAAGTTGTTACGCCGCCGCCGCACCATCATCATCGCCTTGCCATCTACCACCATTGCTTATCCGCCACCGCTCTGAATCCGTATCCATAGACCACCACCAATCCGTATCCATATACCACCACCAATCCCGTATCCATATACCACCACCGCTACCATATACCACCACCATATATCCACCACCAATCCGAGTTCTTATCATATTAGGTTTGTTTTCGAGATCCATCTAAATTCCGATTCGTGTTTCCTTGCTCACAGAGGTCTCGAAAAAAAGACTCGGAGACCCCGGGCAGTTTTAGGCCAAAATTTCGCGACCAAAATATTTTTTCCCTATCCTATTTTTAGGCTGTTCTGAGTCTTTTGAGACACTCGCCATCATAGTGATTTTTGGTCGCACTTTTTTTAAGTAAATCGCTGCCCTGATTTCAAAAAAAATATTGTCAAAAAAGTTTCGTACCCATCCTGTCAGTTTGACCTGGGAAGAGTTTTGAGACACTCGCCATTATAGTGATTTTTCGCAAAAAAAAAAGAGGAGCGCAAAAAAAGAGCGCAAAAAAAAACAGAGCGATTTTTTTTCCAGAGTGTGCTTTTCCCTTGATTCCGTGCAGCGCCGTGATTTTGTTAGTGTTCTAGGCTCGCGTCTCTAGCACGGTCTAGCCTAGGACCAAAGACAAGACTGCGTCGTTGAGCGTTTATTCAACTTTGCATCTCTGAATTGATTATTGCTGACCTTTTTTTTTGCTACCATACTATAAGCCTTCCCAGCTCCACATACATCTATGTCGTGCGTTTGACTCTCCCTGGCAATCGCTCTATCCAAGCTTTTGAGAGTTTTGACTACAACGGTTGCCGATCACCGCCTACTGCTGGGTAAGAACTGGTAAGAATTTGAGATTTGCTTGACGGATTTGTGACACCCCACCACCACCATATTCCAGTAGGTTGTAGGATCATATTCTTGTCTGTTTCTATTGCTGCTAACTATGGCAGGAACACAAGTCGACGAGATTGACTGGGAGAACATGACGAACAAAGAGCTTCATGATAAGTTTCAGCAAATGATGGGTCAACAGGTGGAAGACGTGATGGCCAGTTTTGGAAAGGCAATGGAGAAGATGGATGACATTGAGAAGTCAATTGACACCTAGTTGGACGCCAAGTTTGATGAATTACTCAAACGCCTCCCACAACCAGTTCTACGCCGCGACACAGTAGGGCGAGCACAGCGTGTTCCTATTGAGCCAGGACAAAATTCGAGTGCCGCTGCCATCTGCTGTTGGTGCTTCTCAGAGCTCCTGCCATCGCAGAGATGGAGGACTATTACGAGGATGAGGTTGACCAAAATCAGAACTACGTGCAGCCACCAGCACCACCACCAGCAGGTCGACCTCAGGTATATCTTCGCAACGGTAGGCCTGCACCACCACCTCCGGTACGAGATCATGACCATCTCCCTAAACTGAAATTGAATATTCCACCGTTTGAGGGTAGATATGTTCCTGATATATATCTTACTTGGGAGTTAGAAACTGAACAACGATTTACATGTTTACAATATCCCGAGGAGAGACGTGTTCCTCGCTGTTTGTGCTTTCACTAGCTTTGCATGTGTTTGGTGGTCTGAACATTGTAGATTATATCCTGTTCCAGCTACTTGGGCTGCTTTGAAGACTGCTATGCGTACTCGTTGGGTTCCACCATATTATCAACGTGAATTACTTCAAAATTGCAGCGCTTAAGACAATGAAAAATTTCTGTAGAAGAATATTATCAGGAATTACAAACTGGCATGATTAGATGTGGTATTGTTGAGGAGAATGAAGCTATGCTTGCACGTTTTATGGGTGGATTAAATAAAGAGATTCAGACCATTCTAGAGTATAAGGAGTATACTAATATCACTCGTTTATTCCATCTTGCTTGTAAAGCTGAACGTGAAGTGCAGGATCGACAAGCATTGGCGCGAACTAACTTTTTCTCGCAGGTCGACCTTCATCATGGACACCACGTCGTCATCTACTTCCACCGCACCATCACCTCCTTCAGTGCCACCTCCAACCGTGATACAAGAAAGCGTGCACAACCACCACTATCTCGCCAAGAGCACACCGCTGGCCTGCAGTAGCTCTTCTTCTTCCATGGCGTCAACAGGCACACAAGTGATATTATTTGTCGTTGTTGTAAGGGAAGAGGACATTATGCGTAGAGAATGCAAATCTCAGCGTGTGATGATTGCTACCGAGGATGGTGGGTATGAGTCCGCTTAGTGACTATGATGAGGAGACTTTGGGTCTTATTACACGTGAAGAACATGGTGGAGATGATTACGATCATGAGACGCAATACATGGCTCTCAAGACGCTGACATGTATGAATGTTTAGTTGCTCAACGTGTTTTGAGTGTGCAGGTCACACAAGCTGAGCAAAATCAGAGGCACAATTTGTTCCATACAAAGGGAGTTGTGAAGGAACGTTCTGTGCGCGTCGTCATAGATGGGGGGAGCTACAACAATTTGGCTAGCATGGAGATGGTGGAGAAGCTATCTCTCACCACAAGACCACATCCACATCCTTACTACATCCAATGGTTCAACAACAGCGGCAAGGTTAAGGTAACACGTCTTTGCTCGTGTGCATTTTAGTATCTCTACATATGCTGATTATGTTGATTGTGATGTGGTACCTATGCAAGCATGTTCCTTATTACTTGGTAGACCATGGCAATTTGATAAAAATTCTGTACACCATGGTAGAAACAATCAATATACTCTTGTTCATAAGGATAAAATTATTACTTTGCTTCCTATGACTCCTGATTCCATTTTGAAAGATGATATTAATAGAGCTAATAAAGCAAAACAGGATAAAAATAAGAGTGAAAATCAGATTGTGGCAAAAGAATTTGAGCAACAAATGAAGCCTAATAGTAAACCATCTAGTGTTGCTTCTGAAATTAAATTGAAAAGTGCATGTTTATTTGCTACTGAATCTGATATTGATGAGCTAGATTTCAGCAAATCTGTTTGCTATGCTTTTGTGTGCAAAGAGGCATTATTTTCATTTGAGGACGTGCCTTCCTCTTTGCCTCCTGTTGTCACTAACATTTTGCAGGAGTTCGCTGACATCTTTCCACAAGACGTGCCACCGGGATTACCTCCCATTCGAGGGATTGAGCATCAGATTGACTTAATTCCCGGTGCATCATTACCCAACCGTGCACCATACCGTACCAATCCAGAGGAGACGAAGGAGATTATGCGTCAAGTACAGGAGCTGCTCGACAAAGGTTATATACGCGAATCCCTTAGTCCTTGTGCTGTTCCTATTATTCTAGTGCCGAAAAAGGATGGTACATCACGTATATGTGTTGATTGTAGAGGCATTAATAATATTACTATTTGTTATCGTCATCCTATTCCTAGGCTAGATGATATGCTTGATGAATTGAGTGGCTCTACAATATTCTCCAAAGTTGATTTGCGTAGTGGATACCATCAAATTCGTATGAAATTGGGAGATGAATGGAAAACAACATTTAAAACTAAGTTTGGATTATATGAGTGGTTAGTCATGCCTTTTGGGTTAACTAATGCACCTAGTACTTTCATGAGATTAATGAACGAAGTTTTACGTGCTTTCATTGGACGATTTGTGGTAGTTTACTTTGATGACATATTGATTTATAGCAGATCTTTGGAAGAACATTAGGAACATTTACGTGCTGTTTTTATTGCTCTACGTGATGCACGTTTGTTTGGTAACCTTGGGAAGTGCACCTTTTGCACCGACCGAGTATCTTTTCTTGGCTATGTTGTTACTCCACAGGGAATTGAAGTTGACAAAGCCAAGATTGAAGCTATTGAGAGTTGGCCGCAGCCCAAAACGGTCACACAAGTGAGGAGTTTTCTTGGCCTCACTGGATTCTATAGGCGTTTTGTGAGAGATTTCAGCACCATTGCTGCACCTCTCAACGAGCTTACAAAGAAGGATGTGCCTTTTGTTTGGGGTACCGCATGTGAAGACGCCTTCACAAAGATTGAAAGATAAGTTGACACATGCTCCTTTACTCCAACTTCCTGATTTTAATAAGACTTTTGAGCTTGAATGTGATGCTAGTGGAATTGGATTAGGAGGTGTGTTATTACAAGATGGCAAACCTGTTGCATACATTTCTGAAAAATTGAGTGGGCCTAGTCTGAATTATTGTACTTATGATAAAGAATTATAATCTCTTGTTCGGACTTTAGAAACATGGCAACATTATTTATGGCCCAAAGAATTTGTTATACATTCCGATCATGAATCTTTGAAACATATTAAAAGTCAAGCTAAACTGAATCGTAGACATGCTAAATGGGTTGAATTCATTGAGACTTTCCCTTATGTCATTAAACAAAAGAAGGGTAAAGAAAATGTTATTGCTGATGCATTATCTCGTCGCTATACTATGCTTTCACAACTTGACTTCAAAATATTTGGTTTGGAGACCATCAAAGATCAATATGTGCATGATGCTGATTTTAAAGATGTTTTGCAGAATTGTAAAGAAGGAAGAACATTAATGATGGATTTGTGTTCCGTGCTAACAAGCTATGCATTCCAGCTAGCTCCGTTCGTCTTTTGTTGTTGCAGGAGGCGCATGGAGGAGGACTAATGGGACACTTTGGCGTGAAGAAGACGGAGGACGTACTTGCTACACATTTCTTTTGGCCAAAGATGAGACGGGATGTTGGGCGCTTTATTGCTCGCTGCACTACATGTCAAAAAGCTAAGTCACGACTCAATCCTCATGGTTTATATATGCCTTTGCCTGTACCTAGTGTTCCTTGGGAGGATATATCTATGGACTTTGTTTTAGGTTTACCTAGAACAAAGAAGGGCAGGGATAGCATATTTGTTGTCGTGGATAGATTCTCTAAAATGGCACATTTTATACCATGTCATAAAAGCGATGATCTTTGTTAATGTTGCTGATTTGTTCTTTCGTGAAATTATTCGCTTGCATGGTGTGCCAAATACTATTGTTTCAGATCGTGATACTAAATTTCTTATCCACTTTTTGAGATGTTTATGGGCTAAGTTGGGGACTAAATTGCTTTTTAGTACTACTTGTCACCCCCAAACTGATGGACAAACTGAAGTAGTCAATAGAACATTGTCTACTATGCTTAGGGCTGTTTTGAAGAATAATAAGAAAATGTGGGAGGAATGCTTGCCTCATATTGAATTTGCTTATAATCGTTCATTGCATTCTACTACTAAGATGTGCCCTTTTGAAGTTGTGTATGGTTTCCTAGCTCGTGCACCTATTGATTTGTTGCCTCTTCCATCTTCCGAGAAGGTTAATTTTGATGCTAAAGAACGTGCTGAATTGATTTTAAAAATGCATGAGTTAACTAAGGAAAACATTGAGCGTATGAATGCTAAATATAAACTTCTTTGGGGATAAGGGTAGAAAACATGTTGTGTTTGCACCGGAGATCTTGTTTGGTTACATTTGCGTAAGGATAGATTTCTGATTTGCGCAAATCAAAGCTAATGCCACGTCTTTGATGGTCCCTTTAGGGTGTTGGAGAAAATAAATGATAATGCATATAAACTTGAGCTGCCTGCAGATTTTGGGGTTAGTCCCACTTTTAACATTGCAGATTTGAAGCCTTATTTGGGTGAGGAAGATGAACTTCCGTCGAGGACGACTTCATTTCAAGAAGGGGAGGATGATGAGGACATCAATACCATTGTTACACCCACAGCCCCTGCTTCTATACATACTAGACCAATTACTAGAGCTCGCGCACGCCAACTAAATTACCAGGTACTTTCGTTTCTTGGTAATGATTCTAATGTTCAAGAGAATATGATGTTGCCTAAATTGGATACATTTGTTTTGCTTACAAATGAAGGGCCTAGCTTGGAGAAGGATGAACATTGGAGCAAGAACAAGCATGGAGATGATGGCATGCGCAAGGGGAACAAGAACAGAGTTACAAGTGATGATTTCAGGGCTTTGAAGCCACCATAACGGGTGCATGAAGCCTTGGACGAAATATACAAGATGCCACTTCATATCGTCCAGAGGCTATTCTAGGTGGTGCGTCACCTTATTATTGGGCCAGGCCCATGTAATTTCGAAATACATAAGTATAGGCTATTTTTAGAGTCCGTATGTGTGGGGAAACAAGAGATAGGGTTGATTTCGGACCCCTCCACCAAGGGCCACGAAATTCCCCCCTCTTCCTCCATATATACAGCCCTTAGGGCACACTTTGGGTTTTGTTTAGATTAAAAGTTCGCCATAGCTGCAACTTCGTGCATTTCGCTTTGTGTTCAACGACTGCACCAAGGCGTCACGTAACCCCACCTTCATTAATAAAGCTTTCCTCTTATATTCGCAATATCCAGATTGCAATCTTAGTTTCTTGCTTGTTCTTCGTTTGCTCGCAGGAAACAGGCCCTCGTGGTCAGGTTGATCGTGCTCCGGCGTGGTCAATAACCCTCAGAAGCTGGTTTAGCGATTGCTAAGGCGCGACGTCTCGCACGTTCGTAGTCGGATCGTCAAGGTCGACCCCCACAGAAAACGATAGCCACCATCTCATCGAAACATCGGGACACCTTTGCCTCTATCACCGAAGCTCGAAGGAAAAGCAAAATGAAGAATCACAGAGGCCCAAATATAATTTGCCTCGCACCGCGGAGGTCCGGCCGTGTGAATGGTCTTCCGATGATTTCTTGAGAAAAGCCGGGATTTATGATGATTTCTATTCATTGGCTGAGAATGCTGGCCTCACCGACTTCCTCCGCGACCAACGTCATCATTATCTCTTACTCACTAATACTTTTGTGCAAAACTTCTACTATTTTCCTAAGGAAACACCTCCTTCAGTAGAGTTTCATTTATATGATGTTGTTCAGAACATGCCACTAGATGAATTTTGCAAGGTTTGCAAAATATCCTTCGAGGGTACCTTAAGATGAACCACATCGCAAAGATATGGACGGGTTTATTGACACCATTACTGTGGGGGAAACCAGGAAGGTTACCGATGCAAGAATCACTAGCATACATTTTCCTGTTTTACGCTACTTTGCTATATTTGCTAGTCGTTGCTTAATTGGTCGCGGAAACTGTGGAAACCTTAGTGTTCCTGATATTTTCATTTTGTTCCATGGTTTATTCCACGATAACACTGTTAGTATGGGCGGTATCGTTGCTAAACGGTTAAGTATGAACTGCATTAAGGGCCCCATCTTTGGAGGTATTTATGCTTCACGCCTAGCTGCACATTTTAACATACCTATTAGGCTCTATGAGAAAGAAGAAAAATTGCTGCCTAGTGCTTATTTAGATTATAAGAGTATGCTAGCGCATGACCTCATTGATAAGAATAGGGAAGGGGAGCTTAAATACAAATTGTTCTTTCATAAACATTATCCTGAGACTATTACCTTGCCTGCTCCTTCCTTGTTTAATTTATCTGAAAGCCGTATCTCGTTCCGTGGGCGGCCATTCAAGCCTACCGGAACCCTACACCAGCCCCGGAGCCGGAACCACAATTTGAGCCTCCACGACAGTCTGATTATTTTTGGGATCCGGAGATGACTGCCAGCCAGTGGCAGTCAGAGTCCTCTTCATCGCAGTACGGCCCCAGCTACAACTATGGGTATCCGCCAGGCCATCCTTGGCAATGAACCAACTTAGGCCAAAAGCCTAAGCTTGGGGGAGCACGTAATTTCCACCGACATTACATTTATGTTCACACATTCATTGCTAGATGTCGGTGCTCATACTTTTTCACTGTAATATCCATGTTAGTTTATTTTCTTTTTTTTTCTGCTTTCTTCTTGTGTGTTTGATAAACCTTAAGAAAAACCAAAAAAAATTAGTGTAGTTTTCAGTTAGTTTATTTTTCTTGCTGTAGTAGTAATAATTAAAAAGCAAATCCAAAAAGATTTCCCGTTCTTGTTTTGCTTGTTGGGAGCTTCCCCGTGTAAATAGTTTTATTTCTTTTCTTTTCTTTTCTTTGGGGGTCGATAGGAGAAAACCATAATTAAATTGTTGAAGTGGCTCTTATATGCATTATTGTTGATTTAACCAAGAGCCCATATTGCCTTGTCTTCTCCTGTTTACTGTATGCTCGCAGATTCCCACTACTAGGGCAAACCCTATACACAGAATCTTAGCAGCAGCGCGGCTCAAAAAGGAGCGCTGCTGCTAATTAGCAGTAGCGCGGGTGTGGAAAACCCGCTACTGACAAGTGTTTAGCAAGAGCGCTTTTCGGCGTAACCAGCTACAAGCTACAAATATCGACCGACAAAGTGCCCATCCAACTCCATTTAGCAGCAGCAGCGGTGCCATGAGCAGCGCTTACTGCTATAGTTGTAGCAAGAGCGCCGATTTTTCCGAGGTCGTTGTCGCTAATTTTCAAATCGGGCACACTTTTGGTCCCGTTAGCGAGCGCTTTGTACCAAAGCGCCTGCTGTTACTTTCTTAGCAGCAGCTGCTTTATGTCCCGCTGCCATCGCTAATCCGCACCCACCACCTTTTCCCCACCCGTCCTCCCCCTCCCCTCCCTTTCCCCTACCTCTCACACTCTCACTCTTCTTCTTCCTCAATACTTCTCCCCCATTACTCTCCCTCTTCTAACTATCTTTCTCTCTCTTCATTACTCCTACCTAACTACACCACCTCCATTAATGCATCTCCTTTCTCTTTCTCCCCCTCCACTAGTTGAAGTTGTCTCCTCCCAAATTAGGTAGCTAGGTAGATGTAGCATTTAGTTAAGTGACCTATTTGCCCCCTAACTAGATCTATCTTTGTCAAGAAGAGCTTTGTGCACTTTTGATCTCCCTACAACATCATCTCCACCGTGTGCTCGATCTTGAGATATAGGTGATTAAAATTTCATGCTTTTGCAAAATGGAAATATGTTTATGTGTGTGTGATATGTTTTATGGAAATTGTGTGTGTGGCATGAGTTGATGCCAAATTGTGCTTTTGAGTTGCCTATGTTTTGCCGAAATGTCGATTTATTTCTGTTTCGGCGAATTTCGGGCAAACTCTAGATCTATATATGTCCTATTTTTAAGGAAGGTCATGCCGAAATTTTGTATGACTTTGATGCATGCACGCATTTTTATAATCAATTTGTTTATTATTACCGTGCAGAGTTGACGATGGTCAGTGGAAAGATGGTGGACGGGTGGTTGCGGTTGGCGGTGCAGGACATGAAAGAAAATAACCGAACAAAGGTTTTATGTCCGTGTAGAAAATGCAAAGGAATAGTTTGGCTCGACCCCCATGACGATGGTCGTGTCGAAGCGCACCTACTCATGACTGGTTTCATGGATGGCTATACTCGGTGGATAATTGAAGATGAGGATGACGATGTTGAGGATGCCGACGGGGCAGGCAATGATGACACGGGGCAAGACGAAGAGATGATCGATAATGGCGGCGGGGAAGAGGCCGGACATGGCGGCGGAGAAGGGGCCGTACATGGCGGTGGAGAGAATGACATGGACTCCACACAGCAGAGTTCGTCGGTACTAAGTTCAATCGTGCGGGACCCTCATGTTCAAGCATTGCTTCGCAAGGAGACGAAATCTTGAGAGAGCTGCTTCTAGAGAGGAGGCTAAGCTGGAGCAACTGGTGGTATACTCGAACACTCCATTGTATGATGGTTGCAATCCTGAGGTGACCCGCTTGAGTTTCATGCTCCAACTCCTGAAGACGAAGGCTAAAAACAAATGGACCGACACTAGCCTCGATGAGCATCTCAAGTACCTAAAGGATGTTCTTCCCGCGGGTAATCTATGTCCTAGTAGTGTTGATGAGGCCAAGACGATCGTGTGCCCTCTTGATCTGCCACACGTTAGATACCATGCATGCATCAACGATTGCATAATTTATCGGAAGGAGCACGCGGAAAAAACAAGCTGTCCGGTGTGCAATGCTTCTCGATACAAGAAGGCTAGGAAGAAATGTCCCCAGAAAGTGGTATGGTACCTACCGATCACTCCCCGTCTCCAGAGGTATTTTGTAGATCCCAAGGAAGCAAAGCTAATGCGCTGGCACGCGGAGAGGAAGAAGCCTGATGGTGGAGATGATCCGAAGCTGTGACACGTCAAGGATGGAAGCCAGTGGAGAGCGTTGAACAACTTCTATCGGTATTTTGAATGTGATGCAAGGAACATCGTGCTTGGCAACCAGAACACCAACCATAGCACATGGCCCGTGTTTGTATGGATGTACAACCTCCCCCCTGGTTGTGCATGAAATCGAAGTACATTCACATGAGCATGCTTATTCAAGGGCCGAAACAACCAGGAAATAATATTAATTTGTATCTGGGGCTACTTCAAGAGGAGTTAGACACGTTATGGAAAACACCGACCAAGACATGGGACGCCAGCAAAGGTGAGTATTTCAACATGAGAGCCGCGCTGATCACGACAGTGCAGGACTATCTCGGTTACAGATATGTGGCAGGCCAGGTGTGCCATGGATATTGCGGATGCACGCGGTGCATGGATGATACGATGTCTCAGCAGCTAACGTCAAGGAAAGATGGCGGGTCTGGGAAAATCATGTACATGGGGCATCAAAGATGGCTCGAACAGGACGACCCGTGGAGAAACCGTGGAGATCTATTCCATGGTCACGCTGAGCATCGAGGACCTCCATGTAAGCGGAGCGGTGCCGAAATCGATGAGCTGTTGAAAAACTGGAAGGAGTGCCCCGCGCCGGGAAAGATGATGAGAAAGGCGCCGGAGCCGCTGAAGGTATGGAAGACGAGGTATGTGTTCGGGACTTGGAGTATCGCACAAACTCGATACACCTCATTGCCTTGATCAAATGCATATCTGTAAGAATGTCCTTGAGAGCTTGCTCGCAACACCGATGAACATGCGGATAAGACCAAGGATGGGCCGAAGGCAAGAAAAGACTTGCAAGATTTGAAAATCAGGGAAGATCTGCACATGCCGCCCCGTAAAATGTCAGATGAGACAGAGACGGAGACAAAGGCACGGGAGAAGAAGGGCAAGAAAATAAAGAAAGAGGATTATTGCCCCCTTCTTGCTTCACCTTAAGTCAGGCTGAGATCGATCAATTCTTTAAGTGCCTTACCGGAGTCAAAGTTAGTTCCGATTCTTGTGGCAAGATAAACACATATCTAGACACGGACAAGAAAAGGTTCAATGGGATGAAGTCCCATGACCGTCATGTGATGATGACGCAGATACTACCTGTTGCCCTTAGAGGGATAATGGACAAGCATGTCCGTGACACGCTTATTGGTCTCTCGCAACTTTTTCGACGTCATCTCTCGAAAAGTCGATCAGTGTGAAGCAGCTCAAGGCTACAGAAGAGATCGTTGTGATCTTGAATGAGCTTGAGATGTACTTCCGCCGCGTTCTTTGACGTGATGGTGCATCTGTGTGTCCATATTGTGGATGACATAATAGACCTGGGGCCGTCATTCCTGCATAACATGATGCCATTTGAGAGGATGAATGGGATCATCAAAGGATTCGTTCGTAACATGTCCCATCCGGATGGAAGCATCGTCCAGGGCTATGTGACACAAGAGTGCATCTCTTTCTGTGAGAATTTTCTATATGGCGCAGACCAGCTGCACAGTGTTAGTGTTGGTTTGCCGTTAACAAGCACGATGGGGAGGCTCGAAGGAGAAGGTCATCGCAACGGTCGCGAGGAACTGCACATGGCATACTCAGATCGATGCGGCGACTTTGTGAGCAAACTTGGTAGTGCTACAACACCTAGACGAGGTAGATCCTTTCGTGGCACTGCACAAAGAAATTATCGCAAAGAAGTATCGTGACTGGGGGGTATGCAGGACGGACGCCGAAGTTACTACAGAGCACAACTCCACTTTCCTGCATTGGTTCAAAGAGCATATTATTGCTAATCCCCCGGAGGAGGGCTCTAAGGACGGATTGCTCATATACGCCTTAGCACATGGCCCCTCGCCCAACCTCGTAACCTATCAGGCATATGATATCAACGGATACACGTTCTACACGGAGGCCAAAGATATGGACAATGATGATCAGAACTCATGGGTGACGATGGAATGCATGACCGGCAGCGACAACGACGCAACTGAACGATTTTATGGAAGGGTCGAGGAGATCCGGGAGCTAGACTACTCTGGACTGCACAACACGACGATGTTCCGTGTCAGATGGGCTAAGAATGTCAAAAGAGAAAACCGGTTTTTCACTACCATGACTATACCCGACGCCAAGAGCGCTACCGTGAACGCTATCTCCAAAATTGAGCCATGGGTACACGGTAAGCACGTGACACAATGCTTCTTCATAACCGACCCATGCAATCCCAGTCGTGTTGTCGCGAGGAGAGGCAAAAGGAACATCATTGGAATGGATGGAGTCGCCAACGAGGAAGACTATGATCAGTATGGCAACCCAATGAGGGAAGATGACGATGATGATGAAGTATACGTCAAAAGAAGAATCAATACTACATTACCTAAGAAAAATCATACTCCATGGAAAAGGAAAAGTCACAATGAGGGGCTCAATTATTCTTCAACGAACAAGAAGGGAAAGAAGCTGACTCAAAAACGAAAACGTCAGTGCTGAGGAACCGTATGTTATCGGTCAAATGATGTAATATATATATATATATATATATATATATATATGTTCCTATTTTGTATACACACTTATCCATTATTATGCATGGGTCCAATGATGTAACATATATGTTCCTATTTTGTATACATATTTCACCGTCAAATGATGCAATATATATCGCCTTCCCTTCGTTCACTGCTCTCGGGAAATAAAAGTGGGAGAAAATAAAGGAAAATAAAAAGGAAAACCGGCAGTAGCGATTTCCTTATAAAACAGCTACAGTCAAGCTAGCAGTAGCGATTTCCTTATAAAACCGCTACAGCTAGTGAAGGTAGTAGCAGCGCGTTTTGTCTAAACCGCTACAACTAGTGAAGGTAGTAGCAGCGCATTTTATCTAAACCGCTACAGCTAGTGAAGGTAGTAGCAGTACCTTTTGTCTAAACGCGCTACTGCTACATCCACTTAACCCAAAATTCTCACTCTCCCTGCTTCATCCCGCCTCTTTTCCCCCCAAATCCCCACTCTCTCTTCCCCAGTCGCACCTTCAGGCGCCCGCCCGACCTCGGCCCTCGCCCCGACCCAGTGGCTCGCCCCGACCCGTCGGCCCTCGCCTCCCTCCTCCTTCCTCTCCTCCCAACCTCGGCCGTCGTGCCTGCCTCCTCGCCCTGCACCCTCTGTAAACCCCCTCTCTCACGCTAGCTAGGGTTCTTGGTTAATTTACTTAGGTTTTAGTTAGGGCAAGAGGTTAATTAGGTTATCTCTTTAGTTATGAATTTAGCTAGGTTTTAAAATAGGACAGAAATTTAGGGTTAAGCAATTGTAGTTAAAAGAAAAGGCAGCATTTAAGCAATTGTCCAAATCAACATCCCTTGTTAAAGCAAATTTAGGTAGGCTAAGTTTATATGCAAATTTGAACTGGACATGTGATATGTGGATATGTCATATTTTGGACATGTCATGTTTGGAATTTGAACATGTCATTTGGACATGTGATGTTTTGGTTCAATTTTGGTAAATGATCCGAGTGGCCTATGTTATGCCGAAATGTTGATTCATTTCCGTTCCGGTGAATTTCAGGCGCTCGATATGTCCATTTTTTAGCAATGGTCATGCCGAAATTTGCCGTGAATAAAGGCATGATTTGTGCTACATAGTTGGCATATCGAAAGTCTTTGGCACATAGATTTCTTTTTATGTCATTTCTCATTTATTCATACTTTTAGAAATAAATGAGGACACTTAATCATAGGAAACATGTCGAACAACGAAGAAACCGGGCCTTCTCACCAAGATGCGCATTTAGATGGATTATGAGGGTGAACAAGAGTACCTCGACTCTTTGACTGCTAAGCAAGGTTTGCAGGTCGGCCTCAACGATGGTACTGACGCCGACATCGACATCGACGGCGCCGACACCGATGGCGGCGCCGAGACCGGCGAGGAAGGTACCGGCGGGGAAGATACCGGCGGGGAAGGTACCGGCGCCGATGCCGCTACCGAAAAGAAGAAGCAGAAGAAGCAGAGGATACGAAAACCTAACAAACTAGGGATTGGACAACTGGTGATCACAAAGATGGCACACGGCAAGTTTGAGCCATTAGAGCCGGAAGAACCTCGCAAGTGCTATGGGAACCAAGTAGGATGCATCCTCACGGAATGCGCGAGCATCAACGATGAATTAAGGAGTAAAGAACATTTGACGCGGTTGCTCCTGACGAAGTTGCACAAGAGATTCAAGTTCCCCGTCCGGGATGATAACATAGAACAACCGCGGGATGATCCGAAGATGAAAAAGATTAACAATCATGCCATGGGCATGTTTAGCAATGATTTGGCCTCCTAGAAAGGGAGGGTGAAACGAGCTATTGAGGCTGAGGAACCCCTGTCCAAGATTCTGGAGGAAAATCCGACACTTACGGAAGAGGAGTTCGAAAAGTTCAAGGACACTTGCGCTACCGAGGCAGCCAAGGCTAAGGCTGCGAAATTCAAGAGCCTTCAAAAAGGAACACGGGGAAGCATCGCCTCGGAAGCCGTGGCTACCTCGGTAAAAGGCCCATATGGGATAAGGAGGACGCGGAACATGAAGCCGCAGGTCTCCTGCACCCTTCGCGAAGTTCACCAACCCCTTGGAGCATGACTTCATCAGGGCCCGCTACAAGTGGGACAAGGAGAAAAAGTTTTTTTACACGGACCAGATCACAAGGAAATTGATTAGACTACTGGAGAAGCATCACCAACTTGCAGCCGAAAGCCCTACTTCTCCGACGAGGCCCAAGTGGGACACCCCTCTCAACCGGGCCTTGAATGAACTTAAGGGACTCCCTTTGGGCCAGCGGCCGCAATATGGTCGTGTGCACGGCGCTGGAGATGGCGCCACGTGGAAGGTGTTTTACAACGAGGGCCCGGAGGCTAAGAAGCAGAAAAAGAAGTTTAGTCAGGCGGACATCGATGCGAAGGTGAAGCTTGTGGTCGAGAAAAAAGCAGCTGAGGACGCGGAAAAACAACCGAGGAGAAAATTGAGTTGCTACAGCAGGCAGTCAATGCAGCCAGAATCGCCGCAGTAAATGATTTTGCTACTAACTTGGTTCCAGCTATCATCAACTGGACGAAGGAAAATCCATACAAGACGGTACATGATTTCCCGATGCCCAGTTTCGTCGGGAGCAACTCCATGAACAACAACAACACCACACCATCACTTGCTCACGCAACCAGGCCTCCTCTCGCGGTCGCTCCCGCTCATAGCAGCCCGTCCTCAGTCTCTGGCGCGCTAGGTGGGCCTTTGTCTTTGGCTGAGCTCGACGCCGTCACGGTAATTACATGTCGCACCAACATATATATATATATATATAATATTCCATTTTCGTTGCCTTTCAGATGTTTTACGCCACAAACATATGTGTTTGCAGGGCGAAGAAACCCCGTGCACCATACTCTACTTGATAAAAGGCCAGAAGGTCGACGTGGGAAAGGGGATGGTATTGAACCCCTTGAAACCCACATTCCACAACCAGCCGATCCCCGCTGGGCACTTCAGGGTTAGCTTGTCCAGTGTGAAATCGGGGCACGAGGCCTTGCCTCCTCCAGTACAGCATGTGGGAAAGGACGACGAGACCCCGCCGCGGATTGGAAGCTACAAAGGTTGGGTGCTACTATGGCCGAAGAATTTTATTCGTTTGGAGTCGGCCGAGAGCACACCAATAACCACACATCAACAAGCATGCGCGGAGACCACCACCCCGCCTATGTAATTACCAGCTCCTGTAGTGCCGAGTGAGAGCGGCGGACGACGTGATGAAGGGGGTGCAATAGTACTGGCTGATGTAATCGGTCTTGTAGAACAGAGAATGGATGATGAGATGGAGGTTGACCCTATGGGTTTCCTCAATACAAACACGTATGACTGTGACATAGATATGATGAGTCAACCATATGATGAGTCGGGCTATCAGCATGCTAATGAGGATATGGATGATATGCCCGGGCAGGAAGGTCGTTGGAAGGATTGCAAAAAGTCTCTCTTCATGAATTCCTCATAGGACACGCTTGAAGATGTCGCCTCAACACAGGCTCAACTAGCCGGGGTCGTACAGTGCTTAGCCCGGGAACCCTGGGGCAGGGGTTAAGGAAGGGTCTGGAAGGTGTACCCAAGAAAAAAGAGAGGAAGAGATCAGGGAAGATAACTGCCTCCAAACAAGCAAGAGCACAAAGTAGCCAGACGATGCATTCTGAAGAGCGTGTACCCGTGAAAGGTGCGGCCATGTTCCATCTCACGGGCGGGCTGATGCTACCGCCGAAACCACTGGAGGCACTATCAGGGGATCTCAGGAGACTACACGACCATGTGCTGTCGACTGAGAAAAGCCTACTAGCCTCAAAGGATCCAGGATATCCGACATACGCGGCTTGTGTGCCTGGGGGGAAGTGCTACGTTGAGACACGGCCCGCGGAGGTGTTCTTCCTGCAGTTTGACCATATCTTTGAGATGTTTCTGACAAGGCGGCTCGATTTTACAATTGCCCGCCTTTTTGCGCTACATATGAGCTCCGTCATGAAGAGTGAAGAAGTCTCGCAAATCTGTGTGGCGGATCCGTACTACACGCACGAGTCTTTCTTGAGTCTCGGCGACTTTGAGCGTGAAACTACTAGGGAGTACCTCCAAAACTTCATGGTACAAAATAAGGACCGGGAAATTGTCCTCGTGCCTTATCATCCAAAGTAAGTTAGTTCCGGACAACCCTTTCATACATTTCAATCATTCCTTCTCTCTCATATGGGGAATAATTTGAGGTGTCTTTTCCTCGTAGCAACGGGCGCGCCATCCTTATAGTTCTTTACCCGCAAGTCTCCCACGCCGTGTATTTTGACCCTTCCAGAGACTACGAGAAAAAAGACTACACCCACATAATGAATATTCTAGATGATGCACTCCAAGGCTTCAACATTAGAGGTGGCCACATGCGGTCAGGAAACAAAGGAACAAGAAGATGGGTTTCGCGCATAAAACTAACTTCTCCTGCATCCATGTCCCAAAACTAAGCAAGAAGGATGGATTCTACATCGTCCATCTCATGATTCAGTTCAACACGGATCACCAAAAGCTTCGCATGAGAAGCAAAAATGATGATCATATCCACAAGTGGCTAGAATCTCATGGAGAAGCGGATTATAAACTTAGAGTGACTTCTTTCGCATCCAAAGCGACATTGCGACGATCATCATGAAAGAAGTCGTCGATGAGAAGGGGATGTTCCACCACGGCCCTATATCGCGAGCTGACGTCCGAACTCGCATAGGCATGCAATGTCTAGACCTCACGCCGTTCAAGAAGCTAGGGTCCATCCTCGATGATATGGAAGGATGGAACTTCTAGTGATTTATGATGCCGATGATGATGATATGTGTTGGTTGAACTTGTATACTTTTTGTAGCAATGAAACTTTGTGATGTCCACGGTCCCTGCCGAACTTGGGTAACGCTACTTTGTTAGTTTGCGTACGATGACCTGCATACCTCTAGTTAATTAATTTTGCGTCTTGTATGTTGCATCTAGTTGCTAACCCTTTCTTTTTCGGTGTTGCTCTAGTATATTTTGTTGCATATATATGATTGTACATCCTCTTCATGAACATGCATCTCTAACAAGTACCTAGTTTCTTGATGGCAAGATGGAAGTGCTATGTCGTGTACAAAGGGAAGGTTCCAGGGGTGTACAACGAGTGGCATGAGTGTTAGGCGCAAGTGAATGGGCTCTCGGGCGCCAGCCATAAAGGCTTCAAAAGCAGACAAGAAGGAGAAGCTAGTTACTTGTGGTTCACGCTAGCGCGAGAGAGGACTCGTGAATCGCCACCTCATGTATCGTGCATAGTTCCGCTCTCACTCATAGTGATAACTCTTCTCGTGTATACCTTTGTTTAGATGGATGACGCTAGAAGTTGCAAGTATTCGAGACTTGCATGTATCGCTATTTTCGAGATGATGACAAGATACCACTTTGTGTTGGATGATGATTATGATGAGACTATTTGTATGTATATGCTATGATTACATTTGTGGTCTCATAGGCATTTGTATGTGTATCATGATGACATTTGTATGTGCTAAAGATTCTTCTATATAGCCTGTTCAAATACGAAACAAATATGCCGAAAAAAACAAAAAACTACTAAAATTAGTAGTAGCGAGTGGAGAAAAGTTAGCAGCAGCGCGGTAGTAGCAGTAGCGCGCACAGGAGAAGTGCGCTATAGCTATTAGCAGTAGTGAGCTTCCACTAAGCACGCTGCTGCTACACTTGTGTAGCAAGAGCGGTGAGCACGCTGCCATCGCTACGTGTTAGCTGTAGCGCCTTATTAGTAGCGCCGATCCCCGCGCTACTGATACACCTAAAACCCGCGCTGCTGCTAGCCTTTTCCCTAGTAGTGTCCAGCTTAGTCCAATGCACGTGCACTCATATTATTATTCACATCGTTCGGTCGTGCAAGTGAAAGGAAATTATGACGATATATGATGGACTGACTGAGATGAGAAAAGCTGGTATGAACTCGACCTCTCTTGTTTCTGTAAATATGATGAGTTCATCGTTCCTGATCCAGCCTATTATGAATAAACATGTTTGCAATGGCAATTAGAGATCATAGTTGCTCATGCCATGCTTGATTAGCTATGAGTTATAATGGTTTACCTTGCGTGCCAACATGCTATTAAAATGGTTGTGAAGTGGTATGATGGGGTGGTATCCTCCTTTGAATGATTTAAGTGACTTGACTTGGCACATGTTCACACATGTAGTTGAAACACAAATCAACATAGCCTTCACGATATTTATGTTCATGGTGGATTATATCCTACTCATGCTTGCATCCAATGTTTATTAATTTTAATGCATGTTCATGACTGTTGTCGCCCTCTAGTTGGTCGCTTCCCAGTCTTTTGCTAGCCTTCACTTGTATTAAGCGGGAATACTGCTTGTGCATCCAATCCCTTAAACCCCAAAGTTATTCCATATGAGTCCACCATACCTTCCTATATGCGGTATTTACCTGCCGTTCCAAGTAAATTTGTATGTGCCAAACTCTAAACCTTCAAATAAACATTCTGTTTTGTATGCTCGAATAGCTCATGTATCAACTAGGGTTGCCCTTAACTTCCTTGTTAGGCAGGTTATTCTCAAGAGGAGTGGACTCCGCTTCTCATTCACAAGAAAATGGCTGGTCTCTGGGATGCCCAGTCCCATGCTTTATGCAAACTAAATCAAAATAATTGCAAACAAAACTCCCCTGGGACTGTTGCTAGTTGGAGACACTCGTTGTTTCGAGCAAGTCATGGATTGATGTTTGTTGGTGGAGGGGGGTATAAACTTTACCTCTGGCACCTCTAGAAATCCCTGCTTCCCTCTGCGAAGGGCCTATCTATTTACTCTTATGTTGAATCATCACCCTCTTATTAAAAAGCACTAGCTGGAGAGTGCAGCTGTCATTTTCATCCATTACTATTAATTTATATTTGGTATGACTATGATTGGATCTCTTTTACCATGAATTACAATGTCTAGTCAGTCCTTGATCTTTAAAGGTGCTCTGCATTTATGTTTTGCGGTCTCAGAAAGGGCTAGCGAGATACCATCCTGTTATATCATATCATGATTGTTTTGAGAAAGTGTTGTCATCCGAGATTTATTATTATCGCTCGCTAGTTGATTATGCCATTGATATGAGTAAACATGAGACCTGAGAGTTATTGCAAATGTGGTTAGTCATAATCTTTCTTTGAAAACATGAATGCTGGCTTTACATATTTACAACAACAAGAGCAAACAGAGTTTGCAAAAGTTTTTCTTTATCACTTTCAGTTTATCAACTGAATTGCTTGAGGACAAGCAAAGGTTTAAGCTTGATGGAGTTGATACGTCTCTGTCGTATCTACTTTTCCAAACACTTTTGCCCTTGTTTTGGACTCTAACTTGCATGATTTGAATGGAACAAACCTGACCGACGCTGTTTTCAAAGAACTTTCCATGGTGTTATTTATGTGCAGAAACAAAAGTTCTCGGAATGACCTGAAACTCCACGGAACGTCTATTTGGAAATAATAAAAAATCATTGCAAAAGATGAAGACCAGAGGGCCCACACCCTGTCCACGAGGGTGGGGGGCGCGCCCTCCCCCCTATGGCGCGCCCCGCTACCTCGTGGGCCCTGGAGCTCCTCCGACGCCAACTCCAACTATATATATATTTGCTTTTAGGGAGAAAAAAATCAAGGAGAAGAAATCATCGCGTTTTACGATACGGAGCCGCCGCCAAGCCCTAAAACCTCTCGGGAGGGCTGATCTGGAGTCCGTTCGGGGCTCCGGAAAGGGCGATTCATCGCCGTCGTCATCATCAACCATTCTCCATCACCAATTTCATGATGCTCACCGCCGTGCGTGAGTAATTCCATCGTAGGCTTGCTGGACGGTGATGGATTGGATGAGATCTATCATGTAATCGAGTTAGTTTTGTTAGGGTTTGATCCCTAGTATCCACTATGTTCTGAGATTGATGTTGCTATGGCTTTGCTACGCTTAATGCTTGTCACTAGGGCCCGAGTGCCATGATTTCAGATCTGAACCTATTATGTTTTCATGAATATATGTGAGTTCTTGATCCTATCTTGCAAGTCTATAGTCACCTACTATGTGTTATGATCCGCAACCCGAAGTGACAATAATCGGGACCACTCCGGTGATGACCATAGTTTGAGGAGTTCATGTATTCACTATGTGCTAATGCTTTGTTCCGGTACTCTATTAAAAGGAGGCCTTAATATCCCTTAGTTTCCATTAGGACCCCGCTGCCACGGGAAGGTAGGACAAAAGATGTCTTGCAAGTTCTTTTCCATAAGCACGTATGACTACATTTGGAATACATGCCTACATTACATTGATGAATTGGAGCTAGTTCTGTGTCACCCTATGTTATGACTGTTACATGATGAACCGCATCCGGCATAATTCTCCATCACCGATCCAATGCCTATGAGCTTTTCACATATTATTCTTCGCTTATTTACTTTTCCTTTGCTACTGTTACAATCACTACAAAACACCAAAAATATTACTTTTGCTACTGTTACCTTTGTTACCATTACCACTACTATCATATTACTTTGCTGCTAAATACTTTGCTGCACATATTAAGTTATCCAGGTGTGGCTGAATTGACAACTCAGTTGCTAATACTTGAGAATATTCTTTGGCTCCCCTTGTGTCGAATCAATAAATTTAGGTTGAATACTCTACCCTCGAAAACTGTTGAGATCCCCTATACTTGCGGGTTATCATCTCCCATTGTTTCCCTGCAACACACATAAGGAAGATCTTGATCAGGTTAACTGAGAGTTGCCATACTATCAGTAGAATATGTATTGAGTACAACCAAATTTGATTGGTGTCACATGCATAACAATACAAAATTGTACCTACAACAAACGAAAATCAAATTGCAGAATTGAACCAAGCAGTTAAATGGACAGCAGACCAAATGAACCAAAATAGTTAACTCGGCACAACATTGCAGAATAGAAACATGTACTAGAAGATAAGACAGTCAAAAAAACAAAGAATGCTTGAGAACAGTACTACGAAATGTAGCAATTGTTGGACCAAAGTGTTAACTAAACATTACATTTCAGAGGACCAAACTGTTAACTGAACATCAGATTGCATATTAACATTACGGAGGACAAATCACTAGAAGGCACTGGCGGTGGCCTCGAGAAAACATCACGAACTGTATTTTAAAGTAGACAACCGCGCGGCGTGTCGACGGTGGCCTCGAAGACGAGGTGCTCCTCCAAGATCTGGCGGTCGACACGCATGTCAGCCATAGCGACCTCGTTCGCGCGTGCGGCAGTATGCTACTCAGCTCCATGTTATACTGCGTGTAAAATGGCTGTGGGCGACGCTTAATTGGAGGAGGGGGGCAATGATTTCGGTGGAAGGTGTCGCTCCGTCACCCGGGGCACGTGGGACGGGAAAGGAGGAGGATGGTGTGGGTGGGGTGTGGATTACCTGACTATATCGACGAGGCCACGCATCAAGAAGAAGGGTCGCCGGCGAGGAGGCGGCGCTGCAAGAAGAAGGCTCGCCGGCGAGGAGGCGGTGCTGCAAGAAGAAGGGTAGCCGGCGAGGAGGTGGCACTGCCAGTAAGCAGCAATGAAGGTTTGAACTTGGAAAGCAAGGGGGAATAGTGGAAATGTGGCTTTTGGTAGGAGGGCGGGGAAATAGATATTCCCGCGGTGGCAAATTTTTTTTTGCTCGGTGCCATGAGAAACTGGCGCGCAAGTGTGGTTCAAGCGGGGCGGTGGACTGTAGATGACGAAGCTTCCTGCGTAAGCCAGACAAGACGGTGCGCCAATATATTTTATATAGCATCTCACACGATTCTTTCTAGTAAACTGTTTGTGGTATACCTGATTTTTTCATTATGTTCTGAAAGACAAAATGGTGTTACCACTAAAAAAAGACACATCCGTGACATTTTGGGCCGAATGAAATTTTTTTCTGTCATACTTATGACACTGCTATGACGATAATTGTGACAAAACCCGGTATCATCATAGATGTTCTGGGGTCCTACTTCTATGACAAAAAATCATGACAGAAAATGGGCTTTTCGTCCTGGGCGGGCCGGAGACGCAGCTGCATGACATTCTTTGGGCCGTCCATGACGGAAAAAACCGTGGTAGAAGCGAGGGCGAGGAAAATATCGAGGTGTTCCCGGTTACGGTGGGTGGTCGGGGCCGAGCGATGCGCGTTTCTCTCGTACACGCACGCGCGTGGGTGCGAGGCGTTGGGCTCTAACTGAACCCGAGTGATTGCACTGCAGGCTACGCGTTACTGAAACCGAGCGATCGATCAATGGCTGTTAAGTGAACCCGATCAAGCGATTCCTTCGCTACTGCTGCTAACTGAATCCGATCGATGCTGCCTCTGGATGAACATTGAGTGTTGCTGGGGGGTTTGGATAAACAGTTCCCGGTGGGGGTGGATGAACAGGACCCCGTGGTTTTGCCTCTGGATGAACAGGACCCCGATCGACCGAGCCGGTTGGGGCTGGATGAACAGGACCCCGTGGAGGGCTGGATGAACAATAGACGGTGGAGGGCTGGATGAACAGTAGCCCTTGGAGGGGTGGTTGAACAGGAGCCCATGGAGAGGGCTGGTTGAGCGATGGCCGTGGAGTAAGCGCCACGGTGGAGGCTGGATGAACAGAGCACGCGGATGAACGATCCGCAGTGGAGGCCGGAGGAGGTCGATGGTGGATGAACAAGAGTCTGTGGAGGCCGGAGGGGTCGACGGTGGAGATGAACAGTATCCTGTGGAGTCCCGTTTTGCGGTACGCCACACCCCTCCCAATGAACAGGACCCCCGTTTTGACCGTAGCTCTCCAACACAAGTCCGTTTCCTCTGTTTTGCGGTACACCACACCCCTCCCGATCAACAGGACCCCCGTTTCAACCGTAGGAGGTCCGTTTTCTCCGTTTTGCGATATGCCAGACCCCTCCCGATGAACAGGATCCCGTTTCGACCGTGGCCGATCGAACACAAGGCCGTTTCCTCCGTTCTGTGGTACGCCAGGCCTCGTTTCCATCGGCTGTTCCGTCCAAGCCCTCCCGATGAACACGACGACACATTCCGTTCTGACCCAGCCGGTTGGCTCCCCATGAACACGATGACGACGCAGTTTCCCTGTTCCGACCCAGCCATGTACACTAGCCCTGGCCGTACATATGCGCGAGTAGGCATTCGAGACCCTGCCCGTATGTACGTACGTGGCCGTATTTTCTTTCTTGCACACTGGCCGTTGTACGTACGTGTACATGCTACGTGCGCGCCTCTACTACGGCATGTGTGCGCCTCTACTACGGCACGTGCGCGCCTCTACATTGACCAGTATGTACGTAAACGTTCGCGACCAAAATGACAGTGCCACGTACGCTTCGACCAGGTGGGTCCCGACTGTCAGGCACTTCCTTGCCTGCAAATATGTAGTTGGTGGGTCCCAGCAGCCAGGGGGGCGAATCGTTATTTTTTTGCCCGGACGCACTTCCTTGCGTGCGAAGATGTAGCTGGTGGGTCCCAGCAGTCAGGGGAAAACATTTTTTTCGCGAAATACGGTGGCCCGTCCGGTGGGTCCCCAGCGGTGGAGGAATAATTATTTTATGCGTGTAATAAGGAGGCACTTCCTTGTCAGCGTCAGGACCCAGCTGTCAGCCTCTCCACGTACAGTCCATGTCCGATGGAAGCCGTTCCTTGACCATGTTGACCATGCCGCGCCGAGAGCACCAGGGCGGTGGACGACGGCGAGGCCTAGGAAGGGGACGACGCGGAGCCGGGGAAGACGCGGCAGTGGATGCCCACGCATAGAGGAGTATGAGGGTTCACTGGTTCGCTGCGGTGTGAGGCTTCCGTCACGCAGAATAACAGGGGGTGTGGGTGAGTAGAGGGATGGCCTGGCAAAGGGGAAGTAGTAGGGGTGGTGAGGCCTCCGCCGCATCGCAGCCGGCCACGGGAGGTAGGAGCACGAGGCACGATCGGCGCTGGTTTGGGCGGCTGGAGCAAGAAGACCAGAGGTTGAAGAAGCACTATGGCCATTTGATGGACATCGTACAGTCACTGGAGCTAGAATCGTGCATATTGACTAAGTTGACAAAGCCCTCCGTCCCCGTCAACTTAGTAGGCCCACAAGTCAGCCTGCCACTATACTGGGTCCCAGCTAGCAGGGGGTATTCATTTTTTGTGCGTAATAAGGAGGCACTTCCTTGCGTGCGAAGATATAGCTGGTGGGTCCAAGCTGTCAGCGGCGGTAACGTTTTTTTCGCGAAATACAGAGGCCCTTTCGGTGGGTCCCAGATGTCAGGTGGAGGACTCATTATTTTGTGCGTAATATGGAGGCATTTCCTTGCGTGCAGCCGTGGACCCAGCTGTCAGCCTCTCCACGTACAGTCCACGTCCGATGGAAGCCTTTCCTTGACCACGTTGACCACACCGCACCGAGAGCACCAGGGCGATGGACGATGGCGAGGCCTAGGAAGGGAACGACACGGAGGCAGGGAAGACTCGGCAGTTGTTTCCCACGCAGAGGGGAGTATGACTGTACGAGGGTTTACTAGTTCGTCTGCCGTCGCCGGAGAATAACATCAGGTGTGGGTGAGTAGAAGGATGGCTAGGCCAGCGATGGGAGTACGGTGGGGTGGTGAGGCTCACGCAGCAAAGACAGCCCGTCCATGAGGAGGAGAGAGCAGTAGTCCGCCGGGCGCTTGTATGAGCGGCCGAGCAGGAAGAGCAAGATTGAAGAAGACGCCCGCCGTTGGATGGACATCCAACAGTCACGGCTTGTGCGTCAACCTTTTTTAGGAAAGCCTCAAATCTGTGGAAAACATCATACATCCCATCTGCCATTATTTCTAATAATTTACAGCCCATTTGCTAATTCTTAAGGTTTTTTGGAGCCCATATTCTTTTTGTTAGCATTACAGCCCATATTGTGGCTACGGTTAAAAAATTATACGAAATTTTGCATATTTTGGTGCGGTCCAAACTGTTTTTAATCCCGAAATTTCGAGTCACATTCAAACTGATTTAAAAAAATATATGTATATCAATATAAAATCCAACAAATTGTCCACGCATAAAAATCAATGCAATTTAAAATCTCGAAATGAATAGAAGAAATTTGAAACTAATTGCCGGTTTGATGTGTTTTAAAAATGTACATCCCATTTCTCATTACTGATAGGCCATTTTCTCGGCCCGGCCGTATGAAGCTCTCCTCATCTTGAAAGATTTGCAGCCCAACAGGCCTGACAAAGCGACTTACTTGGCAAATCACAAAAAAACTGGGATATGGCCGTGGACCCAGCTGCGGCCGTGGACCCAGCTGTTGGCCTCTCCACGTACAGTACTCTTTCGATGGAAGTCGGTCAATGACCACATTGACCACGACGCGCCGAGAGCACCAAAGCGGTGGACGACGGTGAGGCCTAGGAAGGGGACGACGCGGAGCCGGGGAAGACGCGGCAGTGGATGCCCACGCGGAGAGGAGTATGAGGTTTCACTGGTTCGACTGCGGTGTGAGGCTGCCGTCGCCGCAGAATAACAAGGGTTGTGGGTGAGTAGAGGGATGCCCTGGCTAGCGGTGGGAGTAGTAGGGGGCGGTGAGGCCTCTGCGGCATCACAGCTGGCCACGGGAGGCAGGAGCATGCAGCACGGCCGGCGCTGGTTTGGGCGGCTGGAGCAATAAGACCAGAGGTTGAAGAAGCACTACGGCCGTTGGATGAACATCGTACGGTAACTGGAGCTAGAATCGTTCATATTGACTAAGTTGACAAAGCCCTCCGTCCCCGTCAACTTGGTAGGCCCACAAGTCAGCCTCCCACTATGCTTTGGGTTCCAACCGGTGGGGAGTATTCATTTTTTGTGCGTAATAAGGAGGCACTTACTTGCGTGTGAAGATAGCTGGTGGGTCTGACCTGTCAGCGGGGGGCATGTTTTTTCGTGAAATACAGAGGCCCTTCCGGTGGGTCCCATATGTCAGGTGGAGGAATCAAAGACTTGAGAAGGCGTACAGAACAAGCTAGTGTACCAGTAAAGAGACGTTGCTGAGTTTTAGAAAAAAGAGAGACGTGCTCCTGTAGCTGGTTCGAATCCAAACCTAGACTATGAATATATATGGTGCTATGCTGCAAGTAATGAAACTGACATATCCAACGTTCGCTTCTCCTCTTCTCTACTTACTCGCCTAGCATCGGAAGCTCGCCGCAAAGAACCATGTCCGCTGGCTGCTTGTCCACCGCTCTTTAGCGAGCAACAACCAAATATGCGCCAAGTCGCCACCCGTACCATTCATCGCTGTGGGTCTCATCACACCCCGACATGCGACATGCAGCACCGGTTGCTCATCGCAACCCGCTGTTGTTGGTGTGGTGCCACTGCTGCAAATCACGCAGAGTCATCCATGGCGTCTCAACCACAATCCTCAACCCTGGCCGAGTCTTCTACAAATGCCCGAATCATGGGGTAATAATATGTTTAAGTGTTGTTTTGCTGCTTTTAGTTGCTGATTTTTTTAATAATTTGGTTGATGATCTTCCAATTTGATTCGTGCAGAAAAGGGAAGATTCGTGTGATTTGTATTTCTGGAAAGTTGCTGATGTGGGGGAGTGCAACTACACTGATTATTTGGTTAGCCGAGGAATCCCAATATCAGCAGGTTGGGGTGTTGGACAAGTAACTGAAGAAACGGCAGAAGAGGAAGATGCAGAGCAGAAGGTTAAAGATGCAATTCCTCTGATCATGGCCAAGCAACAGCTGCTGAACGGCCTTGACAGCAATGAGGAGATGAAAGAGCTTGTGAAGATAATGGGCAAAATCGATGTGCTCTGTAGGATGATTGTCTCTTTATTTGCAGTGTATGTAGCACTCGTGATGTATTCAGTGGCTATGACATGAGCACTTTGCTGAAACTAGTAATGAATGAAACCTGTGTAGCAGGCTTGGGCGTAGTGTTGTGAACATCTAATGATTTCTATTAACGGAAATCAGGGGGTATCCCCTTTTGCTCATAAATAAATAAATAGTAGAGGCCCTTTTGGTAATAAATGAATAAATTAGCAGAGGCCCTGTCGGGTCAGCTTTGTTCTCATTCGAAGACGTTGAGCAAATTGCAGTCCAACAACAAACTATGTCATCAAATTCAAGTTTCACAGCCAAATATGAGTACAACTAAACAACAATGTCATCATGTTTTAGTCGTCATACAATCACCAAACACAAATCAGCATACATAACAAGTGATGTTCTCACAGAAAAACTAAACAACATGTTCATCAGGTTTCAGCTTGTCATAGCAAACACAATTTCACATAGTAGATAAAAATGTCTTCGACGTGCAAATACGACAAAAGCAATGTAATCATCATCCGCAGCAGAAGCGTCAACATCTTCGCCATGTGTATCGGGCCTGAATCGTAATTCACCACGGTGTCATCTTCTTCTTCGCCCTCAACGCCCCTCGAATGTTGGCTTCTTCTTGATCAACTCTTGTATGTCCACAAGACGACAAGCAATCTTTTTCGCCGCATCATTGACGTGATGGTTCTCAAAGATATTAGGAACATATGTGTTATCTTGTACATCGTGAGCGATGTAAGCATCATCTTGTTGTGCAACTTCATTAAATGAATTCCTCTGCTCAAACCTTTGCAATACTCTCCAGTCATCGCTACATGCAAATGTGTCTTCCAAGAAAAATATCTGTGTTGCTTGATTTGCCAAAATAAAAGGCTCGTTGGTCTGGTACGCCGCCGTAACATTGATGGATTTGAAATAATCATCAGCTCTGGGTTTTGCGATCCTGGAAAACAGGTTATACCAACGATAGCACAACAAAACCACATATCGATGATCATCGAAACTGGAGATATACTGCAACTGAACAATGTCTGTTATGTTAGCATACATTTCAGTTGTCTCTTTGTCATACGTATCTGTGCTCATGATGGCACTGTTTTGTGTCTTCCTGCCTTCATCTCGTGCAAGGGTGTTGTAGCGCACATCTCCAACAATGCAAGATTCATAATGTCTTACCCGAGTATCAGGACCCATTGCTAGTGAGTAAAGGGCATCTTCTTAACCTATAGTTAGAAAATAGACAAGCTGATCATCTTATGTACTCAATATATTAAAAAAACTGACAGTGCAATTCAAAAGCTTACATGGCTCTTGAACCATTTTGAAATCCTGCCATAACCAATTTGTCAATGTTTCTTAGATTTTGCGGCAGTAACTCCTTTTGTAGATGCTGCACAACATAGTGATCGCGTCAAACATCTAAATATATAAGAATGTGCTACAAGTTTAGTAGATTATGATGTATAAGCTGCAGTACTTAGCACTTACTTGATATAAGGTAGTATCTCAGGATGGTTATTCAACACATACCAAACCATTTTGTCCAAATCTTTAGGTTTGTCCTCTTGTCGACTCTTCACTGTAACTCGAACAGAATAATCGAAAACATTGAGCCTGGGATTGTCTTCACCCACCTCTTTGCTAAGCTGATCAGTTGTTTCAATGTATTTTGAGCGTAATGTCAACGCTTCAGCAATATACGCCTCTGCAATGGAACCCTCGGGTCTAGCTCGTTTCCTAACATAGCCCTTGAAAGTGCCTAGCCGCCTTTCAATAGGGTACATCCAGCCATACCTGTCATCGACCTCTAAGTAGTGCCTCATCGGGTAGATGAACAGCCAAATGCACCATCACATCAAAGAAGGCCGGAGGATATATCTTCTCAAGGTCGCATAGGATAGTTGGTATCTTGTCTCTAAGACGCCCAAAGCATCTATCCTGATATTTCTACTATAGAGTTCCTCAAGAATTGTCCCAACTCTGCAAATCGCTCTCAGATAAGTCGGGGTGGCCCAATCCTCTAAGGATAACAGTAAAACCCTTTGAAGTAGGACGTGGCGATCATGAGTTTTCAACCCTTGTACCTTGTTTCCATCTACACCGACTCTCCTTTCGTGGTTGGAAGAAAATCCATGTGGGAATCTCACACGTGGGGACCTCGCAGAATTCTTTCTTTTTACCTTGTCCAAGACATACACAGCTAGTGCCATATCCCGTGGTTTACCTTCATCTTGCACCTGCAAATCATGTCTGATACCCAGGTGTGTCAAATCAATCCTAGATTTTAAGGTATCTTTCGTCTTGCCTTCAATATTAAGAAGTGTGCCAATAATGATGTCACATATATTTTTCTCGATGTGCATCACATCAATATTATGCCGCAGATCCAAATCTTTCCAATACTCCAAGTCCCACAAAGTGGACTGCGGGTAAACAATAATCTCTCTTCGCCATGCGGCTTCCTTTTCCCGCTACCATTATCGGGATGGTTTCCTGGTGTAATATGTCTGACCTTCTCTAATTCCACTTGCAACTCATTGGCGGTGAGCCTCTTTGGCGCATCACGGTTTTCATGCTTTGCATTGAACACATGTCTTCGGTATTTTCTAGGATGCGACTTGTCCTTGGCAAGGAAACATGATGTCGAGTGTAACAGATCTTGCTAAGTATTGCATATGACAGCGGATTCCTGTCACAGTGAACACATGCATTGTAACCATGTGTCGTTCGCCCTGACATAGTGCCCAAAGCCGGATAATCATGCATGCACCAAATTATAACAGCACGTAGAAAGAAATCAGCTGGTGGGCTGCTATATAGGTCTCGAGTGAGAACACCCCCCCATAGCTGTTGAAGTTCCTCCACAAGAGGCTCCATGAACAAATCAAAATCCTTTCCAGGACTTTTTGGACCTGGGATGAGCAAGGCCATCATGTAGTTTGATTCTTTGGTGCATACATTTCGAGGCATGTTGTGAGGGATAACAAGCACTGGACACATGCTATATGTGGCGCTCTGGTGGCTAAATGGGTTAAATCCATCTGAAGCTAAGCCAAGTCTAATGTTTCTCGAATTAAAGAAACTTCTCGTGTTTCGATTGAAGCTTTTCCACTCACTACCATGTGATGGATGGCTCATTACATTCTCGATCTCTGTACTCTGGTTCCTAGAATGCCATAGTACATCCTCTCTTGTTTCAAAGATCATGAAACAACCTCTCTGCAATCTTGGTGTAACTGGAAAATGTCTCAGAACATTATGAGGAATCCTCTTCACATCATCGCCATCTTTCCATCTTGATGATTTGCATTTCGGGCATTCACTTAAGTTGGCATAATCCTTCTGGAACATAACATAATTATTCTTACAAACATGGATCAGATCATATGCAATTCCAACTGCACGAAGGAAATTCTTAATTTTACTGTAGGTGTGTGGCAGCTCAGACGCATCTGGGAAAGCTTTGCGGAAAGCAGCCAATATCGCATCGAATGATTTGTTGGTCATCTGCTCAGATGTCTTCACCTGAAGAAAGGTGACCATAGCTAAGAATATTGACAGCTTATTTCCTGGGGTGACAGCCACGTTGCATTGTTCCAACATGCGGGCCCACCGTTTTTCTTCTGCAGGTGAAAGTTCATGGAATGCACGAGCATTTCGTAGCATTGTTTCAATATTGGTCAAACTCATCGCTCCGCCACCACCTCCTCCTCCTCCTCTTCCACTCGAGCATCGTGCATCAAGATGGTGATCTGCTGCTTCCACGTAGTGAATAACATTGACGCTCACAGCTTCACGATGATGAACCCACCTAGTATATGTGACCGACATCCCATACAAGTGTAGATGATTTTGCATGCTTGACTGGGGTCTTGTAACTGAATTCATACAACTGCTACATCGGGCAGAAAGCACATCTGATTTCGGACCACCGTACTCATCTCTGATAAAGTTCATGAAGTTTTCAACCCCCTCGACATATGCAGCGGAGAATCTTTGAGCAGAAGTTATCCAAGTCCTGTCCATCTGTTAGACATACAAATTAGTTCTTCTACTTGATATTACAGGAAAAACTTATATGCTTTTTTGTGAAGTCCAGAAGAAAATACCTAGGTCGATGTCTAAAGCTATGGAAAGATATTTGGACGAGTAGATCTAAGTAACGAACTATATGTAAAACTAATTCAGCAAACAGATTTGAGTGCTAAATTATGGCAGGCTGTTTCAGCAGTCAATGAGGCCGCGCACACAGCCATTGAACTATCAAAGCCAATCGCGGCAACAAAGATCGAATATAAAACGGTGTAGAGCTATTTCACCTAACAGATTGGCTACTAGACCATGGCAATCTACATCACAATTAATATATGGCAGGATATTTTAGCAACTAATCGGCGTTGGCATGCCATCTCAGCTAAGCATACTGAGTGCCGAACAGGGCAAGGAAGCTTCTTAAGCAGAGCATATTGACTGTAAACTACTTCGGCAAACAGTGAGATTAACAGCGTCTATCAGCTAACATTCAGTGCTACACCGACATGAAGGGGCCTCAGTCTAGAATGCACGTACCGTGGGAGAAGCTGACCGCTGTGCGTCTCCACATGAATGTCGCCAGCGGTGGCGGTGCTGACCGTCGTTGTCAGATTTCGGGTTCCGGCAGACCCTTGAGGTTCGAACACTGGGGTGCACGCGGAATCTTGCCCTCTACCTACCTGCACCCCGCCGCCTCGCTAGGATCTAAACTACGAAAGGAACAGCACAAGAGACACAGGGTTTATACTAGTTCGGGCCACCATTGTGGTGTAATACCCTACTCTAGTTTGTGGTGTGGTGGATTGCCTCTTGGGATTATGGTGATGAACAATACAAGGAAGAACAGCCTCATGAGGGTCTCTGTTCTTAGTGGTCTTGATGAACTGCTAGGGGAGTTCAGTCGCTTCTCTCTATCTGTCTCGTTTGTTCTCTTGCTGCCTTTCTAAATGTCTCTACCCTATGGGTGGCTAGTCCTATTTATAGGCAAAGGCCCTGGGCCTCTTCCCAAATATTGAGCGGGAAGGGCGCCAACAATTGGCCATTTTGAAGGGGAACATCTGGTACACTTATCCTCGACTAAAGTTGGTCCTCGCTGTCAAAGGCTCGTGGTGACGCCGGCTTGGGCTCCACAATGACTTCCTTCCCGCCATTGGACTGGTCTTGGTCTTGTTGCACCGAAATGGACGCCTTTGCTTGATGCTCTCGTCAAGGCCGCTTCCCTTTGCACCAAAGAGGAAAGGAGGACACCGCACGGGCCGGGCGCCGCTCGGTGCCCTTGGTCGTCATGGCTTGCGCTCATGGGCACCTCGTGAGGTACCCCGCCTTGATCTCTCCGCCTCCTCGCGAGCTAGCTCGACAAGGCCGTGCTCGAGGAAGCTCCTGTCGTCCGCCCATGAGGCTTGGCCCCTCGCGAGGGTCTTGAGCTCGTGTTGATGAAGATGGGCCGTGATGGGCCCCCCTTTGAGCCACGCCGCAGGCCGCAGGCAGGCAAGTCTGGGGACCCCCGTTCCCAGAACGCCGACAGTAGCCCCCGGGCCCAAGGTGCGCCCGGACTTGGCTGAGCAGAGAGGCGAAGGGGCAAGTGCGTAGCGCTGCGGGCCCTAACAGCCTGCGGCCTTGGGCGCCGCGTGGCGGTTGATTGGACGTGGGCACCTCAAAGAATCACATGAAGTTGATAAGGGAGCGGCGTCGCCACGCTTTGCCTCCCTTGCTTTCTCCGTTCTTTACCGAGATCCCCTTTCTTGCGCCTCTCCTTCCTGCCTCCGAAATCTTCAGATCCACTTCGACTGCACGCCCTAGCAAGGCATGGCGCCTCACCAGACCCCCGCCGGAGCTTGGTATGCGTCTGCCCTGGACTCGCTGAACGTGTCGGAGGCGAGCCTTGCCCGTGTGTGCCAGATGGCGGCGGCGCAGGGCATTGACGGGGCGAAGGTGTTCAAGGCTGGCTCGGCCCTCCCTGAGGGCCAAGGGAGCACCTTCTATCCGCTCTTTGTAAGTGCCATTGTTGCCAGTCTGATGCCTCCCTTTTCTGAGTTCTTCTTCTCCGTCCTCCGCCATTACAAGCTACAAGCTCTGCACCTCCACCCCAACTCTATTCTCCTCCTGGCGATCTTCGCCTACTATTGTGAGGCTCACGTCGGGGTGCAGCCCTCAGTGGCCTTGCTGCGCCACTATTTCTCCCTCCGGACCTCTCGTGGTTCCTTCTCTGCGTGTGTGAGCTTCGTCGCATACGGGAGCTCCATCGCCATTCCGAACCCCGGGAAGAGGATTGAGGGCTTCAGGAGCAAGTGGGTCTTGGTGGATGTTGGGTGCATCCACCCTCGGCTATTCTTGCCCACGGAGCACCCCATACACTCCGATGACTGGTCTCGAGTGGAGCTCGTGGATCCCCGCGCGAGGCCGGTGTTGGAGAGGATGGACATGGATCTGAGGCCGGCCAGCATGGCGGCGGGCGGCTGACCAAGGCGTCAGTCCGCTGAGGAATTCCTGGAGCACCAGTTGGCTCCGCTTTGTCAGTACCCACTTCCGATGTGGAGGCCCCACCCAAGCCCTGCAGTCTTGGCCGACGAAAACCTGGCTGCGATTCTCCAATCTTTGGTTGGGGGCGACGTGGCGAGGTTGGAGGGCGCTCCTACGCCCCTGTTCCTCCGCGACGACTGGGAGCAGGTAGTGTACCCATGCCCGTCTTCAACGGGACGGGCCCGATGCCTGCTGGAGGCTCCCCGAGGAACCGGTGAATGTGTCCTCCGGCCACTCCAGCGAGGAGAAGGGAGAAGGGGAGCGGGAAGGAGGGCTCGACTCCGAGGCGACCGACGGAGAGTCGAGGGCTCCCCTCCCTCGGCGCAAGTCCCGCGTTCTCCGCCTCTCACCGAGCGACGACGACGACGAGGATGATGATGAGCAGGGCGGCGGGAGCTTGCCCCTGATCCCGAAGAAGGACAGGACTGGGCTGGTCCCTCGCGGGTCTGCCCCGGCATCGAGGCGATCCGCAGGCGCGCCTCCTGCTCCCAAGCTCCTTGAGGTTGATCCTAGTAGCCGGCTCTCGGGCTTCAAGTATGGCCGGAGGTTGCTCTAGCTCGCGAGCAACGACCAGTAAGTGCTCGATTCCTCGCTTATTTCTTGTTTTGTCGCTGAGACTTGACGCTCAGATCTCTTGGCTAGGCTGGCGCCCATGCAAAGAAGCCGAGGGGATCTCCTGAGGTTCCGTCTGGGGCAGCGCCTTCGCCCCTGAAAGAAGGTGACCGTGATGCATGAGCCTCTCCTGCCCGGTCATCCTCAAGGCCCGTGGAGCTGGCCGGGCGAGCCAAATTTCATGGCCCAATCGACCTCGAGGTGTCCTCGCTCGATGCCACCGCCACAGCTGTTGGGGCGCAAGCAGTCCCGCCTCGAGACACCGTGGTTACACTGCCGCCTTCTCCTCCTACCCCACCGACTGCTGTCTCTCCGACTCCTCCTACCGTTCTGGATCGTGCCGCCGCCGAACTGGACCGGCTGCGGCAGGATCTTTTGGGCGCCGACCCTCGTCTGTTGGCCGGGCGCTTGGAATTGGCTTCTGGTTGGATTCGCTCCGACGCTTCAATCCGGGCGGCGCTGGTCCAGGCCTCGATGGCTTGCGATGAGGAGAAGCAAGCCGTCCTTGGGGCGAAAGCTGCTCGCGACGCAGCCTTGGGGGAGGTAGCCAAGGTCCGAGGTCGCTGCAAGGCGCTGGAGAGCGAGCTGCAAGGCCTGCGGGACCAGCTCGCCAAGGAGGCCCGTCTTCGCCAAGAGCAGGACGAAGGCATGAAAGCTCGCGAGGTGGCCGTCAAGGATCGGGACACCAAGCTCAAGAAGCGCCCGTGAACACCTAGGCGTCTTTGGAGCAAGAGTTGGAGGCGAGGAAGGTCGAGCTGGACGGCAAGGCACGGGTCCTTGCCGAGGATAGCGCTATTTCACAGATATGGAGGTGAAGGCTCACACCTTGCCGAGGGAGCTTTATGATAACGGCTGGAGAGCCCGCTGGTCGGGCATGCAGGACGGCCCCGCCAAGTTGCTTTCCCTTCTTGGTTCGCTCTTGAAGATGTCGCCCTTGGCCTTGGCCCTACTACGGGTGAGGCCAAGGCGCTGTCTTGTCTTCTCATACCGGACGCTGGTCCTCACCCACGCCTACCTTCGGCGATCCCAACGTCGACCTCGACAGCTCTGAGCCGAGCAATGAGGCGAGCTTGCAGCCACGCCACCGAGGCCGTGAAGGGTCGTATGAGGCTCGCTAGGGAAGTTCCGGCCTTCAGCACTAAGCCGGAGCGGGCGCTGGCCAACCCCTGCGGCTCCACAAGGCGAACCCGCTCCACGCAGCTCCACCGCCGACAAGTGACTCCATTGCGGCTCCTGTTCTGCTTTTAATTCCTCCACATGTATCATGCCTCGGGGACGCATTTAAACTTGCATTTGGCGTTGTGATAACAGTTATGGTCTGTAATATTTGCTTTTGAATTCCTTGAAATTTGCGCTTCCTACTTGCTTATGTTCTACGCCGGCAGAGGCCGGCCCCGCTCACACCTCAACCGCCGTTAGCCCCGACCGGAAACCAGGACGGGACCAAGGAGTGAGGGGCTACGTGACAAGTTAGGCTCCTGAGTCGCGATGCTCAGGAGTCCCCCTTGGCGCATTTAACAACAAGGTGGAGGTGAGATGTGGGTGGATCTACCGTTCTCACGCCCTGCAGAGCCCGGCCTGCGCATACCTCAACCGCCGTTAGCCTTTCTAACTAAGGAGTGAGGGGCTACGTGACCAGTTAGGCTCCTGAGTCGCGATGCTCAGAGTCCCCTTGACACTCAAACGGGCCTTTGTACCTTGGCTCCGCCGGGAGGGACGCTGACGAACCAGGCCCGAGGGGCTGGCTGGGTGGCGTGGCGCCTGGGCGTGACCCAGGCGCAACTCCCCATGCCCAGCCTCGCTGCACTCCCGAGGGGAGGCGCGTTGCGATGAGGCCGACATCGAGCCTGGCTCCCCGAGGTTGATGCGGCCCGGGGCCACCCTCGATTGTTTATCACCAAAGACGGAGCATAGCACTTCCAGATGTGTACGGGCATAGCCACTCCTCGGCAAAGTCGGCCAACAAGGAGCATGGTGCTTCCATCAGTGCGTGGGAGGGGCTCCCCTCGGGAGGAGCCCCGGGCGCAGGCTAACCCCGCCGACACGTGGCTGGCACGGTAGGGCCTGACGAGGTGTGTTGGGCACCCGTGAGCCAGCGGGACTCACGGGGCCCTACCTCAAGGCGGGTTGCGCCTGCACTGGCCTTATCTTGTGATGTGTTCCTGCGGATTTGGTTAGATGCCGGCGCTCTACGTCCTCGGGTCCCGGCCCTCGAGCTGGTCTCAGCCGTCGCTGGTATGCAAGGTCGCGATGCCGTGGACAAGGCCAGAGGGTGAGGGCTGGAGAGCCAGTAGGAGCCCTGAGTCGCGATGCTCAGGTACCCCCCTTTAACGTGCAAGTGGTCAACATGAACGAAGAGAAGGTGCCATGGATTGGCATCAAATAACAAGCATGATGGGTCGAACGCATGACCCGAAATAAACGCAAGAGGGATACATGCCGCCGGGTCTGGCCCGAGCGACTTGGGGATGATGCAGCCCGAGGGGCGCCCCCAACAAGGTTAGCTAGGAACATGAAGCAAAAGGGATACACACCGCAGGGACGGACCCATGCGGTCTGGGAATAATGCAGCCGGGGCGCCCCACCGAAATGAAACTTGAAAGATGTCACCGTAGCGTTGAAGACGAAAGGGTGTTGGTGCAGCAGACTCGGTGGGCTACGGGAGCCGATCCTCACGAGCCCCCAGGCTCAGGGGCCTCGGGAGGCTCCGGAGGTGCTGGTGGCTCCTCATGGACCGTCTCCATCTCCGCCAGGGCTGCGGAACGCCTGGCCTCTTGAGCCTCCAGGATGTCCCTCATGAGGCGCTGGTACGTGGTGGCCGCGTTCGGCAGGCCGTAAGGCATGCGAACGTAGCTGTGGGGTGGACCTTCGCAGCGCCCCATGCGAGAGGGCCAGAGGCGCTCCTGAGTGGCGGCTTGGTTGAGCCCTGGTATGTCGATGCAGACGTGCAGCCCACCATCCTCGCCTGGATGGGGAGCCACGCAGTGTGGCGGCTGCCACTCATGACTCTTGACTCTTGCAGCCCCTGAATGATCTTGCCGACGAACTCCGAGGGTTTGGCCCTCCTTGCCTTGCTCCTTCTTGAGGGAAACGTGCTTGAAACACGCCTCAAGTGGTGCCCAAGCTCCTCCCTCATGACCTTAGCAAGGTCGGTGGCCCTCCAGGGGGGAGCCCCCGAGCCCTGCCTGAGGAGGGCGCCGGGCGCGCTTTCCTATGCGATAGAAGGAGGTTCCCCCTGAGCAGGCGCGGACCCTGAGGGGCCTGCCTCCTGAGGGGCCGGGCCGGACGATGTCTTCTTCTTCTTGGGGGCGGTCTCGAAGCCTCTCGCTCAGCGATCCGGTCCTCCAAAGGATGCGGCCTTAAAGGCTCGCTCCAGGGAGCACACTGCGTCCTTCTCTTCGCAGGGCACCGTGATGACTCCGCCACTTCCTGGCATCTTGAGGACATTGTAGCCGTGGTGGGTTACGGCCATGAACTTGGCCAGCGCTGGGTACCCGAGGATGGCGTTGTATGGCAGGCGAATGTGGGCGACGTCGAAGTCGATGAGCTCGGTGCGGTAGTTGTCGCGTCTTACCAAGGTGACAGGAGGCGAACCTGCCCGATCGGGACCGTGGAGCCGTCGGTGACCCCAGAGAAAGGCTTGGTTGGTTGGAGCTGATTGTAAGGCACTTGGAGATTGTTGAACGTTTCCACGGATAGGACGTTGAGCCCTGCCCCGCCATCGATGAGGGTCTTGGTGACTAGCACGTTGCTGATGATTGGGGAACAGAGCATCGGAGGACTCGGCCGTGGCCGCACACTTGAGCTGATCCGCCGAGCTGAACGTGATGGTGCACGCCGACCACCCGAGGGGGCGTGTGGCTTCGAAGCTTGGGAGGACCGCATTCACTTCACTCGCGAATCCGCTTGAAGATGCGTTGAGAGGTGGGGCTTGAGCTCCGCCAGATGCAGCGATCGCTGCTGCTCCTCGGAAGCCCCCAGCCTCCTCGCCCCGATGATGGTCTTCATTTCTCCTTGGCTGCAGTGGGCGAGGAGGGAGGCTGCGTTGCCTTGCGAGCGATCCTCGCGAGGCTGATCCCTCCAGCCTCCCTCGCGAGGCGGGTCTTGCCAGCGATCCTCGCGAGGTTGGTCGCGCCATCCTTGGCGAGGGCCGCGGTCTTCCCAGCGTCCTGCGTTCCTTCCTCCTCCTCGGCCGTAGCCTCGGTCGCTGCGGTCGGGACGTCGGCCGATCCTCCCTTCTCGCACGGCTCTGAGTTCTTGACATTCGCTGGTGTTGTGGGTGTGGAGGTCGTGGTACACGCAGTATCGACTGCCCTTGGAAAACTCAGGCTGATCTCTGCCCCGCTTGGTGTCCGGTTCTCGCCATGAAAGCACGGCAGCCCCATTGCGCTTCACGTCCTTGGCCTTGGATTTCTTCTCTTCTGGGTCTACGGCAGGCAGCTCGAGGAGGGAGAGACACCCTTCCTCGGCCCTGGCGCACTTGGTCGCCAAGTTGAACAGCTCCAAGGAAGTGCACAAGTCTTCATGCATCGCTAGCTCCTCCTTCATCTTGACATCGCGCACACCGTCGGAGAAGGCGGAGATGATGGCCTCCTCAATCACCTTGGGAATCTTGAGGCGTGCGTTGTTGAAGCGCTGGATGTATTTCTGCAGGTCTCCCCGGTGCCGCTTGATGAGGCGCATGTCGCTCACGGCGGGTGGCCGGTCACGAGTACCTTGGAAGTTGGCGATGAAGCGGGTACGCATCTCGTCCCAGGAGGAGATCGTGCCCGGGGCCAGGTTTAGGAGCCAGGTGTGGGCCCCGTCTTTGAGCGCCATGGGAAACCAGTTCGCCATGACCTTCTCGTCTCCGTTGGCGGCTTCGATGCCCAGCTCGTAGAGCTGGAGGAACTTCATGGGTCGGCCGCATCATAGCGAGGAGGCAGGTCCGGCTTGAACTTGTCGGGCCACGCGACGCCTGCACAGCTTCGGGGTGAAGGCACGGCACTGCTTTGCCACGGGAGGCCTTGGATGACGAAGAGCTTGGTCTTGTGGGTCCCCATGCGCGCAGCTGGAGCAGCGCTGGGTCTTGACGTGCGGAGCAGGAGCGTGGTCGCGACGAGCCGGAGCGGGAGCACTCGGCAGCTTCTTGCGGGCGAGGACCTCCGACAGCTCTGCTCTTTGTTGCCCGGGCGCCGGACGGAGCGGGTTCCGCCCGAGGACCACGCGCCTTTGGGGCTGGCGCCTTCTTGGGGGAGGCGGCCGAGGCGCCCGGAGCTTCGTCACCAGCGCAGACGGGTGCGGTGCAGCGGGGCCAGACGGGCGCGGGAGCCTTCGCGGCCTTGACGAGCTCGGCGACGCGGTCGAGCCACTCTTCGTAGACGTCGTCGATGGGACGGTAGCGCATGAGCTCGTTTGCCGCGATGAGCGCGGCTCGAGCCTCCATGGGCGCGTGGAATGCGCGAGACGAAGAACCAGCCGGGGCGAGTGAGGGGGTAGCAGTGCGGCCGTCTTGCCTCATGAAGGGATGCTGGGACGATGCTTGCTGCTCGTTCCCCGCCGGGCCGGTGGCGGCGTTGATGGCAGGCGACGGGGAACGACGAGGGCGCCCGCCGACGGGAGCCGTCTGGCGACGCAGAAGCGAGAGCGGCTCGGCGCCAACAAGGCCCCGCGAAGGCGTGACATGGATGCGGTGGTCGACGGAGAATGTAGGCGGCGGAAGACGAGTTCTGGTGCACCCCTACCTGGCGCGCCAAATGTCGGATTTCGGGTTCCGGCAGACCCTTGAGGTTCGAACACTGGTGTGCACACGACATCTCGCCCTTTACCTACCTGCACCCCGCCGCCTCGCTAGGATCTAAACTACGAAAGGAACAGCACAAGAGACACAGGGTTTATACTAGTTCGGGCCACCATTGTGGTGTAATACCCTACTCTAGTTTGTGGTGTGGTGGATGCCTCTTGTGCTGATGGTGATGAATAATACAAGGAAGAACAGCCTCGCGAGGGTCTGTTCTTGGCTGGTGCGATGAACTTCTAGGGGGAGTTCAGTCGCTTCTCTCTATCTATCTCGTTTGTTCTCTTGCCGCCTTTCTGAATGTCTCTACTCTGTGGGTGGCTAGTCCTATTTATAGGAAAAGGCCCTGGGCCTCTTCCCAAATATCGAGCGGGAAGGGGCCAACAATTGGCCATTTTGAAGGGGAACATCTGGTACACTTATCCTGACTAAAGTTGGTCCTCGCCTGTCAAAGGCTCTGGTGGTGACGCCGGCTTGGGCTCCATAATGACTTCCTTCCTGCCGTTGGACTGGTCTTGATCTTGTTGCACCAAAATGGACACCTTTGCTTGATGCTCTCGCCTGCGCCCGCTCCCTTTGCACCAAAGAGGAAAGGAGGACATCATGGCGGGCTGGCGCCTCACCTGGCGCCCTTGGTCGTCATGGCTTGCGTCATGGGCACCTCGTGAGGTACCCGCCTTGATCTCTCCGCCTCCTCGCAAGCCACTGACGAGGCCGTGCTGAGGAAGCTCCACGTCGTCGCCCGTGAGGCTTGGCCTCGCGAGGGTCTTGAGCTCGTGTTGATGAAGATGGGCCGTGATGGGCCCCTTTGAGCCACGCCGCAGCCGCAGTGCAAGTCTGGGACCCCTGCCCGTAACGCCGACAGTCGTGCGCCTCCACAAGAACGTCGCCAGCGGTGGCGGCACGGCTAGAGGATGGCAGTCTACGAGAGCGTACTGTGGGAGCGAGAGGATCGCCGTGTGTCCCCTCGAAGAACCGCGGCACCGACATATCGGCGTGGCGGGGAGGGCGGCTTTGGCGGAGCGAATGGAGTGGAGGGGGACGGGGGGGAGGGGTTTTGGGGAATATTATTGGCTAGTTGGCCGAAGGGCGGTTGAATCTAGGATTTTGGGGGAATTTTTGGGTGGGGGGAGGATTTTCGCGCGGTGGGTCGGGGGAGTTTGGCGCATGGTCGGTTTCTGCAAGTGCAGTCCCATGTGTTAGTGAAGAGGCAAGCCGAAGCGCGTTCCGTTTGCGTGAGCCATGTGCAGGACCGAACGTGTGTGGGGTGCAATGCGACCGCAACAGGGGTGCTGTGAGTGTACCGCCTTTTTCCTTTTAAATTAGGTGCTTCGCCCCCTAAAAAAACTTGTTGCTTCACGCGATCCAATGATACTACTACTAGTAATCCGGTAATCCCGACTAAAACGGCGCGGCCGGGTCTTTTCCCGCGCGATATGCTGGGAGGTTGGATTAATTGGGATTTTTAGGACGAGTAATGCTACACCTACGTAGTCCCAGTTACATAATTAACATAATGTGAAACATGTGAGCTGTTGATTGTAGATTGGGGGGAGGGAGGGGCCCACCACCATGAAAATCAGGGGAGGAGAGAGAGAGGCAATTTACGTTAACCCTTTCGTAGGTTCCCGTAGATGTAGAAAGATGTGAAATGCGTGAATGTGCATTTGCAGATAAGGCCTTCCCTCGTTCATCCTTTTCTCCCACAAGATCTTGATCTTCCGTACAGCATGACGAGCATCTTGCTAGTACTCCTACAATATACTATATTATTGTGAAAGTTCATATACACCGGCCGAGATTAATGCAAACACGACAGGTTTTCATTACATTTCAAGCTTTTATAGGACAGAAAAATAAAAGAAACCTGACCCTAAACATATTCTACGGTGGCGACCAATGTCCTCCATCTGCGAATGTACGGGGGCGGGGTTCAAGACCCCTGAAGTGAAGGTGCGGCCTCCGGCGAGGAAAAGTAGAGCACGGGAGACGGACCAACCAGTTGGCACACCATGCCCTGCCGCCTCCCATTCCCTACTCATCCTCGGAGAAGTCCCCGACCTCGGCAGTGCCGGATGTTGGACGGCGGCAAGTAGGACGCGTGGATGACGGTGCTCCCGTTGTCGGCCGCTAGCGTGGTCACCGCTTGTGCGGCGACTTGAGCGAGGGAGACGACCTCGAGCTTCATCCCCGAAGACAAGCTCTCCCGCAGAGCGTTCGCGCTTGCGGTCGTGGCAGATGTGGTGCCAGGTAGGAGGACGATGCGCTATGGTGTGGAGGTTAGCTGGGCGTTGCCGCTTTAAGTAGCGCATTTCGGTGAGGCCAAGCGTCCTGGTGCGTCATTAAGTCGCCGGAGTTGGTTCCTCGGGCACCGAGCCTCTTAATGACGGCATATAGACGGACGACATGAATGCGGGCAGCTGGCGCCGGCTGGGAATGCACAGCGTGACGGCGCGAGGGACGAGGGTTTTTGGTGTGCCAGGGTTGTCAGCTGCGATCGTGGAAATATTGGAGATGCCCTTTTGATGAGGACATCAATACCATTGTTACACCAACAGCCCCTACTGTTACATATATTGGATCAATTACTAGAGCTCGCGCACGCCAATTATATTACCAGGTACTTTCGTTTCTTGGTAATGATTCTAATGTTCATGACAATATGATACTGCCTAAATTGGATACATTTGTTTTGCTTACAAATGAAGGGCCGAGCTTGGAGAAGGATGAACACTGGAGCAAGAACACGCATGGAGTTGATGGCATGCGGAAGGGGATCAAGGACGGAGTTACAAGTGATGATTTCAGGACTTTGAAGCCACCATAAGGAGTGTATGAAGCCTTGGACGAAATATACAAGATGCCACTTCATAATATACGTCCATAGGCTATTCTAGGTGCTGCGTCACCTTATTATTGGGCCAGGCCCATGTAATTTCGAAATACTTAAGTATAGGCTATTTTTAGAGTCTCATGTGTGGGGAAACAAGAGTTAGGGTTGGTTTTGGACCCCACCCTCAAGGGCCACGAAATTCCCTCCTCTTCCTCCATATATACAGCCCTTAGGGCGTCGTTGAGACTTTGGGTTTTGTTTAGATTAAAAGTTCGCCATAGCTGCAACTTGGCGTGCCGTTTGTGTTCAACGACTGCACCAAGGCGTCACAGAACCCCCACCTTCATTAATAAAGCTTTCCTCTTATATTCGCAATATCCAGATTGCAATCTTAGTTTCTTGTTTGTTCTTCGTTTGCTCGCAGGAAACAGGCCCTTGTGGTCAGGTTGATCGTGCTCCGGCATGGTCAATAACCCTCGAAAGTTGGTTTAGCGATTGCTAAGGCGCGACGTCTCGCACGTTCTTAGTCGGATCGTCAAGGTCGACTCCCATAGAAAACGATAGCCACCATCTCATCAAAACATCGGGACACCTTTGCCCCTATCAAGTGGTATCAGATTTCCAGGTTGCTCGGTGAGATTTTACAGTTTTTCGTACATTAGATCGAGTCTGTTCTTCTACAGTCCACGAAAAAGCCACAAAAAAAATTAGGGTTAGTTCATCATATCCGAACCAATCTGAGCCTTTGCATAATCTTTTTAGGGTTTTTGCTTTGTTGAATTTGCGATTGCATCGTCGTGTCAAGTTGATGGTCTTAGAGTCTAGTCTTTTAGAGTTTCGAGTTCTGGTCATAAGTTGTCATGCCGCCGCCGCACCATCATCATCGCCTTGCCATCTACCACCATTGCTTATCCGCCACCGCTCTGAATCCGTATCCATATACCACCACCAATCCGTATCCATATACCACCACTAATCTGTATCCATATACCACCACCGCTACCATATACCACCACTGCTGCCATATACCACCACCATATATCCACCACCAATCCGAGTTCTTCTCATATTAGGTTTGTTTTCGAGATCCATCTAAATTCCGGTTCGTGTTTCAATGCCTGAGTAGGTCTCGGAAAAAAAGTCCTGAGACCCTAGGCAGTTTTAGGCCAAAATTTCGCTAATCAAAAATATTTTTCCCTATCCTATTTTTAGGCTGTTCTGAGTCTTTTGAGACACTCGCGATCATAGTGATTTTTGGTCGCACTTTTTCATCGTCGCTGCCGTGATTTCCGAAAAAAATTGTCAAAAAAAAATTTCGTACCCATCCTGTCAGTTTGACCTAGGAAGAGTTTTGAGACACTCGCCATTATAGTGATTTTTCGCTAAAAAAAGAGGAGCGCAAAAAAAAGAGAGCGCGAAAAAAAAAACAAAGCGATTTTTTTTCTAGAGTGTGCTTTTCCCTTATTTCCGTGCAGCGCCGTGATTTTGTTAGTGTTCTAGGCTCGCGTCTCTAGCACGGTCTAGCCTAGGACCAACCTGATCATCGTCGTTGAGCGCTTATTCAACTTTGCATCTCTGAATTGATTATTCCTGACCCTTTTTGCTATCATACTATAAGCCTTCCCAGCTCCACATACATCTACATCGTGCGTTTGACTCTCCCTGGCAATCGCTCTATCCAAGCTTTTGAGAGTTTTGACTACATCGGTTTCCGATCACCGCTTTGGTCTTTGGGTAAGAACTCGTAAGAATTTGAGATTTGCTTCATGGATTTGTGACACCCGCCACCACCACCACCTGTTAGTAGTCCTGTAGGATCATATTCTTGTGTGTTTCTATTGCTGCTAACCATGCCAGATCATGTCGATTTAGACTGACTGGGAGAACTTGACGAACAAGGAGCTTCATGATAAGTTTCAGCAAATGATGAGTGGACAGGTGGAAGATGTGCTAAACAGATTTGAAGAGGCCATGGAGAAGATAGATGGAATGTAGAAGATGTTCGAAACAAAGCTCGATAACAAGTTTAATGAATTGCTCGCGCGTCTTCCACCACCACCACCGGCTGCTCCTAACGCACCTCTACAACAACAACAACAACAACAACAACAACAACAACAACGACGACGACTACCTCCACGTCGCGAAACAGCCCTCCGCCGAGCGAGCCGTGTTCCTCTTGCGCTTGGCCAAACTGTTGGTGATGTTGTTGGTACTTCTGTGGCTCCTGCTGCTGATACGGAGGAGGATGATTATGTGGGAGATTACGAGGATGAGGTTGATCAAAATCAGAACTACGTGCAACCACCAGCACCACAACCACCAGGTCGTCCACATGCAAATAACGGCAACATTAGGGCTCCCTCAGTGCACGAGATCATGACCATCTCCCTAAACTGAAATTGAATATTCCACCATTTGAGGGTAGATATGTTCCTGATATATATCTTACTTGGGAGTTAGAAACTGAACAGACGTGTTCCTGCTGCTGTTTGTGCTTTCACTAGCTTTGCATGTGTTTGGTGGTCTGAACATTGTAGATTATATCCTGTTCCAGCTACTTGGGCTGCTTTGAAAACTGCTATGCATACTCGTTGGGTTCCACCATATTATCAATGTGAATTACTTCAAAATTGCAGCGCTTAAGACAAGGAAAAATTCAGAGAAGAATATTATCAGGAATTACAAACTGGCTTGATTAGATGTGGTATTGTTGAGGAGAATGAAGCTATGCTTGCACATTTTCTAGGTGGATTAAATAGAGAGATTCAGACCATTCTAGACTATAAGGATTATAATAATATCACTCGTTTATTCCATCTTGCTTGTAAAGCTGAACGTGAAGTGCAGGATCGACAGGCATTGGCGCGGACTAACTTTTTTCTCGCAGTCGACCTTCATCATGGACACCACGTGCATCATCTACTTCCACACGTTACGCTACACGGCAACTCCGTTGGCTGCCACCTCCAACCGTGATACAATAAAGCGTGCACAATCACCACTATCGCCAAGAGCACACCTTCTGGGCCTGCAACGAGCTCTTCTTCATCCATGGCATCAACAGGGCAAACACATGATATTATTTGTCGACGTTGCAAGGGTGTAGGTCATTATGCGAGAGAATGCCCATCTAAGCGTGTGATGATTGTTACTGAGGATGGTGGGTATGAGTCCGCTAGTGACTATGATGAGGAGACTTTGGCTCTTATTACACATGAAGAACACGGTTGAGATGATTCTGATCATGAGACGCAATACATGGCTCCTGAAGATGTCGATGTGTATGAATGTTTAGTTGCTCAACGTGTTTTGAGTGTGCAGGTTACACAAGCTGAGAGAAATCAGAGGCATAATTTGTTCCATACAAAGGGAGTTGTGAAGGAACGTTCTATTCGCGTCATCATAGATGGAGGGAGCTGCAACAACTTGGCTAGCATGGAGATGGTGGAGAAGCTATTTCTCACCACAAGACCACATCCACATCCTTACTACATCCAATGGTTCAACAACAGCGGCAAGGTTAAGGTAACACGACTGCTCGTGTGCATTTTAGTATCTCTACATATGCTGATTATGTTGATTGTGATGTGGTATCTATGCAAGCATGTTCCTTATTACTTGGTAGACCATGGCAATTTGATAAAAATTTCAGACTCCATGGTAGAAACAATCAAGATACTCTTGTTCATAAGGATAAAAATATTACTTTGCTTCCTATGACTCTTGATTCCATTTTGAAAGATGATATTAATAGAGCTAATAAAGCAAAACAGGAGAAAAAAAAGAGTGAAAATCAGATTGTGGCAAAAGAATTTGAGCAACAAATGAAGCCTCATAATAAACCATCTAGTGTTGCTTCTGAAATTAAATTGAAAAGTGCATGTTTACTTGCCACCAAATCTGATATTGATGAGCTAGATTCTAGAAAATCTGTTTGCTATGCTTTTGTGTGCAAAGAGGCATTATTTTCATTCGAGGACGTGCCTTCCTCTTTGCCCCCTGCTGTCACTAACATTTTGCAGGAGTTCGCTGACGTCTTCCCACAAGACGTGCCACCTGGATTACCACCTATTCGAGGGATTGAGCATCAAATTGACTTAATTCCCGGTGCATCGCTACCCAACCGCGTACCGATACCATACCAATCCGGAGGAGACGAAGGAGATTATGCGTCAAGTGGAGCTGCTCGACAAAGGTTATATACGAATCTCTTAGTCCTTGTGCTGTTCCTATTATACTAGTGCCTAAAAAGGATGGTACGCTATGTATGTGTGTTGATTGTAGAGGCATTAATAATATTACTATTCGTTATCGTCATCCTATTCCTAGGCTAGATGATATGCTTGATGAATTGAGTGGCTCTACAATATTCTCCAAAGTTGATTTGGCGTAGTGGATACCATCAAATTCGTATGAAATTGGGAGACGAATGGAAAACAACATTTAAAACTAAGTTTGGTTTATATGAGTGGTTAGTCATGCCTTTTGGGTTAACTAATGCACTTAGTACTTTCATGAGACTAATGAACGAAGTTTTACGTGCTTTCATTGGACGATTTGTGGTAGTCTATTTTGATGATATACTGATTTATAGCAAATCTTTGGAAGAACATTGGGAACATTTACGTGTTGTTTTTAATGCTCTATGTGATGCACGTTTGTTTGGTAACCTTGGGAAGTGCACCTTTTGCACCGACCGAGTATCTTTTCTTGGCTATGTTGTTACTCCACAGGGAATTGAAGTTGACAAAGCCAAGATTGAAGCTATTGAGAGTTGGCCGTAGCCCAAAACGGTCACACAAGTGAGGAGTTTTCTTGGACTCGCTGGTTTCTATAGGCGTTTTGTGAGAGATTTTAGCACCATTGCTGCACCTCTTAATGAGCTTACAAAGAAGGATGTGCCTTTTGTTTGGGGTACCGCACAGGAAGAAGCCTTCACGGTATTGAAAGATAAGTTGACACATGCTCCTTTACTCCAACTTCCCGATTTTAATAAGACTTTTGAGCTTGAATGTGATGCTAGTGGAATTGGATTAGGAGGTGTGTTATTACAAGATGGCAAACCTGTTGCATACTTTTACGAAAAATTGAGTGGGCCTAGTCTGAACTATTCTACTTATGATAAAGAATTATATGCTCTTGTTAGGACTTTAGAGACATGGCAACATTATTTATGGCCCAAAGAATTTGTTATACATTACGATCATGAATCTTTGAAACATATTAAAAGTCAAGCTAAACTGAATCGTAGACATGCTAAATGGGTTGAATTCATTGAGACTTTCACTTATGTCATTAAACACAAGAAGGGTAAAGAAAATGTTATTGTTGATGCTTTGTCTCGTCGCTATACTATGCTTTCACAACTGCTTTTTAATGTTGCTATTAATGTTGCTGATTTGTTCTTTCGTGAAATGTTATACATTCTGATCATGATGCTGTTAATGTTGCTGATTTGTTCTTTCGTGAAATTATTCGCTTGCATGGTGTGCCAAATACTATTGTTTCAGATCATGATACTAAATTTCTTAGCCACTTTTGGAGATGTTTATGGGCTAAGTTGGGGACTAAACTGCTTTTTAGTACTACTTGTCACCCCAAACTGTTGGACAAACTGAAGTAGTCAATAGAACATTGTCTACTATGCTTAGGGCTGTTTTGAAGAATAATAAGAAAATGTGGGAAGAATGCTTGCCTCATATTGAATTTGCTTATAATCGTTCATTGCATTCTACTACTAAGATGTGCCCTTTTGAAATTGTGTATGGTTTCCTACCTCATGCACCCATTGATTTGTTGCCTCTTCCATCTCCGGAGAAGGTTAATTTTGATGCTAAACAACGTGCTGAATTGTAACATCCCAAATTTCCTATTTGGAATGTTTTACAATTATAGCTAAGCATCTATGCATATTATTTGAATTGAGTGACATTTGAAGTATTTCAGAGGATTTTGAGTTTGTGGAATTTGAATTCAAATTGGCAGTTGAAATTTATTTCAAAACAATGCCTGACAAATACTTGAGAAAAAGTATGAGAGGAGTAAACATGACACTCCAAAAATGTCAGAAGAAAACTTTGCCAAAAAGATTTGAATTCAAATCTGATTTATTTGGGATTTCAAAAAAATGATTTTTTTAAGTTTGAGTTTTGCCCCTGGAAAAATGTTCAAATTGTAGGGAATATTCCCCTGATAATTTTGATATATATATGTCCTATATAAAAATATATATATTTAATATATTCTCTCTCTCTCCCTAATTCAAAAAAAATAGAAAAAAAGAAAAACCCCAGGCGCCAGCCAGGCCAACCGGCCCAGCCAGCGCCGAGGCAACCCACCAGGCGCAGCCCAGCAGCCACCGCCGAGCCAGCCTGCCCCAGCCACCAAAACCCTCTCCCTCGGTCGCCCGTCGCTCACCCCTCTCCCCTCTCTCACCGACGCGCGGACCCCACCTCCTTCTTCTTCCTCTCCACGCCACCGCGTCGCCGCCTCGCCGGAATCCCGGAGATCGTGGGATCTCCTCCCGATCCGCCTCCTCCAAGTCGGCCCCGCCCTATAAATACCCGCCCCTCGACCCGTTCCCCCATTTTCCCCCTCGCATAACCCCTCCACCTCGCCGAAATCCCTCGCCGGAGCCCCGCCGCCATTGCCCTTGCCCGGCCGCCTCCGACCCCCCGAGCTCCACCGACTCCACCTCGACCTCCCCTCGCTCACAAGACTCACGGACGCCTCCGCCGTCTTCCCCGACCACCGAGAGCCACCGCACCGTCGCCGCCGAGTCATTGCCGATCGTCGCCGTCGCCGCCACCATGATGAGTCGCCGAATTGCCCTCCACCGTCTGATCTAGAATCTAGGGCGTAGATTAGATGACGCGAAGGGGTACGGTTTATTCTAAATAAAGCCCGATTTAGTTTCGGTTTATTTGGTTTAGTTAGCGGTTAGTTAGACCGGACCGAATCGGTTTATTCCCTCGGTAGCGTTTTAGTTATATAACGCTTTGGCGTTAGATAGGCCCACTAGCGTCGATTTTCTTTTTAGTTTTATTTTTCGTTTCTGTTTTAACAGAATAGTTTCAGTTTTGTAAAATCCATATCTTTTAGGTTACTTAATATTTTTAGTTGATTCTTCTTTTGTTAGTTTGAAAATTTGTTGTAGTTTCTGTAGAAAATATGTTTAGTCATGTTTAAATTATTAGAAATTGTTTTATTTTAGTTTTAGACAGATTAGTATTTCTGCTATAAAATGAGTTAGGATTATTTTATTTTAGTGATTCTTTTTGTCACTACTTTGTTTTGACCTTGCCTAACCGTAGGAATATATTTGGGTATTTTAGATTTAATAAAAAAAATAGTTTTAGTCAAAATCATGTGTTTCTTATTTATTTAACTATCTACTGTTTTCCTATTGTTTTATTTAGTAAATAATTTTATTTTACCTATGTCATAGTTTATTTTAGATTAGTTTCTGTAGTTTTAGAACATGAACTTTTATTTACAATAAATAAAATTTTTATTTTATTATTCCTTGCTAGGATTGTTATAGGCATAATAGGAGTTTTATAATAGCTTTTGATGTGATTCTTTTTGCTCCTAGTTTGTATGATGTTTCCCTTCTGTTAGTTAGCAAAACCAATGCTTAGGTTCTGTTAAGAAAAGTTTTAGTTGTGTAAAACTATTTCTTAGTTGATGCTTGATGTGGTGAAAACCTTGATTTGCTTTCTCCGAGTTTTCTTTGGATTTTGGTTTGAGTGCTTGGGTGTTTTGCTTCCAACTTGTTGGTATGTTATATTGTGCCATACTTATTTGTGCTATTGTTTGATTCGGTAGAATTTCCGGAGTGCAAAGCCTGCTATCACGAGTCCCTAGCTTTCGAAGACCGTCAGCCAGGCAAGTCATTTGATCATGTTTTCTTTTACAATACCTATGATTTTATTGCATTAGAATTATACCTCCCCACCATGCATGCAGTAGGAGAATTTTAAGTTATGTTCTTGAGTAGTATCATGAGGTAGGATGAAACCAATTCCCCTTGTTACCATGGCCCGGGACGAAGTAGTTTATTTTGCTATGCTCAGAGACGGGTTGGTTGAGTGATTCATAAGGGAGATGTGAGAGTCAAGATGATGACAACCCCATGACTTCAAGCTCAAGATGGACTTCAAAATTCACTCTTTGGGTGGAGGACGGTTGACGGCACCTGGAGAACCCAAATGTTGGCCGGGATGCATGGAGAAGTGCCGGGACATCTTATGAAAGCTTCACCCAGCCACAAAGAGACGGATGGATACCCCATTGACCGGAAGCTTACATGCAGCCGCAAGCCATTATGGGCTCGCTTGGTCGACCCTAGGTGTGACTCTGGCGGACGGTGCTACGAGATGTAGAAGAACGGTAGGATTGGATGGGCACCGGCAAAGGGCCAGAGGAACTCTTCTTCGAAGACCCTGTTTGTTCATCCCGTCTTCAAACACCGTGAAGTGCGAAGACTTAAAAGGAGGAACGATTCTTGCGGGTAAAGTGCGCAAACCTCTGCAGAGTGAAGATCTAATCGGTTAGCCGTGTCCCGATTCACGGACAATTTGAGCCTCTGGAACTTGGAGTATTTCGGATATCTCAACACCGAACTTAATAAATTAATTGAGGGGTTTATTTAATAATTGGGAATGAGACATTGGTTGGCGGAACCATCTCGATAACTACCAACATTTTGTAGTAATTGCAAACAAGTCCTTGTTATAGGGAAAACTGGCTTTTTCAAGAAACAATGAAACTTAGAGCCCCACAACCAAATTGCATATAGTGTTAGTAATTTTTATTGTTGTTCTCTCTTTGACTTGCCGGCATATTCAAAATGCTGACCTACACGGCTGCAACGTCTTATGTTGCGTAGGAGTTTTCCGATCGGGGAGTGAGGCTACGATCCATGCTTGGCGATTGCCCTATGGAGTCGGATGGACTCGCTATTCGTCTACGCTTCCGCAGCTTTATTTAGTTTATTTCTCATGAGTTTGGCCTTCGGCCGAATTTATTCTATTGTAATAAAGACTCGATATGAGAATCGTGTAATAAATTCAGGTGTGATTGAACTTTGATTATTTCATCAATGTACTGTGTGTGCCAAAGATGATCTTGGGATGGTACAGCTACACGTAGACTTGACCGATTTTGGGTCGGGTCGCTCTGAGAGATGGTATCGAGCACACGACCGTGGGGCGTAACCCCTAGGATCGGAAAGCCATAGGAAGAGACTATTTATTTTATGTCCTTATCATTCCGTAATTCTCCCTATTCATTTCGACTTCTCTCCGATTTTCAACATTCTAGATGGACGATGAGTTCACCCCAGTTCTGCTACCGGAGTTTTTCAATCCAGATGAGACGATGACTCTCGGCAAGAATATGGTTAATATAGTGAAGAAGCTGAAGATAGCTCTGCCCTCAATCACCGAAGCCTACCAATGCACTCCCGACGGATACCCGCCATGAGGATTAAGGTGCACATTCCAGGAGGACCTTCGGAGGACATTCAGAGCCCATTGACTTTGAGTTTACCGATTTCAGGTTGGATTCTCGGAAGAGACATGGCGATATATCGTGCACTTGGACATCTCCGAGAAGAGTACAGGCCGAGCTTCGACCCATCAGACCTCGCCATGATTTCTCGCAGAGCTAGGAATGGAGATATCATCCGTACTGTAGAAGACGACTCCATTCTCTCATATGTCCAAGACTTGGAGAGTCTCCTCAGGAAATGGGAAATCCAGACTCGCCGTAATGCGAAGGTACACAGGAGGTTGTTGTTCCGTGAACTGGAACTGGAGGAGAAGGCACACGCGGACTTCCTTGACCATGAAGAAGAAATCAAGGATTTCATGGAGAGAGTCGACAAGTCAAGATGGATGTTGCCGCATTAGAGGAGAAGATGGACTGGAGAAGACCTTTTTCCGAGTGGAGATGACGGACCCCTCGTAAGCAATGACCAGGATTATGAAGGAGCTCCACCAAGAAAGCCGCAAGAGGAGGCGCCAGATCGAGGACGCCCCACCGGAGGACGCCGCACTGAGGACGCAAGGATTATTGATGAAGACATTTAGTCGACCGCCATGTTATTTTATTTTTCCGTCGATCGCTTAGGCCGTTATTTTCGATTAGTCATGAGAATTTGTAATCCGAGATTGAACCATGTTTGAGATGATTGAATAAATGATTGGTGTGACTATGATTGTGCATTCATATGGGTAGTGATATTTTCTCATTAGACCCTTGTTCTATTCTAATTTTCTCATCCACTCCAAAACACCAGATGCCTCCGAGACGTGACCCCGGTTTCAACTTTCCGCCGGAGCTCAGAATGCCCTCATGCAGATGCGCATCCAGAACCAGAACAACAACAACAACAACAACAACAACAATCCACCGCCACCACCCCCTGTTGACAACTTGACCCGCTTCCTAAGGCTGAATCCGCCCGGTGTTCTCTAGCAAAGACCGGAAAATGATTGTGGTCGGCGATTGGCTCCGCAAGGTCGGAAGAGAGTTAGCCACTGCTGGATGCACAGATGCAGAGAAGGTGCACTTTGCCGCACATCAACTTGATGGACCTGCAGCATCTTGGTGGGAGAACTACACCGCTACTTATCCCATCGCCACCATCACATGGGATCAGTTCCAGCAGGCCTTCCGCACCGCTCATGTCTCAGCTGGAGCCATGAGTCTGAAGAAGCGTGAGTTCCGCAACTTACGCCAGGGGAACCGTACTGTGGGGAAGTACGTGGATGAGTTCAACAAGTTAGCTCGCTATGCCCCGGATGATGTGGCCACAGATCTTTTAAGCAGGAAAAGTTTCTCGAGGACTCAATGACGAAGCTGGGAATGCAGCTAATGGTGGCTACCTTCAACAACTACCGGGAGCTGGTAGACAATGCCACCATACTTGAAGGCAAGCAGAAGCAGATTGATAGCCGCAAGCGGAAGTATGGCCAGGGAAGTACAACTCACGGAGCTCAGCGAAGCCCGTTATGCCCCATACTGGAGGACATGCCCATCACACCCATGGAGGACATAACCATGGAGGGAATGGGAACAACCGCAACCATGACAACAAGTCGTGCAATGGAAACGGCAATGGTAACCAAAGATCGTCTGCCCGGCTCGAGAAGGATCTCGAGTCACATCACTGCTTCAAGTGCCGTAAAACAGGGCACTATGCCACCGACTGCCCGGAGGCCAAGCAGAGGAATGGCAACGGCAATGGAAGCTCAGCAAAGAAGCCCAACCCTTTTCCTCGTGCTCAGGTGAATCACATTGACGTGGAGGACGTCTATGATCAGCCAGACACTGTGGTTGGTAAGTTTTTATTAAATTCACGTCCAGTATTGGTACTCTTTGATTCGGTGCAATGCATTCATTCATATCAAGGGTAGTTGTGGAAAATTACGGGTTGCCCACTAGAACCCTTAGAAGCCCTCTTCACGCCGGGCCCGCAGAGGAGAAATGATGGCGGGCTTAGGCTGTCATGCAACCCTTAACATCGGAAACCATAAATTTCCCTTGAGACCTCATAGTATTGGAAACCCGGACCTTGGATGTAATCCTAGGCATGGATTGGTTGACGAAGTTTGAAGGAAACATAGATCGTGCTCAGAAGTCAATTCTGCTCACCACTCCGGAGCAGAAGAGGATCAAGTATGTATCCAGACATATCCCGATGAAAGATCAGGTGAATTCCCTCACGGGAGTTGTTCAGGAGGAAGTGCCAGTGGTGCAAGATTTTCCCGATGTGTTTCCGGAGGAATTACTGAGATGCCACCGGACGAGACATTGAATTTCTGATTGAGTTATTGCCAAGACAGCCCCAATATCCAAGAGACCCTATCGGATGCCCCGAGCGAATTGGAAGATATCAAAAAGCTATTTAATGAGCTATTGGAGAAGGGATATATTCAGCCAAGCTCGTGACCTTGGGGAGCCCCTGTTCTTTTGGTAGAGATGAAGGATGGAAGCCTGAGATTGGTTGTGGATTATTGTTCGTTGAGCGATGTGACCATCAAGAACAAGTACCCTCTGCCGATGATTAATGATCTATTTGATCGACTAGTTGGAGCCAAGGTATTCTCCAAGATCGATCTTCGATCGTGGTATCATCGATTGAAGATCCGTGAAACGGATATACCCAAAACAGCATTTACCAGGTATGGTTTATATGAGTATACCGTCATGTCATTCGGATTGACTAATGCCCCTGCATACTTCATGAATTTGATGAACAAGGTATTTATGGAATATCTGGACAAATTTGTCATGGTGTTCATCGATGATATACTGATTTTCTCCAAGAGCGAGGAAGAGCATAAGGAACATTTGCGTCTAGTTCTGGAGAAACTCCGAGAACATTAGTTGTATGCCAAGTTCAGTAAATGTGAATTTTGGCTGAAGGAAGTCGGATTCCTCGGACATGTTATTTCAGGAGAAGGAATAGTAGTTGACCCCACCAAGGTTGAATCAGTCATCGATTGGCAGTCACCCACCTCAGTCAAGGAGATCCGCAGTTTTCTCGGACTCGCAGGATATTATCGGAGGTTTATTGAGAATTTCTCGAAGATTGCCAAGCCCATGACTGAGATGTTGAAGAAGGACGCCAAGTACATCTGGACCGAGGATTGTGAAGCCAGTTTCGTGAATTGAAGAAACGTTTGGTTACAGCCCGATCTTGATTTTGCCGGACATACACAAGGATTACCAGTATATTGTGACGCTTCTCGCCAGTGGACTCGGAGGAGTACTCATGCAGGAAGGAAAAGTTTTAGCTTATACCTCCGGACAGCTACGACCTCACGAGATGAATTACGCCACACATGATTTGGAGTTAGCAAAGTAGTGCATGCACTCAAGACACAGAGACATTTTCTTATCGGAAATAGTTGTGATGTTTACACAGATCATAAGAGCTTGAAGTACATTTTCACGCAGAAAGAGTTGAACCTCGAGAGGAGGAGATGGCTAGAGTTAATCAAGGACTACGACATGAGATTGCATTACCACCGTGAAAGGCTAATGTTGTAGCAGATGCTTTGAGTCGTAAGAGTTATGTGAATACTCTTATAGCGGGAGGATTACCCAGGAGTTAGCCGATGGCCTCGGAGATCTCCGATCGAGATAGTTCCGAGAGGATATGTTGCAGCTCTGGAAGTTCAGCCCACTTTGACCAAAAGAATTCGTGAAGCCCAGAAGTCGGACAAGGAAATTGATGAGATAAAGAAACGGATGAATGAAGGAAAAGCTAAAGGGTTTCGTAAGGATGAATGCGGAGCTATATGGTACGAGGATCGTATTTATGTACCCAATGATCCCGAACTCAGGAAGCTAATTCTTCAGAGGCTCATGATTCACCGTACTCGATTCACCCGGTAACACCAAGATGTATCTGGATTTGAAGGAAAGTTTCGGTGGATGTGTATGAAGAAGGATATTGCTGAGTACGTAGCGATGTCGATGTTTGCCACGAGTAAAGGCGGAACATCAGAAGCCAGCAGGGTTACTTCAACCCTTGCCGATTCCCGAGTGGAAATGGGAAAACTTGGAATGGATTTTATCACAGGATTACCCAGGACCCGTTCAGGTTATGATTCCATCTGGGTAGTGGTTGATCGATTGACCAAGGTAGCTCATTTCATTCCCGTGAAGACTACATATACCAGCGCTAAGTTAGCCAAGATATACATGACCAGGATCGTATGTCTGCATGGAGTTCCGAGGAGTATGGTGTCAGATAGAGGAACACAATTTACCTCAAAGTTTTGGAATCAGTTGCATGAAACTTTGGGTACGAGGTCGAGTTCAAGATGCCTTTTCATCCATGCATGTATGGATGACCGAGAGAGTCAACCAGATTACGGAGGACATGTTGAGAGCTTGTGCGCTAGAATATGGGTCTAGCTGGGATGATAATTTGCCATACGCGGAGTTCTCGTACAATAATGATTATCGCACCGATCGAAGATGGCCCCTTTCAAGCTCTATACGGAAGGAGATGCGAACACCATTGTTGTGGGATGGTGTTGGAGATCGAAAACTTTTCGGTCCCGATCTTATCGTAGATTTCGAAGAGAAAGTCAAGCTGATTCGAGATAGGCTCAAGGTAGCTCAGTCGAGGCAGAAGAGTTATGCCGACAGTAAACGCAAGGAAGTAACATACGAAGCGGGAGACCGGGCATATCTTCGTGTGTCCCCACTTCGGGGAATCAAGAGGTTCGGTGTTAAAGGAAAGTTAGCACCCCGGTTCATTGGCCCCTACAAAATCCTCGAACATCGTGGAGAAGTTGCTTATAAGTTGGAATTGCCGGAAGGATTGTACGGAGTTCATGATGTCTTCCATGTTTCTCAGCTGAAGAAATGCCATGCCGAGATGGCCGATATTCCGTTGAGAGACACAGTGCCCCTAGAGGCCATTCAGCTCGACAGTGATCTGACTTATGAGGAAAAACCCGTCCGAATTCTCGAGATCATGACGAGTCACCCGCAAGAAGATCATCAAGTTTTGTAAGGTGCTTTGTGGACTCATCATTCCGAGGAGGAAGCTACCTGGGAGCGAGAAGAAGACCTCCGCCGAGACCACCCGCACCTATTTGCTAGCCAACCCGAATCTCGAGGGCGAGATTCATCTTAAGGTGGGTAGGTTTGTAACATCCCAAATTCCCTATTTGGAATGTTTTACAATTATAGCTAAGCATCTATGCATATTGTTTGAATTGAGTGACATTTGAAGTATTTCAGAGGATTTTGAGTTTGTGGAATTTGAATTCAAATTGGCAGTTGAAATTTATTTCAAAACAATGCCTCACAAATACTTGAGAAAAAGTATGAGAGGAGTAAACATGACACTCCAAAAATGTCAGAAGAAAAGTTTGCCAAAAAGATTTGAATTCAAATCTGATTTTATTTGGGATTTCAAAAAAATGATTTTTTTTAAGTTTGAGTTTTGCCCCTGGAAAAATGTTCAAATTGTAGGGAATATTCCCCTGATAATTTTGATATATATATGTCCTATATAAAAATATATATATTTAATATATTCTCTCTCTCTCCCTAATTCAAAAAAAAATAGAAAAAAAGAAAAACCCCAGCGCCACCAGCCAACTGCCCAGCCGAGTTGAGGCAACCCACCAGCGCAGCCCAGCGCAGCCATCGCTACCGAGCCGGCCTGCCCCAAAGACCGCTAGAAAACCCTCTCCCTCGGTCGCCTGTCGCTCACCCCTCTCCCTCTCTCACCGACGCGGACCCCACCCCTTCTTCTTCCTCTCTCACGCCACTGCGTCGCTCGCCCGGAATCCCGAGATCGCGGGATCTCCTCCCGATCCGCCTCCTCCAAGTCGGCCCCGCCCTATAAATACCCGCCCCCTCGACCCGTTCCCCATTTTCCTCGCTTAACCCTCCACTCGCCGCAATCCTTCGCCGGAGTTCGACGCCGCCGCCGCCATTGCCACCGCCTGCCGCCCGACCCCGAGCTCCACCGACTCAACCTCGACCTCGCCCGCTCAAGACTCACGGACGCCTCCGCCCGTCTTCCCCGACCACCGGAGCCACCGCACCGTCGTCGCCCGAGCCGCCGTCGACCGTCGCCGTCGTCGCCACCGCGGTGAGTCGCCGGAATCGCCCTCCACCGTCCGATCTAGAATCTAGGGCGTAGATTAGATGACGCGAAGGGGTACGGTTTATTCTAAATAAAGCCCGGTTTAGTTTCGGTTTATTTGGTTTAGTTAGCGGTTAGTTAGACCGCCCGAATCGGTTTATTCCTCGGTAGCGTTTTAGTTATATAACTTTGAGCGTTAGATAGGCCCACTAGCGTCGATTTTCTTTTTAGTTTTATTTTTCGTTTCTGTTTTTAACAGAATAGTTTCAGCTTTGTAAAATCCATATCTTTTAGGTACTTAATATTTTTAGTTGATTCTTTTTTTGTTAGTTTGCAAATTTGTTGTAGTTTCAGTAGAAAATATGTTTAGTCATGTTTAAATTATTAGAAATTGTTTTATTTTAGTTTTAGACAGATTAGTATTTCTGCTATAAAATGAGTTAGGATTATTTTATTTTAGTGATTCTTTTTGTCACTACTTTGTTTTGACCTTGCCTAACCGTAGGAATTTATTTGGGTATTTTAGATTTAATAAAATAATAGTTTTAGTCAAAATCATGTGTTTCTTATTTATGTAACTATCTAATGTTTTCCTATTGTTTTATTTAGTAAATAATTTTATTTTACCTATGTCATAGTTTATTTTAGATTAGTTTACGTAGTCTTAGAACATGAACTTCTATTTACAATAAATAAAATTTTTATTTTATTATTCCTTGCTAGGATTGTTATAGGCATAATAGGAGTTTTATAATAGCTTTTGATGTGATTCTTTTTGCTCCTAGTTTGTATGATGTTTTCCCTTCTGTTAGTTAGCAAAACCAATGCTTAGGTTCTGTTAAGAAAAGTTTTAGTTGTGTAAAACTATTTCTTAGTTGATGCTTGATGTGGTGAAAACCTTGATTTGCTTTCTCCGAGTTTTCTTTGGATTTTGGTTTGAGTGCTTGCGTGTTTTGCTTCCAACTTGCTGTTATGTTATATTGTGCCATACTTATTTGTGCTATTGTTTGATTCGGTAGAATTTCCGAGTGCTGGCTCATATCACGAGTCCCTAGCTTTCAAGACCGTCGGCCAGCCAAGTCATTTGATCATGTTTTCTTTTACAATACCTATGATTTTATTGCATTAGAATTATACCTCCCCACCATGCATGCAGTAGGAGAATTTTAAGTTATGTTCTTGAGTAGTATCATGAGGTAGGATGAAACCAATTCCCCTTGTTACCATGGCCCGGGACGAAGTAATTTATTTTGCTATGCTCAGAGATCGGGTTGGTTGAGTGATTCATAAGGGAGATGTGAGAGTCAAGATGATGACAACCCCATGACTTCAAGCTCAAGATGGACTTCAAAATTCACTCTTTGGGTGGAGGACGGTTGACGGGCACCCTGGAGAACCCAGCGGTTGGCCGGGATGCATGGAGAAGTGCCAGGACATCTTGCGGAAAGCTTCACCCAGCCACAAAGAGACGGATGGATACCCCATTGACCGGAAGCTTACCTGTGCAGCCGCAAGCCATTATGGGCTCTGGCTTGGTCGACCCTAGGTGTGACTCTGGCCGGACGGTGCTACGAGATGTAGAAGAACGGTAGGATTGGATGGGCACCGGCGGTGGCCCAGAGGAACTCTTCGGAAGACCCTGTTTCGTTCATCCCGTCTTCAAACACCAGGAAGTTCGAAGACTTAAAAGGAGGAACGATTCTTGCGGGTAAAGTCGCAAACCTCTGCAGAGTGAAGATCTAATCGGTTAGCCGTGTCCCGATTCACGGACAATTTGAGCCTCTGGAACTTGGAGTATTTCGGATATCTCAACACCGAACTTAATAAATTAATTGAGGGTTTATTTAATAATTGGGAATGAGACATTGGTTGGCGGAACCATCTCGATAACTACCAACATTTTGTAGTAATTGCAAACAAGTCCTTGTTATAGGGAAAAACCGGCTTTTTCAAGAAAACAATGAAACTTAGAGCCCCACAGCCAAATTGCATATAGTGTTAGTAATTTTTATTGTTGTTCTCTCTTTGACTTGCGGCATATTCAAAATGCTGACCTACACGGCTGCAACGCCTTATGTTGCGCAGGAGTTTTCCGATCGTGAGTGAGGCTACGATCCACGCTTGGCGATTGCCCTATGGAGTCGGATGGACTCGCTATTCGCTCACGCTTCGCAGCTTTATTTAGTTTATTTCTCATGAGTTTGGCCTTCGGCCGAATTTATTCTATTGTAATAAAGACTCGATATGAGAATCGTGTAATAAATTCAGGTGTGATTGAACTTTGATTATTTCATCAATGTACTGTGTTACGCAGAGACTTGACCGATTTTGGGTCGGGTCGCTACATGAATTGATCTTAAAAATGCATGAGTTAACTAAGGAAAACATTGAGCGTATGAATGTTAAATATAAACTTGCTGGAGATAAGGGTAGAAAACATGTTGTCTTTGCACCTGGAGATCTTGTTTGGTTACATTTGCGTAAGGATAGGTTTCCTAATTTGCATAAATCAAAGATAATGCCACATCTTGATGGTCCATTTAAGGTGTTAGAGAAAATAAATGATAATGCATATAAACTTGAGCTGCCTGCAGAATTTGGGGTTAGTCCCACTTTTAACATTGCAGATTTGAAGCCTTATTTGGGTGAGGAAGATGAGCTTCCGTCGAGGACGACTTCATTTCAAGAAGGAGAGGATGATGAGGACATCCATACCATTGTTACACCCACATCCCCTACTGTTACATATACTGGACCAATTACTAGAGCTCACAAGATGCTAATTGAATTACCGTGTACTTTCGTTTCTTGGTAATGATTCTAATGTTCATGAGAATATGATATCGCCTAAATTGGATACATTTGTTTTGCTTACAAATGAAGGGCCGAGCTTGGAGAAGGATGAACATTGGAGCAAGAACACGCATGGAGTTGATGGCATGCGCAAGGGGATCAAGGACGGAGTTACAAGTGATGATTTCAGGACTTTGAAGCCACCATAAGGAGTGTATGAAGCCTTGGACGAAATATACAAGATGCCACTTCATAATATTCATCCATAGGCTATTCTAGGTGCTGCGTCACCTTATTATTGGGCCAGGCCCATGCAATTTCGAAATACTTAAGTATAGGCTATTTTTAGAGTCCGTATGTGTGGGGAAACAAGAGTTAGGGTTGGTTTGGACCCCACCCTCAAGGGCCACGAAATTCCTCCTCTTCCTCCATATATACAACCCTTAGGGCGTCGTTTAGACTTTGGGTTTTGTTTAGATTAAAAGTTCACCATAGCTGCAACTTCACAGATTTCGTTTGTGTTCAACGACTGCACCAAGGCGTCCACGTAACCCCACCTTCATTAATAAAGCTTTCCTCTTATATTCGCAATATCCAGATTGCAATCTTAGTTTCTTGTTTGTTCTTCGTTTGCTCGCAGGAAACAGGCCCTCGTGGTCAGGTTGATCGTGCTCCGGCGTGGTCAATAACCCTCGGAAGTTGGTTTAGCGATTGCTAAGGCGCGACGTCTCGCACGTTTGTAGTCGGATCGTCAAGGTCGACTCCCACAGAAAACGATAGCCACCATCTCATCGAAACATCGGGACACCTTTGCCCCTATCACCTTTGCTCACATGCAATTGACGCATGTCATTGAAAAAGAAAGACGACCCGACATGGTCTCAGGTCCTGAGGATGCAGTTGGCCGCGCTACACCACTCCGCGGACGCGTCCCGGGGCCCCGTGCATCCTCAACAGCCGGGTGTTGGGGTGTGTTTGGATTGTGGCCAAAGTGCACCTTACCAAAATTTTGGTCATGACCCAAAGATTGGTCTTTGTTTGGATGGTTTCCATTTTTTTGGCATGCCAATGAACTCTAGCCAACTCTAGTTCATTTTTATTGCGGATGTCAGCCAAATCATGGGAAACCAAAACCTCAACCAAAATTTTGGCTACCCAATGCTTTGATGGGGCAACCTTGGGCTCAGGGTGTGCATTCGGTTTTTTCGGTTTGATTCGATTCAGTTTATATGGTTTTTGGTTTATACGGTTTTTATACTTCGATTTATACGGTTTTATACATAGATACGGTTCGGTTTCGGTAATAACCATTTAAGTTCGGTTCGGTTTCGGTAATAACCAAAATAACCATAGTTTACGCAAATTTTTGAATGACACATAATTGTTTTATCACATTATTCAATCTATGTATGTAGATTAGTTTTTTTCTTTTGAGAACTGTGATGGCAGACATGATTTGGCTGCATATGTGCATACTCCGTGCACCAGATTGAGGCATCTATGACTCTGAAGCGTTCACAAAGATGTATGTACGTATACTAGGAAAATTTGAGAACAAAACAAAGGAAGAGCACAACGTGCGCTAGCCTCCAATTTTTTTACGTGAAAAAAACATGCCACGAAACACCACATCGCTAGCCTGTAGCCTCCACGCTCCTTTTTTTGAGAAAAAGCCTCCACGCTCCTGGTCCAAGCGCAGCGCCAGCCTCCAGCTAATGCGTGATAGGCACTAGGCAGCCCAAGGGCCAAGGCCCAGGTCCAAGCGCCAACCTCTAGCAGTCCAGTTCGTGCACTAGCCGCGCTGCACAATTTAGTCCCACCTCGCGGAGCGAGCAACAATGAGATGGTTGGATGGCTATAAAAGGAGGGATGACGGGAAGGATCAACGCAGCGATGCAGTTGTTCAACACACAGCGGAGCTAGCTTCGGTTTTTCGGTTTAACTGAAAACCATCGGTTTCTAACCGAAAAAACCGAATGTTAAACGGTTTCCATATTTGGGAACTGAAACTGAACCAGAAACCTGAAAAAACCGCAGTTCGATTTGGTTTTTTTGGTTCGGTTTTTGGTTTTCAGTTCGGTTTTGCACAGGCTGACCTTGGGCACAAACCAAACATATTGTTGGTCGTGCCACAGCACTAACGCCACCCTCGGGACACTGAAACCGACCGTGTCTAGTGACGATGAGCGTGTCGCTCACCGCGGTCGCCGTGTCCAGAGGCGGTGCTGGAGCTGCGCCACGTTGTTGGCCCCCACGACCCACATGAACGGTTGCCGGTGGCGAGGAGGTCGTGGGCCAGCTCCTCCATTGGACTAGTTTGCGTTACATCGTCCCGACAGGTGTGCCCCACATGTCAGTTTCCTTGTTTTCCCGGCCATATTCGAGCGTCAGTGCTCCGCGTTGCGCATTAGGCCTTTCACTATGTAGGCCAAGCGAGACAACTTATTGTTTATTTGAGCCGTTCAAGTATAATCATGTGGCATTTGCTTATTTCTCATTCCTCTCCAACCCTCTTCTCCATCGATCATGTCGCCCTCCGGTCGAGTCCATCCTCCCACATGCCTCATTTGAACATTCCGCCGAGTATCATTCGCATGTGGGCCTAGACCATGCTTGTATTTCCAATGTTTTGTAATTTGTCCGACATGCATACAAACAAACGGTTCATTTAAAGTTTCACTTTGCCTCCACTACGTGTCGCTTCGCATCTTAGTTTTGAAATCCCATTCGGTTCATGCCCCGACACATGTTGACGAGATCGATTGATGTTCAGAGATTAACTGCGTGTCGTGCAAGGAGATAAAGGTTTGGTCTATTTCTATGATAGAAATGACCCACGGGGGGGGGGGGGGTCTGTGGGGATCAGAGGGAGTATATTGTACGTTCATAAGCGAAACGAACGTATTGTACCCACCCTAGTCCTCTTTCAATCGATCTCCGGACCCCGAGATGAAATCGAGAGAGAATGAGTGGGGGCATGTGTGATACCTAAGGCGGATTCAAAATTTTGAACCGGTGATCATAGCATCCGCAAATCATATATAAAGGGTATTCAATGTTCGTTTCATTTTTGAACGTACAATATACTCCCTCCTATCATTTCTAGTTTACATATAAGTTTTATGTGTAGTCAAAGTATCTCTACTTTGATAAAAAAAAGTATCAACATTCAACAACGCCCAATCAATATTTTTAGATTCGTACGTACTCCTAGATTTGTACTTGAGATGGTTTCCAATTTGTTTTCAACCACGTGAATGTGCTTGTTCTCGTGCATGCCCTTCATACTAGGATTTCGCCACGTATAGCCAGTCCAATAGTAACTTTTTTAAGCTCCCTGTCCAATAGTACTAGTGGAGTACTGACAACATCTGTACTAGAGTATGCAGTGCTCATAGTTGTACGTCCTCCTTCCATTTATATAGGGCCTATGTGGAGGAGAGAGATGTGAAAAAGTAAGGGGAGTGAGCTCTCATGCAAGAGCCTAGCTATATACGCATCCCTAGTTAGATACAATAAATATGAAGAAAGAGATGGAGAGGAGATGGAAAAAAGTACTAATACAATAGCCAACCTTATAATTTTTTGTGCGGGAAATAGCCAACCTTATAGCCCACACTACTGTATGAGTGCATATAATAGATGATGGCTATAGATGACATGGCAGTTCCTTATAGCCATCGACTGGCTATATTATTAACCATGCTCAAATGCGTTTTACAAAACCGCATTTGACTATTGACAAGATTAATAGTACATCAGATGTATAATGTGAAAATTATATCATTGGAAGCTCCTTTCACATACGTATCCCTGCCTTACCCTCCCTTTCGCCACTTCTTGGCGGACCCCATGCTTGCTAGGCCCTGCATGTCAGTTACTCAATGGGTTCGGCCACGTCAAGGGATCCTCATCCGTAGTATACTCCCTCTGTTTTTATTTACTCCGCACAAAATGACGCGGGCGGGGGAGGGGGAGCGACGTCGGTTTGCTCTCAACTGCGGTCCCACAAGCGAGCGAAAACGCAAGACGAAGCGCGTTCCATTCGGTGAGCAACGTGGAGGGTCCAGCATGCTGGGCTGCAACACGAACGTGACAAGAGCGATGTACAGTCAAAACCGATTGATCGGTCGTCACCGAAACCACTATTCACACCAGAACCTTCGTTGCTCGGCCTACGCCAGCCACTGCCCTAAAACCACACCTAATCTCCAGCCCCTTCCCCCACCTTTCGATCCCCTAGCCAGAATCAAGCATCCCCTAGTTCACCGGAAAGCCATGGTGTGCCACAAGATCACGTACTACAAGATGCTGACGCCGGAGCGCCGCGCAGAAATCACGGCGGCGGTCGGCGCCACAGACCTCCGTTCCCAAGCTCGCTTTGTGGCGGGCCAATCCCTGAGTTCTCTGGAGCCAAGCTATTAGGAGGAGGAAGCCGATCCAATGTTCATGGCAGAGGTCGCGGCGCAGAAGGCCACCAATGGGTATGAGAGGATGGACGTCGACTTCGTGCCGACGTCCGAGTCCCCCATGGTGCAGGCGGACCAGCGGTTCAACCTGGCGATATTAAAGGAGGACCGGGAGGCAGAGGCTCAACTCGACGCGGAGCGCGCGCATGCTGCTGCCATCGAGGCTCTCCTGTAGGCGGAACCGGATTTCGTGGATGTCAACCGAGCGGCGGAGGCTCAACTTGAGGCGGAGCGCGGATCTGCCGCCATCGAGGCCCTCCTGCAGGCGGAACCGGACATCCTGGACTTGAACCGGGCGGCAGAGGCTCAACTCGATGCGGAGCGCGCGGATGCCACTCTCATCGAGGCCCTCCTGCAGGCGGAACAAGACGTCCTAGACTTGAACCGGGTGGCGGAGGCTCGACTCGATGCGCAGCACGCAGATGCCGCTGCCATCGAGGCCCTCCTGCAGGCGGAACCGGACGTCCTCGACTTGAACTGGGCGGTGCTCTCGTCCGTGCAGAGCGCCCGCACGCTCCGCATGAACGAGTAGCTGGAGGCCGAGGACAACCACGGTGCGGAGACACACATCGGCAACTACGGCTGGTTCACGCCGGCAGCAAAAGACGACGAGGCCGCCTCGTTCCGCGAGCAGTGATAGTTTTTCTTTATGTTGTTGTTTTTATGGATCTTTTCTTTGTGTAAAACATATATTGTTATGCAAGTCGCCTGACTTGGGCCAGTCTACCATTTCAGGCGGTTGGATGAATATCCTACGTCTCCTAACCCTTCTTCCTCACCTCTTCTTCCCCAACAGACCACCGCACGGGTTGTACGGATACTCCCCAACATGCGGTTGGATAAACATACTCTATGGACGAAAATTATGTGTCAGCGGTAGGATGGCTGAGTTTGGTTTGTTCACATGCGATATGCGATGTCGATGAGGTGTGTTCCCTTGGTTGGGTTTTGCGGCGTGCGAGAGCGACTGTGTGAGGTGCGGTGCGACCATGACGTGCAGGAAGCGACCGTGTGAGGGTGCGGTGCGACCCGCGGCCCGTCTTAAGTGTACCTCCTTTTCATTTTGAAAACTTTAGGCAAGCTTGGCAAAAATGTGTGGCGAAGTATGGCAATGCAAGGCCTAGACCCAAACAGGATAAGTATGTAGTACTATGTACTAGGAGTACTAGTGTGAAAAAAGGAAGGCGGGGTTTTCCTTCGCGGGATTAATCGATACAAATCCTCGTTTCACGTGTCAATTAATGCGTATTTTTTCTCCAAAGCCCAAAGAGCTAACCATCTCACTCCTCATCGCTTGATTAATGCAGCGCCATGCAAACCAACCTTCTCACTTCCGCATGCATCCAGGAAGTCCGTTGAACCAAAGGACGCGTAAATGTACTAGTACTACTTGTACACAATAGCGTCGTCCGTCCACCTTAGTGTGGTGAGATGGTTTCTCGAAGAAGACGATGCGGAAGCGGAGTCAGCGAAGAGTGAAATGATGGTTGCTTCATCCGTGCTTTGTGATTTGACGCCTCACTGCTTTGTGATTTGTGATAGAAGGGACAGGGGAGTAGACTCTGTCCTCTATACTGTACATGCGTCCAAGCACGGGAAAAAGAGGAGAGATGTTGCATTTTTCTATTCCTTCAATCAATCAATCAATCAGGGAGCTTTGGTTCCATCCTTTTTGCTTTGGCAACACCGTCCACAATGGTTCCCACGATGCCAAAAGCTATTTTCACATTTGGCTACTGATACGTATCCAACGTATCTATATTTTTTGATTGCTCCATGCTATATTATCTACTGTTTTGGGCACTATTGGGCTTTATTATTCACTTCTATATTATTTTTGGGACTAACCTATTAACCGGAGGCCCAGCCCGAAATTCTTTGTTTTTGCCTATTTCAGAGTTTTGCAGAAAAGGAATATCAAATGGAGTCCAAGCGGAATGAAGCCTTCGGGAACGTGATTTTCTCACCGAACATGATCCAGGAGACTTGGACCCTAAGTCAAGGAAGCTTCGAGGAGGCCACGAGGTAGGGGGCGCGCCCTCCCCCCAGGCACGCCCTCCACCCTCGTGGGCCCCCTATTGCTCCACCGACGTACTCCTTCCTCCTATATTGTAATGCCCGGATAATTAGGCTATAGTAAAACTCTCCTGATGATGCCATGTGATCTATATTACTGTTGCTAATTAAGTGGTAGTTCAAAAACATTGCAAATTCAAAAATGAATTAGTGACAAACACCCAAAGTTTTCAAAATTCAAAACAAAAATGTTCGGGGGGTGCCAAATATTGCATAGGTAATTATGGTGAAGTAACACATTTTTAGAAAATGCCTAAATACTTTAAAATGAAATAAAATAGAAAATAAAATAACTAAAAAGAAAAAGTGAAAATTAAAACAAATGGAAACGAACCACCCTCTCTTGGACCAGACGGCCCAGCTAACCCAGCCGTCCGGCTTAGCCACGGCCACCGTGCCCACCTCGCCGCCCCACGGTGTCTCCAAGGTCCGCCGTCGTCCGCTGCTTCGACTGGTGCAACCCGTTGGAGACCGGAGCCACCGCAACGCCCCCGACGTCGCCGTCTTCCTCCTCTGCTCCGATGAGCCCCGCCGCCGTTCTTCACCGACTCCGGCCAGGCCCCTACAGCTACTAAACCCCCAAGGGCCTTTCGTGCGTGCCGCTAGGTGAGCTGCCTCCCTCCTCCGCCCTCTAGCTCCCCTAGCACGCGCGGTAGCTAGCTCGTCGTCTTGCCCGGGCTCTGGTCGCCGCGGTGTACCTCGCCGTCGTCACGCTCACCCGAGCTCACCGTTGTGCTCCTGGGATTCCTAGGAGCCCAACTCGCCTGCGCACGCTCCCTCCCGTGCCTCCTAACGCCGTCCCCGATGAGCGCCCGAACGCATCCCGTGGAGATCGCCGCCGGCAAGGCTCCGGTGAACTTTTGGTCACGGGCTCAACCCCGTTGCACTCCCCACGCCGCGTAGGCCTCGCCGCGCCCTTCCATTTGCCCATTAATGCGCGGCACCACCGTTCCCTCTCACGGCCGAGCGCCGGCGTTCGCCGCGCCACTCGTCGTTGTCGCTACACAGCCTCTCCGGCCATGGTGTCACTACCGTTCGACGCGGCTTCGTCACTGTGTTCGAACGTGCCCAGCCCCGCGATGAACCACGCCCCGCAGCCCCGTCGACGAACTCACCCGACCCCCGACGTCTGCCCCGCTCGTCGCCGGCGACGCTGCGGCCCTCCTCCGGCCAAGCCACCACCCCTTCCAATGTGCCACGGCGCGGGCGTTCGAATGAGCCTAACCCCGCTCCTCCCCGAGCCTCGTAGTGCGGTTCCGGCCAACTCCAGCGAGGGGCCGTCATTGTTTTGGTCGCCGGAGTTAGCTCCGGCGCGTCTACGGCGGGTGCCGAGCTGGCACCCACGTGGCACCGCCTCGGGCCACTGACTGGTGGGCCCAGGGCCCCCTTTGACTAGTTGACTTGGGTCAACTGCTGACTGGGCCGCCCCTGTCTCACTGACCTATAGGCCCCACCTCAATAAACGAAATAAATAAAAAGAATAATTAGTTAATTAATTAGTTTAGCTAATTAAAACCTTAATCTCTCACTAACTACTGAGCCCCACCTGCTAATTAACCCATTTAGTTAGTTTTAAAACTCTGCTAATGTCCCTGACAATGACATGTGGGTCCCACTAGACCCACCTGTCTGGTTTGACTGGTCAACCGACCCATTGACTTGCTGACATCACTCTGATGTCATGCTTGCGTCATCAAACACTGTTCTGGATAATGTTGGGTTTAAAAAGTAACTAAAATCAAAAAATATTTAAATCTTTAGAAAATCATATCTTTTAATCTGTAACTCGGATGAAAATACTTTCTACATGAAAGTTGCTCAGAACGACGAGACGAATCAGGATACGCAGCCTGTTCGTCCGGCATGCATCCCTAACCTATCGAACTCGCAACTTTCCCCATCCGGTTCATCTGTCCGAAAAAGCGAAACACCGGGAATACTTTCCCGGATGTTTCCCCCCTTCACCGGTATCACCTCATACCGCGTTAGGGCACGCCTAGCATCACACATTGCTTTGTCATGCACCGTTATGCATCTGTTTGCATTGTATTCATTGTTTCTTCCCCCTCTTCTCTCTGGTAGACTACGAGACCTCTGTTCTTTGCCGCCGTTCGACTACGGAGTTGACGACCCCTCCTTCTTGCCCGAGCAACCAGCAAGCCCCCCTTGCTCACCGGATATCACCTATTCTTCTCTATACTGCTTGCATTAGAGTAGTGTAGCATGTTACTGCTTTCCGTTATTCCTATCCTGATGCATAGCCTGTCCTTGCTACTACTGTTGATACCTTTACCTGCAATCCTACATTCTTAGTATAGGATGCTAGTATTCCATCTGTGGCCCTTCATTCTTGTCCGTCTGCTGTGCTATACTATCGGGCTGTGATCGCTTGGGAGGTGATCACGGGTATATACTTATATACTATTACATGATACCTGTGGTAACTAAAGACGGGTCGGCTCGTAGGAGCACCCGCGAGTGGATCTTTGTGTCGGAGCGGCAGGGCAGGTTGAGACCGCCTAGGTGAGAGGTGGGCCTGGCCCTGGTCGGTGTCCACGGTTACATCATTAACACGCTTAACGAGATCTTGGTATTTGATCTGAGTCTGGCCATTTGGTCTATACGCACTAACCAGCTACGCAGGAACAGTTATGGGCACTCGACGTCGTGGTATCGGTAGAAACGCCGGCACTTCGTGACGTCGGCCAGGCCTTGGCCGGATTGGATCGAACGCTAGGCTAGGTCTGCTTCGGTAGACGTCAAGCGTCTTGGTGTGCTAAGGGCGATGGGCCCGGACCATGCGCTTAGGTTTAGACCGGCGTGCTGACCTCTCTGTTGGCCTAGGTGGGGCAGCGACATGTTGATCTTCCGCGGCCGGGCATAACCCAGAAAAGTGTGTCCGGCCAAATGGGATCGAGCGAGTTGGGTTATGTGGTGCACCCCTGCAGGGAAGTTAATCTTTTCGCATAGCCGTGATCTTCGGTAACAGGATGACTTGGAGTTGTACCTTGACCTTATGACAACTAGAACCGGATACTTAATAAAACACACCCGTCCAAGTGCCATATACAACCCGGTGATCGCTCTCTAACAGGGCGACGAGGAGGGGATCGCCGGGTAGGATTATGCTATGTGATGCTACTTGGAGGACTTCAGTCTACTCTCTTCTACATGTTGCAAGAAGGAGGCTGCCAGAAGCGTAGTCTTCGACGGGATTAGCTATCCCCCTCTTATTCTGGCATTCTGTAGTTCAGTCCACCGATATGGCCCTTTACACATATACCCATGCATATGTAGTGTTGCTCCTTGCTTGCGAGTACTTTGGATGAGTACTCACGGTTGCTTTTCCCCCTCTTTTCCCCTTTTTCTTTCCTCTCGGTTGTCGCAACCAGATGCTGGAGCCCAGGAGCTAGACGCCACTGTCGACGACGACTCCTACTACACTGGAGGTGCCTACTACTACGTGCAGCCCGCTGACGACGACCAGGAGTAGTTAGGATGTAACATCCCAAATTTTCAATTTGGAATGTTATACAATAGATCGTCAATGCATATCATATTTTATTTGCTTTGGGTTTTGATCCTAGAAATTCTACGCAACTCAAGGACCCACGGAGAGAGTTGGGAATTTTGTTATTTTCATATTTGAGTTTTTCTCAAATTTTGAGAATAGGATCATTTGATTTTAATTATTTTATCATCAATTATTTCTATTACAAAAATGTGAGAGAGGGAATAAAATGACTTTACCAAAATAAAGAAATATTGAGGATTTAATAATAAAATCAAATAAGATTTTATTTTGGAGTTTTTCGCCTTTTTATTTGAATTTAGGAAAAATATGCGTTTTCCAAAATTGCATTTAGGGACCAAATAAATGTTCATCTAGTCCGGCTTGATTTTAGAAGCCGGGGAAAATTTATTTCGGGATTTTTGGAGTCCGTTTAGTATTTCTTTCGTTTCTTTTTCTGCATGGAATTATTTAAAAAAAACGAACCGACCAACAGGCCGTGTCCGGGACTCGCCCGCCGAACTTTAAAAGCCGGGGAGCCAACCAGCCCGCCTTGCGCCCGAACCCTAGCCCCGCTTCGCCGCCGCCGCCGCCGCCGCCCGCCGCCACCGCCCGCCACGAGCCGCCGCCCGTCTCGCCGAAGCGCCGCCCGAGGTTGCATCGAAACCCGCGCCGCCGGTTTTTCTCGAAAACCGTTCGATTTTTCCATCGGTTTTTCGCCGGTTTTTTTATTTTTATTAGATCGGTTTATTTATTTTTGGTTCGGTTAAATAGCGAGCGTTCGCTCGTTCGTTCGTTTTAACGAACGTGTTCGTCATTTAGATCTAGTTAACGGACGTTCGTTCGTTAACCTGTTCGTTGTTTTTTCTTTTTCTCGGATTTAATCCGCGGTTTTTTTCATCGCGATTTCTGATCCGATTTTCGTTTTAGTATAACTTGTCGCTCGTTTATCGGAATCAGGCGATTCAAGCGCCTGGAGTTTCGTCCCGAAACCCTCTTTCTGAATAACCAACTTAAACAAGTTTTTGCATCTGTAATAATTGACTTAGATCCAGATTAGTAAAACGAAGTTGTTTTCTTTCGCCGTTTGACTTTCGTTGCTTCGTTTGATTTGATTCTTTTTGCAAACCGGAGTTCTTAAGTTGAACTTTCTGGTTAGATCTTTTATATGAGATTTACCTGTGCATTAGATGAGTACTTATTGTATGCTTGTTTGTTTGTCTGCGATAGAATACCCGGAGTGTCCGCCAGTTACTTCGAGTCTCTAGGTTTCACGGATCATCAGCAAGGAAGGACTGAACGACGAGCTGAGTATGCAGTTGATGGTAGCAAGCTTTAATAACTACCAGGAGTTGGTAGACCGTGCTCTTATGATTGAGGGGAAGCAGCAGCAGATTGAAAACCGCAAGAGGAAGTATGGACAGGGGAAGTACAATTCTGGAACTCAGCAGAAGCCCCGTTTTACCCCTAAATCGGGAGTTCATTTTCAGCATACCCATGGAGGAGGTAGTTCACACAACCATAATGGCCCCAAGAATGGTAATGGAAATGGAGGAAGCAACGACCAGAACCGTACCCACCCATCAACCCCAGCCAAGAAAGACCTGAGCCAAATCACTTGCTTTAAGTGCAATAAGACTGGGCATTATGCAAATGAATGTTCTGAAGGCCGGAATGGAAATGGACGCTCTGGAAACAAGCCGAACCCTTTCAACAGGGGACAGGTGAACCACGTTAGCTAGGAGGAGGTTGAAGCTCAGCCTGATGCAGTAATAGGTAAGTTTCTGGTTAACTCATTTACTGCACTTGTTCTTTTTGATACTGGTGCATCGCATTCATAGATATCAAGGGGATTTGTGGATAAGTATAGCCTGCCCACTAGGATTCTTAAAACACCTATGCTAGTAAGCTCACCAGGAGCGGAGTATATGGCCAGTCAAGGATGTTTTCAAGTGCCATTAAGTATAGGAAGGCATATTTTCCCAACGGATTTAGTTACTCTAGAATCCCAAGGATTTGATGTAATTCTTGGTATGGATTGGCTGTCGATGTATGGAGGAAATATCGATTGCGCTAGTAAGACAATTTTGCTTACGACACCAGAAGGAAGAAGGATCAAGTATGTATCCCGACATGTGCCATATATGATGCAAGTAAATTCCTTATCAGGAGTTGTGCAGGAGGAAGTACCAGTGGTAAAGGATTTCCCTGACGTATTTCCAGAAGAGTAGCCAGGCATGCCACTGGATCGAGATATTGAGTTTTTGATTGAGCTTTTGCCAGGCACAGGGCCAATATCGAAGAGACCATAAAGGATGCCCGCAAAAGATTTGGTGGAGATTAAGAAGCAGATTAAGGAGTTATTGGATAAAGGTTACATTCGCCCAAGTTCTTCGCCTTGGGGATCACAATACTTCTAGTGGAAAAGAAGGATGGATCGTTAAGGATGGTTGTTGATTATCGTGGATTGAATGAAGTAACGATTAAGAACAAGTACCCACTACCAATGATCAACGATCTGTTTGATCGGTTGCAAGGAGCTAAAGTGTTTTCCAAAATCGATTTATGATCAGGATACCATCAGTTGAAGATTCGAGAGCAGGATATACCTAAGACAACATTCACCACAAGATATGGACTGTATGAGTATACCGTTATGTCATTTGGTCTGACTAACGCACCTGCCTATTTTATGAACATGATGAACAAGGTGTTTATGGAGTTTTTGGATAAGTTCGTTGTAGTGTTCATTGATGATATTTTGGTTTACTCGAAGAATGAAGAGGAACATAAGGAACATTTGTGATTGGTACTGGAGAAGCTCAGAGAACATCAGTTATATGCCAAGTTCAGCAAATGTGAGTTTTGGTTGAAGGAAGTAGGGTTCCTCGGACACGTTATATCTGGAGAAGGAATAGCGGTTGACCCCACAAAGGTTATCACTATGACCAATTGGGAAGCATCAACAACAGTTGGAGAGATCCGGAGTTTCCTTGGACTGGCACGATACTACCGGAGGTTTATTGAGAATTTCTCCAAGATAGCAAAACCTATGACGGAGTTGTTGAAGAAGGATACCAAGTTTATATGGATTTCAAGAGTGTGAGGCTAGTTTCCAGGAGTTGAAGAAACGTTTGGTTACCTCACCAGTGTTGATTTTGCCAGACCAGACTAAAGATTATGAGGTGTATTGCGACGCTTCACGTCGAGGACTTGGAGCAGTGCTCATGCAGGAGGGAAGAGTTGTTTCGTATGCTTCACGACAACTGAAACCTCACGAATTGAATTATGCCATGCATGATTTGGAGTTAGCAGCCATAGTGCATGCATTGAAAACATGGAGGCATTTCCTCATTGGAAATCATTGTGAGGTGTATACGGATCACAAGAGTTTGAAGTACATTTTCACGCAGAAGGAGTTAAACCTCAGACAAAGGAGATGGTTGGTGTTGGGGAACGTTGCGTAAAATAAAAAATTTCTTACGTTCACCAAGATCCATCTATGAGTTCATCTAGCAACGAGTGAGAGATGCATCTACATACCACTTGTAGATCGCGTGCGGAAGCGTTCAAGAGAACGGGGTTGAGGGAGTCGTTCTCGTCGTGATGCAAATCACCGGAGATCCTAGCACCGAACGGACGACACCTCCGCGTTCAACACACGTACGGTCAGCGTGACGTCTCCTCCGTCTTGATCCAGCAAGGGGAAAGGAGAGGTTGATGAAGATCCAAAGACGACGGGCGTGGTGGTGGATGCAGCGATCACCTTGGCAGAGGCTTCGCCCGAGCCTGCGAGAGGAGAGGTGTAGCAGGGAGAGGGAGGCGCCAAGATGCGGTGGTGCGGCTGCCTCCCTCTCCCCCTTTTATATAGGCCCCGGGCGCCGACCCTGAGATCCAATCTCCCAAGGGTGGCGGCGGCCAAGGCGGGAGGCTTGCCCCACAAGGCAAGTGGGGCGCCCCACCACCATAGGGTTTCCAACCCTAGGCGCAGGGGGGCCCAAGTGAAGCGCACCAGCCCACCAGGCTGGTTCCTCCCACTTCAGCCCACAGGGCCCTCCGGATAGGTGGCCCCACCGGTGGACCTCGGGACCCTTCCGTGGTCCCGATACAATACAGTAACCCCGAAATTCTCCCGATGGCGAAATAGCACTTCCTATATATAATTATTTACCTCCGGACCATTCCAGAACTCCTCGTGACGTCCGGGATCTCATCCGGACTCGAACAACATTCAGTTTGCTGCATACTCATATTCATACAACCCTAAGCGTCACCGAACCTTAAGTGTGTAGACCCTACGGGTTCGGGAGACACGTAGACATGACCGAGACGGCTCTCCGGTCAATAACCAACAACGGGATCTGGATACCCATGTTGGCTCCCACATGCTCCTCGATGATCTCATCGGATGAACCACGATGTCGAGGATTCAAGCAACCCCGTATACAATTCCCTTTGTCAGACGGTATGTTACTTGCCCGAGATTCGATCGTCGGTATCCCAATACCTCATTCAATCTCACATCTTGGCAAGTCACTTTACTCGTACCGTAATGCATGATCCCGTGACCAGACACTTGGTCACTTTGAGCTCATTATGATGATGCACTACCGAGTGGGCCCAGTGATACCTCTCCGTAATACGGAGTGACACATCCTAGTCTCGATCCGTGTCAACCCAACATACACTTTTGGAGATACCTGTAGTGCACCTTTATAGTCACCCAGTTATGTTGTGACGTTTGGAACACCCAAAGCACTCCTACGGTATCCGGGAGTTACACGATCTCATGGTCTAAGGAAGAGATACTTGACATTGGAAAAGCTCTAGAAAACGAACTACACAATCTTGTGCTATGCTTAGGATTGGGTCTTGTCCATCACATCATTCTCCTAATGATGTGATCCCGTTATCAATGACATCCAATGTCCATAGTCGTGAAACCATGACTATCTATTGATCAACGAGCTAGTCAACTAGAGGCTCACTAGGGACATGTTGTGGTCTAAGTATTCACACGTGTATTACGATTTCCGGATAATACAATTATAGCATGAATAAAAGACAATTATCACGAACAAGGAAATATAATAATAATCCTTTTATTATTGCCTCTAGGGCATATTTCCAACAGTTGGAGCTCATCAAGGATTATGATATGAATTGCATTACCATCCCGGAAAGGCTAATGTAGTAGCTGACGCTTTGAGCCGTAAGAGCCATGTCAATACACTAATGACGGGAGAAATACCAAAGGAGTTAGCCGAGGATCTTCGTGAGCTATGGTTGGAAATAGTTCCGAGAGGCTATGTAGCAGCATTGAAGATTCAGTCAACCTTAATGGATAGAATCAGAGAAGCTCAGAAGACTGACAAAGAGATTGCCTCCATAAAGGAGAAAATGAGCGAAGGAAAAGCTAAGGGATTTCGTGAGGATGAGCATGACACCCTATGGTTTGAAGACCGTGTTTATGTGCCCAATGAACCGGAGATCAGGAAGTTAATTTTGCAAGAGGCACATGATTCACCATATTCGATTCACCCAGGAAATACCAAGATGTATTTGGATTTGAAGAATACTTTCTGGTGGACCGGAATGAAGAAAGATATTGCGGAATATGTAGCAGTTTGTGATGTATGTCAGAGAGTAAAGGCAGAGCATCAGAAGCCAGCAGGATTGTTACAGCCATTGCCGATACCCGAATGGAAGTGGGATAAACTAGGCATGGATTTTATCACGGGATTACCTAGGACTCGTTCCGGCTATGACTCAATTTGGGTTGTAGTGGATCGGTTGTGAAGGTAGCTCATTTCATCCCAAAGGAAGACCACTTACACCAGTGCTAAGTTGGCAAAGATATACATGACCAGGATTGTATGTTTACATGGAGTTCCGAGAAGTATCGTATCTGATAGAGGAACCCAATTCACCTCAAAGTTCTGGAAGCAGTTGCACGAAACTTTGGGAACCAGACTAGAGTTTAGTACAGCTTTCCATCCGCAGACAGATGGACAGACCGAAAAGGTCAACCAGATTTTGGAGGATATGTTGAGAGCATGTGCATTGGATTACAGATCAAGTTGGGATGATAACTTACCATATGCGGAGTTTTCTTACAACAACAGTTATCAATCCAGTTTGAAAATGGCCCCTTTCGAAGCCTTGTACGGAAGGAGGTGCAGGACCCCGCTGTTGTGGGATGAAGTTGGAGACCGCCAGTTGTTCGGACCGGATTTGATTAAGGAGTGCGAGCGGAAAGTGAAGTTGATTCGCGATAGGCTCAAGGTAGCCCAGTCCGAGCGAGAAGAGTTATGCGGATTCAAAAGCGCAAGGAGACAGTTCTGAAGTTGAAGACCGAGTTTATCTTGAGTATCTCCACTACGAGGAATTAAGCGTTTTGGAGTTAAGGGAAAGTTAGCACCACGTTTTGTAGGACCATATCGTGTTTTGGAACGTATGGGAGAAGTGGCCTACAAGTTGGAATTGCCCGAAGGATTGTCAGGAGTTCATGATGTATTCCACGTTTCCCAGTTAAAGAAGTGTCATGCGGAGATGGCTGAAATACCACTAAGGGATACAGTGCCATTGGAAGCGATTCAGTTGAATAACGATTTGACCTATGAGGAGAAACCGATTAAGATTCTCGAGGTTGCTAGTCGAGTTACCTGCGACAAGGTTATCAAGTTTTGCAAAGTTCAAAGTGGAGCCACCACAATCAAGATGAAGCCACACAGGAGCGAGAGGAAGATTTGCTAAAGGACCACCCTCACCTATTTTCTAGCCAACCCGAATCTCGGTAGCGATTCATCTTAAGGGGGATAGGTTTGTAACATCCCAAATTTTCAATTTGGAATGTTATACATTAGATCATCAATGCATATCACATTTTATTTGCTTTGGGTTTTGATCCTAGAAATTCTACGCAACTCAAGGACCCACGGAGAGAGTTGGGAATTTTGTTATTTTCATATTTGAGTTTTTCTCAAATTTTGAGAATAGGATCATTCGATTTTAATTATTTTATCATCAATTATTTCTATTACAAAAATGTGAGAGAGGGAATAAAATGACTTTCCCAAAATAAAGAAATATTGAGGATTTAATAATAAAATCAAATAAGATTTTATTTTGGAGTTTTTCGCCTTTTTATTTGAATTTAGGAAAAATATGCGTTTTTCAAAATTGCATTTAGGGCCCAAATAAATGTTCATCTAGTCCAGCTTGATTTTAGAAGCCGCGCAAAATTTATTTCGGGATTTTTGGAGTCCGTTTAGTATTTCTTTTGTTTGCTTTTCTGCGTGGAATTATTTAAAAAAAAACGAACCAACCTACGGGCCGTGTCCGGACTCGACCCTGCTTTATAAGCGGGAGCCAGCCACCACCTTGACCCGCCCCGAACCCTAGCCTCACCCCGCCGCCCATGACCACTTGCCAGCCTCACGAGCCGCCGCCCGCCGTCTCGCCGACCCGCCGCCCGAGGTTGCCTCGAAACCCGCGCCGTTGGTTTTCCTCGAAAACCGTTCGGTTTTTCCGTCGGTTTTTTGCCGTTTTTTTATTATTTCCGTTTTTTTATTAGATCGGTTTATTTATTTTCGGTTCGGTTAAATAGCGAGCGTTCGCTCGTTCGTTCGTTTTAACGAACGTGTTCGTCGTTTAGATCTAGTTAACGAACGTTCGTTCATTAACCTGTTCGTCGTTTTTCTTTTTCTCGGATTTAATCCGCGGTTTTTCTGATCGTGATTTCTGTTTCGATTTTCGTTTTAGTATAACTTTTCGCTCGTTTATCGGAATCAGGCGATTCAAGCGCCTGGAGTTTCGTCTCGAAACCCTCTTTCCGAATAACCAACTTAAACAAGTTTTTGCTTCTGTAAAAAATTGACTTAGATCCAGATTAGTAAAACAAAGTTGTTTTTCTTTCGCCGTTTGACTTTCGTTGCTTCGTTTGATTTGATTCTTTTTGCAAACCGGAGTTGTTAAGTTGAACTTTCTGGTTAGATCTTTTATATGAGATTTAACTGTGCATTAGATGAGTACTTATTGTATGCTTGTTTGTTTGTCTGCGATAGAATACCCGGAGTGCGCCGCCTGTTACTTCGAGTCTCTAGGTTTCGCGGATCATCAGCAAGGCAAGTAACACTTTGATCATACCTTTTCTAATACCCAGTTTTTATTGCATTAGATAAATCCTCGAACATTGCATGATTAGGATCTAATTAAATTGTGGGATGGGAAGTAGAATGAGGTAGTACCTATTACCTGTTTTATTATAAAACCTTTGGGAGTTACTTCTACGTTTGCTTATTTTGCCATGCTATGCAAGTAGACGTGGATTTGGTGAGTGATTTTTCCATGACAGATGTGAGATTGTTAATTAATGGTTTATCTAAGGTGGCAACTTTAATACACATCTGGGTGGATTGAGGTACCTGGTTATTCCAGGACTTGCCTGTTTTTTTTTGGTCCGCCACCCAGGCTCAAAGGGATCATGAGATTATTCATACTAGAAACTTCCGTGTGCAGCCACAAGCCATTATGGGCTCTGGCATAGTTGATTAAGTTGTGCTCTTACGGGTAGACTAGCAGATGTAGGGGAAAGTAGGTGTACCGGTCTACCCTTCGTAAGGTGCTAAGCGCTTCGAAGATCGTGTCTCGGTCATCCGTTTCTCAAACATCGTGTAGTGCGAGAAACCCAACGGAGGCGATCGAGTCTTGTGGGGAAAAGTGTGCAAACCTCTGCAGAGTGTATAAACTAATCATGGTTAGCCGTGTCCCCGGTAATGGATGTTTTGAGTATCTATTACTTGGATATCATGTGAATGTCATCATGTTACTTTAATTAATTTTGTTGGGTTTTTAATGATGATTTTCTTAATTGGGATTGAGGATGTTGTCAACCATTCTCAATGTTTTAACAACCACCATGATAGTTAAATAAAATGTATTCCTTTGCAGTAGGGAAAAACTGGCTTTTCGCAAAACTGTAACCATAGAGCTTTCCACCAGCCATATATGCATGTAGTATAACTTATTCTTTCATTACTCTCTATGTGTTACATTGCCAGCATATTCCATGTGCTGACCCGTTTTTGGGCTGCAATGTTTCATGTTGCAGATTTTTCAGACGGCGAGTAAGGTGCTTTTAGGTCGTGGTTCTATACTCAGTGATGCCGTTGGAGTTGATGGACTCGCTTATCTTCCAAGCCTTCCGCTGTTATCGTTGTTAGATGGCCTTAAGCCATATTTATTTTGCTAAGTTCTCTTTTGAGACATTCGATGTAATAAGTGTGTGATTGCTACTCGTTATAAATCCTTCAAGTAATGTGTGGTGTCGACATTCTTGATCCGAGGATGACACTGAGCACGAGAGATGAGGCCCATTTGAGATCACTTTCGCTACAAAGATGGTATCGAGCACACGCTGACTATAGGACACGACCACTAAGCTAAAGCCCTAGATCACTACTCTTTCTTCTCATTTCTGACTCCTCATCTTTTCTATTCTTTTAGGATGGCGGATTCAAGGAACAAGTTCACACAACCGGATGAAGATACACCCTTTGGATGCCACTTGAAGGAAGTCACTAGATACCTGAACATAGGAATACCAAGCTTCACCGGGACCTTCAACGCCACTTTACCCGAAGAGGAGCACTGGATGATTCAAGTTCAAATTCCAGGCAGGACATTTGCACCAGTCATGGAGCCCATAGAGTTTTCTTTTGATGCACCAACTTGGAGTCTAGGAAAGAGCATGGCAGCCCACATCGCCATGGGGCGAATTGGAAAGGTTTACCACAATGATCTCAAAGAGCATGGCTTAAGGTGCTTTTAGGTCGTGGTTCTATACTCAGTGATGTCGTTGGAGTTGATGGACTCGCTTATCTTCCAAGCCTTCCGCTGTTATCGTTGTTAGATGGCCTTAAGCCATATTTATTTTGCTAAGTTCTCTTTTGAGACATTCGATGTAATAAGTGTGTGATTGCTACTCTGTTATAAATCCTTCAAGTACTGTGTGGTGTCAGCATTACTGATCCAGAGATGACACCTGAGCACAGAGATCAGATTGTTTGAGGTCTGGTCGCTACATAGGAGGATCCCAGGCAGGAGGCCTGCGCCTCTTTTGATCTGTATCCCAGTTTGTGCTAACCTTCTTAAGGCAAACTTGTTTAACTTATATCTGTACTCAGATATTGTTGCTTCCGCTGACTCGTCTATGATCGAGCACTTGTATTCGAGCCCAGGAGGCCCCTGGCTTGTATTATGATGCTTGTATGACTTATTTATGTTTTTAGAGTTGTGTTGTGATATCTTCCGTGAGTCCACGATCTTGATCATTACTGCGTTTGCGTGCATGATTAGTGTCTGATTGAATCGGGCGTCCTGAGATTGGTATCGAGCCCATTTGCTGTAGGAATCCCCCTTCCACACTCCTTGGCTGAAGTCGAGTCTAGACATTGCAAAAACTTTTACTAACATGGCTGTGTGTCTTACGGGCCCACGTCACCATTGGGTGGTACTAGGATCTTTTACTCCTCGACCTTTACTCTGGGACTCTGAACTCTCTTCTACTCGGGTTAAACGAATTTACCAACTAACACTAGGATCCCGTGACCACATTCACCCCAAAGTTGGATAAAGACATAATTATTCCTTAGAATAGTATTTTGAACAATTTCCACACTGTCATTTGACTCCTTCGAAACATCTTTGCTTTCAGATGGAACCCACGAGGCAGGTCGTGCGCCACATGATGGTGATTGGTGCCTCGGGATCACCTGCTGTGCTAGCTGAGATGATGACCTATCTGGGTTATCGCTGGCACCCTGAGTACACCGTCTTCGAGGAGTACCAGGACTTTAACCAGGAGCAGTACCGTGCCATCATCCACCTCTACTCTCGGGAGTATGACTCCACCTCTTGTCTGCACACCGCTCATGGTGTTGGAGTGACCATCGATATGGCAGTTCACGGTCTTGCTTATGCTGCTCGACCCGTCTTCGTGGAGAGTATCGGAGTTGGACACCTCCCCCTTCAGCACATTGCTATCGCATCCGATGTTGGTGCGGAGGGTTACTACTGCTGCCTACTCCTTTGTCACTCGAGAGCCCTTCTACCATCGTAACACAGTTACGCATGTCGATGGGCTGGATCGAGCTAACCGAGCTCTTCGCCACGAGTTGTGAACCAGCCATCAGCACCTTTACCGTGCTCTGACGATGTTGCACCCCTTTGTCGGATCTAGAGAGCTGCCGCGTTCTGTGGTCTACCCAACCAGGACCATGATCCCCAGGGTGTCGGTTGGCAAGATGTGGGAGGCTACTCTCCCGCACTTGGTCCTCTTCTACCACCTGAGCGTCGGGTTCTGCACCAGAGTATCCGCGGACCCTAGGTTGCTGACGTGGAGTTCCTGATGCCACACTACCAGCTTTGAACTCTGACTACCTCCGCGATGCAGTGTGGGACTGATGTAGGCTTGCTTGTTAGTGTTAGGAGCATTCGTCGTGAGCCTGCGTGCCGCCTATGATGTTTTAGTCTATGTACTGAACTCTGTGTACTGAACTCTATGCATGACCCCTTTTGTAAGTTATGCCGACTACTATGTAGTAGCTATTGTGCTCCTTCCATTATGCATGTTTCATCATGAATGATTCTTGTCTTTGCAAATTTCTCAATACTGAACTACCCCTGTTATATATTAGCAGGATGGTTAGACCAGGTGGTCGTGGTAGTGGTGGCAACGCCCCACCACCGCCTGAGTACATGGCTGGTATGATCCAACAGCTTGAGATGAATCGCCAGTTCATGGAGAATATGATGGCTCAGTTTCCTCGCCCCAATATGAACCAGCAGCCAGCCCAAGTAACTCTGCAGGATTTCATGCGCCTCAACCCAACTGTGTACTGCAGCTCAACCCAGCCTATGGAGGCCGATGACTGGCTCCGTGACATCACCTATGAGATGGAGTCTGCGGATGTAGCCCCTGCCAGCTATGTCACCTTTGCTTCCTTCTTTCTGAAGGGACCCGCAGCTCAATGGTGGGATAGCCACATGCGTACTCTGCCAGTTGGAACAATCATCACCTGGCTAGACTTCCAAGCTACTTTCCATGCCCGCTTCATTCCTCAGGGAGTCAAGGACCGGAAGAAGCGTGAGTTCCGCAACCTCACCCAAGGCAACAAAACTGTTGAAGCTTATCGTGGGAGTTTCGGACTTGTCCCGCTATCTTTGAAGAGGACATTGCAACTAATGCCCGTGAGCGGGAGAAGTTCTGTGACGGCCTTCAAGTCGACATCAAGCTCGCAGACCGCTAGTGCATGACTTTCTTGATTTCGCCACCTTGGTGAACAAGGCCATCAATGTTGAAACTGGTCTGCAGGAATACCAGAGCTCTCACAGGCGCAGCCGTGACACTGGCTCATCTTCGGGCCCGCCCTCGCAGAAGCGTAAGATATGGATTCCCAACAGCATGTACCAACCAACTGCACCTGCCCCAAGGCAGACCTTTGCTGCGCCTCGTCTGCCTACTCCTCCAACTAGGCAGCCAAGGCATCCAGCTCCACCACCCCAAGCTCCTGTTCCCATTCCCAATAATGGTTTGTGCTTCAGGTGTGGTCAGCCAGGGCACCGTGCTAGAGAATGCAACTGAACCGAGAATCAATCGGCCCTTCCAAAGAATCGGGTCGTGGAAGCAACCAGCCCCGCAACAACTATGCCAAGCCTTATGGTCGAGTTCATGCCAACCACGTTGATCTGAATGAAGCTCAAGACCAGCACCTTTCTTGTGATGGGTACACTCCTCGTAAATTCAGTACCAGCATCCATTTTATTTGATACAGGTGCATCGCATTCATTCATGTCAGAAGATTTTGCATACAAGCATGACGTTAAATGTGAGCAGATGAACACTTCGGTAGTGGTAAAAACCCCCGCGGGACAATGTCAGACCTCCATGGTTGGCATCGACGTCTCTGTGGAAATCGAAGGGTTGGAATTTCGTGCCTCTCCCATTATTCTGAAGTCTTCCAATATTGACCTCATACTGGGAATGGATTGGTTGAAAGCGCATACTGCCACTATAGTTTGTGCCACTAAGACCGTCCATCTACTACACCCTTTAGATGAAATAGTTACTTACCAAGCTCACCTGGTGACAAATGCTGAGGCAAGGCTTCATGCGTTGAATGCATTGAACGCTGCACCACTCGAGGGCATTGAAAACATTCCCGTCATGCGTGAATTCCTCGACGTCTTTCCCAAAGAACTTCCTGGTATTCCCCCTGCTAGAGTTGTCGAATTCGTCATCGACTTGAAACCAGGCACCACTCCTATAGCCAAGCGACCCTATAAGATGCCGCCGCATGAACTCCTTGAGCTTAAGGAGGAAATCGACAAATCTCTTCGAAGTGGTTTCATTCGCCCAAGTTGCTCTCCTTGGGGAGCACTTTCTCTCTTAGTCAAGAAGAAGGATCGGACAAACCGATTAGTCCAAGAGTACCGTCCTATAAACCAAGCTACCATTGAGAATAAATACCCTCTTCCTCGGATCAATGACCAGTATGATCAGCTGGCGGGTTCATCAGTGTTCTCTAAACTCGACTTGAGGTTGGGTTACCACCAGATCCGTGTTCATGAAGAAGATATCCCAAAGACTGCCTTTGTGACTCAATATGGTTCATACGAGTACACCATCATGTCTTTCGGATTAACCAATGCTCCGTCCACCTTCTCTCGTCTCATGAACTATATATTCATGGATTACCTCGATAAGTTCGTCGTGGTTTATCTGGATGATATCCTGGTATTTTCCAAGAATGCAGAAGAGCATGCTGAACATCTTCGTCTTGGGCTGGAAAAGCTACGAGAGCATCAGCTATATGCCAGTTCTCCAAGTGTGAATTCTGGCTACCCGAAGTAGCCTATCTTGGGCATGTCATCTCTAAGCATGGTATTGCCAGCTATGTCACATTTGCTTCCTTCTTTCTGAAGGGACCCACAGCTCAATGGTGGGACAGCCACAGTCATACTCTACCAGTTGGAACAATCATCACCTGGCTAGACTTCCAAGCTGCTTTCCGTGCCCGCTTCATTCCTCAGGGAGTCATGGACCGGAAGAAGCGTGAGTTCCGCAACCTCACCCAAGGCAACAAAACTGTTGAAGCTTATCGGCGGGAGTTTACAGACTTGTCCCGCTATCTTTGAAGAGGACATTGCAACTGATGCCCATAGACAGGAGAAGTTCTGTGACGGCCTTCAAGGTGACATCAAGCTCGCACTGCTAGTGCATGACTTTACTAATTTCGCCACCTTGGTGAACAAGGCCATCAATGTCGAAACTGGTCTACAGGAATACCAGAGCTCTCACAGGCACAACCGTGACACGGGCTCATCTTCGGCCTGCCCTCGCAGAAGCGTAAGATATGGATTCCCAACAACATGTACCAACCAACTGCACCTGCCCCAAGGCAGACCTATGCTGCACCTCGTCTGCCTACTCCTCCAACTAGGCAGCCAAGGCTTCCAGCTCCACCACCCCAAGCTCCTGTTCCCACTCCCAATAATGGTTTGTGCTTGGTGTGGTCAGCCAGGCACCGTGCTAGAGAATGCAACCGTAACCGTAATCAATCGGCCCTTCCAAAGAATCGGTCGTGGGAAGCAACCAGCCCCGCAACAACTATGCCAAGCCTTATGGTCGAAGTTCATGCCAACCACGTTGATCCGAACGAAGCTCAAGACCAGCTCACATCGTGATGGGTACACTCCTCGTAAATTCAAGACCAAAGATCCGTTTTATTTGATACAGGTGCATCGCATTCATTCATGTCAGAAGATTTTTCATACAAGGACGACGTTAAATGTGAGCAGATGAACACTTCGGTAGTGGTAAAAACCCCCGCGGGACAATGTCAGACCTCCATGGTTGGCATCGACGTCCCTGTGGAAATCGAAGGGTTGGAATTTCGCGCCTCTCCCATTATTCTGAAGTCTTCCAATATTGACCTCATACTGGGAATGGATTGGTTGAAAGCGCATACTGCCTCTATAGTGTGTGCCACTAAGACCGTCCATCTACTACACCCTTCAGATGAAATAGTTACTTACCAAGCTCACCTGGTGCAAAATGCCGAGGCAAGGCTTTTATGCATTGAATGCATTGAACGCTGCACCACTCGAGGGCATTGAAAACATTCCCGTCATGCGTGAATTCCTCGACGTCTTTCCTGAAGAACTTCCTGGGATTCCCGCTGCTAGAGCTGTCGAATTCGTCATCGACTTGAAACCAGGCACCACTCCTATAGCCAAGCGACCCTATAAGATGCCGCCGCATGAACTCCTTGAGCTTAAGGAGGAAATCAACAAATCTCTTCGAAGTGGTTTCATTCGCCCAAGTTGCTCTCCTTGGGGAGCACCTTCTCTCTTTGTCAAGAAGAAGGATGGGACAAACCGATTAGTCCAAGACTACCGTCCTATAAACCAAGCTACCATTCAGAATAAATACCCTCTTCCTCGGATCAATGACCTGTATGATCAGCTGGCGGGTTCATCAGTGTTCTCTAAACTCGACTTGAGGTTGGGTTACCACCAGATCCGTGTTCGTGAATAAGATATCCCAAAGACTGCCTTTGTGACTCAATATGGTTCATACGAGTACACCGTCATGTCTTTCGGATTAACCAATGCTCCGTCCACCTTCTCTCGTCTCATGAACTATATATTCATGGATTACCTCGATAAGTTAAATGCGTGGTTTATCCGGATGATATCCTGGTATTTTCCAAGAATGAAGAAGAGCATCTTGAACATCTTCGTCTTGTCTTTGGAAAAGCTACGAGAGCATCACTATATGCCAAGTTCTCCAAGTATGAATTACGGCTGCCAAGTAACCTATCTTGGGCATGTCATCTCTAAGGATGGTATTGCCGTTAACCCTGAACGAGTCCAGGCTATTCTTGATTGGACTCCTCCGAAGAACGTTAAGCAAGTCAGAAGTTTTCTCGGTCTCGCCAGCTATTGCCGTCGATTCGTCGAGAACTTCTCCAAGATCGCCAGGCCCCTGACTAACCTGTTGCATAAGGGCGTCAAGTTCCAATGGACAGACAAATGTCAGGAAAGTTTCCAGGCACGCAAAGACAAGTTGACTTCTGCTCCAGTGCTTGCTCCACTTGATACTAAGAAGGACTTCGCCATTTACTGCGACGCTTCTCGTCAAGGATTAGGCTGTGTCCTAATGCATGAGCGCAAAGTGATTGCTTATGCCTCTCGGCAATTGCGCCCTCACGAAGAGAACTACCCAGTTCACGACCTCGAACTTCTTTGCTGTCATTCATGCAATCAAGCGATGTCGACATTAGCTTCTCGTGTCGTTGCGAGATCTTCATCGACCACCAAAGTCTGAAGTATGTCATTCACTCAGCCGGACACGAACCTCCGTCGGCCAGAGATGGATGGAGATTGTTGCAGACTTTGACTTGGGTATTTCCTATACACCGTGCAAGGCTAATGTAATGGCTGATTCCTTGAGCCGCAAGTCTTCTTGCAACCACCTCCGAGTTCGCAAAGTTCAGCCCTCACTTGTTGAAGAATTGAAAAGCTGAACCTCCATATTGTTCCTCCGGGTGCACTCGCTCCCCTCCTAAGGAGTTTTGCAAGATGAACCTCCGTGTTGTTTCCTGTGGTTCCCTCAATACCTGGCTGTCGAACCAGATCTCTTGGACTCCATCAAGAGAATACGAGGATATGACTAAGCCCACAAGATTAAGCGCTACCTCGCAGAAGGAAAGCCCTCATTCTTCACTATTGCTGATGATGGCACTTTGTACTTCAAGGGCCGCCTAGTGGTGCCATGTGCAGAGAAAAACCTGGATATGACTCAGGAAGTTATGAAGGAAGCTCATGATACGCCCCTATGTATCCATCCTGGTAGTACAAAGATGTACCAAGACATCCGTCAGAGATTCTGGTGGTATAATATGAAAAGACATTGCTCGTTATGTTGCTGAGTGTGAAGTTTGCCGTCGTATCAAAGCAGAACATCAAAGGCCTGCTAGAACTCCGCAACCTATCTCTATTCCTGAATGGAAATGGGACCATGTCGAGATGGACTTCGTCACTGGATTTCCCAAATCGCAGAAAGGTAATGATGCTATTCTTGTCGTCATTGACCGGCTTTCTAAAGTTGCACATTTTCTGGCGGTCAAAGAAACGATCACTGCTAGTCAGCTTGCAACTCTCTACATGTCCATAATTGTTTCACTTCACGGTATTCCACTGGTTATCGATTCGCACCGTGGCAGTTTATTCACTTCAAGATTACGGGCAAGTTTCCAAGAAGCTATGGGAACTCATCTGTCATTCAAGATCGCGTTTCATCCTCGATCGCAAGGGCAAGTTGAACGTGTCAACCAAGTTCTCGAAGACATGCTTCGAGCTTGTGTTATTTCCTTGACAAGAAATGGGAGGAATCTCTCACAGCATCTTTGAGTTCTCTTATAATAATAGCTATCAAGCTAGTCTGAAGATGGCCCCCTTCGAAGTGTTACATGGACGAAAGTGCCGAACCCCTTTGAACTGGTCAGAAACTGGGGAACGTCCACTCTTCGGTCTGGATATTATCCAACACGCTGAAGAACAAGTCCGCATTATTCGCGAGAATCTCAAGACTGCTCAGTCGCGTCAGAAGAGTCAGTATGACCGTCATCATAAAGACATGGTCTATCAACCTGGCGAAAAGGCTTATCTTCAAGTTACACCAATGAAGGGTGCTCACCGCTTCGGGATCAAGGGCAAACTAGCTCCTCGCTATATTGGCCCATTCACTATTCTCGAAAGGCGTGGAAAAGTGGCATATCAACTGGAGCTTCCGTCGAACCTTTCTCAGGTTCATGATGTGTTCCATGTGTCACAGCTCTGCCGTTGCTTCAAGGACCCAATCTGAGCAGTGGATCATGAAGTGCTCGAATTGCAACAGGACCTCTCCTATAAAGAGCATCCAGTCCGCATTCTTGACTAAGCTGAACGCCGCACACGTCAGAAGGCGATCAAGTTCCTCAAAGTCCAGTGGTCGCACCATTCTGAAGATGAAGCCACTTGGGAACGCGAGGAACGCCTGCGTGATGAATACCCCTTTGCTTCCTTCTACCTCCTAAATCTCGGGACGAGATTTCTTGTAGTGGAGGAGATTTGTAACGCCGGATAATTAGGCTACAGTAAAACTCTCCGATGATGCCATGTCATCTATATTATTGCTAATTAAGTGGTAGTTCAAAAACATTGCAAATTCAAAAATGAATTAGTGACAAACACCCAAAGTTTTCAAAATTCAAAACAAAAATGTTCGGGGGGTGCCAAATATTGCATAGGTAATTATGGTGTAGTAAACACATTTTTAGAAAATGCTTAAATACTTTAAAATGAAAAAAACAGAAAATAAAATAACTAAAAAGAAAAAGTGAAAATTAAAACAAAAGGAAATGAACCCCCTCTCTTGGACCAGATGGCCCAGCTAACCCAGCCGTCCGGCCTAGCCATGGCCACCGTGCCCACCTCGCCGCCCCACGGTGTCTCCAAGGTCCGCCGTCGTCCGCTGCTTCGACTGGTGCAACCCGTTGGAGACCGGAGCCACCACAACGCCCCCGACGTCACCGTCTTCCTCCTCTGCTCCGACGAGCTCCGCCGCCGTTCTTCACCGACTCCGACCGCGCCCCTGCAGCTACTAAACCCCCAAGGGCCTTTCGTGTGTGCCGCTAGGTGAGCTGCCTCCCTCCTCCGCCCTCTAGCTCCCCTAGCTCGCGTGGTAGCTAGCTTGTCGTCGTGCCCGGGCTCTGGTCGCCGCGGTGTACCTCGCCGCCGTGGCCACATCCGCCGTCACGCTCACCCGAGCTCACCGTTGTGCTCCTGGGGTTCCTAGGAGCCCAACTCGCCTGCGCACGCTCCCTCCCGTGCCTCCTAACACCGTCCCCGATGAGCGCCCTGATGAGGACATCAATACCATTGTTACACCCACAGCCCCTACAACAACATATACTGGACCAATTACTAGAGCTCGCGCACGCGAATTAAATTATCAGGTACTTTCGTTTCTTGGTAATGATTCTAATGTTCATGAGAATATGTTGCTGCCTAAATTGGATACATTTGTTTTGCTTACAAATGAAGGGCCTGGCATGGATAAGAGGGATGAACATTGGAGCAAGAACAAGCATGGAGTTGATGGCATGCATAGGGGAACAAGAACGGAGTTACAAGTGATGATTTCAGGACTCTGAAGCCGCCATAATGAGTGCATGAAGCCTTGGACGAAATATACAAGATGCCACTTCATAAACTTCGTCCATAGGCTATTCTAGGTCCTGCGTCACCTTATTATTGGGCCAGGCCCATGTAATTTCGAAATACATAAGTATAGGCTGCTTTTAGAGTCCGTATGTGTGGGGAAACAAGAGATAGGGTTGGTTTCGGACCCCTTACCCAAGGGCCATGAAATTCCCCCCTCTTTCTCCATATATACAGCCCTTAGGGCACCGTTTAGACTTTGGGTTTTGCTTAGATTAAAAGTTCGCCATAGCTGCAACCCGCGCCTTTGCGTTTGTGTTCAACGACCGGACCAAGGCGTCACGTAACCCCACCTTGATCAATAAAGCTTTCCTCTTATATTCACAATATCCAGATTGGAATCTTAGTTTTTGCTTGTTCTTCGTTTGCTGCGGAAACAGACCTTCGTGGTCAGGTTGATCATGCTCCGGCATGGTCAATAACCTCTCGGAGTTGGTTTAGCGATTGCTAAGGCGCGACGTCCTCGCACGTTCGTAGTTGGATCGTCAAAGTCGACTTCATCCTAAACGATAGCCACCATCTCATTTAAAGATGGGACACCTTTGTCTCTATCAAGTGGTATCAGATTTCCAGGTTGCTCGGTGAGATTTTACAGTTTTTCATAGTTTAGATCGAGTCTGTTCTTCATACCTATAGTCCACGAAAAAGCCAAAAAAATTAGGGTTAGTTCATCCCATCCGAACCAATCTGAGCCTTTGCATAATATTTTCTGTATTTGCTTTGTTGAATTTGCGGTTTCATCGCTGTGTCAAGTTGCTGGTCTTAGCGTCTAGTCCTTTAGAGTTTCGAGTTACATTCACAGGTTGTCATGTCGCCATCGCCATATATCACCACCAAGATCATCATCATCGCCAGCTGCCATATACCACCACCGCACCAACTTCATCACCGCTGCCATATACCACCACCACATATTCACCGCCAATCCGAGTCCATATACGCCACCACATATCCGCCGCCATCACGCCAATCCGAGTCTACCTGCAACATATATCCACCACCAGTCCGAGTTCCACCAGATTCATCTCCGCCACCAGTCCGAGTTCCACCAGATTCGTCTCCGCCACCAGTCCGAGTTCCACCAGATTCGTCTCCGCCACCAGTCCTATTCCGAGTCCAGTATTTTGTTACTCTGTTTTGGATTCCAGATCACGCCATACTCCGAGTCATGACAGAGCAGGACCCCCCAACATCCGTGCTACCCGCAGTAGAAAAATAGTTCCAAACTAAAAAAAAACTAAGTCTGGAAAATTCTGGCTAGGTAGTTTTTAGACCATTTGTAGACTTTTTCAAAAAAAATGTTGCGGAGCAAAAAAATGAGGAAAAAAAGTGAAAAAAGGGAAAAAAAAGAGAGAATTTTTTTTCAGAGTGTGCTCCTCCCTTGTTTACGGGCCGCGCCGTGATTTTGTTGGTGTTCTAGCCTCGCGTCTCTAGCACAGTCTAGCCTAGGACCAGCATAGTACCGTCGTTGAGCGTTTATTCAACTTTGCATCTCTGAATTGATTATTGCTGACCCTTTTTGCTACCATATTATAAGCCTTCCCAGCTCCACATACATCTACGTCGTGCGTCTGACTCTCCCTGGCAATCGCTCTATCCAAGCTTTTGAGAGTTTTGACTACAACGGTTGCCGATCACCGCTTTCTTCTTTGGGTAAGAAGCGGTAAGAATTTGAGATTTGCTTGACGGATTTGTGACACCCACCACCACCTCTTGTTAGTAGTCTGTAGGATCATATTCTTGTGTGTTTCTATTGCTGCTAACCATGCCGGGATCACAAGCCGAGGACCGACCGGGAGAACATGACGAATAAAGAGTTGCATGATAAATTTCAGCAAATGATGAGTGGACAGGTGCAAGATGTGCTAAACAGATTTGAAGAGGCCATGGAGAAGATAGATGGCGTGGAGAAGACGTTCGAAACAAAGATCGATAACAAGTTTAATGAATTGCTCGCGCGTCTTCCACCACCACCACCGGCTGCACCTAACGCACCTCTACAACCACAACAACAGCAACGACTACCTCCACGTCGCGAAACAGCCCTCCGCCGAGCGAGCCGTGTCCCTCTTGCGCTTGGCCAAACTGTTGGTGCTTCTTTGCCGATATACGTGGCTCCTGCTGCCGATGCGGAGGAGGATGATTATGTGGGAGATTACGAGGATGAAGTTGATCAAAATCAGAACTACGTGCAACCACCAGCACCACAACCACCAAGTCGTCCACATGCAAATAATGGCAATTTTAGGGCTCCCCTTCAGGTACGAGATCATGACCATCTCCCTAAACTGAAATTGAATATTCCACCATTTGAGGGTAGATATGTTCCTTATATATATCTTACTTGGGAGTTAGAAACGAAACAACGATTTACATGTTTACAATATCCTGAGGAGAGACGTGTTCCTGCTGCTGTTTGTGCTTTCACTAGCCTTGCATGTGTTTGGTGGTCTGAACATTGTAGATTATATCCTATTCCAGCTACTTGGGCTGCTTTGAAAACTGCTATGCGTACTCGTTGGGTTCCACCATATTATCAACGTGAATTACTTCAAAAATTGCAGCGTTTAAGACAAGGGAAAAATTCTGTAGAAGAATATTATCAGGAATTACAAACTAGCTTGATTAGATGTGGTATTGTTGAGGAGAATGAAGCTATGCTTGCACGTTTTATGGGTGGATTAAATAGAGAGATTCAGACCATTCTAGAGTATAAGGATTATAATAATATCACTCGTTTATTCCATCTTGCTTGTAAAGCTGAACGTGAAGTGCAGGATCGATAGGCATTGGCGCGCACTAACTTTTCTGCAGGTCGACCTTCAGGTGCCACCTCCAATCGTGATACAAGAAAGCAGGCACAACCACCACTATCTGCCAGGAGCACACCTGCCGGGCCTGCACAGAGCTCTTCTTCTTCCATGGCATCAACAGGGCACACAAGTGATATTATTTGTCGTCGTTGTAAGGGAAGAGGACATTTGGCGAGAGAATGCAGATCTCAGCGTGTGATGATTGCTACTGAGGATGGTGGGTATGAGTCCGCTAGTGACTATGATGAAGAGACTTTGGCTCTTATTACACATGAGGAACACGGTGGAGATGATTCTGATCATGAGACACAATACATGGCTGCTGAAGATGCTGACATGTATGAATGTTTAGTTGCTCAACGTGTTTTGAGTGTGCAGGTTACACAAGCTGAGCAAAATCAGAGGCATAATTTGTTCCATACAAAGGGAGTTGTGAAGGAACGTTCTATTCGCGTCATCATAGATGGAGGGAGCTGCAACAACTTGGCTAGCATGGAGATGGTGGAGAAGCTATCTCTCACCACAAGACCACATCCACATGCTTGCTACATCCAATGGTTCAACGACAAAGGGCAAGGTTAAGGTAACACGTCGTTCGTGTGCATTTTAGTATCTCTACATATGTTGATTATGTTGATTGTGATGTGGTACCTATGCAAGCATGTTCCTTATTACTTGGTAGACCATGGCAATTTGATAAAATTATGTACACCATGGTAGAAACAATCAAGATACTCTTGTTCATAAGGATAAAAATATTACTTTGCTTCCTATGACTCCTGATTCCATTATGAAAGATGATATTAATAGAGCTAATAAAGCAAAACAGGAGAAAAATAAGAGTGAAAATCAGATTGTGGCAAAAGAATTTGAGCAACAAATGAAGCCTAATAATAAACCATCTAATGTTGCTTCTGAAATTAAATTGAAAAGTGCATGTTTACTTGCCACCAAATCTGATATTGATGAGCTAGATTTTAGCAAATATGTTTGCTATGTTTTTGTGTGCAAAGAGGCATTATTTTCATTCGAGGACGTGCCTTCCTCTTTGCCCCTTGCTGTCACTAACATTTTGCAGGAGTTCGCTGACGTCTTTCCACAAGATGTGCCACCGAGATTACCACCTATTCGAGGGATTGAGCATCAAATTGACTTAATTCCCGGTGCATCGCTACCCAACCATGCACCATACCGTACCAATCCAGAGGAGATGAAGGAGATTATGCGTCAAGCATGTGAGCTGCTCGACAAAGGTTATATACGCGAATCTCTTAGTCCTTGTGCTGTTCATATTATACTAGTGCCTAAAAAGGATGGTACATCGCGTGTGTGTGTTGATTGTAGAGGCATTAATAATATTACTATTCGTTATCGTCATCCTATTCCTAGGCTAGATGATATGCTTGATGAATTGAGTGGCTCTACAATATTCTCCAAAGTTGATTTGCATAGTGGATACCATCAAATTCGTATGAAATTGGGAGATGAATGGAAAACAGCATTTAAAACTAAGTTTGGTTTATATGAGTTGTTAGTCATGCCTTTTGGGTTAACTAATGCACTTATTACTTTCATGAGACTAATGAATGAAGTTTTACGTGCTTTCATTGGACGATTTGTGGTAGTCTATTTTGATGATATACTGATTTATAGCAAATCTTTGGAAGAACATTTGGAACATTTACGTGCTGTTTTTATTGCTCTACGTGATGCACGTTTGTTTGGTAACCTTGGGAAGTGCACCTTTTGCACCGACCAAGTATCTTTTCTTGGCTATGTTGTTACTCCACAGGGAATTGAAGTTGATAAAGCCAAGATTGAAGCTAATCAGAGTTGGCCGCAGCCCAAAACGGTCACACAAGTGAGGAGTTTACTTGGCCTCGCTGGTTTCTATAGGCGTGTTGTGAGAGATTTTAGCACCATTGCTGCACCTCTCAACGAGCTTACAAAGAAGGATGTGCCTTTTGTTTGGGGTACCGCACAGGAAGAAGCCTTCACGGTATTGAAAGATAAGTTGACATATGCTCCTTTACTCCAACTTCCTGATTTTAATAAGACTTTTGAGCTTGAATGTGATGCTAGTGGAATTGGATTAGGAGGTGTGTTATTACAAGATGGCAAACCTGTTGCATACTTTTCTCGAAAAATTGAGTGGGCCTAGTCTGAACTATTCTACTTATGATAAAGAATTATATGCTCTTGTTTGGACTTTAGAGACATGGCAACATTATTTATGGCCCAAAGAATTTGTTATACATTCTGATCATGAATCTTTGAAACATATTAAAAGTCAAGCTAAACTGAATCGCATGCTAAATGGGTGGAATTCATTGAGACTTTCCCTTATGTCATTAAACATAAGAAGGGTAAAGAAAATGTTATTGCTGATCCTTTGTCTCGTCGCTATACTATGCTTTCACAACTTGACTTCAAAATATTTGGTTTGGAGACCATCAAAGATCAATATGTGCATGATGCTGATTTTAAAGATTTAATGCAGAATTGTAAAGAAGGAAGAACTTGGAACAAGTTCGTTATTAATGATGGCTTTGTGTTCCGTGCTAACAAGCTATGCATTCCTCGCTAGCTCTGCTCTTTTTTGTTGTTGCAGGAGGCGCATGGAGGAGGATTAATGGGACACTTTGGCGTAGGAAGACAGAGGATATACTTGCTACACATTTCTTTTGGCCAAAGATGAGACGGGATGTTGGGCGTTTTGTTGCTCGCTGCACTACATGTCAAAAAGCTAAGTCACGACTCAATCCTCATGGTTTATATATGCCTTTGCCTGTACCTAGTGTTCCTTGGAAGGATATATCTATGGACTTTGTTTTAGGTTTACCTCGAACAAAGAAGGGGAGGGATAGCATATTTGTTGTCGTGGATAGATTTTCGAAAATGGCACACTTCATACCATGTCATAAAAGCGATGCTGCTGTTAATGTTGCTGATTTGTTCTTTCGGGAAATTATTCGCTTGCATGGTGTGCCAAATACTATTGTTTCAGATCGTGATACTAAATTCTTTTGGAGATGTTTATGGGCTAAGTTGGGGACTAAACTGCTTTTTAGTACTACTTGTCACCCCCAAACTGATGGACAAACTGAAGTAGTCAATAGAACATTGTCTACTATGCTTAGGGATGTTTCGAAGAATAATAAGAAAATGTGGGAAGAATGCTTGCCTCATATTGAATTTTCTTATAATCGTTCATTGCATTCTATTACTAAGATGTGCCCTTTTGAAATTGTGTATGGTTTCCTACCTCGTGCACCTATTGATTTGTTGCCTCTTCCATCTTCGGAGAAGGTTAATTTTGATGCGAAACAACATGCTGAATTGATCTTAAAAATGCATGAGTTAACTAAGGACAACATTGAGCGTATGAATGCTAAATATAAACTTGCTGGAGATAAGGGTAGAAAACATGTTGTCTTTGCACCTGGAGATCTTGTTTGGTTGCATTTGCGTAAGGATAGGTTTCCTAATTTGCGCAAATCAAAGCTAATGCCACATGCTGATGGTCCTTTTAAGGTGTTAGAGAAAATAAATGATATTGCATATAAACTTGAGCCGCCTGCAGATTTTGGGATTAGTTCCACTTTCAACATTGCAGATATGAAGCCTTATTTGGGTGAGGAAGATGAGCTTCCGTCGAGGACGACTTCATTTCAAGAAGGGGAGGATGATGAGGACATCAATACCATTATTACACCCACAACCCCTACTACAACATATACTGGACCAATAACTAGAGCTCGCCCACGCCAATTAAATTATCATGTACTTTCGTTTCTTGGTAATGATTCTAATGTTCATGAGAATATGTTGCTGCCTAAATTGGATACATTTGTTTTGCTGACAAATGAAGGGCCTGACATGGATAAGAGGGATGAACATTGGAGCAAGAACAAGCATGGAGTTGATGGCATGCGCAAGGGGAACAAGAACGGAGTTACAAGTGATGATTTCAGGACTCTGAAGCCGCCATAATGAGTGCATGAAGCCTTGGACGAAATATACAAGATGCCACTTCATAAACTTCGTCCATAGGCTATTTTAGGTCCTGCGTCACCTTATTATTGGGCCAGGCCCATGTAATTTCGAAATACATAAGTATAGGCTGCTTTTAGAGTCCGTATGTGTGGGGAAACAAGAGATAGGGTTGGTTTCGGACCCCTTACTCAAGGGCCGCAAAATTCCCCCCTCTTTCTCCATATATACAGCCCTTAGGGCACCGTTTAGACTTTGGGTTTTGCTTAGATTAAAAGTTCGCCATAGCTGCAACTTCGCGCACTTCGTTTGTGTTCAACAACTGCACCAAGGCGCCACAGAACCCCACCTTGATCAATAAAGCTTTCCTCTTATATTCGCAATATCCAGATTGCAATCTTAGTTTCTTGCTTGTTCTTCGTTTGCCTGCAGGAAACAGACCTTCGTGGTCAGGTTGATCGTGCTCTGGCGTGGTCAATAACCTTTCGGAGTTGGTTTACGATTGCTAACGCGCGACATCCTCGCACGTTCGTAGTCGGATCATCAAAGTCGACTTCATCCTAAACGATAGCCACCATCTCATCGAAAGACGGGACACCTTTGCCTCTATCACGCCCGAACGCATCACCGCGGAGCTCGCCGCTGGCAAGGCTCCGGTGACCTTTTGGTCACGGGCTCAACCCCGTTGCACTCCCCACGCCGCGTAGGCCTCGCCCCGCCCTTCCATTTGCCCATTAACACGCGGCACCGCCGTTCCCTCTCGCGGCCGAGCGCCGGCGTCCGCGGCGACACTCGTCGCCGTCGCTACACAGCCTCTCCGGCCATGGTGTCACTACCGTTCGACGCGGCTTCGTCTCTGCGTTGGAACGCGCCCAGCCCCGCGATGAACCACGCCCCGCAGCCCCGTCGTCGAACTCGCCCGACCCCCGACATCCGCCCCGCTCGTCGCCGGCGACACTGGGGCCCTCCTCTGGCCAAGCCACCGCCCCCTTCCAATGCGCCACGGCGCGGGCGTTCGAATGAGCCAAACCCCGCTCCTCCCCGAGCCCCGTAGTGCGGTTCCGGCCAACTCCGGCGAGGGGCCGCCATTGTTTTGGTCGCCGGAGTTAGCTCCGGCGCGTCTCCGGCGGGTGCCGAGCTGGCACCCACGTGGCACCGCCTCGGGCCACTGATAGGTGGGCCCAGGGCCGCCTTTGACTTGTTGACTTGGGTCAACTGCTGACTGGGCCGCCCCTGTCTCACTGACCTATAGGCCCCACCTCAATAAACGAAATAAATAAAAAGAATAATTAGTTAATTAATTAGTTTAGCTAATTAAAACCTTAATCTCTCACTGACTACTGGGCCCCACCTGCTAATTAACCCATTTAGTTAGTTTTAAAACTATGTTAATGTCCCTGACAATGACATGTGGGTCCCACTGGACCCACTTGTCTGGTTTGACTGGTCAACCGACCAGTTGACCTGCTGACATCACTCTGATGTCATGCTTGCGTCATCAAACACTTTTCTGGATAATGTTGGGTTTAAAAAGTAATTAAAATCAAAAAATGATTTAAATCTTTAGAAAATCATATCTTTTATTCCGTAACTCGGATGAAAATACTTTCTACATGAAAGTTGCTCAGAACGACGAGACGAATCAGGATACGCTGCCCTTTTGTCCGCCACGCATCCCTAACCTATCGAACTCGCAACTTTCCCCCTCCGGTTCATCTGTCCGAAAACGCGAAACACCGGGAATACTTTCCCGGATGTTTCCCCCCTTCACCGGTATCACCTCATACCGCGTTAGGGCACGCCTAGCATCGTTATGCATCTGTTTGCATTGTATTCATTGTTTCTTCCCCCTCTTTTCTCCGGTAGACTATGAGACCGACGTTGCTGCCGCCCTGTTCGACTACGGAGTTGACGACCCCTCCTTCTTGCCAGAGCAACCAGGCAAGCCCCCCCTTGATCACCAGATATCGCCTATTCTTCTCTATACTGCTTGCATTAGAGTAGTGTAGCATGTTACTGCTTTCCGTTATTCCTATCCTGATGCATAGCATGTCCTTGCTACTACTGTTGATACTTTTACCTGCAATCCTACATGCTTAGTATAGGATGCTAGTATTCCATCTGTGGCCCTTCATTCTTGTCCGTCTGCTGTGCTATACTATCGGGCTGTGATCACTTGGGAGGTGATCATGGGTATATACTTATATACTAATACATGATACCTGTGGTAACTAAAGACGGGTCGGCTCGTAGGAGCACCCGCGAGTGGATCTTTGTGTCGGAGCGACAGGGCAGGTTGAGACCGCCTAGGTGAGAGGTGGGCCCGGCCCTGGTCGATGTCATGATTACATCATTAACATGCTTAACGAGATCTTGGTATTTGATCCGAGTCCGCCATTTGGTCTATACGCACTAACCAGCTACGCGAAACGATTATGGGCACTCAACGTCGTGGTATCAGCCGGCACTTCGTGACGTCGGCCGAATCGGCGCGCGCGGATTGGACCGGAACGCTCGCTAGGCTAGGTCTGCTTCCGGATCACAGACGCAACATGCAGGTGTGCTAAGGCGATGGGCCCGCACCCCTATGCGCTTAGGTTTAGACCGACGCGTCTTGACCTCTCTGTTGGCCTAGGTGGGGCTGCGACGTGTTGATCTTCCGCGGCGGGCATAACCCGTAAAAAGTGTGTCCGCCAAATGGGATCAAGCGTGTTGGGTTATGTGGTGCACCCTGCAGGGAAGTTAATCTATTCGAATAGACGTGATCTTGATAATGTGACGACTTGGAGTTGTACCTTGACCTTATGACAACTAGAACCGGATACTTAATAAAACACACCCTTCCAAGTGCGAGATACAACCCGGTCATCGCTTCTCTAACAGGCGACGAGGAGGATCGCCGGTAGGATTATGCTATGCGATGCTACTTGGAGGACTTGATCTACTCTCTTCTACATGTCAAGAAGACGGAGGCTGCGAGCGTAGTCTTCACAGGATTAGCTATCCCCCTCTTATTCTGGCATTCTGCAGTTCAGTCCACCGATATGGCCCTTTACACATATACCCATGCATATGTAGTGTAGCTCCTTGCTTGCGAGTACTTTGGATGAGTACTCACGGTTGCTTTTCCCCCTCTCCCCCCCCCTTTTATTTCCTCTCGGTTGTCGCAACCAGATGCTGGAGCCCAGGAGCTAGACGCCACTGTCGACGACGACTCCTACTACACTGGAGGTGCCTACTACTACGTGCAGCCCGCTGACGACGACCAGGAGTAGTTAGGAGGATCCCAGGCAGGAGGCCTGCGCCTCTTTCGATCTGTATCCCAGTTTGTGCTAGCCTTCTTAAGGCAAACTTGTTTAACTTATATCTGTACTCGAGATATTGTTGCTTCCACGACTTCGTCTATGATCGTGCACTTGTATTCGAGCCCTCGAGGCCCATGGCTTGTATTATGATGCTTGTATGACTTATTTATGTTTTTAGAGTTGTGTTGTGATATCTTCCCGTGAGTCCGTGATCTTGATCGTACACGTTTGCGTGCATGATTAGTGTATGATTGAATCGGGCGTCACATATATACCCCACGCACTCTCAAACGACCGGACACGGAGCCAAAAACCTAATTCCACCGCCGCAACCTTCCTGCACTCCACCGAGATCCCATCTTGGGGCCTGTTCCGAGTCTGTCGGAGGGGCATCCATCACGGAGGGCTTCTACATCAGCACCATAGCCTCTCCGATGAAGTGTGAGTAGTTTGCTTCAGACCTTCGGGTCCATAGTATTAGCTAGATGGCTTGTTCTCTCTTTTTGGATCTCAATACAATGTTCTCCCCCTCTCTCGTGGAGATCTATTTGATGTAATCTTCTTTTTGTGGTGTGTTTGTTGAGATCGATGAATTGTGGGTTTATGATCAAGATTATCTATGAACAATATTTGGATCTTCTTTGAATTCTTTTATGTATGATTGGTTATCTTTGCAAGTCTCTTCGAATTATCAGTTTGGTTTGGCCTACTAGATTGATCTTTCTTGCAATGGGAGAAGTGTTTAGCTTTGGGTTCAATCTTGCGGTGTCCTTTCCCAGTGATAGTAGGGGCAGCAAGGCATGTATTGTATTGTTGCCATCGAGGATAACAAGATGGGGTTTTTATCATATTGCATGAATCTATCCCTCTACATCATGTCATCTTGCTTAAGGCGTTACTCTGTTTTCATGAACTTAATACTCTAGATGCATGCTGGATAGCGGTCGATGAGTGGAGTAATAGTACTAGATGCATGCAGGAGTCGGTCTACTTGTCTCGGACGTGATGCCTATATACATGATCATACCTAGATATTCTCATAATTATGCTCAATTCATCAATTGCTCAACAAAGAATTCGTTCACCCACCGTAAAATACTTATGCTCTTGAGAGAAGCCACTAGTGAAACCTATGGCCCCGGGTCTATCTTCATCATATTAATCTTCCAATACTTAGTTATTTCCTTTGCTTTTTACTTTGCTTTTATTTTACTTTGCATCTTTATCACAAAAATACCAAAAATATTATCCTATCGTATCTATCAGATCTCACTCTCGTAAGTGACCGTGAAGGGATTGACAACCCCTTATCGCGTTGGTTGCGAGGAGTTATTTGCTTTGTGTAGGTACGATGGACTCGCAGCGTAACCTCCTATTGGATTGATACCTTGGTTCTCAAAAACTAAGGGAAATACTTACGCCATCTTGTCGCATCACCCTTTCCTCTTCAAGGGAAAACCAACGCAGTGCTCAAGAGGTAGCAAGAAGGATTTCTAAGCGCCGTTGTCGAGTCTACCCAAAAGTCAACATACCAAGTACCCATCACAATTCCTTATCTCCCGCATTACATTATTTGCCATTTGCCTCCCGTTTTCCTCTCCCCCACTTCACCCTTGCCGTTTTATCCACCCTCTCTTTTTCGTTCGCCTTCTTCCTTTTGCCCCTCGCTCTCTCTGTCGTTATGTCTGAATTTGGGGAAATTATTGCCGATATGGACAATAACGATATCATAGAAAATTCTGATGCTCCTGCTAAAGAACCCCCTACCTTGCATACAAAAAAAATCGAATTGGTAGTGGTAATATTATTGGAAAAGGAGTTATTCAAGATTTCTTTACTTGTGCCGGTGCTTTGCCTTCTATGGGCGGTTCTATTCTCCATAGAACTAGTAGTCTTGCGGACGCTATTGCCATGCTTATAGTTGAACTTGAAAGGCAATTTATGCACATGCATCCTTGCATACAAAGAATTTTTCTAGAATTCTCTAATATTGAGCATTCTTCTGTTAAGCGTGCCGCCACTATCTTTTTGGCCCATGAGTTTAGATTCATAATAAAAGTGGACAAGGAAATCTTTGCGCATTATAAGGTAGATGCTAGTCATCCTCCCATTGAAGCTATTCTTTTTAATCAAGAAGACATGATGTGTTTACAATCTTTGGATCATATTGCTTATAACGAAAATCTTAGGAAAAAGGTTCCCGCCGATGTTCTAGTTGATAGGATTTCTGAGCTTAATGATGATTTTGCTATTCAGAATAATGGATTAGGTTTTCCTCTTGAACAAAGGCTTGTGACTTTTTGCCAAAAGAATGCTCTTAATGATGAATTGGTTGTGCAATACAAAGGGCCTAGGGAGGAACCCATACCTCCCGAGATTGATCTTGGGGACTTTTGTCCCATTAAATGTAGCCCTTTTGATTATTTTTGCTTGCCTCAAAGAAAGCTTGCTGCTGAACATAGAGAATATGAGAAAAGTTTTCATGACTTGCCATACCATTATTATGGCAATACCTAGATTTATCCTTGCTTTTATGCCTAGCTAGGGGCGTTAAACGATAGCGCTTGTTGGGAGGCAACCCAACTTTATTTTAGTTTTTTGCTTTTTGCTTCTGTTTAGGAATAAATATTTGTTCTAGCCTCTGGTTAGATGTGTTTTTATGTTTTAATTAGTGTTTGTGCCAAGTTAAACCTATATGATCTTCTTGGATGATAGTTATTTGATCTTGCAGTAATTTACAGAAACTTTCTGTTCACGAAAAAATTTGTTAAAAATCACCAGAACATGATAAAATAGTGATTCGAAGTGATGCTGATCAATAAAGAAATTGCCTAGGTCGTCCTATTTTTTCTGATTTTTTGGATTTCCAGAAGTTTGCGTTAGTTACAGATTACTACAGACTGTTCTGTTTTTGACAGATTCTGTTTTTCGTGTGTTGTTTGCTTATTTTGATGAACCTATGGCTAGTAAAATAGTTTATAACCCATAGAGAAGTTTGAATATAGTATGTTTAACACCAATATAAATAAAGAATGAGTTCATTATAGTACCTTGAAGTGGTCTTTTGTTTTCTTTCGCTAACGGAGCTCACTTGTACTATATATAGTACTATAGTTTTGCTGTTTCGCACGATCCATCGATACATAACCAATTAAACAGGAAAGGGCGGGATTTTTCCCGCGCGGTATATGATACTGGCCATACATTTCAAAGCCAAATTTAATGTATGCAAACTTAATAATTAAGTAACAATATGATATCTAGTAAAACTAAAAACACATATGATTTATTGTGTTAGAGTGTAGTAGTAGTGTTGTATTGCATAGTTGTTAGATGTAACATGCGAGAACGTGTAGAGATGTAGTTTTGGAGGGCCTATAGAGAGAAAAGCGTAATAATGCTCACCGAACTTCAGAATAAGCTGATTACGGTCACTATATACATTTTATGGTGATTATACGGTCACTTGCTCACGATTCAAAGATCGGATTGCACTCTATTGACCGGCCAAATAGTCTGCGTGGCACCATGTTGACTAGTTAAATTGACCATGTTCCTTGTGGGTCCCACCTATCAGTTCGCATAGGGAAAAGGTCAGATAAACACAAGTTTACACAGGCGCGACAAGACTCCACCCCGTGGGCGGGAATCACCTGGTTGTGTATGTGTTTGTTAGGGCCTGATGTGTGGGCATGCACATGTAGGTTGAGCACTTTAGCGTGAGAGTATGTGTTGGTCGTGTGGTGTACTGGTGTGTGCATGCATGCGTGCATGTGTGCGTGTGAGTGTTGCGTGCGTGCGTGGCTGCGTGTGTACATGTGAGTGTTGCGTGCGTGCGTGGGTGCCTGTATTCGTGTGAGTGTTGCGTGCATGCAGTTCGTGTGCATGCGTGCGTGTGTGTATAATCACCACACCAGCTCCTGTGTGTTAAAACAGACGGCTCGACATACCAATACAAGGCCACCTTGTCCGTTGTGCCCATGGTCATGACTTCAACCACCGTCCAATATTTTTTGTCGTTTGTTTTCATTCTTACTAGCAAGATGCCGTGCGTTGCACGTAACATCAAGATGCATTTGTATGACTAGTTTATCTTGTGAGAGAAAAGGATGAACGAGGGAATGCCTTATTTGCAAATGTGGAGAGGTGTGTGGGTACCTTTTTGCAAAATTGTCATAGTTTCTTTCCTATCCGTTAGATATAAATCGGACGGCCTATATTGTAGGATGGTAGGCACACCATCATCACCAACTCTGTTTTTTTATAAGAGTGTATTTTATCCCTACTCTTATAAAAAGCATAGTCGGTGATGATCGTGTGCCTACCATCCTGCAATATAGGCCGTCCGATCTATATCTGACGGATAGGAAGGAAACTATGGCAATTTTCCAAAAAGATACCCACACCCCTCTCCACACTTGCAAATAAGGCCGTCCCTTGTTCATCCTTTTCTCCCACAAGATAAACTACTCACACAAATGCATCTTGATGTTCCGTGCAACGCATGGGCATCTTGCTAGTATTTTATAAGAGTGTAGATACAAGCCGACAGGTGGGCCCGATGGTAGTGAGATAATGTGATGCAACACTAGAGGTGCCACGTGGAGCGTTTAACTGGTGAACTAGTCGTGTCTTGAGCAAATACAGAGTTCTACGGTGAGCCCGTGACTGTATAATAACCACAAAACATAAATGGTGACCATAATGAGTGGATTCTGAAGTCCAATGTACATATCGTGCTTTCGCTTCAAATACAATGACCGTCACTCATACGTCTCCAACGTATCTATAATTTTTGATTGCTCCATGCTACTTTATCTACTGCTTTGGACTATATTGGGCTTTATTTTCCACTTTTATATTATTTTTGGGACTAACCTATTAACCGTAGGCCCAACCCAGATTTGCTGTTTTATGCCTATTTCAGTATTTCGAGGAAAAAGGAATATCAAACGGAGTCAAAACGGAACGAAATCAACTGGAGAAGTTATTTTTGGAAGAAAAGCCACCCGATGGACTTGGAGTGCACGTCAGGAAAGAAGGGAGGTGCTCACAAGGGTGGGGGCGGGCCCACCCCCCTAGGGCGTGCCCCCTGCCTCGTGGCCCCCCTTCGGTCCACCGACGTACTTCTTTCACCCATATATACCTACGTATCGTAAAACTTCTAGAACAGAAGATAGATCGGGAGTTCCGCCATCGCAAAACCTCCAGAGCCACCAAAAACCAATCGGCACCTTGCTGGAGGGGGGAACCCTCACCGGTGGCCATCTTCATCATCCCGACGCTCTCCATGACGAGGAGGGAGTAGTTGACCCTCGGGGCTGAGGGTATGTACCAGTAGCTATGTGTTTGATCTCTCTCTCTCTCTTGTGTTCTTGATTTGGCACGATCTTGATGTATCGCGAGCTTTGCTATTATAGTTTGATCCTATGTTTCTTCTCCCCCTATACTCTCTTGTAATGGATTGAGTTTTCCCTTTGAAGTTCTCTTATCGGATTGAGTCTTTAAAGATTTGAGAACACTTGATGTATGTCTTGCCGTGCGTATCTGTGGTGACAATGGGATATCACGTGATTCACTTGATGTATGTTGTGGTGATCAACTTATGGGTTCCGCCCATGAACCTATGCATAGGGGTTGGCACACGTTTTCATCGTGATTCTCCGATAGAAACTTTGGGCACTCTTTGAGGTTCTATGTGTTGGTTTGAGTAGATGAATTGAGATTGTGTGATGCATATCGTATAATCATACCCACGGATACTTGAGGTGACATTGGAGTATCTAGGTGACATTAGGGTTTTGGTTGATTTGTATGTTAAGGTGTTATTCTAGTACGAACTCTAGGGCTGTTTGTGACACTTATAGGAATAGCCCAACGGATTGATTGGAAAGAACAACTTTGAGGTGGTTTCGTACCCTACCATAATCTCTTCGTTTGTTCTCCGCTATTAGTGACTTTGGAGTGACTCTTTGTTGCATGTTGAGGGATAGTTATATGATCCAATTATGTTATTATTGTTGAGAGAACTTGCACTAGTGAAAGTATGAACCCTAGGCTTTGTTTCCCATCATTGCGATACCGTTTACGCTCACTTTTATCCTTAGTTACCTTGCTGTTTTTATTATTTCAGATTACAAAAACCTATATCTACCATCCATATTGCACTTGTATCACCATCTCTTTGCCGAACTAGTGCACCTATACAATTTACCATTGTATTGGGTGTGTTGGGGACAAAAGAGACTCTTTGTTATTTGGTTGCAGGGTTGTTTGAGAGAGACCATCTTCATCCTACGCCTCCTACGGATTGATAAACCTTAGGTCGTCCACTTGAGGGAAATTTGCTACTGTCCTACAAACCTGCAGATTCTTGCAGCCCAACAACATCTACAAGAAGAAGGCTGTGTAGTAGACATCAAGCTCTTTTTCTGGCGCCGTTGCCGGGGAGGCTAGGTAAGTGAAATTATATATTTAGATCTTGCAATTGAATCTTTTTGTTTCTTGTTTTAGCACTAGTCTAGTTTATAAAAGAAAACTACAAAAAAATGGAATTGAGTTTGTCTCATACGCTTCATCTTTTTAATATCTTTCGTATGATGGAAAGGAAAATTGTGCCAAAGTATTAGAAGAAGAATGCACTAAATTGTTTGGCACTAAATATTTGAATGATGAGCATGATTGCAATGTTGTTAGTACGAATTCTTTGAATATCCATGATGCTAATGATGATTGACTAGTTATGATGAAAATGTCTCCTATAAACATGTCAATTTTTGTGGAGTGCATTGGGTTTGTAAGTACACACCAAATAGGGAGGATAGATATTGCAAGAGGCATAAGTACTTAGAAACCAAATTGTTGCAAGAAGAGCTAGATGAATGTGCTGAAAGATTGAATATTTTTCATGCCCCTTGTTAACTTTGCAATGAACATGGTCATTTAAAGCTCCAATGCTATTTGTTTCATGATCAAGTCGTATCCAAATATTGTGACAATTTGATTACCCTTGAGCATCATAAAGAACTTAGCCTTCTTTTGGGTTATGAAGAAATGAAATGTATAACTGATGGTATTCCAAAATTTAATCTTGATAAAATTCTTGATTTTGATCTAGAAAAGATTTATATGTATTGTGCGGTGAATTGCATTGAAAATCCTTATATTGCCAATTACATAAAGAAAAGAAAAACTAATGAAAGGGAAGAGACTTCCCAATATCCTCCTATTATTTCTTATGATGAATCAGGTAACGAAGAGGAGCCTTCTATTTAACCAATCTCATTAATAAGGCGCTCCAAAAAGAGGATTGAACCCACACATGATGTGGTGAAGAAGAAGAAAAGAAAAAGGAAGAGAGGTAAAAAGGTATCTCTCCCAAATAAAGTTGCTCCTATTATTGTCGTGCCTCATGAAAATGAAGATGATACATGTGATGATGATCTCGTTATGCCTATTGCTTGTTGTGATGATTATGATTGGAAAGATAATGATACTTCTTATGATCTTGAGAATCTTTTTGGCACTTGTTTGGAATAATATAATAATTGCTATACTATTGGTGTTATCCATACTATTAATGATGAGAGTGATTATGCTTATGATATGAAAAGGCCCAAGCTTGGGGAAGCTATGTTTGATGAGAATGACATATTTGAGAATATATTTGCTGCAATTAATGTTTGTCCCAAGCTTGGGGATGCTATGTTTAATAATGATGATATTTTTAGTCTCTCAAGTTTTGATATGCAAAGTTGTTATGATGATAGCATGCCTTCTACTTATGATGATTATATTTATGAAAGTGGGTTTGGAAGAGTGTCAACTTTAGGAAGTAATGATCCCACTATTTTGGAGGATGTTGAATCTTATAATATTGATGAAAGTGGATTTGGAGAGGTCATGACTTTATTTAGTAATGATTCCACTGTCTTGGAAGAGGTTTCAATCGATTATGATGAGAACAAAGTTGATACTTATGATGATTATTGTGATGAAACTTATGCTATAAAAAGTAGTGATGATTATATTTATAAAACTTGTCATGATTATGATTACCCTTTTCTGAACATTACTCTTTTAATGTGGAAACAATTTATAGTATCCAAGTCTTTTATGATACTCCCACTATTCCGAATGAGAAGAATTTTGCTTATGTGGAGAGTAATAAATTTTCTATGCTAGTAGATCATGAAAAGAATGCTTTAGGTTCTGGTTATATTGTTGAATTCATTCGTGATGCTACTGAAAATTATTATGAGGGAGTAATATATGCTTGTAGGAATTGCAATAATATCAAGTTTCCTCTCTATGTGCTTAAAGTTTTGAAATTATGCTTGTTTTACCTTCCTATGCAAGTTGATTATTGTTCCCATAAGTTGTTTGCTCACAAAATCCCTATGCATAGGAAGTTGGTTAGACTTAAATGTGCTAGTCATATTATTCATTATGCTCCCTTTATGTTTCAATTCCTATCTTTTATGTGAGCATCATTGAAATCATCATGCCTAGCTAGGGGCATTAAATGATAGCGCTTGTTGGGAGGCAACCCAATTTTATTTTAGTTTCTTGCTTTTTGGTTATGTTTAGGAATAAATAATCCATCTAGATTCTGTTTAGATGTGGTTTTGTGTTTTAATTAGTGTTTGTGCCAAGTAGAACCTTTGGGAAGACTTGGGTGAAGTCTTTATGATCATGCTGTAAAAAACAGAAACTTTAGTGCTCACGAGATTAGCTAGAACTTTCTACTGGAGAGTGCTATTTAGTTGTTTCTTTTTGAAAATGATTACTAGACAAATTCCTCAGGTCCACAAATTTATTTTAGAATTTTTGGAGTTCCAGAAGTTTGCGTTAGTTACAGATTACTACAGACTGTTCTGTTTTTGACAGATTCTGTTTTTCGTGTGTTGTTTGCTTATTTTGATAAATCTATGGCTAGTAAAATAGTTTATAATCCATAGAGAAGTTGGAATACAGTAGGATTAACACCAATATAAATAAAGAATGAGTTCATTACAGTACCTTTAAGTGGTGTTTTGTTTTCTTTCGCTAACGGAGCTCACGAGTTTTCTGTTAAGTTTTGTGTTGTGAAGTTTTTAAGTTTTGGGTAAAGATTCGATGGACTATGGAATAAAGAGTGGAAAGAGCCTAAGCTTGGGGATGCCCAAGGCACCCCAAGGTAATATTAAAGGATAATCAAGGGCCTAAGCTTGGGGATGCCCCGGGTGGCATCCCCTCTTTCGTCTTCGTTCATCGGTAACTTTACTTGGAGCTATATTTTTATTCACCACATGATATGTATTTTGCTTGGAGCGTCATTTTATTTTCTTTAGCTTTGTTTGCTGTTTGAATAAAGTACCAAGATCTGAAATTATTAAATGGGAGATTATTCACATAGTTGTATAATTATTCGACTACTCATTGATCTTCACTTATATCTTTCGGAGTAGTTTGTCGTTTGCTCTAGTGCTTCACTTATATCTTTTAGAGCACGGTGGTGGTTTTATTTTGAAGAAATAGATGAACTCTCATGCTTCACTCATATTATTTTGAGAGTCTTAAATAGCATGGTAATTTTCTTAAATAATCAAAATATGCTAAGCATACAAGATTTGTAAGAATTCTTATGAGTGTGTTGAATACTAAGAAAAGTTTGATACTTGATCATTGTTTTGAGATATGGAGGTAGTGATATTAAAGTCATGCTAGTTGGGTGATTATGAATTTAAAGAATGCTTGTGTTGAAGTTAGCAAGTCCCGTAGCATGCACGTATGGTTAAAGTTGTGTAACAAATTTGAAACATGAAGTGTACCTGGCTTGTGCATCCTTATGATGAGTGGCGGTCGGGGACGAGTGATGGTCTTTTCCTACCAATCTATCCCCCTAGGAGCATGCGGGTAGTACTTGATTTTTGATGACTTCTAAATTTTTGCAATAAGTATATGAGTTCTTTCGACTAATGTTGAGTCCATGGATTATACACACTTATACCTTTCCGCCTTTGCTAGCCTCTTGATGCACTGCATTGCCCTTTCTCACCTTGAGAGTTGGTGCAAACTTCGCCGGTGCATCTAAACCCCGTGATATGATACGCTCTATCACACATAAACCCCCTTATATATTCCTCAAAACAGCCACCATACCTACCTATTATGGCATTTCCATAGCCATTCCGAGATATATTGCCATGCAACTTTCCACCGTTCCGTTCATCATCATCATGACATACTTTACTTTTGTCATATTGCCATTGCATGATCATGTAGTTGACATCGTATTTGTGGCAACGCCACCATGTATTATTTTTCATACATGTCACTCTTGATTCATTGCACCATTCTGGTACACCGCCGGAGGCATTCATATAGAGTCATATCTTGTTCTAGTTCGAGTTGTAATCCTTATGTTGTAATCAATAGAAGTGTGATGATCATCATTATTAGAGAATTGCCCAATCAAAAAAAAGAGAAAGCCAAAAAGAAAAGAAAAAAAAGGAAAGGCCCAAAAAAAGAGAAAATAAATAAAAAGGGCAATGTTACTATCTCTTTTTCCACACTTGTGCTTCAAAGTAGCACCTTGTTCTTCATGTAGAGAGTCTCATATATTGTGCTTCAAAGTAGCACCATGTTTTTCATATAGCGAGTCTCATAAGTTGTCTTTTTATACTAGTGGGAATTTTTCATTATAGAACTTGGCTTGTATATTCCTACGATGGGCTTCCTCAAATGCCTTAGGTCTTCATGAGCAAGCAAGTTGGATGCACACCCACTAGTTTTCTTTTGTTGAGCATTCATAGCTCTAGTGCATCCGCTGCATGGCAATCCCTACTCCTCATGTTGACATCAATTGATGGGCATCTCCATAGCCCGTTGATTATCCTCGTCAATGTGAGACTTTCTCCTTTTGTCTTCTCCACACAATCCCCATCATCATATTCTATTCCACCCATAGTGCTATATCCATGGCTCACGCTCATGTATTGCGTGAAGGTTGAAAAAGTTTGAGATTATTTAAGTATGAAACAATTGCTTGGCTTGTCATCGGGGGTATAGAAGTTGGAACATCTTTGTGTGACGAAAATGAAGCATAGCTTAACTATATGATTTTGTAGGGATAAACTTTCTTTTGCCATGCTATTTTGAGAAGACATGATTACTTTGATTAGTATGCTTGAAGTATTACTATTTCTTTTATCAATATGAACTTTTGTCTTGAATCTTATGGATCTGAATATTCATACCACAATTAAGAAGATTTACATTGAAATTATGCCAAAGTATCACTCCGCATCAAAAAAATTCTTTTTATCATATTCCTACTCGAGGACGAGCAGGAATTAAGCTTGGGGATGCTTGATACGTCTCCAACGTATCTATAATTTTTTATTACTCCATGCTACTTTATCTACTGTTTTGGACTATATTGGGCTTTATTTTCCACTTTTATATTATTTTTGGGACTAACCTATTAACCGGAGGCCCAGCCCAGATTTGCTGTTTTATGCCTATTTCAGTATTTCGAGGAAAAGGAATATCAAACGGAGCCAAAACTGAACGAAATCAACTGGAGAAGTTATTTTTGGAAGGAAAGCCACCCGATGGACTTGGAGTGCACGTCAGGAAAGAAGGGAGGTGCTCACGAGGGTGGCTGGCGCGCCCACCCACCTAGGGCGCGCCCCCTGGCTCATGCCCCCCCCCCTTCGGTCCATCGAGTACTTCTTTCACCCATATATACCTACATATCGTAAAACTTCCAGAACAGAAGATAGATCGGGAGTTCCGCCGCCGCAAAACCTCCAGAGCCACCAAAAACCAATCGGCACCCTGCCGGAGGGGGAACCCTCACCGGTGGCCATCTTCATCATCCCGGCGCTCTCCATGACGAGGAGGGAGTAGTTCACCCTCGGGGCTGAGGGTATGTACTAGTAGCTATGTGTTTGATCTCTCTCTCTTGTGTTCTTGATTTGGCACGATCTTGATGTATCGCGAGCTTTGCTATTATAGTTGGATCCTATGTTTCTTCTCCCCCTATACTCTCTTGTAATGGATTGAGTTTTGCCTTTGAAGTTATCTATCGGATTGAGTCTTTAAAGATTTGAGAACACTTGATGTATGTCTTGCCGTGCGTATCTGTGGTGACAATGGGATATCACGTGATTCACTTGATGTATGTTTTGGTGATCAACTTGCGGGTTCCGCCCATGAACCTATGCATAGGGGTTAGCACACGTTTTCGTCGTGATTCTCCGGTAGAAACTTTGGGCACTCTTTGAGGTTCTACGTGTTGGTTTGAGTAGATGAATTGAGATTGTGTGATGCATATCGTATAATCATACCCACGGATACTTGAGGTGAATTGGATTATCTAGGTGACATTAGGGTTTTGGTTGATTTGTATCTTAAGGTGTTATTCTAGTACGAACTCTAGGGTTGTTTGTGATACTTATAGGAATAGCCCAACGGATTGATTGGAAAGAATAACTTTGAGGTGGTTTCATATCCTACCATAATCTCTTCGTTTGTTCTCCGCTATTAGTGACTTTGGAGTGAATCTTTGTTGCATGTTGAGGGATAGTTATATGATCCAATTATGTTATTATTGTTGAGTGAACTTGCACTAGTGAAAGTATGAACCCTAGGCTTTTTTATCATCATTGCAATATCGTTTACGCTCACTTTTATCCTTAGTTACCTTGTTGTTTTTAGTATTTCAGATTACAAAAACCTATATCTACCATCCATATTGCACTTGTATCACCATTTCTTCACCGAACTAGTGCACCTATACAATTTACCATTGTATTGGGTGTGTTGGGACACAAGAGACTCTTTGTTATTTGGTTGCAGGGTTGTTTGAGAGAGACCATCTTCATCCCTCGCCTCCCTACGGATTGATAAACCTTAGGTCATCCACTTGAGGGAAATTTGCTACTGTCCTACAAACCTGTGCACTTGCAGGCCCAACAATGTCTACAAGAAGAAGGTTGTGTAGTAGACATCAGTCACTGTATATATATGAGAGAAAGATGAAACATGCGTGAATGTGCTGGGGGCTTACTTTTAGAGGACCTGGAGATAGTTTATGTGCGTACATGAAAGGGGCGTAGAGGGGGGGGGGGGTATGCGATGGAGAGAGAGAGATGCTCTTCATTTCTCTTTATTATGACTAACTTTATATATAGTATAAAAATATACAAATTCACAGTGCAGAATAAATATCATTGTGGGCACCATGCAATGCAAGCGTTCATACTCCTCCATATAACTCTTTAATGTTGTATATATGTAGAAATTCTAAAAAAAATTGGCCACACTTTATTCAAAAGGAATGTTGTATACGAAATAAACGTGAAAATATGGCTTTTTAGATCAATGGGGTACGTGATGTAACATGTGTGAATGTGTAGTTGATGCATTTGGCAGGGCCTAGAGAGGTGTGTGTGTGTGTGTTACGTATTCGAGAGAGGCATGGATAGAGGGGCGACGTGGGGGGCGTGGGAGAGATAGCACGAGAAATGAGAGTGGTCTAGAGAGAGAGAGACGAATATGACGTCACGACGAGAGATTCCCTTGAGTATGTATATGCAAGGGGGGAGTGGATAGAGGCACCAGGAGAATTTTTGTGTGTGTGTAGTGTCTGTGTTGGTATGTGTGGGTGTGAGAAGATAACGAGACGTGGGCGCAGAGGGTGTGTCACCACGTGAGGTCCGGTGGGTCGAGGTGAGGCCCTTCGTTCGGTTCCGTCCTGCGCCACATTGGTCGGCCCGTGATGCATTTAGGGAGACCCATGGATGACTAGTCGTACAAGACAAAGATAGCATAATTGTGAAGGACTCTATGTCCACTGACAAAGCCGGCTAGGATTTGTAACCCTAGGTTCTGGGACTAAGGTAACCCCTTTATCTACGATATTACTATTCATCCAACCTAACTTTAAGGGCATCCTCTGAATCGCTCGCTAGAATCATATCAGAAGCGACCCGACCTCAAAGCGGTCAAGTCTACGTGCTTCAGTTCCATCCTGGATCGGTAATCTTGACCTGACGCATTACTCGAAGGATTTATAACAGAGTAGCAATCACACACTTATTACATCGAATGTCTCTGAAGAGAACTTATTACAATAAATATGGCTTAAGGCCATCTAACACGATAACAGCGGAAGACTTGGAAGATAAAGTGAGTCCATCAACTCCAATGGCATAACTGAGTGCATGACAACGACCTATCGCACCTTTAATCGTCGTCTGAAAAGTCTGCAAGATAATATGTTGCAGCCCGAAAACGGGTCAGCACATGGAATATGCTGGCAACATAACACAATAGAGCAATGAACAGATAAATGATATCACTACATGCATATATGGCTGGTGGAGGCTCTATGGTTATATGATTTCATGAAAAGCCAATTTTTCCCTATAACAAAGGAATAAATTTTATTTAACTATCATGGTAGTTGAAACATCATTGAGAAGGTTCCTCCAACTCAATCCCAATTAAAGGTAATTATCAACCCAACAAATTAAATTAGAATGATGAGATACAATAGGATAATCCAAGTACTAGATACTCAAGATGTCCATAACCGGGGACACGGCTAACCATGATTAGTTTGTACACTCTGCAGAGGTTTGCGCACTTTTCCCCACAAGACTCGATCGCCTCTGTTGATTTCTCGCACTACATGGTGTTTGAGAAACGGATGACCGAGACACGGTCTTTCAGAAACATTAACTCTTTACTCTGGATGGACAGTTACACCTACTTTCCCTCTACATCTGCTAGCCCACCACTGAGAGAGGTCATGCAATGTACTCAACTATGCTAGAGCCCATAATAGCTTGTGGCTGCACACGGAAGTTTCTAGCATGAATAATCTTATGATCCCTTTGAGCTTGGGTGGCGGACCGTAGGATAATCACACGGGTACTCCGGGATATCCTAGGACAACACTGGATGCTCCAGGTGCCCAAACAAGCAATCCACCCAGATGTGTATTAAAGTTGCCACCTTAAGTTGAACCATTAATTAACAACTCACATCTGTCATGGATACACTCAAACCCAATCCACGTCTACGAGCATAGCATGGTAATAAGCATAACGTAGAAGTAACTCCCAGGGTTTGATAATAAACAAGGCAATAGGTTCTACCTCATCAACTACTTCCCAAACCCACAAGTTAAGAGATCCTACTCATGCATTGTGTGAGGGTTGTAACTAATGCATAAAACTGGGTATGATCAATGTGTTACTTGCCTTGCTGACGATCCGCAAAACCTAGGGACTCGTAGTAGCACGCTTCGCACTCCGGGAATTCTATCGCAAACAAACAATAGCATACATAAGCAATCAAGAGAAGATGCACGGGTAAAACTCAAATAAGAAGATCAAACCAGAAAGTTCAACTGAAGAACTCCAGTTGCAAAAAGAATCAAATCAAATGGAGCAACGAAACTCAAACTGTGAAAGAAAGAAGATCTGATTACTAATCTGGACTAAAGTCAAATTTTACAGTACCAAAATCTTGTTCAAGTTGGTTAAACAAAAAGAGGGTTTCGAGACGAAGATCTAGGCCCTTGAATTGCCTGATTCCGATAAACGAGTGAAAAGATAAACTAAAACGAAAATCGGGTCAGAAATCGCGATAGAAAATAATCGCGAGAAACCCTGGAAAAAGAAAAACTGACGAACAGGCTAACGAACGAACGTTCGCTGTCTATGACTAACGGGTGAACGGCGTTCGTTTAAACGAACGAACGGATGAACGTCCGAAAAATAAATAAACCGACGGAAAAACCGATCTAAAGAAAAAAAACCGGAATAAAAAATGGATCTAGATCTAGGGTTTATCGAAATAAACTGACGAGAAAAAAACCCGGCGGCGGCGTCGGCTATCTCCGGCGAGTCGTCGGCGGCGGCGGCGGCGTGCGGCTCGAGGCGGCGACGGCTAGGGTTTCGGGAGGCGCAGGCGGGCTGGTGGTGGGGTTGGGCTGCGAGGGCGGCTCGGGCGGCTTTTAAAGCCTGCCCCGGCTGGAGGAGTCCGGGCCGGATACGGCCCGTAGGTCGGTTCACTTTTTTTTAAATAATTCCGATGCGCAGAAAAAGAAAGGAAAAGATTACTAAATGGACTCCAAAAATCCCGAAATAAATTTTCCCCGTCCTCTAAAAATATGCCAAACAAGGTGAACATTTATTTGGGCCTAAAATGCAATTTTGAAAAACGCGTATTTTTTCTAATTCAAAATAAAATTGCAATAAAATCTGAATAAAATCAAAAATTTGATTTTAATGTTTTCCTCCAATATTTCCTTTATTTTGGAGAAGTCATATTATCTCCTCTCATATATATATTTTGGTATGAAATATTTTTGAAGGGAAAATAAATTAAAACCAAAGTGATCCTTGTTTCAATATTTGATAAAATTCAAATATGAAAATCGTGAAATCCCCAACTCTCTCCGAGGGTCCTTGAGTTGCTTAGAATTTCGAGGACTGCGAAACGAAATGCAATAAAATATGATATGCATGAATTACCTACGTATAACATTCCAAATTGAAAATTTGGGATGTTACACATACTCGTCGATTAGGAAGAGAGGTGTGAGACAATGCGTGAGAGACAGGCCTAAAGATAATGTGCGTACAGGAGACACGTAGGCAGGTCTATGTATATGGAAAGGGTCTATGGGGATTGTGCGTGTGTATGCTTGTGAGAGGAAGAGTGCTTGTGATAAAGGTTAGTGAAAACAGTCGTAAATGGTTACGAGAGGGAGGGAGGGTTATATCGAGAGCATGTGTGCGAGAAAGACACCTCGGGAGAGAGTGTGTGAGCATGTGTGAGAGACCACCGATGGAGAGTGAAACTACATGTAAAATACTGATGTACACATTGATTAAAGATATAAATTGTATCCAAATATTAGGATGGATCGTGATATTTGCAATTCGCGTAAGGAACGGTCATTGATCCATCAAACATCTAGATCCTATCGAATTTGAGCATGTCTATGTTATTATTCGACACAATTGATCCACATAGTTAGTATTTTGAACTCCAGACAATGCATTGCTTTAGCAATCGAATATAAACGTGAGTATAGTTCATGTTGTGTGTGTAAAGCACATTATACATACGAAAGTTACACAATGAACATTATAAATAGCTACCTATGAACTAGCATACATTTGAATTCAAGTTAAGGTGGTTTAAAAAAGTCGAATTCAACATGAAGTCCATTTAATTATTTGAATTTGATATCATGGCATTTGTAAATCATACCTAAATTATGGGGGCACCAATCTTTGCTCTGATTTTGTACATAATAGCATATGTAATCGTGTCTTAAATAGATTCAAATTTAGCTCCTCCATTCCAAAATAATCATAGTTATAGGATTTTCAAGTGTCAAAATTTCAAAAAGAAGTGGATAATTTAATGAGGTTTTCAAACATATAAGGTCAAATTTAACGTTGTCTGTTTAGGTCAATCCTCAAAGTTCAAGAGTACTCTAAACGTGAATGCTTGTGTTTCAAAATTTCGAACGAAGCGCCAAAAGAGCCTCTACTCGCTCGAAACCGCGTGAGACCAATGTTTGGTAGTACAAGGAAATTACTTTTCTAATAACTCCGACCGTGAAACCTACCGGCCCGACGTCCAAAGGTCTAATCATGGGGTAGGTTTGTAGCTTCATCTAGACGCCACATAACCGCCTCCGAAAAACATTCATACACAATGGCCGCCTAAGCACACATGCGCACGGCCGAAATCGCTCCCGCCCACTATTTGGGACACCTGGGATGACCATCCTACCCCCGACCAGCAGTAGGTCCGAAATTTAAGAGGGGGGGGGGGAAAGTTTGTACTTTCCCCATATTTCAAACAAGCGCGTCCTATCTTCTGTGAAAAAAAGCCAAAAACAAGCGCTTCCCAGACCGAAACATGGTTCTCCCCTCGCCCCCCCCCCCCCGCCCACCCGTCTGATTCCCCATTCATACTCCGTGGGCACAAAAACTACCTCTCCACCAGCTGCGAAACCCCGGCGTCCCCACGTCCGCCACCCCATTCCACCACATCGTCAACCGCGCACTCCTCCATCACGCCGGAGCCGATACCCTGACGTCATCGTCCACCGCAACCTCAACCGCAACACCCTCCACGGCTAGTAGTTGAAGCCGAGGCCGAGCCATCCATACCCGAGCCAGTTCAACCACGCCGTCCTGCGACTCACCGCTGCCGCTCCAACTTCGCCACCCTCCATCGCACCGGAGTTGTTCCTGCTACGCCATCCTTCGCCGCCTCGGATCTGCTTCCCCTCCGTTGACATACGGCCACGAAAACACAGTCAACAATTTGGCCATGGGTTCGTCCAAGCCTGCACCCTCCTCCAGAACATCAGTTTCCCCCGCAAAAAGAAGAAGATCAGCGCGACATGTGGAGGCGACCACACCGGCAACCGGAAATGGTACTCCTCTTCCCTTATTCGTGCAAATCTTATGTGTCTGCTTGCACGGTATTCATCCCATAGAAGACACTAGTTGACCGCTTCTTCTTGATACTAGATGTTCCTAGTTACTCGCGATGCACAAGGTTTCTCCTCATATACTATTTCACCTTAGCTAGAGGTCCATCGCTCCCCTGGATTTCAATTCCTGGTCAGTTGATTCCCAATTAATGGAAGCATTCCCCGGTGTAACAGGCGCTAGTCCGCCTATTATGTCAGGGAAGCAGCGCCTCGGTGTTTATCTTAGGGGAGTGTGGGGCCTAGAGCTGCTGGCGCCCGATCTGGACGTCGACCGGGATTAAAGGGATGGCCTGGGGTGCTGCCAAGCACGGAGGTGGTGTGAGGTCGAGGGGAGGGCGGGGCGGCGGAGGCAGGGTGCAGGCCGGCGTGGTCGGGCGGTTCGAGAAAGATCATCAATGGTGATCGTGGGAGGTAGACGAAGGCCATCTGCCCATCCTTATAGATCGGACGGTTAATAAAAGATCGACCGACCTATTTATTTTCAGTCGACTGTTATCTTGATAGGACCACATGTGGTGGTGTGCTGGAGGAGTACCTGCATTTCCCAGCCATCCCAGTGCTCATATATTACAAAATCATATGGAGTAGAATCTAATTTTGTTTGCCATGCAATGTTGTAGAGCTATCATATGTCTCCTGTCATTTATTTTTCAGCCACCTTGTCGGGGAGGCTGATCGGACCCACGGACACCTATGGGACCGGCGGACCGAGTCCCTTTTGGTTCGGAGGGGGGCGGAGATCGCATGAAGAGCGGATCGAGGCGTAGCACACGAGCAGTTTACCCAGCTTCGGAGCTCTCCGGAGAGATAATACTCCCTCACGCTGCTTGTCTGATTGTATTGTGCTCTTGCTAGGGAGCGCCGAGAGCTACAAGACCTAAGCGTGAGAGTGTTCTAACTCGAGGGAACTGATCGATCGACCAACACCCTCTACGCTATGCATGGGCCTCCTTTTATATGCTCAAGGGTCTCCGGCGGTGGCAACGTAGATGAGGGTACAGATGGAAAAAGCAGTAGTTGGTACACCTACTTGTACAAAGGTATAGTGTACTCTACCTAACCTCGACGGCAAGGGACAAAAGCATTAAATGCCCGTCCTGTCGCCTAAACAGTGCAACAGGGACCGTCAGGAGCGCCACCGTTTGCCACGATGGCAAGCTTGTCAGTGCCGCTTATCGCTGCTCCCCGCTGGCTGCACAGCCTCTTGACACGCGCGCATGGAATGGTCCCATGGCGACACGTTGGTGAATGAGCTGGGGAGGAGATGAAGAGAGGTTCCTGTCGCGGCAAGTGCCTTGCCGCGGCTGAATCCTGTCGCGTCCGGAGGCTTGTCGCTCTCGAGCCTTCCCGGCAAGCTCCTCTTGCCGGGTCTTGTCTTCTGTGTGCCTTGAGCGGCCTTCCGGCAAGCTCCTCTTGCCGGGCCTTGTCTTCTTGGTTAAATACTTTGTTCTTGAATGGCTCCAAAGGAACCACGGAGGATCTTGGCGGTGACGAGCAAACCTTACATGCTGGTGTCAGAATCGCCGTGCACGAGTTCGGGATACTAGGGTACCCCTAATCTAGTACACCGACAGAGCCTCCCTGGCCGCGACACGGTGCCGAAGCGCTTGTCGGGCCAGGCCCAAAACAAAGTGCACGGTCACACGCGCCTTGATCACGCCGTAACTCACCCCGGACCCACCACGTCCCCCACTAACGGCATGCACCGAACGTGGCGTCGTGTGAGAGATCGTGGGCGAGGTCGTGGGGGTTTCTTTATTAGGAAAAGCGGAACGTCCGCCCCCTCTCCCTCCTTATAAACAGGGGAAACAGGGGCAGGTCGCCCACCTCGCCATTGCTGTCTTGTCCCAAAAACCACCGCCGCTCCCCCCTTCTTCTCTAGTGCGAAGAGAGCAGCGCTCCGCCCCCTTTCGCTACAGCGCCATCAACGCCGTCGGTCTCCTCCACCGCCTCCGCCATGGCTCCGAAAGCCGACAAGGGGAAGGGCGTGAAATCGGCCAAGGCACAGCGGCTCGCCGCGCTGCGAAAGGAGCGGGCCATCTTCTCCCCCCAGCTCGACGCAAAGGAGCTGAGGGAGGGGTACTACCTCTTTTGGTCGACGGAGACGCGTGCGCATCCGCGCACGAAGGTACTCCCCGCCATCGCTTCGGAACTAGCCCCAACTGGGTACCCTTTCTTTGCGCTTTTCTTCTATTGCGGGCTCTGCCCGCCCTTTTCTGAGTTCTTTTGTGACATTACGAACACCTACGGGTTCCGCCTCCTTGATTTCACCCCCAACGCCGTCTTGACCATGGCAGTTTTCGCACACCTTTGCGAAAACTTTGTCGGGATCCACCCAAATGTAGCTCTCTTCCGCCACTTCTTCATGCCCCGCGTTGAGAGAGGGGAGCCGCTTGCCGGAGGGATTGCTTGGGTCTCCAGGGTCGGCAAGAAGGAGGCCTATCTGGAAGGAGAGTTCCGTAGCAAGTGGGAGGAGTGGAGAGCCAACTGGTGTTGGATCGTAGAGGAGAACCCGCAGCCCTTCACTGCCCTGCGCCAAACCCCAATAGTGCGCGGCAACGATTGGAGCAACTTGGCGCCGGAGGATGCTAGGTTGAAGATTGCTGTGACCCGGATTTTGCGCCTCGAGCTTGCCGGACTCACCGTAAGCGCGGTTGGCGCAGATTTCCTTCGCCCGCGCCAGCTTCCCTTGCGGGAGAGGAGGAGACCTGCTTGGGAGTTCCAAAATGCAGCGGACATCATGAGGCTGCGCCGGGCCTTAACTGGAATTTCACTGTCTTGGAGTTGGATGCGATGCTTTGCTAGAGCTGTTCAAGAATGACCCGATCACCCCGAGTGGTTTAGGTTGCCGAGGGGTCGTCCCCATTGTGCAACAACTCTGCGCTCGACCGCATCCGTGCCATGATGCCGTTGTGCGATTCTCATGGGATCGTTCCAACTCGGCAAGAGCCTTCGGCGACATCGTCGCGGCAGTTCTTAGACAACTTGGAAGAAATGCCGATCCGCCCGACGAAAGCGTAAGAAGCTCACCCGCGACACCACCGACGAAGAGATGGTGCGCACCGCCACCGGCTGGAGGAGGCGGCAGTACCGGCCATCGGGCGTCTTCGGGTACACCGTGGAGGAGGCAGATGCAGCCGAGGCGGCAAGCCTTGCCGAGCGAAGGGAGTTCGCCGGTGAGGAAGAGCTTGCCGAACCCGAGGCCGAGTCGAGCGAACCAGCCGAGGGCGCTTCTTCCCCACCATCCAGCGGCTTGCCGCAAACGGAGCCCCCGGCTCCACCAAAGAGGCGTCTCCGCAAGGCCGGAGACGAGACGGGGCGGCAGACGGGCCAACAGCCGCAGCGCCGCGCGACGCGCTCTACCGCGGCAAGCGATGTTGCCGCGGGAGCACCCCACACTGCTGCGACAACTGGGGCGGGATCCTCCCAGGCCACCGCCAACGCCTCCGCCAAGCGGCCAAGAGAGCCAACTCCTCCGCCTCGTTGCACTGGAGGCGAGCCGGAGTTTGATCTCTCCGCACTAAGCTCCGACGAGGAAGAAGAGTAAGCTTCAATATTGTGCTTGTATTTCTTCAATTTTGTTGCTTCATCTTGAATCTGATTTGCTTCGTTCTGAACTCTTTCCTTTTCAGGACGCTGGCCCAGAGAGCGTCGAAGAGAGCCAAGACCCCGGTGGTCGTGGTTGAGGACGATCCACCCGTGGCAACAGGAGGCGCGTCTGAGACCCCTTGCCGGACCCGGCAACCTTCCTCGAGCAGCCCCAGACAGCCCCGAGTAAGTATGCGGTTTTCTCCTTCTTGTTAGGTGTGCATGGGTGCTCCTTCTTCATTGATATCATTTGTTGGTTTGTTGTAGGAGCAGCAGCCTCATCGGGAGGGCCCGGAAGCCGCCCCGAAATTCTATCTGCTTCGACTACGCCGCCAAGGGAGGATTCTCGGCAAGGAGCATCCTCCGGCAAGGAGACTACTCCGGCAAGGGACAGCACCGGTGATCCTCCGGTGGTCGAGACCATGGCTGCAGATCCCATTGCAGTAATCCTCTTCTTGTGAAAATTTCCCTTGGGCTTGTTTTCTTCTGTTTTCTTTTTGAACATTTGCTTGATCGTGTTCTTTCTTTGTCCGCCATGAGCCGATGGAGACCGAGGTCGCTGGCGAGGAGGACGCTACAAGCAACACCGACGGGTTCGTCGTGGAAGAAGAGGCCGGTCTGATGAGCCTGCCGCGAGGAGGCCACTGGCTGCCGCCGCAGAAGCCGGGCGAGGGTCCAGCGATCCTGACCGACGCCCTGGGCCGCAGGAGCGCCAGCGCCTTACACCGATCACGATTCCCCCGCCATTGCCGCATCAGCCCCGAAGAGCCCCCACCGGCGCCTACTTGAAGGTGGCGACGGCGTCTTCATCAAGCTTCCATGGGAGTCGAGCTCAGGCGCCGGTCGAAGGAGATCTTGACGGAGAGCTGCTCGCCTCATTGGCTGACGCTGGTGGACGCGCCAAGCAGCAGCAGGCCGAGTTCGAGGAGGAGCAACACTTGAAGAAGCTGTTGTCGCTCTAACGCACCCGACAAGCCAAGTTGGAGACCCGGGAAGCACTTGTCGCGAGGGCGGGAGCAGACATGGAGAAGCGCGCAGAAGAGCTCCGTGGCGCCAACCAAGAAGCTCTCCGGAACGTAGCGGAAGAGCGGGAGCGACTTGCTGAAGAGTGCACGGCCTTCATCCTCGAGAAGGCCGCAACTGAGGAGGAGCAGCGGCTTGTCGCCGAGAAGCTGTCCGCGCAGGAAAGCGAGCTGGCGCAACGGAAGGTCAACCTGGACAGCCACGAGGAAGAGCTTGTCGCGCGCGAGGAGTCACTTGGCGGGGCTCTTAAGGAAGCGAAGGATGCTGCCGCAGCCGCCGAGGCCGCCAAGAAAGAGTTGGAGGCGAAGGTGGCGCAGCTGGAGGCCAGTCTCCAGAAGAGCGGCGAGGAGCTTGCCGCGCTCAAGCACGAGCGTGAGAAGGACGCCTACACTCTTGGCGAGCTGCAGGGCCGTCTCGCTGATAGGAGCAAGGAGCTCGACGCCGCCAAGGATTCCAAGGCAGATCTTCAGCTGAAGGCGACCACTCGATGCAGAGGCTGGGCCAGGCGCCAAGGAGCGGGAGACGGGCTGTTGGAGAAGATCAAGGCCAACGAGGAGCTGGCGGCGAACGCTATTGCCACCAGGCGCCTTGAGGGAGAGTGTGGAGCATCGACCAAGGTCTCGTGGATATCGCCGCCGCCATCCACAACGAGCTGATGGAGCTGGGATGGTGGATCTCGGATACTCCTCCGACGAGCACCTCCAACCCAGCGCCAAGCTTAGCTTATTCTTCAAGGGCGTGGTGGCGTCTCTCCAGCGACTCGGGAAGAGATCCCAAAGCAGCTGGCCGAGGAATCGCGCAAGATCTGCGAAGCCCTCGGAAGGTGTTGATGAAGGTGGCCTTCCGCAATCCAGGCCTCAACCTCAACGGCGTCCTCAGATCCTTGCCGCCAGACGCCGATGTGGAGGCGCTCAAAGCCCTTGTCGCACCCATTGTGGACAAGGTGGGCAAGATCAAGCGGGTTGATGGCAACCACGTAGACTAGGCCGCCAATTTTATCTTTCCCTTGTCGCTGCTGATCATTTTTAGAACAATTTATTAGATCTGCGACAAGCTATTTTTGTAATATAACTCTATCTTAGGCGATGATTGCAATGTTATTTCCTTTACTTGATTCCTTCCTTTGTAATGCGTTTTGCCCCTCGCTTTTAGGGAACTTGTCGGTGCAGCACCTTTTGCCGCATGAAGGCCGAGTGAACGTCGACTTCGGGCGGTGCCGCCTCCGACAAGCAACCTTGTCGCGACTAGCTGCATCTCACTTAAGTTGTTGAGCGGACTCGAAACAAAGTAAGGCGCGACTAGTCATGAAGTTGGTTCCTCCGCGCACAGGTTTTCCATACAAAGTACTGTTGTTCGAGGAAGATAACTTAAAAATTTAAGAACTGATTGCTCAAATTTGGGAAACTTAGCTTTTCTGTCGTTTGCTTCCCGATAAGGCGAAACTTCCTCGAGCAACGCTTGGTCCATAGTATTATCTTCTCCTTCCCCCCCTGGTTAACTTATGCGCTGGAACCTTCCTTTCTTTGAGAAAAGAGAAAGAAGAGAAAATAAAGTTATGGAGCCCAGTGACTCGATATTGCTTACCGGGTGTGGGTGCTGCACAAAGTGTTAGCCAAAACATGCAATAAAATGATGAAAGCATGAATTTGACAAGTTGTGCGCAACACATGAGCTTTACTTATGCATCGGGTCTGCGCCGGCTTTGTACAAAGGATTACATGCAACAATGGCAAGACTTGTACAAAAGGTGGTTGCGGAACAGGTTCTCGCAACCGCGCCTATGGGTAAAACTTACGAAGATGCTCAATGTTCCGTGAGTTGCTCACCGAAATGCCATCTTCGGTCTCGAGGCGGACAGCGCCAGGCCTAGTGACTCGTTTCACCCGATAAGGGCCTTCCCACTTCGGCGTCAACTCGTTGGAATTCTTGGCGGACTGAACGCGCCGAAGAACAAGGTCGCCTTCCTCGAGGCTTCTGGCATTGACTTTGCGGCTATGTTAGCGACGTAAAGCTTGCTGGTAACGAGTAGCTCGTGACAATGCCTGAAGACGATCTTCCTCAAGGAGCAGCGGTAGCGTCATCTTGTCGCAGCTGCTCTTGCTCAAGCTCATCATAAGCGAGCACTCGAGGCGATCCGTGATATCTGAGTTCCGTGGGGAGAACTGCCTCTGCTCCATAGACTAGAGCGAAGGTGTCCGCCGGTGGCTCGATTTGGCGTCGTCTGATCGACCAAAGAACCACCGCAGCTCTTCAATCCAGTTTCTTCCGCACTTGTGCAGCTCGCCGAAAGTTCTCGGTCTTGAGCCCGCGACGCACTTCAAAGATTTACCCTCTCCGCTTGACCGTTGCTTCTCGGGTGAGCAATGTATAAAGCGGACCTTGGCGCCAAGATCTTGGACGTCTTGCATGAAGGTGCGACTCAGAAATTGTGTGCCATTGTCGGTGATGATCCTGTTAGGGATTCCAAACGGCAAACAATCGACCAAGAACTTGATCGCCGACCGTGTCTTGTCACCTTCCTCACCGCTTCCACTTCCGCCACTTTGTGAAGTTGTCGATGGCGGCGCATAAGTACTCAAAGCCCCGACAGCTCGGGGAAGGGGCCGAGGATGTCGAGCCCCGGATCGAAAATGGCCAGGATAAAGGGATCGTCTGGAGAGCTTGAGCTGGCTGGTGTATCTGCTTGGAATGGAACCGCACGCTTCACACTTGGTTACTTGTGCGATTTGCATCCGGAGGGTCGGCCAAAAGAAACCTTCTTGGGAGCAGCTTTCTTGCGGCAAGTGCTCTGGCGCCAATGTGGTGACCACATATGCCTCCATGTATCTCGCCAACAGCTTTTGTCCGTCTTCCCGATGAATACACTTCAATTTCACCTTTGTTGAGTCTTCTTACATGCAGTGTCTTTGTCGACAAACCGGTACATACTTGACTACCGGGCTACTCTTTCCGCTTCTTCTTGCTCTTCGGAAGTTCTCCTGTCTGAAGGAAATGGACAATCTGCTGTGCCCATGCTGGAGCTTGCGGCTCGACAACAAGGACTAAAGGCACATCTGCTGCTGCGGGAACATCGGCTTCCACGGCAAGAACCTGCGGCTCAGCCGGAGCTTGATGTTCCCCGGCAAGCTTGCCGGAGCAAAGCTTGTCGGGAGCGTCTGCTTCAACGAAACAAACCCTGGGGCTTGTCGGAGCAGACTGCCCTCGGCTCTGATGGCGTCGATCTTGGGGACCTTCGTGGCAGCGGCAGGAAGCTCTGCGGAAAGTAGTCACCAGAGATCAACTTCCTCTTCTTGTTCTGTCTAGTTGATGGTGTTACGGTTGGTTGAGTTAGCTTGAGCACAAAATCCCTGGTTCCACAGTGCAACTTAAGTGCAGCGCACTTTGACGAGCCATCGGCAATATCATTCTCGAGCTCTTGGAACATGTTCCATTTGTAGGCCGTCAAAGTGTTCTTCTAGCTTTCTCACTTCATCAACGTAGGCTTCCATCAATGGACTCTGATAATCTTTGTTCACTTGGCGGACGACAAGCTGCGAATCACCCCTGACAATAAGTTTCTTAATCCCAAGGTCCACTGCGATCCTGAGACCGGCAAGCAAACCTTCATACTCTGCTGTATTGTTTGTTGCTTGCTCCTTGGGAAAGTGCATCTGGACTACGTACTTGAGGTGCTCTCCGGTGGGTGCGACAAGCAGTACGCCGGCACCGGCGCCTTGCAGCGAGAAGGCACCATCAAAGTACATCAGCCACTCTTTGCTTGCTTCCTTGACGGGAATGCTCGTCTCTGGAATTTCTTCGTCTTGCGTTGGGGTCCATTCCGCTATGAACTCTGCCGATGCTCTGCTTTGGATAGTTGAAGTGCTTTCAAACTTGAGGCCAAAGCTTGACAGTTCCAGTGCCCACTCGACAATCCTGCATGTCGCTTCTGGATTTTGCAGTATCCTCTTCAATGAAAGCGAGTGACGATCGTTATCTCATGCGCTTGGAAGTAATGGCGCAGCTTTCTCGAGGCCATGAGAAGGCCGAAAAGCAATTTCTGCACACCGTAGTACCTTGACCTAGCCCCCTGCGGAAGGGAACCGACAAAGTAAATCGGGCGCTACACCATCCTTTTCTCAGATCTGCTTCCTGCGTCTGCACAGATCCGTCCTTGTCGGGACCAGAGCTTGTCGGCGAAGCCCCCTGCTTGTCGCTGGATGTGTCTGCCGTGGTTGCTAGCTCATCATCCGCCTCCCTCTCCGCTACTAACGCAGCACTAACCACTTGATTGGTTGCCGCTATATATAGCAGCAACTTCTCTTGTGGCTTAGGTGCGACAAGTGTTGGAGTGGAGGACAGTACCTCTTTAAGTCCTGCGGCGCAGCCTCCGCTTCGGGAGTCCATTTCATTGGACCTGCCTTTTTCAAAATCTTGAAAACGGCAGTATGCTGCGTTCAGCAGACCTAGAGATAAACTCTTTGAGAGCAGCTACGCAACCGGCAAGCCTTCAGACATCCTTGACGCGCTCGGTGCTTCAATCTTCTCAATGGCCTTGATCTTGTCGGGATTGGCTTCAATTCCCACGAGAGACGAAGAACCCGAGAAGCTTGCGGAAGGGACTCGAACACGCACTTCTCGGGTTTGAGCTTGAGGTTGATCTTGCGCAGATTTGCAAAGGTCTCATCCTAATCTTGAACCAGAGTTGCTTTGTCCTTGCTTTTGACCACTATGTCATCCATGTAGGCTTCTACATTTACGTGCATCTGCGGCTCAAAAGCGTCATGAACTACCCTTGCAAACGCGTTGAACCAGCATTCTTCAAACCGAAAGGCATCCGTATGAAACAGTATGTGCCCCATGGAGTAATGAATGCGGTTTTCTCCTCATCCTCTTACGCCATGAAGATCTGATGATATCTCGAGTATGCATCAAGAAATGAAAGCAAATCACATCCAAATTGTGGAGTCAACAATCTGGTCGATGCGCGGCAAGGGAAACGGGTCTTTGGGACAAGCTTTATTAACAACCGTGAAGTCAATACAAAGTCTCCGTTTCCCATTTGCCTTGGCGCGACTACGAGATTGGCCAACCACGTAGGATGGAGCACTCCTCTGACAAGGCCTGCTGCTTCCAATTTCTTGATCTCTTCTGCGATGAAATCTTGACGCTCCACTGCTTGTTTCCTGACTTTCTGCTTGACGGGCCGCGCATGCGGACAAACGGCAAGACGATGCTCAATTACTTTCCTGGGAACACCGGGGATGTCAGACGGTTGCCACGCAAACACGTCGACGTTCGCCCGCAGGACAGCAACGAGCGCGCCTTCCTCTTGAGGGTCGAGAGAGGCACTGATGGTGAAGGTACCACCAGTGCCGTCTTCCTTGGCGGACACCTTCTTGGTCTTTGGCGGAGCTGCCATCGCCTTCTTGCACTTGCCGGTGGAGCTCGATGGTGCGTCCTCGACGGTAGCGCAGCACTCGAAGAGGTGCGCTTGCCGGAGTGGGCATCGGAGCTCTTGCCGGACTTGGTCTTCTTCCCCGGAGCTTCGGTGACAAGTGTTTTGCTTTCTCGCTGCAGCTGCTGCTTCCCAGTAGATCTTGTCGGCACAGATAAGAGCATCCTTCTTGTCGCCATGGACAGAGATGATGCTTATCGAGCCGGGCATCTTGAGTAAGTTGTATGCATAGTGAGAGGCCGCCATGAACTTGGCGAGTCTTTGAATGACCAAGTATCCCATTGTAAGGCAATGGGAAATCAGCAACGTCGAAAGTGACCCTCTCGATCTGAAGTTCAGCTCGCTGCCAAATGTTACCGACAACGTGATCTTCCCCTTCGGCTTGCTCCTTCTCTAATGATTCCTTGGAATGTGCCGGTCGCTTGAGCTCATTGTCGGGGATCTGAAGCTTCGGAGCACCGCGGAGGAGATCAGGTTTAAGCCGCCCTGCCGTCAACTAGTATCTTGGTGACCTTGAGGTTGCGGATAGTTGGTGAGACCAACATCGGCAAGCACCCAACCACAGTTATGCGATCAGGGTGGTCCTCAATATCAAAGATGATAGGCGTGCTGGACCACTTCAGAGGCTTGCGTGACTCTACGGATGGTTCAGCTGCATTAACTTCCCGCATCCACTGCTTGAGTTGGCGGTGGGAAGTATGCAGGGAAGCACCTCCGTCAACGCAGAGGACCTCTGTAGCTTTCTGAAACTCCTGCTCATCGGCGTCGTCATCATCCATGTCTTCATCGTCGTCTTCGTTTTCATCCTTGTCGCGGCCGCGGGGAGGCCTGTCTCCTTGCCGCTGCTTGGCTTTACAAGGCGTCCTCCCCGGCCGGGGCGTTTCTTCTTGGCTCCCCGGCACCTTCACAGGCCTTCTCCTTGTCGCGTCGCTCGTACTCGGCTTTACATTTGCTCGACAAGCTGCTTTACCTTCTTGCAGCTCTGGAGGTCATGGCCCTTGGTGCGGTGGATCTTGCAGTACTGCTTGCCGGAGCCGTCCTGCTTGTCGGCGGCCGCCACAGGCTGGTGGTTGGTGCCAGCAGCAACCTTCTTGCCGGAGCCACCAGCCTTGGCGTTCTTGTCGCCACCTCCTTTGCCGGACTGCTCGACGACTAGCACATCTCTGCCTTTCTTCTTCCTGTTGCCCCGCCGCCGGCTCTTCTTTGCCGGGGCGGTCTCCTCACTGTCAGATCCTCCTGCTTCGGTATTCTCTCCGGGAGTCTCCTCCCTCCTCAAAGACGCGTGCACACTTGTCGGCCAGGCGTATAGCTCATCGACGTCTCGATCTTGCACATCGCCATCTCCTCCCACATCCTCGAGGTTCTGCGTTACGCTCGATGGAACGCAGCGATCACCACCGCAGGTGGACATCTGGGATGTTGTGCCGTACACGGCTGAATCTCTGGATATACTTGCGCAGGGGCTCTCCTTCCTTCCGGGCGGCAGATGAAGGTCACTTTCTTGGCCATGGGTTTGTGGCACTCAGAAGGCGTCGACAAACCGATGGCACAGATCTGCCCAAGAAGATATGGAGTTGTCCGGCAAGTGCATGAGCCAGACTCGACGTTGGGCTTGAGCACCAGCCGGAAGTAGTTGGCAAGGATCTTGTCGTCTCGCCCCGCAGCCTGCACCGCGATGGTGTAGATGCTTTGAGGAACTCCGACGGATGCGTCTTGCCGTCGTACTTCTCCGAGACGTCTGGTTTGAAGTTCTTCTTGTCGGGCCATCGACTTGCCGCAGCTCACGAGTGAACGCAGGGCAACCTACCGCGTCTGGCAAGTCGCTGGTTCTCGGTAGCGTGCATGTCAACAGAGGGCCCAGCGCGCTTGTCGAATTGACATCGCGCTTCTCTTCGGCGCTCGATGCGAGTTCGAGCGTCCTCTTGTTGTCGATCTTGTAGCACTTGGCGCTGATCGCGATGAGCTCGTGGATCCGATGATGCAGTGGAGTCGCTGTCGAGGTGGATCCGACGAGTCGGCGATCTTGGCCTTCAGGGCGGAGAGTGCATGGTGGTTGCACCCCCGCCGGTCTCGTCGCCACCAGCTCGCGCTTGGCGTTCCTGCCAGCAACGCACTTTCGGTTGCCGCGGGCGTCGCGTTAAGCGGCCGATGAGACTCTATATGGTGGCCCTCCACTCGTCGACCTTGTCGGCTGTTGGAGGGTAGTCGAGGAGCAGTTGAGCTCTCGCCAAGGCCTCCGCTGGAGTGGTGGGTGGCAACGGTGAACGGTGCGAGGAGCGGGATATGCTCGGATTTCTAACTATGTTAGAAGGAGCAGCATCCCGTCCAGGCGACCGTATCCCGCTCGGGCCAGCATGTTGGCGTGCACGCTGGTCTTGAGGGTCTCGAGATCCTCCAGCTCGGTCTTGATCCAACGAGCGTATGGTATTGTGAATACCATGACGCTGTTGGTCCCGCGGCTCCTGAGATGGGCGCGGGACATGTACGGACGCCGAGGTTTGCGCGGCCCTGTCCTTGGACTTGGCAGCATCACGAACTCCTTCGCCGGCGCCCGTTCTTCCGCCAGCGTCTGCTCCACCACCCGTTTGCTCCGGTGATGGTGGGTTCGACGCGGACGGCTCCACTGCCGCCGAAGCCTTCTTCTTCGGTGGCATGTTGACGAAGATGTTGAAGATGATGAAGAAGATGTTGCTCGTGTGAACGCCGGATCAGGTTCACACAGCCTCGACGCCCCCTACCTGGCGCGCCAAAGATGTCGGGGAGGCTGATCGGACCCACGGACACCTATGGGACCGGCGGACTGAGTCCCTTTTGGTTCGGAGGGGGGCGGAGATCGCACGAAGAGAGGATCGAGGCGTAGCACACGAGCAGTTTACCCAGCTTCGGAGCTCTCCGGAGAGATAATACTCCTACTGCTGCTTGTCTGATTGTATTGTGCTCTTGCTAGGGAGCGCTGAGAGCTACAAGACCTAGCGTGAGAGTGTTCTAACCTGGAGGGAACTGATCGACTGACCAACCCCCTCTCGCTGCGCATGGGCCTCCTTTTATATGCTCAAGGGGTCTCCGGCGGTGGCAACGTAGATGAGGGTACAGATGGAAAACAGTAGTTGGTACACCTACTTGTACAGGTATAGTGTACTCTACCTAACCACGACGGCAAGGGACAAAAGCATTAAATGCCCGTCCACAGCCGCCTAAACAAGGCAACAGTGAGGACCGTCAGAGCGCCACCGTTCGCCACGATGGCAAGCTTGTCGGCCGCCGCTTATCGCTGCTCCCCGCTGGCTGCACAGTTTCTTGACACGCTGCGCATGGAATGGTCCCATGGCGACACGTTGGTGAATGAGCTGGAGCGGAGATGAAGAGAGGTTACTGCCGCGGCAAGTGCCTTGCCGCTGGCTGAATCCTGTCGCGTCCGGAGGCTTGTCGCTCTCCGAGCCTTCCCGGCAAGCTCCTCTTGCCGGGTCTTGTCTTCTGCGTGCCTTGAAGCGGCCTTCCGGCAAGCTCCTCTTGCCGGGCCTTGTCTTCTTGGTTAAATACTTTGTTCTTGAATGGCTCCAAAGGAACCACGGAGGATCTTGGCGGTGACCAGGCAAACCTTGCCACGGGGTGCTGCAACTGCCCGTGCACGAGTTCGGGATACTAGGGTACCCCTAATCTAGTACACCGACACACCTGCTATCTGCTAATTTTACAGTGCACTAGTTCTGCACACACTTCACCCATACTCTCACTATTGTGTTTTTATGCAAGGGTATTTCAGACTCTGCTGCCTTGTGACAAGCGTAAAAGAAAAGAGAGAAGTCGCTCCAGCGTGGTACGCGGCTAGGACAGACACATTTGAGCCTTATAAAGGGTGCAGTGTCAGCAGATGGAGACAATAAACGTAGCTCTGGAGTTGATGACCTCGCTCGCCATGAACCACCATCCCAGGTGCTTCCTTTAACTTTGCGGTGTCATATGTGGTTGCATGTTACATATGGTGTCTAGCTGGTATTCGAAAGGCCGAAGTCGGTCTTTATTAAGATAAGGAAAGATATTTTTTACATGAACCACCATCCCGGGAGCACCAGAAGAAAAATAGCTAGTCAGGGCACTAGCCGAGCCAGTGACAAGCCCAGCACAAACATGCATCACCTGTAAGCCAACTAAAAAGCCACGATGGTGGCGAAGTAGCCCGCCTCCCACCAGGCTCTCAGGTCCTAGATGTTCATGCTCACCACTCCAGCCGGATGTCTAGCTTGTATTGCTTCCGATTTGGTTAAATTGCATCTGCTTAATTTACACACTATACCTTTGAATATGACACGCGATACGTCTCCAACGTATCTATAATTTTTTATTGCTCCATGCTATATTATCTACTGTTTTGGACCATATTGGGCTTTATTTTCCACTTTTATATTACTTTTGGGACTAACCTATTAACCGGAGGCCCAGCCCGTAATTCTGTTTTTTGCCTATTTCGGTGTTTCAAGAAACGGAATATCAAACGGAGTCCAAACGGAATGAAACCTTCGGGAACGTGATTTTCTCAACAAATAAGATCCAGGAGACTTGGACCCTCCGTCAAGAAAGCCACGAGGCGGTCACGAGGGTGGAGGGCGCGCCCCCTGCTTCATGGGCCCCTCAAAGCTCCACCGACGTACTCCTTCCTCTTATATATACCTACGTACCCCCAAATGATCAGATACGGAGCCAAAAACCTAATTCCACTGCCGCAACTTTCTGTATCCACGAGATCCCATCTTGGGGCCTGTTCCGGAGCTCCGCCGGAAGGGGAATCCACCATTGAGGGCTTCTACATCAACATCATAGCCTCTCCGATGAAATGTGAGTAGTTTACCTTAGACCTTCGGGTCCATAGTTAGTAGCTAGATGGCTTCTTCTCTCCTTTTGGATCTCAATACAATGTTCTCCCCCTCTCTCGTGGAGATCTATTCGATGAAATCTTCTTTTTGCGGTGTGTTTGTTGAGACCGATGAATTGTGGGTTTATGATCAAGATTATCTATGAACAATATTTGAATCTTATCTGAATTCTTTTATGTATGATTGGTTATCTTTGCAAGTCTCTTCGAATTATCAGTTTAGTTTGGCCTACTAGATTGGTTTTTCTTGCAATGGGAGAAGTGCTTAGCTTTGGGTTCAATCTTGCGGTGTCCTTTCCCAGTGACAGTAGGGGCAGCAAGGCACGTATTGTATTGTTACCATCGAGGATAACAAGATGGGGTATTTATCATATTGCATGAATTTATTCCTCTACATCATGTCATCTTGCTTAAGGCGTTACTCTGTTTTCATTAACTTAATACTCTAGATGCATGCGGATAGCGGTCGATGAGTGGAGTAATAGTAGTAGATGCAGCAGAGTCGGTCTACTTGTCTCGGACGTGATGCCTATATACATGATCATACCTAGATATTCTCACAACTATGCTCAAGTCTGTCAATTGCTCAACAGTAATTTGTTCACCCACCGTAGAAATACTTATGCTCTCGAGAGAAGCCACTAGTGAAATCTATGGCCCCGGGGTCTATTCTCATCATATCAATCTCCAATCACTTTATTATTGCTTTGCTTTTTTACTTTGCCTTTTATTTTACCTTGCATCTTTATATCAAAAATACCAAAAATATTATCTATCATCTCTATCAGATCTCACTCTCGTAAATGACCGTGAAGGGATTGACAACCCCTAATCACGTTGGTTGCGTTGAGCTATTTGTTTTGTGTAGGTACGAGGGACTTGGCGTGGCCTCCTCTTTGGATTGATACCTTGGTTCTCAAAAATCGAGGGAAATACTTACGCTACTTTGCTGCATCATCCTCTCCTCTTCGGGAAATCCAACGCAAAGTGCTCAAGAGGTAGCAAGAAGAATTTCTCGGCGCCGTTCTTGCCGGGGAGGTCTACGCAAAAGTCAACATACCAAGTACCCATCACAATCCCTTATCTCTCGCATTACATTATTTGCCATTTGCCTCTCGTTTTCCTCTCCCCCACTTCACCCTTGCCGTTTCATTCGACTTCTCTTTTTCCGTTTGCCTTTTTCTCGCTTGCCTTTTTGTTTGCTCGTGTGTTGGATTGCTTGCTTGTCACGGTGGATCAAGATAATACCAAATTGTGTGACTTTACCAATACCAACAATAATGATTTCCTTAGCACTCCGATTGCTCCTCTTACCAATACTGAATCTTGTGAAATCAATACTGCTTTGTTGAATCTTGTTATGAAAGATCAATTCACCGGCCTTCCTAGTGAAGATGCCGCTAATCATCTAAATAGCTTCGTTGATTTATGTGATATGCAAAAGAAGAAAGATGTCGATATTGATATTGTTAAATTGAATCTATTTCCTTTTTTGCTTAGAGATCGTGCTAAAGCTTGGTTTTCGTCTTTGCCTAAAAATAGTATTGATTCTTGGAACAAGTGCAAAGATGCTTTTATCTCTAAGTATTTTCCTCCCGCTAAGATCATCTCTCTTAGAAACGATATTATGAATTTTAAGCAACTTGATCATTAACATGTTGCACAAGCTTGGGAGAGAATGAAATTAATGATACGTAATTGTCCTACTCATGGTTTGAACTTGTGGATGACTATACAATTTTTTTATGCCGGATTGAATTTTGCTTCTAGAAATCTTTTAGATTCGGCCGCGGGAGGCACTTTTATGGAAATCACTTTAGGAGATGCTACTAAACTCCTAGATAATATTATGGTTAATTATTCTCAATGGCACACTGAAAGATCTACTAATAAAAAAGTGCATGCGATAGAAGAAATTAATGTTTTGAGTGGAAAGATGGATGAACTTATGAAATTATTTGCTACTAAGAGTGTTTCTTCTGATCCTAATGATATGCCTTTGTCTACTTTGATTGAGAATAATAATGAATCTATGGATGTGAATTTTGTTGGTAGGAATAATTTTGGTAACAACGCGTATAGAGGGAATTTTAATCCTAGGCCTTATCCTAGTAATCCTTCTAATAATTATGGAAATTCCTACAACAACTCTTATGGAAATTTTAATAAGATGCCCTCCGAATTTGAGACTATTGTTAAAGAGTTTATGAATTCGCAAAAGAATTTCAATACTTTGCTTGAAGAGAAATCACTTAAAGTTGATGAATTGGCTAGGAACGTTGATAGAATTTCTCTTGATGTTGATTCTTTAAAGCTTAGACCTATTCCTCCTAAGCATGATATCAATGAGTCTCTCAAAGCCATGAGAATTTCCATTGATGAGTGCAAGGAAAGAACCGCTAGGATGCGTATACAAAAGATGCCTTTATTAAAGCGTGTTCTTCCAGTTCCTATGAAAATCAAGATGAAGATCTAAAAGTTATTGATGTGTCCCCTATTAAATCTTTGTTTTTCAATATGAATCTTGATGAAACTGAATATGATCCACCCTTACCTAGAAGGCGTTCCAAAAATTCGGAGTTTTTAGATCTTGATGCTAAAATTGATGAAAGTGGGATTGAAAAGAATAAAACCCTAGATGTTGCTAAACCCACTATATTGGATTTCAAGGAATTTAATTATGAAAGTTGCTCTTTAATTGATTGTATTTCCTTTTTGAAATCCGTGCTAAATTCTCTGCATGCTTATAGTCAAAATAAAGCGTTTACTAAACATATCGTTGATGCCTTGATGCAATCTTATGAAGAAAAACTTGAGTTGGAAGTTTCTATCCCTAGAAAACTTTATGATGAGTGGGAACCAACTACTAAAATTAAGATTAAGGATCATGAATTTTATGCTTTATGTGATTTGGGTGCTAGTGTTTCCACTATTCCCAAAACTTTGTGTGATTTGCTAGATTTTCGCGATTTTGATGATTGCTCTCTAAACTTGCATCTTGCGGATTCCACTATTAAAAAACCTATGGGAAGAATTAACGATGTTCTTATCGTCGCAAATAGGAATTATGTGCCCGTAGATTTTATCGTTCTTGATATAGATTTCAATCCTTCTTGCCCTATTATTCTTGGTAGACCTTTCCTTAGAACGATTGGTGCAATTATTGATATGAAGGAAGGGAATATTAGATTCCAATTTCCATTAAAAAAGGGCATGGAACACTTCCCTAGAAAGAAAATAAAATTACCATATGAATCTATCATGAGAGCCACTTATGGATTGCCTACCAAATATGGCAATACCTAGATCTATCCTTGCTTTTATGCCTAGCTAGGGGCGTTAAACGATACCGCTTGTTGGGAGGCAACCCAATTTTATTTTAGTTTTTTGTTTTTTGTTTCTGTTTAGGAATAAATAATCCATCTACCTTCTGTTTAGATGTGGTTTTATGTTTTAATTAGTGTTTGTGCCAAGTTAAACCTATAGGATCTTCTTGGATGGTAGTTATTTGATCTTGCTGTAATTTCCAGAAAGTTTCGGTTCACGAAAACAATTATTAAAATTCACCAGAACGTGATAAAATAGTGATTCCAATTGATTCTGATCAATAAAAAAATTTCCTAGGTCGTCCTATTTTGTCTGAAGTTTTGGACTTCGAGAAGTTTGCGTTAGTTACAGATTACTACAGACTGTTCTGTTTTTGACAGATTCTGTTTTTCGTGTGTTGTTTGCTTATTTTGATGAATCTATGGTTAGTAAAATAGTTTATAATCCATAGAGAAGTTGGAATACAGTAGGTTTAACACCAATATAAATAAATAATGAGTTCATTACAGTACCTTGAAGTGTTCTTTTGTTTTCTTTCGCTAACGGAGCTCACGAGATTTCTGTTGAGTTTTGTGTTGTGAAGTTTTCAAGTTTTGGGTGAATTTTTTTGATGGATTATGGAACAAGGAGTGGAAAGAGCCTAAGGTTGGAGATGCCCATGGCACCCCCAAGATAATCCAAGGACACCAAAAATTCAAAGCTTGGGGATGCCCCGGTAGGCATCCCCTCTTTCGTCTACTTCCATTGGTAATATTACTTGGAGCTATATTTTTATTCACCACAATGTGTTTTGCTTGGAGCGTCTTGTATGATTTGAGTCTTTTCTTTTTAGTTTACCACAATCATCCTTGTTGTACACACCTTTTGATAGAGCCATACATGAATTGGAATTTGATAGAATACTCTATGTGCTTCACTTATACCTTTTGAGCTTCATAGTTTTGCTCTATGTGCTTCACTTATATCTTTTGAGCTTTATAGTTTTTGTTCTAGTGCTTCACTTATATATTTTAGAGCACGGTGGTGGATTTGTTTTATAGAAACTATTGATCTCTCATGCTTCACTTAGATTATTTTGAGAGTCTTTAATAGCATGGTAATTGCTTAATAATAATAATATGCTTGGTATTCAAGATTTGTAAATCTTTCTTTTGAGTGCGTTGAATACTAAGAAAAGTTTGATGCTCGATAATTGTTTTGAGATATGAAAATGGTGATATTAGAGCCATGATAGTTGAGTAGTTGTGAATTTGAGAAATACTTGTGTTAAAGTTTGTGATTCCCGTAGCATGCACGTATGGTGAACCGTTATGTGATGAAGTCGGAGCATGATGTATTTATTGATTGTCTTCCTTATGAGTGGCGGTCGGGGACGAGCGATGGTCTTTTCCTACCAATCTATCCCCCTAGGAGCATGCGCGTAATACTTTGCTTTGATAACTTTTAAATTTTTGCAATAAGTATATAAGTTCTTTATGACTAATGCTGAGTCCATGGATTATACACACTTTTCCCATCCTTCCACCATTGCTAGCCTCTCTAATACCGCGCACTTTTCGCCGGTATCATACACCCACCATATATCTTCCTCAAAACAGCCACCATACCTACCTATCATGGCATTTCCATAGCCATTCCGAGATATGTTGCCATGCAACTTTCCACCTTTCCGTTCACTAGACGTGCTCCATCATTGTCATATTGCTAGCATGATCATGTAGTTGACATTGTATTTGTGGCAAAGCCACCGTTCATAATTCTTTCATACATGTCACTCTTGATTCATTGCATATCCCAGTACACCGCCGGAGGCATTCATATAGAGTCATATTTTTTTCTAAGTATCGAGTTGTAATTGTTGAGTTGTAAGAAAAATAAAAGTGTGATGATCATCATTTTTAGAGCATTGTCCCAAGTGAGGAAAGGATGATGGAGACTATGATTCCCCCACAAGTAGGGATGAGACACCGGACGAAAAATAAAAAAAAGAAAAGAAAAAAAGAGGCCATAAAAAAGAAAAAAGGCCCAAATAAAAAAATGAGAGAAAAAGAGAGAAGGGACAATGTTACTATCCTTTTACCACACTTGTGATTCAAAGTAGCACCATGATCTTCGTGATAGAGTCTCTCTCATTTTGTCACTTTCATATACTAGTGGGAATTTTACATTATAGAACTTGGCTTGTATATTCCAATGATGGGCTTCCTAAAAATGCCCTAGGTCTTCGTGAGCAAGCGAGTTGGATGCACACCCACTTAGTTTCTTTTTGAGCTTTCATATACTTATAGCTCTAGTGCATCCGTTGCATGGCAATCCCTACTCACTCACATTGATATCTATTGCTGGGCATCTCCATAGCCCGTTGATACGCCTAGTTGATGTGAGACTATCATCCCCTCTTTTTGTCTTCTCCACAAGCACCATTCTATTCCACATATAGTGCTATATCCATGGCTCACGCTCATGTATTGCGTGAAGATTGAAAAAGTTTTGAAAATGTCAGAAGTATGAAACAATTGCTTGGCTTGTCATCGGGGTTGTGCATGATTTAAATACTTTGTGTGGTGAAGATAGAGCATAGCCAGGCTATATGATTTTGTAGGGATAACTTTCTTTGGCCATGTTATTTTGAGAAGACATAATTGCTTTGTTAGTATGATTGAAGTATTATTATTTTTATGTCAATATGAACTTTTGTCTTTAATCTTTCGGATCTGAATATTCATACCACATTTAAGAAGAATTGCATTGAAATTATGCCAAGTAGCACTCCGCATCAAAAATTCTCTTTTTATTATTTACCTACTCGAGGACGAAAGGAATTAAGCTTAGATGCCTGATACGTCTCCAACGTATCTATAATTTTTTATTGCTCCATGCAATATTATCTACTGTTTTGGACTATATTGGGCTTTATTTTCCACTTTTATATTACTTTTGGGACTAACCTATTAACCGGAGCCCAGCCCAGAATTGTTGTGTTTTGCCTATTTCAGTGTTTCGAAGAAACGTAATATCAAACGGAGTCCAAACGGAATGAAACCTTCGGGAACGTGATTTTCTCAACAAATAAGATCCAGGAGACTTGGACCCTCCGTCAAGAAAGCCACGAGGCGGTCACGAGGGTGGAGGGCGCGCCCCCTGCCTCGTGGGCCCCTCGAAGCTCCACCAACGTATTCCTTCCTCCTATATATACCCACGTACCCCCAAACGATCAGATACGGAGCCAAAAACCTAATTCCACCGCCGCAACTTTTTGGATCCACGAGATCCCATCTTGGGGCCTGTTCGAGTTCACGGAAGGGGAATCCACCATGGAGGGCTTCTACATCAACATCATAGCCTCTCCGATGAAGTGTGAGTAGTTTACCTCAGACCTTCGGGTCCATAGTTAGTAGCTAGATGGCTTCTTCTCTCTTTTGGATCTCAATACAATGTTCTCCCCCTCTCGTGGAGATCTATTCGATGTAATCTTCTTTTTGCGGTGTGTTTGTTGAGACCGATGAATTGTGGGTTTATGATCAAGATTATCTATGAACAATATTTGAATCTTATCTGAATTCTTTTATGTATGATTGGTTATCTTTGCAAGTCTCTTGAATTATCAGTTTGGTTTGGCCTACTAGATTGGTTTTTCTTGCAATGGGAGAAGTGCTTAGCTTTGGGTTCAATCTTGCGGTGTCCTTTCCCAAAGGATGAGGGGCAGCAAGGCACGTATTGTATTGTTTCCATCGAGGATAACAAGCTGGGGTATTTATCATATTGCATGAATTTATTCCTCTACATAATGTCATCTTGCTTAAGGCGTTACTCTTTTTTCTTGAACTTAATACTCTAGATGCATCTTTGGATAGCGGTCGATGAGTGGAGTAATAGTAGTAGATGCAGGTGAGTCGGTCTACTTGTCTCGGACGTGATACCTATATACATCATCATACCTAGATATTCTCATAACTATGCTCAATTCTGTCAATTGCTCAAAAGTAATTTGTTCACCCACCGTAGAAATACTTATGCTCTCGAGAGAAGCCACTAGTGAAATCTATGGCCCCCGGGTCTATTCTCATCATATCAATCTCCAATCACTTTTTATTGCTTTGCTTTTTTACTTTGCATTTTATTTTACCATGCATCTTTATATCAAAAATACCAAAAATATTGTCTATCATCTCTATCAGATCTCACTCTCGTAGGTGACCGTGAAGGGATTGACAACCCCTAATCGCGTTGGTTGCGTTGAGCTATTTGTTTTGTGTAGGTACGAGGGACTTGCACGTGGCCTCCCATCGGATTGATACCTTGGTTCTCAAAAACTGAGGGAAATACTTACGCTACTTTGCTGCATCATCCTCTCCTCTTCGGGGAAATCCAACGCAGTGCTCAAGAGGTAGCAACACGCCTTCATGTTTTTGGTACATACTAGTACATCTGTCTATTAACCATGTTCTTACATCAAACTAATGTTCTTGTGTATCCCTCATCAATCACTTATGATGAGGCAGTCAGGCCAGTGGACTCATCGTGATAAAAGATCCTCATTTACAGAATGCAACGTCAGCCTCCCCACATGATTCTCAAGAAACAGCAAGGCTAGATGAAGATAGTGAACGTAGCTCTATAGTTGATTACCGCATTTCCCCTACACTAGCATCGCAGGTGCTTGCTCTAACTTGGCAGCGTGATATGTGGTTGCATGTTGCATATGGTGTCCAGATTGTAATTCTTCTAATCTGGTTAAATTGCATGTGCTATTCTGCTTAGTTTATACATTATACCTGTTAATGTGACATGCCTTCCTATTTTTAGTACATAGTACATCTCCCTATTAAGCATGTCCTCACATAAAACCATTGCTTTTTGTATCCCACATAAATCAATATGACGAGACACCTTCAGTATATGCAGTGTTATATTAGTTGCATCTTTGATATGATTTATAGCATGCGCTGCTTCTAATTTATTGAAATGCCATTTATGATGGGACACTTTTAACTTGGTAGAGTCATATTGGTTGCATCTTTCATGTGGTGTCTAGCTTGCATTGCTTCTTATTTGTTGGAATGGTTTCTGCTTACTTTACACAAACAGTTGTGAACATGCCATGCCGTCCTGTTTTTCATACATATTCCATCCTAGTATCATGTGTTTGCCGTACATCAAAGTAGTGATTGTCAGTATCATGCATGAATGAGTTCCGAAGAGAGAATTTTATTGCTTTTTCTTGTCGGTTTTACTTGACAATTCAAAATCAATAAAGCGGAAGGAAGTTAGCAAGGCAGCGGATAAAGGTGCTCCTTCCAAACGGAGGGCCTCTACAGTTTCTACTCCTCCATCCCCCCAAGATGATTTCCAAGACAACACATGCATAGACACTCAACGTAGCTGTGTTTATGATGAGCACGTCTCCCCTAGTGCACCATCACCGTGCTCCCTCTAACTTGGCAATCAAGTATATGTGGTTGCATGTTATGTGTGATGTCTAGCTTGTATTGCTTCTAATTTTATTGAATTCCATCTGCTTACTTTACACATTATACTTGAATAAGACATGTGTCCCTGTTTCTAGAACATACAATATCTGTCTATCACACCATGTTCTTACATCAAATTACTACTATTGTGTAACCTGCAACAATCACTTACCATAAGACACGTTTGACTTCGAAGTGTGATATAGGTTACATCTCGCATTCTTTTCTAGCTTGTACTACTAATTTGTTGAAATGACACTTATGACGAGACAGTTTTAACTTGGTAGAGTGATATTCGTTGCATCTTTCATATGGTGTCTAGCTTTCATTGCTTCTAATTTGTTGAAATGCCTTCTCCTTAGTTTACACATCATAAGCTGTGAATATGCAATGCTGTGAATATGCAATGGCACTAATGACGAGAGACCTTTAACTTGATAGTGTGATGTTGTTTGCATCTTGCATATGATTTATTTCTTGTACTGCTTCACATTTGTTTAAACGGCATTTATGATGAGACACTGTTAACTTGGCAGAGCGATATTTGTAGCATCTTTCATATGGTGTCTACCTTCCATTGCATTGCTTCTAATTTAGTGAAATGTCTTCTGCTTAGTTTACACATCATAGCTCTGGTTATCTCATGCCGTCCTGTTTTTCTTACATATTACATCCTCCTATCATGTGGTTGTCTAATATCGAAGTTTAGTTCATCTGTATCATGCATCAATTTGTTCTGAAGAACTAAATTGTTATTCGTTTTTCTTGCCGGCTTGACTTAACATGGCATAGAGAAAGAGGAAGCAAGACAGAACGAGAGGGAAAGGGAAGCGGAAGAATCCTGCAGATTCTGCTGGTACTGATGGTGCAATAGAAGGTCAAAGTCCAGCGGAAAATTGTACCGACAAGGTATCCCATGCTAAACGAGCTGCAGAACAAGCCAAACAGAAACAAATAGCTGCCACCAAACAAGTAGAGACAACCCTAGTTGTTGCAACACCTTCCACAGTACCACCAACTGCACAATTTACTCGTTGGTCAACTCAGCTAGAAGCACGTTCCCAAGCTCCCTTGCCACCTGACACTACTTCCGAAGCACTCTTGACACAAAGATGAGTTGGCAAGAGCAGATGAACTTTGTGAGCTTCAACAACAAGAAGGTAGTTGCTGGAGTCAAGTTACAGTTGCATGCTTCTTTATATGTAGTCTCACAGTTTGATGTACACTAACACTTCCTATGTTTGTTGTTGGCTAGCACCTAGGCGCAAGAGGAAACAAACATCAGGGATAATGCTCGATAGGTTAACTAAATCTAGAGGAGGAAGAATGGAGATCCGTTTTGAGGCAGGTTTAAAAAGGCCACGTGATGCTACAGAGTTAGCCAAGTTAGTATCAGAGGCAGCGGTTCCTCTTAGGTGTCATGTACGTATCCTCCTGATACGTCTCCAACGTATCTATAATTTTTGATTGCTCCATGCTATATTATCTACTGTTTTGGACTATATTGGGCTTTATTTTCCACTTTTATATTACTTTTGGGACTAACCAATTAACCGGAGGCCCAGCCCAGAATTGTTGTTTTTTTTGCCTATTTTAGTGTTTCGAAGAAACGAAATATCAAACGGAGTCCAAACGGAATGAAACCTTCGGGAACGTGAGTTTCCCAACAAATATGATCCAGGAGACTTGGATCCTCCATCAAGAAAGGAGGGAGGCGGCCACGAGGGTGGAGGGCGCCCCCCTAGGGCGCGCCCCCTGCCTCATGGGCCCCCCTTTGCTCCACCGACGTACTCCTTCCTCCTATATATACCTACGTACCCCCAACCGATCAGATACGGAGCCAAAAACCTAATTCCACCGCCGCAACCTTCTGTACCCACGAGATCCCATCTTGGGGCCTGTTCCGAGTTCACTTAAGGGGAATCCACCACGGAGGGCTTCTACATCAACACCATAGCCTCTCGGATGAAGTGTGAGTAGTTTACTTCAGACCTTTGGGTCCATAGTTAGTAGCTAGATGGCTTCTTCTCTCTTTTTGGATCTCAATACAATGTTCTCCCCCTCTCTCTGGAGATCTATTCGATGTAATCTTCTTTTTGCGGTGTGTTTGTTGAGACCGATGAATTGTGGGTTTATGATCAAGATTATCTATGAGCAACATTGAATCTTCTCTGAATTATTTTATGTGTGATTGGTTATCTTTGCAAGTCTCTTCGAATTATCAGTTTGGTTTGGCCTACTTGATTGGTTTTTCTTGCAATGGGAGAAGTACTTAGCTTTGGGTTCAATCTTGCGGTGTCCTTTCCGAGTGACAGTAGGGGCAGCAAGGCACGTATTGTATTGTTGCCATCGAGGATAACAAGATGGGGGTTATATCATATTGCATGAATTTATCCCTCTACATCATGTCATCTTTCTTAAGGCGTTACTCTGTTTCCATTAACTTAATACTCTAGATGCATGCTGGATAGCGGTCGATGAGTGGGGTAATAGTAGTAGATGCAGGCAGGAGTCGGTCTACTTGTCTCGGACATGATCCCTATATACATGATCATACCTAGATACTCTCATAACTATGCTCAATTCTGTTAATTTCTCAACAGTAATTTGTTCACCCACCGTAGAAACACCTATGCTCTTGAGGGAAGCCACTAGTGAAATCTATGGCCCACGGGTCTATTCTCATCATATCAATCTTCAATCACTTTATTAGTGCTTTGCTTTTTTACTTTGCCTTTTATTTTACCTTGCATCTTTATATCAAAAATACCAAAAATATTATCTATCATCTCTATCAGATCTCACCCTCGTAAGTGACCGTGAAGGGATTGACAACACCTAATCGCGTTGGTTGCGTTGAGCTATTTGTTTTGTGTAGGTACGAGGGACTCGCGCGTGGCCTCCTACTGGATTGATACCTTGGTTCTCAAAAACTAAGGGAAATACTTACGCTACTTTGCTGCATCATCCTCTCCTCTTCGGGGAAATCCAACGCAGTGCTCAATAGGTAGCACCTCCCAACTTGGATTCAGTAAAGGAATGACACCTTCCTCATCCATTTATCTGTATGTATGGTTATGTATGGAAACTAGTAATATCGTCTTGCTCTGTCCAATACTTTCTAGGTTGCTGATAATGAGACTCCCATAATTTTCAACAGATGGGGTTCAAGTTGGATAGGCAAGATGATGCAACCAAACAAGCTTGCACCCATGTTTTCAAGTCTACTCTGCGACTGTATCGGCATAACTTGAGGAAAACTCACTTTGAAGGCAAGGCTAACAGTGAACTTGCCCAAACATCTCTAGTGGAAAATTTATCTGATGAAGACTGGAGAGGCCTCATTAAACACTGGTCCGATCCGAAGTATCAGGTACATTGTATATATGTGATCAGATCACATGTTGAAGTCCTATTTACGCATGTGCCACACAAATCTATCTTCTTGTAGGTGAACTGTTCGAAGAACAAGGCCAACTGCATTAAAGTGAAATTCCAATGCATTTATAGGATCTCGTAGCTATATTGCACATTGCGAGGCTCTTGTAATTAGTCATGCTGTTTCACTCTTTTCATTATACCATATTATCAGATCTATATTGACTTGTTCCAAATGCGCATTTAAAGCCTGCAAGGACCAAAAAGTACCGAACCAAATGTTGTGGAAACCTTCAAGGACCTGTCACACCAAAGAAGAAGAAGGGCATGACTACACAAGTCAAAGCTGTGTTGTAAGTCCTTAATCCTCATGCCTTTTAACTACTACTTACTCGACTTGTGCCCTAAATCGCATGGTTTGCAGCCAATGTCTATTACTCTTTTCAATTTTATACACAATTGTCTTAGCATATCATTGCACCTTACAAGGTTTAAAAGAGAGGAGTGATGTTCCTTTGATCTTGACCTGTAATCTAGTTCCGTCTTTGGACTTGCCCACAAAACGTTACAATTGCTCGCTTGTCTCGTTTCTCATTGTTTTGTGATATGAATGATGTCATACTATGCTTATCATTATAAACTTCGCTCTTTATCCTTAGCCCTCAATACAATGTGAAGAAATAGACAATACATTAGCGATGGTACATGGTCATATGTTTGGAACCTGGTTTTATTATGTACTTTGAAATAAAATACAACTATTATTTTACATGGGTTCACCAGAATAAGTTATGTATATAGACCAAAGCTATTTTGTTTGGTTTTGCTGCCTCCTTAATATCTTACTCGCTCGTACTACTAATGTAAAACCTCAACTTTTCAGCGAGCTATGGAAAAAATGGTGGAACCGCCACCTTCCGAAGGTGGCGAGGCAACTATAACCTCAATGTCGCTCTTCTGTCAGTGGGTCAAGACTGCTACCACTAACAGTGCCAAAAGCACGTTCCTATGTAATACTAGGTTGGTTTTTAAGGCAATCTAGTCCAAACTGCCTCATGATCAAGATATGCAAGCTCAAAACAATGTTGTATTTGCGCTCCAGACACAAGTCCATTCCCTAACAGAGACCCTTTGTGAAACAAGGAGAGACATTGTTCGATGTTGTCAAGATATGCATGGTTTTGAAACCAGACTATTAGAAATTTACTATGTTGTTCAGGAGCCTAGGAGAATCAAGGCGAAGGTTATGGTGCTCCATCCGACAATACAACATGAAAACGTAATCAAAGTCAAATGAATCGAAGCTTGTGAACTTCTGGTGGTGCATTTATTTGCTAGACTGTTAACTTTTATGCCAACCTTCCCTTTTTTATAGTTGTAATTTGTTTTGGTGCGATACAAAATTTGTTCTTAACGTGCAGCCACCGGCTAAAGAAAACAGCAAGCCATTTTTGTATAGTGTTAGGTGTTCCCTATATGAAAGTGCGTTATATCGACTAGAGGGGGGGTGAATAGGCGATTTTTATGAATTCTTCACTGAGGAATTTGCCGGTGAGGAAATTCCTTAGCGAAGAACTACTTGCAGCGGAATAAGTACTCAGAAGTAAGCATAACAGAATGCGGGCATGGTCATCATGATGAAATGAAGACAAACAAAGAGTACATAAAGCGTAAACACAGGATAGCACAAGAAGAAGACACACAGACTGAAGAAAATGAACTGAGGAAATTGAGAAAGTCTTCAGTCAAAGTCTTCAAACACAGATATGAACAAACACTCAACACAATAATGAGGAAATGAAAGGGTTGAGGAAATAGAACCAGTTCGGTTGGTGAAGACAATGATTTGGTAGACCAGTTCCAATCATTGTCTCGCTTATGCGTCTGGTTGGAGCGGCCGAGTATTTAAACTCGAGGACACACAGTCCCGGACACCCGGGCCGAAGCACGCAGCTCAGACACCAAGTCCTCACCGTATTCTCCTTGAACTAAGGTCACATGCACCTCGTCCAATCACTCGTGGTAAGTCTTCAGCGACTTCCAAACCTTCACAGACTTGGTCACTCGGCGATCCACAATTCCTCTTGGATGTTTCTAGACCATGACGCCTAACCGTCTGGAAGAAGCACAGTCTTCAAAGGTAACAAGCGTCGGATCCACGCAGGATCAATCTCTTGATGATGCTCAATCACTTTGGGTTTTTCGGGTTTGGTTTTGGGTTTTCCTCACTCGATGATTTTCGCTCAAAGTCCTCGGAGGATGGGTTGCTCTCAAATGACAAGTGTCAAGTTTCTCTCGAGCAGCCAACCAGCTAGTGGTTGTAGGGGCGTCTATTTATAGCCTAGGGAGCAGCCCGACATGATAAGACATAAATGCCCTTCAATGATATGACCGTTAGGTGGATAAGATATTTTGGGACAGTTGGCCAAGAAGATAGCAACGGTCGGAAATTTGAATATCAAATTCCTCGTATTATCATGTTCCTCATCGTAGGTAATCCGATGGCGAATTCCTAACTCCTCGGTCAGAACAAATTCCTCGACCGTAAGAACTTCGTCTCATCCTTTGAAGAAATTGACTGAATCGTATGAGATTTCCAAAGGCTTCACTCGAAGGGATTGGTAGGTGTAGGATTTTGAGTTGAGCATCACATGGAAATTTTTCCTTAGTATTTCCTCGACCCCCTTTAACAAAGACGGTGTTTCCTATGACTCAAGAAAGAGAAAATGAAACTACGAAAACAAAAGTCTTCACGCTTCATGTTCCTCGAATGAATACCAAGTCTTCAGGGTCACACCAATTTCTTCACTTTCAAAGTCTTCGGAAAGTCTTCAAAATATCAAAGTCTTCAATAGAACTTCATTTTTAGGGGTCGACTTTCTTTGTAAATATCAAACTCCTCATAGACTTATAGACCTGTGTACACTCACAAACACATTAGTTTCTTAACCTATAAGTCTTCAATACACCAAAATCACTAAGGGGCACTAGATGCACTTACAATCTCCCCTTTGGTGATTGATGACAATATAGGTTAAGTTTTCAACGGGATAAACATATGAAGTGTAAATACTGATATTGAGGATTTTGATTGCAAGATATAGAAGAATTCCCCCTGAAGATGTGCATAGTGAGGAATTTGCTTTTGAGGCAATGCAGATTTGAAGAGTTGAATCATGGAGATCTCCCCCTATATCTTGTAATTCATACATGCATTTGACATATAATATGAAGAATTTGAAATACATGATGAAATATGGTGCTTGATGAAATTCAGCATGCGTGCAATAACATTAGTGAGGGACAGGCATGCAAAATAACACATCAAAATAACGTATCAGAGCTCAGTGCATCAAAAGTATCAGAGCATAGTGCCATAGCACAGTGCATCAAAAGTTTCAGAAGAACGAGAGTTGTAACTTAACAAAAAATAAATTGTCCATATAATAGACCCGCTTGAAGACTAACTCAAATTTCTCCCCCTTTGTCATCGAATGACCAAAAGGATCGAAAATGAGGACTAACGCCCCTGAAGAATTTCAAGTTGAAGAAGGAGCGCCAGCGTTGTTGGGGTCGGTTGTTGTAGTAGGGCCTGCCGCAGTGTCGTCCAAGTCTTCATTTTCATCAGTGTCGCACGATGAAGAATAGGAGCTGGCCACCAAGGAAGGAACTTTGACCTTCTTGTATTTCTTCGGAGGAGGTGCATACCAATCAAATTCTTCCTTGAGTCCCATTGTTGTCAGTTCTTCCGCACTGTAGACATTTGAAAGAACAACCCAGGTGCGTTTGAAGGTTTCATGGAGGTAGTAGTGGTTTTTCTTCACATCATTGTGTGAACAAAACTGACGCTCGACCCATTTATGATTGCGATCAACCTTCTGATGAAGACTGAGGAGTAACTCACGATCAGTCATCACCTTGGGTGTTGTGGCTTGAGGACTTTGCTTGACTGAGGTATTTGCGGCAGAGTCATGTGTGGCAGAGTCATCATTGGTGGAGTAGGATGTCTTTGCTATAAACCGTCCATCCAATGGACGAATGCCTTCATCGATCACAAAGCAGTAGCCTTGCCCTTGTCATCACCGAGGTAAATGTCCGCTTGAGGACTTCAATCGAGGCAAGTAGCTGCGGTGGTTCAAAGGTATCGACCTTGTAATTGAGTGAAGACCATTTCAAGATGAATCTCATTATCCAATGCGCATAAGGCTTCAGCTCAAATGGTGACATAGCAATGTTTGCTAGAGTCCTCATGAAGAAATCATGGAAGTTGACGGGAACGCCATGAATGATATTGAAAAGCATATTCTTCATGATGCCAACGACCTCTTCATCACTTGAGTCGTGGCCTTTGATAGGACTCATTGTCTTCGTCAGAATCCGATAGACAGTCCGAGGCACATACAATAATTCCTTGACGAGGAATTTGGTTCTTGGGGCCTGCCTTGGCTTCAATGGCTTCATCAGCACTTGCATATAGTGATTTGAAAGTTCAGGTTCGTTGTAGATACAACGAGCACCATCAAGAGGAGGACTGAGTGGTAGAGCACGAAGCAATTCAGTTCTTTGGTGCCTTGTAGTGAGTATTTTCGGACATCCGGTCTAATACCCATGAGTTCACGTCTTGACGTCTCCGTTGATGTGCATCGTTGCATAGAATTGAAGAATGAGTTCTTCATTCTAGTCACGTATATCGATCAGAAATTCGTAAGTCCCGCATCGTGAAGTACACCGAGGACCGGCTCGAAGCTCCGGCAGAGACTCCATGTCCACATGAGGAATATGTGCATGATCGAAGACTTTGTCTTTGTTGAAGAGCACCGAGGAATAGAAATTGGCTTGGTGGCAGTCCGTAAACGCCTCTTCCTTATGCGCAGCGTAATCATATGGATTGTAATCAAGAAGAATACATGCTCACCGAAGAAGTCTTCACCTTGAACTTTTGCTTTGTTGAGAAGGGATTCTTTGGCTTTGGCAAAGGAGTGTCGCTGAGTTGCATCACGACCTCTGGAATCGCAATATCAGTTCTTCAGTCGAGGAATTTCTTGTTCCTCAACAGGTGCATTCTGAGGATCAGCAGCAGCAGGTTCATCAGTGCTAGTGGCTGGAATTTCTTCATGGACAGATGAAGTGGGATGAGTTTCTTCAGAGCCCATTTGAATAGTTGGAGCAGGGGATTGAGGTATCTGTTGGATTGGGGTGAAGAGTGGAGAATTTGGATGCTGACTTTCCCAAAATTCATCGTTCATCACTGGCGTTGTGCTTCCAATATCCACATCTTCTTCAATTTCCTCAACACCGGCCTCTTCACCGTGAACCGAGGCATAGGCAAGGAAATGATTGGGGTTGAAGGGATTGCTTCCACTTCAATTTCTTCATCAATCTGCCCGACGAAGCAGCAGAATGATTTTCTTCATCAGATCCGCTTGGGATCACATAATCTTCATCAAAAGGAACAAGGTCCTTTGATGGAATTGAGGAAATTGGAACATCATCAATATGATTTTCAAAGGAGCTGGTCATTGGCTTCATTTTCTTCGCAGTCGAAGAATTTGATGCAGCAGATGCTTTCCGTTTCTTCACTGCAGCTCGTTCTGCAGCCTTGGTCTTCTTCACATCAGAGACAGATGGAAGAATTGGAGTTGGTGTTGGCGCAGGAGGAGCTGAGGAATCTGGTTGATTTTCCTCAGGCGCAACTGATGCATTGCCCTGTCTTGTTCAGCTTTCTTCAGCGCACCACTAGTGGATGCCCGGCAATTTCTTCGGGCGGAATGGGATCATCAGCCCCGAACTAGCATTTTCTTCAAAGAGCTCGAACTTCATCGGCGGTCTTGGCATGTTCTTCAGTCTGTGGGTGAGGCTCCAGCTTGAGGAATTTCATGTTGCGTTGGGGCTGCAACATTGGTGAATTTCTTCGTCAGTTGATTTAATCTGACTTTGGCTCCTTGCCAATCGGCATAATAAGCATCAAAGTTTTTGCCGAGGGCTTGATTTCATTCTCGACCTTGAGAAGTTCCTCGGTGTCATTCTCGACAACGCTTTTCTTCGTGAACTTCTCCTTTCTCGTATTGAGCTTTCTTGATCTCTCTTGCCTTTTCAAACTTCCATTTCTCTTCAAAGGATGAAATGGGTCAAGATATGACTTTGTCCAGGGTCGATGAAAATCTGGCATAGGAGTGTTTGGATCCTTGTGCCAGAGATCAATGTAATCGAGGATTTTCCTCGGATCCAACAGCAGTGGCACCGATGTGCCTTTGGCTCTAGCGGCCCTTTCTTGGCGGTTTCTGATGATTTCCGCAAGTTCATCATCATCAGCCTCATCATCTTCAGGTGGCTCTTGGAAGGCGACCTGTTTCTTCTTAGGACTAGGCCGAGGACCTCGTCCAGCTGTGGCCTTAGTCTTCAGCAAAGTCGGGCCAGATGAAGACTTTGGTGCAGCTGAGGAACTTGCTGAAACACCAGAGGCAATGGAGAAGCCTGCAGTCCTTTGGCACGTGGCCAGATGCACAGGTGCTAAGGACTTTGTAGGAACTGCTAAGGACTTGGGAGGAGCTGCTGAGAACTTTGAAGGAGCTGAGGATTTTGGAGGAGCAGGGGCAGCATGAGGAATTGGCCGTGAGGGCACAGTTGAGGAACTTGGCTGTGAGGGCACTGTTGGAGAAGCACTTGGCTTGTGTGCGGGCTTCTTTGCCATAGATTTTCTTGGCTTGACAGAGGCCTCAGGGGCAGCAGCAGTAGCAGAGTCCTCACTGAAATTCCTCACTGCCTCGTTGGCTTGTCTTGCCAACTTGGCTTGGCACTTGGCCCATTCTTCAGGGAAGTCCTCACCACGCTTGATGCTGGTGGGGTCAGCTTCTTGACTAGGTGCCAATGGAGCTCTTGGGCATGGAGGATTAAGTGCGAATTTCTTCATGTACTTTGGAGTTACATATCTGTACTCCCTCCATTCCCTTGCCCATCTCCGTTCAATCCTTTGAATGCGCACCTTGCGCTGATTTTTTTTTCTTTGCCGAACTCGGCTTCATCAGGTGTGCAATAATCAGCATATTTTTCCTCAGGGATTTCAAACGCGGTCATGACCTCAGGCCTCTTTCCTCCTTTCTGTGGCTTCTTTCCTTCTCGCCATATTCTTCACCGAGGAATTTGAACAAATGAATTTTCTCAAGAGGTATGCAACTTTTCTTCGAGGAACGCCGCAAATGAGTTAAGTTGATGAGAACCTAGTGATTCTGCAATGACATGAGTACCTGTGAACAGAGTATAGTTGCGAGGAATTTGGAGAGGTCATATGCGTTCTCAGAAGGTTTTTCAAAAAAGACAAAAGTTTTGAGGATTTTGACCAGATGAGCCTTGAAGAATTTCACTATGCGTTCTTTGTCTTAGGTTCCAGAGTTGTACAGATCGAGGATCCACACAATTGAGGAATCTTGAAGAAAATAATTGCTTAGAGAAACGAATCAAGAGCATATAACTAGTGAGGTGTTTGTGTGTGAGGATTTGAATAATAAAACACCTTTGAAGATTTTGTAGTGAAAAATTTGGATCAACGAGGGCAGTAAAAGTAACTTTTAATTACCCTAAATGAAGAACACGACGAACTGGGTGTTGTAGATGTGAAGCTCGTCTGTTCAGATCTTCCACGCCTAACTCGGCGGAGGAAGATGGCTACGGCGGCGACGGAGTGAAGATTTCTACAACCCGCTGAAAGTACGACGGGCGACGAGGTCGAGGCAGCGAAGCTCTTCCTCACCGTGACGATGGAGTAAGCGGCGGCGCTTAGGGTTTGAGGAGCTCGAGCGGGAGAGAGAGGTCGAGCGGAGTAAAAGAAGTGAGGATGAGGAGAGGGGTATATATAGAGGCAGTGAAAAAATGTTTGCCCGAAGATTTAGGACGAACATGCCCCTGACCATTCTCCTTTTCACGACATGTGTCACCCACGTACTGTGTAGTGGAGATAGTGTACGATCGTGGGTGAATAAAATAATGCATCATGGGATGCGGAACGGTTTGAGCGGCAAAACCGAAAGTTTGGATAAGATCAGTTTTAAAGTTCCGTTCGCAATTTCTTCAGCTGACAAGGACTCAGTTATTATTTTTAACGTTTTTAAAATAGAACGCAAATGATTATTTTGTGAATATTTTGGGTTGAGTATAGCATAGAGGGGGACGGGTCCGATCACATTCACTTAGCAGAAAAAGCGACTTGAAGAAATAGCCATAAGTGAATGCCGTAGAGGACATAAACCCATATATATATAGCTAATGAAGAAAAACGACGGAAACAAAGGAAGATTTTGAAAAGTTGAAGAATTTGAAAAATCAAGAATTTCAAAACTGAGGAAAAACTCAAATTGAAGATTTTCAACTTTGGTGGTGGCGTGACTCCATCAGATAAGAATGATGATTTCGCATACACCGCTGCATAATTGTCGAGGGTTCTCGAGAATCAAATTCTTCATTAATTTCTTCACACTTAGAGTGTTATTCTTCATGGATTGAAGAAAACGTTTCTTCATGTGTTGCACATCTAAGTCATCAATTTTGCATAAGTGTCGGATGTGTGTCCTTTTCAAAGAACATTCAAAGATTCTAAGATATTTAGCTCACACCGCAACTTGCTAAATCTCTTCTCATCCAAGGGCTTAGTGAAGATATCGGCTAGATGTTCTTCGCCTTCACATGCTCGATGGAGATGTCGCCCTTCAACACATGATCACGAAGAAAATGATGACGAATTTGAATGTGCTTTGTCTTCGAAGTGCTGAATCGGGTTGTGAGCAATCTTGATGGCACTCTCATTGTCACAAGAGAGAGGCACATTCTTCACGTTGATGCCGTAGTCCTTGAGAGTTTGCTTCATCCACGCAATTGAGCACAACATGAGCCAAGAAGCAATGTATTCAGCTTCCGCAGAGACAAAGGATACACAGTTTTGTTTCTTCGAGGACCAATGCACCAAAAGATCGTCCGAGGAAATGACAAGTACCAGATGTTGACTTATGGTCCACACGATCACCAAAGATAGTCGAGTCGTAATATCCAATGAGATCAAAAGTAGAGCCCTTGGGATACCATAATCCTAGTGTTGGTGTGTGAGCTAGATATCGAAGAATATGCTTCACAGCCTTATGGTGTGATTCCTTCGTGTAGCTTGAAATCGGGCACACATGCAAACACTAAGCATTATTTCTGGCCTAGATGCACATAAGTACAATAGAGAACCAATCATGGAGCGGTATACCTTGTGATCAAGTCAATACCATTTTCATCGAAGGCATAGATGGCCATTTGTGGGCATAGGAATTTTGACACCTTTGCAATCTTGCATGCCGAATTTCTTCAGGACATCTTTGAGGTATTTCTCCGATATATGAATATGCCATTGTGTTGTTGATTTAATTTGAAGACCTAAGAAGAATTTCAACTCTCCCATCATAGACATTTGATATTCTTCACTCATCATATAGGCAAATTCATACTATAACGTTGGTCAAGACAGCCAAAGATAATATCATCAACATATATTTGGCACACAAACAGTTCACCATCATATGATTTAGTAAAGAGAGTAGGGTCGATCGAACCGGGTGTGAAGCCATTCTTCACGAAGAATTCCTTCAATGTATCATACCACACCCGTGGGGCTTGTTTGAGACCATAGAGGGCCTTGTTGAGTCTGAAGACTTTGTCGGGATTCTTTGGATCTTCAAAACCTGGGCGTTGAGCAACATATACTTCTTCCTCAAGCTTACCATTGAGGAATGCACTTTTCACATCCATGATATAAAGTGATATTGTGATGGTTAGCATAGGCGAGTAATATGCGAATAGACTCAAGTCTAGCAACAGGTGCAAAAGTTTCATCGAAATCAATTCCTTCAACCTGTGTGTAGCCTTGAGCTACAAGTCGTGCCTTGTTCCTCACCACAAGGCCATTTTCATCTTGCTTGTTGCGGTAGATCCACTTTGTGCCAATGATATTATGCTTGCGAGGATCTGGACGTTTGACCGGTTCCCCTGCACATTGTTGAGCTTGAACTGATGTAATTTTTCTTGCATGGCCTGAATCCACTCGGGCTCCGTAAATGCTTCATCTACCTTAGTGGGCTCTGTGATAGAGACAAAAGCAAAGTGCCCACAAAAGTTAGATAACTGTGAAGCTTTTCAGCGTGTGAGAGGACCTGGCGCTTCAATGTCATCAATGATCTTGTCAACTTGCACTTCTTTTGCAACGCGAGGATGAGCTGGTTGTCGTCGAGGAATTTGATCATTTTCCTCAGCACCATTGTCTTCCGTGATTATCTTCAAATTTGCATCACTCGGACGTTCTTCACAGACAGAATGAATTCTTTAGCAGATTCTTCAAGAGGAATGACATCCTCGGTTGCCTTGAACTTGATAGATTCCTCGGTGCTGGTTCATCTAACATGTAGGTAGGTGCTCTCTTTGCGAGCCATTAGTTTCATCAAACCGCACATCTACAAAGGTCAACAATCTTGTGAAGAGCGATGTTGAAGACTCAGAGGTGTGCGTAGTCCTTTTCGTAACCAAGCATAAAACCTTCATGTGCTTTCGTGCAAATTTAGAATTGTGATGAGGATCTCTAATCCAGCATTTAGCACCGAAGACTTTGAAATAACTTACATTGGGTTTCTTGTCGCTGAGGAGTTCATAGGCGTCTTCTTGAAGAATTTGTGAAGATATACTGTTGATGATGTGGCACGCAAAGATTCAATTGCATCAATCCAAAACGACTAGGCGTTTTGTATTCATCAAGCATAGTGCGAGCCATCTCAACAAGAGTTCTGTTTTTGCGCCCACGACGCCCATTTCTTTGAGGAGTATAGGGAGCAGATAACTCATGAGTAATACCAAGTTCATCAAGATAGGCATCAAGACCGAATTCTTGAACTCAGTTCCATTGTCACTCCGATGTGTCTGATCTTCACACCAAAGTTAGTTGAAGCCCTCGAGGAAAATCTTTTGAAGACTTCCTGCACTTCATTTTTGTAAGTAACAATGTGTACCCATGTGTAACGAGAGTAATCATCAACAATAACAAAGCCATATAGAGCATCATTAGTGACAGCTGAGTAATGATTAGGACCAAAGAGGTCCATGTGAAGCAATTCAAAGGGACGAGTAGTGGTCATGATAGTCTTCGCTGGATGCTTGGCCTTGGTCATTTTTCCAGCTTCACAGGCTCCACACAAGTGATCCTTGAGGAATTTGACATTCTCAATGCCAATGACATGCTTCTTCTTTGCAAGCGCAGTGCAAATTCCTCATGCCTGCGTGACCAAGTCGCCGATGCCATAGCCAGCCTTTTCCTCAAGCTTTTGCAAGTAGACACACGGCTGGTTGTGGTCCTGTAGAGAAGTCAACAATATACAAGTCTCCTCTCCTAAAGCCTTCGAAGACTTTGGAATTGTCAGCTTCCATAATCACAACACAACGATACTTGCCAAAGATAACAACCATATCAAGATCACAAAGCATTGAGATTGACATGAGGTTGTATCCTAAGGACTCAACAAGCATGACTTTGTCCATGTGTATGTCCTTAGAGATCGCAACCTTACCAAGACCCAATACTGCACTTTTGCCTTTGTCAAGAAGATGATATGCTTTAGATGTGACGATGATAAGGGAGCATCCATCAATAGATTCTTGTCACCACCATGTGATTTGTACATCCACTATCGAGAACCCACTCGGTGGTTTTGGGTTGATCATCCTGCAGATGAATTAGTGCAACTTACGATCTCATATACTTCATCGCTGAAGAATATGATATCAAGTTCATCGATGAATTTCATCGACAAAGATAATGTATAAGCAAGATGAGGACGTGTGAAATGAAAGTTCATTTCATCATGATTAGCCTCACCCTTTCGTGCATTTCTCTGTGCCCCCAAAGAAATTCTTCAGACGCTTAAAGCACCTCCGAGACCTGACCTGCAGAAGAGGTTAGTTCCTTTTCTTCACCACCCACATCTGAAGGGGTGGCAAAGAGTTCATCACTCTGCAAGCACCATATGAGAATGGTGGCATACAGGCCAAACCATTTCGTTTCACATAAGAGGGGTTAGGGTAAGCATATGAATAAGCAGAGAAATTCTTCGAGGACTTATGAACATATTGGTTTGAAGAATAATGCACATATTCGTAGCCCTTAGCTCTACCCTCGCTAAACAGAGTTGTTAGCACGATGATAATCATATGAGGACTTTGATCCTTTTGAGGAATTTGATCCACGTGAGGAATTTGGTCCGTATGAGGACTTGCATCCATATGAAGAATTTGGTCCATATGAAGAGTTTGATCTGGGGTTCCTATTCTTCACGTGTGGTGTCATGAGGACATTCACCAAGACTTTCAAGGAACTTCTTGGGAACCCAGATTTTCTTCATAGGGGAACCGTTCTCAGCTTAGTGCCAACATATCTAGCAAATACTTCACCATCCTGATTTTTGAACAATTTATAGTTGAGTCAAATGACTCATCGGAAGAATGAGGAGATTCAGATGTAAAGCCAGATAAGTTAGATGGATCAATCGAGGTCCCTTTGCAAAGAACCCATGAGGTTTTGGGATACCGCTCGCTTCCAATATGTTCCATCAACATTGAGTTTCCTCTCAAAGGCAATACCCTCTTTCCTAGGGTTCCTATTGAGGATCTGCTTTTAAGCACATCACAAAGAGTCTGATGCCCTTTGAGGCTTTTGTACATGCCTCATCATGTACAATTCCTTCAAAGCCCTGCATCGTCAGGATACTAGCAATGTCCTCGATGAGGAATTAGTGATAGCAAGAGGCAGGTGAAGAATTTGTAACAGTTGAAGCATTTGAACATTCAGGTGAAGAATTAGCAGATTCATGTTCAATGCACTTTAGGCATGGAGGAACAAATTCTTCCTGAGAAGCGCTGATTTGTTGAGCAAGTAATGAATCGCGCTCCTTCTGAAGATCTTCATAACTCACTCTTAGCTTCTCAAGATCTTGCTTTCTTCAAGAAATTCATAAGAAAGTTTCTCATGATCGCATAAGAGAGTGTTATGATGACCTTGAAGGTTGTCAAACCTAGATCAAGTCTCTCAAGATTTTCAAATGTGGCTTTAGTGCGATCCATTTCTTCACCTAACATATCATCACTCTTATCTAGCATGTTTTGAACCTTTTCAAAAGCCCTTTGTTGTTTTACACAATCTTACCAAGTTTTGAGTAATCGGGCTTTAGACCTTCATCGATTCATTTTCACTAGATCCAGAGGAGGTATATTTGAGTACCTTGGCACCCTTTGCCATGAAGCAATAGGTGGGAGCGTAGTCATCACTATCTTCGCCGACTTTGTTGGTGAGGTCATTTTCTTCAGAGTTGAAGATGGACTTGCCGACGAAAGCAGTAGCGAGAGCTAGACTCGCCACACCAGACTCAGATTCTTCTGAAGCCTCCTCTTCCTCATGTTCCTCAGATTCAGCTTCAGAGTCCATTTCCTTGCCAATGAATGCCCGAGCCTTTTTGGAGCTGCTTTTCTTGTGAGAAGAGGGCTTTGAGGATTTTGATGATGAAGATTTCGACGATTTCTTCTTCTTCTTAGCGTCATCAGAACTGTAATCCTTGTGTTTCTTCTTCTTCAATTCCTTTTCCCATCGAGGACAATCTTGGATGTAGTGACCAGGTTTCTTGCATTTGTGGCAAAGTCTTCTCTTATAGTCATCGGATGAGGAATCACCGCTTCTTGAGGATTTTCCAAAGCGACCACGCCTAGAGAACTTCGAATTTCTTCACGAGCTAGCTCCTGGCCTAATTCTTTAGGATCTCCAAGGCTACTACCGTAGTCTTCACACTCAGATTCGCATACAGCCTTGGCCTTCGTGGCACGTGTTTTTCCATAGCCGTAACCATAGAGATCTCTCTTTTCAAAGAACCGAACTCATGAGTATTTAGCCTCTCGAGGATATCACCGGATCAAGTGACTTGTAGTCAAGACGCTCTTGTATCATCGATTGCAGTATCAAATGAGGAATCAAGCGATCTCAACAATTTCTTCACCACCTCATGGTCGGTGATGTCAAGGCACCAAGCGCTTGAAGCTCATTTGAGATGTCAGTGAGGCGATCGAAGGTTTGTTGAACATTTTCATTGTCGAGTCTTTTGAAGCGGTTGAAGAGATTGCGAAGAACATCAACTCGAGAGTCACGCTGAGTTGAGACACCTTCATTTACTTTGGACAGCCTGTCCCAGATGAGCTTGGCAGTTTCCAAAGCACTAACTCTTCCATATTGTCCTTTGCTCAGATGGCCACATATGATATTCTTCACTTGAGAATCGAGTTGTTTGAATATCTTCACATCGGCAACATTCAGAGAAGGTGTTACTGAGGGAACACCATTTTCCACAACATACCAGAGATCGTTGTCAATTGCCTCAAGATGCATTCGCATCTTGTTCTTCCAAAGAGGGTAGTCCGTCCCATCAAAGGTAGGACACCTCACGAGACCTTGATCATACCTGCGGTCGACATAACTAAAACTCCGGTGGTTAAACAAAATCACACGTAACAAGGAGTACCTTGCTCGATACCAATTGAAAGTGCGTTATATCGACTAGAGGGGGGTGAATAGGCGATTTTTATGAATTCTTCACCGAGGAATTTGCCGGTGAGGAAATTCCTTAGCGAAGAACTACTTGCAATGAATAAGTACTCGTAAGTAAGCATAATGTATCGCGGGCATGGTCATCATGATGAAATGAAGACAAACAAAGAGTACAGAAAGCGTAAACACAGGATAGCACAAGAAGAAGACACACAGACTGAAGAAAATGAACTGAGGAAATTGAGAAAGTCTTCAGTTAAAGTCTTCAAACACAGATATGAACAAACACTCAACACAATAATGAGGAAATGAAAGGGTTGAGGAAATAGAACCAGTTAGCTTGGTGAAGACAATGATTTGGTAGACCAGTTCCAACTGCTGTCTCAGTTGTACGTCTGGTTGGAGCGGCTGAGTATTTAAACTCGAGGACACACAGTCCCGGACACCCTGGGCCGAAAGCACGCAGCTCAGGACACCAAGTCCTCACCGTATTCTCCTTGAACTAAGGTCACACAGACCTCGTCCAATCACTCGTGGTAAGTCTTCAGGCGACTTCCAAACCTTCACAGACTTGGTCACTCGGCGATCCACAATTCCTCTTGGATGCTCTAGACCATGACGCCTAACCGTCTGGAAGAAGCACAGTCTTCAAAGGTAATAAGCGTCGGATCCACGCAGGATCAATCTCTTCAAAGTGATGCTCAATCACTTTGGGTTTGTAGGGATTGGTTTTGATTTTTCCTCACTCGATGATTTTCGCTCAAAGTCCTCGGAGGATGGGTTGCTCTCAAATGACAAGTGTCAAGTTTCTCTCGGGCAGCCAACCAGCTAGTGGTTGTAGGGGCGCCTATTTATAGCCTAGGGAGCAGCCCGACATGATAAGACGTAAATGCCCTTCAATGATATGACCGTTAGGTGGATAAGATATTTTGGGACAGTCAAGCCAAGAAGATAAAGAACGGTCGGAAATTTGAATATCAAATTCCTCGTACTATCATGTTCCTCACTGTAGGCAATCCACCATGGCGAATTCCTAACTCCTCGGTCAGAACAAATTCCTCAAATACCGTAAGAACTTTGTCTCTGCCATCAAGAAATTGACTGAATCGTATGAGATTTCCAAAGGCTTCACTCGAAGGGATTGGTAGGTGTAGGATTTTGAGTTGAGCATCACATGGAAATTTTTCCTTAGTATTTCCTCGAACCCCTTTAACAGTACGGTGTTTCCTATGACTCAAGAAAGAGAAAAATGAAACTACGAAAACAAAAGTCTTCACGCTTCATGTTCCTCGAATGAATACCAAGTCTTCAAGGTCACACCAATTTCTTCACTTTCAAAGTCTTCAGAAAGTCTTCAAAATATCAAAGTCTTCAACAAGAACTTCATTTTTAGGGTCGACTTTCTCTGTAAATATCAAACTCCTCATAGACTTATAGACCTGTGTACACTCACAAACACATTATTTTCTTAACCTATAAGTCTTCAATACACCAAAATCACTAAGGGGCACTAGATGCACTTACACTATATTTGCACTGGTGGCGAACTTTGATGCCCACCGACTATAGTTAACATGGGCCTCCTACGGGCCGTAGAAACAATGGGCCTTCTAAGGGCCGTAGAAACAATGGGCCTTCTATGTGGCGTAGAAACAATGGGCCTTATACGGGCCGTAAACACAATGTGCCTTCTATGGGTCATATCATCAATGGGCCTTCTACGGGCCATATGATCGATTGGCCAAACATGGGCCAATAACATACCACATTATGGCCGTAAATGGGCTAGAGTTGAAATCGTCCGTTCATGGGCCGACCATAACGGGCCATCCTTAATTGGCCGCATTTTGATGACGCTATGAAAACGGCCCAACGACATCTGCCACAAACGGGCCGACCAGAACCACGGCTGAATTTGGCCCACAAGCGTAAAAATGACAGTAACGGGTCGTAAGTAAATGAATGTGGAAATGAGCCCAAGAATAAATGGGCCCCGAGAAGGCCAAAAGATAACATGGGCTGGAAACGGCCCAACGAAATAATGGGTCGTTAATGGGTATAAAGTGATACACTGTTCATTACGGGCCGCCCATCACGTCGTTAATGGATATAAAGTGATACCTTTATTCATTACAGCCGCCTTTACCACGGGCTGTTAATGGGTCGAGAGTAATAAGGGCCTCATATGGGCCGAAAGACGTCATGGGCCATACATGGGCCGGAAGTTAAAACGGGCTGGAATTATATTGGACGGCCTAGATGACGCTACTGGGCCTAATTCGGATAGGCCGTAAACGGGCCCTGGGTTAGCGGCTGTAAATGGGCTATATGCTAACGTGCCATTAACAAAGCTTGCCATGGGCGCCCGCCACCTGACCAAGTCAAATGGGCCGACCTTTTCACGAGAATGGGCCTCTGTTGGGCGTGCCACGCCTCGACGTATCTAGGCGCTTTGGGTCCAATGAGTGGATGACATTCGTCCCAACGGTGAGCCGACACGTGTTTCCTCCACCAAAGATGATTTTACCCGAGGAAAATCCCCATTGGTCGGGTCAAGAACGGGTTATCGGATCCAAAACCGACCCGATAGATTAACAAATGCTCCATTACGGTGGATGCCACGTGTCGGTCACCCTTGACGAAAAGCACTTCGTGACGCGATTTATCGTCATGGAAGTGGACACTTCCGTGATGATAATTTTGGTAATGTCATGGAACACTTCTACGACAAAGACAGTATGACTATCTTGATTCTCATCATAAAATCGCCATGGATGTACATGCATGATGTAAAACGCGACTCCATCGTGACAAACACGTATCATCACGGAAGTGTATTTTTTGTAGTGTATGAGGGAAAGGATGGTGTTTGAATTGCTAGAACATTAACTTATAGTGAACATGCAACTAGTACATGAGTGTCGTGTTTAAATTTGGAATTATTCCAGGTTCGTCTGGCATTTTTATGCATTAATTGAGTTTCCGGGCATTTAATGTGCATAATTCAAATTTGAACTACAAGCACATGCTCCAATGCACCAAAGTTTGCTAAAAAATCACATGTGTGTCTTGGTGAATTTATAGGTCCCATGCAAGAAATGGGAATAAAATTCAAACATCTGGGTGTCGTGGCTCAAATTTTAATGATTGAGAAACTTGGTTTTTAATTCTTGTAAATCCAAAACACGACTGAAAATCATGAAACTTGGCATGGTATCATGACATGGCACCAACATGTCAGTAGTAATTTTTTGGCGAATTGGGACAAGCTTAGGTGTAAGCTTCTTGCAAACCGAGCTTCCCTCAAGATGGCTCTGGTTCCGAGAGGGAACGTGTCACCTCCGTGTGCTAAACGACATACGACAATCGCCTTCTCCCGCCTTTAATTTTTTTTCACGCATGATTAGACCAAATAGAAGTATCGTGCTAAATTTTGGAATTATTCCGTGTTCGTTTGGCCTTTTTATACATTAATTGAGTTTCGGGCATTTAATGTGCATAATTCAAATTTGAACTACAAGCACATGCTCCAAAGGCACCAAAGTTGTTTGAAAAATCACATGTGTGTCCTTGGGTGAATTTCTAGGTCCCATGCAAGAGATGGGAGTGAAATTCAAACATCTGGCGTCGTCGCTTCGTAGGAAAGATTGAGAAACTTGGTTTTTAATTCCTCAGAATCCAAAACACGCCTAAAAATCATGAAACTTGGCATGGTCTCATGACATGGCACGAACATGTTGTGGTAATTTTTTGGCGAATTGGGACAAGCTTTGGTGTAAGCTTCTTGCAAACCGAGCTTCCTCAAGAAGGCTCGTGGTTCCGAGAGGGAACGTGTCACCTCCGTGGTGCTAAACGACATGCGCATAATCGCCTTTCTCCCGCCTTAATTTTTTTTGCACATCCAGATTTGACCAAATAGAAGTACCGTGCTAAATTTTGGAGTTATTCCAGGCTCGTTTTGCCTTTTATATACATTAATTGAGTTTCTAGGCATTTAATGTGCATAATTCAAATTTGTACTACAAGCACATGCTCCAGTGCACCAAAGTTGTTTGAAAAATCACATGTGTGTCCTTGGGTGAATTTGTAGGTCCCATGCAGGTGATGGGAGTGAAATTCAAACATCTGGGCGTCGTGGCTCAGCCGGAAAGATTGAGAAACTTGATTTTTTAATTCCTGTAATTCCAAAACACGCCTGAAAATCATGAGACTTGGCATGTTGTCATGACATGGCACCAACATGTTGCGGTAATTTTTTTGGCGAATTGGGACAAGCTTTGGTGTAAGCTTCTTGCAAACCGGAGCTTCCCTCAAGAAGGCTCGTGGTTCCGAGAGGGAATGTGTCACCTCCGTGTGCGAAACGACATACGTACACGGCCTTCTCCCGCCTTATTTTTTACACAGCTCGATTAGACCAAATAGTAGTACCGTTCTAAATTTTGGAATTATTCCGGGCTCGTTTCGCCTTTTTTATACATTAATTGAGTTTCTAGGCATTCAATGTGCATAATTCAAAGTTGAACTACAAGCACATGCTCCATGCACCAAAGTTGTTTGAAAAATCACATGTGTGTCCTTGGGTGAATTTCTAGCTCCCATGCAAGAGATGGGAGTGAAATTCAAACATATGGGCGTCGTGTCTCAGCCGGAAAGATTGAGAAACTTGGTTTTTTAATTCTTGTAATTCCAAAACACGCCTGAAAATCATGAAACTTGGCATGATGTCATGACATGGCACAAACATGCTGCGGTAATATTTTTGGCCGAATTGGGACAAGCTTTCGTGTAAGCTTCTAGTGAACCGGAGCATCCCTCAAGAAGGCTCATGGTTCCGAGAGGGAACGTGTCACCTCCATGTGTGAAACGGCATACGTACACTGCCTTCTCCCACCTTATTTTTTTACAGAGCCAGATTAGACCAAATAGAAGTAACGTGCTAAATTTTGGAATTATTCCGGGCTTGTTTCTGCCTGTTTATACATTAATTGAGTTTCTGGGCATTTAATGTGCATAATTCAAATTTGAACTACAAGCACATGCTCCAGTGCACCAAAGTTGTTTGAAAAATCACACGTGTGTCCTTGGGTGAATTTCTAGGTCCCATGCAAGAGATGGGAGTGAAATTGAAACATCTGGGCGTCGTGGCTCGGCCGGAAATATTGAGAAACTTGGTTTTTTAATTCCTGTAATTCCAAAATACGCCTGAAATCATGAAACTTGGCATGGTGTCATGACATGGCACCAACATGCCGCGGTAATATTTTTGGCCGAATTGGGACAAGCTTTGGTGTAAGCTTCTTGCAAACCGGAGCTTCCCTCAAGAAGGCTCGTGGTTCCGAGAGGGAACGTGTCACCTCCGTGTGCGAAACGATATATGTACACTGCCTTCTCCCGCCTCAATTTTTTACACAGCCAGATTAGACCAAATAGAAGTACCGTGCTAAATTTTGGAATTATTCCGGGTTCGTTTGGCCTTTTTTATACATTAATTGAGTTTCTGGGCATTTAATGTGCATAATTCAAATTTGAACCACAAGCACATGCTCCAGTGCACCAAAGTTGTTTGAAAAATCACATGTGTGTCCTTGGGTGAATTTCTAGGTCCCATGCAAGAGATGGGAGTGAAATTCAAACATCTGGGTTTCGTGGCCCGACCGGAAAGATTGAGAAACTTGGTTTTTTAATTCCTGTAATTCCAAAACACGCGTGAAAATCAAGAAACTTGGCATGGTGTGATGACATGGCACTAACATGCTGTGGTAATTTTTCTGTCCGACGGTAAAGGCCCACATTAACAAATAACAAAGTCATTTTGGAACAAGTGCTGTCACGTTACAAATCGGAAACACAAGTATTATTGAAACCATGGGTGTTCCACTTACCAATTACGTGCGGCCACGCGTGCGATCAGACCCCTGCGCGCGCTCATCAGGAGGAGAGCCCTTTGACCGCTACCCGCCGCGTACCTCCCTCCCAACCTCTCAATTAATGGCGCCCGAGCACCTGTTCTACGGCGTGGCTATATGTCTCACTGGACTGAGATTTAAGAGAGAAAAATGAAAATCTGAAAAGAAAGTTTTGCACGGATTTTGATGTAAGATCCGACGGACCTATATAGCATCGACTGCGACTTATAGCAAGCATGATGTGAAGAAAATATGCCCTAGAGGCAATAATAAAGTTGTTATTTATATTTCCTTATATCATGATAAATGTTTATTATTTATGCTAGAATTGTATTAACCGGAAACTTAGTACATGTGTGAATGTACAGACAAACAGTATGCCTCTACTTGACTAGCTCGTTGAATCAAAGATGGTTAAGTTTCCTAGCCATAGACATGAGTTGTCATTTGATTAACGGGATCACATCATTAGAGAATGATGTGATTGACTTGACCCATTCCGTTAGCTTAGCATACGATCGTTTAGTATATTGTTATTACTTTCTTCATGACTTCTACATGTTCCTATGACTATGATATTATGGAACTCCCGAGTATCGGAGGAACACTTTGTGTGCTACCAAACATCACAACGTAACTGGGTGATTATAAAGGTGCTCTATAGGTGTCTCCGATGGTACTTGTTGAGTTGGCATAGATCGAGATTAGGATTTGTCACTCCGATTTTCGGAGAGGTATCTCTGGGCCCTCTCGGTAATGCACATCACTATAAACCTTGCAAGCAATGTAACTAATGAGTTAGTTGCGGGATGATGTATTACGGAACGAGTAAAGAGACATGCCGGTAACGAGATTGAACTAGGTATTGAGATACCGACGATCGAATCTCGGGCAAGTAACATACTGATAGAGGCAAAGGTGTCCCGTCTTTCGATGAGATGTTGGTTTTCGCTTTGGAGGAAGTCGACTTTGACGATCCGACTACGAACGTGCGAGGACGTCGCGCCTTAGCAATCGCTAAACCAACTCCGAGAGGTTATTGACCACGCCGGAGCACGATCAACTCGACCACGAGGGTGCATTTCCTGCGAGCAAACGAAGAACAAGCAAGAAACTGAGATTGCAATCTGGATATTGCGAATATAAGATGAAAGCTTTATTGATCAAGGTGGGGTTACATGGGCCTTTGTGCAGTCGTTGAACACAAAGCGAAATGCAGCGAAGTTGCAGCTATGGCGAACTTTTAATCTAAACAAAACCCAAAGTCTAAACGACGCCCTAAGGGCTGTATATATGGAGGAAGAGGAGGAATTTCGTGGCCCTTGAGGGAGGGGTCCGAAACCATCCCTAACTCTTGTTTCCCCACACATACGGACTCTAAAAACAGCCTATACTTAAGTATTTCGAAATTACATGGGCCTGGCCCAATAATAAGGTGACGCAGCACCTAGAATAGCCTATGGACGAATATTATGAAGTGGCATCTTGTATATTTCGTCCAAGGCTTCATGCACCCATTATGGTGGCTTCAAAGTAAATCATCACTTGTAACTCCGTTCTTGTTCTCTTCGCATGGCATTATCTCCATGCTTGTTCTTGCTCAATGTCCATCCTTCTCCAAGCTAGGGCCTTCATTTGTAAGCAAAACAAATGTATCCAATTTAAGGCAGCATCATATTCTCATGAACATTAGAATCATTACCAAGAAAGCGAAAGTACTGATAATTTAATTGGCGTGAGCAGCTCTAGTAATTGGTCCAAAGATATGTAGCAAGAATCGCGATGAGGACATCAATACCATTGTTACACCCACAGCCCTCATCGCTACATATAATCGGACCAATTACTAGAGCTCACAAGACGCCAATTAAATTATCGTGTACTTTCGCTTGGCAATGATTCTAATGTTCATGAGAATATGATGTCGCCTAAATTGGATACATTTGTTTTGCTTACAAATGAAGGCCCTAGCTTGGAGAAGGATGGACATTGAGCAAGAACAAGCATGGAGATAATGCCATGCAAGGGGAACAAGAACGGAGTTACAAGTGATGATTTCAGGACTTTGAAGCCACCATAATGGGTGCATGAAGCCTTGGACGAAATATACAAGATGCCACTTCATAATATTCATTCCATAGGCTATTCTAGGTGTCAAGGCACCTTATTATTGGGCCAGCCCATGTAATTTCGAAATACTTAAGTATAGGCTGTTTTTAGAGTCCGTATGTGGGAAAACAAGAGTTAGGGATGGTTTCGGACCCTCCCTCAAGGGCCACGAAATTCCTCCTCTTCCTCCATATATACAGCCCTTAGGGCGTTGTTTAGACTTTGGGTTTTGTTTAGATTAAAAGTTCGCCATAGCTGCAACTTCGCTGCATTTCGCTTGTGTTCAACAACCGCATAAAGGCGCCACAGTAACCCCACCTTGATCAATAAAGCTTTCATCTTATATTCGCAATATCCAGATTGCAATCTCAGCTTGCTTGTTCTTCGCTTGCTCACAGGAAATGCACCGTGGTCGTTGATCGTGTCTGCGTGGTCAATAACCTCTAGGAGTTGGTTTAGCGATTGTTAAGGCGCGACGTCTCGCATCGCTCAGAGTCGGATCGTCAAAGTCGACTTCCTCCAAAGCGAAACCAACATCTCATCGAAGACGGACACCTTTGCCTCTATCAAGTGGTATCAGATTTCCAGGTTGCTCAGTGCGATTTTACAGTTTTTAGTAGTTTAAATCGAGTCTGTTCTTCATACCTACAGTCCACAAAAAAGCCAGAAAAAAATAGGGTTATTTCATCATATCCGAACCAATCTGAGCCTTTGCATAATCTTTTTAGGTTTTTTGCTTTGTTGAATTTGCGGTTGCAACGTCGTGTCAAGTTGCTGGTCTTAGAGTCTAGTCTTTTAGAGTTTCGAAGTTACTTCATAAGTTGTCACGCCGCCACCGCACCATCATCATCACCCCGCCACCTACCATCACCGCTCCAATCCATATCCATATACCACCACCAATCCGTGTCCATATACCACCACCGATCCATATCCATATACTACCACCGCTACCACCACCGCTGCCATATACCACCACCATATATCCACCACCAATCCGAGTTCCTCTCATATTAGGTTTGTTTTCGAGATCCATCTAGTTTCCGATTCGTGTTTCCTTGCCGGAGTAGGTTTCGGAAAAAAAAAAAAAGAGTCCGGAAACCACCCTCCGTTTAGGCCCAAAATTTTCCGAAAACGCACTTGTCGAAAAATTTTCTGGCTATCCTGTTTTTAAGTGTTTCTAAGTGTATTGAGACAGTCGCCGTTATAGAAAGTTTTTTTTGACCCGTTTCCAGTTTTTGGGTCCGGGCAGTCGAAAAAAAAAAAATTGGTCGAAATTTTTTTTCGTGCCCATCCTGTCAGTTTGACCTCGGAAGAGTTTTGAGACACTCGCCATTATAAATGTTCCAAATGTTACACCCTTTGTATGTAGTAAGGATGTGGATGTGGTCTTGTGGTGAGAGAAAGCTTCTCCACCATATCCATGCTAGCCAAGTTGTTGCAGCTCCCTCCATCTATGATGACGCGAATAGAACGTTCCTTCACAACTCCCTTTGTATGGAACAAGTTATGTCTCTGATTTTGCTCAGCTTGTGTAACCTCGCACACTCAAAACACGTTGAGCAACTAAACATTCATAATTGCCAAAGATCTCTCAAAGAGCTATGTATTGCGTGTCATGATCGTAATCATCTCCACCGTGTTCTTCATGTGTAATAAGAGCCAAAGTCTCTTCATCATAGTCACTAGCGGACTCATACCCACCATCCTCGTGAGCAATCATCACACGCTGAGATTGGCATTCTCTCAAAAATGTCCTCTTCCCTTACAACGACGACAAATAATATCACTTGTGTGCCCTGCTGACGCCATGGAAGAAGAAGAGCTCGTAGGCCCAAAGCAGTGTGCTCTTGGCGTATAGTGGTGGTTGTGCCTGCTTTCTTGTATCACGGTTGGAGGTGGCAGCCCGGAGGTGCCGTGTAGTAGAACGTGTGGAAGTAGATGATGCACGTGGTGTCCATGATGAAGGTCGACCTGCAGAAAAGTTAGTTCGGCTACCAACGCACGATCCTCAAGACTTCACGTTCAGCTTTACAAGCAAGATGGAATAATCGAGTGATATTATTATAATCCTTGTAGTCTAGAATGGTCTCAATCTCTCTATTTAATCCACCCGTAAAACGTGCAAGCATAGCTTCATTCTCCTCAACAATACCACATCTAATCAAGCCGCTTTGTAATTCCCGATAATATTCTTCTACCGAATTTTTTCCTTGTCTTAAGCGCTGCAATTTTTGAAGTAATTCACGTTGATAATATGGTGGAACCCAACGAGTACGCATAGCAGTTTTCAAAGCAGCCCAAGTAGTGGAACAGATATAATCTACAATGTTCGCACCACCAAACACATGCAAAGCTAGTGAAAGCACAAACAGCAGCAGGAACACGTCTCTCCTCGTGATATTGTAAACATGTAAATCGTTGTTCGCTTTCTAACTCCCAAGTAAGATATATATCGTGAACATATCTACCCTCAAATGGTGGAATATTCAATTTCAGTTTAGGGAGATGGTCATGATCTCGCACCAAGGGGAGCCCGAACATTGCCATTATTTGCATGTGGACGACCTGGTGGTTGTGGTGCTGGTGGTTGCACGTAGTAATCGATGTTGATCAACCTCATCCTCGTAATCTCTCACATAATCATCCTCCCCACCGCGAAAGCAGGAGCCACAAGTATCAACAAAGCAGCACCAAAGAGCTTGGCCAGTGAAGAGGGACACGGAAGCTTCATGAGGGCTGTTTCACATGTGGAGGTAGTCCTTGTTGTTGTAGTAGAGGTGCGTTAGGTGCCGCCGGTGGTGGTGGTGGTAGACGCCATGAGCAATTCATTAAACTTGGTATCGAGCTTTGTTTCAACGCCTTCTCAATGCCATCTATCTTCTCCATGGCCTCTTCAAATCTATTTAGCACATCGTCCACCGCCCACTCATCATTTGTTGAAACTTATCATGTAGCGCTTTGTTTGTCATGTTCTCCCGATCCTCGGTCTAAATGGCTTGTGATCCTGCCATGGTTAGCAGCAATAGAAACACACAAGAATATGATTCGACAGCACTACTAGGAAGTGGTGGTGGTTGTGTGGTGGACAATACCACAAATCCGTCAAGCAAATCTCAAATTCTTACCAGTTCTTACCTAGAAAGAAGCGGTGACCGCCACCGATGTAGTCAAAACTCTCAAAGCTTGGATAGAGCGATTACCGTGGAGAGTCAAACGCATACGATGTAGATGTATGTGGAGCTGGGAAGGCTTATAATATGGTAGCAAAAAAGGGTCAGCAATAATCACTTCAGAGATGCAAAGTTGAATAAACGCTCAACGACGGTACTATGCTGGTCCTAGGCTAGACCGTGCTAGAGACGCGAGCCTAGAACACTAACAAAATCACGGCGCTGCACGGAAACAACGGAAAAGCACACTCTGGAAAAAAATTTTTTCGCTCTTTTTTTTTTTTGCGCTGCTTTTTTTTTTGCGCTGCTCTTTTTTTTTGTTTGCGAAAAATCACTATAATGGCGAGTGTCTCAAAACTCTTCCTGTGTCAAACCGACAGGATGGGCACGAAAATTTTTCGACTAAATTTTTTTTTTTTCGAACGCCGGACCCAAAAACTGAAACGGGTCAAAAAACTTTCTATAATGGCGATCGCCTCAATACGCTTAGAAACACTTAAAACAGGATAGCCGTAAAATTTTCGACAAGTGCGTTTTGAAAATTTTGGGCCTAAACGGAGGGTGGTTTCAGACTCTTTTTTTTCCGAAACCTACTCCGCAAGGAAACACGAATCGGAAACTAGATGGATCTCGAAAACAAACCTAATATGAGAAGAACTCGGATTGGTGGTGGATATATGGTGGTGGTATATGGCAGTGGTGGTAGCGGTGGTAGTATATGGATATGGATCGGTGGTGGTATATGGACACGGATTGGTGGTGGTATATGGATATGGATTCGAGCGGTGATGGTAGGTGGCAGGGCGATGATGATGGTGCGGTGGCGGCGTGACAACTTATGACCGTAACTCGAAACTCTAAAAGACTAGACGCTAAGACCAAAGCAACTAGACACGCATTTACGCAACCGCAAATTCAACAAAGCAAAACCCTAAAAAGATTATGCAAAGGCTCGATTGGTTCGGATATGATGAACTAACCCTAATTTTTTTGTGGCTTTTTCGTGGACTATAGGTATGAAGAACAGACTCGATCTAAACTACGGAAAACCGTAAAATCTCACCGAGCAACCTGAAAATCTGATACCACTTGATAGAGGCAAAGGTGTCCCGCCTTTCGATGAGATGTTGGTCTTCGCTTTGGAGGAAGTCGACTTTGACGATCCGACTACTTAACGCGTCTTGAGGACGCCGCTACTTTAGCAATCGCTAAACCAACTCCGAGAGGTTATTGACCACGCCGAGCACGATCAACTCCGACCACGAGGGTCTGTTTCCTGCGAGCAAACGAAGAACAAGCAAGAATCTGAGATTGCAATCTGGATATTGCGAATATAAGATGAAAGCTTTATTGATCAAGGTGGGGTTCTGTGACGCCTTTGTCTGGTCGTTGAACACAAACGGCGCACGCGAAGTTGCAGCTATGGCGAACTTTTAATCTAAACAAAACCCAAAGTCTAAACGACGCCCTAAGGGTCAGTATATATGGAGGAAGAGGAGGGAATTTCGTGGCCCTTGAGGGAGGGGTCCAAACCATCCCTAACTCTTGTTTCCCCACACATACGGACTCTAAAACAGCCTATACTTAAGTATTTCGAAATTACATGGGCCTGGCCCAATAATAAGGTGACGCAGACCTAGAATAGCCTATGGACGAATATTATGAAGTGGCATCTTGTATATTTCGTCCAAGGCTTCATGCACCCATTATGGTGGCTTCAAAGTCCTGAAATCATCACTTGTAACTCCGTTCTTGTTCCCCTTAGCATGGCATTATCTCCATGCTTGTTCTTGCTCCAATGTCCATCCTTCTCCAAGCTAGGGCCTTCATTTGTAAGCAAAACAAATGTATCCAATTTAGGCAGCATCATATTCTCATGAACATTAGAATCATTACCAAGAAACGAAAGTACCTGATAATTTAATTGGCGTGCGCGAGCTCTAGTAATTGGTCCAGTATATGTAGCAGTAGGGGCTGTGGGTGTAACAATGGTATTGATGTCCTCATCACATACCGATGACAAAGGGAACAACGTATGTTGTACGCGGTTTGACCGATAAAGATATTCGTAGAATATGTAGGAGCCAATATGAGCATCCAAGTTCCGCTATTGGTTATTGGCCGGAGACGTGTCTCGTTCATATCTACATAGTTCCCGAACCCGTAGGGTCCGCACGCTTAACGTTCGGTGACGATTGGTAATATGAGTTTATGTGTTTTGATGTACCGAAGGTAGTTCGGAGTCCCGGATATGATCACGTACATGACGAGGAGTCTCAAAATGGTCGAGACATAAACATCGATATATTGGAAGCATATATTTGGACATCGGAATGGTTCCGGGTGAAATTGGGATTTTACCGGAGTGCCGGGGGGGGGGGGGGGGTACTGAAACCCCTCGGGGGTTAATGGGCCTTGTTGGGCCGTAGTGGAGAGAGAGAGGGGCCAGCCAGGGCAGGCGCGCCTCCCCTTGAGTCCCATAGGAAAGGAAGGGGGTGCCCCTTGCCTTTCCCTCTCCCACTCCTTCCTTCCCCCTCCTAGTGGGACTAGGAAAGGGAAGTCCTACTCCCACTAGGAGGAGGACTCCTCCTCCTGGCGCGCCCTGCTAGGGCGGCCGGCCACCCCTCGCTTCCTTTATATACAGGCGGGGGCACCCCAAGACACACAAGTTGATCAGTTGATCTTTTAGCCGTGTGCGGTGCCCCCTCCACCATAATCGACCTCGGTCGTATCATAGCGGTGCTTAGGCGAAGCCCTGCGTCGGTAGCATCATCATCACCGTCATCACGCCGTCGTGCTGACGGAACTCTCCCTTGAAGCTCTGCTGGATCAGAGTTCGTGGGACGTCATCGAGCTGAACGTGTGCTGAACTCGGAGGTGCCGTGCGTTCGATACTTGGATCGGTCGGATCATGAAGAGGTACGACTACATCAACTGCGTTCTCATGACGCTTCCGCTTACAGTCTACGAGGGTACGTGGCCAACACTCTCCCTTCTCGTTTCTATGCATCACGATGATCTTGCGTGTGCGTAGGAATTTTTTTTAAATTACTACGTTCCCCAACAGTGGTATCAGAGCCAGGTTTTTGCGTAGATATTATATGCACGAGTAGAACACAAGTGAGTTGTGGGCGATACAAGTCATACTGCTTACCAGCATGTCACGCTTTGATTCGGCGGTATTGTTGGATGAAGCGGCCTAGAACGACATTACGCGTATGCTTACGCGAGATTGGTTCTACCGACGTGCTTAGCACACAGGTGGCTGGCGGGTGTCTATTTCTCCAACTTTAGTTGAATCGAGTGTGGCTACGCCCGGTCCTTGTGAAGGTTAAAACAACACATACTTGATGAAATATCGTTGTGGTTTTGATGCGTAGGTAAGAACGGTTCTTGCTCAGCCCATAGCAGCCACGTAAAACTTGCAACAACGAAGCAGAGGACGTCTAACTTGTTTTTGCAGGGCATGCTGTGATGTGATATGGTCAAGACATGATGCTAAATTTTATTGTATGAGATGATCATGTTTTGTAACACGCTTATCGGCAATCGCAGAGCCATATGGTTGTCGCTTTATTGTATGAAATGCAATCGCCATGTAATTGCTTTACTTTATCACGAAGCAGTAGCAAAAGTCATAGAAGCAATAGTTGGCGACAACGATGCTACGATGGAGATCAAGGTGTCGCGCCGGTGACGATGGTGATCATGACGGTGCTTTGGAGATGGAGATCAAAGGCACAAGATGAGGATGGCCATATCATATCACTTATATTGATTGCATGTGATGTTTATCTTTTATGCATCTTATTTTGCTTAGATCGATGGTAGCATTATAAGATGATCGCTCACTAAATTTCAAGGTATAAGTGTTCTCCCTGAGTATGCACCGTTGCGAAAGTTCGTCGTGCCAAGACACCACATGATGATCGGGTGTGATAAGCTCTACGTTCACATACAACGGGTGCAAGCCAGTTTTGCACACGCAGAATACTCGGGTTAAACTTGATGAGCCTAACATATGCATATATGGCCTCTAACACTGAGACTGAAAGGTCGAGCGTGAATCATATAGTAGATATGATCAACATAGTGATGTTCACCATTGAAAACTACTCCATCTCACGTGATGATCGGACATGGTTTAGTTGTTTTGGATCACGTGATCACTTAGATGATTAGAGGGATGTCTATCTAAGCGGGAGTTCTTAAGTAATATGATTAATTGAACTTTAATTTATCATGAACTTAGTACCTGATAGTATATTGCATGTCTATGTTGTTTGTAGATAGATGGCCCGTGTTGTTATTCCGTTGAATTTTAATGTGTTCCTTGAGAAAGCAAAGTTGAAAGATGATGGTAGCAGTTACACAGACTGGGTCCGTAACTTGAGGATTATCCTCATTGCTGCACGTAAGAATTACGCCCCGAAGCACCGCTTAGGTGCCAAAACCCTGCAGGTGAGCAACACCAGATGCTATGAACGTCTATCAGAGCAAAGCTGATGACTACTCGATAGTTCAGTGTGCCATGCTTTACGGCTTAGAACCGGGACTTCAACGACGTTTTGAATGTCATGGAGCATATGATATGTTCCAGGAGTTAAAGTTAATATTTCAAGCAAATGCCCGGATTGAGAGATATGAAGTCTCCAATAAGTTCTACAGCTACAAGATGGAGGAGAATAGATCTGTTAGTGAGCATATACTCAAAATGTCTGGGTACTGCACTCACTTGATTCAACTGGGAGTTAATCTTCCGGATGATAGTGTCATTGACAGAATTCTTCAATTACTGCCACCAAGCTACAAGAGCTTCGTGATGAACTATAATATGCAAGGGATGGATAAGATAATTCCCGAGCTTTTCACGATGCTAAAGGCTGCGGAGGTAGAAATCAAGAAGGAGCATCAAGTGTTGATGGTCAACAAGACCACCAGTTTCAAGAAAAAGGGTAAAGGGAAGAAGGGGAACTTCAAGAAGAACGGCAAGCAAGTTGCCGCTCAAGTGAAGAAGCCCAAGTCTGGACCTAAGCCTGAGACTGAGGGCTTCTACTACAAAGGGACTGGTCACTAGAAGCGGAACTGCCCCAAGTATTTGGCGGATAAGAAGGATGACAAGGTGAACAAAGGTATATGTGATATACATGTTATTGATGTGTACCTTACTAATGCTCTCAGTAGCACCTGGGTATTTGATACTGGTTCTGTTGCTAATATTTGCAAGTCACAACAGGGACTATGGATTAAGCGAAGATTGGCTAAGGACGAGGTGACGATGCGCGTGGGAAATGGTTCCAAAGTCGATGTGATCGCGTCAAAGACGCTTACCTCTACATCTACCTTTGGGATTAGTTTTAGACCTGAAATTGTTATTTGGTGCCAGCGTTGAGCGTGAACACTATATCTGGATCTTGTTTTATGTGAGACGGTTATTCATTTAAATATGAGAATAATGGTTGTTCTATTTATATGAGTAATATCTTTTATGGTCATGCACCATTGAAGAATGGTCTATTTTTGATGAATCTCGATAGTAGTGATACACATATTCATAATATTCAAGCTAAAAGATGCAGAGTTGATAATGATAGTGCAACTTATTTGTGGCACTGCCGTTTAGGTCATATTGGTGTAAAGCGCATGAAGAAACTCCATTCTGATGGACTTTTGGAATCACTTGATTATGAATCACTTGGTACTTGCGAACCATGCCTCATGGGCAAGATGACTAAAACGTCGTTCTCCGGAACTATAGAGCGAGCAAAAGATTTGTTGGAAATCATACATACTGATGTAGGTGGTCCGATGAATATTGAGGCTCGCGGCGGGTACCATTATTTTCTCACCTTCACAGATGATTTGACCAGATATGGGTATATCTACTTGATGAAACATAAGTCTGAAACATTTGAAAAGTTCAAAGAATTTCAGAGTGAAGTGGAAAATCATCATAACAAGAAAAAAAGTTTCTACAATCTGATCATGGAGGAGAATAATTGAGTTACGAGTTTGGTCTTCATTTGAAACAATGCGGAATAGTTTCACAACTCACGCCACCCGGAACACCACAGCGTAATGGTGTGTCCGTACGTCGTAATCATACTTCACTAGATATGGTGCGATCTATGGTGTCTCTCACTGATTTACCGCTATCATTTTGGGGTTATGCTTTAGAGACAGCTGCATTCACATTAAATAGGGCACCATCTAAATCTGTTGAGATGACGCCTTATGAACTATGGTTTGGCAAGAAACCAAAGTTGTCGTTTATGAAATTTTGGGGCTGTGATGCTTATGTGAAAAAGCTTCAACCTGATAAGCTCGAACCCAAATCGGAGAAATGTGTCTTCATAGGGTACTCAAAGGAGACTGTTGGGTACACCTTCTATCGCAGATGCGAAGGCAAGACATTCGTTGCTAAGAATGGATCCTTTCTAGAGAAGGATTTTCTCTCGAAAGAAGTGAGTGGGAGGAAAGTAGAACTTGATGAGATAACTGTACCTGCTCCCTTATTGGAAAGTAGTTCATCACAGAAATCTGTTCCTATGACTATTACACGAATTAGTGAGGAAGCTAATGATGATGATCATGTAACTTCAGATCAAGTTACTACCGAACCTCGTAGGTCAACCAGAGTAAGATCCACACCGGAGTGGTACGGTAATCCTGTTCTGGAGGTCATGTTACTTGACCATGACGAACCTATGAACTATGATGAGCCCAGATTCCGCAAAATGGCTTGAGGCCATGAAATCTGAGATAGGATCCATGTATGAGAACAAAGTGTGGACTTTGGTTGACTTGCCCGATTATCGGCAAGCCATCGAGAATAATGGATCTTCAAGAAGAAGACAGACGCTGACGGTAATGTTACTGTCTATAAAGCTCGACTTGTTGCGAAAGGTTTTCAACAAGTTCAAGGAGTTGACTACAATGAGACTTTCTCACCCATTGCGATGCTTAAGTCCGTCCAAATCATGTTAGCAATTGCCGCATTTTATGATTATGAAATTTGGTAAATGGATGTAAAGGCTGCATTCCTGAATGGATTTCTGGAAGAAGAGTTGTATATGATGCAACCTGAAGGTTTTATCGATCCAAAGGATGCTGACGAAGTGTGCAAACTCCAGCGATCCATCTATGGACTGGTGCAAGCATCTCAGAGTTGGAATAAACGTTTTGATAGTGTGATCAAAGCATATGGTTTTATACAGACTTTTGGAGAAGCCTCAGATTTACAAGAAAGTGAGTGGGAGCTCAGAGCATTTCTAATATTATATGTGGATGACATAGTGTTGATTGGAAATGATATATAATTTCGGATAGCATAAAAGGATACTTGAATAAGAGTTTTTCAATGAAAGACCTCGGTGAAGCTGCTTATATATTGGGCATCAAGATCTATAGAGATAGATCAAGACGCCTAATTGGACTTTCACAAAGTACATACGTTGATAAAGTTTTGAAGAAGTTCAAACTGGATCAAGCAAAGAAAGGGTTCTTGCCTGTGTTACCAGGTGTGAAATTGAGTCAGACTCAATGCCCGACCACTGTAGAAGATAGAGAGAAAATGAAAGATGTTCCCTATGCTTCAGCCATAGGCTCTATCATGTATGCAATGCTGTGTACTGCACTGATGTGTGCCTTGCTATTAGTTTAGCAGGGGGGGTACCAAAGTAATCCAGGAGTGGATCACTGGACAGCGGTCAAGAACATCCTGAAATACCTGAAAAGGACTAAGGATATGTTTCTCGTTTATGGAGGTGACAAAGAGCTCGTCATAAATGGTTATGTTGATGCAAGCTTTGACACTAATCTGGATGACTCTAAGTCACAAACCAGATACGTATTTATATTGAACGGTGGAGCTATCTATTGGTGCAGTTCTAAGCAAAGCGTCGTGGCGGGATCTATGTGTGAAGCGGAGTACATAGCTGCTTCGGAAGCAGCAAATGAAGGAGTCTGGATGAAGGAGTTCATATCCGATCTAGGTGTCATACCTAGTGCATCAGGTCCAATGAAAATATTTTGTGACAATACTGGTGCAATTGCCTTGGCAAAGGAATCCAGATTTCACAAGAGAACCAAGCACATCAAGAGAGGCTTCAATTCCATCCGTGATCAAGTCAAGGAGGGAGACATAGAGATTTGCAAGATACATACGGATCTGAATGTTGCAAACCCGTTGACTAAGCCTCTCTCACGAGCAAAACATGATCAGCACCAAGACTCCATGGGTGTTAGAATCATTCTTTGTGTAATCTAGATTACTGACTCTAGTGCAAGTGGGAGACTGAAGGAAATATGCCCTAGAAGCAATAATAAAGTTGTTATTTATATTTCCTTATATCATGATAAATGTTTATTATTCATGCTAGAATTGTATTAACCAGAAACTTAGTACATGTGTGAATGTATAGACAAACAGAACATCACTAGTATGCCTCTACTTGACTAGCTCATTGAATCAAAGATGGTTAAGTTTCCTAGCCATAGACATGCGTTGTCATTTGATTAACGGGCTCAAATCATTAGAGAATGATGCGATTGACTTGTTGAGTTGGCATACATCGAGATTAGGATTTGTCACTCCGATTGTCGGAGAGGTATCTCTGGGCCCTCTCGGTAATGCACATCACTATAAGCCTTGCAAGCAATGTAACTAATGAGTTAGTTGTGGGATTATGTATTAAAGAACAAGTAAAGAGACTTGCCGTAGAATCTAGATTGACCTAGGTATTGAGATACCGACGATCGAATCTCAGGCAAGTAACATACCGATGACAAAGGGAACAACGTATGTTGTTATGCGGTTTGACCGATAAAGATCTTCGTAGAATATGTAGGAGCCAATATGAGCATCCAGGTTCTGCTATTAGTTATTGACCGGAAACGTGTCTCGGTCTTGTCTACATAAATCTCGAACCCGTAGGGTCCGCACGCTTAACGTTCGGTGACGATTGGTAATATGAGTTTATGTGTTTTGATGTACCGAAGTTAGTTCGGAGTCCTGGATATGATCACGGACATGAAGAGGAGTCTCGAAATGGTCGAGACATAAAGATTGATATATTGGAAGCATATATTTGGACATCGGAATAGTTCAGGGTGAAATTGGGATTTTACCGGAGTGCTGGGGTTACCGAACCCCCCGGGGGTTAATGGGCCCTGTTGGGCCCTAGTGGAGAGATAGGGGCCGGCCAGGGCAGGCCGTGTGCCCCCTCCCCTTGAGTCCGAATAGGACAAGGAAGGGGGGGGCCTTTCCTTTCCCCTGTCCTACTCCTTCCTTCCCCTCCCACTAGGAGGAGGACTCCTCCTCTTGGCGCGCCCTGCTAGGGCCGGCCGGCCTCCCCCCTTGCTCCTTTATATACGGGGGCAGGGGGCACCCCAAGACACACAAGTTGATCAGTTGATCTTTTAGCCGTGTGCGGTGCCCCCTCCACCATAATCCACCTTGGTCATATCGTAGCGGTGCTTAGGCGAAGCCCGACGTCGGTAGCATCATCATCACCGTCATCACGCCGTCGTGCTGACGAAACTCTCCCTCGAAGCTCTGCTGGATTAGAGTTCATGGGACGTCACCGAGCTGAACATGTGCTGAACTCGGAGGTGTCGTGCGTTCGGTACTTGGATCGGTCGGATAGTGAAGGTGAACGACTACATCAACCGCGTTCTCATAACGCTTCCGCTTACAGTCTACGAGGGTACGTGGACGACACTCTCCCCTCTCATTGCTATGCTTCACCATGATCTTGCATGCGCGTAGGAATTTTTTTGAAATTATTATGTCCCCAACATGATGAATATAAGGACGATGACAGTGGATAATAATTGTCTTACATATTTAGAAACATAATTAAAAAAAGCCACATGCAGCAACGCCCGAAATACATAAGGGCAAAAGAAGAAGGAAGACAATGATCTGGCTCGCTGATCTCTACTTTCTTGATGCGTTGCTGCAGGCCGCGGGAACTAGTATCCGCGGCGAGCGGTGACGAGCTCTTTCTTGTCCTCAAGATGGTGCTTGAGAGCATCCACGGATTCTTCCACCAGCCTTCTGCGCTCGATGCGCAGGTTGTTATTCTCGTCCATAAGTTTCTCGACGATGACGCTGGTCCTCTTCAACAAGGCGTTGGTTCATATCGCTGCTCCGCACTTCCGACGATCTTCGCCCTCAGCAGGTCGTGCTCGGCCCGGAGCTTCGCATTGCTCTCATTTACTTTCCGGATGACGTCGGTAGACTGTTCAAACGAGGCTTGCAGGCCATCCTACAACCTCGCCCACCTAGAGATCTGATCCATCTGCCTATGGACGATGGCACGCATGCGCCTGTAAGAGTCCTCGCCTTCCCGCAAGGCATTTTCCAGGCCGCCACGACAAAGGGAGGACATCTCTGCTGCATTCACGGCGGGGCGGGACATTTCTTCTGCTTCCGCGGTGCGGCCGGACTAGTCTGCTGCATCGACGGCGTGGCGGGTTCTCCGTTGCTTTGGTGGCACGGCGGGACCTCTCTGCTGCTACGGCCGTGTGGCGGGACATGTTGGCTGCTATCACGGCAAGGCGGGACATCTCTCGTGCTCCCGCTTCCAGGCTCGCCTCTCCATGGTCGCAATCTCTCGACCCAGAACTCGCGCTGGCCATGGCGGACCCAAGGGAATGATGATAACTTGTTTGTTTTTGACTTTTTGTGGATGAGGAGTTGAGGAGGAATGTGCAGTCATCTTGGAGTAGTAGTATTTATTACCGCGTAGTAATACGCTCCTAAGTGGGAAACCGTTTAGGTTTTGATCGGTGTGAACAGGTTTGCAATTTTGAATCTGACGGGACGCATGCTCAAAATTTATCGACAGCTTATAAGTGCGGCACTATTCCGGAAGGCGTAGCATGAGCACGTCACGCCTTTCTCGGCCGTGCGTGGCGTTTGCACCATAGGGTGCACCACAATAGGCAATGTCAGCACACGTCTTTTAATTAGAATGGGTGTGCCCGTCTAGCGCACACACATTGATCTATCTAATTGTTTCAGTTTGTTGTGGCTAATCGCAAATGGTTCATCCATGTGAAGTGTATACCATCAATCGCAGACACTTTGATCTGGCTTACCCATTTCTGTTCTGTTGCCTAACCGCAAACAGTTAATCCTTCTGAAGCGTATGCCCTCAATCACACACACCTTGATCTGGCTGACCATTTCTTTTGTGTTGCCTAATCACAAAAAGTTCATCCGAGTGAACCGTATGTCATATCGCACACACCTTCATCGGCTGCCCGTTTCTTTTGTGTTGCCTAATCACAAACAGTTCATCCGAAAGTGAACCGTATGCTCTATATCGCACACGCCTTCATCAGGCTGCCCGTTTCTTTTGTTCCGCCTCATCGCAAACAGTTCATTGGACTGAACCGTATGCCCTGGATTGCACACGCAACTAAAATCCGAACCGCGTTTGATGCATCCTCCATCGCAAATGTTTTCACCTTTTTTGACGGTTTTCATACAGCACCATTTGCGATTATGGCATCGCACACAGTTTCTCGAAGGGTCTCTGATCGTAGTGTCGCGTTAGCAGCATCCTGCAGTAGTGCCCGATGCTGGTTGTCCCACACGTCGGTGAAAGCGAGTAGCAAGGTTCCTGACGACCATCGAGGAGGATCCACACGGTAGAGCGTGTCCACTATTTCTGAAGAAAGAAATGATTACAGCAAGCGTTTCCACTCTTACGACGGAGGAGTGCGAAACACGACAACCACTTGAACTTACACGGTACTCCTACTACTAGGCATGTGCATTGGTTCATACGTCAGTACTATATAATCTTGTTGCTAGTGTAGTAAGATATGACGATAACAAATGATGTTGTGCGCATGCCAACTATATGAACAGTAATGTAACATACCCCTTTTTTGATTGTCCGGTCGAGAATGAACGGCGAGATCAATGTTAACAAAACTAGGTCTACAGCTGTCACGCCCAATATGCGACTCTATCCTAAAGGAACTCGAAGGTCCCACCAAGGATAGAACCGCATATTGACACGCTTTTGCAAGGTGGATATCATTACATCGTACCATTACATAATAGTTGGGGATACATACAAGGCATACAAATACCACAAGAATACATCAAACATCATACATGAGAAAAACATCCGACTATAGATGAATCACAAATAGAAACTCAAATGACATCCACCCTGCTAGCCCAGGCTGCCGACCAGGAACCTAACCCAGGATCGACGACGAAGAAGAAGAACTCCAAAACAAGTAAACATCGCCCTCACGTCATGATCATCGCATTACCTGTACCTGCAACTGTTGTTGTAGTAATCCATGAGCCACGAGGACTCAGCAATCCCATTACCATGGCTATCAAGACTAGCAAAGCTTAATGGGTATGGAGAGGATAAGTGGTGAGGCTGCAGCAAGCGACTAAGCATTGTATGGTGGATAACTTACGAGTACAAGAGTAAGATGAGAAACTACACAAACGATTGCAAACTAATCATGATCAATAAGTGATCCTGAACTACTTACGATCAAACATAACCCAACCGTGTTCTCCTCTCGAACTTCCCCGAAAAGAGACAGTCACGGTTACGCGCGCGGTTTGTGTATTTTAATTGGGCTTACTTCAAGTCCTCTACAACCGGATATTAACTAATTCCCATCTGCCACATAACCGTGGGCACGACTTTCGAAAGTTTCAACCCTGCAGGGGTGTCCCAACTTAGCCCATGACAAGCTCATGATCCGCGGAGACAATCCTCCATCGCGGGACTCTCCAATCAGACTCGGAATCCCGGTGCACAAGACATTTCGACAATGCTAAAACAAGTCCAACAAGACCTCCCGACGTGCCGACACCCTGATAGTAGTCGCGCGTATCTCGTCTCAGGCCACGACGGATGAGCTAAGCGTACAGGTACCAAAGATACCCCAAGTTGCCAAGAGGCGGTCCCGCACGGTGCTCTAGTTTCAGACCAACACCATTAGCGCTGGCCCCCCTGCTGTGTAGAGAGAAACCTCGGGTTCATGACGCCCTATGCCAATTAATTATTTAGTTCAATATTATTATGGCAAATGTTAAAACCAATGTTGGACCTTGCTGGAAGAGTTTTATTCAACGCGAACTGTCAAGAGGGGCCCATAAACCCTCACAGTGTTAGGGACGCAAAATCAAGGAACATAACACTGGTATGACGGAAACTAGGGCGGCAAGAGTGGAAGAAAACACCAGGCATAAGGCCCAGCCTTCCACCCTTTACCAAGAATATAGATGCATTAATTAAATAAGAGATATTGTGATATCCCATGATATCCATGTCCCAACATGGAACAACCTGCAACTAGCAACGCTATAAGAGGGGCTGAGCAAAGCCGTAACATAGCCAAACAACGGTTTGCTAGGAATGGTGAAATGGTTAGAGGATATCATGGCAATTTGGGAGGCTTGATAAACAAGTGGTAGGTAGTGCAACATAGCAATAGGATCGAGACAACTAGCATAGCAAAGATAGTAGTGAGATCCAAGGTGACGGTCATCTTGCCTGAAATCCCGCTAGGAAGAAGAACGAGTCCATGAAGAAGATGAAGCCACGTATAAGAGCCAAGCGTAGTTGAACGAATCCTCACGATCGCAACAAAACAGGAACTAACGAGAAGAAGCACAACGGGAAAGAAGCAAACAACATGATAAACAACCATCACATAATCATGGCATGATGCACAATCAAGTATGATGCATGTCCGATTTAATGAATCATGGCATGGCAAAGTGCAACAAACAATACTACAATTAAATGGAGCTCAATATGCTACGAGGTTCCATATTGATGAAACTTCACAACTATAATTTACTTCACTCTCGTTTATGTACACAACAATATTAAATGTTGTTAAACATGGGAAGAGATGAAGCATATGTAAACTACCTATCTAGGCAAGTTTAAATGAGGCCGGAAATAACAAACAACAATTCCAGAAAATCCGCATATGCGTATTTTGAATTTGGCACTGTTCTGCCCTAAACCATATTTTAAAGTTGTTAAACAGGAAAATAAGGTGGACCATGTTAATCTATGCATTTTTCTACCCCATTTACATATAAAGTTCATTTAATTCAGAGCTACGGTTAATTAGATATGAGCAATGAATATTTAGATATGAGCAATGCATTTTTAATGGCATTTCTGAAAATATGCATGCATTGGATATATGCCAATTTCACAGAATAAGAAAACATCTGCGGGCCGAATTGCAGCGGCCCAGGAGGACTTGCCCCGAGTGAGCGCTGAGTGTGCGTGTGTGTGCAACAGTAAAGGAAAAACAGAGAAAAAATTGGGGTGCCTGGGACTCGAACCCCAGACTCCTCGGATGGATAGTGGCCGCGCTAGATCGGAGGAACATAAACCATATGCGCATCGCAACCAGGACCAAAACTGAAGCATGTGCATGGGGACTCGCCAGCGACGGGAGCTAGCAACAACCCCTACTGTGGTTGCAGAGGGCCGGCGGGGGTGCGGAAAAGGTTCAAGGTGCAGCGCATTGGTGCAGATGCATGCGGGGGTTACGGGCGCGTGTACGTGGGCAATCTCGAGCGTGCAAGCAGGGGTACGGCAGAGGTTGCGACGACCTTCGACCATCATGGCCTCGGATATGCTCAGAACACCGGCTTCATGGACGGAATAAACACGGGGACAAAGACCGGGAGGAGCAGGAGCTCACCACAGGTTTTGCCGTCGTGCTTCAACCGGAACGCAGTGTAGACAGCGGGGAAGCGCGCTGAACGACGACGATGGACTTGGCGGGCTGCGGATCCATGAAGCAGGGGAAGAATATGTCGAGGAGGAAGCGCTAGAGCCCTTGAGGAAGCGAACGTAGACGACGAAGACTGAGGCAAGGGTCGCAACACTCCCCGCGGAAGTAGATGGCGGCGAAGGGAAGGATGATCGCGCCGGAGAAGAGCTCGGGATCTCTCCAGCCATGGCATCAGCGAAGCGTGGGCGGCCTACCTGGAGCGGTGGCGGCACAGATGAAGGGAGGAATGGGAAGAGGAAACCCTAGGGGGTCGCGGGGCTGCTTATAGGGGAAGCGTGGGCGCCGGGGTGGCCACAGTAGCCTTGTGCATGCTGCCTCTCCTTTTACTGTGAGAAGGAGAGGAACCGGGAGGAGGAAGAAAATGTGAGGGGAGAGAGGTTGACAGGCGGGCCCAAGGTGAAAATGTGCTGCGTGGAGGTGGAATTACCAGAGGGCGAGGTAGTTGGCGGGCTGGGTTGTGGCTCGGCTGGGCCGCACTGCTGCTGCGCTACTGGGCTGCTGCTACTGCTGCTCTCCTTCTTCCTCAAACATGTTATGATCCTCTTACTCGATTCACTTAATTCATGGCGATAAAGGAGGATTCGGTGGCTAGGGTTCTTGAGAGAAAGGGGATCGGGGGAAGGGAGAGGATAAAGGAGGTGGGAGGAGAGGAAAGACAGAGAGAGTCTGTTGACCGATTACAACGCCGTGCCCATTCCCATTGGGCTCACACCTACTTAACACTCACCCACCCAGCTCCCAGGTGGCTGGGTCGAACAGCCAGTTGGGCTTCTTAGCTCTCTTGGGCGGTGCCTCGCTGTTGCCTATCGAAGTAGTGGTAGAGGCCGTGACATCCCCCCGGTCTTCAAAAACGGCTTGTCCCCAAGCCGCAGCTCCTGGGAAACGACTCCGAAGCTCGAAGAAATCCTCCCAGGTTGCCAGCGCCTCTGGTTGAGAAGACCACTTGATCAGCACCCAACGAAGTTGCGCCTGCCCCTTGGTGACAACCCGACGAGCAAGCACGCGTTCAGGGAAGTCTGGCGCTGCGTGCTACCTCTTGAGCACTGCGTTGGTTTTCCCTTGAAGAGGAAAGGGTGATGCAGCAAAGTAGCGTAAGTATTTCCCTCAGTTTTTGAGAACCAAGGTATCAATCCAGTAGGAGGCTACGCCCGAGTCCCTCGCACCTACACAAACAAATAAATCCTCGCAACCAACACGATAAGGGGTTGTCAATCCCTACACGGTCACTTACAAGAGTGAGATCTGATAAATATGATAGGATAATATTTTTGTTATTTTTGTGATAAAGATGCAAAGTAAAATAAAAGCAAAATAAAAGGCAACGGAAATAGCTAAGTGTTGGAAGATTAATATGATGGAAAATAGACCCGGGGGCCATAGGTTTCACTAGTGGCTTCTCTCAAGAGCATAAGTATTTTACGGTGGGTGAACAAATTACTGTTGAGCAATTGATAGAATTGAGCATAGTTATGAGAATATGTAGGTGTTATCATGTGTATAGGCATCACGTCCGAGACAAGTAGACCGGCTCCTGCCTGCATCTACTACTATTACTCACCACATCGACCGCTATCCAGCATGCATCTAGAGTATTAAGTTCATAAGAACAGAGTAACGCTTTAAGCAAGATGACATGATGTAGAGGGATAAACTCATGCAATATGATATAAACCCCATCTTGTTATCCTTGATGGCAACAATACAATACATGCCTTGCTGCCCCTACTGTCACTGGGAAAGGACACCGCAAGATTGAACCCAAAGCTAAGCACTTCTCCCATTGCAAGAAAGATCAATCTAGTAGGCCAAACCAAACTGATAATTCAAAGAGACTTGCAAAGATAACCAATCATACATAAAAGAATTCAGAAGATTCAAATATTGTTCATAGATAAACTTGATCATAAAACCACAATTCATCGGTCTCAACAAACACACTGCAAAAGAAGATTACATTGAATAGATCTCCACGAGAGAGAGGGAGAACATTGTATTGAGATCCAAAAAGAGAGAAGAGGCCATCTAGCTAATAACTATGGACCAAGGTCTGAGGTAAACTACTCACACTTCATCGGAGAGGCTATGGTGTTGATGTAGAAGCCCTCCATGATCGATGCCCTCCGGTGAGCTCGAACAGCCCCGAGATGGGATCTCGTGGATCTGAGGAAAGGCGGTGGAATTAGGTTTTTGGCTCCGTATCTGATCGTTTGGGGGTACATAGGTATATATAGGAGGAGCGAGTACGTCGGTGGAGCAACATGGGGCCCACGGGGGTGGAGGGCGCGCCTAGGGGGGTAGGCGCGCCCCCTACTTCGTTGCTTCCTGGTAGCTTTCTTGACGTAGGGTCCAAGTCCTCTGGATCACGTTCGTTCCGAAAATCACGTTCCCGAAGGTTTCATTCCGTTTGGACTCCGTTTGATATTCCTTTTTTGCGAAACTCTAAAATAGGAAAAAAAACAGCAATTCTGGGCTGGGCCTCCGGTTAATAGGTTAGTCCCAAAAATAATATAAAAGTGAATAATAAAGCCCAATAATATCCAAAACAGAAGATAATATAGCATTGAGCAATAAAAAATTATAGATACGTTGGAGACGTATCAAGCATCCCCAAGCTTAATTCCTGCTCGTCCTCGAGTAGGTAAATGATAAAAACGGAATTTTTGATGTGGAATGCTACTTGGCATAATTTCAATGTAATTCTTCTTAATTGTGGTATGAATATTCAGATCCGAAAGATTCAAGATAAAAGTTCAATATTGACCTAAAAATAATAATACTTCAAACATATTAACTAAGCATTATGTCCTCCCAAAATAACATGGCCAAAGAAAGTTCATCCCTACAAAATCATATAGTTTAGTCATGCTCCATTTTTGTCACACAAGAATGCTCTCATCATGCACAACCCCGATGACAAGCCAAGCAATTGTTTCATACTTTAGTAATCTCAAACTTTTCAACCTTCACGCAATACATGAGCGTGAGCCATGGATATAACACTATGGGTGGAATAGAATATGATGATGGAGGTTATGTGGAGAAGACAAAAAAGGAGAAAGTCTCACATCAACGAGGCTAATCAATGAGCTATGGAGATGCCCACCGATTGATGTTAATGCAAGGAGTAGGGATTGCCATGCAACGGATGCACTAGAGCTATAAATATATGAAAGCTCAACAAAAGAAACTAAGTGGGTGTGCATCCAACTTGCTTGCTCACGAAGACCTAGGGAACTTGAGGAGGCCCATTGTTGGAATATACAAGCCAAGTTCTATAATGAAAAATTCCCACTAGTATATGAAAGTGACAAAACAAGAGACTCTCTATCATGAAGATCATGGTGCTACTTTGAAGCACAAGTGTGCTAAAAGGATAGTAACATTGTACCTTCTCTCTTTTTCTCTCTCTATTTTTTTGGGCCTTCTCTTTTTTATGGACTTTCTCTTTTTTTTATTCCTCACTTGGGACAATGCTCTAGAAAATGATGATCATCACACTTCTATTTATTTACAACTCAATGATTACAACTCGATACTAGAACAAAGTATGACTCTATATGAATGCCTCCGGCGGTGTATCGGGATATGTAATGAACCAAGAGTGACATGTATGAAAGAATTATGAACGGTGGCTTTGCCACAAATACTATGTCAACTACATGATCATGCAAAGCAATATTACAATGATGAACATGTCATGATAAACAGAATGGTGGAAAGTTGCATGGCAATATATCTCGGAATGACTATGGAAATGCCATAATAGGTAGGTATGGTGGCTGTTTTGAGGAAGATATAAGGAGGTTTATGTGTGAAAGAGCGTATCATATCACGGGGTTTAGATGCACCGACGAAGTTTGCACCAACTCTCAATGTGAGAAAGGGCAATGCTCGGTACCGAGGAGGCTAGCAATGATGGAAAGGTGAGAGTGCGTATAATCCATGGACTCAACATTTGTCATAAATAACTCACATACTTATTGCAAAAATCTACAAGTCATCAAAAACCAAGCACTACGCGCATGCTCCTAGGGGGATAGATTGGTAGGAAAAGACCATCGCTCTTCCCCGACCGTCACTCATAAGGAGGACAATCAAAGAACACCTCATGTTTCAAATTTATTACATAACATTTACCATACGTGCATGCTACGGGACTTGCAAACTTCAACACAAGTATTTCTTAAATTCACAACTACTCAACTAGCACAACTTTGATATCACTACCTCCATGTCTCAAAACAATCATCAAGCATCAAACTTCTCTTAGTATTCAACACACTCATAAGAAAGTTTTTATAATTCTTGAATACCTAGCACATTAGGATTTTCTAAGCAAATTACAATGCTATTTAATACTCTCAAAATAATCTAAGTGAAGCATGAGAGATCAATAGTTTCTATAAAAAAATCCACCACCGTGCTCTAATAGATATAAGTGAAGTACTAGAGCAAAAACTATATAACTCAGAAGATATAAGTGAAGCACATAGATTATTCTTATAATTTCCGAATCATGTGTGTCTCTCTCAAAAGGTGTGTACAACAAGGATGATTGTGGTAAACTAAAAAGCAAAGACTCAAATCATACAAGACGCTCCAAGCAAAACACATATCATGTGGTGAATAAAAATAGAGCTCCAAGCAAAGTTACCGATAGAAGTTGACGAAAGAGGGGATGCCTTCCGGGGCATCCCCAAGCTTTGGCTTTTTGGTGTCCTTAGATTATCTTGGGGGTGCCATGGGCATCCCCAATCTTAGGCTTTTGCCACTCCTTGTTCCATAATCCATCAAAAAATTTCACCCAAAACTTGAAAACTTCACAACACAAAACTTAGCAGAAAATCTCGCGAGCTCCGTTAGCGAAAGAAAACAAAATACCACTTCAAGGTACTGTAATGAACTCATTCTTTATTTATATTGGTGTTAAACCTACTGTATTACAACTTCTCTATGGTTTATGAAATCTTTTACTAGCCATAGATTCATCAAAATAAGCAAACAACACACGAAAAAACAGAATCTGTCAAAAACAGAACAGTCTGTAGTAATCTGTAACTAACGCAAACTTATGGAACTCCACAAAATTAGCCAAAATAGGAAGACCTAGAAAATTTGTTTATTGATCAGAAGCAATTGGAATCAATATTGTATCACGTTCTTGTGATTTTTAACAATTATTTTCGTGAACAGAAAGTTTCTGGAATTTTCTGCAAGATCAAATAACTATCATCCAAGAAGATCCTATAGGTTTAACTTGGCACAAACACTAATTAAAACATAAAAACACATCTAACCAGAGGCTAGAACAAGTATTTATTCCTAAACAGAAGCAAAAATCAAAAAACTAAAAATAAAATTGGGTTGCCTCCCAACAAGCGCTATCGTTTAACGCCCCTAGCTAGGCATAAAGGCAAGGATAGATCTACGTAGTGCCATAGTAAAAGGATAGACCATTAAAACTCATTTCGTATTCTCTATGTTCAGCACCAATTTTTCTTTGAGGCAAGCAAAATTAATCAAAAGGGCTAAATTTAATGGGACAAAAGTCCCCAAGATCAATTTTAGGAGGTATTGGTTCCTCCTTCGGCCCTTTGTATTGCACAACCAATTCATCATTATAAGCATTCTTTTGACAGAACTTTGTGAGCCAATACTCGTGAGAATATCCTAGCTCATTATTTCGAACTTCAGCCAAATCATCACTAAGTTCAGAAATTCTATCAACTAGAACATTGGTAGGGACCTTTTTTCTAAGGTTTTCATTGAAAGCAATATAGTCTAGAGATTGAAAACGCATTATTGCTTCTTGATCAAAGAGGATAGCCTCTATGGGAGGACGGCCAGCGTCCACCCTATAATGCGCAAAGATTTCTTTGACCTCTTTTATTATAAATCTGAACTCATAAGCCAAAAAGATAGTAGCGGCATGCTTAACAGAAGAATGCTCTATATTAGAAAATTCTAGGAAAATCCTTTGTATGCAAGAGTGCAAGTGCATAAATTGCCTTTCAAGTTCAACTATAAGCATGGCAATAGCGTCCAAAAGACTACTAGTTCTATGAAGAATGGAACTACCCATAGAAGGCAAAGCACCGACACAAGTAAAGAAATCTTGAATAACTCCTTTTCCAATAATATTACCACTACCAATTCGAAATCTTTTTGTATGCAAGGTAGGGGGTTCTTCAGCAGGAGCACAGAATTTTCCATGATATTATTATTGTCCATATCGACAATAATTTCCCCAATTTCAGACATAACAGCAGAAAGAGCGAGGGGAAAAAAGGAAAGAAGAAGGCGAACGGAAAAGAGAGGGCGAATAAAACAGCAAGGGTGAAGTGGGGGAGAGGAAAACGAGAGGATAATGGAAAATAATGTAATGCGGGAGATAAGGGTTTGTGATGCGTACTTGGTATGTTGAATTTTGCGTAGACTTCCTCGACAACGGCGCTAGAAATCCTTCTTGCTACCTCTTGAGCACTGCGTTGGTTTTCCCTTGAAGAGGAATGGGTGATGCAGCAAAGTAGCGTAAGTATTTCCCTCAGTTTTTGAGAACCAAGGTATCAATCCAGTAGGAGGCTACGCGCGAGTCCCTCGCACCTACACAAACAAATAAATCCTCGCAACCAACGCGATAAGGGGTTGTCAATCCCTACACAGTCACTTACGAGAGTGAGATCTGATAGATATGATAGGATAATATTTTTGGTATTTTTGTGATAAAGATGCAAAGTAAAATAAAAGCAAAATAAAAGGCAACGAAAATAGCTAAGTGTTGGAAGATTAATATGATGGAAAATAGACTCGGGGGCCATAGGTTTCACTAGTGGCTTCTCTCAAGAGCATAAGTATTTTACGCTGGGTGAACAAATTACTGTTGAGCAATTGACAGAATTGAGCATACTTATGAGAATATGTAGGTATGATCATGTATATAGGCATCACGTCCGAGACAAGTAGACCGACTCCTGCCTGCATCTACTACTATTACTCCACACATCGACCGCTATCCAGCATGCATCTAGAGTATTAAGTTCATAAGAATGGAGTAACGCTTTAAGCAAGATGACATGATGTAGAGGGATAAACTCATGCAATATGATATATACCCCATCTTGTTATCCTCGATGGCAATAAAGTACAATACGTGCCTTGCTGCCCCCTCATCATCCTTTGGGAAAGACACCGCAAGATTGAACCCAAAGCTAAGCACTTCTCCCATTGCAAGAAAGATTAATCTAGTAGGCCAAACCAAACTGATAATTCAAAGAGACTTGCAAATATAACCAATCATACATAAAAGAATTCAGAAGAATCAAATATTGTTTGTAGATAAACTTGATCATAAACCCACAATTCATCGGTCTCAACAAACACACCGCAAAAGAAGATTACATGGAATAGATCTCCACGAGAGAGGGGGAGAACATTGTATTGAGATCCAAAAAGAGAGAAGAGGCCATCTAGATAATAACTATGGAGCCGAAGGTCTGAGGTAAACTACTCACACTTCATCGGAGAGGCTATGGTGTTGATGTAGAAGCCCTCCGTGATCGATGCCCCTCCCGTGAGCTCCTAACAGGCCCCAAGATGGGATCTCCTGGGTACAGAAGGTTGCGGTGGTGGAATTAGGTTTTTGGCTCCGTATCTGATCGTTTGGGGGTACGTAGGTATATATAGGAGGAACGAGTACGTCGGTGGAGCAACATGGGGCCCACGAGGGTGGATGGCGCGCCTAGGGGGGTAGGCGCCCCCCTACCTCGTGGCTTCCTGGTAGCTTTCTTGACGTACGGTCCAAGTCCTCTGGATCACGTTCGTTCCGAAAATCACGTTCCCGAAGGTTTCATTCCGTTTGGACTCCGTTTGATATTCTTTTTTTGCGAAACTCTGAAATAGGCAAAAAACAGCAATTCTGGGCTGGGCCTCCGGTTAATAGGTTAGTCTGAAAAATAATATAAAAGTGAATAATAAAGCCCAATAATATCCAAAATAGAAGATAATATAGCATGGAGCAATCAAAAATTATAGATACGTTGGAGACGACATCGCAAGGCGCCAAAGGTGTCTCCTAAGGACAGATACCACATCGGTGCCTGGTGGCAGAGCAGCTCGCAGTAGGGAGACGTGGAACACCGGGTGTACTCTGCTGCCTTCTGGAAGCTGGACGCGATACGCCACTGCGCCAATACGCGCCGTCACCTGAAAAGGTCCAAAGTATTTGAAGGATAGTTTATGTCAGTGTACTAGAGTAGGGGTACCCTAGTATCCCGAACTTGTGCACGGGCAATTGCAACCCTCCGCGGCAAGGCTTACCGGGTGACCGCCAAGGTCCTCCGTGGTTCCTGTGGAGCCATTCAAGAACAAAGTATTTAAGCCAAGGAGACAAGGCCCCTAAGAAGAGGAGCTTGCCGAAGGCCACCCAAGGCAATTCCACAAGACAAGGCCCCGACAAGAGGAGCTTGCCGGAAGGCCCAATGAACGACAAGCTTCGGGCGCGACAAGACAACAACCGCGGCAAGGCGCTTTGCGGCAGACTACCACTCACTCTACGCTCCAGCACATCCACTAACGTGTCGCCTCGACCTTTCCAGCGGTAGCGTGGCGAGAGGTCAGTGCAGCCAGTGATCTTGGTGGCAAGCGGCGCCGACAAGTTTGCCATCGTGGCGAATCTGTGGCGTCCCCTCGACGGTCCCTCGTTTGCACCGTTAGGGCGACTAGACGGGCATTTAATGCCTTTGTCCCCGCCGCCGTGGTTAGGTATGATACATTGTACATCGCATAATCGTACAAGTAGCTGTACCGACCACTACTTTTCCATTTGTACCCTTGTCTACGTTGCCACCGTCGGAGACCCTTCAAAGATATAAAAGGAGGCCCATGCATAGCGTAACGAGAAAGGGTCGGTTCCCCCATGCTCAGTCTCGTTAGCAGCTTGTGTGTATCAGTAGCACTCGGCGCCCCGAGCAAGAACTCAATACACTCGAGACATGCAGCGAGGAGTATTATCTCCGGAGAGCTCCGGCTGGGTAAACCTCTCGTGTGCTTCGCCTCGATCTGCTCTTCGGCGACCTCCGCTCCCCTTGAACCGAAGGGCTCGGTTCGCCGTCCCATAGGTGTTCGTGGGCGGATCAGCCTGCCCGACATCTTTGGCGCGCTGTAGGGGCGTCGAGTTTGTGTGAACTCGATCCGGCGTCCACGCCGAAGCTAGATCTTCATCATCTTCATCGACATGCCACCGAAGAAGAAGGCTTTCGGCGCGTAAGCTCGTCTGCGTGTCGAACCCACCGCCACCGGAGCAAATGGGTGGTGGGGTAGACGCCGGCGGAAGAATGGACGTCGACGGGGGAGCTCACGGTGCTGCCAAGTCCAAGGACAAGGCCGCGCAGACCTCGGCGTCCATACACGCACCGCGCCCGTCTCAGGAGGCGCGAGACCGACAACGTCATGGCATTCACAATGCCATACGCTCGTTGGACCAAGATCGAGCTGGAGGATCTCGATATTCTCAAGACCAGCATGCACGCCAACATGCCGGGCGCGGCGAGGCATCGGTCGCTGGACAGGATATCGCTCCTTCTAACATAGTTAGAAGTCCGAGCATATCCGCTCCTCGCGCCGTTCGCCACTGCCACCCACCACTCCAGCAGAAGCTTTGGCGAGAGCACAATTGCTCCTAGATTACCCTCCAACAGCCGACAAGGTCGATGAATGGAGGGCCACCATTCAGAGTCTCATCGGCTTCGCCAACGGCGACGCTCCGCGGCAACCGACTACATCGCTGCCGCGGCAGGATTGCCAAACATGAGCCGGTGGCGACGAGACCGGTGGGGGTGCAACCACCATGCACTCTCCGCCCCGAAGGCCAAGATCGCCGACTCGCCGGATCCACCTCGACAAATGACTCCACCGCATCATCGGATCCACGAGCTCATCGCGATCGGCGCCAAGTTCTTCATGAACGACAAGAAGAAGACGCCGAACTCGCATCGAGCGCCGGAGAGAAGCGCGGCGTCAATCCGACAAGCGCTACCGGGCCCTCTGTCGACATGCATGCGCCAGAGGAACCAGCGACTTGTCAGACGCTGTAGGTTGCCCCTGCGTTCACTCGTGAGCTCGCGGCAAGTCCAAAGGGCCCAGCAAGAAGAATTTCAAGCCGACGCATTAAAGAAGTAATGACGGCAAGACGCATCCGTCGGAGTTCCTCAAGATCTACACCATTGCGGTGCAAGCTGCCGGGGCGAGACGACAAGATCCTGCCAACTACTTCCGCCGTGCTCAAGCCCAACGCCGATCCTGGCTCATGCACTTGCCGGAAAACTCCATATCCTCTTGGCAGATCTATGCCATCAGTTTGTCGGCGCTTTTACAGCGCCACAAGCCTCATGGCCAAGAAAGCGACCTTCATCTGCCGCCCGAGAAGGAAGGAGAGCCTCGCACAAGTACATTCGTGAGATTCAGCCGCAGCATGACACAATATCCCGGATGTCCACCCCGGCCAGTAATCAGCCGCTGCTCCATCGTAACGCATTTAAACCGCAGGATGCGTGAGGAGATGGCGATGTGCAAGATCGTAGACGTCGGCGAGCTATATGCCCCGCCGACAAGTGTGCACGCGTCTTTGAGGAAGGGAGGAGACTCCCCGGAGAGAATACTGAAGCAGGAGGATCTGATAGTGAGGAGACCGCCCCGGCAAGGGAAAACCGGTGGCGGAACAACAGGAAGAAGAAAGGCAGAGATGTACTAGTTGTTGAGCAGTCCGGCAACGGAGGTGGCGCCAAGAAAGCCAAAGTTGCTAGCTCCGGCAAGGAGGTTGCCGCTGGCACCAATCGCCAGTATGGCGGCCGCCGACAAAGCGGTGATGGCTCCAACAAGCGATCTTGCAAGATCCACCGCACTAAGGGTCATGACCTCCAGAGCTGCAAGAAGGTCGAGCAGCTTGTTGAGCAGCGTAGAAGGCTGAATACGAATGACGCGACAAGGAGAAGGCCCAGAAGGTGCCGGAGGAGCTTGCAAGAAACGCCCCGCCGGGAGGACGCCGTGGCATAATGGCCAAGCAAAGAAGAAGGAGATGACCTCCCCGCGGCCGTGACAAGGATGAAGACGACGACGATGATGAAGACATGGATGATGACGAGACCGATGAGCAGGAGTTCCAGAAAGCCACAGAGGTCCTGTGCATTGACGGCGGTGCTTCTCTGCATACTTCACACCGCCAGCTCAAGTAGTGGATGCGGGAAGTCAATGCGGCAGAACCCTCCATCGAGTCACGCAAGCCTCTGAAATGGTCCAGCACGCCTATCATCTTTGATATTGAGGACCACCCTGATCACAGAATCAGCGGTCGGGTGCTTGCCGATGTTGGTTTCACCAACTATCCGCAACCTCAAGGTCACTAAGATGCTAGTTGACGGGCGGGGCCGGCTTGAACCTGATCTCCTTCGCGGTGCTCCGTAAACTCCAGATCCCGATGGCGAAGCTCGAAGAGACCGCACATTCCAAGGAATCAATCCGGGAAGGAGCAAGCGAAGGGAAAGATCACGCTGTTTGCGGTGACATTTGGCGTGAAGTTGAACTTCAGATCGAGAGGGTCACTTTTGACGTTGCTAACTTTCCATTGCCTTACAATGGGATACTTGGCCCAAAGACTCGCCAAATTCATGGCGGCCTCTCACTATGCCTACAACATGCTGAAGATGCCAGCCCGATAAGTGTCATTTCAGTCCTGGCGACAAGAAGGATGCTCTTATCTGCGCCGACAAGATCTACCGGAAGCGGCAATGGCAACAGATTGCAAGCCACTTGCCGCTGAAGCTCCCGGGGCGAAGAAGAAGACCAAGTCCGGCAAGAGCTCTGATGCCCACTCCGACAAGCGCACCTCTTCGGAGTGCTGCGCTACCATCAAGGATGCACCATCGAGCTCCACCGCAAGTGTAAGAAGACGATGGCAGCTCCACCAGAGACCAAGAAGGTGTCCGCCAAGGAGGACGGCACCGGTGGTACCTTCACATCCTAAATAGGAAGGCGCGCTCGTTGCTTTCCTGCGGGCGAATGTCGACGTGTTTGCGTGGCAACCGTCTGACATCCCCGGTGTTCCCAGGAAAGTAATTGAGCACCATCTTGCCGCTTGTCCTCATGCGCCGCCCGGCCAAGCGTAAAGTCGAAGCGTGCGGTGGAGCGACAAGAATTCATCGCAGAAGAGATCAAGAAATTGGAAGCAGCAGGCCTTGTCGGAGGAGTGCTCCATCCTCGTGGTTGGCCAATCCTCAGAAGTTGTATCAAGAAGGGCTAACGGGAAATGGAGGCTTTGTATCGACTTTACCGATGTCAATAAAGCTTGTCCCAAAGACCCATTTCCCTTGCCGCGCATCGACCAGATTGTTGACTCCACGGCGGATGTGATTTGCTTTCATTTACGGATGCATACTCAGGATATCATCAGATCTTCATGGCGTAAGAGGATGAGGAGAAGACCGCATCCATCACCCCATGTGGCACATACTGTTTTGTACCTGGATGCCCTTCGGGTTAAAGAATGCTGGTTCAACATTTGCAAGAATAGTCCACGACGCTTTTGAGCCGCAAATGCACGTAAATGTAGAAGCCTACATGGATGACATAGTGGTCAAAAGCAAGGACAAGGCGACTCGATTCAAGATTTAGACGAAACCTTTGCAAATCTGGCGCAAGATCAACCTCAAGCTCAACCACGAGAAGTGTGTGTTTGGAGTCCCTTCCGCAAGCTTCTCGGGTTCTTCGTGTCTCGGGAATTGAAGCCAATCCCGACAAGATCAAGGCCATTGAGCAGATTGAAGCACCAAAGCGCCAAGGATGTACGAAGGCTTGCCGGTTATGTAGCTGCTCTCAGCAGGTTTATCTCTAGGTTCTGCTGAAGGCCTGCCATTTTTCAAAATTTTGAAAAAGGCAGGTCCGATGCAATGGACTCCGAAGCGGAGGCTGCGCCGCAGGACTTGAAGAGATACTGTCCTCCACTCCAACACTTGTCGCACCTAGGCCACAAGAGAAGTTGCTGCTATATATAGCGGCAACCAATCAAGTGGTTAGTGCTGCGTTAGTAGCGGAGAGGGAGGCGGATGATGAGCTAGCAACCATGGCAGATGCATCCAGTGACAAGCAGGGGGCTTCACCGGCAAACTCTGGTCCCGACAAGGATGGATCTGCGCAGACGCATGAAAAGATGCAGACAATAATGGTGCAGCGCCTAGTTTACTTTATCAGTTCCCTTCTGCAGGGGGCTAGATCAAGGTACTCTGGTGTGCAGAAATTGCTTTTCGGCCTCCTCATGGCCTCGAGAAAGCTGCGCCATTACTTCCAGGCACATGAGATCACAACACACTGCTTTCCGTCAAGAGGATACTGCAAAATCCAGAGGCAACAGGCGGGATTGTCGAGTGGGCCTTTGAACTGCCAAGCTTTGGCCTCAAGTTTGAGAGCACTTCAACTATCCAAAGCGAGGCATTGGCCGAGTTCATAGCAGAATGGACGTAACACAAGATGAAGAAATTCGAAACGAGCATCCCCTGAAGGAGGCAAGCAAAGAGTGGCTGATGTACTTTGATGGTGCCTTCTCGCTGCAAAGAAGGCGCCGGTCTTGGCGTATACTTGTTGCACCCACCGGAGAGCACCTCAAGTACGTGGTCCAGATGCACTTTCCCAAGGAGCAAGCAACAAACAATACTGCAGAGTATGAAGGTTTGCTTGCCGGTCTCAGGATCGCAGTAGACCTTGGGATCAAGAAGCTCATTGTCAGGGGTGACTCACAGCTTGTCATCCGCCAAGTGAACAAGAATTATCAGAGTCCGTTGATGGAAGCTTATGTTGATGAAGTGAGGAAGCTGGAAGAGCACTTTGACGGCCTCTGAGATGGAATATATTCCAAGAGCTCGAGCGACATTGCTGATGGCTTCGTCGAAGTCGCGCCGCGACTTAAGTTACACAATGGAACCGTGGATCTTTGTGCTCAAGTCGACTCAACCATCTCAGTAACGCCATCAACTGGACAGAGCAACAAGAGGAAGTTGATTTCTGGTGACTTATCTTCCGGCTGCAGCTCCCGAAGCCGCCGCCAAGAAGGTTCCTGTGATCAACACCAGCAGTCTTTGAGGAAGCGATCTGCTCGACAAGCCCTAGGGTTTGTTTCGTTGAAGCGCACGCTCCCGACAAGTTTTCCTCGGCAAGCTTGCCGGGAACGTCAAGCTCCTGAGCCGCAGGTTCTCGCCAGGAAGCTGATGTTCCCGCAGCAGCAGATGTGCCTTTAGTCCTTGTTGTCGAGCCACAAGCTCCAAAGATGGGCGCAGCAGATTGTCCATTTCCTTCAGACAGGAGAACTTCTCAAGAGCAAGAAGAAAGCGGAAAAAAGTAGCCCGGCGGTCAAGTATGTACCAGTTTGTCGACATCACACTGCATGTAAGAAGACTCAACGGTGTGAAATTGAAGTGTATTCACCGGGAAGACGGACAAAAGCTGTTGGCAGAGATACATGGAGGCATATGTGGTCACCACATTGGCGCCAGAGCACTTGCCGGCAAAGCATTTTGGCAAGGTTTCTTTTGGCCGACAACCCTCCAGGATGCAACTGCACAAGTAACCAAGTGTGAAGCGTGCCAGTTCCATTCCAAGCAGATACACTAGCCAGCTCAAGCTCTCCAGACGATCCCTTTATCACAGCCATTTTCGGGTCCGGGGCTCGACATCCTCGGCCCCTTTCCCCGAGCTGTCGGCGGCTTTGAGTACTTGTACGTTCCAATCGACAAGTTCACAAAGTGGCCGGAAGTGGAAGCAGTGAGGAAGGTGACATCACAGTCAGCAGTCAAGTTCTTTAGGTCGATTGTTTGCCGTTTCGGAATCCCTAACAGGATCATCACCGACAACGGCACGCAATTCACGAGCCGCACCTTCATGCAATACGTCCAAGATCTTGGCGCCAAGGTCTGCTTCGCTTCTGTTGCTCATCCAAGAAGCAACGGTCAAGCGGAGAGGGCAAATGTTGAAGTGCGCTGCGGGCTCAAGACCGTAACTTTCGGCTGTGCTGCACAAGTGCGGAAAAACTAGATTGAGGAGTCGCTGCGGTGGTTCTTTGGTCGATCGGGGCGACGCCAAATCGAGCCACCGCCGACACCTTTCGCTCTAGTCTATGGAGCAGAGGCAGTTCTCCCCACGGAACTCGATCACGGATCACCTCGAGTGCTCGCTTATGATGAAGCTTGAGCAAGAGCAGCTGCGACAAGATGACGCGTTGCTCCTTGAGGAGGATCGTCTTCAGTCAGACGACGAGCTGCTCGATACCAGCAAGCTTTGCGCCGCTTACCATAGCCGCAAAGTTAATGCCGAAGTGTCGAGGAAGGCGACCTTGTTCTTCGGGCGCCGTTCAGTCCGCCAAGAATTCCAACAAGTTGACACCGAAGTGGGAAGGCTCTTACCGGTGAAACGAGTCACTAGGCTGGCGCTGTCCGCCTTGAGACCGAAGATGGCATTCCGGTGAGCAACTCCTAGAACATTGAACATCTTCGTAAGTTTTACCGTGGGGAAGCGCGGTTGCGGAACCTGTTCCAAGAACCTACCTTTTGTACAAGTCTTGCCGCTGTTGCATGTAATCCTTTGTACAAAGCCGGGCCTTGACCCGTGCATAAGTAAAGCGAGCTTGCTTCGCACATCTTGTCAATTTCATGCTTTCTACTTCTATTTTGCATGCGTTATCTGACACTTTGTGCAGCACATACCCCTGGTAAGCAATAACGAGCCATAAGGCTCCATATCTTTATTTTCTCTTCTTTCTCTTTCTCAAAAAAAAGGAAGGTTCCCTCGCCCACAAGTTTGCCGGGGGGGAAGGAGAAGATAATGGTGTGGACCAAGAGTCGCTCAAGGAAGTCTAGCCTTACCGGGAAGCAAACGACAGAAAAGCTAAGTTGCTAAAGTTTGAGCAATCAGTTTTAAATTTTTTTAAGTTATCTTCCTCGAGCGACCGCATTTTGTATGGAAAACACATGCGGCGGAGGAACCAACTCGTAGCTAGTTGCGCCCTTACCTTGTTTCGAGTCCGCTCAACAACTTAAGTGAGCTGCGACTAGTTGCGACAAGGTTGCTTGTCGGGAAGCGGTACCGCCAAAGATGCTTGGCGTCCACTTTTCAGCCATGACCCAGGTGCTCTAACAAACAAGTTCCCTAAAAGCGTAGGGAAAAAACATACAAAGGAAGGAATCAAGTAAAGGAAATAACATAGCAATTGATACCCAAAATAGAGTTATATTACAAGATAGCTTGCCGCAGCTCTAATGGATTGTTCTTATGACATGACCGGCAGCGGCAAGAAAAAAAAGAGAAAGTGGGCGGCCTAATCTCGCGATCGCCTCAACCCTCTTGATCCCGCTCACCCTGTCCCACGATGGAGTGCGACAAGGGTCTGGCGCCTCCACATCAACATCCGTGGCAGGGACTTGAGGACGTTGGTGAGGTTGAGGCCTGGATTGCGGAAGGCCACCTTCATCAAGACCTTTGAAGAGCTCCAGCAGCGGTCTGGCTGGCGACTCCTCGGCCAACTGCTTTGGGACTTCTTCCGAGTCGCTGGAGGGCCGTCACCACGCCCTTGAAGAACAAGCTGAGCTTGGCGCTGGGTTGGAGGTGCTCGTCGGAGGAATATCCAAGATCCACCATCCCCAATTGCGCCCGGCTCCTCGTCGATGGCTGCAGCAACATTCACAAGACCCTCGGTCCGATGCTCCACATTCTCCCTCAAGGCACTCTGGCGGCAGCAAGACTTGCCAAGAGCGCCTCGTCGGCCTTGATCTTCTCCTTCAAGGCCACCTCCTGCTCCTTGGCGCCGTCCATCGTCTGAGTCAAAGTAGTTAGCTTCAACTCAAGATCTGCGTTGGAGTCCTTGGCGGCGCTTTGCTCCTTGCTCCTCTCGGCGAGACGGCCCTGCAGCTCGCCAAGAGTGTAGGCGTCCTTCTCGCGCTCATGCTTGAGTGCAGCAAGCTCTCGCCGCTCTCCTTGAGATTGGCCTCCACTGCGCCACCTTCGTCTCCAGCCTCCTTCTTGGCGGCCTCGGCAATTGCTGGTAGCATCCTTTGCTTCCTTGAGGCGCCGCCAAATGTTTGCTCGCGCATGGCAAGATCCTCCTCGTGGCTGTCAAGATAATCCTTCTTCTGGCGAACTTCGCCTTCCCTGTGAGATAGCTTCTCGGCGGCAAGCTGTTGCTCTCGGCTTAGCCTTCTCGAGGAGGAAGGCTTTGCGCTCCTCCGTGAGTTGCTCCGCTCCTCTGCCAAGGCCAGGAGAGCTTCCTGGTTGAGGCCCCGGAGCTCCTCCAGCAGCTTCTCGATGTCTGCTCCCGCCTTGCGACAAGCACTTTCGGGATTCCAGCTTGGCTTGTCGGGTAGCGGTAAGCGACAGTAACTTCATGACAGCTGCTCCTCCTCGGACTTCGCCCGCTTCTTTCTTTGCTTGGCGTCGACCAGCGTCGATCCAGCGGAGGCGAGCAACTCTTCATCGAAGTTTCTCCTTAATTTGGCGCCACAGGCTCGACGCCATGGGAGCTTGATGAAGACGCCATCGCCCGGCCTTCAAATAGGCGTCTGGGGGCTCTTGAACCCGGCCAGCTGCAGCAGCGGCGGAGGGATCGGTGGTCGGCGTGGCGCTGGCGGCGCTCCTGCGACCTTAGGGCGTCGGTCACGATCGCCGGACCCTCGCCAGCTTCGTGGCGGCAGCCAGCGCCTCTTCACCGGGCGGGCTCGTGGCGCCGGACTTCCTCTCCGATGGCAGCGACATCGTCGGCATTACCAAGCAGCGTCCTCCTCGCCCAGCGACCTGGGGTCTCCATTGGCTCAGGGCGAGATGGATGAAGAAGAGTCAAGCAAATATTTGAAAAGAAAATCAGAAGAAGAAGAACACAAGGAAGTTTTCAAGCAAGAAGATTACTCGTGCTAGGGTCCATGATCATGGTCTCCGCCGCCAAAGGGATCGCTGGTGCCGCGTCCCTTGCTGGAGAACTACCCTCTTACCCGAAGAAGTCTCTCTTGCCGGAAGAACGCTCCTTGCCGGGAATCCTCCCTTGGCGGCGTGAGTCGGCGGAAGGAGGCTGCTCTGCTCCTACACAAATCAACAGTCAGATATCAGCAAAGAAAGAGCACCCATTAACGCCGAACAGCAAGAAGTAGACCATATACTCACGCTGGGGGCTGCGTTGGGGGCTATTTTGAAGAAGAGTTGCCGCATCCGGCAAGGTGGTCTCGGACGCGTCTCTACTGTCATGATGGGTTGCGTCCTCGGCGACAATCACCGGGGTCTTGGCTCTCTTGACATTCTTCGGGGCGCGTCACGAAAGGAATGGAGTTCGAGTAAAAGCAAATCAGATACAAGACAAAGCAACAAATCAAAGAATTACAAGTACATCAAAAGAATCGTACTCTTCTTCTTCCTCGTCGGAGCTGGCCTTGGAGAGATCAAATTCGCCCGCCTCGAGCAGACGAGGCGGAGGAGTGGGTTCCCTTGACGCTTGGTGGAGCGGAACCGATGGTCCGCGAGGGCCCCTCCGATTGCCAAGGCGGCGTGAGGTGCTCACGCTGCGAGTGCTACGCGGTGGAGCAGCGTCGCTGGCGCCTTCTTGGCTGATATTCCGTCTGCCCGCCCCTTCGTCTCCGGCCTTGCGAAGACGCCTTCTTGGTGGAGCTGGGGGCTCCGCTCGCGGCAAGCTGCTTGAAGGTGGGAAGGATGCGCCCTCGGCGGGCTCGCTCGACTCGGCTTCAGGCTCGGCAAGCTCTTCCTCGCCGGCAAACTCCTTTCGCTCGACAAGGCTTGCCTTCTGCGCTTCTCTGCCTCCTCCACGGTGAATCCGAACTTCGCCCTTGGCGGCACTGCTGCCGCCTCTTCCAGCTTTGGTGGCGATGCATCTAAATCGCCATCGGTGGTGTCGCTGAGTGAGGCCCCTCTGTTCATCGAGGCGCACCGGCATTTCTACCAGATTGTCAAAGAACCGCCGCAGCGCCATCTGCCGGCTCTTGCCAAGTTGGGACAATTCCATGTGAGTCGATCGACGGCATCATTGCAACGGATGCGGTCGGCGAGGAATTGTTGCACAGCCGGAACGACGCCTCAAAGAACCTAAACATTTCGATGATCGTGGTCGGGCTTGAACAGCTCCAAGAGCATCGCACAAGCTCCAAGACGGTGAAGTTGAAGTTGAGGCCTTGGCGCAGCCTCATGATATCTCGGCCGCTGCTCAAACTCCCAGCGGGTCTCCTCCTCTCCCGCAAGGGGGCGTCTGGTGGCGAAGAAAGTTCTGCGCCAAACGGTGCCTATGGTGAGCCCGGCAAGTCTAAAGCGAAGGATTCGGTGATCGCAATCTTCACCTAAGCGTCTTCCGGCCAGATTGCTCCAATCGTTGCCGCACACTCACTGGGTTTAGGCGTCATGGTAAATGGTCATGGATTCTCCTCGACAATCCAGCACCAATCCGCCCTCCATTCCTCCCATTTGCTACGGAGCTCTCCCTCCAGATAGGCTTCCTTCTTGCCGAACCTCGAGATCCAAGCAATTCCTCCGGCAAGAGGCTCCCCTCTCTCAACTCGGGGTATAAAGAAGTGGCGGAAAAGGGCTACGTTTGGGTGGACTCCGACAAAGTTTTCGCAGAGATGTGCGAAAACTGCCATGGTCAGAACAGCATTGGGGGTGAAATCAAGGAGGCGGAACCTGTAGGTGTTCATGATGTCACAGAAGAATTCAGAGAAAGGCGGGCAGAGCCCGCAGTAGAAGAAGAGTGCGAAGAAGGGATACCCGCTCGGAGCTAGTTCGGAGGCAGCAGCTGGAAGTACCTTCGCGGCGCTGGATGCGCCACGCCTCCGTCGACTCAAGAGGTAGTAGTTCTCCCTCAGCTCCTCGCGAGCCGGTGAGAGATGGCCCGCTCCTTCTGCGCCGCCAAGCAGCTGCGCCTCGGCCGACTTCACGGCCTTCCCTTGTCGACTTCAGAGCCATGGCGGAGGTGGTGAGAGATCGACGGCGTTGGGGATCCTAGTGGCGATGGGGGGCGGAGCGCTGCTCTCTTCAGCCTTGGGAAGAAGGGGGGAGCAGCGGAGGTTTTTTCGAGATGGGACAACAACTTGCGAGATGGGCGGACTGCCCCTGTTTCCCCTGCTTATAAAGAGGGAGGGGGCGGACGTTCCGTTTTTCTGAATAAAGAAAACCCCACGATCTCGCCCACGATCTCTCACACGACGCCGCGTTCGATGCGTGCCATTCGTGGATGGCGTGGTGGGTCCGGGGTGAGTTATGGTGTGACCCAGGCCGCGCTGCGTTCGCGTTCTGTTTTGGGCCTGGCCCAACAGCGTTCGGGACCGTGTGGCCCAGTCTGGGGCTCTGCCGGTGTACTAGAGTAGGGGTACCCTAGTATCCCGAACTTGTGCACGGGCAGTTGCAACCCTCCGCGGCAAGGCTTACCGGGTGACCGCCAAGGTCCTCCGTGGTTCCTGTGGAGCCATTCAAGAACAAAGTATTTAATCCAAGGAGACAAGGCCCCGGCAAGAGGAGCTTGCCGGGAAGGCCACCCAAGGAACCTACAAGACAAGGCCCCGGCAAGAGGAGCTTGCCGGGAAGGCCCAATGAGCGACAAGCTTCCGGGCGCGACAAGACAACAATCATGCTGCAAGGCGCTTTTAAGCGGCAGACCACCACTTCAGACTTCCACGCTTCCAAAGACATCCACTAACGTGTCGCCTCGACCTTTCCAGTGCCAAGCGTGGCGAGAGGTCAGGCAGCCCGGTGCGTAGGTGGCAAGCGGCTACCGACAAGTTTGCCATCGTGGCGAACGGTGGTGTCCCCGACGGTCCCTCGCTTGCACCGTTAGGGCGACTAGACGGCATTTAATGCCTTTGTCCCCGCCGCCGTGGTTAGGTATGATATCAGACATCGCATAATCGCATAAGTAGCTGTACCAACCACTACTTTTCCATTTGTACCCTTGTTCACGCTACACCGTCGGAGACCCTTCAAAGATATAAAAGGAGGCCCATGCGCGTAGAAAGGGTCGGTTCCCCCACGCCCAGTCTCAAGTAGCAGCTTGTGTGTCTTGAGCACTCAGCGCCCCGAGCAAGAACTCAATACACTCGAGACATGCAGCAAGAGGAGTATTATCTCTCGGAGAGCTCCGGAGCTGGGTAAACCTCTCGTGTGCTTCGCCTCGATCTGCTCTTCGTGCGACCTCTGCTCCCCGCCGAACCGAAAGGGGCTCGGTCCGCCGGTCCCATAGGTGTTCGTGGGCCAGATCAGCCTGCCCCGACAGTTTATGGTTAGCCCGAGCCGCGACCGAAACCTAGACATATAGCTGTAGCTTCACATACACCCAGTCCCCCACAACAAAGACCCGCTCGGGCCGATGCTTATCCGCCTGATCTTTCATTCTTTGCTTGGACCGCTCTAACTGTTGTTTTTACAGGGCTGAAACCACCGCCATGTCCTCATGCCAAGTGACCAGATCTATCGGAGCTGAAGCGGACACGTCAATGATCCCGAAATGGCGAGGAGGATGCCCATACAAAACCACAAAAGGTGAAGCTTGAAGTGCAGAGTGAGAGGCTGTATTGTACCAGAACTCGGCTAGGTGCAGCCACTGAAACCATCTGTGTGGGCAGGAACGAACAAAACAGTGGAGGTAAGTCTCCATGCACTGATTTACCCTCTCCGTGGTTCCATCAGTCTGCGGGTGATATGCAGAGGACATCCATAGTTCAGTTCCAGCTTGTTTGAACATTTCGTTCCACAACTCACTGGTGAAAACTTTGTCACGGTCCGAGACCAGAGCATAAGGCAGACCATGAAGTTTGTAGACATGGGTCATGAACGCAGTGGCGACTTGCAAGGCTAAGAATAGTTGAGCAAGCGGAATGAAATGGGCATACCTGGTTAGCTTGTCCACCACCACCATGATGCACGAATGACCCCGGGACACCGATAGTCCTTCCACAAAATCCGGAGTCATGGTGTGCCATGCATGAGGGGGAATTGGTAGAGGTTCGAGTAGTCCGGGAGGGCGGACCCATTCACCTTTTGCTTGTTTGCAAATGTTGCAGTCTGACACAAAGTTCACCACGTCCTGCCTCATTCCCGGCCAGACAAAGAGGTGCCGAAGTCTGTCATAGGTGGCATGAATGTCGGAGTGCCTCCCCCGTGGCGCTAGCATGGATGGCGTGCAAGAGTTTCTGTTGCATGGCCGTGTTCGCCCCCACCCACACCCTGCCTTTGTAAAGAATCACCCGATCCTGAACAGAGTAATCTGAGGTTGGGTCTTCCAACTCGTTGCAGCGAAGCAAGACCTCCTTCATACTTTCATCAGACTGATAGCCCTGCACCACCTCCTCAAGCCACACTGGCGTAAGCATCGATATGGCTGAAACCTTTGCATCCCGTTGAGATAACACATCGGCCGCCTTGCTCTCAGCCCCTTTCATGTACATCACTTTGTACTGCATCCCCATGAGCTTGGTGTAAGCACGCCTCTGCCATGGCCTCACTAACCGTTGGTCGTTCAGGTCGGACAAGGCACTCTGGTCAGTCCAGATGATGAACTCACTCCCTTGCAAATAAGCTCGCCAGCGATCAATAGCCATCAAGATTGCCATGTATTCCTTCTCGTAGGTTGACAAACCTCGGTTCCTCGGCCCCAATGCTTTGCTGAGAAATGCCAGTGGATGTCCATCTTGGATCAACATAGCCCCCATGCCAGACTCGGATGCATCCGTTTCAATTTCGAAAGGCCTATCAAAACGAGGCAGTGCCAACACTGTGGCAGAAATCAAAGCCTTTTTAGGTGGTTAAATGCTTCGCCCGCCTCTACAGACCACACAAAAATTGAGTGCTTCTTCAGCAGGTTCATCAGCGGAGGACTGATTAGCCAAAAATCGCGTACAAAATGCCTATAGTATCCTGCCAGGCCAAGGAAACCCCGGACTTGCTTCACTCGAGTGGGCGTTGGCCAATCCCTGACTGCTGTAATATTCTTTTCATCGGTAGCGACACCCTTCTCACTGATGACATGCCCTAGGTAGGTGAGTTGTTGCTAGGCGAACTTGCACTTGGATAACTTTACCTTGAGTTGATGCTTTTCCAACAGTTCAAAGACTTGTCGAAGAAGTTTGATGTGTTCCTCCAAGGTTTCATTATGAACCAGAATATCGTCAATGAACACAAGGATTCCATGACGCAGCAGAGGTCCCAACACAAAATGCATGCCCCCTTGAAAGGTGCCAGGAGCACAACACAACCCGTAAGCCAACACTTTGAACTCATAGTGCCCCAAGTGAGTTTTGAACGCAGTTTTGTAAACATCCTCCAGCGCCATCCGAATCTGATGATAACCTGCCTTCAAGTCCAGGCTGGTGAACCATCTCGATCCCGCAAGCTCATCAAGTACCTCCTCTATAACTGGCATGGGAAAACGGTCCTTGACTGTGATAGCATTGAGCCGCCGATAATCCACGTAGAATCGCCATGTCAAATCTTTATTTTGTACAAGCAGTGCTGGTGAAGCAAATGGGCTGTAGCTAGGCTGAATAATGCCTTGGTCGAGCAATTCCTGGACCTGCTTCTCGATCTCATCCTTCTAGAACGGGCTGTACCGATAGGGTTTAATGTTCACTGACTGGGCGCCAGGAATGAGCGGTATTTTGTGGTCGAAAGGCCGAAATGGGCGTTAAGCCTTTCGAAGCCTCAAACAAGGACTGGAACTCGTCGACGAGTTGAGCTACAGGTGGTGGGATCTCCATCTCCGGCTGTTGCTTCTGCTTGGTGTCCACAGCTTGAAGGTGAACCAATTGGTGCACATCGTTGCTACACATCATGGAGTGAATTTGATCCATGGTCACAGGGTAACACTCCTTGGTGTGTGGCTGTATTCCTCGCAAAGTGATTTTCTTCCCATGATGCATGAAGGCCATTAGCTTGTCTCCCCAGTGCACATCCATAGGACTGTGTTGTTCCATCCAGTCCATTCCAATGATCATATCATAACACCCAAGAGGCAGAACCTTGAGGTCTGAAGTAAACTTGTGTCCCTGCACTGACCAACCACATTTTGTTATTGCTTGGTCACTGAGAAGCTGCCCTCCATCCGCTATATTCACCCTCAGAGCGCTGGAGATTTTGTGCACTCCTTGCAACTTGGCAGCCAAATCTGAGCTAACAAAACTGTGCGAACTGCCTGAATCAACTAGCATCAACACTTGCTGGTTCTGGATTTTCCCTTGCAGCCGCAAAGTCTATGGTGCGATCCAGCCTTGCACTGCTGCCCTAGAGATGGTGGGGCATTCACTTCTAGTGTCTGAATGTTCTTCGCCTGACGAACCACCGGACAGAGCCAAAACATCAAACATCTCTTGTACCACATGGAGGCCGCTGCGCATTTGTGCTCTCGGCTCCAACGCTCTCCACACATATAGAAGAGGCCTCTGGCTCAGTGATAGGCACGAAGAGTTGACAGCCTATATTCCTTGGAGCTGCTTCCTTTCAGCCCTTCAGCGGCTGCTCCCCGACGTTCATCTACTTGTGCAGCGACCGCTGGTGGTGGTCGCCTAGGCGGTGCTGGCAATGGCATGGCCCCTTTGGGATGAGACCGGCTGCCCATGCCATTGCTCGTTGTGCTCTCTGGGCGCCTTGGCTCCCGCCGCTTGGAGATCTCCAGCGCCTCCTCCTGTAAATAAGCCAACGAAACAACAGTTTCGAGGTCTTTTGGATTATGAACCAAAACAACAACACGGATCTCATCGCGCAATCCATCAACAAAACGGGAGGGGGACAAAGCAGGGTCCCAAGTGGTGCTGTAGGGTAACAAGGAATGTATTATCTCTGTGAATTTTGTGGTGTAATCAGTCACAAAGTTAGTCTGCCTCAAATGAAACAGCTGACGCGGTAACACCGTGAACTCGTTCCTCTCAAACTACTCACAAACAGTAGTGCAAAAGTGTTCCCACTCCATGTGATTCAAATCGAAGTCATTGTTTTCGAGCCACACCATAGCTGCGCCAAGAAATGCATCGCAGCCGTGTCGACCCAAAGCACCGGATCTAAGCGAAAGACACGGAAATAAGACTCGCAATTGCGCTTCCAACTGCGTGGGCGTTCCCCCCAAAACTGAGGGAAATCCATCTTAGCCCTCGGAATGACAGAATTGTGATGACGAAACGGGCTACGCGATCGTGGAGGCAGCGGGCCGCCAGATCTGGACATGCCCCGCAATGGTGACCGCCCGGGTGCCCGAGAGCGACGATCAGCTGAAAACTGCCCCGCAGAGGAAAGAAAATTTGGGGATGGTGCCATACCCGTGACCGGAGATGGGACTATAGTGGTGACCACTCCAGAGCCGACCCCCCCCCCCCGGCGAGTTTGGTCGATGCGGTGGCTATCTGGCCCTTGGAGGCTGCTGCTAGCTTGGGTTTGCGGCACGGCTCCGGGTCGAGGGAAGATGGGAGGTAGATCCCCGGGCTTGAGGCTGAGCACGAGGTTGCGTGCGATGACGTCTAGCTCCTTGCGCACCCTGCCCAGCTCCTGCTGAACGTCGGAGAGTGATTTCTCCAACGTCGGCTTCCAGGCGGCCAGATCGGCCACCATCGGCTGGATCTCCGCGATGATGGTGGTTGTTGCCGCCACTGCCTTCTGGATGGCGACGTTCTGCTCCTGGATGGCCTTGAGCGCCGCCGCCATTTCCTCCACTCGCTGCTCCATCTCGCCGACATGTTGCTGCTGGCGCATGGTGAACGACGGCTTCTTCAGGTAATCAGGGAGCTCTGATACCATATGTTACGTCCCTCTTGCTCGATTCACTTAATTCATGGCGATACAGGAAGATTCAGTGGCTAGGCTTCTTGAGAGAAAGGGGACCGGGGGAAGGGAGAGGATACAGGAGGTGGGAGGAGAGGAAAGACAGAGAGAGTCTATTGACCGATTACAATGTCGTGCCCATTCCCATTGGGCTCACACCTACTTAACACTCACCCACCCAGCTCCCAGGTGGCCGGGTCGAACAGCCCGTTGGGCTTCTTGGCTCTCCCTGGCCGGGCCTCTCTGTTGCCTGTCGAAGTAGTGGTAGAGGCCGTGACAAAACATAAATAAGGGTCAAAATGCAGAGGGGGATTGGAGAGGGGTGCGAGAGATATGAAAATATCCCCATGACCCTAGATTTATGCACGTAATTGTAAAAATGGTTTGGACATTTTGGAGGAAGAAAAATATTCCAAGTTTGAATTAGATTCAAACTTGAGGCATTTTTGACCCCAACCAAACCAAGTCCAATTGAGATGAAATTTGACAGGGAGGGTGCAGGCATGGCCTAATATTTTTAGGGAAAAGATGAACATTAATGGAGATGGGAAAAATGTGGCACTTGCAAAAGAAAGGAAGTAAAAGGGAAAAGGAGAAGGTGATGATGCATGGGACAAATCGTAAGCTCGCAGAGCCTGCTCCCGGTCGACGGGAGACATCTTGTGGAAGATGGCGTCCAATGGCATGAACGGATTCCGGTGACGAAGCCCCGAGAGGATTCGCCCGGCAATGGCGACGGCCGCCTGCAACACCTCGTTGTCCAGCTCTGCCCCCACCATCGCACGAAGACGGCTCAGCTCCTTAGAGATATAGATGAAGAAGGAGACCAAGACAGGAAGCCGCATTGAAGTCGACAGGATGGTCGAACGAGTTTAGCCCGACGGCCGGCATGGTTGTGCTGGCATGATGGTAGGCATCGCGAAGCTGAAACACGTGTGTGGCAACATGGTCCACCAAGTGGTTGAGGCGATCCCGGACCTCGTCATGATCGGCCCGCTCATGCTCCAGCCGGCTTGCCTAACCGCCTATCATATCTCCCGCTTTCTGCAGCAACGCCGCCGACGCCTCGAGCCTCTTTGTGGTGGACGCCTGCCGCTTTTGAAGTTCCATGAACTCCCGCACACAAAGGAGGAGCATGGCACTCCTCTCCACCTTGAGCTCACGGAGCTACACATCCTTGGCCTTGAGCTCCGCATCCTTGGCCTGTAGCTCCTGTGTCAGGCGCCTCACCTCAGACTCCATGATCTGGTGTGCCGCCATGAAACCAGGTAGAAGCAATGGGGAGAGGAAGCAAAGGGGGATAAACGACTGAAAGTCAATGCAATCTACGGGAAGACGGAGGGAGCCAGCCGAGGAGCAGGGTGAATCTTTTGGTTTTCACCATGGGAAAACACCAGTCGATGACTTTTCACATGAGGGAGTAGTGGGTTTTACAGGCGGAGTCATCATGACTAATTGCTGCCGCGCCTGCTCCCGTTAATCAAAAAAGTAAAAATCCTGCCGCGCCTGACGCACCCAAAGACCAGAGGAACGTCGTGGCGGATATTTAAATTTACCTGCCGGTAAGGAGAGGAAAAAAGGGGTGAAAAAACAAATGTGGCGGCGGCCTAGCTAATCGGCCGCACTAGCCCAACTAGCTAGCCACCGTGCTTCACTGATATACTCAGCGGGAAAGGTGGGCTTTTGTGATATGATGACTCATTTACTTGCTTCGGCGCTACGATCGAGGAGGACCCATAAAACGCGTGGTTGGGCGTCCCACGTCTTGGCAAGGAATGAAATATGCGTGCACCACCCGGGAGGACCTAGAAACCGCGTGGTAGGGTGTGCCAGGTCTCGTCACAGAGGAAAAATGTGCGTGTAAAAATATACTGTATCATACGTACTACCTATGGTTCGACCTCGGGACCCAGCCAGTCGGTCGAAAACTCCCCACTAGCCACAGAGCTTCATCATGCTAATGTGGCACAGATGATAGGTGTGGTTAGCCCCGTCTCGACCAGCCACAACGTATCTTGTTTTAGGCAATTCTTATATTTTCCAAGCATTTTTTAGTTATAATAACACCACGGCAAGCTCGCGCCGCTCTTCGTGTGTGCCCGTGCGTCTAAAGGTTACTAGATGGAGAGGAGAGAGAGATCGCAGACATGGGACCCACCATTAAGTGAGACCACGGTCAAGCACGTGTTGACGAGCCACTCCCTCTACTCTACTCAACATAATACCGTATAAAATCAAGTTATGCGGCAAAGCCAACAACCGTTGCTGTTTCAGGCTACCGATGTACGCTTTGTAGTCCAGGTTTCTATTTCAAATCTCGTCTTTCCGATTTGTTTGTTTTAGGTCCAAATTTGATCACTGATAACTGGGACCCCCGTGTGTTGTTCCGATATTTCAGTGCAGGATAATTTTTTTTTGCACAAACACTTTGCGTGGTTAGATAAGTTACGGCACGAGTTACACGTATTTTGCAAGTTTAGGAACAAAAATGACAGCGACATTGAATATCACATCCACCCTGCAGCTTAGATGCTCTGGTGATATGAGTTTTTACGTCGTTGGATCAGAGATCCAATGGCTTGGGAGTAGTCTTTGTAATTATGCGCAATTTCCAAACTCTCCAAGGGTTGTTTGCAAATAAAACATTCAGGACTCGTGTGTGCCGATGCATCTTGGATCCAGTGGCTCCCAGTACGTAGCGATCCGACCTCAAACGGTCAAATCTCTCTGCATAAGTGTCATCCCTAGATCGGTAATGCTGACACACACAGAGTACTTGAATGGATTTATAACAGAGCAGCAATCACACACTTATTACACCGAATGTCTCAAGAGAGAACTTATTACAATAAATATGTCCTAAGGCCATCTAAATAAGATAACAACGGAAGGCTTGGAAGATAAAGTGAGTCCATCAACTCCAACGGCATAGCTGAGGGCACGACAAACGACCTAGTGCACCTTACTCCTCGTCTGAAAAGTCTGCAACATGATATGTTGCAGCCCGAAACGGGTCAGCACATGGAATATGCTGGCAATGTAACATAATAGAGCAATGAACAGAATAAATGCTATCACTACATGCATATATGGCTGGTGGAGGCTCTATGGTTATATGGTTTTTGCGAAAAGCCAATTTTCCCCTACAACAAAGGAACATGTTTTGTTTAACTATCATGGTAGTTGAAACATTGAGAAGGTTCCTCCAACTCAATCCCAATTAAAAGTAATTAACAACCCAAGAAATTAATTTAGAGTGATGAGATCATATCAATAACTCAAGTACCATATACTCAAGATGTCCATAACCGGGGACATGGCTAACCATGATTAGTTTGTACACTCTGCAGAAGTTTGCGCACTTTTCCCCACAAGACTCGATCTCCTCCTTTGGATTTCTCGCACTACATGGTGTTTCAGAAACGGATGACCGAGACATAGTCTTTCAGAAGCATTAACTCTAACCCCGGTAGACAAGATTAACCTACATCCCCTACATCTGCTAGCCTACCACTGGAAGAGGTCATGCAACATACTCAACTATGCTAGAGCCCATAATAGCTTGTGGCTGCACACGGAAGTTTCTAGCATGAATAATCTTATGATCCCTTTGAGCCTGGGTGGCGAGCCGTAGGATGATCACACGGGTCCTTCGGGGTATCCTAGGACAACACTGGATTCTCCAGGTGCCCACAATCAATCCACCCAGATGTGTATTTAGGTAGCTACCTTATGTTAACTATTAATTAACAATCTCACATCTGTCATGGATACACTCAAACCCAATCCACGTCTACGAGCATAGCATGGCAATATAAGCATAGAGTAGAAGTAACTCCCAAGGGTTTGATAATAAAAGGACAATAGGTTCTACCTCTTCATCTACTTCCCAATACCCACAAGTTAATCACGTCCTAATCATGCAATGTTTGAGGATTGTAACTAATGCAAAAAACTAGGTATGAAAAGAGTATGATCAATGTGTTACTTGCCTTGCCGAGGATCCGCAAAACCTAGAGACTCGTAGTAGCACCCTTCGCACTCCGGGAATTCTATCGCAAACAAACAATAGCATTCATAAGCACTCAAGCAAGGATGCATGAGTAAAACTCAAAGAAGATCGAATCTAAAAATCCAACTGAAGAGATTCGATCTGCAAAAAGAAGCAACCGAATCGGAGCTACGGAACTGAAACTACGGTCAAAAGAACTTCGAATTTAAATCTGCTTGAAACCAAATTTTAAATTGTCAAAACTATGTTCAAGTTGAATAAACAGAAAGAGGGGCTCGAGACGAAGATTTTGGCGTTGGTTTTACTAGATTTGGACGAACGGTTGAAAAGTTACGAGGGTTTGAAGATCAGGGGCTAATCTGCGATAAAAGTAATCGTGGATAGGTCCCTGGCCGGAAAAAATAAAAAGAAAAGACTAATGAACGAACATTCGCTGTCTGAACCTAACCGGCGAACAACGTTCGTTAAAACGAACGAATGGATGAATGTCCGCTGAATAACTAAACCGAATGAAAACCGAAAAAACAGATCGAGGGTTTTTAAAAGAAAACCGATCGGGTTTTACCTAACCAAAAAAAACGACGGCGGCGGATCCGGCGAGATTCGCCAGCGATGGCGGCGGTCGGGCGGCGGGCGGATGATGGCGTCCGGCTGGCGGCGGCGCTTAGGTTCGGGGCGTAAGCAGTCATGCGTAAGTGCCTCGGGCTTATAAGGCCTGGCGACAGAGTCCGGCTCGGGCACGCACCCAAGGTCGGCCTGCTTTTTAAGATTCCACGAGAAAATCCTAAATAAATAAAAACAAAATCTAAGAATGCCAAAACAATTTTCACCGTCTAAATAAAATATTTAGAACAAAGTGAACATTTTCTTGGCCTAAAAATGCAATTTTGAAAAATGCATATTTTTCTAATGCAAACAAAATAGCGATAAAATCCAAATAAAATTATTTATTTGATTTTAAAAATTTTCCTCCAATATTTCATTTGTTTTGGAGAAGTCATATTATCTCCTCTCATATATTTTTAATATGAAATATTTTTTGGAGAGAAAATAATTAAAACCAAAATGATCCCCGTTTCAATATTTGAGAAAATTTCAAATATGAAAATAATAAAATCCCCAACTCTTCCGTGGGTCCTTGAGTTGCTTAGGATTTTTAGGATCACTACCAAAATGCAAATAAAATATGATATGCATATGATGGCCTATGTATAACATTCCAAATTGAAAATTTGGGGTGTTACAAACCTACCCCCCTTAAGATGAATCTCGTCCTCGAGATTCGGGTTGGCTAGAAAATAGGTGTGGGTGGTCTTTCCGTAGATCATCCTCGCGTTCCCAGGTGGCTTCATACTCTGTATGGTGGCTCCACTGAACTTTGCAAAACTTAATAACCGTGTTGCGGGTAACTCGGCTGGCAAACTCAAGAATCTTGACTGGTTTCTCCTCATAGGTCAGATCACTATCCAACTGAATTGCTTTCAGGGGCACTGTATCTCTCAGGGGAATATCGGCCATCTCAGCATGGCAGTTCTTCAGCTGGGAAACGTGAAACACATCATGAACTCCTGACAAACCTTCATGTAACTCCAACTTGTAGGCCACTTCTCCCATACGTTCCAGAACTCGGTATGGTCCTACAAATCTCGGGGCTAGCTTTCCCTTAACTCCAAATCATTTTATTCCTTGCAGAGGTGACACACGAAGATATGCTCTGTCTCTGATTTCATAGACTACCTCCTTGCATTTCGAATCTGCATAACTCTTCTGCCTGGACTGAGCTACCTTCAGTCTATCCCGAATCGGCTTGACTTCTATTCGGACTCTCTAATCAAATCTGGTCTAGCAACTGACGGTCTCCAACTTCATCCCACATCAACCATGTCTTGCACCTCCTTCCATACAAAGCTTCGAAGGGTGCTATCTTCAAACTGGCTTGATAACTGTTGTTGTATGAGAACTCTGCGTAAGGCAAGTTATCATCCCAACTAGATCCATAATCTAGCGCACAAGCTCTCAACAAATCCTCCAGAATCTGATTGACTCTCTCGGTTTGTCCATCTATCTGCGGATGAAAGGTTGTACTGAACTCTAGCATGGTACCCAAAGTCTGGTGCAGCTGGTGCCAAAACTTTGAAGTAAACTGTGTTCCTCTATCTGATACGATGGTCCTCGGAACTCCATGCAGACATACGATCCTGGTCATATATATCTTGGGCAGCTTCGCACTTGTATAGGTGGTCTTCACCGGGATAAAGTGAGCCACTTTGGTCAAATGATCCACCACTACCCAGATAGAATCATATACCGATCGTGTCCTGGGTAATCCGGTGATGAAATCCATGCCAAGCTTATCCCACTTCCATTCGGGTATCGACATAGGCTGCAGTAATCCTGCTGGCTTCTGATGTTCCCCCTTCACTCTCTGACATACATCGCATACGGCTACATACTCGGCGATATCCTTCTTCATACCAGTCCACCAGAAACGCTCCTTCAAGTCCAAATACATCTTGGTGTTTCCGGGGTGTATCGAGTATGGTGAGTCATGAGCTTCCTGTAGTATCAGCTTCCTGATCTCTGCATTATTGGGCACAGAAACACGGTCCTCAAACCACAAGGTATCATGCTCATCTTCACGAAAACCTTTGGCCTTTCCTTTACTCATCTTCTCCTTTATCTCAGCAATTTCTTTGTCATCCTTATGAGCTTCACGAATCTTTCCCAATAATGTCGACTGAACCTCCATTGCTGCAACAAAACCTCTAAGGACTATCTCCAAACGAAGCTCCCTGAGATCCTCGGCTAACTCCTTTGGCAATCCTCCGCTTACGAGGGTATTGATATAACTCTTCCGGCTCAAAGCGTCTGCTATGACATTGGCCTTTCATGGATGATAATGTAGCTTCATATCATAATCCTTTATAAGCTCCAACCATCTCCTCTGCCTGAGATTCAGCTCCTTCTGTGTGAAAATGTACTTCAAACTCTTATGATCCGTGTACACATCACAACGGTTTCCGATAAGAAAATGTCTCTAGGTTTTGAGTGCATGCACTACAGCTGCTAACTCCAAATCATGCGTGGCATAATTCAACTCATGCGTCGAAGTTGATGTGAGGCATATGAAACAACTCTTCCGTCTTGCATAAGTACTCCTCCAAGTCCTAAGCGAGAAGCGTCGCAATACACTTGGAAATCCTTGAGTATATCCGGTGAGAATCAAGATCGGGTCAGAATTCAAACGCTTTCTTCAACTCCTGAAAACTTGCTTCACATCCTTCAGTCCATTTGAATTTGGTGTCCTTCTTCAGCAACTCCGTCATAGGCTTCACAATCTTAGAGAAATTCTCAATGAATCTCCGATAGTATCCCGCGAGTCCAAGGAAACTACGGATCTCTCCAACTGAGGTGGGTGCCAACCACTCAGTGACTGACTGAACCTTGGTAGGATCTACTGCAATACCTTCTCCCGATATAACATGTCCAAGAAATCCTACTTCCTTCAACCAAAACTCGCATTTGCTGAACTTGGCATATAACTGATGTTCCCTGAGCTTCTCGAGAACTAACCGCAAATGCTCCTTGTGTTCCTCTTCATTCTTCGAGTATACCAAACTATCATCAATGAACACCACGACAAACTTATCCAAGAACTCCATGAACACCTTATTCATCATGCTCATAAAATAGGCAGGGGTGTTAGCCAATCCAAATGACATAAACGTGTACTCATATAGCCCGTACCTTGTGGTGAAGGCTGTCTTAGGTATATCCTGTTCTCGGATCTTCAGCTGGTGGTATCCTGATTGTAGATCAATCTTGGAGAATACTTTAGCTCCTTGCATCTGGTCAAACAAGTCATTAATCATCGGTAATGGGTACTTGTTCTTGATCGTCACTTCATTCAGTGCACGATAATCAACAACCATTCTTAATGATCCATCCTTCTTCTCAACCAAGAGCACTGGGGCTCCCCATGGTGATGAACTTCGTCGAATGTAACCTTTCTCCAATAACTCCTTAATCTGCTTCTTGATCTATTCCAGATCATTCGTGGGCATACGATACGGTCTCTTCGATATTGGTCTGGTGCCTGGCAACAGCTCTATCAAAAACTCAATGTCTCGATCCGGCGACATGCCTGGTAGCTCCTCAGGAAATACATCCGGGTAATCCTTCACAACTGGCACTTCCTCCTGAACAACTCCCGTGAGATAATTTACTTGGGTCCTCCTCGGCGCATGCCTGGATACATACTTGATCCCTTTTCCCTCCGGGGTGGTGAGCAGATTGACCTACTGGCATAGTTAATGTTTCCTCCATACTTCGATAGCCAATCCATACCCAGTATCACATCCAATCCTTGTGACTCCAAAATTATTAGGTCGGAGGGGAAAATATGGCTACCAATGGTTAAGGGTATCCGATCGCACCATCGGCTGGCCATATACTCTGCTCCTGGTGATCTTACTAACAAGGGTGTCCTAAGGGCTAAGGTGGGTAACTTAAACTTCTCCACAAATCCCCTTGATATGTATGAATGCGATGCACCAGTATAAAAAAGAACAAGAGCGGTAAATGACTTAACCATAAACTTACCGACAACTGCATCTGGCTGCTCTTCAACCTCCTCTACGTTCACGTGGTTCACTTGTCCCCTGTTGAAAGGGTTGGGCTTCTTCCCAGAGCTTCCATTGCCATTACCATTCTTTGCTTCAGAACATTCAGTGGCGTAATGTCCAGTCTTCCCACACTTGAAACAAGTAATGTGACTTAGATCCTTCTTTGCGGGTGTTGCTGGGTTAGAGCGGTTCTGATTGCTGCCTGCTCCATTCCCATTTCCATTCTTGGGGCCACTGTGGTTATGCAAACTTCCTCCATTGTGGGTATGACCTCCATGGTTATGGGTAAATCCTCCCGAGTTTGGGGTGTAACGAGGCTTTTGTTGGGCTCCTGAATTGTACTTCCCCTGTCCATACTTCCTCTTGCGGCTCTCAATTTGCTGCTGCTTCCCTTCAATCATAAGAGCCCTGTCTACCAACTCCTGATAGTTAGCGAATGTCGCTAACATCAACTGCATGCTCATCTCATCATTCAACCCTTCCATATACTTCTCCTGCTTCGCGGTATCGGTGGCCACATCATCTGGGGCATAGCGGGCTAACTTACTGAACTCATCCACGTACTGCCCCACTGTATGGTTTCCTTGGCGCAAGTTGCGAAACTCACGCTTCTTCATGCTCATAGCTCCAGTTGAGACATGTGCACTGCGGAACGCTTGCTGAAACTGATCCCAAGTGACATTGGCTATAGGGTAAGTGGTCTTGTAATTCTCCCACCATGCGGGTGCGGGTCCATCCAATTGATGTGCGGCAAAATGCACCTTCTCAGCATCTGTGCAACCTACGGTGGTCAACTCCCTTCCAATCCTGCGTAGCCAGTCATCAGCAACTATTGGCTCGGTGCTATTGGAATTGTTGTTGTTGTTGTTATTGTTGTTGTTGTTGTTGTTGTTGTTGTTGTTGTTGTTGTTGTTGTTGTTGTTGTTGTTGTTGTTGTTGTTGTTGTTGTTGTTGTTGTTGTTGTTGTTGTTGTTGTTGTTGTTATTGTTGTTGTTGTTGTTGTTGTTGCCTTGGTTCTGGACTAGTTTCTGTATCAAGGCATTCTGCTGTTGGATCAACTGGGTGATCTCCGGTGGGAAGACAAATCCGGTGTCACGTCTCGGAGGCATCTAATGGATTTAGAGGGGAAAGATTAGAATAGAATGAGGTCTAGTGAGAAAACACTACCCATATCACATGAGACAAACACATTCATATCACACCAAATCAATTCAAGCAAGGGCATATAATCGGTCTAGAACTATTGCTACAAAAGTGCTCGGACTACTACTATATACATGGGGGAATACTACTAATCTTATGGTGGTCTACTAGAAATTTTGATCGGTGGAAGACTCCATGATATCCGCTCCAGCATCATCTTTGTAATCATCATCACTACTGTCGGGGTCGAAGTCGGTGTCGTCGATGATGATGTAGTCCTCGGGATGGTCGTCATCTCCTCCTGGTGCGGGGTCTCCCATGAATACTCCTAGCTTCCTTGTCAGGTCGTCATTCTTCTCCACTAGTATTGCGATTTCCTTCTCATATCCATCACAGGTAGACTTGAGTTCCTCTTCTAGCTCCATGTTCCGGGTCATCACCTTCTTCAAATCTATCATGCTTGCGCACATCTAGTTCTCCTGGCGACGAATATGCTGGTTTAACTCCTGGATGAAAGCTGCAATGGACCTGTCCCTCCAGGTGCTGATCATCTCCATTGCTCATCACGGCGCCCACATATCTGATAGATGGTGTCCTTGAGCTCCTTGTGATAAAATTTGCCAATGCGTCCCATGGCGATGTGGGCTGCCATGCTCTTACCTAGACTCCAGGTTGGTGCATCGAAGGAAAACTCTATGGGCTCAGTGACTGGCGTGAACGTCCTTCCTGGAACTTGAACTCGAATCATCCAACTCTCCTCTTCTGGTAAAGTGGTGGTGTAGGTTCCGGTGAAGCTTGGTATTCCTATGTTCAGGTGCCTAGTGACTTCCTTCAAGTGCCTTCCAAAGGGTGTGTCTTCACCCGGTTGTGCAAACTTGTTCCTTGAGTCCGCCATCCTAAAGAGTATAAAACAGAGAGGAGTCAGAAATGGGTAGAGAAGAGTGACCTATGGCTCATCGTAGTGGCCGTGTCCTACATTCAGCGTGTGCTCTGATACCATCTCGTAGCGATCCGACTTAAGACGGTCAAATCTCTGTACATAAGTGTCATCCCTGGATCGGTAATGTTGACACACACATTACTTGAATGGATTTATAACAGAGTAGCAGTCACACACTTATTATATTGAATGTCTCAAGAGAGAACTTATTACAATAAATATGGCTTAAGGCCATCTAAATAAGATAACAACAGAAGGCTTGGAAGATAAAGTGAGTCCATCAACTCCAACGGTGTCAGGGGTTGGGTGCGACATATGCCAAAGGATGGCTTATCATGGTGGGGGCGAGTAGAACGTTGCCGGTGCCTGGAAATGGGATGAGGCGAAGGCATGCACGCCGACGAATCTTACCCAGCTTCAGGGCTCTCCGTGGAGATAACACCCTATCGCTGCTCAAGGGGTCTCCGCATGATCACTATGGCAAAGTGGGTACAAGGTTGCTCCTTCACCAGTTCGGGTGAGGAAGGAGAAGGGCACGGCTAGCTCTTCTCTTCCCTCTGTGTGTCTAAAACTACTAGGGTCCAACCTCTTGCATGGGTGCCCCTGGGTTTATATAGGCCTACCCGGGTACAATGGTAATCCGGGCCGGGCGCAGTCCCAACCGTCAGCCTCTTAGGTCACCGCCTTTCTCCGCTGACTTCTAGGGCCCGCCGACTAGTGGGCCCCGCCGACGGTCCAAAGATGGGGCCGACAGCCCTTGTCCGCTGGGCGGGCTCTTGCTGCGGATTACCAGAGCTGCAGCTTCCAATGACGCGAGCTTGGTCATGGGGTCATGGCAACAGTGTCGCCGCCTGACGGGCGATCACTGCCGCCATTCCCTGTCTTGTCTGGTTAATGGCGCGCGGAGCCCATGGGAGGGGCCGACCGACTCTTGGAGGCCGACTCCTAGCGGGTCCGTCTTAGGGCGCTCTCGCCGTCTTCTGCACTCCCGCCGACAGGCGGGTCCCGCCGTCTTCGGGTCATACAGACAAAGCCGTCAGGTGCTGTGGATCCGCCCACGAGGCGATGTCGTCAGGCGTGGCTACGATGTCGTCTTGGACGGAGATCTCCGCTGCAAGACGGCGCCTCGAGGCCATGCGCCTCGCCCTTCGTGAACGGGGTAGGGATGGGCTGCGAGGCGGCCTCATCCCATCCCGACCGTAGCCGCAAAGGCTGGAGGTGGTTGGAGTCGCGGGCCAACTCCCCATAGCCGGCTACTCCGGAAGTCGCTAGCCGAGTCGGCTCATCTCGAGGCCGCCTGGGACTCATTTGGGAGGGGCGGCCGGTTGCTCAAGGCCGACTCTCGGTAAGGCGGCTCTTCGTCTTGGGGACTTGAGGGCGATCTGCCCTCGATGTTTTGAAAGGTCCAGGCTCGGGTTTGCCTACCTGTGGCCCATTACTCCGACGATAGTCCCCGGCCGGGTGAGGCACCGAGGGCAACACGCCAAGGAGCCTCAACAGTTTCATCCCTCCGTGGAAGAATTGGCTTGGCTCGCTGCCTTTTTCTCTTGGGCCGACTAGTCGGAGTCGGCCTTGCGTGTGAGACCGCCTTGCTCCTCAAATGGTTTGAAGGTCGTGGCGGGATCCGGGCAGCGTGCTCGATAAGCTTCCGGGCAGCTGCCCATCAAGGGCTCACACGCTGATGCCACGCTGGCAGGTCAAGCAGCCCACCGCTGCGTGACAAGACAGGCCCGTCAGGCGGGGCCAGCCACTACCGCGCCTCGGCGCACGGGCGGATACGTTGCGGCCGCGCGGGCGGTTGGGCTCCCCACATCGTTACTGCGTGCAGTAACTTCGTGGGTTAAATCGTGGGGGCGTGGGGTACTGGGCGCAGTTAATCCCACGCCCGCCCCATCGGCTTCTCAGCCTAGGCGCCTATAAGTAGGCGGGAGGAGGGGGGGCGGCGACGCACGCGCACCCATCTCCCCGCTTCCTCTTGCTCCTTCTCCTCCTTGCTTCGTCTTCCTCTTGCCTCCGCCGCGCCGAACCACACCACGCCGGAGATGAGCTCCTCCCCATCGCGCTTTCCCGCCAGGCGCTCCGGCGTGTGGGACGGCTCGAAGTGGGACGACGTGCATTATCGAAGTTCTCCGCCAGACGCGCCGCATCCTCGGAAAAAACCTAGTGCGGACCTGCCGCCGGCGTGGCGAATAAGGCTGGCGCCAGAGGAGGGCGAAGCGGTCATATTCCGCCGCACCTCATGCGCGGATCTGGGCTGCCGGCGAAGCTTCTTCCGCGCTTTCCTCGAGTTCCACGGGCTCCAGCCGCACCACCTCACTCCAAACACGGTGGTGCTGCTGGTCGCCTTCGCCTCCTTGTGCGAAGGCTTTCTTGGCGTTCTCCCCACCATCGAGCTGTGGGGGGAATTCTTCCAGGCCATGCTCGGCACACACATCGCCGGCGTGTCGGCTCTGTGCGGCACCTTCATCGCGATGCGGAGGCCGTTGGCCGACAACCGCTTCCTTGCCATCCCATTGATCAAGTCGGTGAAGATGTGGCAGCGCTCCTAATTTTATGTGAAGAACGCCGCCCGTATATGCATCGTCAACTCGCCGCTTTATGGAGCCGACGAGTTGGCGGGCGGTTCCTCACCTGGTCCCATCGGGCCAGGACGCCGACTCTGCAGCGCCGCCGTCATGCCGACTCGACTTGGCCGACGCAATGGAGGGCCTGATCGGGGCCGACTTGTTGGCCGCCTTTCGTGGTGCGCCGAGTCCTTCCGCTTCCAAGGCCGACCTCATCCGACCGTCGGATGAGCGCCACCGGGATCCTACCGGCTGTGCTCCAAGGACATTCCCCACGTGGAGGTGGCGGATACGGTGAACTTCCTGGCGAACTGCGGTCTCACGGCGGAATGGCAGTTCGGCAAGGAGCCGTACTCGCACGCCAACCCCCTGCCTGTGGTAAGTCATCCCTCTTGCTCTTCTCGCTTTTTTTCACCGAATCCGGATCTGATTTTCTTTGGTTTTTCCGGTCAACCCCTCATGCAGCCCTCACCGCACTACGGGCCGCCCGTGAGTTCGTCCCCGACCGGGCGGAGAGCAACGTCGACGACCCCGACTTGGGGGTGGCGGCGATGGAGGCCGACGCCGAAGGAGGGAGAGGAGGAGGGGCCGACGACTTCAGGCCCTCGGCGACCTTCGCCGACTAGCCTGAAGACGACGGTGAGAGGGAAGTCATCCCCTGCCGCCAACCAAAGGTCGGCCATCCAGGCGCGAGTTCCTCCGCCAGCTTGGGTGGTCGAGGCGGCGCGAAGAAGCACCGGGCCGGGCCGAGCTTGCCAGCGTGCTGTGCAAAGAAGTTCGTGGGGACGGCCGCCGCGACTCACGAGAAGAGGCGGTCGCAAGGCTAACCGCTCGCAAGGAAGTGAAGGAGCCGCCATTGGTCTCTGCGTAAGCGCTTCTTATTTTGTCTTGTTTTCTTTTGGTTCGTCTTGTCCAAACCTTTTATATGTCTTCTTCGCATCAGGGCTCCTGTCACCTTGGAGAGGGTCGCCGCCGCCTCCATCATGGGGTCGGCAGAGACGTCCGCCAATACTCGGCGGATTGACCCTGCCTCCGACCTCCGGGAGGCGAGGCGATGGAGCAGAACGCGCAGGAGAAGCGCAACGAGGAGGAGGCCACCCGCCTGGAGAAGGTGCAGGCCGAGAAGGCGGCAGCTCTTCCCATAAGAGGCCGGAGGAGGCCAAGCCGCTGCCGCAGCCAAGAGATGAGCCGAGGAGGCCGCGCGCCTGGGCCGGCGCTGCCTGCCACCCCGCTGAAGCTCTGCGCGCCGCCGCCGGAGTTCACGGGCAGACGGAGGGAGCCGGCAGCGAAGTTCCCGTCATGGAGAGGGAAGGCGGCGAGACCTCCTGCCGGGCACGGCCGTGCCGCCCCGCCGCCTCCACCGCATCGAGAGCGTCTGCGAGGCAAACAGCCAGCGGACCGCTGTCACGCCGCCGATCGGCAGCGAAGTTGTGGCGAGCTACTCCTTCAAGTCGCCTCGCCCGGTAACGCCCGCCGCCTTGAGAAGGCGATTTCGGGCGCCAGCCTTTTGGAGACCAGCGCCGCCAGCTCGGCTATTCCAGACGCCGAGGCGACAAGCGCCCCAGCGCCCGTTAGGGGTGCGAGGAGGCGCACACGCCCGCTGAACACGGCACTTCTAGACGCCCGTGAGAAGTCATGCAGGCCGAGGGCGACGCCATCCAGAACTGCACCAAGGCGCACCTGGCGTCGCGAGCCGCCGTGCGGGTATGTTTCCTCTTTGAGTTTTTTCTTGTTCTTCTCTGTGGGGGCGCGCCAGCGCACCCACTAGGTGTAGTCCCCGAGTTCCGAGCGCCGGCCCAAAACTCTATCTGTTGATTTCCAAATTTTTACCTTTGTCTGAGATTCTTGTCGCAGGAGTATCACAACCTCCGCGCCACTGCCTTCAACCGCAACGTTGAGGAGCTGGGCAAGTGGACTGCCGACTTGTCGAGGAGCCGAGGTGAGTTTTCTTTCTTCTTCGTGGGGGCGCGCTGGCGCACCCACGGGCTGTAGTCCCCGAGATTCGGGCCGACTGCTGAGCAGTCGGGCCGGATCTTCCTGGCGACCTTCTTAGCCGATTTACTTCACGCCCTTCTTCTTTTTATTCTTCGTGAGGCCAACGCCACTCTTCGACGGCAGCTAGGCGCGGCCGACACCGCCTTGCGTGCCAGGGAGGAGGAATGCAGCAAGCTCGCCGCAGAGCGCGACCTGCTGACTACGCAGCTGGCGGAGCAGAGGGAGCTGCTTAAGGCGGCGCAGGACGAGGTGGAGAAGAGAGAGGCTGCTCTCCTGGCCGAGTTCGAGAGCGAGCGCTCCTCCTGGACCGACAAGGAAGCACTGCTGACCTCCGGCTTCCATGAAATTGAGGACATCATCGACGGTGAGTTTCTTTACTTTCCTCCTTTGGGTCGCCGACTATAGGTCAAGCCGACTCCTGGTTTTTGATTTGCTTCATTTTCGCCTTGGCAGACTTCTTCCCCGGCCACACGCAGGCGGCCAATCAAGCCATCGAGGCTGATCGCGAAGCGTGAAGGGCGAGTGGTGCTGAGATCGCTGCCAACACCCCCCGAACTCTTGACGAGCAGCTCCTGAGCATTGAGGCTCGTCTGCAGCCGGCCCATCGGATGCTACGCCGGCTTCAGCGTGTCGACGCCCAGGCGATCGCTGCCCTGTGGCCGGACATGCCGGTTCTCAGGTAACTCCCAGCCAGATCGCCGATCAGCTAGAGGTCGCGATGGCCGCCTTGAGGCTCGGAAGGGTTCCGCGCCCGGCCGGAGCGCCGACGGGCCTTGGAATTCGCCAAGGCGTGGTATCTGTGGCTGGATCTCGACCGCTGGCCGCGCTTTGTCGAAGGCCCAGCGGAGTTGTTGCCGCGGAAGACGCCCTCGTCGGCGTCAGCGCGTCGCCGACTTCTACACGGACACCAGCCGCTTTTTGTCACCGAAGCGGAGAAGACGGCGGCGAGGCGCCGCCGGAGTGGTTCGGGATGAATCCGGATTACGACGAGGACTCGGCGGAGGTGATCGCTCCGGCCGAGGAGGAAGGCGAGGCGGAGGACGGAGATGAGATGGAGGCGCCAGAAGACGGAGCGGGCGACCAGCCTCACCGATCAGCGCCTCCAAAGAACGAGTCAAGGCCGCTTTGGGCCGGGTTGCCGCCGGAGATGATCAAGCCGAGATCGCCCCGCCGCCTCGGTGCTCGACGCCGGCCACCTCCGCCCCCGAACCTGCTCTGCCTTCCTAGGCTGTCAGCCTCGCCTTTTATTTTATCTGCTTTGATAGTCTTTGAAAAAACTTGTTAATTAAGACAATTCCACCCGCTAGGTGTATTTTGGATCTCTTCAAGATCCGCTAAGGGCCTAAGCTGTGTAAATATTATCCTAATTTTATCTTTCCTTGCTCATTGCTCTTATGGCTTTTTCTTTGCCGCCTTCCCTTAGTCGCCGCCTTGCCCATCGGACAACCGCCTGGCTTGATCGCCGTTTGGGTCAAGTGCTTGGCTACCTTTGAGAAGGCAAGTACTTGGCCATTTTTTAGAGTCTTTTAAACAAGTTTGGTAGAAAGCAGCAAGCCGACTACTTAAGAGTCGGCTTTTGCAAAAAGGGGCTGGAAGCCGGCTTAAACAATGTTTATTCTTTGGGTCCTTAGCCATTTTTCGTGTGGGCTCCCGTTCTTCCTTACTCCTGCCCACCAAACAGTCGCTCTTCGAGCTGCGGCTTCTGACAGGAGACGGCTTAGGCACCGCACGTTACTTGTCTGACTGCAGGAAGCATTTCATAGCCCAAGGCGGCGAGTCCCCGGGCCGACTAGTCGAGTCTGGTGCCAGACAGCATAATGAAGAGTAACATACTCGAAGGCATAATTCTTATCATACAGATAACAAAAAGAGGGCAGTCCCCGAGCTCGTCTCGGGGGGCCCGAAGTCTTGGTACTTTAATCACAAAAGGTAGCGTGGTACATACTGCATCAACTGTAAAATCTTCGGAGAAGATTCGCATTCCATGGCCGCTCCGTCTCTTTGCCGGAGTCGCCCTCTTATGCGTTTCGGGGCTTCTAAGCGTCGATCGGTAGGAGTCGCCGCCAAAGACTTTCCGATAATGAATGGGCCTTCCTAAGGCGCCGACAGCTTAGGCCGACCGGCTGTTCGCTGGATCAGCCGGAGCACAAGGTCGCCCTCTTGGAATGATCTTGGCTTGACCTTATTGTTGTAGTAGCGGCGCAGGCTCTGCTGGTAGATGCTGGACCGGCTGAGTGCCAACAGCGGGCCCTCTTCCAGCAGATCGACATCGTCTTGACGTGCTTCTTCTGCTTCCTCTTCGGTGTACATGGTGACTCGCGGGGAATCAAACTCTATATTAGTTGGGATGACGGCTTCGGTGCCGTAGACGAGGAAGAAGGGTGTGAAGCCAGTTGACTTGTTTGGAGTCGTGCGCAAACTCCAGAGGACGGCTGGCAACTCCTCAAGCCAGCAGCCGGCCGAACACTCCAGTGGTTCGACCAGTCGAGGCTTGATGCCGTGACAGATGAGGCCGTTCGCCGCTCCACCGCCGCTTGATCATGGATGGGCAACGGACGCTAAGTGCAGTCGGATGCCTTGCGTCGCGCAGAAACGGGCCAGGGCGCCTTTGGCAAATTTTGTGCCATTGTCGGTGATGATGCTGTGTGGTATGCCGTACCGAGTCGTGATGTCGGCGATGAATGTCACTGCAGTAGGACCATTGAACTTCTTGATGGGTTTTGCTTCTATCCACTTGGTGAACTTGTCCACCGCGACAAGTAAGTGAGTTAGGCCGCCTCGTGCCGTTTTGAATGGTCCCACCATGTCCGTGCCCCAAACAGCAAAGGGCCAAAGCGATGGGGATAGTCTTGAGTGCGTAAGCCGCTAAAAGCGGCTTGGAGCGGAACACCTGGCACCCCTTGCATTTTTGAACTAATTCCTTGGCCTCTTCTAGGGCAGTTGGCCAGAAGAAACCGTGACGGAAGGCTTTGGCAACGAGTCCTCTTGAGGCCGCGTGATGGCCGCACTCGCCTTGATGAATGTCTTCGAGAATCGCTTGGCCTTGCTCTGGCTCAACGCAACGCTGGTAGACACCAGTGAAGCTGTGCCTAACCAGCTCTCTGTTGACTATAGTGTAGGCTGCCGCTCGGCGTTGTACTTGCCGAGCCAAGGTCTCATCGGTTGGTAGCTCTCCGCTTACTAGGAACTTCAGGATGGGCTGGGCCCATGAGGGTGCTGCTATTTCTTCAACTGCCAGAACTGCCACTTGGACGAGGGCTGGGAGGCGGCAGGCTGGAGTCCGCAGCAGCTTGCTGGGTTGAAGAAGTCCCCGGGCCGACTGGCGCAGTCCCCGGGTCGAGTTCTAGAGTCTTCGCAATGGTCGCCGCAGTCCCCGGGCCGGGTTTTGAAGTCCGCGGGCCGGCTTCAACTGCAGCATTCTTGGGGCCGTCTGCAAGAATTCTCGTGCCGTCTGCTGAGGCTTTGGAGTCGGATCCGACTTCTTCAGGGGGAGCCGGCACAAAAATGGAGTCTGATTCTGGTGATGGCTTGACAGATGGCTTGAGGAGGCGCTGAAGGGCGACGCCGGATGGTATTGCCATGCGGGTGGAGCCGATTCTTGCCAGGGTATCTGCTTGGTCATTGTCGTTTCTTGGCACGTGGAGGAACTCGCACCCCTCAAAATATCCACTCAGATGCTGTACCAGGAAACAGTAGCTCGCCATGTTTGCATCTTTTGGCGTCCCGCCGTCGGATGACTGTTGGACCACCAAGTCGAGTCGCCATAACACGGGATCCGGCGAATGCCAAGTTCTTTGGCAAGCCGGAGCCCGTGAATGAGCGCCAGATTCGGGCGACGTTGTTGGAGGCAGCGAAATGGATCTACAGCGTGCCATTTCTGAGCTTGTCGCCTTTGGGGGAAGTGAGGACAACGCCGGCTCCCAAGCCGGTGCACATCTTGGAGCCATCGAAATGCATCCGCCAATGGGTGGAGTCGGGCGCTGGCGGCAGGTACTGAGTCTCGGCCCAGTCGACGAGGAAGTCGGCCAATGCTTGCGACTTGATGGCGGTGCGGGGCTGGTAATAGATGGTGTAGGGGGCCAGCTCTATGGCCCATTTGGCCACTCGGCCAGAAGCATCTCGGCTTCCGATGATCTCGGCTAGTGGGGCTGTGCAAACCACAGTGATTGGATGCTCTTGGAAGTAAGGCTTCAATTTCTTGGCAACAAAGTGCATGCCATAACACATCTTCTGGTAGTGGGGGTAGTTCTGCTTGGAGGCCGACAGTACTTCGCTCAGGTAATATACTGGTCCCTGGACGGGTAGCGCCTTGCCTTCCTCCTTGCGCTCAACTACAATGACTGTGCTGACTACCCTGCTGGTGGCGGCAATGTACAGGAGCATGGGCTCCTTGGGAGTCGGGGCCGCCAGCACGGGGGGAGTAGTCAGCATTTTCTTCAACTGGAGAAAAGCTTCGTCCGCCTTGTGGTTCCATTCGAAGAAGGTGGTCTTCTTCATGAGCTGGTACAAAGGAAGAGCTTTCTCGCCCAGCCGGCTGATGAATCGGCTGATGCACGCCAAACAGCCGGTGAACTTTTACACATCAAGCAGTCGGCGGGGTACTTCCATCCTCTCGATTGCCTTGATCTTCACGGGGTTGCATTCTATGCCGCGTTCGGAGACCAGGAAACGAAGGAGTTGGCCGGCCGGTAATTCAAGACGCACTTCGTGGTTGAGCTTGATCTGGAATGGGCGCAAGTTCTCAAAGGTCTCCTTGAAGTCTTCCAACAGTGTTCCTCGCTTTTTCGTCTTCACCACCACATCGTCCACGTAGACGTGGGCGTTTCTGCCAAGCTGCTTGAGGAGGCACTTCTGCATGCAACGCTGAAATGTGGCGCCGGCATTCCTTAAGCCGAACGTCATGGTCGTGCAGCGTAAGGCTCCAAACGGCGTGATGAAGGCGATCTTCAATCTGGTCGGCCGGGTTCAAATTTTGATCTGGTGATATCCCGAGTATGCATCTAAGAAGCTCAACAGCTCGCATCCGGCTGTGGAGTCTATCACCTGATCAATTCTCGGCAGAGCGAACGGATCCTTGGGGCAAGCTTTGTTGAGGCTTGTGTAATCAATACACATCCGCCACTGCTTGTTCTTCTTCAGTACCAAGACCGGGTTTGCTAGCCATTCTGGAAAGAACACTTCCATGATGAAACCGGCTGCGAGGAGTCGGGCTATCAATTCTCCAACAACTCTTCTCTTCTCTTCTGACAGGCGGCGCAAGGGCTGCCTGATGGGCTTCACATCAGATCAGCCATGTAGCTTGTGCTCGGCGAATTCCGTCGGTACACCTGGCATGTCTTTGGGGGACCATGCGAAAATGTCCCGATTCTCACGGAGGAAATCGACGAGCTCGCCTTCCTATTTACTGTCAAGGTTTGCACCTACGAGAAGGCACCTCTCCGGTGCTCCGGTCCAACAAGATTCTTCGCTTCTTTGGGCGGCTTGAACGAGCCCTCATCTTCTGACCCCTTGGGGTTGGGCGACATCTCTGCTGCTTGCCGCCATTGCCACAACCCGATCAAGAAGCCGCTTCACCAAGAATCACTAGGGACTCGGCCAGCCGATCGCTTCGGCCGCAAGCGGACGACTTTCAGAGTCGCCCGGCTCACGGCCGTAATCCCCTTGGTACTTGCATCTTCATCTTGAGGTAGGCGTAGTGGGGATCACGCCATGAACTTGGCCAGAGCAGGTCGGCCAAGCAGAGCGTGGTACGGGCTTTCGAGGTCCACCACTTCGAACTAGACTGGCTCTCAGCGAAAATGATCTTTGTCCCCAAAGAGGACGTCTATCAGGATCTTGCCGATCGGTGAGCAGGAAAGGCCAGGTACAATGCCGTGGAACACAGTCCGGCTGCTCTGAAGCTTTCTTTGCTTGATTCCTAACTTCTCCATTGTGTCCTTGTACAGGATGTTGATGCTGCTGCCTTCGTCTATCAGCACTCGCGAGAAGCGGCTGACCGCCCGTCCGCTGACATGTGGCTCCCAAGACCGTATGTAGGAGCCCGGATTCGGCATCACCTGGGTGATCAGCTCGGCTCAACCGATAGGTTTCTCGGACCGATTGCATGAATTCGGAGTATCCGATGCTCTGCATTCACTTCTTGCTTCTTCGGCCGCTACCGCTGCCGGTCGTCGGCCACACCGGTGAACACTACATAAGCTCCATGCTCTTCCGGTATTCGTCTTGTCTTGTGCTGGCTTTGACGATGACCATCGGGCGGCGGTGGAGGCGGCTGCCCAAAGAAGCGGGGAGGCAGGAGGCCGTCTCCCTTGGCGATCCCGGTGAGCCGCTGGCACTTCCAGTGGTGTGGTTTGACGGCTTCGCCGCTATGGAACTTGCAGGACCATCTAGAGTCTCGTCAGAAGAGAAGGCCGCAACCAGTTGGATTTGCCGCCTTTACGTCCGCTTGGTGGAGGTTGCCCCTCCGGCTGTTGGTCTTCAACTGCCGCCACCGCCGCTGTTGGAAGTCAGGCTGCGGGCCTTGCGCCAGGATCATTCTGTTGTTGCCGCCGACCGGTGTCGCCATGACGGAGTTCGGGAGCCCGAGGAGCCACCTTGCGGCCGTGACCGACTTCAATCTCCGTCTTCATGGAGGAGTCGGTACGTGGCGTGCATTTTGTTCGCTATGATCAGCAGCTCATCGAGGGTCTCTGGCTCGTTGAAAAGGAGCTTGTGCTTGAGGAGGGTGCCTTCTCGCACCCGCGGTGAAGTACTCGATAGCACGCACCTCGTGCACTCCCTCGCAGGAGTTCCGGAGCTCGCCCAACGCTGCGTGAGGTAGTCACGAAGTTGACTCGTTAGCCTTGCACGCACAAGGAAAGTCTGGCGAGGCTTGGGAGGTCGCTTGTATGTGCTCGTGAATTTTCGGATGAAAGCCTCCGTGAAGTCGACCCACCGTTGATCTTTGCGGGGCTTCAAGCTGTTCAACCATGTCCAGCCATGCCCTCGGAGCATGAGGGGAACATACTTTACGGCAACGCCGCTTGTTGCCGCTCGCTATGCCGACGGCCGGAGTAGTCAACTAGCCAGTCTTCCGGCTTCACGGAGCCGGTGTATTTGGGTGTGTCTCGGGGGAGTGTGAATCCTCTGGGGAAGGGCTCGTCTCGGATGCGAGGTCCGAAACAGCGCGGACCCAACTCGTCTTCCTCTTCCAGCGCCAGGGATCGGTGGAGTCGGTCGATCCGATGGCGGGCGTCGTTTTCTCCGACTCCCTCCCGGCGGCCAAGGCGGTCGCCGAGAGTCGGATGCTCGACGGGTGGTGGGAAGACTCGCCTTTCTCTGCAGGGAGAAGGAGGCAGATAGTCGTCCCGCTGCTCCACTGCTCTTGGGCGGCTGTCTTGGTCGCGCTCGATGGAGTAACGAGCATAGCATGGCATTATAAGCATAGCATAGAAGTAACTCCCAAGGGGTTGATAATAAAAGGACAATAGGTTCTACCTCTTCATCTACTTCCCAATGCCCACAAGTTAATCACATCCTAGTCATGCAATGTTTGAGGATTGTAACTAATGCATAAAAATTGGGTATGAAAAGAGTATGATCAATGTGTTACTTGCCTTGCCGACGATCCGCAAAACCTAGAGACTCATAGTAGCACGCTCCGCACTCCGGGAATTATATCGCAAACAAACAATAGCATACAGAAGCACTCAAGCAAGGATGCATGGGTAAAGTCAAATAAGAAGATCGAATCTAAAAAATCCAACTGAAGAGATTTGATCTGCAAAAGAATCAATCGAATCGGAGCTACGGAACTGAAACTACGGACAAAAGAACTTCGAATTCAAATCTGCTTGAAACCAAATTTTAAATTGTCAAAGCCATGTTCAAGTTGACTAAACAGAAAGAGGGGCTCGATACGAAGATTTTGGCGTTGGATTTACTGGATTTGGAGGAACGGTTGAAAAGTTAAGAGGGTTTGAAGATCAGGGGCTAATCTGTGATAAAAGTAATCGCAGATAGGTCCTTGGCCGAAAAAAATAAAAAGAAAAGACTAGTGAACGAACGTTCGCTATCTGAACCTAACCGGCAAAGAACGTTCGTTAAAACGAACGGATGGACGAACGTCCGCTAAATGAAAGTGCGTTAAGTCGACTAGATGGGGGGGGGGGTGAATAGGCGATTTTTATGAATTCTTCACTGAGGAATTTCAGGGTGAGAAAATTCCTAAGCGAAGAACTACTTGCAGCGGAATAAGTACTCATATGCATACACTACAGAACATAAGCATGGACATCATGATGAAATGAATACAGACACAGAGTACATGAAGCGTAAGCACATGATAACACAGGATGAAGACAAACAGACTGAAGAAATTGAACTGAGGAAATTGAGAAAGTCTTCAGTCAAAGTCTTCAAACAGATATGAACATGCACACAACACAGTTATGAGGAAATGAAAGAGTTGAGGAAATAGAACCAGTAGGCTTGGTGAAGATAATGATTTGGTAGACCAGTTCCAACTGTTGTGACAGTTGTACGTCTGGTTGGAGCGGCTAGGTATTTAAACCTGAGGACACACAGTCCCGGACACACAGTCCTCACCGTATTCTCCTTGAGCTAAGGTCACACAGACCTCGCCCAATCACTCATGGTAAGTCTTCAGGTGACTTCCAAGCCTTCACAAACTCGGTCACTCGGCGATCCACAATTTTCCCTTGGATGCTCTAGACCATGATGCCTAACCGTCTGGAAGATGCACAGTCTTCAAAGGTAACAAGTGTCGGATCCACGCAGGATCAATCTCTTCAGTGATGCTCAATCACTTTGGGTTTGTAGGTGTTTGGGTTTGGGCTTTCCTCACTTGATGATTTTCGCTCAAAGTCCTCGGAGGATGGGATGCTCTCAAATGACAAGTGTCAGTTTCTCTCGGAGCAGCCAACCAGCTAGTGGTTGTAGGGGGCGGCTATTTATAGCCTAGGGAGCAGCCCGATATGATAATACATAAATGCCCTTCAATGATATGACCATTAGGTGGGTAGATATTTTGGGACAGTCATGCCAGAAAGCAAAGAATCGGTCGGATATTTGAGGCTCAAATTCCTCAGGGCTATCATGTTCCTCACTTGTAGGCAACCTGCACTGGCGAATTCCTAACTCCTCAGTCAGAATAGATTCCTCAGAGACCAGAAGAACTCCATCTCTGTCACAGAAGAAATTTGACTGAATTTTATGAGATTTCCAATGGCTTCACTCGAAGGGATTGGTAGGTGTAGGATTTTGAGTTGAGCATCACCTGGAAATTTTTCCTTAGTATTTCCTCGACCCCCTTTAACAGTACACTCTTTCCTATGACTCAAGAAAGAGAAAATGAAACTATGAAAACAAAAGTCTTCACGCTTCATGTTCCTCGAATGAATACCAAGTCTTCAAGGTCACACCAATTTCTTCACTTTCAAAGTCTTTAGAAAGTCTTCAGAAATCCAAAGTCTTCAGTCGAAGAACTTCATTTTTAGGGGTCGACTTTCTCTGTAAATATCAAACTCCTTATAGACTTATAGACCTGTGTACACTCACAAACGCATCAGTCCCTTTACCTATAGGACTTCAATACACCAAAATCACTAAGGGGCACTAGATGCACTTACAATCTCCCCCTTTTTGGTGATTGACGACAATATAGGTTAAGTTTTCAACGGGGATAAACATATGAAGTGTAAATACTGATATTGAGGAATTTGATTGCAAGATATAGAAGAACTCCCCCTGAAGATGCGCATAGTGAGGAATTTGCTTTTGAGGCAATGCACACTTGAAGAGTAGAATCATGGAGATCTCCCCCTATATCTTGTAATTCATACACGCATTTGACATATAATATGAAGAATTTGAAATGCATGATGAAATATGGTGACTGATGTAATTCAGCATGTGTGCATTAACATTAACGAGGAATAAGCATGCAGAAGAACACAGCAAAAGTATCAGACCACCATAGAGTTTAAGTCTACAACTCGATCCAGCAAAGTCTTCAATAGAACGAGAGTTGTAAATTAGCAAAAAAATGACCATATAGGTAGACCCGCTTGAAGACTAACTCAAATTTCTCCCCCTTTGTCATCGAATGACCAAAAGGATCGAAAAATGAGGACTAACGCCCCTGAAGAATATCATGATGATGGAGGAGCGCCAGCATTGTTGGGGTCGTTTGTTGTTGTAGGGCCTGCCGCAGTGTCGTCCAAGTCTTCATGCTCGTCCGTGTCGCATGATGAAGAATATGAGCTGGCCACTGAGGGAGTCCTGGATTAGGGGGTGTCCGGATAGCCGAACTATCACCGTTGGCCGGACTCCTAGACTATGAAGATACAAGATTGAAGACTTCGTCCCGTGTCCGGATGGGACCTTCCTTGAAGTGGAAGGCAAGCTTGGCGATACGGATATGTAGATCTCCTACCGTTGTAAACCGACTCTGTGTAACCCTAACCATATCCGGTGTCTATATAGACCGGAGGGTTTTAGTCCATAGGACGAACAACAATCATACCATAGGCTAGCTTCTAGGGTTTAGCCTCTCTGATCTTGTGGTAGATCCACTCTTGTACTACCCATATCATCAATATTAATCAAGCAAGAGTAGGGTATTACCTCATCCGAGAGGGCCCGAACCTGGGTAAAAACATCGTGTCCCTTGTCTCCTGTTACCATCCGCCTAGACGCACAGTTTGGGACCCCCTACCGAGATCCGCGGTTTGACACCGACATTGGTGCTTTCATTGAGAGTTCCTTCCGTGTCGTCATCCTTAGGCCCGATGGCTTCTTCGATCATCAACAACGACGCGGTCCAAGGTGAGACTTTTCTCCCGGACAGATCTTCGTGATTCGGCGGCTTTGCACCTGCGGGCCAATTCGCCAGCCATCCCGAGGCAGATCGAAAGCTATGCCCACAGCCATCAGTCAGATTTGGGAGTTTGAACTACACGGCCGACATCCGCGAAGACTTGATCTTCGACGGATTCGAGCCACGCCAAGCGCCAAGACTTGCCTCGATGGGCATGATCTAGCTCTGCCGCGAACAAGGCTCGAAGCCGCACTGGTCCCGGCCCGACCCTTAGCTCGGAGCCGACTCCGCCGATCGAGGACGAGTGGTTGGACACCGCCTCGGGGGCTACAATCTCTACGGCGATTGAGCCGAACTCCATCCCTGTCCTTTGCGAAGACCGTGACTCCAAGGTGCCGGACTCCTCTCCGGACTCCGAACCCTCCGTGCCCCTGCCAATCGAATCCAATTGGGCACCGGTTATGGAGTTCATCATCATGGACATCTTTCAGCACTCGCCCTTTGGCGACATCCTGAATTCACTAAAGTCTCTCTCTTTATCAGGAGAGCCCTAGCCGGACTACGGTCAGGAAGCTTGGGATGCGGACGACGAAGAAATTCAACGCCCACCCACCGCCCACTTTGTAGCCACTGTCAAAAGCTTAAACGACGTGCTCGATTTCGACTCCGAAGACATCGACGGTATGGACGACGATGTAGGAGACAACCATGAACCAGCACCTATAGGATACAGGACAACCACCTCATCCCACGATGTATACATGGTGGATACACCTAAAGGAAGTGACGACGAGGAACAACGGGACACTAAGAAGGATAAATCCCTCGAAAAGCAGTCAAAACGGCAACGTAAACGCCACACCAAGTCCCGCCTCGACAAAGACGACAGCCACACAAACCCAGCTGTAGAGCAGGGCGAACCGGTGGACGACGAACATGCTATCGAGCAACCGTCCGAACAGGACAACTTGGATAAACAACCCGTCTTCGGCGAAGATAACAGTCCGGACGATATCACGCCGGACAAATTGTTGGAGCAGAAGAACCTCCACAAAAGGCTCGTCGCCACTGCGCGTAGCCTGAAAAAGCAGAAGCGGAAGCTCAAAACAGCGGAAGATGCACTCAGAATCAGATGGAGCAAAGTACTCAACACCGCGAGGGAAATACGGGCGATCGCCAAACAAAGAGCTACCCGAAGCGCAAATTACTGCCCGAATTCGATGAGGAGGCCGTAGAGCCCCTGCAATCAAAGAACAAAGAGGCCGCCCGGTCGGATAGACGACCACATGGCAAACATGGAGCGGCAAGCGGCGCCACACACAAGCCAGCACGCGATCGCATAAGGATTCACATCAAAAGGATGGCCCAGTTAGGTCCATCTATGGGCCGAGAAAGCAAGCTCTTCCAAGCAATGCAACACGCCAAATATCCGAACACGCCGCCACACCCAAATATAGGGGTGCCGCACACCCCCTGTGTTTCACCGATGAGGTGCTGGATCACGAATTCCCAGCGGGATTCAAACCCGTAAACATAGAGGCATACGACGGAACAACAGACTCTGGAGTCTGGATTGAGGATTACATCCTCCACATACACATGGCTAGAGGAGATGATCTCCACGCCATAAAATACTTACCCCTCAAGGTCAAAGGGCCAGCCCGGCATTGGCTCAAAAGCCCCCTCTGAAAATACCATTGGAAGTTGGGAAGAGCTCGAGGATGCTTTTCGGGCAAATTTTCAAGGGACTTATGTCCGTCCTCCGGATGTAGACGATTTAAGTCACATAACTCAACAACCTGGAGAGTCAGCCCGCAAACTCTGGAACAGGTTCCTCATCAAAAAGAACCAAATAGTCGACTGTCCGGACGCCGAAGCCTTAGCAAGCTTTCAAACACAACGTCCGAGACGAATGGCTCGCCAGACACCTCGGCCAGGAGAAGCCGAGAGCAATGGCTGCATTAACAAGCCTCATGACCCGCTTTTGCGCGGGAGAGGATAGTTGGCTGGCAAGATGCGCATCAACGACCCAAGTACATCTGAAGTCAGGGATGGAAATGGAAAACCACGATGCAGCAAGGACCAGCGCCGGACAAAGGGAAACAACCCGAATAGCACGGCAATCAACGCCGGATTGTGAAGCTCCCGGCAGAATCATAAAAAACTGCCCCTCAAGGACAACAGCGACGAGCTATCCAACCTAAAAAAAATCTTGGACAAAATATGCCAAATCCACAAGATTCCTGGAAGCTCGCAAACCATACCCACAGAGATTGTTGGGTCTTCAAGCAGTCCGCAAACTCAATGTCAACACAAGGGGCTCGACACACCAAGCGAGGACGATGACGAACCCCACAAGCTGAGCACCGGAAAACAAAATAATTTCCCACATGAAGTCAAAACAGTGAACTCACTTCAAGTGACAAAAGGGAAAAACAGAGCGGCGCCCATAGAAACACGCGCCGCACGGTCTATCCCAGCAGAGTCCCAACGATGGTTGTCAAAACCAATCACCTTCGATCATCAGGACTATTCCGGAAGTATCCGGAACGCAAGATGGACTGCCTTGATATTAGATCCTATAATCAACCGACTCCAATTCACACAAGTCCTAATGGACGGAGGTAGCAATCTAAACCTGCTATATCAGGACACAATTCGCAAAATGGGGATAGACCCAACCAAAATTCGCCATAGCAGCACCTCCTTCAAAGGGGTAATGCCAGGCCTATATGCCCATTGTACGGGGTCCCTACTGCTAGAAGTTGTGTTCGGCTCATCCGACAACTTCCGCCGCGAAAAGTTAACCTTCCACATCGCCCCATTCGAAAGTAGCTATCAATCACTAATGGGGCGTGAAGCTTTCGACCGCTTTAACGCAATACCGCATTATGCATCTCTTACTCTTAAAATGCCCGGTCCACGCAGCATCATCTCATTAAAAGGGAGTATCAAGTGTTACTCGAAAGCACGGAAGAACGTGAGACTGCCTTGACAGCCCCACACAAATCCAGCTCCGCTAATCAAAGCACTGAATAGGTCATTCAACCCCGGACATGGCTAGACGAGTCCGCGTAAACATATAAAGGCTTACCAGCCGCATACCCCGCATAGGGGCTGCACGCATGTACAACAAGAGACAATAAAGCTCAATTTTATTCACTTTTCGAACCGTACTCTGTTTATTTAATATAAAGTACATTTTTCGCACGATCTTTTTTTTCTTTTCAACTAAGTTCTTCTCTTTTACAGATGAACACCGTGCTACACCCGCCCGTGATACGGCAAGACAACGGAGACACATGCGCAGACGCGCGAGGGACCCGCTGCAAGGATTCTTTTCGATTAAGATCCTGCGTAAACCTTTTTTACTATCTCTTGTTGATACACATCCCCGGTTTCTTGCTATAACCGAGGAGGAGGTCTGGCGTTTTGGCATCGGGCCGCACCAGAATTTTTATGCGCGTGCACGGACACGCCGGGCTTAGGGCATTATTCTCGCCCGTTTTCATGAAGACCGAATACCTTAGGGAGTGTTCGGCGTCTCGGGTTAGGCCTTATATGCATCAGCTCCGAATCATGTCTTTGGTCAAATGTTGGGTTTGCCCGGCTCTCGTGTTTTGCTGCCTTACGCCCGTTCTATCGGCTAACGCGGCACCAGGAGAACTATCGCGATTGTGCCCGGTTCGCCAGTGAGCACCTCAAAGAGAGAAAGCCGAAAACCGATCATCATGATATAGCGTGAGACTGGTCAACCACTCGATGACCCACCGGAATGTTTAGAATTCCCGCATTAACGAAGGACCGTTTCCGTCAGCACATATCGCCCGAATTGGAGAGCGCGGTGCCCCTAGGGGCTATATAGTAGCCCCACCATCGAACTCCTATGGCTAAGTGAAAGTGATAAAGCATTATAGTCCGGTTGCCTAGTTTGCTACGCTTATCACCTCCTTTACAGGACCAAGACGTTGGATTAAGTGTGAAAATGCGCTATTTTGCAAACACCAAGCACTATGTGCGTGGGGGCTGAAGTCAAGACTGCCATCTTTCGTGTTATATACACATATACATCAACGGCCGACAGAGGTGTTTTAATACTTGAACGCACAAGTATAAAAAGCTCTTATATTATATTGAAACATTGTTTTCACAAATCATACATGTCATTAAAATATAATATCCTTCGAGCACTGCGTCTCTATTAAACGAGCGCCCTGCAGGACTTCCTCAAAATAGTGCTCGGCGGTACTGCCTTCCGTCCAATCTTGGGATGCAACGTCGGTGGCCTTCATCTCTGCCCAAAGATGTCTTGACATGGGCAAGGGCCATCCTCGCACCCTCTATGCATGCCGACCGCTTCATTGCATCGATATGCGGCACCGCACCAAGGAACTGTTGCACCAAGCCAAAATAACTCTTCGCTCGGGCCTTTTCGCCACAAATGAGTCACGAAAGCCTTCATGGCAAGTCCGGACAACCTATTCAGCTTAGCCCATTCGGCCAAACGATCGGTTAATGAAAGTGGACGCTCCGGACTATGGAAGTGCGACCAAAAAAGCTCTTCCATTCCGTGATCCTTTTGACCTCGGAAGTGTTCGGCCGTGTCTGCGGCACTCGCCGCCAAGTCCAGATAAGCATCCTCCACACCCCACAGCCGGTCCAATTGAGCGTACCTAGGATCCGTGAATTTCCTCCGCAATGTAAAGGGATTTCCAGCCGCAATATCTCCGTCCTGACGTAGCTCCTCCTTCATAGCTCTCATTGCAGAGCGAGTATCCTTGGCCTCGGTGGCGGCCTTTTTCAGGTCCTCTTGTTTCGCTCGATCTTCTTTTTCAAGAAGCTCGCAACGGTCAGTAGCATTCTTCAATTTCACGGCCATCTCGGCCATTTCTTTCTTGCTTTGGCGGAGCAGCCTGTTCGCTTTTAGCTCTGCAGCCGCCTTTAAAGCAGCCGCATCACTTTTCTGGATTGCTCCTTGGCTCGGGCGAGCTCCGCCAAGGCTCTCCATAGCAGCGGCACCATCTGCATTAAGCATACATGTTGTAAGGCATGGGCGCTAAGCTCCTTACCAGGTGTCCGCGAGAAGTTGCATACCTTGTGACTCGTCAAGCCGCTTATTAACAAGCGTGATGTCCGCATCCGCCACGCGTCAAGTTGCCGCTTGATTCGGCAAATTCATCAGCCCAACTAGCCACGGACGCTTCGCCACCTACATAGGAAGATCGCATATTATACTGGGTTATGATCCTCGGCGCGCCGTCATTTTGACACCGCACCAAGTCTCGGGGCTACTATCTATACAGGCGCATTTTATATGCAAAACTGTCAGAAGGTACATCATTTTGCGTACCTCAAAACCCGTCAGTAAACTTACGACGGCTTCATGCAATCCGCTCTCAGCGGATGATATCCTTTCAATCACCGTACCCATTAACGTACGGTGCTCTTCCGAGATAGACGCTCGCCCGAGCAGATCCTTCAGCTCCTCCGACCGCACACCCGTTGGTGCCAGACTCGTCCGGCGGCCTTTTTCGAAGGCCGGACACGGAGGGCTTTGAGGGGACATACGGCTGCCTTCGGGCCCCGCCGGATTCGGAGGAGCCCTCCGCGACGACACCTCAGGGTCGTCCACCTCGCATAACGGTACGGCAGGCGGAGGCGTTTTGCTCTCCATCATCTCCGGACCAAGATCCCCTGAAGACGAGCTCTGTTGTGAAGGGCTGAGATCCGAACTACAAGGTAAACTTTCGGTTACCTTCAGAAATAAAACGGGGATGTCTCTCTTTTAAAAAGAACGCCCCCCTTTACTTACGGCTCGTTGGAGTGCTGATCTCCTTGGGGAAATAGTGCGGCCGGGCATCTCCGCCGCAGACCCTCCGGGTGAAGATTTCTTCCCCGCTTGAGGCTTTGGTCTCCGGATCTTCAGAAGCGGTCCTCTTCTCCCCTTGGAGGGAGGGATTCTCGATCCCCCCTTTCATGATAGCCTCCTTCATGGAGGTAGTAGTTCCCTTGTTCCCCCCTTCGCCTTCTTCAAAAGGCACAACCTCTAGCATCTTGGTTAATATAGGATCCGGCGTGGTCTCAGGGAGGGGGGCCGGACACCTGATCAGTTTTGCTTTTGCTATCCACTCCTGTTTAAAGGATAGCTCTTTTAAGGGCAAGTGTATGATAAATATGCGGATAGCATGTCCGGGTATAGGACTACTTACTTGAGTATCCGGGCGATTGCAGCTCACACCTGCGTCCTCGGTTAAGTTCGGACACATTGCTTGTGATCCGAAGAACAGTTGGTACATCTCCACGGGCGTTACACCCATAAAATGTTGGAGAGCTCATGGTCCCTCCGGATTAAACTCCCATAGGCGGAGGGGGCGACGTTTGCAGGGCAAGGTGCGACGAATCAGCATGACCTGCGCTACTACGACCAGATTGATCTCCCTCTCGGAGGTCTCGAATACGGCCCTGCAACAGAGGTACATCCTTGGACGGTCCCAGTCGAGCCCTTTATTGACCCATGACGCCCGCCGCAATGGAGGACCCGAGCGGAAGGCAGGTGGCGCCGCCCATTTGGTGCCCCTGGGAGCGGTGATATAAAACCACTCCTGTTGCCATAAATTGAGCTCCTCTTGAAAAGAGCCCTCGGGCCATGGAGCGTCCGCATTCTTGCTTATAACAGCCCCTCCGCACTTTGCCTGATGCCCCTTGATCATCTTGGCTCCACTTTGAAGGTCTTGAGCCACAATCCAAGTGAGGGGTTATGCGGAGGAAGGCTTCACATACGACAATGAACGATGAGATGTGGAGGATGGACTCCGGATCCAAGTCATGAAATTCCAGCTCATAATAAAACATGAGCCCCCTCACAAAGGGGTCCGTCGGGAAGCCTAAAACCCGAAGGGAGTGAGATACGAATACCACGCTCTCACCAGGCTCGGGAGTGGGAATAACCTGCCCTTGGGCAGGCAGCCTATGCGAAATTTTGCCGGTTAGATACCTGGCGTCTCTCAGCTTTAGCACATCTTCTTCCGTGACGGAGGAAGACAGCCACCGGCCGTGCAGGTCGGATCCGGACATCGTTGAAGGTCCGAAGCACCTAAATCAGGAGCTTTGGGTGTTGGAACTCGAGGCGAGGGGCGGATTCGATTGAGATTGAAAGAAAGGAGCGGGCCTTGGTCTCGTTATAAAGAGGTTGAATACCAAGAGCCCTCCCCGTGACCGTTCGGGGCTCGCCTTCGATGGAGGAGGCGTGCTAACGGGCACGATCGGGTTACCCACGCCCGTATTGATGAGGATCCCAGAATAAAGGGGCACGATCTTTGCTCTGATAAGACGTGTCAAGAAACCGCCGCTAAACGCTACCGAGGTGGGATAGTAAAACGATTCGTATAAAGGCTGGCCGTGGTGTGATGTCACGCCCGTGGAATACGCCAATGAGACATGTGCAAAGGTTATTCTCTCTACGGTGGTATGTGGAACTTGTTTTGCAGAGCCGGACACTATCCTTGTGTTCAAAATCTTCTATGAAGTATTCGGAGGAGGAACCCGCCTTGCAATGCCGAAGACGATATGCGCGCCGGATTCGTCGTCATTGAAGCCTGGTTCAGGGGCTACTGAGGGAGTCCTGGATTAGGGGGTGTCCGGATAGCCGAACTATCACCGTTGGCTGGACTCCTGGACTATGAAGATACAAGATTGAAGACTTCGTCCCGTGTCCGGATGGGACTTTCCTTGGCGTGGAAGGCAAGCTTGGCGATACGGATATGTAGATCTCCTACCGTTGTAAACCGACTGCGGTAACCCTAACCCTATCCGGTGTCTATATAGACCAGAGGGTTTTAGTCCGTAGGACGAACAACAATCATACCATAGGCTAGCTTCTAGGGTTTAGCCTCTCTGATCTCGTGGTAGATCCACTCTTGTACTACCCATATCTTCAAATTAATCAAGCAGGAGTAGGGTATTACCTCCATCGAGAGGGCCCGAACCTGGGTAAAAACATCGTGTCCCCTGTCTCCTGTTGCCATCCGCCTAGACGCACAGTTCGGGACCCCCTACCCGAGATCCGCTTGTCGTCCAAGTCTTCATGCTCGTCCGTGTCGCATGATGAAGAATATGAGCTGGCCACCAAGGAGGGAACTTTGACCTTCTTGTATTTCTTCGCTGGAGGCTGAGAATAGTCAAAGTCCTGCTTGAGACCCATTTGCTTCAGATCTTCTTCACCATACAGATGTGACAGAACAGCCCAGGTGCGACCGAAGAGTTCGTGAAGTAGTAATGGTTTTTCTTCACTGCATTGTGTGTAGCAGTCATGTTGTGAAGAATTGAACCAAACTGACGCTTAACCCATATGTGGTTGCGATCTACCTTCTGGTGAAGACTGAGGAGAAGCTCACAATCAGTCATCACCCTTGCAGCTGTGGCTTGAGGATTTGGCTTTGAAGCTTGTGCAACAGAGTCATGAGTGGCAGAGTCATCATTGGTGGAGTAAGATGCAGCTTTGCGAAACTGACCATCCAATGGGCGAATGCCTTCATCAATAACAACAACGGCCTTGCCCTTTTCATCAGCTAGGGAAAATGTCCTTTTGAGGACTTCAATGGGGGGAAAGTAGCTGCCATGGTTGAGAGTGTCAGCCTTGTAGTTGAGTGAAGGCCTTGTTCTGATGAATCTCATAATCCAAGGAGCATACGGCTTCAACTCAAATGGAGAGAGTGCAACATTTGCCAGAGTCCTCATGAAGAAATCATGATAGTTGACAGGAATGCCATGCATGATGTTGAACAGCAGATTCTTCATGATGCCAACGACTTCCTCATCAGTCGAGTCATGGCCTTTGATAGGACTCAAACTCTTCGTCAGAATGCGATAGACTGTTCGTGGCATGTACATCAATTCCTTCATGAGGAATTTGGTCCTTGGGGCTTGACCAGGCTTGAGCGGCTTCATCAGTACTTGCATGTAATGAGCAGTGAGTTCAGGTTCATGGTACAGACAACGAGCGCCATCAAGGGGAGGACTGATTGGCAGTGCATGAAGCAATTCAGAGGCCGATGCTTTATAGTGAGTATTTTCGGTCATCCAGTCCAAATCCAAGAGTTCACATCGTCAGCATCTCCTGTGATGTGCAGTGTTGCATAGAACTGAATAATTAGATTCCAATCAACAATGTTAGTGCAAAAGTTGAGTACTCCTGCATTATGAAGCACACAGAGGACTGGGGTGAAGCAAGGCAGTGATTCCATGTCCACGTGAGGAATATGCTCATGGTCGAAGACTTTGCCTTTGTTGAAGAATAGAAATTTGCTTGGCTGGCAGTCCAGAAGCGCTTCCTTCTAAGACGAGCAGAGTCGTATGGGTTGTACTCGGTGAAGAACACATGCTCGCCGAAGAAGTCATCAGCCTTGAATTTTTGCTTCTTTGAGAAGGGATCCTTTGGCTTGGGCTGAGGTGTATCAGTCAATTGCATCACACCTCAGGAATCGCAATCTCAGGATCCATAGGCTGAGGAATTTCAGGTTCTTCTTCAGTGGCAGCCTGGGTATTAAATTCTTCATTAACATTTACATCAGCAATAGTGGTCGGAATCTCTTCATGGACAGACGGGGTGTTGCGAGGTTCTTCAGATCCCATTTGAATTTCAGTATCTACTGGGGACTAAGGAATTTGTTGCAGAGGTGTGAACAGAGGAGAATTGGGGGTGCTGACTTTCCCAAAAGTCATCATTTATCACTGGAGTAGTGCTTCCAATGTCCACATCCTCTTCTACATCACTCATTTCTTGAACGCCAGCCTCTTCAGCAGTGAACTGAGGCATGGGCGATGAGACGATGGGGGTTGAAGGGATTTATTCCGCTTCAATTTCTTCATCCAACTGCTCTAAAGAAGCAGCAGAAGAAATATCTTCATCTGATCCACTTGGGATCACGTATTCTTCAGTTCCTTTGATGGCATGCTTGAGACTGGAACAACATCTATTGGATTCTCAAAAGAACTAGTCAATTTCTTCATCTTCTTCGGAGCTGAAGAATCTGATGAAGTTGATGCTTTCCTTTTTTTCATAGCTGGACGCTCCGCAGCCTTGGTCTTCTTCACATCTGATGTAAAAGGAAGAATTGGACTTGGTATAGGCGTCGGAGGTGCAGAGGAAATTGGTTCAATAACTTCAGGCACAACTGATGCAGTTGCCCTGGCATTAGTAGTTTCTTCAGGCACAACACTAGTGGTTTCCCTGGCAATTTCTTCAGCGGCTGGAATGCAGTCATCAGCCCTGGTACTCTGAGTTCCATCAGCAACCTAATTTTCATCAGCGGTGCTAGCATGTTCTTCAGTAGGCTGAGCAGATGCCTCAGCCTGAGGAATTTCTTGTTGCATTGGGGCTGCAACATTTGTAGTGAATCCTTCAGCCAATTTCACAAAATGGACCTTGGCTCCCAACCAATCCGCGCGGTATGCGTCAAATTCATCACTGAGTTTCTTGATCTCAGATTGAATAGTGACAAGTTCTTCAGTTGTCATAGAGACACCATTCTTCTTTAGGAAGCGCTTCTTCCTGTACTGTGCTTTATTCAACTGCATGGCCTTTTCAAATTTCCACTTTTCTTCGCCTATGAAGGCGGTCAACATGTGACTTTGGCCCGGAGTCAATTTGAAGTGAGGCATGGGCGTGTTTGGGTCCTTGTGCCACTAGTCCATGAAATCAAGGATCAACTTTGGATCCAAAAGTAGAGGCACATTTGTGCCTTTGGCTCTAGCGGCCCTGAGCTGCCTATCCCTGATGATTTCAGCACGTTCGTCATCATCAGCTTCGTCTTCATCAGACATCACTTGAAAGGCGACCTGCTTCTTGTGAGGACTTGGTCGAGAACCTCGTCCAGCAGTGGCCTTTGTCTTCGGCTGAGTGGGGCCAGTTGAGGAATTTGGTTTAGCTAAAGAACTAGCATAGGCTCCTAAGGTAATAGAGATGCCTGTTGTTCTTTGGCATGAGGTGAGGTGCACAGGTGCTAAGGATTTGGACGAAGGAGCTGAGGACTTTGAAAGAGCTGGAGCAGTTTGAGGAATTGGCCGTGAGGGCTTTGAAGAACTTGGCCCCCAGGGCATTGCCGAGGAGCTTGGCCGTGAGGGCATAGACGTTGAAGCATTGGGCTTGTGAGCAGGCTTCTTTGCCATGGCCTTCTTTGGCTTGCTTGCAGAGGCCTCAACAGTGGCAGCAGCAGCAGCAGCAGAGTCTTCATTAATTTCCTCACTTATTCTTTAGCCATTTTGGCTAGCTTGGCCTGGCGCTTGGCCCATTCATCAGGATAGTCCTCACAACATTTGAGGCTGGTAGGATCAGCTTCTTGGCCAGGTGCCAATGGAGGTCTTGGGCATGGAGGGTTAAGAGCAAATTTCTTCATGTACTTAGGAGTGACATATCGGTATTCCCTCCATTCCCGTGCCCATCTCCTCTCTATCCTTTGTATGCGCACCTTGCGCTGATTTTTGTCCTCCTTGCCATGTTTGGCCTCATCAGGTGTGCAATAATCCTTGTAAATGTTATCTGGGATTTCGAAAGCAGTGTTGACCTCAGGTCTCTTTCCACCCTTCTGAGGCTTCTTACCGTCAGCCATAGTCTTCAGATGAGGAATTTGAACAATCGAATTCTCTGAAGAAGTATCCAACTTTTCTTCGAGGAACGCTGCAAATGAGTTAAGTTGATGAGAACCTAGAGATTCAGCAGCGGACATGTGTACCTGTGAACAGAATATAGTTGCGAGGAATTTGGAGAGGTCATATGTGTTCTCAGAAGTTTTGCAAAAAGAACAAGTTTGAGGAATTTGACCAGATGAGCCTTGAGGAATTTCACTAAGCGTTCTTTATCTTAGGTTCCAGAGTTGTACAGATTAAAAATCCACACAATTGAGGAATCTTGAAGAAAAAAGATGCTTAGGGAAACTAATCAAGAATAGATGATGTGTGAGGTTTTTAGTGTGTGAAGATTTGAAGAATAAACACCTTTTGAAGATTTTGTAGAAAAACAGCAGAATCAACAAGGGCAGTAAAAGTAACTTTTAATTACCCTTGACGAAGAACACGACGAACTAGGAAGTGTAGATTTGAAGCTCGTCGGTTCAGATCTTCCACGCCCTAACTTGGCGGAGGAAGACAGCTACGGCGGCGGCGGAATGAAGAAATCCACAGCCGACGCGAGTACGACGGCAACGAGGTCGAGGCAGTGAAGCTCTTCCTCACCGGCGACGATGGAAGTAGCGGCGGCGCTAGGGTTTGAGAAGCTCGAGCGAGGGAGTGAGGTTGAGGGGAGTAAAAACAAAGTGAGGAAGGGGAGGGGTATTTATAGCCGAAGTGAAAACCTGCTCGCCCGAGGAAATTGGACGAACATGCCCCTGACCCTTCTCATTCGCGTGACATATGTCACCCACGTACTGAGAGGTGGCAATCACGTGAGATCGTGGGTGAATAGATAAGTATTATCATGGGATGTGGAACGGTTTTGGCGGCAAAAGCCAAAATTCAGATTATAATATTTTAAGGTTTTCATTCGCAAATTCTTCAGCTGACAAGGACACGGTGAAGATTTTGAACGGGTTTCAAATAGAACGCACATGAATAATTTGTGAATAACTGGGTTTAGTTTAGCATAGAGGGGGAAGGGTCCGATCACATTCACTTAGCAGAAAAAGCAACTTGAAGAAATAGCAATGAGTGAATGTTGTAGAGGACATAAACTAATATTTATATATATAGCCAACGAAGAAAAAATAGCAGAAAGAGTGAAGACAATGCAAAGTTGAAGAAAAAGAACAACTGAGGAATTTCAAAAATGAGGAAAAACTCAAATTGAAGATTTTCAACTTTCGGTGGTGGCGTGACCCACCGTATAAGAATGATGATTTCAGACACCGTGTACAATTGTCGTAGGGTTCTGAGAATCAAATTCTTCATTACTTTCTTCACACTTAGAGTGTTAGTCTTCATTGATTGAAGAAAAAACGTTTCTTCACGTGTTGCACATCTAAGTCATCAATTTTGCGTAAGTGTTAGGATGAGTATCCTTTTCAAGGAACATTCGAAGATTCTAGGATATTTAGCTCACACCTCAACTTGCTAAATATCTTCTCATCCAAGGGCTTTGTGAAGATATCGGCTAGCTATTCTTCAGTCCTCACATGCTCAATAGAGATGTCGCCCTTCCACACATGATCACAAAGAAAATGATGGCGAATCTGAATGTGCTTTGTCTTCGAGTGCTGAATTGGGTTATGAGCAATCTTGATGGCACTCTCATTGTCACAGTAGAGAGGCACATTCTTCATGTTGACACCGTAGTCCTTGAGAGTTTGCTTCATCCATAGCAATTGAGCACAGCAAGAACCAGCAGCAATGTACTCAGCTTCAGCAGTAGACAGTGATACGCAGTTCTGTTTCTTCGAGGACCAACACACCAAGGATCGTCCGAGGAAATGGCATGTGCCTGATGTTGACTTGCGGTCCACACGATCACCAAAGATAGTCAGAGTCTTAATATCCAATGAGATCAAAAGCCGAGCCCTTGGGATACCATAATCCAAGTGTTGGTGTGTGAGCTAGATATCGAAGAATATGCTTCACAGCCTTATGGTGTGATTCCTCCGGTGTAGCTTGAAATCGGGCACACATGCAAACACTAAGCATAATATCTGGCCTAGATGCACATAAATACAATAAATAACCAATCATGGAGCAGTATACCTTTTGATCGAAGTCAATACCATTTTCATCAGTGCATAGATGGACATTTGTGTGCATAGGGATTTTGACGCCTTTGCAACCTTGCATGCCGAATTTCCTCAATACATCCTTGAGGTATTTCTCCTGAGATATGAATATGCCATTGCACTGTTGACGAATTTGAAGACCTAAGAAGAATTTCAATTCTCCCATCATAGACATTTGATATTCTTCACTCATCATATATGCAAATTCATCACTGTAACGTTGGTCAGTACAACCAAAAATGATATCATCAACATATATTTGGCACACAAACAATTCACCATCATAAGATTTAGTGAAAAGAGTTGGTTCGAGTGAACCGGGTTTGAAGCCTTTCTTCATGAGGAACTCCTTTAAAGTAGCATACCACGCCCGAGAGGCCTGCTTGAGGCCATAGAGGGACTTATTGAGTCTAAAGACTTTGTCGGGATGCTTGGGATCTTCAAAACCTGGGGGTTGAGCAACATATACTTCTTCCTCAAGCTTACCATTGAGGAATGCACTTTTCACATCCATTTGATATAAAGTGATATCATGATGGTTAGCATAAGCAAGTAATATGCGAATAGCCTCAAGTCTAGCAACAGGTGCAAAAGTTTCATCGAAATCAATTCCTTCAACCTGTGTGTAGCCTTGCTTGTTGCGGCAGATCCACTTTGTGCCAATGATATTGTGCTTGCAAGGATCTGGACATTTGACCAGTTCCCAGACGTTGTTGAGCTCGAATTGATGTAATTCCTCTTGCATAGCTTGAATCCATTCAGGCTCCAGAAATGCTTCATCTACCTTAGTGGGCTCTAAGATAGAGACAAAAGCAAAGTGCCCACAAAATTTAGATAAATGTGAAGCTCTTGAGCGTGTAAGACGACTTGGAATGTTGATGTCGCTGATGATTTTCTCAACCTACACTTCATTTGCAACGCGAGGATGAGCTGGTTGTCATTGAGGAATTTGATCAGCATTTTATTCAGTGTCATTTTGCTCAGGTGCATCAGCATGACGTTCTTCACGTTCTGGAATGACTTCTTTAGCAGATTCTTCGGTCGGAATGACATCCTCAGTAGCCTTGAACTTGATGGATTCCTCAGGTGATTTTTCATCTAGCGCAGGAGGTAGGTGCTCTCTTTGCGAGCCATTAGTTTCATCAAACCGCACATCTACAGTTTCAACAACCTTGTGGTGAACATTGTTGAAGACTTTGTAGGTGTGCGAGTCCTTTCCGTAACCAAGCATAAAACCTTCATGTGCTTTCGGTGCAAATTTAGAGTTGTGACGAGGATATCTAATCCAACATTTAGCACCAAAGACTTTGAAATAATTTACATTGGGTTTCTTTTCAGTGAGGAGTTCGTATGCAGTCTTCTTGAAGAACTTGTGAAGATATACCCTGTTGATGATGTGGCACGCAGTATCAATTGCCTCAATCAAGAAACGATGATGTGTCTTGTATTCATCAAGCATAGTGCGAGCCATCTCAACAAGATTCATGTTCTTGTGATCCACAACGCCATTCTGCTGAGGAGTATAAGGAGCAGATAACTCATGAGTAATACCAAGTTCATCAAGATAGTCATCAAGACCAGAATTCTTGAACTCAATTCCATTTTCACTTCTTGTGACGCCCCCGATTCAATCGTACACTAATCATGCACGCAAACGTGTACGATCAAGATCAGGGACTCACGGGAAGATATCACAACACAACTCTAAAAACATAAATAAGTCATACGAGCATCATAATACAAACCAGGGGCCTCGAGGGCTCGAATACAAGTGCTCGATCATAGACGAGTCAGCGGAAGCAACAATATCTAAGTACAAACATAAGTTAAACAAGTTTGCCTTCAGAAGGCTAGCACAAACTGGGATACAGATCGAAAGATGCGCGAGCCTCCTGCCTGGGATCCTCCTAAACTACTCCTGGTCGTTGTCTGCGGCCTGCACGTAGTAGCCCTGTTCACGAAATCATCTGATTAACCAGTTAACTTGTTGATTAATCCCTACTCGTAGGGTCACCGAGTAGCCGAGAAACTGAAAAATTGTCCGATTAATTAATTAAATGGCCGATTAACTTGCCGATTAGCCGATTAATCTCTTACTCGCGAGCCAATCGAGCAGCTACCAGTTAATGATTTCCTCAACAATGTGTAGTAGTAGGCACATCCGGTGTATTAGGAGTCGTTGTTGACACTGGCGTCTGGCTCCTGGGCTCCAGCATCTGGTTGCGACAACCAGCAAGAAAGGAAGGGGGGAAAGGGGGAGAAAATCAACCGTGAGTACTCATCCAAAGAACTCGCAAGCAAGGATCTACACTACTTATGCATGGGTATTTGAATAAAGGGCAATATCGGTGGACTGAACTGCGGAATGCCAGAATAAGAGGGGGATAGCTAATCCTATCGAAGACTACACTTTTGGCAGCCTCCATCTTGCAGCATGTAGAAGAGAGTAGATGGTAAGCTCACCAAGTATCATCGCATAGCATAAACCTACCCGGTGATCCTCTCCTCGTCGCCCTGTGTGAGAGCGATCACCGGGTTATATCTGGCACTTGGAAGGGTGTGTTTTATTAATTATCCGGTTCTAGTTGTCATGAGGTCAAGGTACAACTCTGGGTCGTCCTGTTACCGAAGATCACGGCTATTCGAATAGATAAACTTCCCTGCAGGGGTGCACCACATTACCCAACACGCTCGATCCCCTTTGGCCGGACACACTTTCCTGGGTCATGCCCGGCCTCGGAACGTCAACACATCGAAGCCCCACCTAGGCACAACAGAGAGGTCAGCACGCCGGTCTAAATCCTATGCACGTAGGGGTCTGGGCCCATCGCCCATTGCACACCTGCACATTGCATGGGAGGCTGGAGAGCAGACCTAGCAACCTCCATTACAAAGGAAGTTGCGTTACGCGGTCTAACCTGGCGCATGCCGCTCAGTCGCTGACATCAAGAAGGCTTCGGCTGATACCACGACGTCGAATGCCCATAATCGCTCCTCAGAAGTTGGTTAGTGCGTATAGGCCAAAGGCCGCACTCGGATCAAATACCAAGATCTCGTTAAGCGTGTTATTATGAAGTAACCATGACGCCGACTGTGGCCAGGCCCACCTCTCTCCTAGGTGGTCTCAACCTGCCCTTACATCGCCACAAAGTAACGATGGGGCCGTCGAGAACCCAGGCCCACCTCTACCGGGATGGAGCCACCTGCCCCTTCAGCCCCATCTCCAAACAGTATCATAAGTAATGTAACAGTATAAAGTATATAGCATATGCCCGTGATCACCTCCCGAAGTGATCACGGCCCAGTAGTATAGCATGGCAGACGGACAAGAGTGTAGGGCCATTGAGGAATACTAGCATCCTATACTAAGCATTTAGGATTGCGGTAAGGGTAACAATCGAGAGCAACAATGACGGGCTATGCAATGTAATAGGGTTAACCGAAAGCGAGAACATGCTACACTACTCTAATGCAAGCAGTAGAGAGAAGGAATAGGCGATATCTGGTGATCTAGGGGGGGTCTTGCCTGGAAGCCCAGCCGAGAAGGAGGGGTCGTCAACACGTAGTCGTACTGGGTAGAAGTGGCGTCGGTGTCGGTGTCTAACGAGAGAAGAGGGGGAAGAAACAATAAATATAATGCAAACATAAGCATGACGGTGCATGACAAGACAATGCGCGGTGCTAGGTGTGCCCTAACGCGGTAGGAGGTGATACCAACGAAGGGGGGAAACATCCGGGAAAGTATCCCCGGTGTTTCGCGTTTTCGGACAGATGAACCGAAGGGGAAGGTTGCATGTTCTCTATTCTAGGGATGTGTGGCGGAAGAACGGGCTGCGTATCCGGATTCGTCTCGTCATTCTAAGCAACTTACATGTATAAAGTTTTCCCATCCGAGCTACGGTTTATTTTATATTAATTTTTAAAGTTTTAATTCACTTTTGGAATTAACCAATTTAATTTAAATACAAACAGGTTTACTGCATCAGCATGATGTTCGCGGCCAACAGTGCGTTTGACTGGGTTATCTTATGTGTGGGTCCCGGTTGTCATAGACTACAACTAATTAACAGTTAGTTATTTTAGTTAGTAGGCTAATTAAGTTTAATTAGTTATCTAAACAGAATTAATTAAGTTAATTAATTGTTTAATTAATTAATTAATTGTTTAATTAATTAATTAATTAGTTTTCATTTATTTTTTATCTTCCCCTTTTTTTAACAGGGGCTCGGCCCCTCTGGTCATTGGCCCACAAGGCGGGTAAAGCCAGGGCGCCGTGTTATCGGACGGAGCCCCGGGGGTGCGGGTGTGGCCGGAGTGGAGCCCCGGGGCGCTGGACGCTGGAGCGAGCGTGGAGCGGCGAGCTGGGAGGAGGTGTCGCGGGAGCGTACGGCCGACGTGGCCATAACGTGGTGGGGCGAATGGGCAGGAGCTACTCGAGGCGAAGCCGCGCCGTAGGCGCTAGGTGCAGCTCGTCTTGCGGTAGGGCACGACAAGCGTCGAGCAGCGTGTCTGAGGTGGGGACGGTCTTGAGGGATGGTCGTGCAGCGCAGGCGACGAGCGAGGAAGGCCGGGGTGGGGCGCGGCGGTCGATCGGAGCGGGGTTCGAGGGAAGAGGGGGAGGCGAGTGGGGGAAGTGGGGTGACCGGGGGGGTTAGGGTTTCAGGACGGGGCAGATAAGGTGAGTGGGGGGGGGGCTGGCCTGGGCTAGTGGGCTGGCCGTCTGGCCCGTTTGGCCAAGAGGGGGGGCTTTTTCCTTTTATTTTGTTTTCTGGTTTTCTTTTCTGTTTATTATTTTCTTATTGCTTTTCTGTTCTATTAAATTCTAGTTTTTATAAAATACAAAAGTTGTATCTAAAATAGCATTCATAATTATGCCACTACCACAATTAACTTGGCACCTAAAATAAAATAGTTTGAAATTGTTTACTATTTTAAAAGCAATTAAATAATGGTGTTGGTACTGTTTCATTCATTTTAGAGTACTTAACCATTTCTTAAAAGTGTGGTTTCTCCACCATTATTAGCTAGGATTATTTGTCACAAATAGAACATTTTAGTTTTAATGTTTGAAAACTTTTGCCATTTGACTTGATTTTGAATTTTGAATTCGAACGGGACATCGGGAGATTAACGACAGTAACGGAGGTGACGTGGCATCATTAACAGAGGTTCACTGTAGCTTAATTATCCGGGCGACACACTTCTGATGTGCTTTATCTTCACACCAAAGTAAGTTGAAGCCCTCGTGGAAAATCATTTGAAGACTTCCTGCAATTCATGTTTGTAAGTGACAATGTGCACCCATGTGTAACGAGAGAAATCATCAACAATAACAAAGCCATATAGAGATGCATCATTTGTAACTGCTGAATAATAATTAGGACCAAAGAGATCCATGTGAAGCAATTCAAATGGTCGAGTGGTAGTCATGATAGTCTTCGCTGGATGTTTGGCCTTGGTCATCTTTCCAGCTTCACAGGCTCCGCACAAGTGATCCTTGATGAATTTGACATTCTCAATGCCAATGACATGCTTCTTCTTCGCGAGCGTGTGCAGATTCCTCATGCCAGCATGACCAAGTCGTCGATGCCATAGCTAGCCTTCTGAAGCTTTTGCAAGTAGACATATAGCTGGTTGTGGTCCTGTAAGAAATCAACAATATACAGATCTCCTCTCCTAAAGCCTTTGAAGACTTTGGAATTGTCAGCTTGCACGATCACAACACAACGATATTTGCCAAAGATAACAACCATATCAAGATCACAAAGCATTGAGACTGACATGAGGTTGTATCCTAAGGACTCGACAAGCATGACTTTGTCCATGTGTCGATCCTTTGAGATCGCAACCTTACCTAGACCCAATACCTTGCTTTTTCCTTTGTCAGCGAATATGATATGCTTCAAATGCGATGGAGATAAGGGAACATCCATCAATAGATTCTTGTCACCAGTCATGTGATTTGTACATCCACTATCGAGGACCCACTCATTGGCTTTGGGTTGATCTTCCTACAGATGAATTAGTAAATCTTACGAACTCATATACTTCATCAGTGAAGAATATGATATCAATTTCATCAGATCAATTTCATCAAGCAATAGAACAGATAAAACAGTATACGGATGTGAGAAATGAGGATTCATTTCTTCATGAATAGCGTCCTTTCAGGCAATTTCAGGTCTCTAGCAAATTCTTCAGACGTTTGAGCACGTGTGGAGACCTGCCCCTGCATAAGAGATTAGTTCTTTTTCTTCACCACCCACATCTGAAGGGGTGGCAAGGAGTTCATCACTCTGCGAGCTCCATATGAGAAAGGTGGCATAGAAGCCAGTCCACTTCGTTTCACATAAGAGGAGTTAGGGAAGCATATGAATAAGCAGAAAAATTCTTCGAAGACTTATGAACATAATGGTTTGAAGAATAATGCACATATTCATAGCCCTTAGATCTTTCCTGCGAAACAAAAGTGTTAGCACGATGATGTTAATATGAGGACTTTGATCCTTTTGAGGAATTTGATCCACATGAGGAGTTTGGCCGTATGACGACTTGGATCCTTATGAAGAATTTGGTCCATATGAAGAATTTGATCTGGGGTTCCTATTCTTCACAGGTGGTGTCATGATGACATTCACCTGAAGACATTCAAGGCACCTTTTGGGAACCCAGATTTTCTTCATAGGGGAACCGTTCCTGCAGTTTGTGCCAACATATCTAGGAAGTAGTTCACCATTTTGATTTTTGAACAGTTTATAGTTGGAGTCAAATGACTCATCAGAAGAATGAGGAGATTCACATGTAAAGCCAGATAAAGTAGATGGATCTACTGGAGGTCCCTTTGCAGCAACCCATGAGGTTTTGGGGTACCGCTTTCGGGCTTCCAATATGTTCCATCAAGATTGATTTTCCTCTCAAAGGCAATACCCTATTTTCTAGGGTTTTACATTGAGGATATGCTTTTTAAGCACATCACAAAGAGTCTGATGCCCTTTGATGCTTTTGTACATGCACGTCAGATACAATTCCTTCATCCCCGCATCATCAAGTGATACTAGCAATGTCCTCGATGAGGAATTAGTGATAGCGAGACAGTGAAGAATTTGTAACATTAGAAGCATTTGAACATTCAGGTGAAGAATTATCAGATTCACGTTCAATGCACTTCAAACATGGAGGAATAAATTCTTCCTGAGCAGCGCTGATTTGTTGAGCAAGTAATGAATCATGCTCCTTCTGAAAATCTTCATAACTCACCCTTAGCTTTTCAAGATCTTGCTTTCTTTGAAGAAATTCATAAGAAAGCTTCTCATGATCAGATAAGAGAGAGTTATGATGACTTTGAAGGGTGTCAAACTTAGATTGAAGTCTATGAAGACTTTCAGCCAAAGCTTTCGACTGATCCATTTCTTCACCCAACATATCATCGCTCTTATTTAGCATGTATTGAAATTTTTTCCAAAGCTCTTTGTTGTTTAGTGGCAAGGGAAGCAAGTTTGACATAACTGGGTCCAAATTCATCACCAGATTTATCATCACTGGACTCGGATAGGTAGCATTTAGTTACCTTAGCACCTTTTGCCATAAGGCATGGTGTAGAAGAAGATGATTCTGGTTCAAATGTCATCGCTTTGAGAGATTCCTTGAAGTCCTCAAACCAAGGATCATGACGGGTTCGATGACCTTCATAGACCTCAGAGAGACGGTCCCAGATAAGCTTTGCATGATCGAGATGCATGATATTCCTGAACTGATTTTGAAACAAACAGGAGCAGATGACGTCCTTCACCGTGAGGTTGAGAAGAGTGTACTTGCAAATGTCATCAGCTTCCGCCATCTTGCACAGATCGGTAAGACCAATCTCGGTGACGGTCCACAGCTCGCTGTTCATTGCCATGAGGCGTTTCTTCATCATGGCCTTCCACTTGGGATACTCGTGACCATCAAAGATGGGGCATGACACGGTCTTCATTCCTGTGGTCGACATAACGAAAACTCCATGCGGTTAAACCAAAATCACACAGAACAAGGGAGTACTTTGCTCTGATACCAATTGAAGTGTGTTAAGCCGACTAGAGGGGGGTGAATAGGCGATTTTTATGAATTCTTCACTGAGAAATTTCAAGGTGAGGAAATTCCTAAGCGAAGAACTACTTGCAGCGGAATAAGTACTCAGATGCATACATTACAGAACATAAACATGGACACCATGATGAAATGAATATAGACACAGAGTACAGGAAGCGTAAGCACATGATAAAACAGGATGAAGACAAACATACTGAAGAAATTGAACTGAGGAAATTGAGAAAGTCTTCAGTCAAAGTCTTCAGACAGATATGAACAAGCACATAACACAGTTATGAGGAAATGAAAGAGTTGAGGAAATAGAACCAGTAGGCTTGGTGAAGATAATGATTTGGTAGACCAGTTCCAACTGCTGTGACAGTTGTACGTCTGGTTGGAGCGGCTAGGTATTTAAACCTGAGGACACACAGTCCCGGACACACAGTCCTCACCGTATTCTCCTTGAGCTAAGGTCACATAGAACTCGCCCAATCACTCGTGGTAAGTCTTCAGGTGACTTCCAAACCTTCACAAACTCGGTCACTTGGCGATCCACAATTTCCTCCTGGATGCTCTAGACCATGATGCCTAACCGTCTGGAAGATGCACTGTCTTCAAAGGTAACAAGCGTCGGATCCACGCAGGATCAATCTCTTCAGTGATGCTCAATCACTTTGGGTTTGTAGGTGTTTGGGTTTGGGTTTTCCTCACTTGATGATTTTCACTCAAAGTCCTCGGAGGATGGGATGCTCTCAAATGACAAGTGTCAGTTTCTCTCAGAGCAGCCAACCAGCTAGTGGTTGTAGGGGGCGGCTATTTATAGCCTAGGGAGCAGCCCGACATGATAATACATAAATGCCCTTCAATGGTAAGACCGTTAGGTGGGTAGATATTTTGGGACAGCTGGCGCGTAGCATAGCAACGGTCGGATATTTGAGGCTCAAATTCCTCAGGGCTATCATGTTCCTCACTTGTAGGCAATCTGCACTGGCGAATTCCTAACTCCTCAGTCAGAACAAATTCCTCGGAGACCAGAAGAACTTCATCTCTTTCACTGCAGAAATTTTACTGAAATGTATGTGATTTCCAATGGCTTCACTTGAAGGGATTAGTAGGTGTAGGATTTGGAGTTGAGCATCACATGGAATTTTTTTCTTAGTATTTCCTCGACCACCTTTAACAGTATGGTGTTTCCTATGACTCAAGAAAGAGAAAATGAAACTACGAAAACAAAAGTCTTCACGCTTCATGTTCCTCGAATGAATACCAAGTGTTGAAGGTCACACCAATTTCTTCACTTTCAAAGTCTTCAGAAAGTCTTCAGAAATCCAAAGTCTTCAGTCGAAGAAATTCATTTTTAGGGGTCGACTTTCTCTGTAAATATCAAACTTCTTATAGACCTATACACCTGTGTACACTCGCAAACACATCAGTCCCTTAACCTTTAAGTCTTCGATACACCAAAATCACTAAGGGGCACTAGATGCACTTACACTAAATAACTAAATAGAATAAAAACCGAAAAAATAGATCTAGGGTTTCTAAAAGAAAACCGATCAGTTTTTACCTAACCGAAAAAAACGACGGCGGATCCAATAAATCCATGGCGGGCGGCAATGGCCGACGGCAATGAGACGGCGGGCGTCGGCGTGGCAGCTTGGAGGCGGCGCTAGGGTTCGGGTGCGCGGGCGAGCTGGCGGCTCGGGCGGGCCTCGGCGGCTCATAAGGCCTGAGCGCGGATAGAGTCTGGCTCGGGCACGGCCCAATATCGGTTCGTTTTTATTAAGATTCCGCCAAGAAAAATCCTAAGTAAATAAAAATAAAAATCTAACAATTCCAAAAACAATTTTCACCTTCTTAATAAATATTTAGAATAAAGTGAAAATTTTCTTGGCCTAAAAATGCAATCTTGAAAAATGCATATTTTTCTAATGCAAACAAAATAGCGATAAAATCCAAATAAAATTATTTATTTGATTTAAACATTTTCCCTCCAATATTTAATTTGTTTTGGAGAAGTCATATTATCTCCTCTCATATATTATTAATATGAAATATTTTTTGGAGAGAAAAATAATTAAAACCAAAACGATCCCTGTTTCAATATTTGAGAAAATTTCAAATATGAAAATAATAAAATCCCCAACTCTCTCCGTGGGTCCTTGAGTTGCTTAGGATTTTTAGGATCACTAGCAAAATGCAAATAAAATATGATATGCATATGATGGCCTATGAATAGCATTCCAAATTGAAAATTTGGGATGTTACACAGTAGCTCATATTAAGTGCTCCCCACAGCTAAATTAGCCGGTACGGTGATACGAGCATATAGGCCGTATGATCTATGATCAGATGCCACATGCATAGTACTTGTATTTCTGCGCAATCCCCAAACTCTTTGAGGCCTGTATTTCAAAAACATTCAAACTTCCTACTGCGAGCCGTTTGATCTCCTGGGAACTCGTATCACCGTAGAATCAACGGTGTGGGAGCACCTCATATTCTCCCGTGCGAGAAAACATGAGGTGCTCTTGCAGCTTGGATGCTACGGTGATACGAGCTTCGAGGTCGTTTGATCTGAGATCCAATGGCATCTGAGCAGTCTTGGTGCTTGGGAGGAGTGCCTGAACCCTTTGGTGGCTTTTCTGCAAAAAAAAACATTCGAACCACCAAGGAGTTGTTGGATGATATATCCAACAGCTCCGAAGAGCTTGTATCACCACAGCATCTAAGGTGTGGTAGCACATATTCTTACATACTAGACAATATGAGGTCCTCCCTCATCTTAGATGCTACGATGACATGAGCTTCGAGGTTGTTGGATATGGGATCCAAGGGCATCTGAGTAGTTTTTGTACAAAGTGTGTGCAGTTCTCAAACTCATTAAGGTTCCCTGTAAAAATATTAAGACATCCCGTGATCTGCTATATCTCAGATCTACAAGCTCCAAGGAACTCGTATCAGCATATAGCATCTAAGGTGTGGGGGCACGTGATATTCTCTCGGGGGGGTGCACAACCCAACGGTGTTTGGGAGGGTGGGGACAAATATAATGTTCAAAAAATATAATCTAAACAATCCTAAACAGAGCTTCACAAATCTATCTAAGGTCGAGGGGTTAACCCCCGACAATCTACGTAGCTCTGCCTATGCAAGAGGTGTAGTGCGAGCGTCTATGTGAGAGAGAGACGACGTGAAAAAGCGAGGTCAATCGAGTCATTTATAGAGGGAGAGATCGAGTGAGTGTAGCCTAGCGTACACTCGAATGTTAAAGACGATACACCAAGATATCATGCGGCAAAGCTGTGGTGAGGACTGGAGGGAGATAGTTACCGAGAGAGTGGCCTACTTTGTGTGTGGGCGCACCGTGAAGGTGTTTTACAAAGGCAGCACATGTGTCTTGAGAGAGAGAGAGGGAGCGTTTGTCATGGAGGGCACAACGAGGTTGTGTGTGAGAAATGCATTTGTGGAGATTGAGAGGGTGGGATTGACTTAAATGGAGATCGAGACGTGAAGATAAACAATGAGCACGCGTGTGTCGGATACAGATAGCTCTATTAACAAAGAAATGAACATCAATCGATACATTAAGTATGTGTGGTGGTGGGGGGGGGGGGGTCGATGGATAGACCTAAACACAACATTTGCATGTATGTAGTACTAGACTTAATATTCATGTTTCAGTTTATTGTGCATTTTAAATATTGGATTGAGGACCATGCATGGCTTACATTTTACTCCCTTCGTTCCTAAATATTTATCTTTTTAGAGATTTCAAATGGACTGCCACATACTGATGTATATAGACATATTTTAGAGTGTAGATTCACTCATTTTGCTCCATATGTAGTAACTTGTTGAAATCTCTAAAATACAAATATTTAGGAAGAGAAGGAGTATTTTTGAATTCTTGTCATACATGCATGGTCTGGAAAAATTGATGCACTATACTTACTGGATTGTTGTTGTATTCATGTGTGTGTGTGTGGTCATATGCTTGATACATACAAAGTTTTCACAGCACCATACCGTTCATCTTTTAAATTTGAATTTGCAATGAAAAACTTACTGGGGATACCATGAAATGTGAAATCCACGTTGAGATCACTATATCACAAACTCACTCTAATTCAAGAACTCGTTCTAAATCAATTATTGTGCCTTTCGGAATGACCAGTTATTTGCAGGGAAAACACGAGCATTGTAATACATACAGATTCGTTCGGCAATTTAAAAGATTCCTTTCGTATTCCTGAATGGTAGCACTGGCCGGCGTACCAGCCAGACCCGGGCTCATGTTGATCCTCAAAAAAAGGACCAGGGCTCGTGTACTTCTGGTGGCGTGCGTGGTACGCACATTAGTCAACCCCAACCCCTCGGGCCTCCGTGTTTCGTGTCGAAATATCTTGTGGCCAGAATTCCAGCCCTAGGAAATTCCCCTTATGTCCTCGGTCCATAATGACTACCGATGATCAATGGAGAGATTCTTTAGTAACTAGACCACGTTACCCTCATCGTGCGAAAGCACGGTTCAATTCCCTCGGTCGCTGCTACCCAAGGTCACCCGTCAACTCCATTGCCTAGTATTAATAGTACTACACCAGGATGAGCACATAACTGAGCCCCGTTTGTTCGTGCCTAGTACTAGAGTTACTATATCAGGCAATGCACTAGTACGGAGGGATTATCCTTTAACTATGCATATATAACTTGTCTGAAGTCTAATTAAGCAAAATGTTTGACCAAATCTTTTCTTAAGAAATATTAACATCTACAACAGTAAAGATGTATCGCTCGAAAATTTATTTCATGATGCAGGTTATGATATTGTTTCGAATCCTGGATTTGAAATTTCAGAAAATCCAAAAGTGACCTAAAATTCACGAGACTAAGCATGGTCTCGTGATATGGCACTTCTACTTCTTGAGCTTGCGTTGGTTTTTTCCTTTGAAGAGGAAAGGTGATGTAGCACAGTAGAGATAAGTATTTCCCTTGGTTAAGAACCAGGGTATCAATCTAGTAGGAGAAACGCGCAAGTCCCCAATAGATGCACCGACACAAAAATCAAACACTTGAACCCAATGCGATAAAGGGGGTTTTCCCTTCACGGTCAATTGCAAAGGTGAGATCTGATAGAGATAGATAAAACTAAATAAAAGATAAAATATTTTTTGTTTTTTTGGGTTTATAGATCTGAAAATAAAAGAGTGCAAAATTGTATATCGGAAACAAATATGATGGAAAATAGACCCGAGGGCCATAAGTTTCACTAGAAGCTTCTCTCTTGAAGGCAAATAATGGGATGGGTGAACAAATTACTGTCGAGCAATTGATAGAAAAGCGCAAAGTTATGACGATATCCAAGGCAATGGTTATGAATGTAGGCATCACGTCTGTGTCAAATAGACCGACTCCTACCTGCATCTACTACTATTACTCCACACATCGACCGCTATCCAGCATGCATCTGGAGTATTAAGTTCATAAAGAACAGAGTAACGCCTTAAGTAAGATGACATGATGTAGAGGGATAAACTCAAGCAATATGATGAAAACCCCATCTTTTTATCCTCAATGGCAACAATACAATCTAGTTGGCCAAACCAAACTGATAATTCGAAGAGAAATAAAAGATACCGAATCATGCATATAAGAATTCAGAGAAGATTCAACTAATATTCATAGATAATCTGACCATAAATCCATAATTCATCGATCTCGACAAACACACTGTCGGTGTCAAAACCGGCGGATCTCGGGTAGGGGGTCCCGAACTGTGCGTCTAGGCGGATGGTAACAGGAGACAAGGGACACGATGTTTTACCCAGGTTCGGGCCCTCTTGATGGAGGTAAAACCCTCACGTCCTGCTAGATTAATATTGATGATGTGTGTTACAAGAGTGGATCTACCACGAGATCAAGGAGGCTAAACCCTAGAAGCTAGCCTATGGTATGATTGTTGTTCGTCCTATGGACTAAAACCCTCCGGTTTATATAGACATCGGATAGGGTTAGGGTTACACAAAGTCGGTTACAATGGTAGGAGATCTACATATCCAGACGCCAAGCTTGCCTTCCACGCCAAGGAAAGTCCCATCCGGACACGGGACGAAGTCTTCAATCTTGTATCTTCATAGTCTTGGAGTCGGGCCGATGATGATAGTTCAGCTACCCGGACACCCCCTAGTCCGGAACTCCCTCAGTAGCCCTTGAACCAGGCTTCAATGACGACGAGTCCGGCGCGCATATTGTCTTCGGCATTGCAAGGCGGGTTCTTCCTCCGAATAATTTATAGAAGATTGTGAACACCAGGATCGTGCGAAAGATGTACTTAATATTTAAATAAACAAAGTACGGTTCGAAGAAGTGAATAAAATTTCAGCTTTATTGTCTCTTGTTATACGTGCACGCAACCCCTTGTATGGGGGTATGCCGCTAGTGGGTGCCGGACTCGTCTAGCCGTATCCGAGGTTTGAATGACCTATTGCAGGTTCTTTGCCTAGTGGAGCCGGATAGCTGTGGAGCTATCGATGCAGTCTCCCCTTCTTCCACGCTCGAGTAACACTTAATACTTCCTTTCAATGAGATGATGCCCCGTGGACCGGGCATTTTAAGTGTTAGAGATGCATAATGCGGTATTGCGTTAAAGCAGGCGAAAGCTTCACGTCCCAATAGTGCTTGATGGCTACTTTTAAACGGGGCGACATGGAAGAGTAGCCTTTCGCGACGGAAGTTGTCAGATGAACCAAACACAACTTCTAGCAGTATGGAGCCCGTGCAAAGGGCGTATGGCCTGGCAGTACTCCTTTAAAGGAGGTGTTGCTATGGCGAATTTTGGTTGGGTTTATCCCCATCCTGCGGATTGTGTCCTGATATATCAGGTTTATGTCACTGCCGCCATCCATGAGGACATGTGTAAATTGGAGTCCGTCGATTATAGGATCCAATATCAAGGCAGTCCATCCTGCGTTCCGGACATTATCGGAATAGTCCTGATGGTCGAAGGTGATTGGTTTTGACAACCAGTGTGCGGTGCGCCTTTTAGGGGGCGCCGCTTTGTTTTTTCCTTTGATCACGTGAAGTGAGTTTACTGTTTTAATCTCTTGTGGGAAAGTTTTTCATTTTCCAGAGTGCTGCTTTTGGGTTTCGTCACTCGCATTTGGTGTGTCGAGCCCCTTGTGTTCGGCGTTAAGTCGGCCGAACTCCTTGAAGACCCAACAATCTCTGTGGGTATGGTTTGCAGGCTTCCCGGAGGTACCGTGTATTTGACACAGTCTATCCAAAATCTTGTTTAGGTTGGATAGCTCGTCACTGTTATCCTTTAGGGCAGTGTTTTGTTGTTTGGCCGAGAGCTTACGAATCCGGCGTTGACCGCCGTACTATTTGGACCATTTTCCTTATTCCGCGCCGATCTTTTCAAGGCCGTGATTTCCCATTTCCATCCCTGATTTCGGATGTACTCGGGTCGCTGGTGCTGCATCTAGCCAGCCAGCTGTCCTCTCCCGCGCAAAAGAGGGTCATGAGGCTTGTTAATGCGGCCATTGTTCTTGGCTTTTCTTGGCCGAGGTGTCTGGCGAGCCATCTGCCCTTGACGTTGTGTTTGAAAGCTGCTAAGGCTTCAGCGTCCGGACAGTCGACTATTTGGTTCTTTTTAGTAAGGAACATGTTCCAGAATTTCCAGGCTGACTCTCCGGGCTGTTGAGTTATGTGACTTAGATCGTCTGCATCCGGAGGGCGGACGTAACTCCCCTGAAAATTTGCCCGAAATGCATCCTCGAGCTCTCCCCAGCTTCCAATGGTATTTTTGGGGAGGCTTTTAAGCCAATGCCGAGCTGGCCCTTTGAGTTTAAGGGGTAAATATTTTATGGCGTGGAGATCGTCTCCTCTAGCCATGTGTATGTGGAGGATGTAATCCTCGATCCGCACTCAAAGTCTGTTGTTCCGTCAGATGCCTCTATGTTTACGGGTTTGAATCCGCTGAAATTCATGATCCAGACCTCATCGGTGAAACATAGGGGTGTGCGGCGCCTCTATATTTGGGTGTGCCGTGATCTTCGGAATTTTGGCGTATTGCATTGCTTTGACGAGCCTGCTTTCTTGGCCCATAGATGGACCTAATCGGGCCATCCTCTTGATGTGAATCCTTGCGCGGATCGCATATTGGCTTGTGTCGCGCCATTCGCCGCCTCTCTTTTTGCCATGAGGTCGTCGATCCGACCAGCTAGCCTTCTTACTTTTTAATTGTGGGGGCTCTAAGGCCTCCTCGTCGAATTCGGGCAGTAGCTTTCTTTTCGGGTAGCTCTTTGTTCGGCGATCGTCGCCAGCATTTGTTCACGGGCGCTGAATACTTTGCTCCATCTGATCCTGAGTGCATCTTCCGCTGTTTTGAGCTTCCGCTTCTACTTTTTCAGGCTACGCGCGGTGGCGATGAGCCTTTTCTGGAGGTTATTTTGCTCCAATGGTTTGTCCGGCGTGCGGTCGTCCGGACTGTTGTCTTCGCCGGGGACAAATTGTTTATCCAAATTGTCTTGTTCGGACGGTTGCTAGATAGCTTGTTCGTTGTCCCCCTGTTCGCCCTGCTCTATGGCTGGGTCTTTGTTGAGGCGGGATTTTGTTCGGCGTTTACGTTGCCGTTTTGACTGCTTTTCGAGGGATTTATCCTTCGTAGCGTCCCGTTGTTCCTCGTCTTCATTTCCTTTAGGTGTATCCACCATGTATACATCATGAGATGAGTTTGTCCAGCATCCTATAGGTGCTGGTTCATTGTTGTCTCCTACATCGTCGTCCATACCATCGATGTCTTCGGAGTCGAAATCGAGCACGTCGTGTAAGCTTTCGACAGAGGCTATGAAGTGGGTGGTGGGTGGGCTTTGAATTTCTTCGTCGTCCGCATCCCAATCTTCCTGACCGTAGTCCGGCAGGGCTCTTCGGATAAAGAGAGAGACTTTAGTGAATTCAGGATGTCGCCAAAAGGCGAGTGCTGAAAGATGTCCGCGGCCGTGGACTCCATAACGGGCGCCCAATCGGATTCGATCGGCAAGGGCGCGGAGGGTTCGGAGTCCGGCACCCTGGAGTCGGAGTCTTCGCAAAGGACAGGGATGGAGTTCGGCTCGATCACCGTAGAGATTGTAGCCCCCGAGGCGGTGTCCAACCACACGTCCTCGGTCGGGGAATCCGCTCCGGATTAAAGGTCGAGCGGATATCGGTGCGGCCTCCGTGGCAATCGCTCGTCAGCAGAGCTAGGTCATGCCCATCGAGACAGTGGGGCACGCTTGGCTGCGGCTCGAATCCGTCGAAGATCAAGTCTCCGCGGATATCGGCCGTATAGTTTAAACTTCCAAATCTGACCTGACGGCCAGGGGCGTAGCTTTCAATCTGCTCAAGATGGCCAAGCGAATTGGCCCGCAGTGCAAAGCCGCCGAACACAAAGATCTGTCAGGGGAGGAAAGTCTCACCCGCGTCGTTGTTGATGAATGAAGGAGCCATCAGGCCTATCGGTGACGACACAGAGGAACTCTCAATGAAAGCATCATTGTCGGTGTCAAAACCGGCGGATCTCGGGTAGGGGGTCCCGAACTGTGCGTCTAGGCGGATGGTGATAGGAGACAAGGGACACGATGTTTTACCCAGGTTCGGGCCCTCTTGATGGAGGTAAAACCTACGCCCTGCTAGATTAATATTGATGATGTGTGTTACAAGAGTGGATCTACCACGAGATCAAGCAGGCTAAACCCTAGAAGCTAGCCTATGGTATGATTGTTGTTCGTCCTATGGACTAAAACCCTCCGGTTTATATAGACACCGGATAGGGTTAGGGTTACACAGAGTCGGTTACAATAGTAGGAGATCTACATATCCAGACGCCAAGCTTGCCTTCCACGCCAAGGAAAGTCCCATCCGGACACGAGACGAAGTCTTCAATCTTGTATCTTCATAGTCTTGGAGTCCGGCCGATGATGATAGTTCGGCTACCCGGACACCCCCTAGTCCGGAACTCCCTCACACACTACAAAAGAAGATTACTTCGAATAGATCTCCAAGAACATCGAGGACAACATGGTATTGAGAATAAAAGAGAGAGAAGAAGCCATCCAGTTACTAGCTATGGACCTGTAGGTCTGAGGTAAACTACTCACGCTTCATCGGAAGGGCAATAGGGTTGATCTAGATGCCCTCCGTGATCGAATCCCCCTCTGGCAGGATGTCGGAAAAGGCCCCAAGATGGGATCTCATGGGAACAGAAGGTTGCGGTGGCGGAAAAATATTTTTGTGGATGCCTCTGTGGGTTTTGGAATATATGTGAATATATAGGACGAAGAAGTATGTCAGGGGACTCCCGAGGGGGCCACAAGGTAGCCCCCACCCTAGGGCACGCCCTCCACCCTTGCCGCCGCCTGGTGGGTCTTCTGGCTTGGACTCCAAGTCATCCGGGTGTCTTCTGGTCCTAGAAAAATCATCGTAAAGTTTAATTCCGTTTTGGACTCCGTTTCATATTATTTTTCTATGAAACTCAAAAACAAGGAAAAACAGAAACTGACACTAGGCTCTATGTTAATAAGTTAGTCCCAAAAATAATATAAAATAGCATACTAATGCATATAAAACATCCAAATAGATAATAAAATAGCATGTAACCATAAAAAATTATAGATACGTTGGAGACGTATCAAACATCCCCAAGATTAATTCCTGCTCGTCCTCGAGTAGGTAAATGATAAAAACAGAATTTTTGATGTGGAATGCTATCTAACATATTTATCCATGTATTTTTCTTTATTGTGGCATGAATGTTCAGATCCATAAGATTCAAACCAAAGTTTAATATTGACATAGAAAGAATAATACTTCAATCATACTAATAAAGCAATCATGTCTTCTCAAAATAACATGGCCAAAGAAAGTTATCCCTACAAAATCATATAGTCTGGCTATGCTCCATCTTCATCACACAAAGTATTAAATCATGCACAACCCCGATGACAAGCCAAGCAATTGTTTCATACTTTTGATGTTCTCAAACTTTTTCAACTTTCACGCAATACATGAGCGTGAGCCATGGATATAGCACTATAGGTGGAATAGAATATGGTGGTTGTGGAGAAGACAAAACGAAGGAGATAGTCTCACATCAACTAGGCGTATCAACGGGCTATGGAGATGCTCATCAATATATATCGATGTGAGTGAGTAGGGATTGCCATGCAACAGTTGCACTAGAGCTATAAGTTTAAGAAAGCTCAAAAAGAAAGTAAGTGGGTGTGCATCCAACTCGCTTGCTCAAGAAGACCTAGGGCAATTTGAGGAAGCCCATCGTTGGAATATACAAGCCAAGTTCTATAATGAAAAATTTCCACTAGAATATGAAAGGGACAACATAGGAGACTCTCTATCATGAAGATCATGGTGCTACTTTGAAGCACAAGTGTGGAAAAAGGATAGTACATTGCCCCTTCTCTATTTTATCTCTTTTTTTTATTTTTTTATGGTGGGCTTATTTGGCCTCTTTTTTTTGTAAAGTCCGGAGACTCATCCCAACTTATGAGGGAACCATAGCTTCCATCATCCTTTCCTCACATGGAACAATGCTCTAATAATGATGATCATCACACTTTTATTTACTTACAACTCAATAATTACAACTCGATACTTAGAACAAAATATGACTCTATATGAATGCCTCCGGTGGTGTACCGGGATGTGCAATGATCTAGCGTGGCAATTGACATCAAATAACAGACAAGCCATGTAAACATCATGCTAGCTATCTTACGATCATGTAAAGCAATATGGCAATGATGGAACTGTCATAATAAAACGGAACAGTGGAAGTTGCATAGCAATATATCTCGGAATGGCTATGGAAATGCCATAATAGGTAGGTATGGTGGCTGTTTTGAGGAAGGTATAAGGTGAGTGTAAGGCACCGGTGAAAGTTGCACGGTACAAGAGAGGTTAGCAATGGTGGAAGGGTGAGAGTGCTTATAATCCATGGAATCAACATTAGTCATAAAGAACTCACATACTTATTGCAAAAAATCTATTAGTCATTGAAACAAAATACTACGCATGCTCCTAGGGGAGAGATTGGTAGGAAAAGACCATCGTCAGTCCCCGATCGCCACTCATAAGGAAGACAATCAATAAATAAATCATGCTCCGACTTCATCACATAACGGTTCACCATACGTGCATGCTATGGGAATCACAAACTTTAACAGAAGTATTTCTACAATCCACAGTTACTCACTAGCATAACTCTAATATCACCATCTTTATATCTCAAAACAATCATAAGGAATCAAACTTCACATAGTATTCAATGCACTTTATATGAAAGTTTTTATTATATCCCTCTTGGATGCCCATCATATTAGGACAAATTCATAACCAAAGCAAATTACCATGTTGTTTAGAGATACTCTCAAAATAATATAAGTAAATCATGAGATTTCAACAATTTCTATAAAATAAAGCCACTGTCGTGCTCTAAAAAGATATAAGTGAAGTACTAGAGCAAAATTGCCTAGCTCAAAAGATATAAGTGAAGCACATAGAGTATTCTAATAAATCACGATTCATGCATGTCCCTCTCAAAAGGTGTGTACAGAAAGGATGATTGTGACAAACTAAAAAGCAAGGACTCATATAATACAAGACGCTCCAAGCAAAACACATATCATGTGGTGAATAAAAATATAGCATCAAGTAAATTTACCGATAGACGAAGACGAAAGAGGGGATGCCATCCGGGGCATCCCCAAGATTAGGCTCTTGGTTGTCCTAGAATTTTACCTTGTGGTTCCTTGGGCATCCCCAAGCTTATGCTCTTACCACTCCTTATTCCATAGTCCATCAAATCTTTACCCAAAACTTGAAAACTTCACAACACAAAACTCAACAGAAAACTCATGAGATCCGTTAGTATAAGAAAATAAAGTCACCACTTTTGGTACTGTTGTGACCTCATTCTTTATTTATATTGGTGTAATATCTACTAAATTACAACTTCTCCATGGTTCATACCCCCCCTATACTACCCATAGATTCATCAAAATAAGATAACAACACACAAAAAACATAATCTGTCAAAAACAGAACAATCTGTGGTAATCTGTAAACTTCGAGTACTTCTATAACTCCAAAAATTCCAAAACAATTAGGACAACCTCGGAAATTTTTATATAAATCTTGTGTATAAAATTCAGATCAAAAGCATGCTCCTATGACTTTTGAAAATTATTTTACTGGGTGCAAAAGTTTCTGTTTTTCAGCAACCTCAAATAAACTATCACCGTAAGCCACCCCAAAGGTCTTACTTGGCCCAAACACTAATTATAACATGAAAACAAATCTAACCAAAGGCTAGATGAAAATATTATTGAAAAACAGAACCAAGAAAGCAAGAACAAAAATAAAATTGGGTTTCCTCACAACAAGCGCTTTTCTTTAAATTCTTTTAGCTAGGCGTTGAGATTTCGATGATGCTCACATGAAAGACAAGAATTGAAGCACAAAGAGAGCATCACATAACATGTGAAAAAACATCTAAGTCTAACATACTTCCTATTCATAGGCATCTTTAGGCAAAACAAATTATCAAGGCAAGCAAAAACTAGCATATGCAAAGAAGAAGAAAGGAACAAAAGCAATCTCAACATAACGAGAGGTAATTTAGTAGCATGAAGATTTCTGCAGCCATATTTTCCTCTCTCATAATAATTACATGTAAGATCATAATCAAATTTAACAATATAGCTACCACATAAAATATTCTCTTCATGATCCACATGCATGCAAAGTTGACACTCTTCCAATATAGTGGGATTATCATAAAACAAAGTCATGACTTCTCCAAGCCCACTTTTATCAAAAAATTCATAAGATTGATCATTCTCCAAAGTGGTGGGATCATTATTAACTAGAGTTGACACTCTTCCAAACCCACTTTCAATATTATAGCAAACATATTCATCATGAGGCTTAAATAAATGTTCAAGATCATAAGAAACATTATCACCCCAATCATGATCATTGCAATAAGTAGCGGACATAGCAAAACTAGCATCCCCAAGCTTGGGGTTTTGCATGTTATTATCACAATTGAAACTAATAGAATTTATTAAAACATCATTGCAATCATGCTTTTGATTCAAGGAACTATCAAGTATGGGTGCAATAGAAATAATCTCATGTTTAACATAAGTAACCACATCAAATTCATCTCCATAAATATTGGCATCATGGCCAAAAGAATAGCAAGCATCATGTTCATCAAGGGATATTTCAATCAAATCATCGGAATCATAATTATCTATAGAGTCATGCAGATCATTATTTTGTTCCAAAGCAACGGTCATTCTCTCAATAAATTCTTTAACATAGACATTATGAGCATAGTTTTCATAGCAATATCTAAGTATGTCAAAATATTCAGATTTGTAGAGAGTAATATCATACTTTTCAATGAAGAAGCAACTTCATAAGCACCACTAAAAGCAACAAATTCTTCAATTTGTTAGATATCATAGCAACTGTAAACAACCTTTTCATAAGAAGATAAGATTTCATTTATCATTAAACTCACATAGATAGGGAAGGTGTTTTTTAGGGTTCTTAGAGGAACAAGTAAAATCACAAAGTTCGCAAAGATTCCAAGCATAACATAACAAACAATTTATTTGATTCCATAAGAGTCTCCTTTTTCAGACAAACGATGATGCACAAAATGAGCATGCTCGTCTAAAGATTTTCCCTCAACTAAACTAGTAGGGGTATCAGCACGAGCACATATGGATCGAAGATGATCCAAGTAGAAAACTTTAAGTGGATCCATATCAATAGATTTTTAGCAAGCAAAGATGCAAGCAAATAGAAGGCACATGGCAACACAAGCGAAGATAGCAAACAAGCAAAAAGGCATACAGAAAGAAGGGCGAATAAAAAGGAAAATCTTTTTGTATTTTTCTGAAAACATTTTAGAAGTGGGGGAGAGGAAAACGAGAGGGAAATGGCAAATAATGTAATGCAAGAGAAGAGAGTTTATGGTGGGTACTTGGTAGGCTTGACGTAGATCTCCCCGGCAACGGAGCCAGAAATTCTTCCTGCTACTTCTTGAGCTTGCGTTGGTTTTTCCCTTGAAGAGGAAAGGGTGATGCAACAATTTAGAGATAAGTATTTCTCTCAGTTAAGAACCAAAGTATCAATCCAGTAGGAGAAACACGCAAGTCCCCAATAGATGCACCTACATAAACAATCAAACTCTTGAACCCAATGCGATAAAGGGGTTGGCAATCCCTTCACGGTCAATTGCAAAAGGTGAGATCTGATAGAGCTAGACAAAACTAAATAGAAGATAATTTTTTTTGTTTTTTTTTGGTTTATAGATCTGGAAAATAAAAGATTGCAAAATAGTAGATCGGAAACAAATATGATGGAAAATAGACCCGGGGCCATAGGTTTCGCTAGAGGCTTCTTTCTTGAAGGCAAATAATACAATGGGTGAACAAATTACTCTCGAGCAATTGATAGAAAAGTGCAAAGTTATAACGATACCCAAGGCAATGATTATGAATATAGGGATCACGTCCGTGTAAAGTAGACCGACTCCTGCCTGCATCAACTACTATTACTCCACACATCGACCGCTATCGAGTATGCATCTAGAGTATTAAGTTCATAAAGAACGGAGTAACGCCTTAAGTAAGATGCCATGATGTAGAGGGATAAACTCAAGCAATATGATGAAAACCCCATCTTTTATCCTTGATGGCAATAATGCAATACGTGTCTCGCTACCCCTACTTTGTCACTGGGTGAAATCACGAAAGATTGAACCCAAAACTAAGCACCTCTCCCATTGCAAGAAAAACCAATCTAGTTGGCCAAACCAAATCGATAATTCGAAGAGAAATACAAAGATATCACATCATGCATATAAGAATTCAGAGAAGATTCAAATAACATTCATAGATAAGTTGATCATAAATCCACAATTCATCGATCTCGACGAACACACCGCAAAAGAGGATTACATTGGATAGATCTCCAAGAACATCGAGGAAAACATGGTATTGAGAATCAAAGAGAGAGAAGAATCCATCTAGCTACAAGCTACGGACACGTAGGTCAGAGGTAAACTACTCACGCTTCATTGGAAGGGCAATAGGGTTGATGTAGATGCCCTCCGTGATCGAATCCCCCTCCGGCAGGATGCCAGAAAAGGCCCGAAGATGGGATCACACGGGAACATAAGGTTGCGGCGGAAGAAAAGTATTTTTGTGTATGCCTCCGAGGGTTTTGGAATATATGTGAATATATAGGACGAAGAAGCAGGTTAGGGGACTCCCAAGGGGCCACAAGGTAGGGGGCGCGCCCGCCACCCTTGCCGCCACCTCGTGGGTCTTCTGGCTTGGACTCCAAGTCCTCTGGGTGTCTTTTGGTCCAAGAAAAATCATCATAAAGTTTTATTCCGTTTGGACTCCGTTTGTTATTCCTTTTCCACGAAACTCAAAATCAAGGAAAAAACAAAAGGTGGCACTGGGCTCTAGGTTAATAAGTTAGTCCCAAAAATAATAAATAGCATAATAATGCATATAAAACAACCAAAATAGATAATATAATAGCATGGAACAATAAAAAATTATAGATACATTGGAGACGTATCAGGCACAAATATGCTGTCGTAATTTCTTTTGTTCAATTTGAGACAAGCTGCTGATGAAAAGTTACACAAATGAAGAGAAAGGTATTTTGGAACAAAGACCTGTCACGTTAACACGAACAGTTTCACAATTCAAACCTTGGGCGTTTACGTGCCGCCACGAGTCCCGCTTCTCAATGACAGGTGCCATCCGAGCAAGTGTGTGAGTCAACGGGAGGAGTGCGAGCAGACCAAAGCGCCGGCTGACCGGGAGGCGTGCGAGCAGGCCGCTGTGCAGGCTCACCGGGAGGCGAACCCTTTGACCAGGATCCGCCGCCCACCTTCATCCCAACTGCCTCCATTGAGGGAGTCCTGGATTAGGGGGTGTCCGGATAGCCGAACTATCACCGTTGGTCGGACTCCTGGACTATGAAGATACAAGATTGGAGACTTCGTCCCGTGTCCGGATGGGACTTTCCTTGGCGTGGAAGGCAAGCTTGGAGATATGGATATGTAGATCTCCTACCATTGTAACCGACTCTATGTAACCCTAACCCTATTCGGTGTCTATATAAACCGAAGGGTTTTAGTCCGTAGGACGAACAACAATCATACCATAGGCTAGCTTCTAGGGTTTAGCCTCTCTCGATCTCGTGGTAGATCTACTCTTGTACTACCCATATCATCAATATTAATCAAGCAGGAGTAGGGTATTACCTCCATCGAGAGGGCCCAAACCTGGGTAAAAACATCGTGTCCCTTGTCTCCTGTTACCATCCGCCTAGACGCACAGTTCGGGACCCCATACCCGAGATCTGCCGGTTTTGACACCGACATTGGTGCTTTCATTGAGAGTTCCTCGTATGCGTCACCTATAGGCCCGATGGCTCCTTCAATCATCAGCAACGATGCAGTCCAGGGTGAGACTTTTCTCCCCGGACAGATCTTCGTATTCGGCGACTTTGCACTCCGGGCCAATTCGCTAGGCCATGTGGAGCAGATCGAAAGCTACGCCCCTGGCCATCAGGTCAGATTTGGAAGCTTGAACTATACGGCCGATGTCCGCGGAGACTCGATATTTGACGGATTCGAGCCACAGCCGAGCGTGCCGCACTGTCTCGATGGATATGATCTAGCTCTGCCACGGCAAAGGCTCGAGGCCGCACCAGTGCCCGCTCCGACCCTTAATCCGGAGCCGGTTTCGCCGATCGAGGACGGTTGGTTGGACACCGCCTCGGGGGCTGAAATCTCTACGGCGATTGAGCCGAACACCATCCCTGTCCTTTGCAAAGCTCGTGACTCCCAGGTGCCGGACTCCTTTCCGGACTCCGAACCTCCCGCGCCCCTGCCAGTCGAATCCGACTGGGCGCCGGTTATGGAGTTCACCGCCGCGGACATCTTTCAACACTCGCCCTTTGGCGATATCCTGAACTTATTAAAGTCTCTCTCTTTGTCATTGGAGCCCTGGCCGTCTGATCGGGAAGGTTGGGATTCGACGACGAAGAAATTCAACGCCCACCCACCACCCACTTTGTAGCCACTGTCGATGACTTAACAGACATGCTCGACTTCGACTCTGAGGACATCGACGATATGGACGACGACGCCGGAGACGACCAAGAACCAGCGCCCACAGGGTACTGGACGGCCACCTCAACTTACGATATATATATGGTGGACACACCTAAGGGAAGCGATAACGAGGAATGACGAGACGCTGCGAAAGAAAATTCCCTCGGGAAGCAGTCAAAGCGGCGGCGTAAGCGCCGCTCAAAACCCCACCTCGACAAAGATAGCGCCCACACAGACCCAGCCATAGAGCAGGGTGATCCGGCCGACGATGAACATGCCATTGAGCAACCATCCGAACAGGCCAACTTGGACAATCAACCCGTCCCCGGCAAGGACAACAGTCCGGACGACCTCACGCCGGACACGTCATTGGATCAGAAGAACCTCCATAAAGAGCTCCTCGCTACTGCGCGTAGCTTGAAAAAGCAGAAACAGAGGCTCAGAACAGCGGAAGACGACCGAATGAGATGGAGTAAATTACTCAACACTGCAGACAAATATGGCGACACCGCCAAGCAAAGAGCTACCCAAAGCGCAAACTACTGCCCGAATTCGATGAGGAGGCCGTGAAGCCCCACGACCAAAAAACAAAGAGGCGCCGGTCGGATAGGCGACCACATGGCAAACGTGAAGCGGCAAGCGACGCCGCACATTAAGCCGCACGCGATCCGCATAAGGATTCGCACCAAAAGGATGGCCCAGTTAGATCTATCTACGGGCCAAGGAAACAAGTTATGGCGAGCAATACAACACGTCAAATATCCGAACATCACGGCACACCCAAATACAGGGGCGCCGCGCACCCTCTATGTTTCACCGATGAGGTGCTGGATCATGAATTTCTAGCGGGATTCAAGCTCAGTAAACATAGAGGCATACGACGGAACGATGACTCTGGAGTCTGGATTGAGGATTATATCCTCCACATACACATGGCCGGAGGAGATGATCTCCACGCCATAAAATACCTACCCTCAAGCTCGGAGGGCCAGCACGGCATTGGCTTAAAAGCCTCCCGAAAACACCATTGGTAGTTGGGAAGAGCTTGAGGATGCTTTTCGCCAATTTCCGGGGAACCTATGTCCGACCTCCGGACGCAGACGATCTAAGTCACATAACCCAACAGCCCGAGAGTCAGCGAAAATTCTGGAACAGGTTCCTCACCAAAAGAACCAAATAGTCGAAAGTGTCCGGACGCTGAAGCCTTAGCAGCTTTTAAACACAACGTATGAGACGAATGGCTCGCCAGACACCTTGGCCAGGAAAAGCCAAGAACAATGGCCGCACTAACAAGCCTCATGACCCGCTTTTGCGCGGAGAGGATAGGCAGCTAGCAAGATGCGATACCAGCGACCCAAGTACATCCAAGTCGAGGGATGGAATGGGAAACCACGACGCAACAAGGACCAGCGCCGAATTAAGGAACGGTCCAAAGAGCGCGGCGATCAACGCCGGATTCAAAAGCTCACGGCGTAACAATAAAAACTGCCCCTTAAGGACAATAGCGATGAGCTATCCAACTTAAACAAAATCTTGGACAAGATATGCCAAATCCACAGTACTCCCGGGAAGCCTGCAAACCATACCCACAGAGATTGTTGGGTCTTCAAGCAGTCCGTGAGACTCAATGTCGAACACAAGGGGCTCGACACACCAAGTGAGGATGATGACGAGCACCACAAGCAGAGCCCCGGAAAACAAAAGAATTTCCCACAAGAGGTCAAAACAGTAAACTTACTTCAAGTAAAAAAAGGGGAAAATAGAGCGGCGCCCATTGAATTACGCGCCGCACAGTCTACCCCAATGAGTCCCAACACCGGTTGTCAAAACCAATTACCTTCGACCATCGGGACTACTCGAAAGTATCCGAACGCAGGATGGACTGCCTTGATACTAGAACCTATAATCGACGGTCTTCAATTTACGCAAGTCCTAATGGACAGCGGCAGTGATTTAAACCTGCTATGTCGGACACAATCCGCAACATGGGGATAAACCCAAACAGGATTAGCCATAGCAACACTTCCTTCCAAGGAATAATGCCGAGCACATATGCCCATTGTATGCGGGCTCCCTACTATTGGAAGTTATGTTGGCTCACCCGACAACTTCCGTCGGGAAAAGTTGGTCTTCCACATCGCCCCATCTAAAAGTAGCCATCAAGCACTCTTTGACGCCAAGCTTTCGCCCGCTTTAACGCAATACCGCATTATGCATCTCTTAAACTTAAAATGCCCGGTCCACGAGGCATCATTTCATTAAAGGGAAGCTGCGCGTGTCCCTCAAGGAAAGAATGTGAGACTGCCTTAACAGCCTCACACTAATACGGCCTTGCTGGCCAAAAGCATCTAAAGCAGGTCGTTCAGACCCCGGACACGGTTAGGCGAGTCCGGCATAAATAAACATGATGCTTACTAGCCGCGTACCCCCCTTACAAGGGGCTCCACGCATGTATAACAAGAGACAATAAAGCTCAATTTTACTCATTTTTGAATCATACTCTATTTTATTTCCAATTACATTTTAGCGCGATCTTTTTCAAACGAAGTTCCTCTCTTTTACACATGAACGCGTGCTATACCCGTCCGAGGATACTGCACAACGGAGACACAAGGCGCAGACGCAACAGGGACCCGTTGCAAGGATTCTTTTCAGATTAAGACCCTGCGTAAACCTTTTTTACTGTCTCTTGTTGTTACTCATCCCCCGGTCTCTTATTATAACCGAGGAGGAGGCTGGCGTTTTGGCATCGGCCGCGTCAGAAGTTTGTACGTACCTGGACATCAGGGGCTTGTTACTAAGGGTATTGTTCAGCCTGCTTTATAAAAGACCGATTACCTTAGGGAGTGTTCGGCGTCTCGAGTTAGGCCTTATATGCATCAGCTCCGAATCATGTCTTTGGTCAAATGTTGGGTTTGCCCGGCTCCTGTGTTTTGCTGCCTTACGTTCCGTTCTATCGGCTAACGCGGCTCCGGAGAACTACGTGATTGTGCCCGGTTCGCCGGGCGAGCACCTCGAGAGAAAGCCGAAAACCGATCGTCATGATATAGCGAGAGACTGGTCAACCACTCGATGACTCACCGGAATGTTTAGAATTCATCCGCATTAACGAAGCGACCATTTTCGGTCAGCACATACGCACTTTAATTCGAGAGAGTGCGGTGCCCCCAGGGGCTATATAGTAGCCCCACCATCGAACTCCTATGGCTAAGTGAAAGTGATAAAGCATTATAGTCCGGTTGCCTAGTTTGCTATGCTACCACCTCCTTTATAGGACCAAGACGTTGGATTAAGTGTGAAAGCGCGACTTCTTTGCAAACACCCCGCACTATGTGCGTAATGTCAAGACTGCCATCTTTTAGGTTATATACATATATACAACAACGGCGACAGAGGTAGTTTGCTACTTGAAGGCACAAGTATAAAAAGCTCTTACATTAAATTGAAACGTTGTTTCATAAAATTATACATGTCATTCAAACATAACATCCTTCGAGCATTGCGTCTCTATTAAATGAGCGCCCGGAAGAACTTCCTCAAAATAGCGCTCGACTGGTACTCGGCTGCCGTCCGAATCTGGGGACGCAATATCGGTGGCCTTCATCTCAGCCCAAGATGCCTTGACACGGGCAAGAGCCATCCACGCCTCAATACACGCCCGACCACTTCATTGCGTCGACACGCAGTACCGCACTAAGGAACTGCTGCACTAAGCCAAAATAACTCTTAATTTGGGGCCCGCCTGGCCACAAATGAGTCATGACATGCTTCATGGCAAGTCCGGATAATCGATTCAGCTCGGCCCATTCGCCAACCGATCGGTCAACGGAAGAGGACGCTCCGACTATGGAATTGCGACCAAAATAGCTCTTCCCTTCGTGCCCCTTTCCGCCTCGGAAGTGCTCAATCGCGTCCGCAGCGCTTCGCCGCTAAGTCCAGATAAGCATCCTCCAAACTCCACAGCTTGTCCAACCGAGCATACTTGGATCCGTATATGTCCTCCGCAGCAGAAACGGTTTTCCAGCCGCAATATCCCCGGCCTATCTCAGCTCCTCCTTGGCAGCTATCATTGCGGAACGGGCATCCTTGGATTTGGCGGTGGCCTTTTTCAGGTCCTCTTGTTCCGCTTGATGTTCTTTTTCAAGAACCTCGCAGCGGTCGGTAGTATTCTTCAGTTTCAGGGCCAACTCGGCCATTTCCTCTTTGCTTCGGCAGTGAGCAGCCCGTTCGGCTTTTAGCTCTTCGGCCGCCTTTAAAGCGGCCGCATAACTCTTTCGGGCTTGCTCTTTAGCTCGGGCAAGTTCCGCCTGCAGCCTCTCCACGACAGCGGCACCGTCTGCATCAAAGCATACAAGTAGTAAGGCATGGGCGTCAAGCTCCCTTACCAGGTGTCCGCGGAGAAGTCGTGATACCTTGTGACTCGTCAAACCGTTTATTGACCAGCGCGATGTCCGCATCCGCCTCGTCAAGTTGCCGCTTTAGTTCGGCAAATTCATCGATCCGCTAGCCACCGACGCCCGCCACCTACATAGGAACGGCGACATGTAAGTATCGAGATTATGATCCTCGGCACGCCGTCAGCCAGACAAAGCATACCGAGTCTCGTGGGCTACTATCTATACAGGCGCATTCTATATGCATAACTGTCGGAAGGTACATCATTTTTTTCGTACCTCAAACCCCGTCAGTAAACTTCTGGCGGCTTCATGCAATCCGCTCTCAGCGGATGCAATTCTTTCAATTACCGTAGCCATTAGCGCACGGTGATCTTCTGAGATATACGCTCGCTCGAGTAGGTCCTTCAGCTCCTCCGACCGCACGCCAGTTGGCGCCGGACCGTCCGGCCCCGCCGGACTCGGGGAAACCCTCCATGACAACACTTCAGGGTCGCTTGCCTCGCACGAAGGCGTGATAGGTGGAGGCGTTTCGCTCTCTATCATATCCGGACGAAGACCCCCCGAAGACGAGCTCTGCTGAGAAGGGCTGAGATCCGAACTACAAGGTACAATTTCGGTTATCTTCAGAAATAAATACAGGGATGTTCTTTATTCACAGGACCCCTTCTTTTTACTTACGGCTCGCTGGAGGGCTGATCCCCTTGGGGAAATAGTGCGGCTGGGGTACTTCCCGGCGCCGGACTTTCTGACGAAGACTTCTTTCCCCGTTTTGAGGCCTTGGCTTCCGGGTCTTCGGAAGCGGTCCTCTTCTCCCCTTGGAGGGGAGGATCCCTGATCCCCTCTTCCTTGAAAGCCTCCTTCGCGGAGGCAGTTGCTTCTGGTCCCCCCTTTGCCTTCTTTAAAAGGCGCTGCCTTCAACATCTTGGTCAAGATGGGATCCGCGTGGTCTCCGGGAGGAGCCGGACACCTTATCAACTTTGCCTTGGCTATCCACTCCTGTTCAAGAAACGGCTCCCTTAAAGGGCATATATATGATAAATGAATGAACAGCCTGTCTGGTTACAGGGTTACTTACTTGAGTATCTGAGTGATTGCAGCTTAGACCTGCGTCCTCGGTCAAGTCCGGACACTTCTCTTGTGATCCGAAGAACAGTTTGTACATCTCCTTGGGCGTCGCGCCCATAAAATGTTGGAGAGCTCATGGTCCCTCCGGATTAAACTCCCACAGACGGAGGGGGCGATGTTTGCAGGGCAGAAGGCGCCGAATCAGCATAACTTGTGCCACCATGACCAGATTGATCTCTCTTTCTTGGAGGTCTCGAATACGACCCTGCAACAGAGGAACGTCCTTGGACGGCCCCCAGTCGAGCCCCCGGTTGACCCATGATGCCAGCCGCTGTGGTGGACCTGAGCGGAAGGCGGGTGGCGCCACCCATTTGGTGCCCCTGGGAGCGGTGATATAAAACCACTCCCGTTGCCACAAACCAAGCTCCTCTTGAAAAGAGCCCTCGGGCCACGGAGCATCAGCACACTTGCTTATGACCGCCCCTCCACACTCTGCTTGTTGCCCCTCGATCATCTTCGGCTCCACCTTGAAGGTCTTGAGCCACAATCCAAAGTGAGGGGTAATATGGAGGAAGGCTTCACATACGACAATGAATGACGAGATATGGAGGATGGACTCCGGATTCAAGTCATGGAAATCCAGCCCATAATAAAACATGAGCCCCGCACAAAGGGATCCGTCGGGAAGCCTAAACCCCGAAGGAAGTGAGACACGAACACCACGCTCTCGCCGGGCTCGGGAGTGGGAATGACCTGCCCGAGCAGGCAGCCTATCTGAAATCTCGCCGGTTAGATACACGGTGTCTCGCAACTTTAGCACATCTTCTTCTGTGATGGAAGAAGACATCCATCGGCCGAGCTGGTCGGAGCCGGACATCGTCGAAGGTCCGGAGCGCCTAAATCTGAAGCTTTGGGTGTTAGAACTCGAAGCGCGAGGCGAATTCGATGGAGGGTGAAAAAAAGAAGAGGGCCTTGGTCTCATTATAAAGAGGTTGAATACCCAGAGCCCTCCCCATGGTCGATTGGGACTCGCCTTCGATAGAGGAGGCGTGCCAACGGGCACGGTTGGGTTACCCATGTCCGTATTGATGAGAATCCCGGAATAAGGGGGCACGATCTCCGCTTTGATAAGACGTGCCAAGGAAATTGCCTCGCTGAACGCGCTAAGGTGGAACAGTAAAAAACGATTCGTATAAAGGCCTGGCCGTGGTGTGATGTCACGCCGCGGAATACGTCAGCAGATCTGTGCAAAGGTTATTCTCTCTATGGTAGTATGTGGAACTTGTTTTGCAGAGCCGGACACTATCCTTGTGTTCAAAATCTTCTATGAAGTATTCGGAAGAAGAACCCGCCTTGCAATGCCGAAGACAATATGCGCGCCAGACTTGTCGTCATTGAAGCCTGGTTCAGGGGCTACTGAGGGAGTCCTGAATTAGGGGGTGTCCGGATAGCCGAACTATCACCGTTGGCCGGACTCCTGGACTATGAAGATACAAGATTGAAGACTTCGTCACGTGTCCGGATGGGACTTTCCTTGGCGTGGAAGGCAAGCTTGGCGATACGGATATGTAGATCTCCTACCATTTTAACCGACTGTGTAACCCTAACCCTATTCGTGTCTATATAAACCGAAGGGTTTTAGTCCGTGGGGACGAACAAAAATCATACCATAGGCTAGCTTCTAGGGTTTAGCCTCTCGATCTCGTGGTAGATCTACTCTTGTACTACCCATATCATCAATATTAATCCAGCAGGAGTAGGGTATTACCTCCATCGAGAGGGTCCGAACCTGGGTAAAAACATCGTGTCCCTTGTCTCCTGTTACCATCCGCCTAGACGCACAGTTCGGGACCGACACCCACTTTTAATGGTGCTGGCGCCGCAGTTTAAAATCACCCTCGCACTACCCGGTATCGCTACAATCTTCTCTCTCCCTCTCCGATTCTCCTGTCTTCTACCTCCAACCAGCCTGACCTAACCTTACGCCATGCCGCATCACAATGGGCTGCCCTTAGTCTTCTAGTTTCCCGAGGAAGACACCGAGCCGGAGTCTCAAGAACATAAGGCGATTTGGGACGAGCTTGAACTGGCCTTGCGGGAAGATGCCGTGCCTGTCCTCACTCTCGTTCCAGCTGCCGTCACTCGGACTGCGCCAACACCCATCCCCGTGGCATTAATGGGCTGGGAGCCGCACATTGTCGCCGAGCTTGATGCCACGGGGTTCCACAAGGTCACCGCCAACTTTCACGCGCCTGTGCATCGGCCAGCGCATGCGCCTGCGCGTGCACTAACGCGCGAGCACGTGCCGGTGCCCGTGCACCTTCTAGTGCATGCGCCTGCGCGTGCACTAACGCGCGCGCCCGTGCTCGTGCACACGAATGTCTCCGCCGCGCCGTTGCCAACACCTGTCCCCGTGCTGGTGCTAGTGCCCCCCTCAGTGGCATGGATCGCCGCTGTCGACCGCTTCCTTGCACCAACGCCAGTCGCCTCCACCCGCCAGTTGATTCGCTCCTGGAGACGAAAGTCCAGAACATTCTGGCCTTCCTTGAAGCTAGGGCCAACATCCAGGAGTACGGAACAATGTTGCAAGATGTTGTCGTCGCCGTCGATCAGTGGCCCGACGACACACATAGCACGTCAGAGGAGCTGCTTCCCACCGCAAGACGCCTCCGCCGCCTCCGCGTAATCTAAATTTGCTATGAAAAATGTTCGGATTGCCATTCTAAAAATATGAATGTTTGGGATTTATCATTTCTGTTTATTTTAGTTCGATCATCGTATGAATGTAAAGTTTGAGTCATACTGAATGAAATCTATGGTTTGATCGATTGGATGTTCTGCTAGAGCCGTATCAAATTAAATATAAAACGTCATTAAGCCACATGTATTCCTTCTCATCGCAAACATTTCATATTAAATAACACATCAATTCCAAATAGTTTTTTAGGGAATTCAATTCCAAATACTTGTAGAGCGCGACCAGTCCCCTTGTTCAAGCACTAGGCGATACATCTATTTACCATGCATTTAATTATTACGGAGTAGTAGATAAATAGTACTACAACTAGCCCAACTTGTCCGTCACGGTCACTTTTGTTCCTAAACTTGTTACATGTATAATACTACTAGTACGTGAAACTGGTGTGGTAACTTTTGAACGGGTCCAGATATGGTCAACGGCAACACCGCCCACACGTAGAAGGGGAGGAGAGAGAGAGAGAGAGAGAGAGAGCAGACATGGAACCCACCAGTAAGTGAAGGCGAATATTACTCCTATGTGCTAACGAGCTGGTCCCACTAATGTACAAAAATTAATATTAAAACATGTTATCCATTAAATAGGTTGTGGTAATATAAAAACATTATATCAACAAAGGGGTGTACAACAAACGGTGCTACTATGTTGCCTATTGACGTGCAGCTTGAAGGCCCTGGTCGCATGTCTGATCCTCATCCTTTTTCATTTTTAATTTATATATGGGTCCAAATTTGTTCCATGATAGGTGGGCCCCTCGGTGTGTAGTTTGTAGCACTTTAACTTTTGGGTCAAAATTTATTCCATTACAGGTGGACTATTGGTGTGTAGTTTGTAGCTTATTTGTAATAATTAAAGAGAACAACAGAGTTTTTTGCAAAAATACCATGGTTCAACGTGGAAGGTGAGAAAGGGTGTGCAAGAGAGCGGTGACCGAGCCAGAGGGAAATCAATCGGGGGAGGTGCGGGGGTTGCAACGGTGTTTGGAGTAGTTGTGGGCCGAGTGCTATGGAAATATAATCTAAACCCATGGGAATAAATGCCTTCTCAAATTAATCCAAGGTTGGAGTCCCCCTCACAATGTAAATAGCTCCGGCTCTCCGAGTGATGCAGAGGTAGCTTCATGTGTGGAAGATACGGCGTGAGAAAGAGAGGTTAATCGAGACATAGACAGATAGAGAGACAAAGTGAGTGTGGTTCGACATTCGTCCAACTGAGCTTTTGGGAAGGGTGAGGGCTGTAAGAGAGAGCTTGAGAGATGATCATATTTGAAGGAAATATGACCTAGAGGCAATAATAAAGTTGTTATTTATATTTCCTTATATCATGATAAATGTTTATTATTCATGCTAGAATTGTATTAACCGGAAACTTAGTACATGTGTGAATACATAGACAAACAGAGTGTCACTAGTACGCCTCTACTTGACTAGCTCGTTGAATCAAAGGTTAAGTTTCCTAGCCATAAACATGAGTTGTCATTTGATTAATGGGATCACATAATTAGAGAATGATGTGATTGACTTGACCCATTCCGTTAGCTTAGCACTTGGTCGTTTAGTATGTTGCTATTGCTTTCTTCATGACTTATACATGTTCCCATGACTGTGAGATTATGCAACTCCCAAATACCAAAGGAACACTTTGTGTGCTACCAAACGTCACAACGTAACTGGGTGATTATAAAGGTGCTCTACAGGTGTCTCTGATTGTGTTTGTTGAGTTGGCATAGATCGAGATTAAGATTTGTCACTCCGATTGTCGGAGAGGTATCTCTGGGCCCTCTCGGTAATGCACATCACTATAAGCCTTGCAAGCAATGTGACTAATGAGTTAGTTGCGGGATGATGCATTACGGAACGAGTAAAGAGACTTGCCGATAACGTGATTGAACTAGGTATTGAGATAACGTCGATCGAATCTCGGGCAAGTAACATACCGATGACAAAGGGAACAACGTATGTTGTTATGCGGTTTGACCGATAAAGATCTTCGTAGAATATGTGGGAGCCAATATGAACATCCAGGTTCCGCTATTTGTTATTGACCGGAGACGTGTCTTGGTCATGTCTACATAGTTCTCGAACCCGTAGGGTCCGCACGCTTAACGTTCGGTGACGATTGGTATTATGAGTTTATGTGTTTTGATGAATCGAAGGTAGTTCGGAGTTCCAGATATGATCACGGACATGATGAGGAGTCTCAAAATGGTCGAGACATAAAGATTGATATATTGGACGACTATATTCGGACACAGGAAGTGTTCCGGGTGATTTCGGAGAAAACCGGAGTGCCGGGGGGTTACCGGAACCCCCCTGGGGAACTAATGGGCCACATGGGCCTTAGTGGAGAGAGAGAGAGGGCCAGCCAAGGGCAGGCCGTGCGCCCCCTCCCCCTTGGGTTCGAATTTGACTAGGAAGGGGGGCACCCCCTTTCCTTCTCCCTCTCCTCCTTCCTTCCCCCTCCTAGTAGGACTAGGAAACGAGGAGTCCTACTCCTACTAGGAGGATGACTCCTCCCCTCCTTGGCGCGCCCTAGGGCCGGCTGGCCTCCCCCCTTTCTCCTTTATATACGGGGCAGGGGGAACCCTAAAACACAACAACAAACATTGTCTTAGCCGTGTGCGGTGCCCCCCTCCACCATAATCCACCTCGGTCATATCGTTGTAGTGCTTAGGCGAAGCCGTGCACCGGTAGCTTCATCATCACCGTCATCACGCCGTCGTGTTGAAGAAGCTCCCCCTCGACACTCAGCTGGATCAAGAGTTCGTGGGACGTCACCAAGCCAAAGGTGTGCAGATCGCGGAGGTGCCGTACTTTCGGTGCTAGGATCAGCCAGATCGTGAAGACGTACGACTACATCAACCGCGTTGTCATAACGCTTCCGCTTACGGTCTACGAGGGTATGTGGACATCACTCTCCCGCTCGTTGCTATGCATCACATAGATCTTGTGTGATCGTAGGAATTTTTTTGAAATTACTGTGTTCCCCAACAGTGGCATCCGAGCCAGGTTTATGCGTAGATGTTATATACACGAGTAGAACACAAATGAGTTGTGGGCGATAATAGTCATATCGCTTACCAAAGATGTCATACTTTGATTCGGCGGTATTGTTGGATGAAGCGGCCCGGACCGACATTACGCGTACGCTTACGCGAGATTGGTTCTATCGACGTGCTTCGCACACAGGTGGCTGGCGGGTGTTAGTTTCTCCAACTTCAGTTGAGTTGAGTGTGGTTACGCCCAGTCCTTGATGAAGGTTAAAGCAACACACTTGACAAAAAATCGTTGTGGTTTTGATGTGTAGGTAAGAACGGTTCTTGCTCAGCCCGTAGCAGCCACGTAAAACTTGCAACAACAAAGTAGAGGACGTCTAACTTGTTTTTGCAGGGCATGTTGTGATGTAATATGGTCAAGACATGATACTAAATTTTATTGTATGAGATGATCATGTTTTGGAACGGAGTTATCGACAACTGGCATGAGCCATATGGTTGTCGCTTTATTGTATGCAATGCAATCGCCCTGTAATTGTTTTTACTTTATCACTGAGCGGTAGCGATAGTCGTAGAAACAATAGTTGGCAAGACGACAACGATACTACGATGGAGATCAAGGTGTCGCGCCGGTGACGATGGTGATCATAACGGTGCTTTGGAGATGATGATCAAAGGCACAAGATGATGATGGCCATATCATATCACTTATATTGATTGCATGTGATGTTTATCCTTTATGCATCTTATTTTGCTTTGATCGACGGTAGCATTATAAGATGACCTCTCACTTAAATTTCAAGGTACAAGTATTCTCCCTGAGTACGCACCGTTGCTACAGTTCGTCGTGCCGAGACACCACGTGATGATCGGGTGTGATAAGCTCTACGTCACATACAACGGGTGCAAGCTAGTTTTGCACACGCAGAATACTCGGGTTAAACTTGACGAGCCTAGCATATGCAGATATGGCCTCGGAACACTAAGACTGTAACATCCCAAATCTTCAATTTGGAATGTTATACATAGGTCATCCATGCATATCATATTTTATTGCATTTTCGTTTGCAATCCTCGAAATCCTAAGCAACTCAAGGACCCTCGGAGAGAGTTGGGGATTTTCCAATTTTCATATTTGAATTTTATCAAATAAAGAAGACGAGGATTTTTTATTTTAATTATTTTCTCTCCGGAAAATATCTCATTTAAAATAATAAATGAGGGGAGATAATATGACTTCTCCAAAATAATTGAAATATCGGAGGAAAAATGATAAAATCATTATTTGGTTTTTATTCGATTTTATTTGCCCTAGAAAAATTTTCATGTTTTAAAAATTGCATTTTAGGGGCCAAGAAAATTTCATCTTGTTCTAAATATTTCATTTAGACGGAGAAAACTTGTTTTGGTATTTTTAGATTTTTATTTATTTTTCTAGGATTTTTCTAGGTTTCATGAATGTTTTAAAAAAGAGACCGCTCGACTGGGCCTAGGGCCCGGCCAGCAACCCGGCCACCGCCGCCCTTGTGACCTCCTGCCTTGGCGCCCCCCGCCCATGGACCCGGACTCTGAGTCCGAGGCGGACTCCGCCCTTTGTCCCCTCCACCAAGTCGCCGCCCCGCCCCCCTTTATATCGTCGCCCCCTCTAGCCACCACCACCACCACCGAGCCCGGAGCCGAGCCCGCCTCGTCGCCGCCGCCTCTAGCCGCCGCCCCCTCCTGCCACCACCCCGCACCCTCGCCGAGCCCCGCCGCCCCTCACCGCAAGCCGGAGTCGCCCCGCCTCGCCGGACGACCTCGCCGGAGGTAGCCGCCCCGCCGCCTGGTTTTTTAAAGAAAAAACCCCTTCGGTTTTTTTAGAAAAAACCCTAGTTCGTTTTTTTATATAGATCGGTTTTATTCGCCGGTTTATTTACTTAGCGAGCGTTCGCTCGTTCGTTCGTTTTAACGAACGTGTTCGTCGTTTAGTTTCTGCTAACGAACGTTCGTTCGTTAAGCCGTTCGTCGTTTTTCTTTTTATCAGATTTATTCCGTGATTTTCCTGATCGCGATTTCTGATCCGATGTTCGTACTAGTATAACTTTTCGCTCGTTTATCGGAATCAGGCGATTCAAGCGCCTGGAGTTTCATCTCGAAACCCTCTTTCCGAATAACCAACTCAAACAAGTTTTTGTCTCTGTAAAATTTGACCCTAGTTCAGATTAGTAAACGGATTGTTTTTCTTTCGCCGTTTGTGTTTCATTGCTCCGTTTGGTTTGATTCTTTTTGTGAACCGGAGTTCTTAATTTGAACTTTCTGGTCGGCCTCTTTCAGTTGAAGTTTCGTTTGTGCATCTTTGCTTGTTGCTCATGTATGTATTGTTTGCTTGCGATAGAATTCCCGGAGTGCGAGCGTGTTAATCTGAGTCTCTAGGATTCACGGATCGTCAGCAAGGCAAGTAACACTTTGATCATATTCTTTTCATACCCAGTTTTTATGCATTAGTTTCAACCCTCAGACATTGCATGGTTAGGATGTCATTAATTTGTGGGTTGGGAAGTAGATGATGAGGTAGGAACCTATTGCTCATATCTTGTCAAACCCTTGGGAGTTACTTCTACGTTATGCTTATATTGCCATGCTATGCTCGTAGACGTGGATTGGGTTTGAGTGTATTCCAGGACAGATGTGAGATTATTAATTAATGGTTCAACTTAAGGTGGCAACTTTAATACACATCTGGGTGGATTGAGACACCTGGGGAACCCACTGTTGTCTGTTTTATTTTGGAAATCCCGGGGAACCCGTGTGATCTTCCTATGGACCGCCACCCAGGCTCAAAGGGAACTGGGATTATTCATGCTAGAAACTTCTGTGTGCAGCCACAAGCTATTATGGGCTCTAGCATAGTTGAGTAAGTTACGTGAAGTTCTTGAAGAGGTGGATCAGCAGGTAGTGGGTTTTGTAGGTTGGTATGATCTACCCGGAGTAGAGAGTTAATGTTTACGAAGATCGGTGTCTCGGTCATCCGTTTCTCAAACACCATGTAGTGCGAGAAATCAACGGAGGCGATCGAGTCTTGTGGGGAAAAGTGCGCAAAGCTCTGTAGAGTGTACAATCTAATCATGGTTAGCCGTGTCCCCGGTTATGGACAATTCTGAGTATCTAGTACATGAGTATTCACACGTATCTCATCACTCTTAACTAATATGGCTGGGATGTTAATTACCTTAATTGGGATTGAGTTGGGGTTATACCTTCTCAATGATGTTTCAACCACCATGATAGTTAAATTAAAATTTATTCCTTTGTTGTAGGGAAAAATTGGCTTTTCGCAAAAAGCGTAATCAGAGAGCTTTCCACCGCAAAATATGCATGTAGTGGTAGCATTATTCTGTTATTGCTCTATTGTGTTACATTGCCAAAGATATTCCATGTCTTGACCCGTTCTCGGGCTGCAACATGTTATGTCACAGACTTTTCAGACGAGGAGTAAGGTTTGATAGGTCGTTGCCGTGCAGCTCAGCTATGCCGTTGGAGTTGATGGACTCACTTTATCTTCCAAGCCTTCCGCTGTTATCGTATTAGATGGCCTTAAGCCATATTATTGTAATAAGTTCTCTTTTGAGACATTCGATGTAATAAGTGTGTGATTGCTACTCTCTTATAAACCCTTCGAGTACTGTGTGTGTCAGCATTACCGATCCAGGGATGACAAGGAAGCACAGAGACTTGACCATCTGAGGTCGGGTCGCTACAAGATGGTATCAGAGCAAGCTCTGAGTGTAGGACACGACCACTAAGATAAACCATAGGTCACTCTTCTCTACTCATTTCTGACTCCTATCCATTTTTCCACTCTTTAGGATGACGGAGATGAAGAACAAGTTTGCACAACCGGATGAAGACACACCTTTTGGGCGCCACTTGAAGGAAGTCACTAGGTACCTGAATATTGGAATACCAAGCTTCACCGACGCATAACGCCACTTTACCGTAAGAAGAGCGCTGGATGATTCAAGTACAAGTTCCAGGAAGGACATTCTCACCAACTTCCAAGCCCATAGAATTTTCTTTCGAAGCACCCACCTGGAGCCTTGGCAAGAGTATGGCAGCTCACATTACCATGGGACACATTGGAGAAGTCTACAACAGGGAGCTTAAAGACACCATATATCAAATATGTGGGCGCAGAGACGAGCAATGGGAAGTAATCAGCACCAAGAAGGATAGATCCATTGCAGCTTACATCTAGGAGCTAAACCAGCACATTCGACGTCAGGAGAACCAGATGTCTTGTGAGACATGATGGAGATGAAGAAGGCGAAAACTAGGATCATCAAGCTGGAGGAAGAACTCAAGTTTACACGCGATGGATATGAGGAGGAAATCAAGACACTCGGAGAAGAATGACGACCTAGTCAAGAAGATCGGAGTCTTCATGGGAGGATCAGCACCGGAAGAAGAGGAAGAAGATCCCACTTGTCCGGACAAATACATCATCATCGAGGACACCGATTCCGATCCAAGTGATGATGACTATGAAGATGAAGCCGGAGCAGACATCATGGAGTCTTCCACCGATCAAAATTTCTAGATGACCACCATATAATAGTAGTATTCCCCCATGTAACTAGTAGTAGTTGAGCACTTTTGCGATAGTCCTAGACCGTCTGTATGCCCTTGCTTGATTGATTGAATGAATGTTTGTGTTTGCCTCATGTGCGTATGGGTAGTGTTTTCTCACTAGACCTCTTTCTATTCTAATCACTTCCATCTAAAAACCCTCAGATGCCTCCGAGACGTGACCCCAGTTTTGTTTTCCCACCGGAGCTCACCCAGTTGATCCAGCAGCAGAATGCCTTGATGCAATTGCTAGTTCAGAACCAGGGCAATGCCAACAACAACAACAACAACAACAACAACAACAACAACAACAACAACAACAACAACAACAACAACAACAACAACAACAACAACAACAACAACAACAACAACAACAACAACAACAACAACAACAACAACAACAACAACAACAACAACAACAACAACAACAACAACAACAACAACAACAACAACAACAACAACAACCCGCCGCCAGTGGACAATTTAGCCCGTTTTCTGAGATTACAACCGCCGGTGTTTTCCAGTAGCACCGAGCCAATAGTTGCTGATGATTGGCTACGCCGTATTGGAAGGGAGTTAACCACCGCAGGATGCACGAATGCTGAGAAGGTGCGCTTTGCCGCACATCAATTGGATGGACCAAAGAACCGCATGGTGGGAGAATTACACGGCTACTTTTCCTATAGCCAATGTCACTTGGGACCCGGTTCAACAAGCTTTTACGCGGCCCATGTCTCAACCGGAGCCATGCAGATGAAGAAGTGTGAGTTTCGCAACTTACGCCAGGGAACCATCTTGTGGCCCAAAGACGTGGATGAGTTTAGCAAGTTATCACGCTATGCCCCTGATGATGTGGCCACAGATGCCGCGAAGCAGGAGAAGTTTATGGAAGGGCTGAATGATGAGATGAGTATGCAGTTGATGGTGGCAACTTTCAACAACTACCAGGAGTTGGTAGATAAGGCCCTAATGATTGAAGGAAAGCAGCAGCAAATTGAGAGCCGTAAGAGGAAGTATGGACAAGGGAAGTACAACTCAAGAGCTCACCAGAAGCCTCGCTTAACCCCGAACTCGGGAGGACTTGTTCATAACCATGGAGGTCATAACCATACTGGGGGAGGATCGCATAATCAAAACGGTGCGAAGAACGGGAATGGGAATGGAGTCAACAATAATCAGAATCGCTCTAACCCATCTACACCCGCCAAGAGGGACTTAAGCCAAGTTATTTGCTTTAAGTGCGGGAAGGCAGGCACTATGCCAATGACTGCCTGAAGGAAGGAATGGAAGCGGAAATGGGAGCGCTGGGAAGAAGCCCAATCCATTCAACAAAGGACAAGTGAACCACGTTAACATGGAGGAAGTCGAAGAGCAGCCGGACGTGGTACTAGGTAAGTTTTTGGTTCAGTCATTTACCGCTCTTGTTCTTTTCGATACTGGTGCATCGCATTCATACATATCAAGGGGATTTGTGGAAAAGTTTAAGTTACCAACCCAAACCCTTAGGACCCCTCTTTTAGTGAGCTCGCCTAGAGCAGAGTACATGGCTAGCAGATGGTGCACCCAGATACCCCTAATCATTGGCACGCATGTTTTTCCGTCTGACCTAATTATCTTGGAGTCACAAGGATTGGATGTGATATTAGGTATGTACTGGATGTCGAAGTATGGAGGAAGTATTGACTGTGCTAGCAAGTCAATTTATCTTACCACCCCGGAGGGAAAAAGGATTAAGTATGTATCTAGGCATGTGCCTAGGAGGAGCCAAGTGAATACCCTCACGGGAGTTGTACAGGAGGAAGTTCCTGTAGTGAAAGATTTTCTGGATGTTTTCCCAGAAGAGTTACCAGGCATGCCACAGGATAGAGACATCGAGTTCTTGATAGAGCTATTGCCAGGTACAGGGCCAATATCCAAGAGACCCTATCGGATGCCCGCAAATGATCTGGAGGAAATCAAAAAGCAGATCAAGGAGTTATTGGAGAAAGGTTACATTCGTAGAAGTTCATCACCTTGGGGAGCCCCAGTACTTTTGGTAGAGAAGAAGGATAAATCCCTGAGGATGGTCGTTGATTACCGAGCTCTGAATGAAGTAACAATAAAGAACAAGTATCCCTTACCGATGATTAATGATCTGTTTGATCAGTTGCAAGAGCTAAGGTGTTTTCGAAGATTGATCTACGATCAGGATACCATCAGTTGAAGATCCGAGAGAAGGATATACCAAAGACAGCGTTTACCACACGGTATGGATTATATGAGTATACGGTCATGTCATTTGGACTGACTAACGCCCCTGCCTATTTCATGAGTATGATGAACAAGGTGTTCATGGAGTATTTGGACAAGTTGTTGTGGTGTTTATTGATGATATTATGGTATACTCGAAGAACGAAGAGGAGCACGCGGAACACTTGCGTTTGGTTCTCGAAAACTCGAGAACACCGGTTATACGCCAAATTCAGCAAGTGCGAGTTTTGGTTGAAGGAAGTTGGATTTCTTGGGCATGTTATGTCGGAGAGGGTATAGCAAGAGATCCCAAAGAAGGTTCGGGCCAACACCGAATGGTTGGCACCCACTTCAGATTAGCGAGATCCATGATTTCCTTGGACTGGCAGGATATTATCGGAGATTCATTGAGAATTTTTCCAAGATTGCTAAGCCAATGACTGAATTGCTAAAGAAGGATACTAAGTTCAAATGGACAGGGGATTGCGAGACAAGCTTTCAGGAGTTGAAGAAACGGTTGACTACAGCCCCAGTGCTGACATTGCTAGATATACATAAGGAGTTTCAAGTGTATTGTGACGCCTCATGCTTGGGACTTGGATGTGTGTTTATGCAGGACGGAAAAGTTGTTTCGTATGCCTCACGACAACTGAAGCCTCATGAGTTGAACTATGCCACGCATGACCTGGAGTTGGCAGCCGTAGTGCATGCATTAAAGACCTGGAGACAGTATCTCATTGGAAACCGTTGTGATGTGTACACGGATCATAAGAGTTTGAAGTACATTTTCACACACAAGGAGTTGAACCTCAGATAGAGGAGATGGCTGGAACTTATAAAGGATTACGATATGAAGCTACACTATCATCCAGGAAAGGCCAACGTCATAGCAGACGCTTTGAGCCGGAAGAGTTATGCTAATATCCTTGAAAGTAAAGGATTGCCAAAGGAGTTAGCTGAGGAGATCATGGAACTTCGGTTGGAAATTGTTCCAAGGGGTTTCATTGCAACCCTGGAGGTTCAGTCGACATTGTTGGACAAGATTCGAGAAGCTCAGAAGGAGGACAAAGAGATTGCTGAGATAAGAGAGAAGATGGGCTAAGGTAAAGCCAAAGGTTTTCGCGAGGATGAGCACGATACCTTGTGGTTTGAGGACCGAATTTACGTGCCCAACAATTCGGAGACCAGGAAGTTAATACTTCAGGAGGCCCATGACTCACCATACTCGATTCACCCCGAAACACCAAGATGTATTTGGATTTGAAGGAACGTTTCTGGTGGACTGGTATGAAGAAGGATATTGCCGAGTACGTAGCCGTATGTGATGTATGTCAGAGAGTGAAGGCAGAGCATCAAAAGCCGGCAGACTTACTGAGCCTATGCCGATACCCAAATGGAAGTGGGATAAACTTGGCATGGACTTTATTACCGGATTACCCAGAACCAAGGCAGGATATGATTCAATATGGGTAGTTGTCGATCGTTTGACCAAAGTAGCTCACTTCATCCCAGTGAAAACAACTTATACAAGTGCCAAGTTGGCCAAGATATATATGTCCAGGATCGTATGTTCGCATGGAGTTCCGAGGAGCATCGTATCTGATAGAGGAACGCAGTTTACTTCAAAGTTTTGGCATCAACTACACGGACCTTGGGTACCAGTTGGAGTTCAAGACCGCTTTCCACCCACAGACGGATGGGATGCACCGAGAGAGTCAATCAGATTCTGGAAGACATGTTGAGAGTCTGTGCTCTAGATTATGGATCTAGTTGGGATGACAATTTGCCGTACGCAGAGTTCTCATATAACAACAGCTACCAGGCCAGTTTGAAGATGGCACCGTTTGAAGCTCTGTATGGACGTAGATGTAGAACACCATTGATGTGGGATGAGGTAGGAGACCGTCAGTTGTTTGGACCAGATTTGATCAAGGAATCAGAGGAGAAGGTTAAACTGATCAGAGATGACTAAAGATTGCTCGATCCAGCATGTAAGAGCTATGCAGATTCAAAACACAAGGAAGTAACCTATGAAATTGGAGACAGAGCCTATCTGCGAGTATCACCCTTGAGGGGAGTGAAACGCTTTGGAGTTAAAGGAAAGTTAGCCCCAAGATTTGTAGGACCGTATCGTGTTTTGGAACAGATGGGAGAAGTTGCCTACAAGCTGGAGTTACCTGAAGGATTGTCAGGAGTTCACGATGTGTTTCACGTATCACGGTGAAGAAGTGCCATCTTTGAGATGGTCGATATACCGTTAAGAGATACAGTGCCCCTAGAGGCGATACAGTTGGACAGTAATTTGACTTATGAGGAAAAGCCAATAAAGATTCTTGATTTTGACAGCCGAGTCACCCGCAGCAAGGTTATCAAGTTTTGTAAAGTTCAATGGAGCCACCATACAGAGGAGGAAGCCACCTGGGAACGAAAAGATGATACTCGCAAGGACCACCCACACCTATTTTCTAGCCAACTCGAATCTCGAGGGCGAGATTCATCTTAAGGGGGGCAGGTTTGTAACATCCCAAATTTTCAATTTGGAATGTTATACATAGGTCATCCATGCATATCATATTTTATTGCATTTTCGTTTGCAATCCTCGAAATCCTAAGCAACTCAAGGACCCTTGGAGAGAGTTGGGGATTTTCCGATTTTCATATTTGAATTTTATCAAATAATGAAGACGAGGATTTTTGATTTTAATTATTTTCTCTCCGGAAAATATATCATTTAAAATAATAAATGAGGGGAGATAATATGACTTCTCCAAAATAATTAAAATATCAGAGGAAAAATGTTAAAATCATTATTTGGTTTTTATTTGATTTTATTTGCCCTAGAAAAATTTGCATGTTTTAAAAATTGCATTTTAGGGGCCAAGAAAAGTTCCTCTTGTTCTAAATATTTCATTTAGACGGAGAAAACTTGTTTTGGTATTTTTATATTTTTATTTATTTTTCTAGGATTTTCTAGGTTTGGTAGACGTTTTTAAAAAAAAGAGACCCTTGGGCCTAGGGCCCACCGAGCGGTGCCAGCCCGCCCGCCGCCTCCTCCTGTAGCTCCGCCGCCGCCGACCCGGACTCACCGCCACTTGCCCCTCCACCAAGTCGCCGCCGCCCCCTTTATATACGCCACCCCTACTCTAGCCACCACCACCACCACCACCGCCCGGGCAGGCCGAGCCCGCGCCCGAGTTGCCTGTGCCGCCATGCCGCCGCCGCCCTCCGCCGCCACCCGCACCCTCACGAGCCCGCCGCCCCTCACCGCCCGCCGTAGTCTCCCCGCCTCGCCGGACGACCTCGCCGGAGGTAGCCGCCCCGCCGCCCGTTTTTTTTTAAGAAAAAACCCCTTCGTTTTTTTTAGAAAAACCCTAGTTCGTTTTTTTATATAGATCGGTTTTATTCGCCCGTTTATTTACTTAGCGAGCGTTCGCTCGTTCGTTCGTTTTAACGAACATGTTCGTCGTTTAGTTTCTGCTAACGAATGTTCGTTCGTTAAGCCGTTCGTCGTTTTTCTTTTTATCGGATTTGTTCCGCGATTTTCCTGATCGCGATTTCTGATCCGATGTTCGTACTAGTATAACTTTTCGCTCGTTTATCGGAATCAGGCGATTCAAGCGCCTGGAGTTTCATCTCGAAACCCTCTTTCCGAATAACCAACTCAAACAAGTTTTTGTCTCTGTAAAATTTGACCCTAGTTCAGATTAGTAAACGGATTGTTTTTCTTTCGCCGTTTGAGTTTCATTGCTCCATTTGGTTTGATTCTTTTTGCGAACCGGAGTTCTTAATTTGAACTTTCTGGTCGGCCTCTTTCTATTGAAGTTTCGTTTGTGCATCTTTGCTTGTTGCTTATGTATGTATTGTTTGCTTGCGATATAATTCCCGGAGTGCGAAGCGTGTTACTACGAGTCTCTAGGATTCACGGATCGTCAGCAAGGCAAGTAACACGTTGATCATATTGTTTTCATACCCAGTTTTTATGCATTAGTTTCAACCCTCAAACATTGCAAGGTTAGGATGTCATTAATTTGTGGGTTGGGAAGTAGATGATGAGGTAGGAACCTATTGCCCTGTTACTGTCAAACCCTTGGGAGTTACTTCTACGTTATGCTTATATTGCCATGCTATGCTCGTAGACGTGGATTGGGTTTGAGTGTATTCCAGGACAGATGTGATATTATTAATTAATGGTTCAACTTAAGGTGGCAACTTTAATACACATTTGGGTGGATTGAGGCACCTGGGGAACCCAGTGTTGTCTGTTTTATTTTGGAAATCCCGGGGAACCCGTGTGATCTTCCTATGGACCTCCACCCAGGCTCAAAGGGAACTGGGATTATTAATGCTAGAAACTTCCGTGTGCAGCCACAAGCTATTATGGGCTCTAGCATAGTTGAGCAAGTTACGTGAAGCTCTTGAAGAGGTGGATCAGCAGGTTGTTGGTTTTGTAGGTTTGGTATGATCTACCCGGAGTAGAGAGTTAATGTTTCTGAAAGACTGTGTCTCGGTCATCCGTTTCTCAAACACCATGTAGTGTGAGAAATCAACGGAGGCGATCGAGTCTTGTGGGGAAAAGTGCGCAAACCTCTGCAGAGTGTACAATCTAATCATGGTTAGCCGTGTCCCCGGTTATGGACAATTCTGAGTATCTAGTACCTGAGTATTCACATGTATCTCATCACTCTTAACTAATATTGTTGGGATGTTAATTACCTTAATTGGGATTGAATTGGGGTTATACCTTCTCAATGATGTTTCAACCACCATGATAGTTAAATTAAAATTTATTCCTTTGTTGTAGGAAAAAATTGGCTTTTTCATAAAAGCTGTAACCGTAGAGCTTTCCACCGGCCAAATATGCATGTAGTGGTAGCATTATTCTGTTATTGCTCTATTGTGTTACATTGCCAGCATATTCCATGTGCTGACCCGTTCTCGGGCTGCAACGTATTGCAGACTTTTCAGACGAGGAGTAAGGTTCGATAGGTCGTTGCCGTGCAGCTCAGCTATGCCGTTGGAGTTGATGGACTCACTTTATCTTCCAAGCCTTTCGTTGTTATCGTATTAGATGGACTTAAGCCATATTATTGTAATAAGTTGTCTTTTGAGACATTCGATGTAATAAGTGTGTGATTGCTACTCTGTTATAAACCCTTCGAGTACTGTGTGTGTCAGCATTACCGATCCAGGGATGACATGGAAGCACAGAGACTTGACCATCTGAGGTCGGGTCGCTACAAAGACGAAAGGTCGAGCGTGAATCATATTGTAGATATGATCAACATAGTGACATTCACCATTGAAAACTACTCCATCTCACGTGATGATCGGACATGGTTTAGTTGATTTGGATCACGTGATCACTTAGATGATTAGAGGGATGTCTATCTAAGTGGGAGTTCTTAAGTAATATGATTAATTGAACATTAATTTATCATGAACTTAGTACTTGATAGTATTTGCATGTCTATGTTGTTGTAGATAGATGGCCCGTGCTGTTGTTCCATTGAATTTTAATGCGTTCCTAGAGAAAGCTAAGTTGAAAGATGATGGTAGCAACTACACGGACTGGGTCCGTAACTTGAGGATTATCCTCATTGCTGCACAGAAGAATTACGTCCTGGAAGCACCGCTAGGTGCCAAACCCGTTGCAGGAGCAACACCAGATGTTATGAACGTCTGGCAGAGCAAAGCTGATGACTACTCGATAGTTCAGTGTGCCATGCTTTACAGCTTAGAACCGGGACTTCAACGATGTTTTGAACGTCATGGAGCAAATGAGATGTTCTAGGAGTTGGAGTTAATATTTCAAGCAAATGCCCGGTGTCGGTGTACAAAAGTAGGGGCTCTCCTTTTGACCACTTTACTTGTGTACGGGCAGTCAGAGCCGCGCGCCATGGCTACACTTAGCAGGGCAGAGGAGGGAAGCCAGAGAGAAGCCAAAGCACAAGACAACCAAGGCAACGCCAAGACCAGAAACACAGGAGAGCAAGAGGGCGAGGTGGACTCCCTCGGCAAGATCCTTGCCGAGGCAGCCTCCGCAGCCCCGGCAAGAACCTTGCCGGGGCAACTTGCCCAACGCCAGCAGAGCAAGCCACCCTTGAGCCCACGGGTTCCAACACCATCAACTACATTGGAACCAAGGCTCGGGAGGCGCCTCTGTGGTGGCATGTAGATCTTTGTCAAGATCATAAACATGTGAGATCAGATGAGGACCAGAAGACGGCGACCCTCGATGGGATCCTAGCCGAGGAAATCCACAAGACCCCCGGCAAGACCCTTGCCGAGGACGACTGCAACACCACGGCAAGACCCTTGCTGGGCCCCCGACAAGACCCTTGCCAAGGACATCAGCGAGGCCACAGTCAGGCCCGCGTCTGCTAAGGCTCCACCGCCATCCATGCAGCTGCCAGCTCGACCAGCTGAGCAGGCACCTGCGTGGCAACGAGCGGCCTCCACAACCAACTCAGCAAGCACCTGCATGGTGGCATGCAGGTCTTTGTGAAGGCTCCACCACCGTGCCAGCCCATAAGCCAGCCAACATGGCACCACGATGCCTCATCAGCTCGGACGCGTGTCGAGGCCAGGCGAGGCGACGACAGCTGGGACGTGCTTCCTTGCCGTCCCCGATAAAGCAAGGGGGGCACGTCGGCAGCGCATTAAATGCGTTTGTCCGACGGTCCCAGAGGATAGGCTTATCGACTGTACACCTTTCCACCTCATGTGTGCCACTGTGGCAACCCCTTTTTCCTATAAAAGGAGGCCCGAGGCGACCAGGAGAGGGATTCGACTCTTTTGGGCAAGTTGCACCCCGTAGCTAGCTCAAGAACACAAGAACACTCAAATACATCCACCAAAGCAGGACTAGGTTATTACGCATCTTCGCGGACCGAAAGTGGGTAAACGATCCGTGTGCTTCCTGTCAGACCCGCTCTTTGCACAACCTCGCGCCCGCCAACCGTAGAAGGGATCCCAGTGACCCCATAGGTGTCGTTTCCACCGACATCCTTGGCGCGCCAGGTAGGGGGCGCGCAGTTGTGAGAATCTGGTCTAGCAGTTAGCCTAGCAGTTCTTCATCGTCATGGCTCCCAAGAAGAAGAAGGCCACGACGGTCGGTTCGGTTCGGGGAGCCGGACGTCTTACGATGTGCGGGCGAGCAGCGGGCCAGTCGCGAACAGGACCCGAGACGCGGCCCGCAAGCACCAACGCCGCTCTGGCAGTCAGAGCCGGGCGAGCGGCATCGTTTGTGCGCAAGACGACGGGCCGCACGCCGCAAAATCCAGAGACGGAGATGGGCCCCGCACAGGCGGCCCGGGGCCCTCCGGGGGCGTCGCCGTTCCACCCACGGGCGGCGCGGCGACCTCCAAGACGCCCACCCCGGCGCCCACAACACGCTCTTCCGAGGGTGTGCGCGACGAGCAGCGTCACCACGCCGGTGACTCTGGACACCGCCGTGGGAAGAGTCATGTGCATCATTTGCGGGATGAAGGAGGCCAGCATGCCCGCCGAAGTGCTGGCAAAAATGGCACACAGCCTCCGGGCCGTGACAGAGCTCCTTCTAACATGGTTAGAAGTCGAAGCGCGCCACGGTCCACGCAGCTTCATGACCACCTCGCCCGTGAAGCTTTGGCCTTGCTGCTCCTCGACTTCCCTCCTACTGCGAAGAAGCTCGACGAGTGGAGAGCCACCATCCGGAGCCTCGTCGGCATCACCAACAAAGACGAGCCACGGCTGGCGGGGCCCTCAGGCCGGTGCTCCATCGAACCACCGCACACCAGCGGTGGAGGGGCCAGGGGCGCTGCAGCCACGGTGCACTCTCCGCCTCCACGCCAGCCACCGCGGGTGTCGGTCCATCGTGATGACACTTGTGATAACATTTCCATAGTGTCATCCGATCCACGAACCACCACGACCAACGCCAAGTTCTTCGGGAGCGAGCCCATGAAGACGCTCGAACCACCATCGAGCGCCGGCGCGATACACGCCACTAGTCAAATAGGCGGGCGGGGCCCGCTATGGACCACCCAGCGCTGGGAGGCTCCGGCGGCCTACCTTACGAGGTGGTTTGCCCAGCCTTTACCCATGAGCCGTCCCACCGCACGTTCAAGCCCGACGTCGACGAGAAGTACAATGGCAAGATCCACCTGTTGGAGTTCCTCAGCATCTACACCATCGCGATGCAAGCCGCTGGGGCTCGCGACGATAAGGTGCTTGCCAATTACTTCCCGTTGGCCCAAAAACCCAATGTCATGTCTTGGTTGATGCACTTGCCAGTGGATTCCATTTCTTCTTGGTCAGACCTGTGTCATGAGTTCGTTGGTGCCTTCACTGGAGGCCACCAAGCTCATGGCCAGGCGAGTGATTTGCATATCATTCCCCAGAAGGAAGGTGAAAACCTGCGCAAGTACATACAGACGTTCAGCCAAGTGCAATACAACATCCCAGATGTCCCCCCTGCCACCGTGATCAGCGCATTCCATCAGAATATGCGCAACCGCAAGATGCGTGAAGAGCTGGCAATGAACAAGGTCAAGGATGTGGCCGAACTTTACATTCTGGCCAATAGATGCGCTCGGGCTGAAGAGGGGAGGAAGTACCCCGGCGAAGATGCCGACGCGAAAACCGACTCTACCGACGAAGACACCGCCGCCCCGATGAAGAATGGTCGACATCGCAACAGGAAGCGCAAGGGCAAGACCGTGCTTGCCGCCGAGGGATCCGACGACACCGGTGATGTCTACTACACAACCTTCTTCTTGTAGACGTTGTTGGGCCTCCAAGTGCAGAGGTTTGTAGGACAGTAGCAAATTTCCCTCAAGTGGATGACCTAAGGTTTATCAATCATGGGAGGCGTGGGAGGAAGATGGTCTCTCTCAAGCAACACTTCAACCAAATTACAAAGGTTCTATTGTGTCCCCTTCGCACCCATTACAATGGTAAATTGTATAGGTGCACTAGTTCGGCGAAGAGATGGTGATACAAGTGCAATATGGATGGTAGATATAGGTTTTTGTAATCTGGAAATATAAAAACAGCAAGTTAGCAAGCGATAAAAGTAAGCGTAAATGGTATTGCAATGCTAGGAAACAAGGCCTAGGGTTCATACTTTAGCTAGTGCAAGTTCTCTCAACAATAATAACATAATTGGATCATATAACTATCCCTCAACATGCAACAAAGAGTCACTCCAAACTCACTAAGAGCGGAGAACAAACGAAGAGATTATGGTAGGCTACGAAACCACCTCAAAGTTATTCTTTCCAATCAATCCGTTGGGCTATTCTATAAGTGTCACAAACAGCCCTAGAGTTCGTACTAGAATAACACCTTAAGACACAAATCAACCAAAACCCTAATGTCACGTAGATACTCCAATGTCACCTCAAGTATCCGTGGGTATGATTATACGATATGCATCACACAATCTCAGATTCATCTATTCAACCAACACATAGAACCTCAAAGAGTTGTTGGAAATATGCCCTAGAGGCAATAATAAATAGGTTATTATTATATTTCCTTGTTCATGATAATCGTTTATTATCCATGCTATAATTGTATTGATAGGAAACTCAGATACATGTGTGGATACATAGACAACACCATGTCCCTAGTAAGCCTCTAGTTGACTAGCTCGTTGATCAACAGATGGTTACGGTTTCCTGACCATGGACATTGGATGTCGTAGATAATGGGATCACATCATTTGGAGAATGATGTGATGGACAAGACCCAATCCTAAGCCTAGCACAAAGATCGTGTAGTTTGTATGCTAAAGCTTTTCTAATGTCAAGTATCTTTTCCTTAGACCATGAGATTGTGCAACTGCCGGATACCGTAGGAATGTTTTGGGTGTACCAAACGTCACAAGTAACTGGGTGGCTATAAAGGTGCACTACAGGTACGCGGAGGAAGAGGGCGCCAGTCTCTCCCACTTTAGTCGGATCGGATTCGATGAAAAGGGTCCTTATGAAGGGTAAATAGCAATTGACATATCACGTTGTGGCTTTTGCGTAGGTAAGAAACGTTCTTGCTAGAAACCCATAGCAACCACGTAAAACATGCAAACAACAATTAGAGGACGTCTAACTTGTTTTTGCAGGGTATGCTATGTGATGTGATATGGCCAAAAAGGAATGTGATGAATGATATGTGATGTATGAGATTGATCATGTTCTTGTAATAGGAATCACGACTTGCATGTCGATGAGTATGACAACCGGCAAGAGCCATATGAGTTGTCTTAATTTATTGTATGACCTGCGTGTCATTGAACAACGCCATGTAATTACTTTACTTTATTGCTAACCGGTAGCCATAGTAGTAGAAGTAATAAGTTGGCGAGACAACTTCATGGAGACACGATGATGGGGATCATGATGATGGAGATCATGGTGTCATGCCGGTGACGATGATGATCATGGAGCCCCAAAGATGGAGATTAAAAGGAGCAAAATGATATTGGCCATATCATGTCACTTTTGATTGCATGTGATGTTTATCATGTTTATGCATCTTATTTGCTTAGAACGACGGTAGTAAATAAGATGATCCCTCATTAAAATTTCAAGAAAGTGTTCCCCTAAGCGTGCACCGTTGAGAAAGTTAAATGCTTCAAGCACCACGTGATGATCGGGTGTGATAGATTCTTACGTTCACATACAACGGGTGTAAGCCAGATTTACACACGAAACACTTAGGTTAACTTGACGAGCCTAGAATGTACAGACATGGCCTCGGAACACAAGAGACCGAAAGGTCGAGCATGAGTCGTATGGAGGATACGATCAACATGAAGATGTTCACCGATGATGACTAGTCCGTCTCACGTGATGATCGGACCACGGCCTAGTTGACTCGGATCATGTAATCACTTAGATGACTAGAGGGATGTCTATCTGAGTGGGAGTTCATGAGATGAACTTAATTATCCTGAACATAGTCAAAAGGTATTTGCAAATTATGTCGTAAGCTCGCGCTTTAGTTCCATTGTTTAGATATGTTCCTAGAGAAAATATAGTTGAAAGTTGATAGTAGCGATTATGCGGACAGAAAAAAGCTTATGTCCTTAATGCACCGCTCAGTGTGCTGAACCCCAAACGTCGTCTGTGGATGTTGCGAACATCGGACATACACGTTTTGATAACTACGTGATAGTTCAGTTAATCGGTTTAGAGTTGAGGCACCAAAGACGTTTTCAAAACGTCGCGGAACATATGAGATGTTTCGAGGGCTGAAATTGGGATTTCAGGCTCGTGCCCACGTCAAGAGGTATAAGACCTCCGACGATTTTCTTAGCCTGCAAACTAAGGGAGAAAAGCTCAATCGTTGAGCTTGTGCTCATATTGTCTGAGTGCAACAATCACTTGAATCGAGTGGGAGTTGATCTTCCAGAGATAGTGATGTTTCTCCAAAGACATTGCCACCAAGCTGCTAGAGCTTCGTGATGAACTATAACAAATCAAGAAGGAGCATCAATTGTTGATGGTTGGTGAAACCACTAGTTTCAAGAAGGGCAAGGGCAAGAAGGGATACTTCATGAAACATCAAATCAGCTGCTGCTCTAATGAAGAAACCCAAGGTTGAACCCAAACCCAGACTAAGTGCTTCGTAATAAGGGGAACAGCCAACTGGAGCAGAATTACCCTAGATACTTGGTAGATGAGAAGGCTGGCAAGGTCGATAGAAGTATATTGGATATACATTAAGTTATTGTGTACTTTACTAGTACTCCTAGTAGCACCAGGGTATTAGATACCGGTTCGGTTGCTAAGTGTTAGTAACTCGAAATAAAAGGCTACGGAATAAAGGAGACTAGCTAAAGGTGAGCTGACGATATGTGTTGGAAGTGTTTCCAAGTTGGATGTGATCAAACATCGCACGCTCCCTCTACCATCAAGGTTAGTATTAAACCAGAATAATTGTCATTTGGTGTTTGCGTTGAGCATAGACATGATTGGATTATGTCTATCGCAATACGGTTATTCATTTAAGGAGAATAATGGTTACTCTATTTATTTGAGTAATACCTTCAATGGTCTTGCACCTAAAGGAATGGTTTATTGAATCTCGATCATAGTACACATTTTCATGCCAAAAGATATAAGATACTAATGATGGTACCACTTACTTGTGGCACTGCCATGTAAGTCATATTGGTATAAAACGCATGAAGAAGCTCCATGTTGATGGATCTTTGGACTCACTCGTTTTTGAAAAGTTTGAGACGTATGAACCATGTCTATTGGTGTATACGCATGAAGAAACTCTATGCAGATGGATCGTTTGGACTCACTTGATTTTGAATCACTTGAGATATGCAAATCATACCACATGGGCAAAATGACTGAAAAGCCTCGGTTTCAGTAAGATGGAACAAGATAGCAACTTGTTGGAAGTAACTCATTTTGATGTGTGCAGTCCAATGAGTGCTGAGGCATGCAGTGAATATCGTTACGTTCTTACTTCACGGATGATTTGAGTAGATACTGAGTGTATTTACTTGATGAAACACAAATCTGAATTATTGGATGGTTCAAGTAATTTCAGAGCAAAGTTGAAGATCATCGTGACAAGAGGATAAAATGTCTATGATATGATCATAGAAATGAGTATCTGAGTTACGAGCTTTGGCACACAATTAAGACATTGTGGAAATTGTTTCACAATAAATACCGTCTGGAACACCATAGTGTGATGGTGTGTCCAAACATCAGTTGCACCCTATTTGATATGATGCGTACCATGATGTCTCTTATCGAATTACCACTATAGTTCATGGGTTAGGCATTAGAGACAACCACACTCACTTTAATAGGGCACCACGTAATTCCATTGAGACGACACCGTTTGAACTATGGTTTGGAGAAACCTAAATTGTCGTTTCTTAAAAGTTTGGGGCTCACGGCGCTTATGTGAAAAAGTTTCAGGTTGATAAGCTCGAACCCAAAGCGGATAAAATGCTTCTTCATAGGACACCCAAAATAGTTGGGTATACCTCCGGTCTCAGTTCCGGAAGCAAAAATGATTGTTTCTAGAATTAGGTCCTTTCCCTAGAAAAGTTTCACTCGAAAGAATTGAGTGGGAGGATGGTGGAGACTTGATGAGGTTATTGAACCGTCACTTCAACAAGTGTGTAGCAGGGCACAGGAAGTTGTTCCTATGGCGCCCACACCAATTGAAGTAGAAGCTTATGATAGTGATCATGAAACTTCGGATCAAGTCACTACCAAACCTCGTAGGTCGACAAGGATGCGTACTACTTCAGAGTGGTACGTACTCCTGTCTTGGAGGTCATGTTGCTAGACAACAATGAACCTACGAGCTATGGAGAAGCGATGGTGGGCCCGGATTCCGGCAAATGGCTCGAGGCCATAAAATCCGAGAGAGGATCCATGTATGAAAACAAAGTGTAGACTTTGGAAAATTACTTGATGGTCGTAAGGCTATTGGGCATGTATGGATTTTAAAAGGAAGACGGACAATGATGGTATGTATCACCATTAAGAAAGCTCGACTTGTCGTTAAGATGATTTCCGACAAGTTCAAGGAGTTGACTACGGTGAGGCTTTCTCACTCGTAGCGATGCTAAGAGTCTGTTGGAATTGGATTAGCAATTACTGCATGATTGATGAAATCTTGCAGATAGGATGTCAAAACATTGTTTCCTCGATGTTATACTTGAGGAAAGGTTGTATGTGATACAACCGTAAGGTTTTGTCAATCCCGAAAGATGCTAACAAGTATGCAAAGCTCCAAGAATCCTTCTAAGGACCGGAGTAAGCATCTCGGAGTTGGAATGTACGCTTTGATGAGATGATCAAAGATTTTGGGTTTATACTGAGTTTGTGAGAAACTTGTATTTCCAAAGAAGTGAGTGGGAGCACTATAGAATTTCGATAAGTATATGTGAATGACATATTGTTGATCGGAAATGATGTAGAATTTCTAGAAAGCATATAGGGTTATTTGAAAAGTGTTTTTCAATAGAAAACCTGAATTAAGCTGCTTGAACATTGAGCATCAAGATCTATGAGGATAGATAAAAAACACTAAATGGTACTTTCAAATGAGCACATACCTTGACATGATCTTGAAGGTATTCAAGATGGGTCAGTCAAAGAAGGAGTTCTTGCCTGAGTTGTAAGGTATGAAGTTAAGAGTTAAAGCTTGACCACGGCAGAAGATAGAGAAAGGACGAAGGTCATCCCCTATGCTTCAGACATAGGCTCTGTAGTATGCTATGATGTGTACCGCACTGGAAGTGTGCCTTGCATGAGTCTGGCAAGGGGGTACAAGAGTGATCCAGGAATGGATCATTGGCCAACGGTCAAAATTGTCCTTGGAGTAAATAAGGACATGTTTCTCGATTATGGAGGTGATAAAGATTTCGGCGTAAAAGGTTACGTTGATGCAAGCTTTAACACCTATCCGAGTGACTCTGAGTAGCAAACCGGATATGTATAGTGGAGCAACCATTTGGAATAGCTCCAAGTGGAGCGTGCAAGCAGCATTTACAATATGACATAGAGATTTGCGAAGTACATACGGATCTAAATGTTGCAGACCTGTTGACTAAAACCTCTCTCACAAGCAAAACATGATCAAACCCCAGAACTCATTGAGTCTTAATCACATGATGATGTGAACTAGTATAGTGACACTAGTAAACTCTTGGATGTTGGTCACATGGAGATGTGACCTATGAGTGTTGATCACATAGCGATGTGAACTAGATTATTGACTCTAGTGCAAGTGGGAGACTGTTGGAAATATGCCCTAGAGGCAATAATAAATTGGTTATTATTATATTTCCTTGTTCATGATAATCGTTTATTATCCATGCTATAATTGTATTGATAGGAAACTCGGATACATGTGTGGATACATAGACAACACCATGTCCCTAGTAAGCCTCTAGTTGACTAGCTCGTTGATCAACAGATGGTTACGGTTTCCTGACCATCGACATTGGATGTCGTTGATAACGGGATCACATAATTTGGAGAATGATGTGATGGACAAGACCCAATCCTGAGCCTAGCACAAAGATCGTGTAGTTCGTATGCTAAAGCTTTTCTAATGTCAAGTATTTTTTCCTTAGACCATGAGATTGTGCAACTCCCGGATACCGTAGGAATGCTTTGGGTGTACCAAATGTCACAACGTAACTGGGTGGATATAAAGGTGCACTACAGGTACGCGGAGGAAGAGGGCGCTAGTTTCAAAGAAAATAAAAACAGGTTTACTCCACCCCTTTTTACTTTTCAAAAAAGATTAACTAATCTAAAGAAAAACAAAAAAGGTGGGATTTGTCACTCTGTGTAAACGGAGATGTATCTCTGGGCCCACTCGGTAGGACATCATCATAATGTGCACAATGTGACCAAGGGGTTGATCACGGGATGATGTGTTACGGAACGAGTAAAGAGACTTGCCGGTAACGAGATTGAACAAGGTATTGGTATACCGACGATCGAATCTCGGGCAAGTACAATACCGTTGCACAAAGGGAATTGTATACGGGATCGATTGATTTCTTGACATCGTGGTTCATCCGATGAGATCATCGTGGAACATGTGGGAGCCAACATGGGTATCCAGATCCCGCTGTTGGTTATTGACCGGAGAACGTCTCGGTCATGTTCATGGTTCCCGAACCCGTAGGGTCTACATACTTAAGGTTCGATGACGCTAGGGTTATAGGGAATAGATATACGTGGTTACCGAATGTTGTTCGGAGTCCCAGATGAGATCCCGGACGTCACGAGGAGTTCCGGAATGGTCCGGAGGTAAAGATTTATATACGGGAAGTCCTATTTTGGCCACCGGAAAATGTTTGGGATTTTTCGAGATTGTACCGGGAAGGTTCTAGAAGGTTCTGGAGTGGGGCCCACCTGCATGGGGGGACCCACATGAATGTGGGTAGTGGGGGCAAGGCCCCACACCCCTGGTCAAGGCGCACCAAGATCCCCCCTTAGAAGGAATAAGATCATATCCCGAAGGGATAAGATCAAGATCCCTAAAAAGGGGGGATAACAATCGGTGGGGAAAGGAAAGGATGAGATTTCTTTGCTCCCACCTTTGCCAACGCCCCAATGGACTTGTAGGGCAAGAAATAATCCCCCTCCACCCCTATATATAGTGGGGAGGCGCATGGGAGTTGCACCCTTGCCCCTGGCGCAGCCCTCCCCCTCTCCCAAGTCCTCCTCCTCTCCCGCGGTGCTTGGCGAAGCCCTGCAGGATTGCCACGCTCCTCCATCACCACCACACCGTCGTGTTGCTGCTGGATGGAGTCTTCCCCAACCTCTCCCTCTCTCTTTGCTGGATCAAGGCATGGGAGACGTCACCGGGCTGTAACTGTGTTGAACGCGGAGGTGCTGTCCGTTCGGCACTAGGATCTCCGGTGATTTGGATCACGACGAGTACGACTCCTTCAACCCCGTTCTCTTGAACGCTTACGCTTAGCGATCTAGAAGGGTATGTAGATGCACTCTCCTTCCGCTCGTTGCTGGTTTCTCCATAGATAGATCTTGGTGACACGTAGGAAAATTTTGAATTTCTACTACGTTCCCCAACAAGAGTGCCCCAAAGTTTCTACCGGAGAATCAAGACGAAAACGTGTGCCAACCCCTATGCATAGGTTCATGGGCGGAACCCGCAAGTTGATCACCAAAACATACATCAAGTGAATCACGTGATATCCCATTTGTTGGGGAACGTAGTAATTTCAAAAAATTTCCTACGAACACGCAAGACCATGGTGGTGGCATAGCAACGAGAGGGGAGAGTGTCCGTCCACGTACCCTCGTAGACCGAAAGCGGAAGCGTTATAACAACGCTGATTGATGTAGTCGTCGTCTTCACGATCCGACCGATCCAAGCACCGAGCGTCACGGCACCTCCGAGTTCTGCACACGCTCAGCTCGATGGCGATCCCTGGACTCCGATCCAGCAAAGTGTCGGGATGAGTTCCACAAGACGATGGCGTGGTGGCGATGATGATGCTCCACCGGCGTAGGGCTTCGCCTAAGCTCATGACGATATGACTTCTCCGGCGCAGGGCTTCGCCTAAGCTCCGCGACGATATGACCGAAGTGGAATATGGTGGAAGGGGGCACCGCACACGGCTAAGGAACGATCCGTAGATCAACTTGTGTGTCATGGGGTGCCCCCCTGCCCCCGTATATAAAGGAGCAAGGAGGAGGTGGCCGGCCAAGGAGGAGGCGCACCAAGGTGTGGAGTCCTACTAGGACTCCCTAGTCCTAGTAGGATTCCACCTCCCTTGTTGGAGTAGGAGAGGGGGAAAGAGGGGGAGAAGGAGAAGGAAAGGGGGGCTGCGCCCCTTGTCCAATTCGGACCTGAAGGGGGCGAGGCCTCCTCCCTTTGGCCTCTCTCCTCTATTCCCGTATGGCCCAATAAGGCCCATATACTCCCGGCGAATTCCGTAACTCTCGGTACTCCGAAAAATACCGAATCATTCGAACCTTTCCGAACTCCGAATATAGTCGTCCAATATATCGATCTTTACGTCTCGACCATTTCGAGACTCCTCGTCATGTCCCCGATCTCATCCGGGACTCGAACTCCTTCGGTACATCAAAACTCATAAACTCATAATATAAGCATCATCGAAACCTTAAGCGTGCGGACCCTACGGGTTCGAGAACTATGTAGACATGACCTAGAACTATTCTCGGTCAATAACCAATAGCGGAACCTGGATGCCCATATTGGTTCCTACATATTCTACGAAGATCTTTATCGGTCAAACCGCATAACAACATACGTTGTTCCCTTTGTCATCGGTATGTTACTTGCCCGAGATTCGATCGCCGGTATCCAATACCTTGTTCAATCTCGTTACCGGCAAGTCTCTTTACTCGCTCAGTAATGCATCATCCCGTAACCAACTCATTGGTCACATTGCTTGCAAGGCTTATAATGATGTGCATTACCGAGAGGGCCCAGAGATACCTCTCCGACAATCGGAGTGACAAAACCTAATCTCGAAATACGCCAACCCAACATGTACCTTTGGAGACACCTGTAGTACTCCTTTATAATCACCCAGTTACGTTGTGACGTTTGGTAGTACCCAAAGTGTTCCTCCGTAAACGGAGTTGCATAATCTCATAGTTATAGGAACATGTATGGGTCATGAAGAAAGCAATAGCAACATACTAAACGATCAAGTGCTAGGCTAACGGAATGGGTCATGTCAATCAGATCATTCTCCTAATGATGTGATCCCGTTAATCAAATGACAACTCATGTCTATGGTTAGGAAACATAACCATCTTCGATTAACGAGCTAGTCAAGTAGAGGCATACTAGTGACACTCTGTTTGTCTATGTATTCACACATGTATTATGTTTCTGGTTAATACAATTCTAGCATGAATAATAAACATTTATCATGATATAAGGAAATAAATAATAACTTTATTATTGCCTCTAGGGCATATTTCCTTGATCTCCCACTTGCACTAGAGTCAATAATCTAGTTCACATCATCATGTGATTCAACACTAATATTCACATCTGTATGTGATTAACACCCATAGTTCACATCGTCATGTGACCAAAACCCAAAGGGTTTACTAGAGTCAATAATCTAGTTCACATCGCTATGTGATTAACACCCAAAGAGTACTAAGGTATGATCATGTTTTGCTCGTGAGAGAAGTTTAGTCAACGGGTCTGTCACATTCAGAGCCGTATGTATATTGCAAATATTCTATGTCTACAATGCTCTGCACGGAGCTACTCTAGCTAATTGCTCCCACTTTCAATATGTATCCAGATTGAGACTTAGAGTCATCTGGATCAGTGTAAAAAGCTTGCATCGATGTAACTCTTTACGACGGGCTCTTTTATCACCTCCATAATCGAGAAATATTTCCTTAGTCCTCACTAAGGATGTCTTTGACCAATGTCCGATGATCTACTCCTAGATCACTATTGTACTCCTTGCCAAATTCGAGCAAGGTATACAATAGGTCCGGTACATAGCATAGCATACTTTACAGAACCTATGTTTGATGCATAGGGAATGACTTTCATTCTCTTTTCTATTTTCTGCCGTGGTCGGGATTTGAGTCTTACTCAATTTCACACCTTTGCATCACAGGCAAGAACTCTTTCTTTGACTGTTCCATTTTGAACTATTTCAAAATCTTGACAAGGTAGGTACTTATTGAAAAACTTATCAAGCGTCTTGAGCTATCTCAATAGATCTTGATGCTCAATATGTAAGCAGCTTTACCGAGGTCCTTTCTTTGAAAAAACTCCTTTCAAATACTCCTTTATGCTTTGCGTAATAATTCTACATTACTTCCGATCAACAATATGTCATTCACATATACTTATCGAAATCTTTGTAGTGCTCCCACTCACTTTCTTGTAAATACAGGCTTCACCGTAAGTCTGTATAAAACTATATGCTTTGATCAACTTATCAAAGCGTGTATTCCAACTCCGAGATGCTTGCACCAAGTCCATAGATGGATCATTTGGAGCTTGCAAATTTTGTTAGCACCTTTAGGATTGACAAAACCTTACGGTTGCATCATATACAACTCTTCTTTAAGAAAACCATTAAGGAATGCAGTTTTGACATCCATTTGCCAGATTTCATAAAATGTGGCAATTGCTAACATGATTCTACAGACTTTTAAGCATCGATACAAGTGAGAAAATCTCATTGTATTCAACATCTTGAACTTTGTCTAAAACCTTTTTCGACAAGTCTAGCTTTGTAGATAGTAACACTACTATCAGCATTTGTCTTCCTCTTGAAGATCCATTTATTTAATTTGGCTTGCTGATCATCGAGCAAGTCAATCAAAGTCCATACTTTGTTCTCATATATGGATCCTATCTCAGATTTCATGGCCTCAAGCCATTTCGCGGAATCTGGGCTCATCATCGCTTCCTCATAGTCCGTAGGTTCATCATGGTCTAGTAACATGACTTCCGAACACGATTACCATACCACTGCAGTGCGGATTTTGCTCTGGAAGACCTCACGAGGTTTGGTAGCAACTTGATCTGAAGTTTCATGATTATCATCGTTAACTTCCTCACTAATTGGTGTAGGAATCACTGGAACTGATTTCTGTGATGAACTACTTTCCAATAAGGGAGAAGGTACAATTACCTCATCAAGTTCTACTTTCCTCCCACTCACTTCTCTCGAGAGAAACTTCTTCTCTAGAAAGGATCCATCTAGCAACGAATAACTTGCCTTCGGATCTGTGATAGAAGGTGTACCCAATAGTTACCTTTGGGTATTCTATGAAGACGCACTTCTCCGATTTGGGTTCGAGCTTATCGGTGAAAACTTTTTCACATAAGCATCACAACCGCAAACTTTAAGAAACGATACTTAGGTTTCTTGCTAAACCATAGTTCATACGGTGTCATCTCAACGGATTTAGATGGTGCCCTATTAAACGTGAATGCAGCTGTCTCTAATGCATAACCCCAAAAACGATAGTGGTAAATCGGTAAGATACATCATAGATCGCACCATATCCAATAAAGTGCGGGTTACGACGTTCGGACACACCATTATCTTTGTGGTGTTCGGTGGCGTGAGTAGTGAAACTATTTCACATTGTTTTAACCAAGGCCAAACTCGTAACTCAAATATTTTTCCTCTGCGATCATATCGTAGAAACTTTTATTTTCTTGTTACGATGATTCTTCACTTCACTCTGAAATTCTTTGAACTTTTCAAATGTTTCGGACTTGTGTTTCATCAAGTAGATATACCCATATCTGCTCAAATCATCTGTGAAGGTCGAGAAAATAACGATACTTGCCGTGAGCTTTAACACTCATCGGACCGCATACATCAAGATGTATTATTTCCAATAAGTCATTTGCTCGCTCCATTGTTCCGGAGAACAGAGTCTTTAGTCATCTTGCCCATAAGGCATGGTTCGCTAGCATCAAGTGATTCATAATCAAGTGATTCCAAAATCCCATCAAGATGGAGTTTCTTCATGCGCTTTACACCAATATGACCTAAACGGCAAGGCCACAAATAAGTTGCACTATCATTATTAACTTTGCATCTTTTGGCATCAATATTATGAATATGTGTATCACTACGATCGAGATCCAACAAACCATTTTCATTGGGTGTTTAACCATCGAAGGTTTTATTCATGTAAACAGAATAACAATTATTCTTTAACTTTAAATGAATAACCGTTTTGCAATAAACATGATCAAATCATATTCATGCTCAACGCAAACGCCAAATAACATTTATTTAGGTTCAACACTAATCCCGATAGTATAGGGAGTGTGCGATGATGATCATATCAATCTTGGAACTACTTCCAACACTCATCGTCACTTCCCCTTCAACAAGTTTATGGTTAATCTGTAACTCCAGTTTCGAGTTAATAATCTTAGCAACCGGACAAGTATCAAATACTCGGGGCTACTATAAACATTAGTAAAGCACACATCAATAACTCAGATATCAAATATACCCTTGTTCACTTTGCCATCCTTCTTATCCGCCAAATACTTGGGGTAGTTCCGCTTCTAGTGACCAGTTCCATTGCAGCAAAAGCACTTAGTCTCGTGCTTAGGTCCGGACTTGGGCTTCTTCACTCGAGCAGCAACTTGCTTGCCGTTCTTCTTGAAGTTCCCCTTCTTCCCTTTGCCCTTTTCCTTGAGACTAGTGGTCTTGTCAATCATCAACACTTGATGCTCTTTCTTGATTTCTACCTTCGTTGATTTCAACATCACGAAGAGCTCGGGAATCGTTTTCGTCATCCCTTGCATACTATAGTTCATCACGAAGTTCTAGTAACTTAGTGATGGTGACTAGAGAATTCTGTCAATCATTATCTTATCTGGAAGATTAACTCCCACTTGATTCAAGCGATTGAAGTACCCAGACAATCTGAGAACATGCTCACTAGTTGAGCGATTCCCTTCCATCTTTTAGCTATAGAACTTGTTGGAGACTTCATATCTCTCAATCCGGGTATTTGCTTGAAATATTAACTTCAATTCCTGGAACATCTCATATGGTCCATGACGTTCAAAACGCCTTTGAAGTCCCGATTCTAAGCCGTTAAGTATGGTGCACTAAACTATCAAGTAGTTATCATATTGAGCTAGCCAAACGTTCATAACGTCTGCATTTGCTCCTGCAATAGGCCTGTCACCTAGCGGTGCATTAAGGACATAATTCTTACAGGCAGCAATGAGGATAAACCTCGGATCACGGATCCAATCCGCATCATTGCTACTAACATTTTTCAATACAATTTACTCTAGGAACACATATAAAAACACAGGAAGCAACAACGCGAGCTATTGATCTACAACATAATTTGCAAAATACTACCAGGACTAAGTTCATGATAAATTAAAGTTCAATTAATCATATTACTTAAGAACTCCCACTTAGATAGACATCCCTCTAATCCTCTAAGTGATTACGTGATCCAAATCAACTAAACCATGTCCGATCATCACGTGAGATGGAGTAGTTTCAATGGTGAACATCACTATGTTGATCATATCTACTATATGATTCACGTTCGACCTTCGGTCTCCGTGTTCCGAGGCCATATCTGTTATATGCTAGGCTCACAAGTTTAACTGAGTATTCTGCGTGCGCAACTGTTTTGCACCCGTTGTATTTGAACGTAGAGCCTATCACACCCGATCATCACGTGGTGTCTCAAAGACGAAGAACTTTCGCAACGGTGCATACTCGTGGAGAACACTTCTTGATAATTTTTAGTGAGAGATCATCTTATAATGCTACCGTCAATCAAAGCAAGATAAGATGCATAAAGGATAAACATCACATGCAATCAATATAAGTGATATGATATGGTCATCATCATCTTGTGCTTGTGATCTCCATCGCCAAGCACCGCCATGATCACCATCGCCACCGGGCGCCGACACCTTGATCTCCATCGTAGCATCGTTGTCGTCTCGCCAACTATTGCTTCTACGACTATCGCTACTCCTTAGTGATAAAGTAAAGCAATTACATGGCGTTGCATTTCATACAATAAAGCGACAACCATATGGCTCTCGCCATTGCCGATAACTCGGTTACAAAACATGATCATCTCATACAATAAAATATAGCATCACGTCTTGACCATATCACATCACAACATGCCCTGCAAAAACAAGTTAGACGTCCTCTACTTTGTTGTTGCAAGTTTTACGTGGCTGCTACGGGCTGAGCAAGAACCGTTCTTACCTACGCATCAAAACCACAACGATACTTTCGTCAAATAGACTCCGTTTTAACCTTCTCAAGGACCGGGCGTAGCCACACTCAGTTCAACTAAAGTGAGAGAGACAGACACCCGCCGTCACCTTTAAGCAACGAAAGTGCTCGGGCGGTGAAACCAGTCTCGCGTAAGCGTCTGGCGTAATGTCGGTCCGGGCCGCTTCATCTCACAATACCGCTGAACCAAAGTATGACATGCTGGTAGGCAGTATGACTTGTATCGTCCACAACTCACTTGTGTTCTACTCGTGCACATGACATCAACGCATAAAACCAGGCTCGGATGCCACTGTTGGGGAACGTAGTAATTTCAAAAAAATTTCCTACGAACACGCAAGACCATGGTGGTGGCATAGCAACGAGAGGGGAGAGTGTCCGTCCACGCACTCGTGAGACCGAAAGCGGAAGCGTTATAACAACGCGGTTGATGTAGTCGCACGTCTTCACGATCCGACCGATCCAAGCACCGAACGTCACGGCACCTCCGGAAGTTCTGCACACGCTCAGCTCGATGACGATCCCCGACTCCGATCCAGCAAAGTGTCGAGGATGAGTTCCACAAGACGATGGCGTGGTGACGATGATGATGCTCCACCGACGAGGGCTTCGCCTAAGCTCCGCGACGATATGACTTCTCCGGCGCAGGCTTCGCCTAAGCTCCGCGACGATATGACCAAGTGGAATATGGTGGAGGGGGCACCGCACACGGCTAAGGAACGATCCGTAGATCAACTTGTGTGTCATGGGGTGCCCCTGCCCCCTCAGATATAAAGGAGCAAGGAGGAGGTGGCCGGCCAAGGAGGAGGCGCACTACAGGTGTGGAGTCCTACTAGGACTCCCTAGTCCTAGTAGGATTCCACCTCCCTTGTTGGAGTAGGAGAGGGGAAAGAGGGGAGAAGGAGAAGGAAAGGGGCTCGCGCCTTGTCCACCGGACCTGAAGGGGCGCAGGCCTCCTCCCTTTTGGCCTCTCTCCTCTATTCCTGTATGGCCCAATAAGGCCCATATACTCCCCGGCGAATTCCCGTAACTCTCCCGTACTCCGAAAAATACCCGAATCATTCAGAACCTTTCCGAACTCCGAATATAGTCGTCCAATATATCGATCTTTACGTCTCGACCATTTCGAGACTCCTCGTCATGTCCCCGATCTCATCCGGGACTCCGAACTCCTTCGGTACATCAAAACTCATAAACTCATAATATAACCGCCATCGAAACCTTGTTGCGTGCGGACCCTACGGGTTCGAGAACTATGTAGACATGACCTAGAACTATTCTCGGTCAATAACCAATAGCGGAACCTGGATGCCCATATTGGTTCCTACATATTCTACGAAGATCTTTATCGGTCAAACCGCATAACAACATACGTTGTTCCCTTTGTCATCGGTATGTTACTTGCCCGAGATTCGATCGTCGGTATCCAATACCTAGTTCAATCTCGTTACCGGCAAGTCTCTTTACTCGCTCAGTAATGCATCATCCCGTAACCAACTCATTGGTCACATTGCTTGCAAGGCTTATAATGATGTGCATTACCGAGAGGGCCCAGAGATACCTCTCCGACAATCGGAGTGACAAAACCTAATCTCGAAATACGCCAACCCAACATGTACCTTTGGAGACACCTGTAGTACTCCTTTATAATCACCCAGTTACGTTGTGACGCTTGGTAGTACCCAAAGTGTTCCTCCGTAAACGGAGTTGCATAATCTCATAGTTATAGGAACATGTATGGGTCATGAAGAAAGCAATAGCAACATACTAAACGATCAAGTGCTAGGCTAACGGAATGGGTCATGTCAATCAGATCATTCTCCTAATGATGTGATCCCGTTAATCAAATGACAACTCATGTCTATGGTTAGGAAACATAACCATCTTCGATTAACGAGCTAGTCAAGTAGAGGCATACTAGTGACACTCTGTTTGTCTATGTATTCACACATGTATTATGTTTCTGGTTAATACAATTCTAGCATGAATAATAAACATTTATCATGATATAAGGAAATAAATAATAACTTTATTATTGCCTCTAGGGCATATTTCCTTCACCATTGTCACCGCAGATACGCACGACAAGACATACATCAAGTGTTCTCAAATCATTAAAGACTCAATCCGATAAGATAACTTCAAAGGGAAAACTCAATCCATTACAAGATAGTACAGGGGGAGAAGAAACATAAGATCCAACTATAATAGCAAAGCTCGCGATACATCAAGATCGTGCCAAATCAAGAACACGAGAGAGAGAGAGAGAGAGAGAGAGAGAGAGAGATCAAACACATAGCTACTGGTACATACCCTCAGCCCCAAGGGTGAACTACTCCCTCCTCGTCATGGAGAGCGCCGGGATGATGAAGATGGCCACCGATGAGGGTTCCCCCCTCCGGCAGGGTGTCGGAATGGGCTCCCGAGAGGTTTTTGGTGGCTACAGAGGCTTGCGGCGGTGGAACTCCAGATCTATTCTGTTCCCCGATTGTTTTAGGGTATATGGGTATATATAGGAGGAAGAAGTACGTCAGGGGAGCCACGAGGGGCCCACGAGGGTGGAGGGCGCGCTCCCTACCTCGCGGCTCCCTCGTTTCTTTCCTGACGTGCACTTCAAGTCTATCGGGTAGCTTTCCTTCCAAAAATAACTTCTCCAGAAGGTTTCATTCCGTTTCGACTCCGTTTGATATTCCTTTTATTCAAACATCAAACAAGGGAAAACGGAACTGCATGGGCTCGGGTCAATAGGTTAGTCCCAAAAATAATATAAAAGTGCATACTAAAGCCCATAAAACATCCAAGATGGATAATATAATAGCATGAATACTTCATAAATTATAGATACGTTGGAGACGTATCAACCGGCGCTGCCAAGAAGGCCAAGGCACACGACTCCGGCAAGGAGATTGCCGGGTGCGCCGCTTGCCGGGCCTTGGCGGCTGCCGACAAGCCAGGAGGCTCCGACAAGCAGTACTGCAAGATCCACGGCACCAAAGGCCACGACCTCCAGAACTGCCGACAAGTTGAGCTACTTGCTGAAAAGCTAAAAGCCGAGTATGAGATGCGGGACAAGGAGAAGGGCCAAGATGGTGCTGAAGGGTCCGGCAAGAAGCATGGCGGCCAAGGAGGTCGCCGTGGCAAGGATAACCGGCAAGAGAGGCCCGCTCGGGGCCGCGACAAGAAGCAGGAAGACGATGATCATGACAAGGACGACGAGTCCGGCGAGCATGATTTTCAGAAGGCTACGGAGGCCATGTGCGTCGATGGTGGCGCCTCGCTGCATACTTCTCACCGCCAGCTCAAACAATGGGCACATGAGATCACAGCGGCGGAGCCCTCGTTCGACGCTCAGAAGCCACTGAAGTGGTCCAGCACGCCCCTCATCTTTGACGCCGAGGACCACCCTAACCGCACAACTGCGGTCGGGTGTTTTCCGTTGTAGGTCTCACCAACGATACGCAACCTCAAGGTGAACAAGATGCTGGTTGATGGCGGGGCCGGTCTGAACTTGATCTCACCCGTTGTGATCAAAATGCTGCAAATTCCTGATGGAGACCTCGAGGAAACGGGCACGTTTCAAGGGGTCAACACGGGAAGGATCCAGCCGAAGGGGAAGGTCACATTGCCGTTTGGAGGCGAGTTGAACTACAGGATGGAGAGGACTGTCTTTGATGTAGCCGAGATACCGTTGCCCTACAACGGGATCCTCGGCCGCCCAGCACTACCCAAGTTCATGGCGGCGTCGCATTACGCCTACAACATGCTGAAGATTCCTAGGCTGATGACCATCATCACCGTCCCCTCCGACAAGAAGGACACGCTGATCTGCGATGACCAACTCTACCAAGAATCAGTTGCAGCAGCTGCCGCCAGCACTTGCTCCTACCGCTGAAGCCCCGGGAGGGAAGAAGAAGACCGGCAAGACCTATCGCACCCACTCCGGCAAGCGCACCTGTTCAGAGTGTTGTGCTACCATCGAGGACGTGCCAGAGAGCTCCACCGGCAAGAGCAAGAAATCCAGAGCTGCACCACCAGAGACCAAGAGGGTGTCCATCAAGGAGGATGGCACGGGAGGGGCTTTCACCATAAGCTCCACCCTCGACAGCAAATAGGAAAGCGCGCTCATCACTTTCCTGCGGGCGAATGCTGATGTGTTTGCATGGCAAGCATCTGACATCCCCGGCGTTCCCAGGGAAGTGATTGAGCACCATCTTGTTGTCTGTCCCCATGCGCGACCCGTCAAGCAGAAGGTCGGGAAGCAAGCTTTGGAATGGCAGGAGTTCATCACAGAGGAGATCAGGAAGTTGGAAGCAGCGGGCTTGGTTAGAGGAGTGCTCCATCCGACGTGCTTGGCCAATCCGGTGGTGGTGCTCAAGGCGAATGGGAAGTGGAGGCTGTGTATTGATTACACAGATATCAATAAGGCTTGTCCTAAGGACCCCTTCCCGTTGCCGCGCATTGACCAGATTGTCGACTCCACGACTGGGTGCGATATGTTATCATTCCTTGACGCCTACTCGGGCTACCACCAGATCTTCATGACAAAGGAAGATGAAGAGAAAACAGCCTTCATCACCCCATGTGGTATGTATTGCTTTTTATGGATGCCTTTCGGGTTGAAGAGTGCTGGCTCGACATTTGCTAGGGCGGTCCAAATTGGTTAGCCCCAGCTACATAGAAATATAGCTTATATGGATGACATAGTGGTCAAAACCAAGGACAAGGCAACCCTTGTACAAGACTTAGAAGAGACGTTTGCCAACCTACGCAGGATCAACATCAAGTTGAACCCTGAGAAGTGTGTCTTCGGCGTTTCGTCCGGCAAACTTCTCGGGTTCTTTGTGTCGCAGCGTGGGATCGAGGCAAACCCGGACAAGATCAATGCTATTGAGCAGATTGAGGCACCCAAGCGGATCAAGGATGTGCGTCGGCTCACTGGCTGCGTTGCAGCCATGAGCAGATTCATCTCCAAGTCCGCTGAGCCTGCCCTTCCCTTTTTCAAAATATTGAAGAAGGCGGGCCCAATGGAGTGGACCCCAGAGGAGGAGGCAGCGTTGCAGGATCTGAAGAAATACCTTTCCTATACACCAATACTTGTTGCGCCTAAACCACAAGAGCCGTTGCTGCTGTATCTGGCGGCGATGAATCAAGTGGTTAGTGCCGCGCTAGTGGCGCAGAGGGAGATCGATGAAGAGGCAGTGGCGACAGCGGGACTGGCGGATGGCAAGCCAGGGATTTCCCCGGTAGGGCCCAATGCTGGCAAGGCAAGGCCCCCGGCAGAGACTGACGCCATCAGGACAGGGCCCATGCAATCAAATGAGGTGGTGTAGAAGAAGAAGATGATGCAGCACCGAGTTTACTTTGTCAGCTCCCTCCTGCAGGGGGCTAGGTCAAGGTACTCTGGTGTGCAGAAATTGCTTTTCGGCCTCCTTATGGCCTCGAGGAAGCTGCGTCACTACTTCCAAGCACACGAAATCACCGTCATCACCCGCCTCCCATAGCAATGGATGCTGCAGAAACCAGACGCAACCGGAAGGATTGTGGAGTGGGCCTTGGAGCTTTCAAGCTTTGGTTTTAAGTTTTAAAGTACTTCGACAATCCAGAGCGGAGTCTTGGCGGAGTTCATTGCAGAATGGACCTCAATGCCTGACGAGGAAATCCAGGAGACCACTCTCCCCGGCAAGGAAGCAAGTCACAACTGGATCATGTACTTTGACGGGGCTTTCTCACTGCAAGGCGCCGGTGCTGGTGTGCTGCTCGTCGCATCCACCGGAGAGCACCTCAAGTATGTAATCCAGATGCACTTTCCCAGGGAGATGTCCATAAACAACACTGCTGAGTACGAGGGGTTGCTTGACGGTCTCAGGGTTGCGGCAGACCTCAGGGTCAAGACGCTCATCGTCAGGGGTGATTAGCAGCTTGTCGTCAGACAAGTCAACAAAGATTATCAGAGGCCGTTGATGGAGGCCTACGTAGATGAGGTGAGGAAGCTGGAGGAGCGCTTTGACGGTATACAAGCGGAGCACGTTCCTCGAGCGCGACATTGCCAATTACCTGACAAAGCGCGCTGCATTCAAGCTACCTGTGGAACCATGTACCTTTTTGCTTCGGTTAACTCTACCATCCATCGAACCATCAACGGAGCAGAACAAAAGAAGGAAATCAGGCCCCGACAAGTACTTTCCCGCTGAGCCCCGGGGGCCGCCGGCAAGGGTGTTGCCGCGGATTCTGAGCCTGCCGAGGAGCGACTGATTCCGGCAGGCCGTCAAGCCCTGGCCGTAGAGAGCCGCTCCCATGGCAGAAGAAATGCCTTTGGTCCTTGCCGTTGAGCCCCAGGCTCCGGCATGGGCACAACATACCGTCCGATTTCTCCAAACAGGGGAGCTTCCTGAGGAGGAGGAAGAAGCGGAGAAAGTAGCCCGTCAGTCTGCTATGTATCTGTTCGTCGATGACGTCCTGTACAGGAAGAGACCGAACGGTGTGAAACTGAAGTGCATTTCCTTGGAGGAAGGACTGGAGCTGTTGGCGGAGATACACGGAGGCGTATGTGGCTCCCACATAGGGTCAAGGGCCCTTGCCAGCAAGGCATTCCGGCAGGGTTTCTTCCGGCCCACTGCCCTCCAGGATGCAACGACACTAGTAACCAAGCGTGGAGCGTGTCAGCTCTATTCGAAGAAGCTTCATCAACTAGCTCAAGCCCTTCAAACAATTCCTCTTTCTTGGCCATTCTCGGTCTGAGGGCTAGACATCCAGGGCCCTTTCCCCCACGATGTCGGGGGCTTGAGTACTTGTATGTTGCAATCGACAAGTTCACAAAGTGGCCGGAGGTGGAAGCAGTGAGGAAGGTGACAGCATAGTCAGCCATCAAGTTCTTCAAGGGGCTAGTGTGCCATTTTGGTGTGCCAAACAGAGTCATCACCGACAACGGCATGCAGTTCACAAGCCACACGTTCATGCAATACATCCAAGACCTCGGTGGCAGGGTCTATTTCGCTTCCATGGCACACCCACGGAGCAACGGCCAGGCTGAGAGGGCAAATGCTGAAGTGTTGCGAGGCCTGAGGACAAAGACTTTTGATAGGCTGCACAAGAGCAGAAGGCGCTGGATTGATGAGTTGCCGGCGGTTCTTTGGTCGATCAGAACGACGCCAAATCGAGCCACCGGCCAGACACCCTTTGCCCTGGTATCACGGGCGAAGCAGTTCTCCCCACGGAACTCTTATACGGGTCACCTCAGGTGCTCGCTTACGACGAGCTTGAGCAAGAGCAATTGCGGCAAGATGACGCAACGCTCCTTGAGGAAGATCGTCTTCGGGCAGCTGTGAGAGCAGCATGCTACAAGCAAGCCTTGCGCCGCTACCATAGCCGCAAGGTTCATGCCCGAAGCTTTGAGGAAGGCGACCTTGCTCTTCGGCACGTTCAGTCGGCCAAGAATTCCAACAAGTTGACGCCGAAGTGGGAAGGCCCTTATTGGGTAATACGAGTCACCAGGCCTGGTGCAGTCCGCCTGGAGACCAAAATGCTATTCCATTGAGCAACTCCTGGAACATTGAACATCTTCGCAAGTTTTACCCATAAGGCGCGGTTGCCGGGCCCCCGGCAAACCAACTTTTGTACAAGCCTTGCCGGCAAGGCATGTAACCCTCTGTACAAAGCTAGGCGCAGACCTTGAGCATTAACAATGAAGTGCTGGCGCCCTAAGTTTTAGCATGCATGCTAGGTTAAGTCTCTCCCTCGGTTAGGGTTGACAGTGCTTAGCAGCGACTAACCCCTAGCCTAGAGGTCGAGTATGCGTCTTTCTATCCTCTTTGGTTCGCAGGGCACGTGGACACTTCTGCTAAGCCGCTTGGGAGAAAGATAGCGAACCAGCGCTCTGGCCCCGGCAAGCCAAGACTGTCGGGGGCTGAAGACACAAGGATCCAACCACGACAAGCCAAAGCTGCCGGGGGCTGCGGATTCCGATAAGTCCTTCATCCCCTATTGTGCATTTCCGTATGGAACTGGGACAGATGAAACCTCATTTTGCTCTGAGGCCACCGTGCTCCCCCTTCTTCTTGTACCCAAGTCCCTGGGTCAGAACCGGGTCGTAGACACGGTGGCGAGGAAACAAACGAAGGGCCTAACTCTACTTCGCCCCTGCCTCCGTCGAAAGCGTGAGAATGGTCAACTGAAGTCAGGGACGGCATGGCCTGTTGCCAGGCGACAATGTTTATCTTAAAAATAACAAGGATTCATTCCTTGGCATGGGCCTCGCTCACGCACAAAAAACCCGACAAGCACCCTTTTTCATTAAAAACATCCCATATATGTACAGTTCATACGGATATAAAAACATGAGCAAGGGGATTACAAGTCTTAAGATTAACAAGCGCCCGTAGGCTTACAAACTAAAAAGAGATAAGGTGCCCGCAATCCCTTTCTTGTCCCTCTCCTCAGAAGGTGGAACAAGACAGCATGAGGGCAAATAGAGTTCCTAGGCGAGGTGCGAGGAGCAGAAGGCGCCAAGAGAGCATCCCGGTGCCGGGAGAGAAGCTGGAAGATGAGGCAGCGGGCCGACAATACGCGATGAAGGCGTCGGTGCCCGCGTACTCCGACTTGACGGCTGCCACCCGCCTTCTTCGCCTTTTCCGGCCCTACTATGCTAGCCGCCCAAGGAGACGACGAGGAGCGCCCCGATGGAGAGCTTGACGAGTGAAAGTGTGTTATATCGACTAGAGGGGGGGTGAATAGGCGATATTTATGAATTCTTCACTGAGGAATTTGCTAGTGAGGAAATTCCTTAGCGAAGAACTACTTGCAGCGGAATAAGTACTCAGAAGAAAACATAACAGAAGACAAGCATAGTCGTCATGATGAAATGAAGAAAAGCATAGAGTACATAAAGCGCAATCACAGGATAACACAGGATGAAGACAAACAGACTGAAGAAATTGAACAGAGGAAATTGAGAAAGTCTTCAGTCAAAGTCTTCAAACACAGATATGACAAGCACACAACACCGTAATGAGGAAATGAAAGAGTTGAGGAAATAGAACCAGTTGGCTTGGTGAAGACAATGATTTGGTAGACGAGTTCCAACTGCTGTCTCAGTTGTAGATCTGGTTGGAGCGGCTAGGTATTTAAACCTGAGGACACACAGTCCCAGACACACAGTCCTCACCGTATTCTTCTTGAACTAAGGTCACACAGACCTCGTCCAATCACTCGTGGTAAGTCTTCAGGTGACTTCCGAACCTTCACAAACTCGGTCACTCGGCGATCCACAATTCCTCTTGGATGCTCTAGACCATGACGCCTAACTGTCTGGAAGAGCACAGTCTTCAAAGGTAACAAGCGTCGGATCCACGCAGGATCAATCTCTTCGATGATGCTCAATCACTTTGGGTTTTAGGTGTTTGGGTTTGAGTTTTCCTCACCGATGATTTTCGCTCAAAGTCCTCGGAGGATGGGATGCTCTCAAATGACAAGTGTCAGTTTCTCTCAGAGCAGCCAACCAGCTAGTGGTTGTAGGGGGCGGCTATTTATAGCCTAGGGAGCAGCCCGACATGATAAGACAAAAATGCCCTTCAATGATATGACCGTTAGGTGGATAAGATATTTTGGGACAGCTATAGCACAGCAACGGTCGGAAATTTGAGGTTCAAATTCCTCAGGGCTATCATGTTCCTCATTGTGTAGGCAATCCGCACTGGCGAATTCCTAACTCCTTAGTCAGAACAAATTCCTCAGAGACCAGAAGAACTTCGTCTCTGTCACTGAGGAAATTGGCTGAACTGTATGAGATTTCCAATGGCTTCACTCGAAGGGATTGGTAGGTGTAGGATTTTGAGTTGAGCATCACATGGAAATTTTTCCTTAGTATTTCCTCGACCCCCTTTAACAGTATGGTGTTTCCTAAGAAAGAGAAAATGAAACTACGAAAACAATAGTCTTCACGCTTCATGTTCCTCGAATGAATACCAAGTCTTCAAGGTTACACCAATTTCTTCACTTTCAAAGTCTTCAGAATACCAAAGTCTTCAGTCGAAGAACTTCATTTTTAGGTGTCGACTTTCTCTGTAAATATCAAACTCCTCATAGACTTATAGACCTGTGTACACTCATAAACACATTAGTCCCTTAACCTATAAGTCTTCAATACACCAAAATCACTAAGGGGGACAAGATGCACTTACAATCTCCCCCTTTTTGGTGATTGATGACAATGTAGGTTAAGTTTTCAACGGGGATAAACATATGAAGTGTAAATACGACATCGAGGAATTTTATTGCAAGATATAGAAGAACTCCCCCTGAAGGTGTGCATAGTGAGGAATTTTCTTTTGAAGCAATGCACACTTGAAGAGTTGAATCATGGAGATTTCCCCCTATATCTTGTAATTCATACACGCATTTGACATATAATATGAAGAATTTGAAATGCATGATGGAATATGGTGACTGATGAATTTCAGCATGTGTGCAATAATATTAACGAGGAATAAGCATGCAAAATAACGCATCAAAAGTATCAGAGCACCATCGGGTGTAAGTTTACAACTCGATCCAATAAAGTTTCAAAAGAACGAGAGTTGGAACTTAGCAAAAAAACACCCATATAATAGACCCGCTTGAAGACTAACTCAAATTTCTCCCCCTTTGTCATTGAATGACCAAAAGGATCGAAAATGAGGACTAACGCCCCTGAAGAATATCAAGTCGATGAAGGAGCGCCAGCTTTGTCGGGGTCGTTTGTCGTAGTAGGGCCTGCCGCAGTGTCGTCCAAGTCTTCATCTTCATCAGTGTCGTCCTTGCCTTTGTCATCAGCTAAGGAAAATGTCCATTTGAGGACTTCAATTGGAGGCAAGTAGCTGCAGTGGTTCAGAGTATCAGCTTTGTAGTTGAGTGCAGACCTTGTTCTGATGAATCTCATAATCCACGGTGCATAAGGCTTAAGCTCAAAAAGTGACATAGCGACATTGGCCAGAGTCCTCATGAAGAAATCATAGAAGTTGATGGGAACGCCATGAATGATATTGAAGAGCAGATTCTTCATGATGCCAATGACTTCTTCTTCATTTGAGTCGTGGCCCTTGATCGTACTCAATGTCTTTGTCAAAATGCGATAGACAGTCCGAGGAACATACAATAATTCCTTGACAAGGAATTCTGTTCGTGGGGCCTGCCCTGGCTTCAAAGGCTTCATCAACACTTGCATGTAATGATTTGTAAGCTCAGGTTCACTATAGACGCATCGAGCAACTTCAAGGGGGGGGGACTGAGTGGTAAGGCACGAAGCAATTCAGTAATTGGTGCCTTGTAGTGAGTATTTTCAGACATCCAGTCCAGCAGCCATGAGTTCACATCTTTAGAATCTCCTATGATGTGCAGCGTCGCATAAAATTGAAGAATGAGTTCTTCATTCCAATCACATATGTCAGTGCAGAAATTTAATGTTCCAAATAAGTGAAGTACACTGAGGACTGGCTTGAAGCATGGCAGAGATTCCATGTCCACATGAGGAATGTGTGCATGATCGAAGACTTTGTCTTTGTTGAACAGCACTGAGGAGTAGAAGTTGGCCTGACTGGCCATCCAGAAATGCCTCTTCCTTATGCGAGCAGAGTCATAGGGGTTGTAGTCAGTGAAGAATACATGCTCGCTGAAGAAATCTTCAGCCTTGAACTTCTGCTTGCGTGAGAATGGATCCTTTGGCTTGGGCACAGGAGTGTCAGTGAGTTGCATCACAACCTCAGGAATCGCAATCTCAGGATCTTCAGGCTGAGGAATTTCTGGTTCCTCTTCAGTGGCAGTCTGCGTGTTCAGGTGATCAGCAGCAGCAGTTTCTTCAGCACTAGCGGCTGGAATTTCTTCACGTACAGACGAGGTGGGGTGAGTTTCTTCAGAGCCCATTTGAACGGTTGGTGCAGGGGACTGAGGTATTTGTTGTAGCGGTGTGAAGAGTGGAGAATTGGGGTGCTGACTTTCCCAAAAGTCATCATTCATCACTGGCGTAGTACTCCCAATATCCATGTCTTCATCTTCCATTTCTTCAATGTCAGCCTCTTCAGCTGTGAACTGAGGCATTGGCGAGGAAACAACTGGTGTTGAAGGGATCTCATCCACTTGAATTTCTTCATCAATCTGCTCTGACAAAGCAGCAGAATGATTTTCTTCATCAGATCCGCTGGGGATCACATATTCTTCATCAAAAGGTACAATTTCCTTTGATGGCATGGTTGATATTGGAACAGCATCAATGGGATTTGCAAATGAACTTGTCATAGGCTTCATCTTCTTCGAAGCTGAAGAATCTGAAGCAGCTGATGCTTTCCTTTTCTTCACTGCTGCACGCTCTGCAACCTTGGTCTTCTTCACATCTGATGCCGATGGAAGGATTGGAGTTGGTGTAGGCGCAGGAGGAGCAGAGGAATCTGGTTGATTTTCTTCAGGCGCAACTGATGCAGTTGCCCTAACTTCTTCATTTTCTTCAGACGCACCACTAGTGGATGCCCTGGCAGTGTCTTCAGCGGCTGGAATGGAGTCATTAGCCCTGGAACTCACATTTTCTTCAGCAGCCTGAAAGTCATCAGCGGTGCTGGCATGTTCTTCAGTTGGCTGAGAAGAAGCTTCAGCCTGAGGAATTTCCTGTTGCGATGGAGCTGCAACACTGGAGGTGAACTTCTTAGTCAGTTTAACAAACCTGACTTTGGCTCCTTGCCAATAAGCATAGTAAGCATTGAAGTTATCGCTGGGGGATTTGATTTCAGATTGGATTTTTATAAGTTCATCAGTTGTCATAGAGACAACGTTGGTCTTCAAAAACTTCTCCTTCTTGTACTGTGCCTTCTTGATCTGCCTGGCCTTCTCATATTTCCATTTCTCTTCTTGGATGAAATGAGTCAGCATGTGATTTTGACCAGGAGTCAGCTTGAAAGCAGGCATAGGAGTGTTTGGGTCCTTGTGCCAGAGATCAATATAATCGAGGATCAACCTCGGATCCAAAAGCAGTGGCACATTTGTGCCTTTAGCTCTAGCGGCCCTGACTTGCCTGTCTCTGATGATCTCAGCAAGTTCTTCATCATCAGCTTCGTCTTCTTCAGACGACACTTGGAAGGCAATCTGCTTCTTCTGAGGACTAGGGCGAGGACCTCGTCCAGCAGTGGCCTTTGTCTTCAGCAGAGAAGGACCCGTTGAAGAATTGGGTGCAGCTGAGGAACTAGCTGAGACACCTGAGGCAATGGAGATGTCTGCCGTCCTTTGGCACGTGGCCAGATGCACAGGTGCTGAGGACTTTGTCGGAATAGTTGACGACTTTGGAGGAGCTGAGGATTTTGAAGGAGCAGGAGCAGCATGAGGAATTGGCCTTGAGGACTTTGAAGATTCTGGCCGTGAGGGCATAGCTGAGGAACTTGGCCTTGAGGGCACTGTTGGTGAAGCACTTGGCTTGCGCGCAGGCTTCTTTGCCATTGATTTCTTAGGCTTGACAGGGGCCTCAGCAGCAGCAGCAGCAGAGTCTTCATTGAATTTCCTCACTGCTTCTTTGGCTTGTCTAGCCAACTTGGCTTGGCGCTTGGCCCATTCTTCAGGAAAGTCCTCACCGCGCTTGATGCTGGTGGGGTCTGCTTCTTGGCCAGGTGCCAATGGTGGTCTTGGGCATGGAGGATTGAGTGCGAATTTCTTCATGTACTTTGGAGTTACATATCTGTACTCCCTCCACTCTCTTGACCATCTCCTTTCAATCCTCTAGATGCGCACATTGCGCTGATTTTTGTTTTCTTTACCAAACTTGGCCTCATTAGGTGTGCAATAGTCTTTGTAAATTTCATCAGGGATTTCAAAGGCAGTCATGACCTCAGGCTTCTTTCCTCCTTTCTGAGGCTTCATGTCGTCTGCCATATTCTTCAGTTGAGGAATTTGAACAATTGAATTCTCTGAAGAAGTATGCAACTTTTCTTCGAGGAACGCTACAAATGAGTTAAGTTGATGAGAACCTAGTGATTCAGCAGCGGACATGAGTACCTGTGAACAGAGTATAGTTGCGAGGAATTTGGAGAGGTCATATGCGTTCTCAGAAGGTTTTTCTTAAAGAACAAGTTTGAGGAATTTGACAAAATGAGTCTTGAAGAATTTCACTAAGCGTTCTTTGTCTTAGGTTCCAGAGTTGTATAGATCGAAGATCCACACAATTGAGGAATCTTGAAGAAAAAAAGATGCTTAGAGAAACGAATCAAGAATAGATGACTTGTGAGGTGTTTAGTGTGTGAGGATTTGAAAAATAAAACACCTTTGAAGATTTTGTAGAAAACATTCGAATCAAAAAGGGCAGTAAAAGTAACTTTTAATTACCCTGAAGAACACGACGAACTATGAGATGGAGAGGTGAAGTTCGTCAGTGCAGATCTTCCACGCCCTAACTCTGCGGAGGAAGACGGCTACGGCGGCGGCGGAGTGAAGATTTCAGCGGCCTTGAGTACGACGGGCGACGAGGTCGAGGCGCGAAGCTCTTCCTCACCGGCGACGATGGAGTAGCGGCGGCGCTAGGGTTTGAGAAGCTCGAGCGGGAGAGCGAGATCGAGCGGATTAAAGGAAGTGAAGAAGGGGAGAGGGGTTTTTTATAGCCATGGTGAAAAACTGTTCGCCCGAAGATTTTGGACGAACGTGCCCCTGACCCTTCTCATTCGCTTGACATGTGTCACCCACGTATTGAAAAGTGGAGAACGTGTTAGATCGTGGGTGAATAGATATATCTATCGTGGGATGCGGAACGGTTTGAGCGGCAAAGCCGAAAATTTGGATAAGATTAGTTTTAAAGTTTCGTTCGCAATTTCTTCTGCTGACAAGGACACAGTGAAAAATTTGAACGAGTTTCAAATAGAACGCACATGAAGAATTTGTGAATAGATTGGGTTGAGTATAGCAAAGAGGGGGAAGGGTCCGATCACATTCACTTAGCAGAAAAACCAACTTGAAGAATTAGCCATAAGTGAATGCTGTAGAGGACATAAACTCATATATATATATATATATATATATATATATATATATATATATATATATATATATAACCAATGAAGAAAAACGACGGAAACAGTGAAGATTTAGAAAAGTTCAAGAATTTGAACAACTGAGGAATTTCAAAAACTGAGGAACAACTCAAATTGAAGATTTTCAACTTTTTGGTGGTGGCGTGACCCACCGTGTATGAATGATGATTTCAGATACCGCGTACAATTGTTGTAGGGTTCTGAGAATCAAATTCTTCATTAATTTCTTCACACTTAGAGTGTTATTCTTCATTAATTGAAGAAAAACGTTTCTTCATGTGTTGCACATCTAAGTCATCAATTTTGCATAAGTGTTAGGATGAGTGTCCTTTTCAAAGAACATTGGAAGACTCTAAGATATTTAGCTCACACCGCAACTTGCTAAATCTCTTCTCATCCAAGGGCTTTGTGAAGATGTCGGCTAGCTGTTCTTCAGTCTTCACATGCTCAATAGAAATGTCGCCCTTCAACACATGATCACGAAGAAAATGATACGAATCTGAATGTGCTTTGTCTTCGAGTGTTGAACTGGGTTGTGAGCAATCTTGATGGCACTCTCATTGTCACAGTAGAGTGGCACATTCTTCACGTTGATGCCAAAAAAGAACCAATCATGGAGCGGTATACCTTATGATCGAAGTCAATACAATTTTCATCAGTGCACAGATGGCCATTTGTGGGCATAGGAATTTTGACTCCTTTGCAATCTTGCATGCCGAATTTCCTCAGTACATCCTTGAGGTATTTCTCCTGAGATATGAATATGCCATTTCGCTATTGATGAATTTGAAGACCTAAGAAGAATTTCAACTCTCCCATCATAGACATTTGATATTCTTCACTCACCATATAGGCAAATTCATCACTATAGCATTGGTCAGTACAGCCAAAGATAATATCATGAACATATATTTGGCACACAAAGAGTTCACCATCATAAGATTTAGTAAAGAGAGTAGGGTCGAGTGAACTGGGTGTGAAGCCATTCTTCATGAGGAATTCCTTCAAAGTATCATACCACGCCCGAGGGGCCTGCTTGAGGCCATAGAGGGCCTTATTGAGTCTGAAGACTTTGTCAGGACTCTTTGGATCTTCAAAACCTGGGGGTTGAGCAATATATACTTCTTCCTCAAGCTTACCATTGAGGAATGCACTTTTCACATCCATTTGATATAGAGTGATACCATGATGGATAGCATAAGCAAGTAATATGCGAATAGCCTCAAGTCTAGCAACAGGTGCAAATGTGTCATCGAAATCAATTCCTTCAACCTGTGTGTAGCCTTGAGCTTCAAGCCGTGCCTTATTCCTCACCACAAGGCCATTTTCATCTTGCTTGTTGTGGTAGATCCACTTTGTGCCAATGATATTGTGCTTGCGAGGATCTGGACGTTTGACCAGTTCCCAGATGTTGTTGAGCTCGAATTGATGTAATTCTTCTTGCATGGCCTGGATCCACTCAGTGCTCCGTAAATGCTTCATCTACCTTAGTGGGCTCTATGATAGAGACAAAAGCATAGTGCCCACAAAAGTTAGATAAATGTGAAGCTTTTGAGCGTGTGAGAGGACCTGGTGCTCTAATGTCATCGATGATCTTCTCCACTTGCACTTCTTTTGCAACGCGAGGATGAGCTGGTTGTCACTGAGGAATTTGATCAGCATTTTCTTCAACCTGATTTTCTTCAGCATTTTCTTCAGGTACATCACCTCGACGTTCTTCACGATCTGGAATGAATACTTCAGCAGATTCTTCAGTAGGAATGACATCCTCATTAGCGTTGAACTTGATAGAATCCTTAGGTGCTAGTTCATCTATCACAGAAGGTAGGTGCTCTCTTTGCGAGCCATTAGTTTCATCGAACCGCACATCTACAGTTTCAACAACCTTGTGAAGAACTTTGTTGAAGACTCTGTAGGTGTGCGAGTCCTTTCCGTAACCAAGCATAAAACCTTCATGTGCTTTCGGTGCAAATTTAGAGTTGTGAGGAGGATCTCTAATCCAGCATTTAGCACTGAAGACTTTGAAATAACTCACATTGGGTTTCTTGTCAGTGAGGAGTTCATAGGCAGTCTTCTTGAAGAATTTGTGAAGATATACTCTGTTGATGATGTGGCATGCGGTGTCAATTGCATCAATCCAAAAACGACGAGGCGTTTTGTATTCATCAAGCATAGTGCAAGCCATCTCAGCAAGAGTCCTGTTCTTGCGCTCCACGACGCCATTCTGTTGAGGAGTATAAGGAGCAGATAACTCATGAGTAATACCAAGTTCATCAAGATAGTCATCGAGACCCGAATTCTTGAACTCAGTGCCATTGTCACTTCTGATGTGCTTGATCTTCACAGCAAAGTTGGTTGAAGCCCTCGAGGAAAATTGTTTGAAGACTTCCTGCACTTCATGTTTGTAAGTAACAAGGTGTACCCATGTGTAACGAGAGTAATCATCAATAATAACAAAGCCATATTGAGATGCTTCATTTGAAACAGCAGAATAATGATTAGGATCGAAGAGATCCATGTGAAGCAATTCAAATGGTCGAGTAGTGGTCATTATAGTCTTTGCTGGATGCTTGGCCTTGGTCATCTTTCCAGCTTCACAGGCTCCGCATAAGTGATCCTTGAGGAATTTGACATTCTCAATGCCAATGACATGCTTCTTCTTTGCATGCGTGTGCAAATTCCTCATGCCTGCATGACTAAGTCGTCGATGCCATAGTGATGCGGAGCATCCTTCGGCCATCCCCATGGACCATCCATCAACTATCCAAGCTCCAAGTGGACCCATGACAAGAGCAAGAGCTCGTGCTATTCAATCCGAGGTGACATAAGTCCTATTCGATTTCCCTTTTCCTTCCAGTGAGACATGGCTACTACCTAAGTCCGAGACAATATGCGTGATCAGGTAAAACGTTCAAGCCAAGGAACCCGGAGCTGAAGAAGAAACGACAGGCGTCAACTCTCTGGACATCCCGGAACTTCCGTCCACAGCCCGGAACTTCCGGCCGGCCCGGAGCTTCCGGCCCCCGACGACATCGACCAGCCCGGGCATGCCAACATTCTGGTTAGCCCGGAACCAGCCTGGAACCCGGCCCGGACATTCCGGACCCCGGAACTTCTGGCCCGCCTGGACCTTCCAGCCCCAGGAAGCCAGTCCAGCTCCGCCCGCGCCAACTCTCGGCTTAGGCCGGACCCTGCCCGGACCTTCCGGCCTAGCCCGGAACTTCTCCGCCTGCCATGAAAGCAGCCACTGGCCGAGGCCCGTGTACCCCTTCGCCCCGTAAACTATAAATACTCTCCTATCTCCTCCTAGTTAGGGTTAGCATTGGTTTAGCTCATCTTTGGTGTGAGAGCCCTTGCTCATCCACTTGGTACTTCTCCTCGGAGCCCACGACCTCTTCGGAGAAGATCCCCAAGCGGATTCAAGACCCCCTCTAGGGTAGACCCCATCAAGACCTCCTCACGGAGAAGATCGATTACTTGTGTATCTTTCCTTTGTTGATTTTGAATCTTGTGCTACCTTATGTGTTCGGTGATCTAGCCCTTGTGTAATCGAAACATGTCGGTTTAGTGTTCCTCTTTTGTGTTCTTCCGCCCGTTCGTCGTGTTTCCTCCCGTAGGATCCCCTCCAAACGTGAAAGATCTCCGATTAGGGTTCCACCCTACATCATCTTGGTATCATGAGCCACGTTGATCACGTTTTTGGAGCCCCTACCCCGTGTTTTCTAGCTTGATTTTGTTGTTTTCGCCCTAAATCCGGTTTCCCCACCAAAAAATTGCCCCAATTTTTTGTGATTTGTTGGTGTGATGAAGTTTTGTTGGATTTGATCCGTGGATTTGCTTTGCTTGAGTTGATCTAGCATCCCTACCCTTCTTCCCTTCTAATTCCTTCTTTTCCCCTCGAATTTGGGTCTTACCCCAATTTTCCACCCAAACCCTCGATCCCAAGTCCCCTGTTTTGGCAGAATCCGACCACGGAACTTCCGCCCAGCCCGAACTTCGGACTGGACCTTCCGTCTTGCCCGGAACTTCCGGCCTAGACAGAAAGGTCACGCATCTTCGGTGACCCCCGCTTCTTCGGCAAATTCGACCTCGGTGCAGCGGCATCTTCGCCAACGTACTGAAGACCCTGCATCACATCATCATCCACATTTGCATCCGTTTGGAACCTCTACCGTAAGCAAGGACGGTAATCTCGACGACATATTTGTCCAAACCTTGCCATTGCATTGATAAACATCATAGCCGTCTTTTGCGTTGCTTACCCATCGAGACTAGCCATTGAGTATTGCAGGCAACATGACTTGTGCACATTAGTGATCATACTCCATAGCATACATACCATACCACCGTGGTGCATATCTTGGGATCCATTTGTGTGTCATAAAGTTGTCATAGCATACACAAGTGCTATCTTGGTTCGTGAAGTTTTGCATGAGAAAAGAGCTCAAAAGTGAAAGAGCCACCCAAGCTATTAAGCAAAGAGGAAAGATAAGTAAAGAGCTTATGAACAAGAACCATAGCATCATACTACATTAAGATTGTCATATTGGATCATCTTGGATCATAGCACCGAAATACCATACATATAGCATACTTGGGATAGAGATCGTTGCATTTTTTCCTAGTAGGTTGTGCAGAAGTTCCGTATCTGCCTATTATGCAATCGTGCTAGCATCTCTCTAGTATTGTGCAACAAGAGCATTTTCGTGGATTCCACATTTTGGCTCACTTTTGGCTTGCACAATCCCACTTATCTATTTGTGTGTGTGTTTCCGTGTACCCCACTTGCTTGGTCAACTTGTCGCATTTCCAAATTAGTGAATCTTTTCCAACATTATTGAATCTCACTTACAATTGCATCAAATTTTGTGCCACCATCCTCACCAAGCTCCACCATAAGCTTTTATCTGTGTAGGTGTGAGAACCGACAAGGATTGGTACCAATAGTGCTATTTCATTATCCGCATTTGAGTGAACTTGATTCATCATCAACATCGGTTAAAGGTACATTGGTATAAGTTCTTCTCCTTCTACCACTCACATATTTTGCTTGGAATGATGGATAGGCCAAGTACCTCTACCAACCCACTCTTCATCGAGCAAGACGACGACATGTCATCATACGTCACCAAGAGCCACCTCTTTGGTGCACAATGAGCGTTACATCAAGAGCAACAAGCAATGAGCGACCGCATCGACAACCTCGCCACTGACTTGCGACTCTCCGAGCAACGTATAAGAGACTACTTCGACAACAAGTTCGACGCTCACAAGCAAGAGAATGATGCAAGAATGGACGAGATCCGCGCCTTGATGAGGAACCAACATCATTCCACTTCGTCATCATCAAGACGGAGCCGCTCGAGTCGACACTCCGACGACACCTTCTACGACTCAAGTACACCGTCATCGAACACTCTTCGACGAGCCGCGCGTCAAGACCGTCATGCATCTCGCAACCCGCTACATGACAAGCATTCACAAGAGCAAGTTGATGAGCAAGTCCCTCGTCCTCAATCAAACCAAGCCGCTTTTGCCCAAGCTCAAGAACGACAACGACTAAGGCGCCAAGAGGAAGAACGAGCGCGTCTACATCAAGAGGAACAAGACGCCGAGGCTCAACGTCTTCAACAACAACAACGAGAAGCGCAAGCTCTTGAGGTGCAACATGCCCTTCAAGATTCAAGTCGAGCCATCACCAACCGCAATCGCGAACGGCGCAATCAAGAGGAAGCCCTTCGAGAAGAAATCCAAGAGAGGAACTACCAACCACGTGTGCAACGTCAAGTTCCTCAAGCTCCTCAACAAGCTCGTCAAGCTCCACCTCAACCTCAAGTTCAACAAGAGCAAGTTGATCATGGACTTCCTCCACACCAAGAGCAACAAGAAGATGATTGTCATCCACGCCAAGGGCGCCATCATCCTCGACCACAACAAAATGAAGAGCACTGATATGGAAAGCTCAAATTCACCATGCCCAAGTTCAATGGAAGCAATGACCCGAAGAGTACCTCTCATGGGCATTGAAGGTCGACAAAATCTTTCGTTTGCACAACTATGAGGAAGAGAAGAAGATCGCTATGGCCTCACTTGAGTTCCAAGACTATGTGCTCATATGGTGGGAACAAATCATTGAGCGACGACAAGCAAGAGGTGAACCTCCAATCACCACTTGGGCTCAAATGAAGGATGTCATGAGAGCACGTTTTGTGCCAACCTACTACAACCACGACCTCTTCAAGATACTACAACTTCTCAAGCAAGGAACAAAGAGTGTTGAAGAATACTATAAGGAAATGGAAATAGCCATGATTCGAGCCAATGTGAAGGAAGATGATGAGCAAACAATGGCACGTTTCTTGAATGGACTCTGTCACCCCATCAAGAAGATCGCCGGCTTCCAACCCTACTCCTCTCTCATTGAGCTTGTGCATCAAGCTACAAAGGCGGAACGTCAAGTGCAAGATGACTTCAAGTACGCCAAGTACTCGTCCAAGACGTACGGCTTCTCCAACAACCAATCTTCAACAACTCCTCCAACATCTACATCAACCAAACCTTCTACAAGCAACGACGACAAGTCAAGTTACAAGAAAACTTCGGCAAGTTCAAGTCGTCTTCCTCCTACTACAAGCAACTTCAAGCCGCGTGCTTCATCATCTTCTCCAAACAAAGAGACCGTCAAGACAAGCTCCTTCAAGTGTTTCACTTGCGGCGGCCGAGGCCACAAGTCCTATGAATGCACCAACAAGCGCACCATGATCCTCAACGACGATGGCACCTATGACTCCATGAGTGAAGAGGAGATGGAAGCTCTTAAGCAAGTGGCCATGCACCGGCGAGTGAACGAAGATGAAGATGATCAAGTCTTTTGTGATGAGGATTCGAGCCCTGCTCTCGTGGTCTCCAAGGTCTTGACTCTTAAACATCAACAAGAAGACGACCAAAGATTCCACATCTTCCACACAAAGGCCGGCATCAATGGGAGATCCATCAAGGTCATCATCGACGGAGGTAGTTGCCACAACTTGGCAAGTGAAGAACTATGCTCCAAGCTTCAATTGGTCAAGAGGAAGCACCCGCACCCATACAAGGTTCAATGGCTAAGTGACTCCAGCACTATACGAGTCGAGCATACGGTCCAAGTCTCCTTCAAAATCGGTGCATATGAGGACACTTTGGAGTGTGATGTGGTCCCAATGACCGTTTGCCACCTCCTTCTTGGTCGACCATGGCAATTCGACCGTGGTGTCTTCCACAACGGGCGTACCAATCACTATAGCTTCAAGATGAAAGGGAAGGAATATGTGCTACGACCTATGTCTCCTAGTCAAGTGTTAGCCGACAAGCAAGCCACTCATCATGGAGAAAAGAGTGAGAAAGTGATCCACCAAAAAGTGAGTGAGAGCCACAAGCCAAACTTGAGCACCTCTTCGCCTAGAGAGAAAAACCTCATCCTATTTGCCACCAAAAGCGAGATGAGAGAAGTGTGTGAGAACCCATCTAGTGTGATGCACTTTGTCCTTGTGTGCAAGGATGGAGAGCCAACAACTAACACCTCTCATGAGCTACCTTTAGTGTTTAAATCTCTTTTGCAGGAATTCAAAGATGTTTTCCCCGATGAGCTACCTCTGGGTCTACCTCCTCTTCGAGGCATTGAGCATCGAATCGACCTCATCCCCGGAGCGCCTCTACCAAACAAAGCTCCATACCGAGTCAATCCCGAAGAAACCAAGGAGATTCAACGGCAAGTACAACAACTCATCGACAACGGTCATGTACGTGTAAGCTTAAGCCCTTGTGCCGTTCCGGTTATACTTGTGCCTAAACCCGATGGAAGTTTCCGCTTGTGTTCTGATTGTAGACCTATAAATGCTATTACCGTTCGCTATAGGCATCCCATTCCTTGCTTAGATGATATGCTTGATGAACTTAGTGGAGCCAACTTTTTCTCAAATATTGATCTTAAAAGTGGCTATTATCAAATTCGCATACAAGAGGGTGATGAATGGAAAACTGCTTTCAAAACCAAATTTGGCTTGTATGAGTGGTTAGTGATGCCTATGGGTCTATCGGAGGCTCCCGGTACTTTAGTGCGTCTTATGCATCATGTGCTTGGCCCTTATATTGGAGTCTTTGTTGTGGTTTACTTTGACGATATTCTTGTGTTTAGCAAAACCATGAAAGAACATCTTGATCATGTTAGGGCTGTTTTGCAAACCCTTCGCAAGGAAAGTCTTTATGCAAACATGAAAAAATGCACTTTTGGCATTGACAAAGTGGTTTTCTTGGGTTTTGTTGTATCCTCAAAGGGTGTCCATGTTGATGAATCTAAAATTGAAGCAATTAAAACTTGGCCCCAACCAACCAATTTGCAACAAGTGCGTAGCTTTCTTGGTCTTGCGGGTTTTTATCGTCGCTTTGTGAAAAACTTTAGCACAATTGCCGCTCCTTTGCATGCCATGAGTAAGAAGAATACTCCTTTTGTTTGGGGATCCTTGAAATCCACCGCTTTTGATGAGCTCAAGTCTTTGCTTACTCATGCTCCGATTCTTGCTTTGCCCAATTTTGACAAAACTTTTGAGGTTCATTGTGATGCAAGTGGTACCGGAATTGGCGGAGTTTTGATGCAAGAAAACGAGCCATTGCTTACTTTAGTGAAAAACTCACCGGTGCTCAACTTAACTATCCCATCTATGACAAGGAATTATATGCTCTAGTGCGTGTGCTACATGTTTGGGAACATTACCTTAGACCTCATGAGTTTGTCATCCATACCGATCACGTAAACGCTTAAGTACTTAAAAGGCCAAACTAAGTTGAACAAGCGTCATGCCAAATGGAGTGAATTTATTGAATCTTTTCCTTATGTCATCAAGTACATTAAGGGTAAGGAAAATGTAGTTGCCGATGCACTTTCACGCATATGCACGCTTGTCACTAAACTTGATTTGAATGTTATAGGCTTTGAGCACATAAAAGACTTGTATGCTAACGACCCATCTTTTGCTATTACTTATGCTAAGTGTTCGACGCATACTTCTTGGGAAAAATATTATATCAAGGATGGTTATCTTATGAGAGCTAACAAACTATGCATTCCCGGGTCTTCTCTTCGTTTGCTCCTTTTGCAAGAGGCTCATGGAGGCGGACTCATGGGACACTTTGGACGCGACAAGACATTCGCCACGCTCTCCAAGAACTACTTTTGGCCCAAGATGTACCGCGACGTCTCACGCTTCACCAACCGATGCTCTACATGTCGCAAAGCTAAGTCTAAAGCACAATCTCATGGTCTTTACATGCCTCTTCCTATTCCTTATCAACCTTGGGAAGACATTAGCATGGATTTTGTACTTGGTTTGCCTAGAACTCAAAATGGAAAGGATTCTGTGTTTGTTGTTGTGGATAGATTTTCTAAGATGGCACATTTCATTCCTTGCAACAAGATAGACGATGCTTCACATATTGCAAATCTCTTTTGTAGGGAAATATTGCGACTCCATGGAGTACCAAAGACAATCGTCTCCGATCGTGATGTCAAGTTCTTGAGTTACTTTTGGAAGAACCTATGCGCCAAGCTCGAAATCAAGCTCTTGTTCTCATCTGCATACCATCCTCAAACCGACGGCCAAACGGAGGTGACGAACCGCACACTCTCCACTCTACTTCGCGTCTTGATCAAGAAGAACATCAAGGAGTTCGAGGCATGTCTACCCATCGCCGAGTACGCCTACAATCGCGCAAGACACTCGACTACCGGCAAGTCCCCTTTCGAGGTCGTCTACGGCTTCAACCCGTAGTCACCATTGGACATTCTACCACTTCCTCTACAAGAGCGCACCAACATGGATGCGACTGCACGGGCAAGCTACATCAAAAGGATGCATGAAGATACAAGACACACAATCGAGCACCAAGTACAACGACTAGCGACCAAGCTCAACGTCAACAAGCAACCCATGGTCTTCAACATCGGTGATCTAGTGTGGCTACACCTTCGCAAGGACCGCTTCCCCCACGAGCGCAAGTCCAAGCTTCTCCCTGGAGCCGATGGACCCTTCAAGGTGCTAGCACGCTACAACGACAACGGCTACAAGATCGACCTACCTCGAGACAAATACAATGTGAGCGACATCTTCAACATCAAGGACCTCGCGCCGTACCATGGTGATGAAGAATCTGATCCGAGGTCGGATCTTCCACAAGGGGGGGGGGAGATGATGCGGAGCATCCTTCGGCCATCCCCATGGACCTTCCATCAACTATCCAAGCTCCAAGTGGACCATGACAAGAGCAAGAGCTCGTGCTATTCAATCCGAGGTGACATCACTCCTATTCGATTTCCCTTTTCCTTCCAGTGAGACATGGCTACTACCTAAGTCCGAGACAATATGCGTGATCAGGTACAACGTTCAAGCCAAGGAACCCGGAGCTGAAGAAGAAATGACAGGCGTCAACTCTCTGGACAGCCCGGAACTTCCGGCCACAGCCCGGAACTTCTGGCTGGCCCGGAGCTTCCGGCCCCCGACGACATCGACCAGCCCGGGCATGCCAACATTCTGGTTAGCCCGGAACCAGCCCGGAACCCGGCCCGGACCTTCCGGCCCCGGAACTTCCGGCCCACCCGGACCTTCCGGCCCCAGGAAGCCAGTCCAGCTCCGCCGGCGCCAACACTCGGCTTAGGCCGGACCCTATCCGGACCTTCCGGCGCCCGGAACTTCCTGCCCTGCCTGCGAGCAGCCACCTGGGCCGAGGCCCGTGTACCCTTTCGTCCCGTAAACTATAAATTTTCTCCCATCTCCTCCTAGTTAGGGTTAGCATTGGTTTAGCTCATCTTTGGTGTGAGAGCCCTTGCTCATCCACTTGGTACTTATCCTCGGAGCCCACGACCTCTTCGGAGAAGATCCCCAAGCGGATTCAAGACCCCCTCTAGGGTGGACCCCATCAAGACCTGCTCACAGAGAAGATCGGTTACTCGTGTATCTTTCCTTTGTTGATTTTGAATCTAGCCCTTGCGTAATCGAAACTTTTCGGTTTAGTGTTCCTCTTTTGTGTTTTCCCTTGTGTTCTTCCGCCCGTTCGTCGTGTTTCCCCCCGTAGGATCCCCTCCAAACGTGAAAGATATCCGATTAGGGTTCCACCCTACATCACATAGCCAGCCTTCTGAAGCTTTTGCAAGTAGGCACACGGCTGGTTGCGGTCCTGTAGAGAAATCAACAATATACAAGTCTCCTCTCCTAAAGCCTTCGAAGACTTTGGAATTGTCTGCTTCCATAACGACAACACAATGATACTTGCTAAAGACAACAACCATATCAAGATCACAAAGCATTGAGACAGACATAAGGTTGTATACTAAGGACTCAACAAGCATGACTTTGTCCATGTGTCGATCCTTTGTGATAGCAACCTTACCTAGACCCAATACCTGACTTTTGCCTTTGTCAAAGAAAGATGATATGCTTCAGATGTGATGGTGATAAGGAGCATCCATCAATAGATTCTTGTCACCAAATATGTGATTTGTACATCCACTATCGAGGACCGACTCAGTGGCTTTGGGTTGATCATCCTGCAGATGAATTAGTGCAGCTTACAAACTGCATATACTTCATCAGTGAAGAATATGACATCACAATTCATCAGATCAATTTCATCAAGCAGTAAGACAAATAAAAGCAAGATGAGGACGTGAGAAATGAAAGTTCATTTCTTCATGATTAGCCTCGTCCTTTCAGGCATTATTAGGTCTCCAGCAAATTCTTCAGACGTTTGAGCACGTTTTGAGACCTGTCCCTGCATAAGAGATTAGTTCTTTTTCTTCACCACCCACATCTGAAGGGGTGGCAAAGAGTTCATCACTCTGCGAGCTCCATATGAGAAAGGTGGCATAGACGCCAATCCATTTCGTTTCACATAAGAGGAGTTAGGGTAAGCATATGAATAAGCAGAGAAATTCTTCGGACTTATGAACATAATGATTAGAAGAATAGTGCTCATATTCATAGCCCTTAGCTCTTCCCTCATGAAAAATAGTTGTTAGCACGATGATATTCATGTGAGGACTTTGATCCTTTTGAGGAATTTGATCCACGTGTGGAATTTGGTCCATATGAGGAATTTGGTCCATATGAGGACTTGGATCCATATGAAGAATTTGGTCCATATGAGGACTTGGATCCATATGAAGAATTTGGTCCATATGAAGAATTTGATCTGGGGTTCCTATTCTTCACAGGTGGTGTCATGAGGACATTCACTTGAAGACTTTCAAGGCACCTTTTGGGAACCCAGATTTTCTTCATAGGGGAACAGTTCCTGCAGTTAGTGCCAACATATCTAGCAAATACTTCACCATTCTGATTTTTGAACAGTTTATAGTTGGAGTCAAATGACTCATCAGAAGAATGAGAAGATTCACATGTAAAACCAGATAAATTAGATGGATCAACTGGAGGTCCCTTTGCAGGAACCCATGAGGTTTTGGGGTACTCCTCAGGCTTCCAATATGTACCATCAGCATTGAGTTTCCTCTCAAAGGAAATACCCTCTTTCCTAGGGTTCCTGTTGAGGATCTGCTTTTTAAGCACATCACAAAGAGTCTGATGCCCTTTGAGGATTTTGTACATGCCTGTCATGTACAATTCCTTCAAATTTCGCATCGTCAAGAATACTAGCAATGTCCTCGGATGAGGAATTAGTGATAGCGAGGCAGGTGAAGAATTTGTAACATTAGAAGCATTTGAACATTTAGGTGAAGAATTAGCGATTCACGTTCAATGCATTTAAAACATGGAGAAACAAATTCTTCCCGAAAGCAGCTGATTTGTTGAGCAAGTAATGAATGGCGCTCCTTCTAAAGATCTTCATAACTCACTCTTAGCTTTTCAAGATCTTGCTTTCTTTGAAGAAATTCATAAGAAAGTTTCTCATGATCGATAAGAGAGTGTTATGTTGATCTTGAAGGAGTCATACTTAGTATGAAGTCTCTGAAGACTTTCACCAAAGCTTTTGATCGATCCATTTCTTCACCCAACATATCATCGCTCTTACTAAGCAAGTTTTGAACCTTTTCCAAAGCTCTTTGTTGTTTAGCGGCAAGGGAAGCAAGTTTGACATAACTGGGTCCAAATTCATCACCAGATTCATCATCACTGGATTCAGACAGATAGCATTCAGTTACCTTTTCACCATCTGCAATAAGTCATTGACTTGAGAGATTCCTTGAAGTCCTCAAATCAAGGATCATGACATGTTTGATGACCTTCATAGACATCAGAGAGATGGTCCCAGATAAGCTTCACGTGATCGAGATGCATGATGTTCCTGAACTGATTTTGAGATAGGCAGGAGCGGATGACGCCCTTCGCCGTGAGGTTGAGAAGAGTGTACTTGCGAATGTCATCAGCTTCCGCCATCTTGCACAGATAGGTCAGACCAATCTCAGTGATGGTCCACAGCTCGCTGTTCATCGCCATGAGGCGCTTCTTCATCATGGCCTTCCACTTGGGATACTCGTGAACGTCAAAGATAGGGCATGTCACTTTCTTCATACCTGCGGTCGACATAACTAAAACTCCAGGCGGTTAAACCAAAATCACACAGAACAAGGGAGTACCTTGCTATGGTACCAATTGAAAGTGCGTTATATCGACTAGACGGGTGGTGAAGAGTAAATTTTTATGAATTCTTCACTGAGGAATTTGCTAGTGAGGAAATTCCTTAGCGAAGAACTACTTGCAGCAGAATAAGTACTCAGAAGTAAACATAACAGAAGACAAGCATAGTCATCATGATGAAATGAAGACAAGCATAGAGTACAAAAAGCGTAATCACAGGATAACACAGGATGAAGACAAACAGACTGAAGAAATTGAACTGAGGAAATTGAGGAAGTCTTCAGTCAAAGTCTTCAAACACAGATATGACAAGCACACAACACAGTAATGAGGAAATGAAAGAGTTGAGGAAATAGAACCAGTTGGCTTGGTGAAGACAATGATTTGGTAGACCAGTTCCAACTGTTGTCTTAGTTGTACATCTGGTTGGAGCGGCTAGGTATTTAAACCTGAGGACACACAGTCCCGGACACACAGTCCTCACCGTATTCTCCTTGAACTAAGGTCACACAGACCTCGTCCAATCACTCATGGTAAGTCTTCAGGTGACTTCCGAACCTTCACAAACTCGGTCACTCGGCGATCCACACATCCTCTTGGATGCCCTAGACCATGACGCCTAACCGTCTGGAAGAAGCACAATCTTCAAAGGTAACAAGCGTCGGATCCATGCAGGATCAATCTCTTCAGTGATGCTCAATCACTTTGGGTTTGTAGGTGTGTGGGTTTGGGTTTTCCTCACTCGATGATTTTCGCTCAAAGTCCTCGGAGGATGGGATGCTCTCAAATGACAAGTGTTAGTTTCTCTCGTGAGCAGCCAACCAGCTAGTGGTTGTAGGGGGCAGCTATTTATAGCCTAGGGAGCAGCCCGACATGATAAGACATAAATGCCCTTCAATGATATGACCGTTAGGTGGATAAGATATTTTGGGACAGTTGTAGCACAAGAACGGTCGGGAATTTGAGGTTCAAATTCCTCAGGGCTATCATGTTCCTCACTGTGTAGGCAATCCGCACTAGCGAATTCCTAACTCCTCAGTCAGAACAAATTCCTCAGAGACCAGAAGAACTTCATCTCTCCTTTGAAGAAATTGACTGAACTATATGAGATTTCCAATGGCTTCACTCAAGGGATTGGTAGGTGTAGGATTTTGAGTTGAGCATCACATGGAAATTTTTCCTTAGTATTTCCTCGACCCCTTTAACAAGAGACGGTGTTTCCTATGACTCAAGAAAGAGAAAATGAAACTACAAAAACAAAAGTCTTCACGCTTCATGTTCCTCGAATGAATACCAAGTCTTCAAGGTTACACCAATTTCTTCACTTTCAAAGTCTTCAAAAAGTCTTCAGAATAGCAAAATCTTCAGTCGACGAACTTCATTTTTAGGGGTCGACTTTCTCTGTAAATATCAAACTACTCATAGACTTATAGACCTGTGTACACTCATAAACACATTAGTCCCTTAACCTATAAGTCTTCAATACACCAAAATCACTAAGGGCACTAGATGCACTTACAACGAGGAAGGCCCTTGGCAGGGCGTGTGGCCGAGGGAGGGGCGACACGGTCAGTCGGGGTCGGGGTCGGCATCCCGCCGCTCGACTCCCAAGTCATCGATGTCGCTGTCCTCCTCGTCACTCCCGCTCGAGGAGGAATCTTCATCGTTGGAGGAGCTCTCCACGCAGCACTTTAGGCGAGTTCCAAGATCTCCAAAGACCTTGACGGAGAGCAGGCCGCCCTCCATTAACTTGAAGTAGAGGACGAGCCCCGCCGTCAGGATGTGGACGCGAGCAAACGTCTTCCATCCGCGATGGAGGTACATGACGTGAGGAGCAGGGAATTCGACGTCGACCCGCGTGCCGCCGTTCCCGCAGCCCCTCATGTGCAACCTGAGGGTCTGGGGTGGATCGAGCTCCATCTCCCAAGCAAATGGGGTAGGGAGACGAAGACGACGACGGGTGGCCGGCGCAGCCTGATGAAGAACTCGCGGGGCTGGTCCCCGACGTGGCCCTCCATCGTGGGAGGCATCACTGGCGGAGGCACGGACATTGCACCGCCTCATCCCCCTCTTCCCTGAGCACCACGGCAACCTCGGCCTCGCCCCCTACCCCTTCCTCTCGTAGCTGGCTCCGCCGCCGCGGGCTCTTGGGAAGGAGGAACGCGCTGTCGAGCAGCGACCCTTGCCGCCACCGTCGAAGGGCCTGCACCCCCTCTCGCCATAGCGGGTGGAAGAAAGAAGCAGAGGTGGAGGAGGATGGATGCTGAGAGAATGTAGGATGACATCCCCCTCCCCCTCCTTATAAAGGGGCGGGGTCGAGGCTCGGCCGCCTCACTCAACCAATCCAGCCATCAGAGGCATAGGGAATCAGGACCGACCCGCTGCCCCAATCAGCGACAGCCCGGTTTCCCGCCTCCACCGCCTGCCACTTGCATGGGAGACGCGTGGCGACCGAGCAGGATCGAGTGGATGGGTGAGGCGACCGTTCCCGAACCCGTGATCGCGGGGCGCGGGCGCCTTGAAGACCGCGACCCGAGTCCACTCAGTAAATGAGTCGCGCCTCTGTGCCTCCCTCTTTTTTATGGGGAAGGCATGGGCCGCCTCTTTACCACGATGTGACGCATGCGTGCGGGAATAGCCCCACGCATGATCCCCACGTCACACACGACCCTCCACATCGCGCGTTCAACGCGGGTCGTGGGGAAGCGCAGCGGATGAAACAGTTACTACGGTAAAAAATCCGCCCCACCTGCCCGCGCACCATTCTGGGCCTGGCCCAACAACACGTCACGCTTATGTGTGGCCCAGACCCAGGGGCTCCTGTCTGTGTACAAAAGTAGGGGCTCTCCTTTTGACCCCTTTACTTGTGCACGGGCAACAGAGCCGTCTTGCCACAGCCACACTTAGCAGGGCAGAGGAGGGAAGCCGGAGAGAAGCCAAAGCACAAGACAACCAAGGCAACACCAAGACCAAAAACACAGGAGAGCAAGAGGGCGAGGTGGACTCCCTCGGTAAGATCCTTGCCGAGGCAGCCTCCGTAGCCCCGGCAAGAGCCTTGCCGGGGCAACTTGCCCAACGCTAGCAGAGGAAGCCACCCTTGAGCCCACGGGTTCCACACCATCAAATACATTGGAACCGAGGCTCGGGAGGCGCCTCTGTGGTGGCATGCAGATCTTTGTCAAGATCATAAACATGTGAGATCAGATGAGGACCAGAAGACGGCGACCCTCGGCGGGATCCTAGCCGAGGAAATCCACAAGACCCCCGGCAAGAACCTTGCTGGGGACGACTGCAACGCCACGGCAAGACCCTTGCCGAGGACATCAGCGGGGCCACAGTCAGGCCCGCGTCTGCCAAGGGTCCACCGCCATCCATGCAGCTGCCAGCTCGACCAGCTGAGCAGGCACCTGCGTGGTGACGAGTGGCCTCCACAACCAACTCAGCAAGAACCTGCGTGGTGGCATGCAGGTCTTCGTGAAGGCTCCACCACCGCGCCAGCCCAGCAGCCAGCCAACATGGCACCACGATGCCTCGTCAGCTCGGACGCTTGTCGAGGCCAGGCGAGGTGGCGACAGCTGGGACGTGCTTCCTTGCCGTCCCCGATAAAGCAAGGGGGGCACGTCGGCAGCGCATTAAATGCGTTTGTCCGACGGTCCCAGAGGATAGGCTTATCGACTGTACACCTTTCCACCTCCTACGTGCCACTGTGGCAACCCCTTTTTCCGATAAAAGGAGGCCCGAGCTGAACAGGAGAGGGATTCGGCTCTTTTGGGCAAGTTGCACCCCGTAGCTAGCTCAAGAACACAAGAACACTCAAATACATCCACCAAAGCAGGACTAGGGTATTACGCATGTTCGCGGCACGAACCTGGGTAAACAATCCGTGTGCTTCCTGTCAGACCCGCTCTTTGCACAACCTCGTGCCCGCCAACCGTAGAAGGGATCCGAGTGACCCCATAGGTGTCGTTTCCACCGACACCCGAATTGAGAGATATGAAGTCTCCAATAAGTTCTACAGCTGCGAAATGGAGGAGAATAGTTCTGTCAGTGAGTATATACTCAAAATGTCTGGGTATAACAATCACTTGATTCAACCTAGAGTTAATCTTCCTGATGATAGTGTCATTGACAGAATTCTTCAATCACTACCACCAAGCTTCAAGAGCTTCGTGATGAACTATAATATGCAAGGGATGGATAAGACAATTCTCGAGCTCTTCGCGATGCTAAAGGCTGCGGATGTAGAAATCAAGAAGGATCATCACGTGTTGATGGTCAACAAGACCACCTGTTTCAAGAAAAAGGGTAAAGGGAAGAAGCGGAACTTCAAGAAGAACGGCAAGCAAGTTGCTGCTCAAGTGAAGAAGCCCAAGTCTGGACCTAAGCCAACATTCTGGTTAGCCCGGAACCAGCCCGGAACCCGGCCCGGATCTTCCGGCCCCGGAACTTCCGGCCCACCCGGACCTTCCGCCCTGTGAAGCTGCCCAGCTCCGCCGGGCGCCAACACTCGGCTTAGGCCGGACCCTATCCGGACCTTCCGCGCCTGAACTTCTCGCCTGCCTGAAGCAGCCACCTGGGCCGAGGCCCGTGTACCCTTTCGTCCCGTAAACTATAAATTTTCTCCCATCTCCTCCTAGTTAGGGTTAGCATTGGTTTAGCTCATCTTTGGTGTGAGAGCCCTTGCTCATCCACTTGGTACTTATCCTCGGAGCCCACGACCTCTTCGGAGAAGATCCCTGCCGGATTCAAGACCCCTCTAGGGTGGACCCCATCAAGACCTGCTCACAGAGAAGATCGGTTACTCGTGTATCTTTCCTTTGTTGATTTTGAATCTAGCCCTTGCGTGTAATCGAAACTTTTCGGTTTAGTGTTCCTCTTTGTGTTTTCCTTGTGTTCTTCCTCGCCTGCTCGTCGTGTTTCCCCCCGTAGGATCCCCTCCAAACGTGAAAGATATCCGATTAGGGTTCCACCCTACATCACATAGCCACCCTTCTGAAGCTTTTGCAAGTAGGCACACGGCTGGTTGCGGTCCTGTAGAGAAATCAACAATATACAAGTCTCCTCTCCTAAAGCCTTCGAAGACTTTGGAATTGTCTGCTTCCATAACGACAACACAATGATACTTGCTAAAGACAACAACCATATCAAGATCACAAAGCATTGAGATGGACATAAGGTTGTATACTAAGGACTCAACAAGCATGACTTTGTCCATGTGTCGATCCTTTGTGATAGCAACCTTACCTAGACCCAATACCTGACTTTTGCCTTTGTCAGCAAAGATGATATGCTTCAGATGTGATGGTGATAAGGGAGCATCCATCAATAGATTCTTGTCACCAGTCATGTGATTTGTACATCCACTATCGAGGACCGACTCAGTGGCTTTGGGTTGATCATCCTGCAGATGAATTAGTGCAGCTTACAAACTGCATATACTTCATCAGTGAAGAATATGACATCACAATTCATCAGATCAATTTCATCAAGCAGTAAGACAAATAAAGCAGTATGAGGACGTGAGAAATGAAAGTTCATTTCTTCATGATTAGCCTCGCCCTTTCGTGCATTATTAGGTCTCCAAAGAAATTCTTCAGACGTTTGAGCACGCTTTTGAGACCTGTCCTCGCATAAGAGATTAGTTCTTTTCTTCACCACCCACATCTCAAGGGGTGGCAAAGAGTTCATCACTCTGCGAGCTCCATATGAGAAAGGTGGCATAGACGCCAATCCATTTCGTTTCACATAAGAGGAGTTAGGGTAAGCATATGAATAAGCAGAGAAATTCTTCGGACTTATGAACATAATGATTAGAAGAATAGTGCTCATATTCATAGCCCTTAGCTCTTCCCTGCGAAAAATAGTTGTTAGCACGATGATATTCATGTGAGGACTTTGATCCTTTTGAGGAATTTGATCCACGTGTGGAATTTGGTCCATATGAGGAATTTGGTCCATATGAGGACTTGGATCCATATGAAGAATTTGGTCCATATGAGGACTTGGATCCATATGGAGAATTTGGTCCATATGAAGAATTTGATCCGGGGTTCCTATTCTTCACAGCTGGTGTCATGAGGACATTCACCTGAAGACTTTCAAGGCACCTTTTGGAAACCCAGATTTTCTTCATAGGGGAACCATTCCTGCAGTTAGTACCAACATATCTAGCAAATACTTCACCATTCTGATTCTTGAACAGTTTATAGTTGGAGTCAAATGACTCATCAGAAGAATGAGGAGATTCACATGTAAAGCCAGATAAATTGGATGGATCAACTGGAGGTCCTTTGCAGAACCCATGAGGTTTTGGGGTACTCCTCGGGCTTCCAATATGTACCATCAAGATTGAGTTTCCTCTCAAAGGAAATACCCTCTTTCCTAGGGTTCCTGTTGAGGATCTGCTTTTTAAGCACATCACAAAGAGTCTGATGCCCTTTGAGGATTTTGTACATGCCTGTCATGTACAATTCCTTCAGCCCTGCATCGTCAGTAATACTAGCAATGTCCTCAGATGAGGAATTAGTGATAGCAGAGGCAGGTGAAGAATTTGTAACATTAGAAGCATTTGAACATTTAGGTGAAGAATTAGCAGATTCACGTTCAATGCATTTAAAACATGGAGAAACAAATTCTTCCCGAGCAGCGCTGATTTGTTGAGCAAGTAATGAATCGCGCTCCTTCTAAAGATCTTCATAACTCACTCTTAGCTTTTCAAGATCTTGCTTTCTTTGAAGAAATTCATAAGAAAGTTTCTCATGATCAGATAAGAGAGTGTTATGTTGATCTTGAAGGGAGTCATACTTAGTATGAAGTCTCTGAAGACTTTCAGCCAAAGCTTTTGACTGATCCATTTCTTCACCCAACATATCATCGCTCTTACTAAGCAAGTTTTGAACCTTTTCCAAAGCTCTTTGTTGTTTAGCGGCAAGGGAAGCAAGTTTGACATAACTGGGTCCAAATTCATCACCAGATTCATCATCACTGGATTCGCATGATAGCATTCAGTTACCTTTTCACCATCTGCAATAAGTCATTGACTTGAGAGATTCCTTGAAGTCCTCAAATCAAGGATCATGACATGTTTGATGACCTTCATAGACATCAGAGAGATGGTCCCAGATAAGCTTCACGTGATCGAGATGCATGATGTTCCTGAACTGATTTTGAGATAGGCAGGAGCAGATGACGTCCTTCGCCGTGAGGTTGAGAAGAGTGTACTTGCGAATGTCATCAGCTTCCGCCATCTTGCACAGATAGGTCAGACCAATCTCAGTGATGGTCCACAGCTCGCTGTTCATCGCCATGAGGCGCTTCTTCATCATGGCCTTCCACTTGGGATACTCGTGAACGCCAAAGATAGGGCATGTCACTTTCTTCATACCGCGGTCGACATAACTAAAACTCGGTGCGGTTAAACCAAAATCACACAGAACAAGGGAGTACCTTGCTATGGTACCAATTGAAAGTGCGTTATATCGACTAGACGGGTGGTGAAGAGTAAATTTTTATGAATTCTTCACTGAGGAATTTGCTAGTGAGGAAATTCCTTAGCGAAGAACTACTTGCAGCAGAATAAGTACTCAGAAGTAAACATAACAGAAGACAAGCATAGTCATCATGATGAAATGAAGACAAGCATAGAGTACAAAAAGCGTAATCACAGGATAACACAGGATGAAGACAAACAGACTGAAGAAATTGAACTGAGGAAATTGAGGAAGTCTTCAGTCAAAGTCTTCAAACACAGATATGACAAGCACACAACACCGTAATGAGGAAATGAAAGAGTTGAGGAAATAGAACCAGTTGGCTTGGTGAAGACAATGATTTGGTAGACCAGTTCCAACTGTTGTCTTAGTTGTACATCTGGTTGGAGCGGCTAGGTATTTAAACCCGAGGACACACAGTCCGGACACACAGTCCTCACCGTATTCTCCTTGAACTAAGGTCACATGCACTCGTCCAATCACTCATGGTAAGTCTTCAGGTGACTTCCGAACCTTCACAAACTCGGTCACTCGGCGATCCACACATCCTCTTGGATGCCCTAGACCATGACGCCTAACCGTCTGGAAGAAGCACAATCTTCAAAGGTAACAAGCGTCGGATCCATGCAGGATCAATCTCTTCAGTGATGATCAATCACTTTGGGTTTGAAGTTGTGTGGGTTTGGGTTTTCCTCACTCGATGATTTTCGCTCAAAGTCCTCGGAGGATGTGATGCTCTCAAATGACAAGAGTTAGTTTCTTCTCGTGAGCAGCCAACCAGCTAGTGGTTGTAGGGGGCAGCTATTTATAGCCTAGGGAGCAGCCCGACATGATAAGACATAAATGCCCTTCAATGATATGACCGTTAGGTGGATAAGATATTTTGGGACAGTTGTAGCATTAAGAACGGTCGGGAATTTGAGGTTCAAATTCCTCGTGGCTATCATGTTCCTCCTTTGTGTAGGCAATCTGCACTAGCGAATTCCTAACTCCTCGCCGTATCAAATTCCTCGAGACCGTAAGAACTTCATCTCATCCTTTCAAGAAATTGATCGAACTATATGAGATTTCCAATGGCTTCACTCGAAGGGATTGGTAGGTGTAGGATTTTGAGTTGAGCATCACATGGAAATTTTTCCTTAGTATTTCCTCGACCCCTTTAACAAAGACGGTGTTTCCTATGACCCAAGAAAGAGAAAATGAAACTACAAAAACAAAAGTCTTCACGCTTCATGTTCCTCGAATGAATACCAAGTCTTCAAGGTTACACCAATTTCTTCACTTTCAAAGTCTTCAAAAAGTCTTCAGAATAGCAAAATCTTCAATGATTTAACTTCATTTTTAGGGGTCGACTTTCTCTGTAAATATCAAACTACTCATAGACTTATAGACCTGTGTACACTCATAAACACATTAGTCCCTTAACCTATAAGTCTTCAATACACCAAAATCACTAAGGGCACTAGATGCACTTACAACGAGGAAGGCCCTTGGCAGGGCGTGTGGCCGAGGGAGGGGCGACACGGTCAGTCGGGGTCGGGGTCGGCATCCCGCCGCTCGACTCCCAAGTCATCGATGTCGCTGTCCTCCTCGTCACTCCCGCTCGAGGAGGAATCTTCATCGTTGGAGGAGCTCTCCACGCAGCACTTTAGGCGAGTTCCAAGATCTCCAAAGACCTTGACGGAGAGCAGGCCGCCCTCCATTAACTTGAAGTAGAGGACGAGCCCCGCCGTCAGGATGTGGACGCGAGCAAACGTCTTCCATCCGCGATGGAGGTACATGACGTGAGGAGCAGGGAATTTGACGTCGACCCGCGTGCCGCCGTTCCCGCAGCCCCTCATGTGCAACCTGAGGGTCTGGGGTGGATCGAGCTCCATCTCCCAAGCAAATGGGGTAGGGAGACGAAGACGACGATGGGTGGCCGGCGCAGCCTGATGAAGAACTCGCGGGGCTGGTCCCCGACGTGGCCCTCCATCGTGGGAGGCATCACTGGCGGAGGCACGGACATTGCACCGCCTCATCCCCCTCTTCCCTGAGCACCACGGCAACCTCGGCCTCGCCCCCTACCCCTTCCTCTCAGAGGCTGGCTCCGCCGCGGGCTCTTGGGAAGGAGGAACGCGCTGTCGAGCAGCGACCCTTGCCGCCACCGTCGAAGGGCCTGCACCCCTCTCGCCATAGCGGGTGGAAGAAAGAAGCAGAGGTGGAGGAGGATGGATGCTGAGAGAATGTAGGATGACATCCCCCTCCCCCTCCTTATAAAGGGGCGGGGTCGAGGCTCGGCCGCCTCACTCAACCAATCCAGCCATCAGAGGCATAGGGAATCAGGACCGACCCGCTGCCCCAATCAGCGACAGCCCGGTTTCCGCCTCCACCGCCTCGCCACTTGCATGGGGGACGCGTACACCGAAAGCAGGATCGAGTGGATGGGTGAGGCGACTGCCTCGAACCCGTGATCGCGGGCGCGGGCGCCAGAAGACCGCGACCCGAGTCCACTCAAGAATGAGTCGCGCCTGCAGGCCTCCCTCTTTTTATGGGGAAGGCATGGGCCGCTCTTTACCACGATGTATGACGATGCAAGGGAACAGCCCCACGCATGATCCCCACGCCACACACGACCCTCCACATCGCTGCTCAACGCGGGTCGTGGGAAGCGCAGCGGATGAAACAGCATTACGGTAAAAATCCGCCCCACCTGCCACAAGACCATTCTGGGCCTGGCCCAACAACACGTCACGCTTATGTGTGGCCCAGACCCAGGGGCTCCTGTCTGTGTACAAAAGTAGGGGCTCTCCTTTTGACCCCTTTACTTGTGCACGGGCAGTCAGAGCCGTGCGCCACAGCCACACTTAGCAGGGCAGAGGAGGGAAGCCGGAGAGAAGCCAAAGCACAAGACAACCAAGGCAACACCAAGACCAAAAACACAGGAGAGCAAGAGGGCGAGGTGGACTCCCTCGGTAAGATCCTTGCCGAGGCAGCCTCAGAGCCCTCCAAGAGCCTTGCCGGGCAACTTGCCCAACGCTAGCAGAGGAAGCCACCCTTGAGCCCACGGGTTCCACACCATCAAATACATTGGAACCGAGGCTCGAGGCGCCTGCAGGTGGCATGCAGATCTTCTTCAAGATCATAAGCATGTGAGATCAGATGAGGACCAGAAGACGGCGACCCTCGGCGGGATCCTAGCCGAGGAAATCCACAAGACCCCCGGCAAGAACCTTGCCGGGGACGACTGCAACGCCACGGCAAGACCCTTGCCGAGGACATCAGCGGGGCCACAGCCAGCCGCTGCCAAGGGTCCACCGCCATCCATGCAGCTGCCACCGACCACCGAAAGGTGCACTGCAGGACGAGTGGCCTCCACAACCAACTCAGAAGAACTGCGTGGTGGCATGCAGGTCTTCGTGAAGGCTCCACCACCGCGCCAAATTTCAAAGAGCCAGCCAACATGGCACCACGATGCCTCGTCGGCTCGGACGCTTGTCGAGGCCAAAGCGAGGTGGCGGCATACCGACGTGCTTCCTTGCCGCCCCGAGCAGCAGGGGGCACGCCGGCGCGACATTAAATGCGCTTGTCCGACGGTCCCAGAGGATAGGCTTATCGATCAGACACCTTTCCACCTCCCACGTACACCGTGGCAACCCCTTTTTCCGATAAAAGGAGGCCCGAGTTGAACAGAGAGAGGATTCGCTCTTTTGGGCAAGTTGCACCCGTAGCTAGCTCAAGAACACAAGAACACTCAAATACATCCACCAAAGCAGGACTAGGGTATTACGCATGTTCATGCACGAACCTGGGTAAACAATCCGTGTGCTTCCCCGCCGACCCGCTCTTTGCACAACCTCGTGCCCGCCAACCGTAGAAGGGATCCGAGTGATTCTATAGGTGTCGTTTCCACCGACACCCGACTTGAGTGATATGAAGTCTCCAATAAGTTCTACAGCTGCGAAATGGAGGAGAATAGTTCTGTCAGTGAGTATATACTCAAAATGTCTGGGTATAACAATCACTTGATTCAACCTAGAGTTAATCTTCCTGATGATAGTGTCATTGACAGAATTCTTCAATCACTACCACCAAGCTTCAAGAGCTTCGTGATGAACTATAATATGCAAGGGATGGATAAGACAATTCTCGAGCTCTTCGCGATGCTAAAGGTCATGGATGTAGAAATCAAGAAGGATCATCACGTGTTGATGGTCAACAAGACCAATTGTTTCAAGAAAAAGGGTAAAGGGAAGAAGCGGAACTTCAAGAAGAACGGCAAGCAAGTTGCTGCTCAAGTGAAGAAGCCCAAGTCTGGACCTAAGCCTGAGACTGAGTGCTTCTACTGCAAAGGGGATGGTCACTGGAAGCGGAACTTCCCCAAGTATTTGGCGGATAAGCAGGATGGCAAGGTGAACAAAGGTATATGTGATATACATGTTATTGATGTGTACCTTACTAATGCTCACAATAGTTCCTGGGTATTTGATACTGGTTCTGTTGCTAATATTGGCAACTCGAAACAAGAACTACGGATTAAGCGAAGATTGGCTAAGGACGAGGTGACGATGCGCGTGGCAAATGGTTCCAAAGTCGATGTGATCGCAGTCGGCACACTACCTCTACATCTACCTTCGGGGTTAGTTTTAGACCAGAATAATTGTTATTTGGTGCCGCCTTTAAGCATGAACATTGTATCTGGATCTTGTTTGATGCAAGACGGTTATTCGCTTAAATCGTAGAATAATGGTTGTCCTATTTATATGAGTAATATCTTTTATGGTCATGCACCCTTGAAGAGTGGTCTATTTTTGTTGAATCTCGATAGTAGTGACACGCATATTCATAATATTGAAGCCAAAGATGCAGAGTTGATAATGATAGTGCAACTTATTTGTGGCACTGCCGTTTAGGTCATATTGGTGTAAAGCGCATGAATAAACTCCATTCTGATGGACTTTTGGAATCACTTGATTATGAATCACTTGGTACTTGCGAACCATGCCTCATGGGAAAGATGACTAAAACTCCGTTCTCTGGAACAATGGAGCGAGCAACAGATTTGTTGGAAATCATACATACTGATGTATGTGGTCCAATGAATTCGCGGCGGGTATCGTTATTTTCTCACCTTCACAGATGATTTGAGCAGATATGGGTATATCTACTTAATGAAACATAAGTATGAAACATTTGAAAAGTTGAAAGAATTTCAGAGTGAAGTGGAAAATCATCGTAACAAGAAAATAAAGTTTCTATGATCTGATTGTGGAGGAGAATATTTGAGTTACGAGTTTGGTCTTCATCTGAAACAATGCGGAATAGTTTCACAACTCACGCCACCCGGAACACCACATCGTGATGGTGTGTCCGAATGTCGTAATCGTACTTTACTAGATATGGTGCAATCTATGATGTCTCCTACTGATTTACCACTATCGTTTTGTGGTTATGCTTTAGGGCGACTGCATTCACGTTAAATAGGGCACCATCTAAATCCGTTGAGACGACACCTTATGAACTGTGGTTTGGCAAGAAACCCAAGTTGTCGTTTCTTAAAGTTTGGGGCTGCGATGCTTATGTAAAAAAGCATCGGCCTGATAAGATCGAACCCAAATCGGAGAAATGTGTCTTCATAGGATACCCAAAGGAGACTGTTGGGTACACCTTCTATCGCAGATCCGAAGGCAAGACATTCGTTGCTAAGAATGGATCCTTTCTAGAGAAGGAGTTTCTCTCGAAAGAAGTGAGTGGGAGGAAAGTATAACTTGATGAGGTAATCATACTGCTCCCTTATTGGAAAGTAGTTCATCACAGAAATCAGTTCCTGTGACTCCTACACCAATTAGTGAGGAAACTAATGACGATGATCATATAACTTCAGATCAAGTTACTACTGAACCTTGTAGGTCAACCGGAGTAAGGTCCGCACCAGAGTGGTACGGTAATCCTGTTCTGGAGGTCATGTTACTTGACCATGACGAACCTACGGACTATGAGGAAGCAATGATGAGCCCAGATTCCGCAAAATGGCTTGAGGCCATGAAATCTGAGATGGGATCCATGTATGAGAACAAAGTGTGGACTTTGGTTGACTTGCCCGATGATCGGCAAGCCATCGAGAATAAATGGATCTTCAAGAAGAAGACTGACGTTGACGGTAATGTTATTGTCTACAAATCTCGACTTGTTGCGAAAGGTTTTTGACAAGTTCAAGGAGTTGACTACGATGAGACTTTCTCACCCGTAGCGATGCTTAAGTTCGTCTGAATCATGTTAGCAATTGCTGCATTTTATGATTATGAAATTTGGCAAATGGATGTAAAGACTGCATTCCTGAATGGATTTCTGCAAGAAGAGTCGTATATGATGCAACCTGAAGGTTTTATCAATCCAAAGGATGCTAACAAAGTGTGCAAGCTCCAGCGATCCATTTATGGACTGGTGCAAGCATCTCGGAGTTGGAATAAACATTTTGATAGTGTGATCAAAGCATATGGCTTTATACATGCACTTTTGGAGAAGCCTCAGTATTTACAAGAAAGTGAGTGGGAGCTCAGAGCATTTCTAATATTATATGTGGATGACATATTGTTGATTGGAAATGATATAGAGTTTCTGGATAGCATAAAAGGATACTTGAATAAGAGTTCTCAATGAAAGACCTCGGTGAAGCTGCTTATATATTAGGCATCAAGATCTATAGAGATAGATCAAGACGCTTAATTGGACTTTCACAAAGCACATACCTTGATAAAGTTTTGAAGAAGTTCAAAATGGATCAAGCAAAGAAAGGGTTCTTGCCTGTGTTACAAGGTGTGAAGTTGAGTCAGACTCAATGCCCGACCACTATAGAAGATAGAGAGAAAATGGAAGTCATTCCCTATACTTTAGCCATATGTTCTATCATGTATGCAATGTTGTGTGCCAGACCTGATGTGTGCCTTGCTATTAGTTTAGCAGGGAGGTACCAAAGTAATCCAGGAGTGGATCACTGGATAGCGGTCAAGAACATCCTGAAATACCTGAAAAGGACTAAGGATATGTTTCTCGTTTATGGAGGTGACAAAGAGCTCATTGTAAATGGTTACGTCGATGCAATCTTTGACACTGATCCGGATGACTCTAAGTCACGCATCGGATAATGATTTATATTGAACGGTGGATCCGTAAGTTGGTGCAGTTCTAAGCAAAGCGTCGTATGGGATCTACATGTGAAGCGGAGTACATAGCTGCTCCTAAGCAGCAAATGAAGGAGTCTCGATGAAGGAGTTCATATCCCATCTAGGTGTCATACCTAGTGCATCGGGTCCAATGAAAATCTTTTGTGACAATACTGGTGCAATTGCCTTGGCAAAGGAATCTAGATTTCACAAGAGAACCAAGCACATCAAGAGATGCTTCAATTCCATCCGCGATCAATTCAAGGAGGGAGACATAGAGATTTGCAAGATACATATGGATCTGAATGTTGCAGACCCATTGACTAAGCCTCTCTCACGAGAAAAACATGATCAGCACCAAGACTCCATGGGTGTTAGAATCATTACTGTGTAATCTAGATTATTCACTCTAGTGCAAGTGGGAGACTGAAGGAAATATGCCATAGAGGAAATAATAAAGTTGTTATTTATATTTCCTTATATCATGATAAATGTTTATTATTCATGCTAGAATTGTATTAACCGGAAACTTAGTAAAAGTGTGAATACATAGACAAACAGAGTGTCACTAGTATGCCTCTACTTGACTAGCTCGTTGAATCAAAGATGGTTAAGTTTCCTAGCCATAGACATGAGTTGTCATTTGATTAACGGGATCACATCATTAGAGAATGATGTGATTGACTTGACCCATTCCGTTAGCTTAGCACTTGATCATTTAGTATGTTGTTATTGCTTTCTTCATGACTTATACATGTTCCTATGACTATGAGATTATGCAACTCCCAAATACCGGAGGAACACTTTGTGTGCTACCAAACATCACAACGTAACTGGGTGATTATAAAGGTGCTCTACAGGTGTCTCCGATGGTGTTTGTTGAGTTGGCATAGATCAAGATTAGGATTTGTCACTCCGATTGTCGGAGAGGTATCTCTGGGCCCTCTCGGTAATGCACATCACTATAAGCCTTGCAGGCAATGTGACTAATGAGTTAGTTGTGGGATGATGCATTACGGAACGAGTAAAGAGACTTGCCGGTAACAAGATTTAACTAGGTATTGAGATACCGATGATCGAATCTCGGGCAAGTAACATACCGATGACAAAGGGAACAACGTATGTTGTTATGCGTTCTGACCGGTAAAGATCTTCCTAGAATATGTGGGAGCCAATATGAACATCCATGTTTCGCTATTGGTTATTGACGGGAGACGTGTCTCGGTCATGTCTACATAGTTCTCGAACCCGTAGGGTCCGCACGCTTAACGTTCGGTCACGATCGGTATTATGAGTTTATATGTTTTGATGAACCGAAGGTAGTTCGGAGTACCGGATATGATCACGGACATGACGAGGAGTCTCGAAATGGTCGAAACATAAAGATTGATATATTGGATGACTATATTCACACACCGGAAGTGTTCCGGGTGATTTCGGAGAAAACCGGAGTGCCGGGGGGTTACCGGAACCCCCCGGGGAACTAATGGGCCACATGGGCCTTAGTGGAGAGAGAGAGAGAGAGAGAGCTGAGGGCAGGCCGTGCGCCCCCTCCCCCTTGGGTCCGAATTGGACTAGGAGGGGGGGGGGGGCGCCCCCCTTTCCTTCTCCCTCTCCTCCTTCCTTCCCCCTCCTAGCAGGACTAGGAAAGGAGGAGTCCTACTCCTACTAGGAGGAGGACTCCTCCCCTCCTCGGCGCGCCCTAGGGCCGGCCTGCGTCCCCCTTGCTCCTTTATATATGGGGACAGGGGGCACCCTAGAACACAATAGCAGACATTGTCTTAGCCGTGTGCGGTGCCCCCTTCCACCATAATCCACCTCGGTCATATCATTGCAGTGCTTAGGCAAAGCCCTGCGCCGGTAGCTTCATCATCACCGTCATCACGCCGTCGTGCTGACGAATCTCTCCCTCGATACCCAGCTGGATCAAGAGTTCATGGGACGTCACCGAGCCGAACGTGTGCAGATCGTGGAGGTGTAGTACTTTCGGTGCTAGGATCGGTCGGATCATGAAGACGTACAACTAGATCAACTGTGTTGTCATAACGCTTCCGCTTACGGTCTACGAGGGTACGTGGTGGTCACTCTCCTGCTCGTTGCAATGCATCACATAGATCTTGCGTGATCGTAGGATTTTTTTAAATTACTGTGTTTGCCAACAATATTTTGTGCGTGGGAGGAAGCAAGGTCAATGGATACATAGATAAAGGGAGACAGATTGAGTGAGTGTGGGTTGTCCTGTGATTGAAAGAGTGAGACGGGTTGGAGAGAGTGACCTAGATAGACAATGTGCGTGAGAGAGTATACCATATGAATATGTCGAATTGGGCCCAAACATGGAGATATATCGTTTGTGTCTGAGAAAGAGCGAGGTCAATCGAGACATACATAGAGAGAGAGAGAGAGATTGAGTGAGCGTGGGCCGCCATGAGGCCGAAAGAGTGGGGGCGGCTTGGATGGACTGACCTAGATAGACAATCTGCATGAGAGAGTATAGAGTGTGTCGACCGAGGCCCGAACAGGGATATATATCATTTTTATGTGAGAGAAAGCAAGGTTAATCGAGACTTAGATAAAGAGAGAGAGATTGAGCGAGTGTGGGCCGCCGTGCGGAAGAAAGAGTGAGACAATCTCGAGAGAGTGACCTAGACAGACAATGTGTGTGCGTGCAGACGAGAGGTGGGGGGGGGGTCTAGCAGGCAATGCATGTATCTAGCGAGAGATGGCGGGAGGGAGAGAGAGAGTTAGAGAGCTCGGCATGGAGTGCAATGGTGGGTGTGTGAGAGAGATACAGTTTTGGGTAAAGAATTGACGGACTATGGAAGAAGGAGCGGCAAGAGCCTAAGCTTGGGGATGCCCAAGGCACCCCAAGGTAATATTCAAGGACAACCAAGCATCTAATCTTGGGGATGCCCCGGATGTCATCCCCTCTTTCGTCTTCAATCCATCGGTAATTTACTTGAGACTATATTTTTATTCACCATGTGATATGTGTTTTGCTTGGAGTGTCTTGTATGATATGAGTCTTTGCTTTTTAGTTTGCCACAATCATCCTTGCTGTACACACCTTTTTAGAGGGACACGCTTTAATTCCTAGCTCTATCTATGTTGTGTAAATATTCATGCTTGTTCTCTTTTCTAGCAAGGGAGTCTTGTTGCCATGATTGTTCATATTGATGCATCATGGAGTAACATTTCTTAGGTCAAGACATGAACTTGGAGGCTAGCACGGTGATAGTGCTCACGGTCCGCCCTGACACTATGTTTATGGTCCTCCCTAACAATACCAAAATCCTGCACCTCAAAACTAAACAGTCACCGGGTCGCCCCATGCACTATAAGGGTTTAAAGATCGTGGAAGTGCAAGTGGCACTTAAAATATATTTTGGTGTGATGACAATGTGGTTAGTGGAACTAATATTGGTTGCTAAAGTCTATCTTAGGATATTGGTTCCATATTGCTTTTTATGGAGATGTGTGACCCCCCAATTCAAAAAGATCAAAGGCGTGGTATTCCGGCAATTCGAAGGTTTTGTTTTTGGTTCACTTTGAGTCGTAGGGAAGAACGCAGTATTAAGAGGGGTCGGTGTGGATATGTGTTGTGTGGGAATTCCATCACCGAAACATAAACACCAGCCTACTCATTTCTACCACTTAAATCCATAGTGTGTGTGCTTGACGTACTCAGAAACTTAGCAACAAAAAGTTTCTGGGTACCCCATGCGCACGGGGTCTTTTGACCCTCGTGTGAACGGGGTACTGCGTAACTCTTTGGGAACCCCATGCGCATGGGGTCTTTTGACCCCAGTGCGCACGGGGTACTGCCTAACTCTCTGAGTACCCCATGCGCACGGGGTCTTTTGACCCCCGTGCACATGGGGTGGTGTGGAAGTCTCTTAGTACCCCGTGCGCACGGGGCTGACTTAGCCCGTGCGCACGGGGTCCAACAGGCAGAGACAGCCACCCGAGCATGAACACTATAAAAGCCCCCCTTCTTCCTCCTCCATCCCTAACCTTAATGTCTTGTTGAGCTCCACCATTGCTACACTCCATTTTTCTCAATACTCTCAATCCCTCCACCCAAACTTGTTGAAACTTTGGGGTTGGGAGAGCAAGACCCGATCTACATCTTGACCAAACCAAATCATGTTCCCCACAACATTTCTCCCCATTGACTTGTTACTCTTGGAGCTTGGGCTCCTAGGCGGTTAGAGGTTCCTCCGGAAGCTTCCCTTGCTTGTGGTGTGCTCTTGAGAAGTTTGTAAAGGTTTGGTGGTCGCCTTCAAGACCAATCCCGAGTGATTCGAGGCTCATCCGTTGGGGGTGACTAGAAAGAGACTACAGTGAGCCTTCGTGGCATTCCGCAAGATTTGGCTCCGGCACCGCTCTAAACGGAGAGTAGCTCTTCCCCAAGGAAGAGTGAACTTCGGGATAAAATCCGCGTCCTCGCCTCACTTGTGGTTAATCCTTTACCGCACTTTACTTTGCCTTGTATGCTTGTTGGCTTGCTAATTAGATTGTTGCCTAGCATACTTTGCCTTAATCTTGCTTGTCATATAGGTTGTGTTCACCTAGTTGCATATATAGTGAACCCTATTTATCCGCGAAACCTTTAAATTGACAAGAAAGATGAAAATTTGTAGTCTCCTATTCACAACCCCCTCTAGTCGACTATATCGATCCTTTCAATTGGTATCAGAGCCTCGTGCTCTAATATAAGGTTTTACAACCTTAGAGGATATGGTCGATCTAGGGAATGTGGGAGGTGTGGCGCACCCATTGCAGACGATGGTGAAAACCTACCGCCCGCCGCGCCCGATGCACATGGTGCCCCAGTTGTTGCTCCCACCGCTCCTATTAACGCGGGTGCCCTTCGACTGCGTCGATATTCTTTCAATGTTCGTAGATCTCAAAGTCTTTATGTTGAAAGAAGTTTGTTCCTCGATCAAGGAGGAAATTGATGCTTGCTTAAAGCCCTCGACATCCACATCAAACTCATTTGATCCAAATGCCATTCATGATGAGGATGACTCGAGAGAACCTCTTGCATCTCCGGCTCGTACTCAAGTTCCCAAGTACAATGCCATGGAACCCTTTTACTCACCACAACCCCTGCAACATCCTTGCATTAATCCTATTGGTCCTCCGCCCCCTTTGAAAGCTAATGCATTTTCTAAACGAAAGCTAGATATGGAGTCTCATACTCGCAGCGCTTCAACACAATTTTGGTGGATTGTGGTCAATGGATTCAACCCCAAGGACCCAATGAATCTCATTCCAAGAGAAGCGGTTGATGAACAACTTAATGCAACCGCCCACAACATGTTGCGCACCATGGTAACCGAAGACTATAGTGACTCCATTGCTCTCCTCAAGACCGCCAAGGAAATCAGGGATTTCCATGAGGAGGCTCTAGAAGCAGATGAAGCAATTCGGATATCTCGATTGGCTTTGCTCATGCAAGAAGTAAATCTCTTTGTGAGGAATGAGGGCGAGTCCGCGGAAGAGGTTTACCGAAGGTTAAAGTCCCTTGTGCTCAATTTGAGAACCTTTGGGGTGCACTTGGGCAAATGATGACTTCATCAAGGACAAGTTCATAGATACTATGGTTCTCACGGAACATACCATGGTCATGATGATATATCAACGTCTGGATTATCACAACTTCACCACGGCTCAAGTTGTCTCCACTTTCTCCACATATGTTCTTTTGGAGACCAAGTCTAGAAAGACCCTTGTAATTTCTCAAGAAACCAAGAACTCCAATCTTGCCTTGAAGGCCAAGAAAGTGATTGAACAACTCTCAAGGGATGAAGAAGTGAGTGAGGAGACATGTGAGGAAGATGTTGACACCTCATGCCCGACAAATGACTTTGCGGAAGACTTGGCTCTCTTTGTCAAAAAGTACTCTGGGACCATGGGAAACAAAGGGAAGAATCTTTAAGGAAGATCATTTGGACAAAGGAAATGCTACAATTGTGATAGCCCAAGACACTTTTTGCATGATCGTCCGTATGAGAGACGTGAAGACAAATCCGAGAAGCTTGTGATGAAGAAGAAGAAGTTCACCAAGTTGAAAGTGCAACTAATCCCCGGGTGGTTTTGGTAATTCTTAACAGCATATAGCTCATTGAACTAATATCCATTCAAGTTAAATATTTTAGAAAGTTCAATGATTGACATGGCATGGACTTGTGGAACCCTCAAAATGCTAAGGACAAAGATTGGCAAAAGCTCAAGACTCTTCATTTCTATTTTAGTGATCCAAGATCACATTGAGTCCATAGGAAAGCCAATACTATTGAAAGGGGATGAGGTGTTGCTTAATGGTCTACTTGCTCAAAGTTCTTACTGATATTGCTCCAAAACCCTCAACCACTTTCTCATTTTCACATTTGTCCAAAACTCAAAGTCAAACTCGGCCCCACCGATTTTCTATCTGGTGCCACCGAGTTCATTTGACATAGCCATTGCCAAAAACCTTAGAGAATTCGGTCACACCGATATGGATCTCGGTCTCACCGAGATGGCCTTGCAAACTCCCTATTTCCTATTGCAATTATTTTGGTCTCACCGAAATGTGATATCGGTCCCACTGAGTTTGCTTGACCAACTCTCTGTTTGCTCTTTGCTGAAATCGGTCTCGCCGAGTTCAAGCAATTGGTATCACCGAGATGAGGTTTGCCCTAGCACTAGCACATCGGTCACACCGAGTTGATCTCGTCGGTCCCACCGAGATTCCTAATGTTCACATTTTGAACTGAATTGCTCTCACCGAGTTCTTCTAATCGGTCTGACCGAGTTGGGTCAAATGTGTGTAACAGTTGGATTTTGTGTGGAGGCTATATATACCCCTCCATCCCCTTCTCCATTTGTGAGAGAGCCATCAGAACGTGCCTACACTTCCACTACTCATTTTCTGAGAGAGAACCACCTACTCATGTGTTGAGGCCAAGACATTCCAATCCGACCACAAGAATCTTGATCTCTAGCCTTCCCCAAGTTTCTTTCCACTGAAATCATCTTTCCACCATAGCCAAATCTATGATAGAGAGTTGAGTGTTGGGGAGACTATCATTTGAAGCACAAGAGCAAGGATTTCATCATCAACACACCATCTATTACCTTTTGGAGAGCGGTGTCTCCTAGATTGGTTAGGTGTCGCTTGGGAGCCTCCGACAAGATTGTGGAGTTGAACCAAGAAGTTTGTACGGGCAAGGAGATCGCCTACTTCGTGTAGATCTACCCGAGTGGGGAAAGTCCTTTGTGGGCTATGGCCATGGTGGGATAGACAAGTTGCTTCTCTGTGGACCCTTCGTTGGTGGAGCCCTCCGTGGACTCGCACAACCGTTGCCCTTCGTGGGTTGAACTCTCCATCAACCTGGATGTACGATAGCACCACCAATCGGAACCATGCCAAAAATCTCTGTGTTGACATGCGTTTGCCTTTTCCAAACCCGTTCTCTTTACCTTCATATGAAATGTTTCACTTTCCGCTACTACACTCTTAGAATTGCTTGTGTAGATTGATTGCTTGACTTGTACTAGTTGCTAAAATCTTCCAACACTTCAAATTGGGAAAAAGCTAGATTTTTATTTGGTCAAGTAGTCTAATCACCCCCCCTCTAGACCTAATTTTGATCCTACAAGTGGTATTCGAGCTTTGGTCTCCATTTTCCTTGATTTCCATAGCTTTGGTGATCATAACCTTGGTTTCACAACCTAGGAGAGTATGGCGTCTAGCGAGGGAAATTACCACCGTAGAGGTCCTTGCTTTGATGGTACTAATTTTGCTAGTTTTAAGTGCATCTAGTGCCCCTTAGTGATTTTGGTGTATTGAAGACTTGTAGGTTAAGAAACTAATGTGTTTGTGAGTGTACACAGGTCTATAAGTCTATGAGGAGTTTGATATTTACAGAGAAAGTCAATTCTAAAAATGAAGTTCTTTGATCAAGACTTTGATATTCTCAAGACTTTCTCAAGACTTTGAAAGTGAAGAAATTGGTGTGACCTTGAAGACTTGGTATTCACTTGAGGAACATGAAGCGTGAAGACTTTTGTTTTCGTAGTTTTGTTTTCTTTCTTGAGTCATAGGAAACACCGTCTTTATTAAAGGGGTCGAGGAAATACTAAGGAAAAATTTCCATGTGATGCTCAACTCAAAATCCTACACCCACCAATCCCTTCGAGTGAAGCCTTTGAAATCTCATACGCTTCAGTCAATTTCTTCAAAGGATGTGAGACGAAGTTCTTTCCGGTCACGAGGAATTTGTTCTGACCGAGGAGTTAGGAATTCGCCAAAGGCGGATTGCCTACACAAAGGAGGAACATGATAGCCCCGAGGAATTTGAGATTCAAATTTCCGACCATTGTTGTGTCTTGCCACCTGTCCCAAAATATCTTATCCACCTAACGGTCATATCATTGAAGGGCATTTATGTCTTATCATGTCGGGCTGCTCCCTAGGCTATAAATAGCCGCCTGCATAACCACTAGCTGGTTGGCTGCTCCGAGAGAAACTTGACATTTGTCATTTGAGAGCAACCCATCCTCCGAGGACTTTGAGCGAAAATCATCGAGTGAGGAAAAACCCAAACACAAAACCCCTACAAACCCAAAGTGATTGAGCATCACTGAAGAGATTGATCCTGCATGGATCCGACGCTTGTTACCTTTGAAGACTGTGCTTCTTCCAGACGGTTAGGCGTCATGGTCTAGAGCATCCAAGAGGAATTGTGGATCGCCGAGTGACCAAGTCTGTGAAGGTTTGGAAGTCGCTCAAGACTTACCACGAGTGATTGGACGAGGTCTGTGTGACCTTAGTTCAAGGAGAATACGGTGAGGACTTGGTGTCCTGAGCTGCGTGCTCGCCGATCGGGTGTCCGGACTGTGTGTCCTCGAGTTTAAATACTCAAATTCCAACCAGACGCATAACCGAGACAAAGCAGCTTGGAACCGGTCTACCAAATCATTGTCTTCACCAACCTTATCGGTTCTATTTCCTCAACCCTTTCATTTCCTCATTACCGTGTTGAGTGTTTATCCTTATCTGTGTTTGAAGACTTTGATCAAGACTTTCTCAATTTCCTCAGTTCAATTTCTTCACCGCTTTGTCTTCATCTTGTGCTATCCTGTGTTTACGCTTCAGTACTCTTTGATTGTCTTCATTTCATCATGATGACCATGCCCGCATTCTCTTATGCTTACTTCGAGTACTTATTCCATTGCAAGTACTTCTTCGCTAAGGAATTTCCTCACCGCAAATTCCTCGTTGAAGAATTCATAAAAATCGCCTATTCACCCCCTCTAGTCGATATAACGCACTTTCAATTGGTATCGAGCAAGGTACTCCCTTGTTTTGTGTGATTTTGGTTTAACCACCGGAGTTTTAGTTATGTCGACCGCAGCATGATCAAGGTCTCAAAGAGGGTGTCCTACCTTTGATGGGACGGACTACCCCTACTAGAAGAACAAGATGTGAATGCATCTTGAGGCAATTGACAACGATCTCGTGTATGTTGTGGAAAATGGTGTTCCCTCACCACACCTTCTCCGAATGTCACTGATGTGAAGAGATTCAAGCAACTCGATTCTCAAGCGAAGAATATCATATGTGGCCATCCGAGTAAAGGACAATATGGAAGAGTGAGTGCTTTGAAACCGCCAAGCTCATCCGGGACAGGCTGTCCAAAGTAAATGAAGGAGTCTCAACTCAGCGTGACTCTCGAGTTGATGTTCTTCGCAATCTCTTCAACCGCTTCAAAAGACTCGACAACGTAAATGTTCAACAAACCTTCGATCGCCTCACTGACATCTCAAATGAGCTTCAAGCGCTTGGTGCCACTGACATCATCGACCATGAGGTGGTGAAGAAATTGTTGAGATCGCTTGATTCCTCATTTGATACTCCGCACCGATGATACAAGAGCGTCTTGACTACAAGTCACTTGATCCAGCCGATATCCTCGAGAGGCTAAATACTCATGAGTTCTAGCTTGCTGAAAGAGAGATCTCAATGGTTCTAGCTATGGAAAAACACGTGCCTCAAGGCCAAGGCTGTGTCTCGAATCTGAGTGTGAAGACTCGTAGTAGCCTTGGAGATCCTCAAGAATTAAGCCGAGAGCTAGCACTGCTCGTGAAGAAATTCCAGTTCTCAAGACGTGGTCGCTTTGGAAAATCCTCAAGAAGCAGTGATTCCTCATCCAAAGGACTATAAGAGAAGACTTTGCCACAAATGCAAGAAACCTGGTCACTACATTCAAGATTGTCCTCAGTGGGAAAAGGAATTAAAGAAGAAGAAATACAAGGATTACAGTTCTGATGACGCTAAGAAGAAGAAGAAATCGTCAAAATCTTCATCATCAAAATCCTCAAAGCCCTCTTCTCATAAGAAAAGCAGCTCCAAGAAGGCTCGGGCATTCATTAGCAAGGAAATGGACTCGCTGAATCGAGGAACATGAGGAAGAGGAGGCATCGTAAGAATCTGAGTCCGGTGTGGCGAGTCTAGCTCTCGCCATCGCTTTCACAGCAAGTCCATCTTCAACTCTCAAGAAAATGACCTCACCAACAAAGCTGATGAAGATTGCGATGACTACGCTCCCACCTATTGCTTCATGGCAAAGGGTGCCAAGGTACTCAAATATACCTCCTCCGAATCCAAAGTGAAAATGAATCGATGAAGATCTAAAGCCCAGTTACTCAAAACTTGCTAAGATTGCTGTAAAACAACAAAGGGTTTTTGAAAAGGTTCAAAACATGCTAGATAAGAGTGATGATATGTTAGGTGAAGAAATGGATCGCACTAAAGCCCTGACTGAAAATCTTCACAGACTTCAGTCTAGGTTTGACAGCCTTCAAGGTCATCATAACACTCTCTTGTCTGATCATGAGAAACTTTCTTATGAATTTCTTCAAAGAAAGCAAGATCTTGAGAAGCTAAGAATGAGTTATGAAGATCTTCAGAAGGAGCGCGATTCATTACTTGCTCAACAAATCAGCGCTTCTCGTGAAGAATTTGTTCCTCCATGCTTAAAGTGCATTGAACGTGAATCGCTAATTCTTCACCAATGTTCAAATGCTTCAACTGTTACAAATTCTTCACCTGCCTCGCTATCACTAATTCCTCATCCGAGGACATTGCTAGTATCACCGACGATGCAGGGTTGAAGGAATTGTACATGATGTGCATGTACAAAAGCCTCAAAGGGCATCGACTCTTTGTGATGTGCTTAAAAGCAGATCCTCAACAGAACCCTAGGAAAGAGGGTATTGCCTTTGAGAGGAAACTCAACGCTAATGGAACATATTGGAAGCCCGAGCAAGATCCCAAAACCTCATGGGTTGTCGCAAAGGGACCTCCAATGATCCATCTAACTTATCTGGCTTTACATGTGAATCTCCTCATTCTTCAGATGAGTCATTTGACTCCAACTATAAACTGTTCAAAAATCAGAATGGTGAAGTATTTGCTAGATATGTTGGCACTAATTGCAGGAACGGTTCCCCTATGAAGAAAATCTGGGTTCCCAAGAAGTGCCTTGAAAGTCTTCAGGTGAATGTCCTCATGACACCACCTGTGAAGAATAGGAACCCCAGATCAAACTCTTCATATGGACCAAATTCTTCATATGGATCCAAGTCCTCATACGGATCAAATTCCTCACGTGGATCAAATTCCTCAAAAGGATCAAAGTCCTCATATGATTATCATCATGCTAACAACTCGCTTCGCAGGTAGAGCTAAGGGCTATGAATATGTGCATTATTCTTCAAACCAATATGTTCATAAGTCCTCAAGAATTTCTCTCGCTTATTCATATGCTTACCCTAACCCCTCTTATGTGAAACGAAATGGATTGGCCTCTATGCCACCATTCTCATATGGTGCTCGCAGAGTGATGAACTCTTTGCCACCCCTTCAGATGTGGGTGGTGAAGAAAAAGAACTAACCTCTTCTGCAGGTTCAGGTCTCCGGACGTGCATTAAACGCCCCGAGAATTTCTTTGAGGGCCCCGACAAAATGCTCGAAGGACGCAGCTAATCATGATGAAATGAACTTTCATTTCACACGCCCTCATATCGCTTATCTCGTTATAACGCCTCGATGATATTCATCTGATGAACTTGATATCATATTCTTCACCGATGAAGTATATGAGATCGTAAGTTGCACTAATTCATCTGCAGGATGATCAACCCAAAGCCACCGAGTGGGTTCTCGATAGTGGATGTACAAATCACATGACCGGGTGACAAGAATCTATTGATCGATGCTCCCTTATCACCGTCACATCTGAAGCATATCATCTTTGCTGACAAAGGCAAAAGTTAGGTATTGGGTCTTGGTAAGGTTGCGATCTCTAAGGACATACACATGGACAAAGTCATGCTTTTTGAGTCCTTAGGATGCAACCTCATGTCAGTCTCAATGCTTTGCAATCTTGATATGGTTGTTATCTTTGGCAAGTATCATTGTGTTGTGATTATGGAAGCTGACAATTCCAAAGTCTTCGAAGGCTTTAGGAGAGGAGACTTGTATATTGTTGATTTCTCTACAGGACCACAACCAGCCGTGTGTCTACTTGCAAAAGCTTCACAAGGCTGGCTATGGCATCGATTTACTTGGTCACGCAGGCATGAGGAATTTGCACATGCTTGCAAAGAAGAAGCATGTCATTGGCATTGAGAATGTCAAATTCCTCAAGGATCACTTGTGTGGAGCTTGTGAAGCTGGAAAAATGACCAGGGCCAAGCATCCAGCGGAGACTATCATGACCACTACTCGTCCCTTCGAATTGCTTCACATGGACCTCTTTGGTCCTAATCATTACTCAGCAGTCACTAATGATGCATCTCTATATGGCTTTGTTATTGTTGATGATTACTCTCGTTACACATGGGTACACATTGTTACTTACAAAAATGAAGTGCAGGAAGTCTTCAAACGATTTTCCTCGAGGGCTTCAACTAACTTTGGTGTGAAGATCGGACACATCAGAGTGACAATGGAACTGAGTTCAAGAATTCGGTCTTGATGCCTATCTTGATGAACTTGGTATTACTCATGAGTTATCTGCTCCCTATACTCCTCAAAGAAACGGCGTCGTGGAGCGCAAGAATGTAACTCTTGTTGAGATGGCTCGCACTATGCTTGATGAATACAAAACGCCTAGTCATTTTTGGATTGATGCAATTGATACCGCGTGCCACATCATCAACAGAGTATATCTTCACAAATTCTTCAAGAAGACTGCCTATGAACTCCTCACTGATAAGAAACCCAATGTGAGTTATTTCAAAGTCTTCGGTGCTAAATTCTGGATTAGAGATCCTCATCACAGTTCTAAATTTGCACCGAAAGCACATGAAGGTTTTATGCTTGGTTACGGAAAGGACTCGCACACCTACAGAGTCTTCAACATCGGTCTTCACAAGATTGTTGTTTCTGTAGATGTGCGATTCGATGAAACTAATGGCTCGCAAAGAGAGCACCTACCTTCCGTGTTAGATGAACCAGCTCTGAGGAATCTATCAAGTTCAAGGCAACCGAGGATGTCATTCCCATCAAGAATCTGCAAGAATTCATTCTCAGACGCCAAGAACGCCGAGCTGATGCACCAAGATAATGTCAAGACAATGGTGCTGAGGAAAATGATCAAATTCCTCGACAACAACCAGTTCATCCTCGCGTTGCAAAAGAAGTGCAAGTTGACAAGATCATCGATGACATTGAAGCGCCAGGTCTTCTCACACGCTCAAAAGCTTCACATTTATCTAACTTTTGTGGGCACTATGCTTTTGTCTCTATCACAGAGCCCACTAAGGTAGATGAAGCATTTCGAGCCCGAGTGGATCCGTGCCATGCAAGAAGAATTACATCGCTCGAGCTCAACAATGTCCTGAACTGGTTAAACGTCCAGATCCTCGCAAGCATAATATCATTTGCACAAAGTGGATCTACCGCAACAAGCAAGATGAAAATGGCCTTGTGGTGAGAAATAAGGCACGACTTGTAGCTCAAGGCTACACACAGGTTGAAGGAATTGATTTCGATGAAACTTTTGCACCTGTTGCTAGACTTGAGTTTATTCGCATATTACTTGCCTATGCTAACCATCACAATATCACTCTATATCAAATGGATGTGAAAAGTGCATTCCTCAATGGTAAACTTGAGGAAGAAGAATATGTTTCTCAACCCCCAGGTTTTGAAGATCCAAAGAATCCTGACAAAGTCTTCAGACTCAAAACAAGGCCCTCTATGGTCTCAAACAAGCCCCACGGGCGTGGTATGATACATTGAAGGAATTCTTCGTGAAGAATGGCTTCACACCCGGTTCACTCGACCCTACTCTCTTTACTAAATCATATGATGATGAACTGTTTGTGTGCCAAATATATGTTGATGATATTATCTTTGGTCAGATCTTGACCAACGTTATAGTGATGAATTTGCCTATATGATGAGTGAAGAATATCAAATGTCTATGATGGGAGAGTTGAAATTTTTCTTAGGTCTTCAAATTCGTCAACAACACAATGGCATATTCATATCTCAGGAGAAATACCTCAAAGATGTCCTCAAGAAATTCGCATGCAAGATTGCAAAGGGGTCAAAATTCCTATGCCCACAAATGGCCATCTATGCATGGATGAAAATGGTATTGACTTCGATCAAAAGGTATACCGCTCCACGATTGGTTCTCTATTGTACTTATGTGCATCTAGGCCAGATATAATGCTTAGTGTTTGCATGTGTGCCCGATTTCAAGCTACACAAGGAATCACACCATAAGGTCAGAAGCATATTCTTCGATATCTAGCTCACACACCAACACTAGGATTATGGTACCCCAAGGGCTCTACTTTTGATCTCATTGGATATTCTGACTCGACTATGCTGGTGATCATGTGGACCGCAAGTCAACATCTGGTACTTGTCATTTCCTCGGACGATCTTTGGTCCGTTGGTCCTCGAAGAAAATGAATTGCGTATCACCGCTTCATCGCGAAGCTGAATACATTGTCACCGGCTCTTGTTGTGCTCAATTGCTGTGGATGAAGAAAACTCTCAAGGACTACGGCATCAACGTGAAGAATGTGCCACTCTACTGTGACAATGAGAGTGCCATCAAGATTTCTCACAACCCAGTTCAGCACTCGAAGACAAAGCACATTCAAATTCGTCATCATTTTCTTCGTGATCATGTGTTGAAGGGCGACATCTCCATCGAGCATGTGAAGACTGAAGAACAGCTAGCCGATATCTTCACTAAGCCCTTGGATGAGAAGAGATTTAGCAAGTTGCGGTGTGAGCTAAATATCTTAGAATCTTACAATGTTCTTTGAAAAGGACACACATCCCCGACACTTATGCAAAATTGATGACTTAGATGTGCAACACATGAAGAAACGTTTTCTTCAATCAATGAAGAATAACTCTCTAAGTGTGAAGAAATTAATGAAGAATTTGATTCTCGAGAACCCTCGACAATTGTATGCGGTGTCCAAATCATCATTCTTATACTGATTGGGTCACGCCACCACCAAAGTTGAAAATCTTGAATTTGAGTTTTTCCTCACTTTCTCAAATTCTTGATTTTCAAATTCTTCAACTTTGCAAAATCTTCACTTTATTTCGTCGTTTTTCTTCATTGGCTATATATATATATATATATATATATATATATATATATATATATATATATATATATATATATATATATATATATATATATATATATATGGGTTTATGTCCTCTACAACATTCACTTATGGCTAATTCTTCAAGTTGCTTTTTTACGCTAAGTGAATGTGATCGGACCCTTCCCTCTATGCTATACTCAACCCAATCTATTCACAAATTCTTCATGTGCGTTCTATTTGAAACTCATTCAAAATCTTCACTGTGTCCTTGTCAGCTGAAGAAATTGCGAACGGAACTTTAAAACTGATTTTATCCAAACTTTCGGTTTTGTCGCTCAAACCGTTCCACATCCCACGATGGATTTATCTATTCACCCACGATCTAACACGATCTCCACTTTTCAGTACGTGGGTGACACATGTCAAGCGAATGAGAAGGGTCAGGCACGTTCGTCCCAAAATCTTGAGTGAACAGTTTTCACCGTGTCTATATATACCCCCACTCCCCTTCCTCACTTCCTTTACTCCGCCGACCGCTCTCTCTCGCCGAGATTCTCAAACCCTAAGCGCCCGCTACTCCATCGTCAGCGGTGAGGAAGAGCTTCACTGCCTCGACCTCGTCAGCCGACGTACTTTCGCGCCGCATGAAATCTTCACTCCGCCGCCGCCAGAATCGTCTTCCTCCACCAAGTTAGGGCGTGGAAGATCTGAATCATTTAACTTCCCATCTGTTCTTCTTAGTTCGTCGTGTTCTTCACTTCGGGTAATTAAAAGTTACTTTTATTACTCGCTTTGATTCTCAAACCTTCCGAAAATCTTCAAAGGTGTTTATTCTTCAAATCTTCACACATATGAACACCTCGAACAAAATATGCTCTTGATTCGTTTCTCTAAGCAATGATTTTCTTCAAGATTCCTCAATTGTGTGGATCCTGGATCTATACAACTCTGGAACCTAAGACAAAGATCGCTTAGTGAAATCCTTCAAGGCTCATCCGTCAAATTCCTCAAACTAGTTCTTTTTGAAAAACCTTCCGAGAACGCATATGACCTCTCCAAATTCCTCGCAACTATACTCTGTTCACGGTACTCATGTCCGCCGATGAATCACTAGGTTCTCATCAACTTAACTCATTTGCGGCATTCCTCGAAGAAAAGTTGCATACTTCTTCAGAGAATTCGTTTGTTCAAATTCCTCACCAAGAATATGGCAGAAGGAAAGAAGCCACAGAAAGGAGGAAAGAGGCCTGAGGTCATGACTGCATTTGAAATCCCTGAGGAAATATATGCTGACTATTGCACACCTGATGAAGCCGAGTTCGGCAAAGAAAACAAAAATTAGCGCAAGGTGCACATTCAAAGGATTGAACGGAGATGGGCAAGGGAATGGAGGGAGTACAGATATGTAACTCCAAAGTACATGAAGAAATTTGCTCTCAATCGTCCATGCCCAAGAGCTCCATTGGCACCTGGTCAAGAAGATGACCCCACCAAAGATCAAGCATGGTGAGGACTTTCTGAAGAATGGGCCAAGCGCCAAGCCAAATTGGCAAGACAAGCCAACGAGGCTGAGGAAATTCAATGAGGACTCACATACAGCTGCCGCCATCGAGGCCTCTGTCAAGCCAAGAAAATATATGGCAAAGAAGCCCGCACAAGCCAAGTGCTTCACCAACAAAGGCCCTCACGGCCAAGTTCTCACCGTGCCCTCACGGCCAATTCCTCATGCTGCTCCGCTCCTCCCAAGTCCTCACCGCACCTACAAAATCCTCAAGCAGTTCCGACAAAGTCCTCAAAGACTGTGCATCCGCCACGTACAAAGGACTGCAGAAGCTTCCCATTGCATCTGGTGTTTCAAAGAAGTTCCTCACCGCACCAAAGTATTCATCTGGCCCGACTCTGCTGAAGACTAAGGCCACAGCTGGACGAGGTCCTCGGCCAAGTCCCAAGAAGAAACATGTCGCATTCCAAGACCCACCTGAAGATGATGAGGCTGATGATGATGAACTTGCGGAAATCATCAGAGACCGCCAAGAAAGGGTCATAGAGCCAAAGGCACATCTGTGCCACTGCTGTTGGATCCGAGGAAAATCCTCGATTACATTGATCTTTGGCACAAGGATCCAAACACCCCTATGCTTGATTTTCATCTGATCCCTGGACAAAGTCACATGTTGACCCATTTCATCACTGAAGATAAATGGAAGTTTGAAAAGGCAAGAGAGATCAAGAAAGCTCAATACAGAAAGGAGAAGTTCCTGAAGAAAAACGTTTTCAGAATGACACCTGGGGAACTTCTCAAGGTCCAGACTGAAATCCAAGCCCTCAGCAAAAACTTTGATGCTTATTATGCTGATTGGCAAGGAACCAAAGTCAGATTCGTCAACCTGACGAAGAAATTCACCAATGTTGCTACCCCAACGCAACATGAAATTCCTCAAGCTGGAGCCTCAGCTCAGCAGACTGAAGAACATGCCAAGACCGGCGATGAAGTTCAGCTGCAAGATAATGCTAGTTCCAGGCTGATGATCCCATTCCACCACCGAAGAAATTGCCAGGCATCCACTAGTGGTGCGCTGAAGAAATCGAACAAGTCAGTAACTGCATCAGTTGCACCTGAGGAAAATCAACCAGATTCCTCAGCTCCTCCTGCGCCAACACCAACTCCAATTCTTCCATCTGCCTCTGATGTGAAGAAGACCAAGGCTACAGAACGAGCTGCAGTGAAGAAACGGAAAGCATCAGCTGCGTCAAATTCTTCGGCTGCGAAGAAAATGAAGCCTATGACCAGCTCATTTGAAAATCCAATCGATGTTGTTCCAATTTCCTCAATTCCATCAAAGGACCTTGTTCCTTTTGGTGAAGATTATGAGATCTCAAGCGGATCCGAGGAAGAAAATCATTCTGTTGCTTTGTCAGAGCAGATTGATGAAGAAATTGAAGTGGAAGCAATCCCTTCAACCCCAATCATTTCCTCGCCTATGCCTCAGTTCACAGCTGAAGAGGCCGGTGTTGAGGAAATTGAAGAATATGTGGATATTGGAAACACAACGCCAGTGATGAACGATGACTTTTGGGAAAGTCAGCATCCAAATTCTCCACTCTTCAACCCAATCCAATAGATTCCTCAGTCCCCTGCTCCAACAGTTCAAATGGGCTCTGAAGAAACTCATACCACTTCATCTGTCCATGAAGAAATTCCAGCCACTAGCTACCGATGAACTCACATCACTGATCCTCGATCGCACTCAGAGAGGAACAAGAAATTCCTCACTGAAGAACCTGAGATTGCGATTCCAGAGGTCGTGATGCAACTCACTGAAACTCCACTGCCAAAGCCAAAGAATCCCTTCTCAACAAAGCAAAAGTTCAAGGCTGAAGATTTCTTCAGCAAGCATGTATTCTTCACTCATTACAATCCATATGATTACGCTTTCGCATAAGGAAGAGGCATTTACGGACTGCCGGTCAAGCCAATTTCTATTCCTCGGTGCTCTTCAACAAAGACAAAGTCTTCGATCATGCACATATTCCTCATGTGGACATGGAGTCTCTGCCAGCTTTGAGCCAGTCCTCGTTGTTCTTCACGACGCAGACTTCGATTTCTGCACCGACATCATGATTGGAATGAAGAACACATTCTTCAAGTCTAAGCAACACTGCCCATCACAGGAGACGCCAAGACGTGAACTCATGGGTGTTAGACTGGATGTCCGAAAACACTCACTACAAGGCACCAAGAATCGAATTGCTTCGTGCCCTACCACTCGATCCTCCACTTAATGGTGCTCGTTGTATCTACAACGAACCGTAACTTTCAAATCACAATATGCAAGTCTTGATGAAGCCTTTGAAGCCGTGGCAGGCCCCAAGAACCAAATTCCTCGTCAAGGAATTATTGTATGTGCCTCGATCGCCTATCGGATTCTCGACGAAGACAATGAGTCCTATCAAAGGCCACGACTCAAATGATGAAGAAGTCGTTGGCATCATGAAGAATTTGCTTTTCAATATCATTCATGGCATTCCCGTCAACTTCCATGATTTCTTCATGAGGACTCTGGCAAACATTGCTATGTCACCATTTGAGCTGAAGCCTTATGCGCCTCGGATAATGAGATTCATCAGGACAAGGTCTTCACTCAATTACAAGGCTGATACTCTGAACCACTGCAGTTACTTGCCCCCGATTGAAGTCCTCAAACGTTACCTCAGCTGATGACAAGGGCAAGGCAACTGCTGTGATCGATGAAGGCATTCGTCCATTGGATGGACAGTTTCGCAAAGCTGCATCCTACTCCTCCAATGATGACACTGCCACACATGACTCTGCCGCAAATACCTCAGTCAAGCAAAGTCCTCAAGCCACAACACCCAGGGTGATGACTAATCGTGAGTTACTCCTCAGTCTTCATCAGAAGGTTGATCGCAATCATAAATGGGTCAAGCATCAGTTTGGTTCAATTCTTCACAACATGACCTCTACACACAATGCACTGAAGAAAAACCACTACTACCTCCATGAAACCTTCAAACGCACTTTGGGCTGTTCTTTCAAATGTCTACAAAGACGGAAGAACCGGCGACAATGGGTCTCAAGGAAGAATTTGACTGGTCTGCACCTCCTCCGAAGAAATACAAGAAGGTCAAAGTTCCTTCCTGGGTGGCCAGCTCCTATTCTTCATCACGAGACACTGATGAAAATGAAGACTTGGACGACATTGCGGCATGCCCTACTACAACAACCGACCCCAACAACGCTGGCGCTCCTTCCTCAACTTGAAATTCTTCAGGGGCGTTAGTCCTCAGTTTCGATCCTTTTGGTCATTCGATGACAAAGGGGGAGAAATTTGAGTTAGTCTTCAAGCGGGTCTATTATATGGGCAATTTTTTTTGTTAAGTTACAACTCTCGTTCTTCTGAAACTTTTATTGGATCGAGTTGTAATCTTAAACCCGATGGTGCTCTAATACTTTTGATGCACTGAGCTTCGATTCTCTTGAGCTCTGATACTCTTGATGCGTTATTTTGCATGCTTGTTCCTCATTAATGTTATCGCACGCATGCTGAATTTCATCAAGCACCATATTTCATCATGCATTTCAAATTCTTCATACTATATGTCAAATGCGTGTATGAATGACAAGATATAGGGGGAGATCTCCATGATTCAACTCTTCAAAAGCAAATTCCTCACTATGCACATCTACAGGGTGAGTTCTTCTATATCTTGCAATCAAATTCCTCAATATCAGTATTTACACTTCATATGTTTATCCCCGTTGAAAACTTAACCTATATTGTCATCAATCACCAAAAGGGGAGACCGTAAGTGCATCTAGTGCCCTTAGTGATTTTGGTGTATTGAAGACTTATAGGTTAAGAAACTAATGTGTTTGTGAGTGTACACAGGTCTATAAGTCTATGAGGAGTTTGATATTTACAGAGAAAGTCGACCCCTAAAAATGAAGTTCTTCGATCAAGACTTTGATATTCTGAAGACTTTTTGAAGACTTTGAAAGTGAAGAAATTGGTGTGACCTTGAAGACTTGGTATTCACTTGAGGAACATGAAGCGTGAAGACTTTTGTTTTGTAGTTTCGTTTTCTCTTTCTTGAGTCATAGGAAACACCGTATTGTTAAAGGGGGTCGAGGAAATACTAAGGAAAAATTTCCATGTGATGCTCAACTCAAAATCCTACACCCACCAATCCCATCGAGGGAAGCCTTTGGAAATCTCATACAGTTCAGTCAATTTCTTCGATGTGAGACGAAGTTCTTCCGTCGCCGAGGAATTTGTTCTCGACCGAGGAGTTAGGAATTCGCCAAAGGTCGGATTGCCTACACAGGAGGAACATGATAGCCCGAGGAATTTGAGATTCAAATTTTCGATCGTTCTTTGTCAAGCGCCACCTGTCCCAAAATATCTTATCCACCTAACGGTCATATCATTGAAGGGCATTTATGTCTAATCATGTCGGGCTGCTCCCTAGGCTATAAATAGCCGCCCCCTACAACCACTAGTTGGTTGGCTGCTCCGAGAGAAACTTGACACTTGTCATTTGAGAGCAACCCATCCTCCGAGGACTTTGAGCGAAAATCATCGTGTGAGGAAAAACCCAAACACCAAACCCCTACAAACCCAAAGTGATTGAGCATCATCAAGAGATTGATCCTGCGTGGATCCGACGCTTGTTACCTTTGAAGATCGTGCTTCTTCCAGACGGTTAGGCGTCATGGTCTAGAGCATCCAAGAGGAATTGTGGATCGCCGAAAGTGACCAATTCTCGTGAAGGTTTGGAAGTCGCTCAAGACTTACCACGAGTGATTGGACGAGGTCTGTGTGACCTTAGTTCAAGGAGAATACGGTGAGGACTTGGTGTCCCGAGCTGCGTGCTCATGAGTGGGTGTCCGGACTGTGTGTCCTCGAGTTTAAATACTCACCGCTCCAACGTGACGCATAACCGAGACAAAGCAGCTTGAACTGGTCTACCAAATCATTGTCTTCACCAACCTTATCGGTTCTATTTCCTCAACCCTTTCATTTCCTCATTCTTGTGTTGAGTGTTTATTCATATCTGTGTTTGAAGACTTTGATCAAGACTTTCTCAATTTCCTCAGTTCAATTTCTTCACCGCTTGTCTTCATCTTGTGCTATCATGTGTTTACGCTTTACGTACTCTTTGATTGTCTTCATTTCATCATGATGACCATGCCAGCATTCTCTTATGCTTACTTCTGAGTACTTATTCCGCTGCAAGTAGTTCTTCGCTAAGGAATTTCCTCACCGGCAAATTCCTCAGTGAAGAATTCATAAAAATCGCCTATTCACCCCCCCCTCTAGTCGATATAACGCACTTTCACTAGTTGGAAGCATAAGATGAAAATGCATATTCTTGGTCATAACCCTGTCGTTTGGGCTATTGTGCGTATTGGCTTGAAGGTGAATACTTCGAGGATGGAAGCGAACCGGATCGTGAAGCGTCCATGGAAGAATTGAAGATGTTGCAATATAATGCTCAGGCATGCAATATTCTCTTCAACAGATTGTGCCCCGAAGAATTCAACAAAATCAGCTGCCTTGAGAGTGCAAATGAAATTTGGGATACTTTGGTTGATATGCATGAAGGTACCGAGTCCGTCGAGGAATCCAAATTGGATGTGCTTCGAAGTCAACTTGACAAGTTCAAAATGAAGGATGGTGTAGGAGTCGCTGAGATGTACTCAAGGCTTGCTCTCATCACAATTGAGATTGCCATCTTAGGAAGCTAAGAGATGACCAACAAATTCATCATCAAGAAGACCCTAAGAGCCTTGAATGGAAAATATGATACTGTATGCACCTTGATCCAAATGATGCCCAACTACAAAGATCTCAAGCCAACAGAAGTCATTGTTAGAATTGTTGCTCATGAGATGCCACTCAAGGATAAGGAAGAGCTCCACAACAAGGCTAGTGGTGCTTACAAAGCTTCATGTGATGCTCCTACAACATCAAGTGAGAAACAAGACTTCAATGAAGAATTGAGCTTAGTGGTGAAGAACTTCAACAAATTCTACAAGAATAGAAGCAAAGACAGAAGTTCCAAGTCAAGGTCCTACAATGACAAAAGTTCTTCTAGTCGTGATCCCAATTGCTATAATTGTGGAAGACCCAGACACTACTCCAATGAGGGTACGACTCCCTACAAGAGAAGAGAAGATTCACCTAAGAGAAGAAGTAAAAGAGATGAATCACCACCAAGAGATAGAAGGAGTAGAGATGATCGTTATGAACGAGGACCCTCTCGTAGAAGCAAGGATTCAGAAAGGAAGGACAAGTCATCAAAGAGCTACACAAGACGAAGACATCAAGCTCATGTTGGTGAATGGATGTCCGGTTCCGACTCTGACAACTACTCTGAGTGAAGTTATCACTCCGACTCCGAATATACTCAAGATGAAGGTCTTGCCGGTCTTGCACTTGTGTCATCCAACTCCTACGACATATTTGACTCACCAAATGAAGGAATTGGAAGATACTTCATGGCTAAAGGCCCTAAGGTATCACACCCTGAGTATGTTGATTTCAATAGTGATGAAGATGATTTGCTAGGTGATGATGATTTACTTGTTGACAACACTAGTGATGAAAACTATGATGAATTTGGCATTAATCATGCTAATCAAGATGAAATGAATGACAATGATAAGAAGGAGATTGAGCGTCTAACTAAAGAACTAAACACTCTTAAGTTAGCTCATGAAACAACTCTAGAGGATCATCGAGAGCTTTTAAAGACTCATGAGAAGCTAAGTTTCAAGAAGCTAAATTTAGAGCAAGAGCATGGGTTCTTAAAAGCAATGAATGATGATCTTAGAAACAAAAGTTCTTCTTACATTGCCAAGTGTTTACTCTTGTCTACTTACATGCCACAAGTAAAATCTAGCAACAAGAGCAAGAAAGATTCTTCTTCTAGTAGTAACAATAATCATGTTAAATCCAATATTGTTGCTTCTAGTAGTTCTCTTGATTCCACTAATGATTCTTTTAGCCAAGTTACACTTGAGCAAGAAAATATCTTATTGAAGGGAATTCTAGAGAAAGGTGTTTACAAGAGCCTTGCCATAAGTAAGCAATTTGAGGAAATTGTACACGAGCAACAAAGGCACCAGAAGAATCAAGGCGTTGGTTTTGAACAAAAGTTCAATGCCAAATGAGTTGAGTGGGAAGAAGATCAATACCCCAAGATGAAGTTTGTTCCTCAACAAGAGAAGTATGACCCCACTTCTTTCAAAGGAACACAAGCTCAAGATGATATTCCACCACAAGACCACAAGCTAATAGGCAAGGACAAGCTTCAAGAAGAGATTGATTCGTTTGAAGAAGCTCCTAACACTACAAAAAAATACACTTCAGCGATGACACATGTTTGTCACAGTAGGTCACATTTTCTATCATGCATGTACATCCATGACAATTTTATGACAGAATCAAGATAGTCATACCTGTGCTGTCGTAGAAGTGTTCCATGACATTACCAAAATTATCATCACGGAAGTGTCCACTTCCATGACGATAAATGGTGCCTCATGGATGTGTTTTCGTCAAGGGTAACGGACACGTGGCATCCACCGTAATGGGTCGCCGTTAAGCTATCGGGTCCGGTTTATGTTTCGTCCTTCTGAGGGCCCATTTATTCTTGGGCTCATTTCCAGCATTCGGTTACTTACGACTACATCGGCCTTTTTCTGCTTGTGGGCAAAATTCAGCCCGTGGTTACAGTCGGCCCGTTTGCGTCTCGTTAATCCGTTGGGCCGTTTTCATAGCATCATCAAATACGGCCGATTAACGACGACCCATTATGGTCGGCCCATGAACGAACGATTCCAACTCTAGCCTGTTTACGACCGACAATGCGGTCTAGTATTGTCCCATGTTTGGCCAATCGATCATACGACCCGTAGAAGGCCCATTGATGCTACGGCCCGTAGAAGGCCCATTGTTTCTACGACCCTTGGAAGGCCCATTGTTTCTACGGCCCGTAGGAGGCCCATGGTAACTACAGTAAATATGTAGCCCATGGTTATTGTGGCCTAGTTTTAAAAAATAGGTTATTGCGGCCACTAGCAAACCGCGGAAAAAGAACTACGCTGACTACAAGCAAACAAATAAACAAGACAACAAGGAAATAAATAAGCAAGCAACTTACGCTAGGCTATCACGGCTATTACACATATTACAGCCACTGGGCATCAAAGTTCGCCACCAGTGCAAATATAGGGAACAAAGTAGCATATCATATACACTGGTTGTCAAAGTTGGCGACGAGTGCAAATAAACGCTGCAGCAAAACAAGTCCAGAACTGAAATCACTTCAGAAGTGCTCAAGAAACAATATCCTGGGTACCCATAATGCTGCCAAGATGGTTAACAAGCTTATTAACTTTCTCTTGTTTGGCGCTTAAATCCTCCAGTAACTTGTTGCACCGTAAAGTATGCATCCGAATCGCAGGACTTCCTCGATCCTTCACTTCTTGCCGCAAAGACATCTCGATCGATGTCTTTCAACTTGAAGTTGAGACTCAAGAAGACAAACTGATTCAGGCAGCGAGTTCGAAGAGCTTGTGCCAGCAGTAGTGGCCAGTAACTCGAACACTACATCAAGACATGACTTTTGGGTTGTCTCATTGTCGTCAAGATAGTTTTTATCAGCTTTCTTGGAGACAAACAGGGATGTCTCACTATCTTGAACCTTATCTGCATTACTTCCTTTACCATTGCATAACGGGGTACTGTTCTCCAATATTTTTTCCGCATTCTAAAAGAGAAACAAGCAGACACATCACATGTTTACCATGTTGTAGACGGAACTCATTTTGGTAAATCAGTTCAGTAGTAAAGTGGACAGGATAATAGTATGAAATAAACATATATCTGTGTACCATGGTCACTTTATGGTCTATATCATTCTAGTTTTTGTTGCCAAATCAAGATAGAGACACAATTCAAATAATATTTGTTCAAGACAAAGCAGAATAGATAGAATATAAGTGTGGGAAACTATAGAGCAATAACAACACTTGTAATGTGCATGACATGAGAACATAACTGTTTATTCAATTGAAACTGAAATCAACATAGACCAAGTTACAACAACAAACCAGTTAAAGAAACAAGTTTAAAACATACCTGTTGAGCCATTGGAGTTTCAATTCAATCCTTCAAATTTCAAAATAGTTGGTATGAGTAAATGCAGTGATGCAAGAGCAAAGGAGTATGAACCATAGCTACAGAACCTGACCTGAGAACAATTCTTCTTCTGCTTTAAGCGTTGAGTTGGGATTCAGAATGGTGGTCCTCGTTCTTTGGGCACTGCAGTTCCCTTACTAACTACTCGTGTTTGGGTGCTCTGTGGTGGAGACAGTGTTGTGTCAACTGGAACTGGGTTACTATCTGGTGGGGTTGGGGTTAGAAGGGGTGTAGCTGGTTCTCTGTCCAACTGGGTAGGGGTACAATCTGCGAGAGTCTGGGTTATGTGTGGTGGGGCTGGTTCTTGGGAAAGTACAACTGTGGTTCTATATGCACCGACGGGTAGCACTATCTCTTCCGAAGACCGTGTTGTTACTCCCTTAGATACTGCCATCACCCTCTCCAATTCAAATGGCTGATAAACAAGAAAAGTAATTGAATGTACAGACATTGTATGATAGACAGGTGCAATGGATAGTGGGGAATAAAGGAGGGCATGAAATAATTCACATTTATGTTGTCTAACCAAACATGATAGCATGACACAATTTCACATATATGATGGCTAACTAAAAAAGATGGAAAGACATAGTTCAAAATATGATGACTATGTAAACATGATGACATGATATAACTATATAATGTGTTTATTAAATAGGTTGGCATGCCATAATTCACATACATGCCGCCTATGGAAACATGATAGCATGATATAATTCACGGATAGAAAGCCATAATTCAAAATATGATGACTGTAAACACTAACCATAATGATATGATATAACTATATGATGTCTTTATTAAATGGGTTGGCATGCCATAATTCAGATAGATGCTATCTATGTAAACATGATCGCATGATATAATTCAAATATATGATTTATATAGTAAGCAAGTAAGCAGATGGCAATCGCATATATGTTGTAAAAACTAAGCAATGCAAGACAACATGCATGACATGAGTAATATAACCCTGCCAAGTTTGAGCATAGATCTCAGGGGGGGAATAGGACTGGTCATCAGTCTCTGAATCCTCCTCTGAGGAGCTATCTGTAACTAGCAAGATGTCTGCTTCAGCAGGTAGCATTGTCTGCTCTGAATACCTTGTTTTCACTCCAGATACTTCCATCACCACTTCAAATGGCTGATGCACAGGAAGAGTAGTTGAATATACAAACGTCGTCAAATGGAACACGCAATACAGAAAAAGGATAGCATGATATAATTCACATATATGATGATTGTCTAAACAACATGGAATTGCATAATTCACATATATAATGCCTTGCAACAAGATAGCATTGCATAATTCACAAATATAATGTCTTGCAACAAGATGGCATTGCATAATTCGCATATATGGTAATTAGACACTAAACATGTGGCATTCACACAAAGCATGTCTAAACTAATCAAATGACATAGCAATGCAAGACACCATACACACGATATGAGCAACATAACCCTGCCAAGTTAGAGCATACACCTGGGGAGATAGGACTGGTCATCTGTCTCTGAATCCTCCTCTGAGGAGCTATCCGTAACCAGCGAGATATGCGCTTCGTCATATAGCATAGTCTGCTCTGAAGACCTTATTTTCACTCCAGAATTTTCCATCACCGTGTCAAATGGCTGATGCACACGAAAGTAGTTGAATGTACTAACATTGTTGACAAATGTAATACATAATGAAAAAAAAGGATGGCCTGATATAATTCACATATATGATGCCTGGCTAAACAAGATGGCATTGCTTAATTCACATATACAATAAAGAAACTAAACAGATGGCATTCGCACAAATCATGTCTAAACTAAGCAGATGACATATTTGATGTATAAAGTAAGCAATGCAAGGCACCATATGCATGATATTACCAACATCAGCATGCCAAGTTAGAGCGAAGACCTCAGGGGGTAAATAGGAGTGGTCTTCTCCTTATGAATCCCCCTCAGAACAGTTATCTTCCTCTTGATTACAATCCGAAATGGGTGGAGGGGGGCAGCCTTTGCGCCCACCATGGAGCGACGTCTGCATGAAATTTTATTGCCATGCAAGGCTCGTCTCTTTTGCTCTACATGTTCAGTTCCATTGTGTACAATAACTGGCATGCATATGAATAAAACATAGTGAGATTATGTAAGGAGTGTATGCAGAACTCCAGAGCAATGGTAGAAACCTGTGGATAGACCCAAAACCAATGATAACAGGCAGATAATGGCTTTAGTTAGAAAATACAGATAATGGCTTCTTTACTGTTTGTTTCCCACCAACATGAAACTCACAGTAGACACCAGAGATTAACCAGATAGTAGATAGATACTATTGATTGTGGCCCCGATATGTACCCCATGACCATTTAAAAACTCAAGTTTAACCATTAGTTTGGAGCTGATGTAGAGTCTAATCGGCGAACAGGACGATAAAGTAGCATGTAATATTAAGCAATGCATAATGCAAGAAGACACGAAAGTGTGCGACCTCTCTTGCGGACCCGTGTAGTCCTCGAGGTCATCTGCTCGTTTGATGATGGTAATGCAGTTCTCGTGGCTGCCGGCGGCGGGGAAGAAGATCTGAGGCGGCGAAAGACAGTCTGGAGGCCGGATCATTGCTGTGGTGGACCCTTCTGTCGTTGGAGCAACCGAGCTAGGGTGGACGACGGCGCAGCAGGAGCGGGACAAACCACACAGGGTTTTCTTTGAAAACTATCTGTAAGAGAAGTAATTCTGTAAGGGCTCGTTTTAATTGGAGGATTCTAACAACGTAGGGATAGGAAATACATAATAATAGGATAGGCATGGACGTGCAAAACAGAGAATTTAAAAACACAAGAATTCTGCCAATCTGGGTGTTTGGTTCACAAGAATTGGAAGATCACAGGATGCAAAGAAACATGGTGAGATTAAGTCAAACCACAAGAAAATGTACGGTTATAATGCTATTATGCTACTATCTCTTTGTCTTGGGCTTCATGAATAGGAATTTGAAAAGGAGGACAAGTGGATATTAAAATTCCTACTGTTTTTCTTTCAAGGAGACACTAAAGGAACAAATCCTATAGTTTTCCTTCGCTCCATTCCTTTGAAAGAAATGCATGAATAGTAGTACCATAGGAAACTTTCCAATTCCTATGTTTTTCCTTCAGTTTTCCTTTCAAGCACTGTCAATTCTAGTAGGCAGGCATGAGCAGGGAAAAGCCTACACTCAGAAAATGTTTTTGTTCTACTTCTACTACTTTGGACCTAGGCCACTACCCTACTAGCTCAACTCCCAGGCCCATCTACAAATGCACAGCTCAAACACGCAGAGATAAATAATGATGGGATTCAAGAGAGTCCATCATGGATAGCTAAGTTGCCTGGTACCTCACTGCTTGTCATATAGTAGGAGAAACTAATGGTATTTCACGTTACTACGTGTGCTCAGTGGACAATATATATTGTCCAGAGGCCTGCTGCTCTCCAACGCCTGGACTGACGCAGTCAACCGCGCGCCGCCAACGCGCAACCGTTCACCATGGAACCCGCGCGCACGCATCTGGCCATGGTTGATAGCCTCAACCATGGCGTTCCATCCCCACATGCTGCCGTTGGCCGTCGTCGTCCCCGACCACCAGACAAGCAATAACATCCCTGCACCTCCGGCCACATCGACCTTCTCAGGAGGGCTACCTTGACCTTTCCTAGGAAGGTTCATCCATGGTGCGGTCGCTCCCGCCACTCCACACCCGCGTTGTGCCTAGCTCGCCGCAGGCCTTTGCCCTCCATCACTAGCGCACTGCCACCACATAGAGCTTCCAGCACCAAGATTCCCGTGTGCGTCGTCGGCTATCACTTAGGCTGTGTGGCTAGTTCCCTCCCCGTTGTGCTTAGCTTCGATTCTCAGAGAGCTTCAGGTTCGTAGCTTTTCTCTTCTGAAATTCAGTAATTTACCTTGTGTGAATGCTGCGTCTGGTTCAGCTGCAAGCCGTCCTCTGTTTTGATGTTGTTGTCTGTCTACTTCTGCTTTCTAATATTTAATTTGAGCCAGTATAGAACTGACGGACACTGGTAACGGATCAGCCATACTTCCTCTCGGTATGTAGTTATATTGTTTAGTCTAGTATATGTTATTTTGTGCAGTTGAAGGGAAGGACTACCTGAGCGCTACCAGCAGTACAAGGAGTTTAGTAGGCAAGAGATGGGTCAGTAGATGATCCCTACTTTGCAGCAGTGTGATGTACGTATGGAGGAAAGGTCAAGCAAAGAGTGTAGTTTGATAATTACGTCGTAACTTGTTAAGCTCGATTGCTCTCTGGCTCTTATTACTTTGTGTTTGTGCCTCAAACAGAAAAAAAAGTAAAAAAATAATGGAAGATTTTACACTTGAGAAGTTCATGTACACAGACCTAACCCCGATGCTCAGCTCCTTGCCGTAGCGAGGCCTATGTGCCCCCCAATGCCTCGTTCCGGCTCGCCGTCGCCCCCGCAGCCCCTTGGCATGTTGTCGCTCTTGCCAACTTCTGGCGCGCCTTCGCTTCCTCCTTGCGTGTTGTCGCCCTCACCTTCATCCAGCGCGAGGCCGCCCCTTCTTCAGGGCGAGGTGGATTTGGACTTCAGCGGTAGTACAAAGAACACTTCGGGAGCACTTGACGAGCTCAGAAAAACTCGTCGCCCCTCGCTCCGGCAAGCTCAGTTGCTCTCGTTGGCGGCCGCCCCTCCCACTGATCGTCGCCGACCACAACGGCGCAAGGAGGTTGAGCTTCCATCCTCTTTAACAAATAAGTTCAAAGATAACAAATCACATGCGTTCCTCTCCATGTGTGCTTGCGTTATGTATGTGTTCATGGAAAAAAATAGGTGGTTTTATTTTATTGTTGTGTATAAAAAGAAGGAAGTTCAAATATAATAAATAAAAAAGTTCAAGAATATGTAACATTATAGAAAGTTTCATGTACGAAATTGATATGTAGAAAGAAAACTATCATATATGTCCTTTATGCGAACCTAGGATTTTTCCCATTACTAAAAAATATAACCAAGAAGTTGAAGTTTAACTAACGAACTAGTTCAATGTTTATAAAAAAATCAGATTTCCTTCGTTACTAAAGAATAAAACCAAGAAGTTCAATTTAAAATAACAAAGCAGCTCGATATACACTAAAAACTCAGATTCTTCTCGTTTCTAGAAAAAATTGTATTTAATTTAATTCAAAAAATATTGCTCCATGTTTCCTTAAATATTTTATTTATTTTTTAAAAGTAAACTAACAAGTCCAATTTAAAATAACAGAGAAGTTCAAAGTTTATAAAAAAACATAGAATTTACAAGTTCAAAGAATCGATGCAATTTTTGGCATTGTAAAAAAATACCATAAAAGTAGTGATTTTGAAAAAAAAATCTTCTCAAACATAAGCAGTTCAAAATTCGTAAAAAGGATTTCAACTCTTTCTAAATAAAGAACTCTTAAAGTTTGCATTCAAATAATGGAGCAATTCGATGAATGCAAAAAACAAAATTCTTCTCGTTTGTAGAGAAAAATGTATTTAATTCAATTCAAGGAAAAAGTTGTTCAATGTTTACTCAAAAAATGTTTTTATATTTTCTAGAAATAAAATTAAGAAAAAATTACAGAGAAGTTCAAAATTTATAATAACTTTGAATTTACAAGGTAAAAAAATTTGATGCCATTTTTAAAAACGGAGCGGCTCAATGTCTATCAAAAAGTAGGATATTTCCCGTTACTAAAAGTAATAAAACCAAGAAGTCCAAACTAAAAAGATGGAGAAGTTCGATGATTATAGAAAAGTCATATTTTCCCTCATTATTAAAGAATGGAAACAAGAAGTTCTAAAATTAAATAATAATAAGTTCAACTTTTAAAAATAGAGCGCTTCAAAATTTCATGAAAAAAGATTAAGAAATAAAACCAGGAACTCCATATTAAAAAGATGGAGAAGTTCGATGATTATAGAAAACTCATATTTTCCTCGTTATTAAACAATGGAAACAAGAAGTTCAAAAATAAAACAATAAGAAGTTCAACTTTTAAAAATAGAGCGCTTCAAAATTCATATAAAAGAATTAAGAAATTCAGATTAAAATTCATAAAAAATTCATATATTTTCACGTAACCGAGAGAAGTTCAGATTGATAACTGCGAGAAATTCACATACTACATGGTGTGCTTTTGTATTAAAAAGGAATAAAAAAGCAAAAACTAAAGGTTTTGTTGTTATAAGTTCAAGTCCTCCGCCGGAGAAAAGTTAAAAAAATTATTGTGAGAGAGGTTTGTACAAAAGGAATATTATTTGTGTAACACTAACGAATGGATGGGAAAATTACAAACGAAAATACGTCACAGAAGTTCAACGTGAAAACAATAGGAAGTTCAACTACTATATTGAAAGAATTTCAGATGAAAATTTTTAAAACCGTCGCAAGTATGAAAAAATGATCAACACGGAAAAATTGTGTGTTTGTAGCAGCTTTCCATCAGTATATCACTTGCTCAATTCCGTTGAGTGGATAGACAGCTACGAGCAGTGGATGGAGAGCTACGATCGAAAAAAGTACGTGAAAAACAGAGTGAAGTTCAAGTATGCATGCCAAGAAGTTCAAGTTCTTCACGCGGTGCATTTTCGAAGAATCTGTTTCACGATAGAGGCAGAATGAATGATCTCGCCATTTTCAAAATTACTTGAAAACGGCAGTGAATTAGAGAAAACCATCAACATGAAAAAGTTTCGCATTTTCAGTAGATTTTCAACAGTATATTATTTGCCCCAATCCGATAAAGTTTGTAGAAATTACAGTAGAAGTACGTTTTTAGCCATTTTCAAATTTGACTTAAAATCATAAGGAGTTGGGAGAAACAATATATACAAAAAAGTTCCGCATTTCCTCAGGCTTTTCAATGCCATATCATTTGCTGCATTTGGACATATGGTTAAAACATTAGCTCGAAAATACGAACTCGGCAGTACTTGTGTTGTTTTTTGAATTACTTTTAAACCGTTCCAAATTAGAAAAAACTTTTAACTTGAAAAAGTAGCGCTTTTCATAAGCTTTCCAACTCCATATCATTTGCCTCAATTGGATTAGCTGTTTAGAAATGACATCAAAAATACGAACTCGGCTGTTTGATTTATAAAATTTTACGATTTTCCAAATTACTCTTTATCCATATGGAATTAGAGAAAACTTTCAACACATGGAAGGAGCGGTTTTGCAACAACTTTCCAATGCCATATTATTTGCCTTATTCTGATAAACGGTTTAAAAATGCAATCGAAAATACGATTCACGTTTTTCGTATGAAGAAAAAACGGTTTTCAAAACTGCTCTTAAACCACTTACATTTTGCCAAAATTTTAAGTTGGGTCATGATACTGGTGTCCATAGCTTTCCAACGGTATATCACAAGCCCCATTTGGGCAATGTTGGCGGAAGTTCAACCTAGCACTGGTGGAAGTTCAGTAGAATAATCGAGCAAGAAATTGCAAAACGCAATTTCACCATTTACCCGAGAGCAAAATCCGCCAATGAGCGAGATTTCTATTAAAACCGGTATTTAGTTGCTAAAAAATGTTTCTAGATTACACTAACATCATATAGAACACTACTAACCATAATAATTCGGCGGGGAAGCCATGGTTGCAAAGATAGCCCGAAGGTCGGGTTCGTACAGAGGGAAGTTCAGGCGCGTGTACAAACAAAAATACGTCACAGAAGTTCAACATGAAAACAGCATGAAGTTCAACTACTACACTGAATGAATTTCAGATGAAAAACTTTAAAATCGTTGCGAGTATGAAAAAATGATCAACACAGAAAAGTTGCGTGTTTACAGCAGCTTTCCATCGGTATATCACTTGCTTAATTCCGGTGAGTGGATGCAGAGCTAGGAGCAGTGGATAGAAATATACGAGCAAAAAAAGCAGATGAAAAACAGAGTGAAGTTCAAGTACACGTGCCGAGAAGTTCAGGTTCTTCACGCGGTGCATTTTCGAAGAATCAGTTTCGCGATAAAGGCAGAACAAACGATCTCGCCATTTTTGCAATTACTTGAAAACGGCTAGGAATCAGAGAAAACAATCAACATGAAAAAGTTTCGCATTTTCCGTAGCTTTTGAGCGGTATATTATTTGCCCTATTCCGATAAAGTATGTAGAAATTATGAAAAAAATACGTTTTTAGCCATTTTCCAATTTGACTTAAAACTGTAAGGAATTAGGAGAAACAATATATACGAAAAAGTTTCACATTTGTTCATCCTTTCCAGCGCCGTATCATTTGTTGCATTCGGACGTACGGTTAAAAAATTAGCTTGAAAATACGAACTCGGTGAAACTTGTACCGTTTTCTGAATTACTTTTAAACCGTTCCAAATTATAAAACACTTTTAATATGAAAAAGTAGAGCATTTTCACAATCTTTTCAATGCCATATCATTTGCCTGAAATGGATTAGCCGTTTAGAAATTACATTGAAAATACGAACTCGGCTGTTCGGTTTGCAAAATTTTACGATTTTCAAAATTACTCTTTATCCATAGGGAACTATAGAAAACTTTCAACATGTCGAAGGAGCGGTTTTTCAGCAGCTTTCCAATGCTATATTATTTACCTCATTCCGATAAACGGTTTAGAAATGCGATCAAAAATACGATTCAGGTTTTTTGTATGAAGAATAAAAGGTTTTCAAAACTACTCTTAAACCACTTACATTTTGCCAAAATTCTAACTTGGGTCATGATATTGGTGTCCATAGCTTTCCAACGGTATATCGCAAGCCCCATTTGGACACTTTTTAGCTGAAGTTCAACCTAGTACTCGGGGAAGGTCAGGCGCGTTACTCGGGAAGTTCATGTTGTGATCAGAATATTATTCTGATCCCGTGATCAGAATAGTGTTTATGTATATATATATAGAGTAAAAAAGTGATGCAACAAGTGTACAACCTCTTTGGCGAAGGCATGTCGATCTCAGCGGGATTGGGTTGGTCGGTGAGGATGCTCTGGCTGATTTGGCTGTCGGAGGAGGGGAAGAAGATCTTAGGCGTCTGGAGATGGAGCCGAGGTATCGCTCATTTGTGATGGAAGGTTTCGTCGTTGGAGCAACTCCGGTGAGTTGTACGACGGCGAGGCGTAAGGACAAGAGAGACAATGTTAACCTGAGTGGAATTCTAATAGCATCTCCAATAGATGACGTAAAATACATAACCACAAAGTGCTAGATGTAAAATACATCAGCCTCTCATCTCTGAACTTAACCGTCAAAACTGAATTTAACTATCGAAACTGAATTTAACTTTCAAAACTGAATTTTGTCATTTAAAACTGAATTTTCTTTAAACTGAACGCACTAGTAGCACAAAAGCGAGCAGCAAGACGCCCAGCAGCGAAGGCAGTAAGAGCCGGGCAATCGGGTCATGTCGCATCATCTCGGGTAGCAGCTGCAGGGGCTTGAGGAAGAGCAGGATCTGCTGCTCCTGTAGCAGCAGCGCATGCAAGAGTAGAGTAGCAGCGCAAGCAAGAGCAAGAGCAGCAACGCAAGCAAGAGCAAGAGCGAGAGCAGCAGCACGAGCAAGAGCAAGAGCAAGAGCAGACCAGGTAGGGGACCGGGAGCAAGAGCAGAGCAGCAGCACGAGCGAGAGCCAAAGCAGCAGCAGCTCCTACTGATGTGGACGTCGCCGCCAAGGGAGCAACCCGTGGAGGAAGTGGCCGGCGACGCCGCCATGGATGGAGCCGCACCATGTCAGCTTGGGACCGAGCGCCGGCAACACTGTGAGATTGAATCAAGAAGAAAATGCGACGATTAGTGTATAACCTCTTTGGTGGCGCTGATTAGGCCTCAGCTTCATCCGCAGAAACGGTGATGATGCTGCTCTTTTGGTGGTGCAGGTGAAGATGGTGGTGTGGGAATGGAGGTGGCGTGAAAGACGAGGGGAACATCAGGGCAGCTCCCTGGAGGTGGAGGACGGGGTGGCTGAACCGGCTGGACGACAAGATCTACGACGGATCCTCATCCGGTGCGGTGGATGAGGGACGTCGAGGTGTTGCTATGGACGATGTCGTCGAGGAAGAAGCTCCAGCTGGGTGGCGGACGGAGGAGGGTGTGGGGCTTCGAGGGTTTTCGCGGTCTCGGTGTACGAATGGGTGGGCGGATGGGATGGGAGGGGGAACCATGGCTTAGGTACGCGCTTGTCCAAAATGTGGGGTAAGTTACGCAAGTACCCCCACCGATTTGAGCTAGGAGGTTCTTTCAGTTCAGGGGTTTCACGGGCATTTTGCGTGTCGGGATTTCGCATGAGGTGGGAGTTTTCGCGTGCGTTGTAATTTTGGCATAGCAAGGCGCAGGGTGAGATGGAGGGAGTTTTCGGAGCACAACGAGACAAAGATATATCTTAAATATTTCGGGGTAACAATGCGTGGGTTGAAATTTCTGGACAAGCCTAACATGTACTGTACCAAATCAATTCGCACTTCCGTCGATGAAAAAACAAAAAGAAATCAATTCACACCGCACAAGAGAGTCTATTCCCGTGTACTGTACCAAATCAATTCGCACTACAAATGCATTCAAAACTTTGAATTCATGTTATGTTCAATTAAAATATTTCACTACGTGTATAATGCATGCAACCTGCTACTCAAATGAACGTTTTAGTCCATTCCAAACTTATATACTACCGCTTCAATATGAACTAAATTTGAATTCGTTTCTCTATTTGAATAAGATCTACAATCATGATGATTTGTGAAGTTAAACCATTTGAATTTGTTTATCTATTTTAATAAGATCTACAATCATCATTATTGTCAAGTTAAACCATCGTTTGTGTATTATCTTCACAGCACACCACATGATTACTGTCGAGTTAGATATGAACTATGTGTACTATATGAAGCCAAACTCGATTTTTTGAATCCACTATGTTGATTTCAAGTCACGGTGCATTTCGAGCTCTAGCTAGATCTTCATAATCTAAACCATGTCTCATATGTATAATGTGTTTATTACATAATGTATGGTGCCCCGCCCACTACGTCTACAAGTATTCAAATGTGAGTTGCAAACGCCACACATTACCACAAATTCAAATAAAATGCGATATTTTTCGATATATAGTATGGTTTAGATTGTTCGATATTTAGTTGTGAGCTGCAAACGCCACCTATTATCACAAATTCAAATAAAATGTGAGATTGTTCGATGTATAGTATGGTTTAGATTGTTCGATATTTAGCTGTGAGTTGCAAACACCACGCATTATCACATTATGGTATAACATGTCCAAGACCACACCACCCATATCACCTCTATATTCATGCATGCATATTTTTATAACACTATGATCTCCTATTCAAATATATGAATCCACTTTCATATCAAATTATGATCTTTGTTAGTCTCTTACACCCACACAATCCTCTAACCTTCGTAGCAAGCACTAACTTTCTCTCGTGCATGTATGCGCCCTCCTTGCCCTCCCCTCCCTCAGCATTCTATCCATCACGCACATTCATTTTTTCTTTAGGTCGTTCTCCCACGGTCTCCACAACTCCTTTCCGACACACACCGATCGATAAACCTCTCCAGCGATGTCTGCCTACAACATACACACGCACCTTCCATCTCCTCCTTTCTGTGTCCATGCCTCGTGTCTCTCATACAGTCCCACACACGTGTAAACTCTCGCCCCTCTTTTCATCGATCTCACAATCGCACACTCCTCCCCCTATCTAGCTAGTAGGCCTCTCGCACCACCTCCTAGCTCCATTCTCTCTGTCTATCCATCTCGTTGGGCCTTATTTGCTTCTAACAAATGGATGTACACCGACCGATCTCCCGCTATACATATACCTAGCTAGGTTGTTATAACTCATTTTCCCCCCAAGTCGATCGATCTACCTCATTAGTTATGTCTCTCCCTTCCTCCGACAAACAATAATTGATCTACCGATCTAGTTAGGCCTGCTTACCAAATACATGGCCCCCCTTCATCATCCATGCATATGTCCCGACACATCTATCCCGCACACGCACACACAGAAACACATGCCCAGTCTTATTGATAATATTGCAGTTCTACCCTCAGTTTTCTAGTAGGCCTCTCCCACCATCTTCGAGAAGAAACTCCATCACCCATCAAACACTATACCCCTCTCCCTCCCTCTCTCTCTCTCTCCTCTCTCTCTCTCTCCTCTCTCTCTCTCTCTCTCTCTCTCTCTGTCCCAACCTAATTCCCGTCCTTCACTTATGTATGGATGTCGACCGATCTCCCTCAAGACATAGCTGGGTCTCTCCTTCTCATCACATATACGAGTCGATCTACCTCTCTAGTTAGGTCTCTGCTTTCCCCCTCCCCCCCCCCCCCCCGCACACACACCAATACACCAAGTGCTCTAGTCATGTCTCCCTGCCACACACAAACTTTCCCTGTGCCCTCTGACGTTCCGGTAGTTCAGTCGCCCTATATCTTTGACTTGCACACACACAATTTCGATGGGTCTCTTCATCGATCTCGCACCCACCCACTTGATTCTCTCTTCGACTCTATCGATATATTTGACCCCTCCCTCTATTCTCGTGGATCGCCCCCTCTATATATGATATAGAAATGCCTCTATTTCACACACAATGCATGTGTCAAATTTTTGTTTGTGTCAGCCTTCTGGGAACGGGGATCCCTAGACTTGCCTGCCTGCGGCCCATGGCGTGGCTCTGCTAGCTGGCATGTACGACCCATCTTCATCAACAAGGCATTCAAGACCCTCGCGAGGGGCCAAGCCTCGCGAGGCAGACGACGCAAGACCTCCTCAGGAGCGGCCTCGCTAGGCAGGCTCGCAAGGGGCGGAGAGATCAAGGCAAGGCAAACCTCGCGAGGTTTGCGTGACGTGAGCCATGACGATCGAGACCATGCGGGCGCCAAGCAGGCGCCAACGTGCACAGCGTCCTTGTTTCCTCTTTGGTGCTAAGGAGGCAAGCGCAGCCGCGGAGTACCGAGGCATCAAGCAAAGGTTTCCATATCAGTGCAACGAGATCAAGACCAGCAGGATGGCAAGACGGAGGTCACCATGGAGCCCAAGGCGGCGTCACCACCAGAGCCTTTTGCAGGCGAAGACCGCTTTTGTCAGGATAAGCTGTACTAGCTGTCCCCTTTCAAATTGGCCATTGTTGGCTCCCTTCCCGCTCAATATTTGGGGAGAGGACCAGGGCCTCTATAAATAGGACTAGCCACCATAGTCGGAGGCATCTCATCTTGAGTGATCCTCACGCAGACAAGTTCGCCAAACACAAGAACACCTCAACCTCAGGAGGCTGTTCTTCCCCTTGTACTGTTCATCATCTGCCCAAGAGGCAATCCACCACCACCACACTGGAGTAGGGTATTACACCACAACGGTGGCCCGAACCAGTATAAATCTTGTGTCCCTTGTGCTATGAGTTCGTGAGTTCGTTCCTGAGATCTTAGCCAGTTAGGACGTGGATCGGTAGGGAGGAAATCTTCCCGCGCACCCCAGTGTTCGAACATTAAGGGTTTTGTCGGAACCCGTGATCCGACATTTGGCGCGCCAGGTAGGGGTATGCCAAAGCCTCCTTTCTGTCGCTCCACGTCCAGTTGCTCCGTCATCTCCATGGCGGACGCTCGCCGTGCTCGTGCTGAGCGCCGGGCTGCCCTCGCCACCTGCGTTGCTCAGGCGGCTCCCGTCGGCGGGCCACCTCGTCGTTCTCCGTCGCCTACCGCCAACACCGCCACCGGCCCGGTGGGGAACGAGCAGCAAGCATCCTTGCTGCACCCCTCGATGCGGCGGGACGGCCGCACCGCCACTCCATCGCTGACCCCGGCCGGTTCCTCGTCCCATGCACGTCGCGCTCCCATGGACGCACGGGCTGCGCTCCTCATGGCGCACGAGCTCCTGTGCTACCGCCCAGTCGACGACCACTACAAGGACTGGCTCGACCGCATCGCCGAGCTTGTCTGCGCCGCAGGGGGCTCCCCTGCGCCATCCCTCTCTCCGCCTCGCCCTTCGCCAGCTATGGGCGACGTAGCTCATGCAGCACCTCCACCACCTCTGCCCCAAGACAGCGCCTTGGCGCCAAGGCACGCGGTTCCACGGCGCGACCCACCGCGTCCGGCGCCCACGCGTGAAGAAAGAAGCTATCAAGAAGTCCCTCGACCGCAAGAGAACGCTCCACCACTCCTCGCACCGCCGCGCCAGGATCGTTTGCTGCGGCAAGGCCCCGCGCTGCTTGGCGTAGCAGCACGCAGGCGCCAAGACCAAGCTCTACCTCCAAGGCGGGCCCCGGTGACCACGGTCGGCTGCCGCGCCTTCACCCCAAATCACAGAAGCGTCGCTCGCCGTGCAAGTTCAAGCCGAATCTGCCTCGCCACGACGGCACCCCGACCCAGCGAGTTCTTGCAGATCTACGAGCTGAGCGTCGAGGCGGCCAATGGCGACGAGAAAGTCATGGCAAACTGGTTCCCCATGGCTCTCAAGGATGGCGCCCGCTCCTGGCTCCATAATCTGCCCCCTGGCTCGATCTCCTCCTGGGACGAGATGCACAACCGTTTCGTTGCCAACTTCTAGGGCACTCGCGACCGCCTGCCGGCAGCGGGTGACCTGCGTCGCGTCAAGCAACAACCAGGAGAGGCCATCATCTCCGTGTTCTCTGATGGCGTCCGCGACGTCCAGATGAAGGAGGAGCTCGCTATCCATGAGGAGTTGTGCACGTCTCTGGAGTTGTTCAACCTGGCGACCAAGTGCGCAAGAGCCGAGGAGGGGCTCCTCTCCCTCCTCAAGCTCCCATCTGTGGACCCGGAGGAGAAGAAAGCCAAGGCCAAGGACGTGAAGCGCAAGGGAGCAGCCGTGCTCGCGACGAAACCAGACACCAAGCGGGCAGAGACCAGCCCGAGTCATCCAAGAGCTGCCAACCATTCTGCGCCTTCCATAACCTGCATACCCACAACACCAGCGACGGTCAAGAGCTCAGAGCCATTCGAGAAGGACGCTTCGGTCGACGCCCCGAGCACAGCAACCGGGGCTACAGCCGAGGAGGAGGACGTGGTGGCGGACGCTGGGACGACCATGCCCCACACCAGGAGTGGCACGAACGGCCTCGTGAGGACCACTGGCAGGATCAGCCTCGCGAGGGCTCCTGGAGGGACCAGCCTCGTTAGGATCGTCCTCAAGCAACGCTGGCCTCCCTCCACTACCGCCACCGCCAAGAAGGAACGGCGACCACCATCAAGACGAGGCGGCTGGGGGCTTCCAGGAGCCGCGTGCTACCGCCTGCATCTTGGGCGGAGCTCGGGCCCCAGCCTCGCAGCGTATCTTCAAACAGTTTGCTCGTGAAGTGAATGCAGTCCTCCCCAAGCTCGAGGCCACAAGCCCGCTCAGGTGGTCCAAGTCCGCCATCACCTTCAGTTCGGCGGATCAGCTCAAGTGCGCAGCTACCGCTGGCGCCCTCCCAATGCTTTGTTCACCAGTCATCAGCAACGTGCAAGTTACCAAGACCCTCATCGACGGCGGCGCAGGGCTCAACGTCCTGTCTGTCGACACGTTCGACAACCTTCAAGTGCCATATGACCAGCTTTAGCCTACCAAGCCTTTCTTAGGAGTGACCGACGGTTCCACCACATCGATAGGGCAGGTCCGCCTCCCTGTCACCTTCAGAGAACGCAACAACTACCACACCGAGCTAATCGACTTCGACGTCGCCTACATCCGCCTACTATATAATGCGATCCTCAGGTACCCAGCCCTGGCCAAGTTCTTGGCGGTGACCCATCACAGCTACAATGTTCTCAAGATGTCGAGAAGCAGCGGAATCATCACAGTCCTGTACGAAGAAAGAGATGTGGTGTGCTCCCTCGATAGTGCCTTCCAAGCTACAACAATCTACGACCCCGACAGCAAGGGCGAGTGCCCTCCTGAGGCCACCCCCAAGAAGAAGAAGCAGCTGCGCCGTGCAGGACCTCAGGAGGATGGCGTCATAGAATCGAACCTCACAAGATCAGCGCCTGCACTAGGGAGCCTCCCTCCATCGCATAGGAAAGCGCGCCCGGCGCCCTTCTCGGGCAGGGCTCAGGGGCTCTCTTCTGGAGGGCCTCAGACCTTGCCAACATCACGAGGGAGGCGCTTGGGCACCACTTGGAGGCGTGCTTCACGGCATGTTTCCCTCAGGAGGACACAGGGCGAGGAGCGCCCACCGCTCAGGAGTTCATCACCAAGACCACTCAGGAACTGCAAGACGCGAGGGCCATGCGCGGCAACCGCCGCTCACCAGGCGCAACTCCCCATCCAAGCGAGGATGCCGGGCTCCGCGTCTGCATCAACATCCCAGGGCTCAACAGGGCCGCCTCCCAGGAGCTCTTCTGGCCTTCGCGCGTAGGACGCTGCGAGGGCCCCCCTCACAATTACGTCTGCATGCCTTTTGGCCTGCCGAGCGTGGCGACAGCCTATCAGCGCAACCTGCAGAGCATCCTGGCGGCTCAGGAGCCAGGCACCACACTGTGCTGATGGAGATGGAGACAGTCCTCAAGGAACCGCCTGGACCCCCGGAGCTTCCCGAGGCTCAGGGCCCCGGTTGCTCGTGAGGAGCAACCCCTTCGCCGCATACCTTCAGCTGCCCCAACTCTCCTTCATCAACAGAGCCAGGTGACATTTTCCAAGTTCATTTAGCTGGGAGCGCCCCCAGGGCTGCATCATTCCCAGGCCGCGTGGGTCCGTCCCTGTGGCATGTATCCCTTTTATGTCTTTAGCTTACCTTGTTGGGGGCGCCCCTCGGGCTGCATCATCCCCAAGCCGCTCAAGCCTGACCCGGTGGTGTGTATCTCCCTTGCATTTACTTAAGCAAGTATGCTTTCCATGCCTAACCTGCCTATGACTACTACCTGCTTGATCATCACCCACCATGGGGGCTACTCACGCCGGCACGACGCTGGTGCACGGGTCCGTCCCTGCCACGTCGGCAAACCTGAGCGGTTGAGCTCTGGCTCGCGGCACACCCCGCGCACGTCACCTCACCAGGCCCTCAGTGCCTTCATTTCCTCTCAGAGCAACCAGTGGCAGGCTGGTAACCATAACGGCAGACCGTGTTCCTCCTTGTGCTGGCTTGTAGGAATCTCATGAGGATAGCAGCAGGTGGCACCGCGAGCTCCCACTTCTTCCATGTAATCGCTTATGCTGTTAAAGGGGGGCTCTGAGCATCGCACCTCGGGATCTCTTCGGCTCTCCAGCCCTCACCCCAGCCTTGACCACGCGGCACGTGACACAGCATACCGGCGGCTGAGCTCGCTCAAGGGCCGGGACCTGAGGACGTAGAGCACGAAGGAGAGCGTGGGAGAGGGGGAGACTCGAATGGGCCCGACCTAGCTATGCTGCGGACGCCTGCGCACAAACCTGGCGCATCACGAGGAATCGACCCCGAATCGCCAAGATAAGTCCCGCACTCAGACCAGCTAATCGTTGGAGCCTAGGAGTCGTGCTCGCCGCAGTCCTGTTGCGGCAACGTCGCCTCCCTTTCTTACTTTACCACGGCTGCTTGAGCGCTAAAAGGGACCCCCTGAGCATCGCGCCTCAGGAGCTCTTACTGGACCTCGGGCCGCTCACCTCCTGGCCTTGACCACGGCACGCGACATGGCATACCAGCGACGACTGTAGCTTGCCTGGGGACCAGGACCTGTCAGCGTAGAGCAACAAGCTGTCGCGAGGTTGGAAAGGGGAGACCGAGCCTAAACAAGACTTGCGTTCACAGGGTTCCATAATCAGGATAATATCAACGAAAGACATTACAGACCCTTTACACGCCCCCACGGGGTACTTCTTGATTCCTCGCAGGGAACAAAAACGAGAACCTAGGAGAATCCTATCTACACGCCCCTGCGGCTGACGCCATCATCAACAGTGGGCCACGGGAGGCCGGCGCCAACCCCATCTAGATCAGTGATGGCGGCGGCTGGACGCTGCAGCCTTGCTCCGGGCACGGGGAGAGCTCGGGGGCACGTAGCTGTCGTCGCTCGTCTCCAGGGTCTCGTAGAGTTCAGGAGAACCACTGGACTCCCAAGAGTCGCTGCTGCTGGAGTAGCCGTGAGCGGAGCGTGCATCAACCTGGCGCTCCCCTCCAGGGCAACACTCCAAGCGGCGGCCCTCCATGTCGAAGACCTTGAAGAACAGTGTGGAGGTGCCGTCATACTCGAAGTGGATCGCGAGGGCGCCCTCCGCACGGCAAACCCGCGCGACCTCGCCCCAGCCGTGGGTCATGAAGATCTTGTCGGGGGAGACCGCTTCAACCTCTGCTCCGGTCGGCGGAGCGTCGCAGTCAGCATGCTCCAACCAGAGCTCGAGGGGTCCCCTCGGTGGCATCGCGTCGGAGAAGAACCACGCGAAGAGGATCCAAGAGCTTGGGGGCATTGCCGCCCACAACACAAGCTAGCGTGAGGAGTCCGCGGCGTGGACTCCAGGAGCAACGGCGCTCGTCACCACCGCATGCCAACCTTGGCCACGGCGCGTGCCCCGGCGCTCATCGCTCCTTCCTCCTGAGCCCTCGGCTTGGGCATACAGGGGTAATGGATACACAGGAGGAGGCCGCTCGCACCAAGGCCTTGTCACCACCTGCATCGCAGTTGCGTCGTGGCGGTGAACCAACCTCTTCTTGGCGGGGGAGCGCGAGCACGCCGAGGAGTCTTTCCCTTCTCCGCAGCAGAAAACCTTCGGATGGGCGCCATTGCTACTAGCAGAGGATCGAGAAGGAAGAAGCAAACATGGTGGGGAGAAATGGCGACGGGGGCTCTGCCCCCCTCCTCATTTATAGGAGGAGAAGGCCAACCAGCGCCCCCACGATCACAGGTAATGATGGTTTTCCTTGCATGCCGCTGGGACTTGTCAAGTAAGGCAGTTGCTGAGGCAACATGGGGAAATAGAGACGCCCACGTCCAATCAACTGCCACACGTCGACCAAGGCCGCAGGCTTTTGGGGCCCGCGGCGCTCCGCACTTGACCTTTGGCTTCGCCTCGAAGCCAAGCCCGAGCGCGCCTTGGGCCCGGGGGCTACTGTCGGCGTTCTGGGAACGGGGGTCCCTAGACTTGCCTGCCTACGGCCCATGGCGTGGCTCTGCTAGCAGGCCTGTACGACCCATCTTCATCAACAAGGCATTCAAGACCCTCGCGAGGGGCCAAGCCTCGCGAGGCGGACGATGCAAGACCTCCTCAGGAGCAGCCTCGCCAGGCAGGCTCGCAAGGGGCGGAGAGATCAAGGCAAGGCAAACCTCACGAGGTTTGCGTGACGTGAGCCATGATGATCGAGACCAGGCGGGCGCCAGCGCGTGCAGTGTCCTTGTTTCCTCTTTGGTGCTAAGGAGGCAAGCACAGGCGCGGAGTACCGAGGCATCAAGCAAAGTTTCCATATCAGTGCAACGAGACCAAGACCAGCAGTACGACAAGATGGAGGTCACCATGGAGCTCAAGGCGGCGTCACCACCAGAGCATTTTGCAGGCGAAGACCGCTTTTGTCAGGATAAGCTGTACTAGCTATCCCCTTTCAAATTTGCCGTTGTTGGCTCCCTTATCGCTCAATATTTGGGGAGAGGACCAGGGCCTCTATAAATAGGACTAGCCACCATAGTCGGAGGCATCTCATCTTGAGTGATCCTCGCGCACACAAGTTCGCCAAACACAAGAACACCTCAACCTCAGGAGGTTGTTCTTCCCCTTGTACGGTTCATCATCTGCCCAAGAGGCAATCCACCACCACCACACTAGAGTAGGGTATTACACCACAACGGTGGCCCGAACCAGTATAAATCTTGTGCCCCTTGTTTTGTGAGTTCGTGAGTTCATTCCTGAGATCTTAGCCAGTTAGGACGTGGATCGGTAGGGAGGAAATCTTCGCACGCACCTGAGGTCATGACTGCTTTTGAGATACCTGAAGACATCTATGCTGACTATTTCACATCTGATGAAGCCAAGTTTGGCAAGGAAAACAAAAATCTGCGCAAGGTGCGCATTCAGAGGATTGAAACGAGATGGGCAAGGGAATGGAGGGAGTACATGTATGTTACTCCAAAGTACATGAAGAAATTCGCACTGAATCCTCCATGCCCAAGAGCTCCATTGGCACCGGCCAAGAAGTCGACCCCACCAAAGATCAAGCGTGGTGAGGACTTTCCTGAAGAATGGGCCAAGCGCCAAGCCAAGTTGGCAAGACAAGCCAAAGAAGCAGTGAGGAAATTCAATGAAGACTCTGCTACTGCTGCTGCCACTGAGGGCTCTGTCAAGCCCAAAAAATCAATGGCAAAGAAGCCAGCGCACAAGCCAAGTGCTTCACCAACAGTGCCCTCATGGCTAAAATCCTCAGCAATGCCCTCACGGCCAGAATCTTCAATGCCTTCACGGCCAGTTCCTCATGCTGCTCCTGCTCCTCCCAAATCCTCAGCAGCTCCTCCAAAGTCCTCAGCACCCGTGCATCTGGCCACGTGCCAAAGGACTGCGACCATCTCTATTGCCTCTGGTGTCTCAAAGAAGTTCCCCACCGCACCAAATTCTTCATCAGGCCCCACTGCTTTGAAGAAAAAGGCAAGCTATTTGGGCGAGGTCCTCGGCCAAGTCCGAAGAAGAAACAGGTAGCCTTCCAAGTGCCATCTGACGATGAAGCTGATGATGATGAACTTGCAGAAATCATTAGAGACCGACAAGTTAGGGCCGCTAGAGCCAAAGACACACCTGTGCCACTGCTTTTGGATCCAAGGGCGATCCTTGAATACATTGATCTATGGCACAAGGATCTAGAGACACCTATGCCTGATTTTCATTTGACTCCTAGAAAAAGTCACATGTCAATTCCATTTCATCTCCTCAAGAGAAATGGAAATTTGAGAAGGCAAGGCGTATCAAGAAGGCTCAATTCAGGAAAGAGAAGTTCTCGAGGAAAACGTTGTCGTAATGACAACCGAGGAACTCCTCAAGATCTAGTCTGAAATCAAAGCCCTCAGTGATGACTTTGATGCCTATTATGCTGATTGGCAAGGAGCCAAAGTCAGATTTGTCAATCTGACAAAGAAGTTCACAAATGTTGCAGCCCCAACGCAACAAGAAATTCCTCAGGCTGGAGTCTCTGCTCAGCCTGCTGAAGAACATGCCAGCACCGCTGATGATTTTCAGCCTGCTGAAGACAATGCTAGTTCCAGGGCTGATGACTCCATTCCAGCCGCTGATGAAATTGCCAGGGCATCCACTAGTGGTGCGCCTGAAGAAAGCGAAGAAGTCGTGGCAATCGCATCGATTGCGCCTGAGGAAATTCAAACAGATTCCTCAGCTCCTCCTGCACCTACACCAACTCCTATCCTTCCATCTGCATCCGATGTGAAGAAGACAAAGGCTGCAGAGCGGGCTGCAGTGAAGAAAAGAAAAGCATCAGCAGCTTCAAATTCTTCAGCCCCGAAGAAAATGAAGCCTATGACAAGCTCTTTTGAAAATCCAATTGATATTGTTCCAATTTCCTCCATTCCATCAAAGGACCTTGTTCCTTTTGGTGAAGTGATGCGGAGCATCCCGCGTTCATCCCCATGTACACTCCGACTACTCTCCAAGCCCCAAGAGGACATATGAAGAGACCTCGACCATACGCCATTGGGCACAAGGTGAACTCACTCCTCTTCGAACCGTCACTTTCCACATATGAGACATGGCTACTACCTCATGCATGGACCTTGCATACACTCAGGTACAACCAAGACGACCATGGAGGATCCAAGGACCAAGGCCAAGCATGGAAGAGGAGAAAGAAGAAGAAGCAGGGACAAGCTTTTGGAAAGCCCGGACCTTCCGGCCTGCCTGGAACTTCCGGCCCCGGACCTTCCCGCCTGCCCGAACCTCCGCCCCGAGTCCAGACCAGCCCCAGCGCGCCAACTCTCTGGATAGCCCGGAACCCGGCGGAACCTGCCTGTAACTTCTCGAGTTGGAACTTCCGCCCCGCCTGAAATTCCGACCTGCCTGCGTGCAAAGACTCGGGCCGAAGCCCATGTAACCCTTTCCCACTTACCCCTTTGTGGCTTAGACTATAAATAGACCACCCCCTCCTCCTAGTTAGGGTTAGCAATGAATTAGCTCATATTTTGTGTGAGAGCCTTGCTCATCCACTTGGTTACTTCTCCTCGGAGCTCGCGACCTCTTCGGAGAAGATCGCCCAAGCGGATTCAAGACCCCTTCAAGGGAAGACATTCAAGACCTCCTCACGGAGAAGAACCCGGTTACATCTAGTATCGTCCTTTGTTGATCGTGGATCGTGTATCTCTCCTTGTGTTCATCAATCTAGCGCATGTGTAATCGAATCTTGTTGGTTTGAGTGATTCTCTTGTGTTTTCCCCCATGATTTCCCTCGTCCTCTTCCGCTCGTTCTTCGTGTTTCCCCATAGGATCCACTCCAAACGTGAAAGATCGTCCACATAGGGTTTGACCCTACATCATATGGTATCATGAGCCACGTTGATCACGTTTTTGGAGCCCCTACCCTTTGTTTTCTAGCTTGATTTTGTTGATTTCGTCCTAAATTCGAAAATCCCCACCAAAAATAGCCCCAATTTTTTTTGTGATTTGTTGGTTTGGATGATGTTTTGTTGATTTTGATCCATGGATTCATTGTGTTTCAAGTGGATCTAGCTTTCCCCCAAGTTTCCCCACTTTCTATCCACAAAATCTCCCCAATTTTGACCTTGGAAATCGAGTTTTTCCGCCCCCGTTCTCAGATCTGGAAGTTAGGGTTCATCCCGGACGAAATTCCACGACCCCCGGAACTTCCGGCCTCCCCCGGAACTTCTGTCCCCCGGAACTTCCGCCCCAGCCCCGGAACTTCCGGGCTAAACAGAAAGTTTACCCCAAAAACCCCCCTGACCCCCGCACTTTTTCCACGACCCCCGAAACTTCCGGAGCCCGGAACTTCCGGCCCTAACCCCGGAACTTCCGGCCTAACCCGAAACACTGCACAAAATTTCAGCATCAGCCTTCTTCACCGTTTTCATCATAACTTTTCACTCCGAACTCCGATTTGAGTGTTCTTTGGCTCGTTTTGAAGCTATTGACGTGCCCGAGGTCCTCACCTTGGTTTTACTACCTTTTGACACCACCAAAATTTTGGTACTTTGTTATCTTTGCCTAGGGCTTCCACCATATCATCCGCATAACCACCATAGCATTTGAGGTTGTTTGGGTAGTGACTTGAGTCTCCTAAGGTGTTTAGGATACTTAGGGACGGTTGATTCTTCATCAACCACCACCATAACTTCCGCATAGGCTTGCACACCATACACTTCCGCTACCCCAACATAACCCAATTTTGTTGTGTTGAGAGTTGTGTCTCCTAAGGTGTTTCGGCTACTTAGGGACGGCAACTTCAACTCCGACACCGTGTATAGCCCATCATACGCTTCCACCACCATAACCCGGTCAACTTCAGCTACTAGGGTTTCCACCAATACTTCCGTTTTGCCTAGTGCAAACCACCACCGCATTCCCGCTACCACCATTTTGACATTTGACGTTTGAGATTTTGAGTTCACGGTTTTTCCGTTTCCTAAGGTGTTTCGGCTACTTAGGGACGAGTCTCTATCATCTTGGTATCCACATCAAGAACACCGCAATCATCATCGCCATTGACGGTAACCTCTATATCATCTTGTTATAGTGGTATCCCTCCATTGTATATTCCCTTGCAATTGCATTGATAACCCCTAGCCCATTTTGCGTTACTTGCCTATCGAGACTAGCCATTTGAGTATTGCCGGGCCACGTTACTTGTGCACATTAGAGATCATTGGTCCATACCTTCCATTACATACATACCATATCATCTTGATATCATATCATCCGTTGTGTCACAAGTTTGTTCCCGCATATACACAATTGCTATCTTGGTTTGTGCATTGTGCAAAAGTGGCCATACAAAAAAAAGAGAATAAGCTTTTAAGCAAAGAAAAAGGAAGAGAGAGCAAAAAGCTTGTAAGCAAGTACCATAGCATCATAACCACATTGCACATAAGATTGTCATATCTGACCATCTTGGATCATCTTGAGAGAAACACCGGGAACCATACATACATAGAATACTTGGGATAAAAGTCCATATATTTTGCATCTTATAGGTTGTGCACAAGTGTCGTATCCGCCTATTGAGCAATCGTGCTAGCGTCTCTCTTGAGTTGTGCAACACGAGCATTTTGGTGGATTCCACATTTTGAGCTCATTCCTTGGTTGCACGGCCCCATTTATCTATCCGTGTGTGTGTTTCCGTGTACAATTCATTGCTATTGGTCTACTTGTTTCTCTTGCGAATTTGTGAATATCTTTCAACATTATTGACTCTTGCTAACATTTTGCATCAAATTTTTGTGCCACTATCTCACCGAGCTCCACCATAAGACTTACTTGTGTAGGTGTGAGAAACCGACAAGAATTGGTACCAATTGTGCTATTTCCTTGTTACACATTGAGTGATCATTGATCCATCTTCAACATTAGTCAAGGTACATTTGGTATAAGTTCTTCTCTTTCTCCCACTCATATTTGCTCGAGTCTTGTGATGGATAGGCAAGGCATTTAATCTCCGGTCTTCGACAACAACGACGGCATGAACAACTACATCACCAAAGTGTCAATCTTCGATCTACAACGACAAATGCAAGGCGCACAATCAAGATTGCAAGAGAGCATCGAGAACTTCTCCATCGACATTCATCTCTCCGAAGCAAGGAAACGGGACTACATCGACAACAAGCTTTCCACACATAAAGAGGAGCAAGATGCAAGGATGGAGGATATTAGAGCCTTGATCAAGTCTTCTTCCCCTTCGTCATCTTCAAGGCGGCGACATTCAAGACACAAGTCTTCGGAGCGCGGAAACGATGCAAGTGCAAATCGTCCTCGTCCACATCTACATGGCGATCACCATCACGTTCGTGATCAACATCGTCATGAAGGGCAAGTCACCTCCAAGCAACATGTGCACGACGACGATGAACGACATCTACTACGAGCTCAAGAACGACAACGACATCATCAACATGAAGATGCTCCACAAGCGCAAGTGCACAAGTCCCAACAAGCCCTACTTCACGCCAAGTCGAAGCTTCATGAGCAGAAAAGAAGACCGCGAGACGACCACCACCAAGACGGCGCTACGGCTACAACAACCACTTCGGCATCTTCGCCAAGTGCTATCAAGGAATCTTCGCCTTTGGACGTACGGCATCTTTGCCTACTTCCCACGTGTACGCCTACATAGACTTCATCAAGTCCAAGGAGACTACCTACGAGCGAGGGCGACACTTCCATCTTCGGAAGCACCTCAAGGAAGATGGCCGAGCATGGGAAATTCCCTTCGGTCATGGAGACGAGCTACGAGGTGCCACATCGTATGGGCCTCCCACACTAAGACGATGACAAGAAGGTCGAGCAAGGGCCATCCCCTTCGACCACGGCGATAGGAATTGAGCATGGAGACATTTGCACCAACATCTCTCCGACACACACATATGTCGAGATGCCCCATTTGTCATGTGAGGAGAGCCACCACCCCATGAGAGAGATGAGTGACTCCACCATATGTGACATTGAGAGCATTTCCTTTGAGAGGATGAGTGTGACCACCACTAGCCCCACACATGAGAGCATGCCACACATCCTATGTGAGGTTGAGCGCCATTTGAGTGACTCCACCAACCATATGAGTGAAAGCATCCTTGAGGGAGTGAGTGAACCACAACACTTAGTGAGTGAGGTAGTTGACACGGCATGTGAGGCCACTATGATTTCTAACGACTTACCCTCTACTCCTAGTGTGTTTTCTTCTTTGGTGCCAGGTCTCCTACATGACGACGCGCCTATCCTCGATGAGTCCATCCCTCCAATGGAGACGACGATGGCCATGGTGGACAATGATGCACCCCCCACATGGTTCCATCAAAACGAATATGACAACGAGTGGATCTTCAACACCTCACCTACAACACATGAGCGACCTTCCAAAGGTAACATAGGAGATGGTGCTTCTCTTGTCCCACTAGTGGACTCTCTTGACATCGATTGCTCCCATGATGTTGACCCACCTATTACCATGCTTCATGCTAGTGAAACTTCTTCATGCCTTGACTTACCTATTTATCATGAATATGATGATGAGCATGTTGAGTTGCCTAGTTGTGATGCTATGCTCCATAGGACATCTTGTGAAAATTCTTTTGGTCACATCATGTTTGACAATCCATTGAACTTGTCATATGCTATGAGTGAGATCTCCCATATTGCATCATTTCAATCTCAACATAGTAACTATGCATGCCCCATTAAAATCAATCCCGTTTGCACTTATGGCATAGATGACGAGATGATGGTCATTGTCTTTTGTTTCTCTTGTGATGATATTGCCATGCTTCCTTTACATAATTTTCGCACTTCATCTACTATGTCATGTCATGATCACATTGTTCCGAATATGCATTGTTTTGGATGTTGTCAATATTCTCCACGTGATGTTTCTACTCTTGCTCATGAGGAGACCCCCATAGTTTCCTCATACATATTAGGAGATTTTGATGCATCTCATACTTTCCATGATTCCCGTAATTGCGTGAACCGTATGCATTCCATGAATAACAATGCTCTACATATTTCTCATGATGCATTACACAATTTGAGTCTCCGTTATGCTATACATAACAACAAACCTATCATGATGAATGACATGTTTCTATATCACACATCTCATTTATTTGAGCATTGGCTATTTTGTACTAACCGACACATGCATGTGCGCATCATGATGGATGATGTGTACGTCTACCACGAACACACAATTTTCCCTTTGTCTTTGTTTTGTGTAGGTACCCACATACACTCGTCAACTTCTCAATCCCATGAGTTGATTTAAATGAGCTCTTGAGAGCAATGATGACTTGGGATCCCGTGGACTTTCATTCCCACCATTCCTTTATGCAAGGACTACGCCGCATCTCTTTTACTTGTCTCTCACATGGCTATGGGCTATATATCACTTGTTGCTTCATGCTCATTTTCTCGTGTTCACTTTGCATGCTATGCTTGCTTCTATACCTTTGCCATGCAATTGTGACCCTTGCTTGCATCTACCCATGATTCACCATTATGCTACTCCTATGTGTATTTGCATGCTTGGTGGAGATCCTTGTTGCTATTGCCATGTTTATCATGTGCCCCATGCTATTGATGCTATTCTGCTCATATCTTGCCCTTATGCTTGTGAAATGTCATGTGCATTTTGTATGCCCACTATTTGTACACATGACATGCTCGCCATGATTCCTCCTAGTGTGTTGCATCTTCACACTACTAGCTTGCTTGACTTGATCTCTATGATTGCTTGCTTTGTCGCATATCCCATGTTCCATTACTCGCTTTCTTGGGTTGATGACATATATGTTCATGCCTCTCACTTGATTTGTCTTGATCATTGTCTCTTGTCTCCATTAGTTGCATCTCTCATATCACCTTGTGTTGAGTGCCAACTTGCTATGCTTATTGATCGTGGAGACTTGGACATATTACATGGGATGCATGCGTGCTTACTTGAGCCTATTGTCTTTGGTTGTAGTTGCATCATATGCTTTCATACCATACCACACCTTGTTCTTTCTTATGATAAGAATGATGAAAACACTTGTTGGGTATCTAAGCCCCTCGAATGATAGGTCTTGCATTTGCACTAACCTCATTTGTTTTTCCGAATGTTTGTCATGTTCTTTCATTTTGAAGGATTCACAAGGCGGTACCATAAAAAGACATTTTGGTTATGTGAAGGCATACAAGATGCGCAACTCCATCATCCTTGAGAAACTCCTAAAGGTGAACTCCTTCCCTTTGAGCCATCTTCAAATATGCATATGGGATGGGCCATACTTTCATTGTTGTTTCCTTCTTCTTGTCTACATGATACATATATAGGATGGAGGACCGACATTGGAGATGGACCCTATGGACCTTCAAGTTGAGGAGTGCCACGACATTGAGCTATGGTACAACACCACCCATGACAAATTTGCACCCTATGCATGGATTGACACACATTATGATTGTCTTGTTGCACCTATTCCCATGTCATCCATGATATATGAGCTTGTGCATTTTCTTAGCAAATTTGTTGTGATCTTTCTTGATGGCATATTCATACATCGTGATCATATTGCCTACCATCAATTGCATGATAACATAATCATATTGAGCATCCATTTCCATATTCATGCTATTGATAAACCGTCTCACTATGACATCATTTTGCACCGTGGTTGCAATGATCATATTTACAACACATTTGTGTGCACAATGATTGCATTTCCTCCCATGAATGCTTTGCATCTCATTCTAGATCATCTTGATAAGCTTCATGCACTTTTTCACGACCAATCTTGCCGCACGGACTCATTCTTACATGATGGACACTTTGTGTGCGCTAACCATTGTATTCCTGAGTGTTGCTTGTGTTTGCTCTTTTTGCATATCTATCTCTCCGGCGACACCTTGGACTACTTGGATTGCGCCATGTCTTCAACTTCATCCAACTACAAGTCCGTTTATGACAACCGTTTCCATGGTGATGAGGATCACGATCCGAGGTCGGATCTTTCCCAAGGGAGGGGATATGATGCGGAGCATCCCACGTTCATCCCCATGTACACTCTGACTACTCTCCAAGCCCCGAGAGGACATATGAAGAGACCTCGACCATACGCCATTGGGCACAAGGTGAACTCACTCCTCTTCGAACCGTCACTTTCCACATATGAGACATGGCTACTACCTCATGCATGGACCTTGCATACACTCAAGTACAACCGAGACGACCATGGAGGATCTAAGGACCAAGGCCAAGCATGGAAGAGGAGAAGGAAGAAGAAGCAGGACAAGCTTCTCGAAGCCTGAATTCTGGCCTGCCTCGAACTTCCGGCCCCCGGACCCTCCGGCCTGCCCAGAACCTCCGGCCCCCGGAGTCCAGACCAGCCCCGAGCGCGCCAACTCTCTGGATAGCCCGGAACCCGGCCGGAACCTGCCCGGAACTTCCGGCCCTGCCCGGAACTTCCGGCCTGCCTGCGTGCAAAGACTCGGGCCAAAGCCCATGTAACCCTTTCCCACTTACCCCTTCGTGGCTTAGACTATAAATAGACCACCCCCTCCTCCTAGTTAGGGTTAGCAATGGATTAGCTCATATTTTGTGTGAGAGCCTTGCTCATCCACTTGGTTACTTCTCCTCGGAGCTCGCGACCTCTTCGGAGACGATCCCCCAAGCGGATTCAAGACCCCTTCAAGGGAACACATTCAAGACCACCTCACGGAGAAGAACCCGGTTACCTCTTGTATCGTCCTTTGTTGATCGTGGATCGTGTATATCTCCTTGTGTTCATCGATCTAGCGCATGTGTAATCGAATCTTGTTGGTTTGAGTGATTCTCTTGTGTTTTCCCCCGTGATTTCCCTCGTCCTCTTCCGCTCGTTCTTCGTGTTTCCCCGTAGGATCCACTCCAAACGTGAAAGATCGTCCACATAGGGTTCCACCCTACATCATGAAGAATATGAGATCCCTAGCGGATCTGACGAAGAAAATCGTTCTGCTGCTTCGTCAGAGCAGATTGATGAAGAAATTGCAGTGGATGCGATCCCTTCTACTCCTGTCATTTCCTCGTCAATGCCTCAGTTCACAGTTGAAGAGGCTGGCGTTGAAGAAATTGAAGAAGATGTGGATATTGGAAGCACAACACCAGTGATGAACGATGACTTTTGGGACGATCGACATCCAAATTCCCCACTCTTCACTCCAATACAACAAATTCCTCAGTCCCCTGCACCAACGGTTCAAATGGGCTCTGAAGAAACTCATCCCACCTCGTCCGTACATGAAGAAAATCCAGCCACTAGTGCTGAAGAACCTGCTGCTGCTGATCCTTTGAACAAGCAGACTGCATATGAAGAGGAACCAGAAAATCCTCAGCCTAAAGAACCTGAGATTGCGATTCCTGAGGTAGTGATGCAACTCACTGACACTCCACTGCCAAAGCCAAAGAATCTATTCTCAAAGAAGCAAAAGTTCAAGGCTGAAGATTTCTTCGGCGAGCATGTATTCTTCACTGACTACAACCCATATGACTCTGCTCGCATAAGGAAGAGGTGTTTCTGGACTGCTAGTCAAGCCAACTTCTATTCCTCTATGCTATTCAACAAAAACAAAGTCTTTGATCATGCACATATTCCTCACGTGGACATGGAATCTCTGCCAGGCTTCGAGCCAGTCCTCAGTGTTCTTCACGATGCTGGATTGCTGAATTTCTGCACTGACATCTGTGATTGGAATGAAGAACTCATTCTTCAATTCTATGCGATGCTGCACATCACCGGAGATTCTGAAGATGTGAACTCATGGGTACTGGACTGGATGACGGAAAATACTCATAACAAGGCACCAAAGAATCGAATTGCTTCGTGCCCTCCCACTCGATCCTCCCCTAGATGGTGCTCGTTGCATCTACAAATAACCCGAGCTTACAAATCACTAAATGCAAGTTTTGATGAAGCCTTTGAAGCCGTGGCAGGCCCCACGAGACCAAATTCTTTGTCAAGGAATTACTATATGTGCCTCGGATCGCCTATCGCATTCTCGACGAAGACAATGAGTCCTATCAAAGGCCACGACTCAAATGATGAAGAAGTCGTTGGCATCATGAAGAATATGCTTTTCAATATCATTCATGGCGTTCCCGTCAACTTCCATGATTTCTTCATGAGGACTCGCAAACATTGCTATGTCACCTTTTGAGTGAAGCCTTATGCACCATGGATTATGAGGTCCATCAGACAAGGTCTTCACTCAATTACAAGGCTGATACTTTGAACCACTACATTACTTGCCTCCAATTGAAGTCCTCAAACGGACATTTTCCTCGGTGATGACAAAGGCAAGGCAAGCTGCTGTGATAGATGAAGGCATTCGTCCATTGGATGGTCAATTTAAAGAGTTGCATCCTACTCCACCAATGACGACTCGCCACACATGACTGCCGCCAACACCTCTGCCAAGCAAAATCCTCAAGCCACAAAGACCTGTGGTGATGATCGATCGCGAAGTTACTCCTCGGTCTTCATCGGAAGGTTGATCGCAATCATAAATGGGTCAAGCGTCCGACCTCAACACAAAATGCAAAGAAGAAAAACCAATACTACCTCCATGAAACCTTCAACCGTGCACAGGCTGTTCTATCTCATCTCTACAGCAGAAGATCTCAAGAACATGGGTCTCAAGGAAGAATTTGACCGTCCGCACCTCCACCAAAGAAATTCAAGAAGGTCAAGGTTCCTTCCTTGGTAGCCAGCTCCTATTCTTCATCGCATACGACACTGATCAAAATGAAGACTTGGGCGACATCATGCGGCAGCCCTACTACGACAACCGACCTTGACAATGTCGGGCGCTCCTCCAAAGCAACTTGATATTCTTCGTAGGCGTTAGTCCTCGGTTCGATCCTTTTGGTCATTCGATGACAAAGGGGAGAAATTTGAGTTAGTCTTCAAGCGGGTCTATTATATGGGCGTTTTTTAGTTACAACTCTCGTTCTTCCAAACTTTTATTGGATCGAGTTGTAATCTTAAACCCGATGGTGCTCGATACTTTCGATGTGTTCCTCGCATGCTTATTCTTCGTTATGTGTTAATACACGCATGCTGAATTACATCAGTCACCATATTTCATCATGCATTTCAAATTCTTCATATTATATGTCAAATGCATGTATGAATTACAAGATATAGGGGGAGATCTCCATGATTCAACTCTTCAAATGTGCAATGCCTCAAAAGCAAATTCCTCACTATGCACATCTTCAGGGGGAGTTCTACTATATCTTGCAATCAAATTCCTCAATATCAGTATTTACACTTCATATATTTATCCCCGTTGAAAATTTAACCTATATTGTCATCAATCACCAAAAGGGGAGATTGTAAGTGCATCTAGTGCCCTTAGTGATTTTGGTGTATTGAAGACTTATAGGTTAAGGGACTAATGTGTTTATGAGTGTACACAGGTCTATAAGTCTATGAGGAGTTTGATATTTACAGAGAAAGTCGATCCCTAAAATGAAGTTCTTCGATCAAGACTTTGATATTCTCAAGACTTTGAAAGTGAATAAATTGGTGTGACCTTGAAGACTTGTTATTCATTTGAGGAAAATGAAGCGTGAACACTTTTGTTTTCGTACTTTCATTTTTCTCTTTCTTGAGTCATAGGAAACACCATACTGTTAAAGGGGTCGAGGAAATACTAAGGAAAATTTTCCATGTGATGCCCAACTCACAATACTACACCTACCAATCCCTTCGAGTGAAGCCATTGGAAATCTCATACAGATTCAGTCAATTTCTTCGATGTGAGACGAAGTTCTTACAGTCACGAGAATTTGTCCTGACCGAGGAGTTAGGAATTCGCCAGTCTGGATTGCCTACACAATGAGGAACATGATAGCCCGAGGAATTCGAGAGTCAAATTTCCGACCGTTCTTTGTCTTGTCGCCAAATTGTTCCAAAATATCTTATCCACCTAACGGTCATATCATTGAAGGGCATTTATGTCTTATCATGTCGGGCTGCTCCCTAGGCTATAAATAGCCGGCCCCTACAACCACTAGCTGGTTGGCTGCTCCGAGAGAACTTGACACTTGTCATTTGAGAGAAACCCATCCTCCGAGGACTTTGAGCGAAAATCATCGAGTGAGGAAAAACCCAAGCCCAAACACCTACAAACCCAAAGTGATTGAGCATCACTAAAGAGATTGATCCTGCGTGGATCTGACGCTTGTTACCTTTGAAGATCTGTGCTTCTTCCGCACGGTTAGGCGTCATGGTCTAGAGCATCCAAGAGGAATTGTGGATTGCCGAGTGACCGAGTCTGTGAAGGTTTGGAAGTCGCCTGAAGACTTACCACGAGTGATTGGACGAGGTCTGTGTGACCTTAGTTCAAGGAGAATACGATGAGGACTTGGTGTCCTGAGCTGCGTGCTCAGCGACTGGGTGTCCGGGACTGTGTGTCCTCGAGTTTAAATACTCAGCCGCTCCAACCAGATGTACAACTGAGACAGCAGTTGGAATTGGTCTACCAAATCATTGTCTTCACCAACCTTACTGGTTCTATTTCCTCAACTCATTCATTTCCTCATAACTATGTTGAGTGGTTGTTCATATCTGTGTTTGAAGACTTTGATCAAGACTTTCTCAATTTCCTCGGTTCAATTTCTTGATCTGCTTTGTCTTCATCTTGTGTTATCCTGTGTTTACGCTTTCTGTACTCTGTGATTGTCTTCATTTCATGACCATGCCCGCATTCTGTTATGCTTACTTCCGAGTACTTATTCCGCTGCAAGTAGTTCTTCACTAAGGAATTTCCTCACCGGCAAATTCCTCAGTGAAGAATTCATAAAAATCACCTATTCACCCCCCCTCTAGTCGATATAACGCACTTTCACCTCCCATGAAGCTTCGGGAATCTCTTTTGTTCCAAAACAAATCATCAAAAAGTTTCAGCTAATTTGAAGAACTTTCATTTATGCACAAAAAACAACACGACGGTAGTTCTGCGGAAAACATCGTCAGTCCGGGTTAGTTCCATGCAAATCATACCAAAACCATATAATTTTTTTGTAAACATGGAATGAATACTTCATAAATTATAGATACGTTGGAGACGTATCAAGCCACCGTAGCACGTGCCCGAGCATGTCACCATGCTCAACACAGATCTAGGAGCACGTAGCACCCTTCTGCTACTCATGTCGTGCACTATGTCATTGTAGTCATCGAGCCCGTGCTCCGACCGCCGTTGCGAGATTGTTTCTAGCGAGCTCCGGCCACCCCGTGCCCGGCCGCCTGCTTCCCTAGATACGAACGATCTCAGGCTACACCCCAGTGGCCTTAGCTCCCGCTCATGTGGTCCGTAGCGCGGACACCACCGTGGTTGTGGTCGCCGGCGATGACCTCGCCGGCCTGAGCCACTGACCGATGGGCACCGTCGGTTAGGACGTTAATTAGTGTCTAATTACCCCAGTGACACTAATACATGGGCCCCATCATCCACTAATTAGATAATTAGGCAAACTAACCACTCTTAGTTAACTGCATTACTGACCAGTGGGTCCCACTGGTCAGGTTTGACCCTGGCTGACTGTGTTGACTTGATGGCGCAATGCTGACGTCATGCTGACATAGTAAACTATTCCCGGATTTTAAATAAATCAGACTTATTTATTTATTTATTAAATTGGCCGAAATTTAAAAAATTCATAGAAAATCAACCGTAGCTCAGTTTGAAATAATTTATATGAAAAATTATCAGAAAAATTACATTTATCCATCTGTACCATTTTCATGAATGGCAAACCAACTTATACCTATTGTATAAGTGGAAAAAACTAAATGGCATTTTAAATACTTAACTTTGGAGTTACATTCGAACCTTTGGTTCAAATAGACTTCATCTAAATTGAATGTGAGATGCATTAGCTCAAACCACATCATATTGCCATGTCATGTTCATGCATCATATTGTTGCATATGTTGCATATTGATTGTCCTCGGTACTATCCTTCTCGATAGGTTCTGCCTCTGCGGGTGGTACCAAGTACCTATCCAGGGAGCAATGCTCTACTCTTGATCTTACAGCCAAACAAACCCCCTTGAGCATTCTGATACAATCCTCCTCTCTTGCTACTGCTCTCTATTTGATGAGGACATTAATACCATTGTTACACCCACAACCCCTACTACTACATATATTGGACCAATTACTAGAGCTCGCGCACGACAATTAAATTATCTGGTACTTCCGTTTCTTGGTAATGATTCTAATGTTCATGAGAATATGATGCTGCCTAAATTGAATACATTTGTTTTGCTTACAAATGAAGGGCCTGGCATGGATAAGAGGGATCAACATTGGAGCAAGAACAAGCATGGAGTTGATGGCATGCGCAAGGGGAACATGAACGGAGTTATAAGTGATGATTTCAGGACTTTGAAGCCACCATAATGAGTGCATGAAGCCTTGGACGAAATATACAAGATGTCACTTCATGAACTTCGTCCAAAGGCTATTCTAGGTGCTGCGTCACCTTATTATTGGGCCAGGCCCATGTAATTTCGAAATACATAAGTATAGGCTGTTTTTAGAGTCCGTATGTGTGGGGAAACATGAGATTGGGTTGGTTTCGGACCCCTTCCCCAAGGGGCACGAAATTCCCCCTCTTCCTCCATATATACAGCCCTTAGGGCACCGTTTAGACTTTGGGTTTTGTTTAGATTAAAAGTTCGCCATAGCTGCAACTTCGCGTGCCGTTTGTGTTCAACGACTGCATAAAATGCGTCCACGTAACCCCACCTTGATCAATAAAGCTTTCCTCTTATATTCGCAATATCCAGATTGCAATCTTAGTTTCTTGCTTGTTCTTCGTTTGCCTGCAGGAAACAGACCTTCGTGGTCAGGTTGATCGTGCTCCGGCCTGCAGGAAACAGACCTTCGTGGTCAGGTTGATCATGCTCCGGCGTGGTCAATAACCTCTCGGAGTTGTTTTAGCGATTGCTAAAGCGCGACGTCCTCGCTCGTTCGTAGTCGGATCGTCAAAGTCGACTTCATCCTAAACGATAGCCACCATCTCATCGAAAGACGGGACACCTTTGCCTCTATCACTATTATTGTATTAGGACAATAATGATCCAACTCTTACTTGTTTCGGTAGTTAAACACATTCATCTGCATGACCTGTCATTGTCATAGTAAATAGCTAAACCTTCCTAGCATGATTTGGAGTTGCTTAGGCCATGATGTGACTTTATCCATGCCATGGCTCCTATTTTATAGAGTTGTGTCAGGTCTGATTCATCGGGGGATGAATTGGAATATTGTGATCATGTTCTGATGTTGAGAGCCAAGTGTGTGAACACGATTTGATAAAGGTACCAACATGCCATGTAGGAGTACATGGTGGTCTGTCTTATTGAGACCGTCCTTAAGAACTAAGTTATGTTTATGTTATCCAAGACTAGCTACTACCACACATTGGGTTCCGGTAACTGAACCCCGGCCATCTGGGCTAATTAATCGCCTTGATCTATGTTAAGGAGTTTTAACTAGTTTCTGGTGTTTGTAGGTCGTGTTGTTGGTCGACCAAGTGGCACCCAACAGGGGAGGCTTGGGATACATTAGGCACAGTGGCCCAGTGTACCGGGTGGCACCCGGATGGTGTGCTCGGGAACCCTGTACACATCGTTTGGGCCGTGATGGAAACTTTGGTCGCACTTCCGTTGCGGGTTATTTCTCAAATAGGCGATAAACCTGGACTAGAGTCTTGTGTGGCTAGTCAGGTTTTAGCTGACACCCTCGCCAGGCTTCCGCCCCTGCATGTATCCTTCTTTGCTCCTGTGTCTGTCCCTACGGGGAAATGTCACGCGGTGTTTACTGGAGTCCTTATAGGTTGCTACGAATCAGTTACACACACTGATGACCAACACGTTGATTGCTGAGTAACGTATGCATGTGCTTGTACGTTTGTGCCACCTTGGTTCATGATTAGACATGTCGACCTGGGTTCTCTGTCATATGGATCATAGCATCACAGTCATATACGTGAGCCAAAGTACGCAAACGGTCCCGACCAAGGTAAAGGCGGCAGTTGTGGGTTGCCTTGTGTGAGGCCGCAAAGTGATATGATGTGTTTTTTGCTAGACCGGTGTGACTTAGAATCGGGGTCCACACAATTAATGCCCTTGTATTAGTGGTGTGAAAGACATAAATTGGTCCATGATGAGAAAGTTCAGATTGCTTTCTAGATCTCTATAGAGATTCGTACGCGCACGACTAGCTTTGTTAGTGCTTCTTTTCCAAATGCTTACATGAAAAAAGGGGCTAGACTAGGGCCCATGATGGCTTTGTCAAACTAAATGTTGACGCATAATTTGATCAAGACCTGCATAGGGGCACTGTTGCGGCAGTCCTAAGGGATGATAACGGCAAATTCATTGGGGGGTGGGAGGATCGATTGGTGTGCAAATATCCTAAAGGCGGAAGCTTTGGCTCTCAGATTTGGTCTATCACTTGCACAAAGGGCGGGATGCAACCGCCTTTGTCGGGGGATAGATTCCGAGCCATGGGAAATCCTCCAAAAACCCTGGTTCGAGCTCTACGGGCATGGCTTTGCATCTACGAGGCTACGAGCTAATCTTGACGAGGACACAACGAGCTACCCAGGTTCGGGCCATTGTGCGATGTAATACCCTACTCCTGATTGGTTGTATTGCTTGTGGACAGTGTGATGAGGACATCAATACCATCGTTACACCCACGACCCCTGCTACTATACATACTGGACCGATTACTAGAGCTCGCGCATGGTAATTAAATTACTAGGTACTTTCGTTTCTTGGTAATGATTCTAATGTTCATGAGAATATGATGCTGCCTAAATTGGATACATTTGTTTTGCTTACAAATGAAGGGCCTAGCTTGGAGAAGGATGAACATTGGAGCAAGAACAAGCATGGAGTTGATGGCATGCTAAGGGAGACAAGAACAGAGTTTCAAGTGATGATTTCAGGACTTTGAAGCCACTATAATGAGTGCATGAAGCCTTGGACGAAATATACAAGATGCCACATCATAATTTTCGTCCAGAGGCTATTCTAGGTGTTGCGTCACCTTATTTTTGGGCCAGGCCCATGTAATTTTGAAATACTTCAATATAGGCTGTTTTTAGAGTCCGTATGTGTGGGGAAACAAGAGTTAGGGTGGGTTTCGGACCCCTCCTCCAAGGGCCACGAAATTCCCCCCTTCTTCCTCCATATATACAGCCCCTAGGGCATCGTTTAGACTTTGGTGTTTTGTTTAGATTAAAAGTTCGCCATAGCTGCAACTTCGCGTACTTCATTTGTGTTCAACGACTGCATAAAGGCGTCACAGAACCCCACCTTCATTAATAAAGCTTTCCTCTTTTATTCACAATATCCAGATTGCAATCTTAGTTTCTTGCTTGTTCTTTGTTTGCTCGCAGGAAATAGACCCTCGTGGTCAGGTTGATCGTGCTCCGGCGTGGTCAATAACCCCTCGGAAGTTGGTTTAGCGATTGCTAAGGCGCGACATCTTCGCACGTTCGTAGTCGGATCGTCAAAGTCGACTCCCATAGAAAACGATTGCTATCTCATCGAAACATCGGCACACCTTTGCCCCTATCAAGTGGTATCAGATTTCCAGGTTGCTCGGTGAGATTTTACAGTTTTTTGTAGTTTAGATCGAGTCTGTTCTTCATACCTATAGTCAACGAAAAAGCCAAAAAAATTTAGAGTTAGTTCATCCTATCCGAACCAATCTGAGCCTTTGCATAATCTTTTCTGTATTTGCTTTGTTGAATTTGTGGTTGCATCGTCGTGTCAAGTTGCTGGTCTTAGCGTCTAGTCCTTTAGAGTTTCGAGTTCTATTCAGAGGTTGTCACGTTGCCACTGCCATATATCACCACCGCATCATCATCATCGCTGCTGCCATATACCACCACCGCACCAACTTCATTACCGCTGCCATATACCACCGCCACATCTTCACCACCAATCCGAGTCCATATACGCCACCACATATCCGCCGCCATCACGCCAGTCCGAGTTCCACCAGATTCATCTCCGCCACCAGTGCGAGTTCCACCAGATTCATCTCCGCCACCAGTCCTATTCCGAGTCTAGTATTTGGTTACTCTATTTTGGATTTCCAGAGCACGCCATACTCCGAGTCGTGACAGAGAAGGACTCCCAAACTTCCGTGTTACCCGTAGTAGAAAAATAGTTCCAGTTTCAAAAAAAAAACTAAGTCTAGAAAATTCTGGCTAGGCAGTTTTTAGGCCATTTGTAGACTTTTTCAAAAATAAATTGTTGCGGAGGAAAAAAAGAGGAAAAAAGTGCAAAAAAAGGGGGGGGGAAGAAAAAAAATTCAGAGTGTGCTCCTCCCTTGTTTACGTGCAGCGCCGTGATTTTGTTAGTGTTCTAGGCTCGCGTCTCTAGCACGGTCTAGCCTAGGACCAAAGACAAGATCGTCGTTGATCGTTTATTCAACTTTGCATCTCTGAATTGCTTATTGCTGACCCTTTTTGCTTCCACATTATAAGCCTTCCCAGCTCCACATACATCTACATCGTGCGTTTGACTCTCCCTGTTAATCGCTCTATCCAAGCTTTGAGAGTTTTGACTACATCGGTTGCCGATCACCGCCTGCTGTTGGGTGAGAACCGGTAGGAATTTGAGATTTGCTTGACGGATTTGTGACACCCACCACCACCACCACTTGTTAGTAGTCTATGGGATCATATTCTTGTGTTTTTCTATTACTGCTAACCATGCCAGGATCACAAGCCGACGAGATTGACTGGGAGAACTTAACGAACAAGGAGCTTCATGATAAGTTTCAGCAAATGATGACTGAACAGGTGCAAGATGTGTTGAACAATTTTGAAGAGGCCATGGAGAAGATCACTGGCCTTGAGAAGACGTTCGAAACAAAGCTCGAAAACAGATTTAATGAACTGCTTGTGCGTCTTCCACCACCGGCTGCACCTGCCGCACCTATGCAACAACAACAACAACAATGACTACCTCCACGTCGGGAAACAACCCTCCACGGAGCGAGCCGTGTCCCTCTTCAGCCTGGCCAAACTGTTGGTGTTGTTGTTGATACTTATGTGGCTCCTGCTGCTGATGTGGAGGAGGATGATTATGCGGGAGATTACGAGGATGAGGTTGATCAAAATCAGAACTATGTGCAACCACCAGCACCACAACCACCAGGTCGTCCACATGCAAATAATGGCAATGTTAGGGCTCCCCCTCAGGTACGCGATCATGACCATCTCCCTAAACTGAAATTGATATATTCCACCATTTGAGGGTAGATATATTCCTGATATATATCTTACTTGGGAGTTAGAAACTGAACAATGATTTACATGTTTACAATATCCTGAGGAGAGACGTGTTCCCGTCATTGCTTGTGCTTTCACTAGCTTTGCATGTGTTTGGTGGTCTGAACATTGTAGATTATATCCTGTTCCAGCTACTTGGGCTGCTTTGAAAACTGCTATGCATACTCGTTGGGTTCCACCATATTATCAACGTGAATTACTTCAAAAATTGCAGCGCTTAAGACAAGGAAAAAATTATGTAGAAGAATATTATCAGGAATTACAAACTGGCTTGATTAGATGTGGTATTGTTGAGCAGAATGAAGCTATGCTTGCACGTTTTATGGGTATAAGGATTATAATAATATCAATTGTTTATTCCATCTTGCTTGTAAAACTAAACGTGAAGTGCGGGGTCGACAGGCATTGGCGCGAACTAACTTTTCTGCAGGTCGACCTTCATCATGGACACCACGTGCATCATCTACTTCCACTGCACCATCACCTCCTTCAGGTGCCACCTCCAACCGTGATACAAGAAAGCAGACACAACCACCACTATCTGCCAAGAGCACACCTGCCGGGCCTGCACAGAGCTCTTCTTCTTCCATGGCGTCAATAGGGCACACAAGTGATATTATTTGTCGTCGTTGTAAGGGAAGAGGACATTTATGAGAGAATGCAAATCTCAGCATGTGATGATTGCTACTGAGGATGGTGGGTATGAGTCCGCTAGTGACTATGATGAGGAGACTTTGGCTCTTATTACACATGAAGAACACGTTGGAGATGATTCTGATCATGAGACACAATACATGGCTGCTGAAGATGCTGACAGGTATGAATGTTTAGTTGCTCAATGTGTTTCGAGTGTGCAGGTTACACAAGCTGAGCAAAATCAGAGGCATAATTTGTTCCATACAAAGGGAGTTGTGAAGGAACATTCTATTCGCGTCATCATAGATGGAGGGAGCTGCAACAACTTGGCTAGCATGTAGATGGTGGAGAAGCTATCTCTCACCACAAGACCACATCCACATCCTTACTACATCCAATGGTTCAACAACAGCGGCAAGGTTAAGGTAACACGTCTTTGTTCGTGCATTTTAGTATCTCTACATATGTTGATTATGTTGATTGTGATGTGGTACCTATGCAAGCATGTTCCTTATTACTTGGTAGACCATGGCAATTTGATAAAAATTCTATACACCATGGTAGAAACAATCAGTATACTCTTGTTCATAAGGATACAAATATTACTTTGCTTTCTATGACTCCTGATTCCATTTTGAAAGATGATATTCATAGAGCTAATAAAGCAAAACAGGAGAAAAATAAGAGTGAAAATCAGATTGTGGCAAAAGAATTTGAGCAACAAATGAAGCCTAATAATAAACCATCTAGTGTTGCTTCTAAAATTAAATTGCAAAGTGCATGTGTACTTGCCACCAAATCTTATATTGATGAGCTAGTTTTTAGCAAATCTATTTGCTATGCTTTTATGTGCAAAGAGACATTATTTTCATTCGAGGACGTGCCTTCCTCTTTGCCCCCCGCAGTCACTAACATTTTGCAGGAGTTCGCTGACGTCTTCCCACAAGACGTGCCACGGGATTACCACCTATTCGAGGGATTGAGCATCAAATTGACTTAATTCCCGGTGCATCGCTACCCAACCGTGCACCATACCGTACCAATCTAGAGGAGAAGAGGGAGATTATGCGTCAAGTACAGGAGCTGCTCGACAAAGGTTATATTCGCGAATCCCTTAGTCCTTGTGATGTTCCTATTATTCTAGTGCCGAAAAAGGATGGTACGTCCCGTATGTGTGTTGATTGTAGAGGCATTAATAATATTACTATTCGTTATCGTCATACTATTCCTAGGCTAGATGATATGCTTGATGAATTGAGTGGCTCTACAATATTCTCCAAAGTTGATTTGCGTAGTGGATACCATCAAATTCGTATGAAATTGGGAGATGAATGGAAAATAGCTTTTAAAACTAAGTTTGGTTTATATGAGTGGTTAGTCATGTCTTTTGGGTTAACTAATGCAGCTAGTACTTTCATGAGACTAATGAACGAAGTTTTACGTGCTTTCATTAGACGATTTGTGGTAGTCTATTTTGATGACATACTGATTTATAGCAAATCTTTGGAAGAACATTTGGAACATCTACGTGTTGTTTTTATTGCTCTACGTGATGCACGTTTGTTTGGTAACCTTGGGAAGTGCACCTTTTGCACCGGCCGAGTATCTTTTCTTAGCTATGTTGTTACTCCACAGGGAATTGAAGTTGATAACGCCAAGATTGAAGCTATTGAGAGTTGGCCGCAGCCCAAAACGGTCACACAATTGAGGAGTTTTCTTGGACTCGCTGGTTTCTATAGGCGTTTTATGCGAGATTTTAGCACTATTGCTGCACCTCTCAATGAGCTTACAAAGAAGGATGTGCCTTTTGTTTGCGGTACCGCACAGGAAGAAGCCTTCACGATATTGAAAGATAAGTTGACACATGCTCCTTTACTCCAACTTCCTGATTTTAATAAGACTTTTGAGCTTGAATGTGATGCTAGTGGAATTGGATTAGGAGGTGTGTTATTACAAGATGGCTAACCTGTTGCATACTTTTCTAAAAACTTGAGTGGGCCTAGTCTGAACTATTCTACTTATGATAAAGATTTATATGCTCTTGTTCGGACCTTAGAAACATGGCAACATTATTTATGGCCCAAAGAATTTGTTATACATTCTGATCATGAATCTTTGAAACACATTAAAAGTCAAGCAAAACTGAACCGTAGACATGCTAAATGGGTTGAATTCATTGAGACTTTCCCTTATGTCATTAAACACAAGAAGGGTAAAGAAAATGTTATTGCTGATGCATTGTCTAAATCGTTATACTATGCCTTCACAACTTGACTTTAAAATATTTGGTTTGGGGACCATCAAAGATCAATATGTGCATGATGCTGAATTTAAAGATGTATTGCAGAATTGTAAAGAAGGTAGAACATGGAACAAGTTTGTCGTTAACGATGGATTTGTGTTTCGTGCTAACAAGCTATGCATTCCAGCTAACTCCATTCATCTTTTGTTGTTGCAGGAGGCGCATGGAGGAGGACTAATGGGACACTTTGGCGTGAAGAAGACGGAGGATATACTTGCTACACATTTCTTTTGGCCAAAGATGAGACGGGATGTTGAGCGTTTTGTTGCTCACTACACTACATGTCAAAAAGCTAAGTCACGACTCAATCCTCATGGTTTATATATGCCTTTGTGTGTACCTAGTGTTCCTTGGGAGGATATGTCTATGCACTTTGTTTTAGGTTTACCTCGAACAAAGAAGGGGAGGGATAGCATATTTGTTGTCGTGGATAGGTTCTCGAAAATGGCACACTTTATACCATGTCATAAAAGCGATGATGTTGTTAATGTTGCTGATTTGTTCTTTCGTGAAATTATTCGCTTGCATGGTGTGCCAAATACTATTGTTTCAGATCGTGATACTAAATTTCTTAGCCACTTTTGGAGATGTTTATGGGCTAAGTTGGGGACTAAACTGCTTTTTAGTACTACTTGTCACCCCCAAACTGATGGTCAAACTGAAGTAGTCAATAGAACATTGTCTACTATGCTTAGGGCTGTTTTGAAGAATAATAAGAAAATGTGGGAAGAATGTTTGCCTCATATTGAATTTGCTTATAATCGTTCGTTGCATTCTACTACTAAGATGTGCCCTTTTGAAATTGTGTATGGTTTCCTACCTCGTGCACCCATTGATTTGTTGCCTTTTCCATCTTCGGAGAAGTTTAATTTTGATGCTAAACAATGTGCTGAATTGATCTTAAAAATGCATGAGTTAACTAAGGAAAACATTGAGCATATGAATGCTAAATATAAACTTGCTGGAGATAAGGTTAGAAAACATGTTGTCTTTGCACCTGGAGATCTTGTTTGGTTACATTTGCGTAAGGATAGGTTTCCTAATTTGCGTAAATCAAAGTTAATGCCACGTGTTGATGGTCCTTTTAAGGTGTTAGAGAAAATAAATGATAATGCATATAAACTTGAGCTGCCTGCAGATTTTGGGGTTAGTCCCACTTTTAACATTGCAAATTTGAAGCCTTATTTGGGTGAGGAAGATGAGCTTCCGTCGAGGATGACTTCATTTCAAGAAGGGGAGGATGATGAGGACATCAATACCATTGTTACACCCACAACCCCTGCTACTATACATACTAGACCGATTACTAGAGCTCGCACACGCCAATTAAATTACCAGGTACTTTCGTTTCTTTGTAATGATTCTAATGTTCATGAGAATATGATGCTGCCTAAATTGGATACATTTGTTTTGCTTACAAATGAATGGCCTAGCTTGGAGAAGGATGAACATTGGAGCAAGAACAAGCATGGAGTTGATGGCATGCTAAGGGAGACAAGAACAGAGTTTCAAGTGATGATTTCAGGACTTTGAAGCCACCATAATGAGTGCATGAAGCCTTGGACGAAATATACAAGATGCCACTTCATAATTTTCGTCCAGAGGCTATTCTAGGTGCTGCGTCACCTTATTTTTGGGCCAGGGCCATGTAATTTCAAAATACTTTAATATAGGCTGTTTTTAGAGTCCGTATGTGTGGGGAAACTAGAGTTAGGGTGGGTTTCAGGCCCCTCCTCCAAGGGCCACGAAATTCCCCCCTTCTTCCTCCATATATACAGCCCCTAGGGCATCGTTTAGACTTTGGGGTTTTGTTTAGATTAAAAGTTCTCCATAGCTGCAACTTCGCGTACTTCGTTTGTGTTCAACGACCAGACAAAGGCGTAAAAGAACCCCACCTTCATTGATAAAGCTTTCCTCTTTTTTTTGCAAAATCCATATTGCAATCTCAGTTTCTTGCTTGTTCTCCGTTTGCTCGCAGGAAATAGACCCTCGTGGTCAGGTTGATCATGCTCCGACGTGGTCAATAACCCCTCGGAAGTTGGTTTAGCGATTGCTAAGGCGCGACGTCTTCGCACGTTCGTAGTCGGATCGTCAAAGTCGACTCCCACAGAAAAAGATTGCTATCTCATCGAAACATTGGGACACCTTTTCCCCTATCACAGTGCTCTTGGAGCTACAGGGAGAGTTGGAGCTGTTTGGGTTTTAGCAATGGCGCTAGGGTTTGGGCATGAGTCGATCCCCTGCTATGGTAGCCGCTCTGTCCCTTATATAGATGCCTTGGGCCTCTTCCCCAAAAATATGAGCGAGAAAGGGCTAGCAAAGGGCAATTTGAAAGGGGACAGACGTCGGTGCTTCTCCTGACGAAATGTGGTCTTCGCCTGCAAAAGGTCTTATCCATGACGCGCCAGGGGCTCCACAAGGACCTCCGGCCTGCCGCGCCACCATCTTGGTCTTCTATCACCGAAGGGGAAACCTTTGGGACTTGCTTTGGGGGCAGGTAGGCACAACTTCCCCCTTAGCATTGAAGGGGAAACTTTCCTGGCCGCACTGGCTGGCGCCTGCCTGGACGATGTCACCCATGTGACATGGCTCCTCGGGAGGCCTCGAGAGAGGGCGCCTCGTGAAGGAGGCCTCGCGAGGCTGCCTGTAGTGATGGTAGTTTCGCTAATGTCCTTCGTAGGAGAGAACCCGTCGCGGGGCAGGGCCCTCATGAGACTGTTGGCTTCGCGGCGCCGCTGGTGGGCTGCCCCATGAGCTGGTCCGACGGGTCCTTCCTGGGCCGTAGGCAGGTGGCTTGTGGTACCATGGTTACCACCGGGCCGACAACCTTGTTGTTAACTTTGGTAATTTGGAGGTCATTGACACCATCATGAATGGAGGACAATTAGCGGGTGCGGTAGCGACGGTTTTTTATGACTGTTATCATTTTGCTTGTGATTTCTCTATTTCTAGGTTTTAGCATTATTGTGATAGAGTAGCTAATAAAGTCGCTCATGAGCCCGCTAGGCTGGCTAAATTCAAACGAAAGTTGGTTGGTTTGAGAAGCCTTTAGATTAAATTGTAACCTTTCTTACTAACGATATACTTGTTGTTTGAAATGAGTAAAGTTGGTGGTTTTTATTTTTTTAGAAGTAACTGAGAGTTTCATACTTCTTGGTCACTTTTTCCCTGCCTTGGGTGTCAATTCAAAGCAATAAACAAAGGAACAAAGGTGACTGAAATTTCCAGAAAGATGTTAAATTGTGATCCAAATTATACCATGTTGGACTAGACGTAGTACACCTGTGTGGGCCTTTGCGTTGACATCGACACGTACGAGTACAACTCGTTTACTTGTCCTCCAAGGACTCTCATGTATTGCCCTCTTATATACCCCATGTAGTCGCACCTCGAATTACGTCCGTCTGCGTGCTTGTAATACTCCTCCTCATAGTGATTGCGCCTCCGTGCGTCCGTGGTTTTCTCCCGCAAGGGTTTCCACGTAAAAATCCATGTGCTCTCGTGTCTCGTTTTATCTCGTTATTATCTAACAAGTGGTATACAAAGCCAAGTTGTAAGATACGAGATTTGAGATCGAGAGTTAGGGTTACATCGTGCGTGCCGCCACACGTCCAGGCGATCCGTCGATCCGAGGTGGATCAATTTTCTGAGACAACCGCGACCGACTGGAGTTCCTATGCGCACACCTCATGTGTTGTTGTCTGATCCGGCAATCTCCACTGCTGGTCTCGAGGATAAATCAAGACCAGAGAAGCAGGTATAGCAGAAAACGCATCAATCGATCAAGTCGCCGAGACACTCAATTTCCCTTGCCGTGGATTGTTTTGCTGGCTTCAAGTCCCGATGCCCCATGCTACGTTGCTGCTGCTACTACTTGAAGTTAATCTACTCGAGTACTAATACTACTCGTTGATTGCTTGCTCACGTGACGGCTACAGGAGTACTACAGGAGTACTAGTACAAGTTGGGTGATCCTTGCTTCGTCCTTTGTTTGCTACGTCCACTGCCCAATATAATATCCATGTGCTATTTACCCTATTTTTTGTCTGCTCCGCAAATTGATTCTATCAAGGATTATTTCTTTTGGCTTGTACTACTTTGTGTACACATATTTATCTACTCATGGCTTCCATGAAGTACGATTTTCCGCTGCTGGACCGTGACACATGGTTTACCCTATGGCAAGTCAAGATGCGGGCGTTGTTGGCACAGTCCGACTATGATGAAGCACTGGATAGTTTTGGGAAGAATAGAATTCAGGACTGGACTGATGAGGAGAAAAGAATTGATTGTAAAGCTTTGTCACAAATTCAACTCCATTTTCATAATAATATTTTGCAGGAAGTTTTGAGCGAGAAAACTGCCACCGCTCTATGGTTAAAATTTGGAAGGGATTTGCATGACTAAAGATCTCACCAGCAAGATGCATCTGAAGCAAAAATTATTCCTGCATAGGTTACCCGAGGGAGGTAATGTTTTGAATCATATTTCTGAATTTAAAGAGATCATATCTGATCTAGCTGCAATTGAGGTTAAGCATGAAGAGGAAGATACTGCTTTAATGTTACTTTATTCACTGCCAAGTTCTTATACAAATTTTAGAGACACCATATTATACAGTCGTGATACTCTCACACTTAACGAAGTTTATGAAGCTTTGAACTCTAAGGAGAAGATGAAATTAATGGTGCCTCATGATGGTTCGAGTTCATCCCAAGCCGAGGGATTATCTGTTCATGGCAGGACAAAGGAGAAGAACTCCAATAATGGAAACAGAGGCAAAAGTAAGAATGGGCACAGGGGCCGGTCGCAATCCAGAGACAAGAAATATTGCAGATATTGCAAGAGAGACGGGCATGACATCTCAGAGTGTTTCAAGTTGCGGAACAAGGAAAAGAGAAAAGGTAACAAACAAGGTGAAAATTCTGCTAACGTTGCTCATGATGATAGTTCCGATGATGCTCTTGTCGTTATTGTTGGATGTGCTGAGACCAATGATGAGTGGGTACTTGATACTGCATGTACTTTTCACATGTGCCCACATAGAGATTGGTTAAATCTTTTTGATTCTACTACTGCTTCTGGTTTCGTTTTGGGTTTTGATAATTCACCATGCAAGATTGAAGGCATAGGTTCTATTCGAATCAAGATGTTTGATGGCATAATCAGAACTTTGACAGATGTTCGGTATATTCCGAAGATGAAGAGAAATCTTATTTCTATGAGTGCCCTTGATGCAAAGGGGTACAAGTATTCAGGTGGAGATAGTGTTTTGAAAGTCACCAAAGGTTCCCTTATTGTGATGAAAGGTGTCTTAAGTTCGACCAATGGTCTTTATTACCTTCGAGGTTCTACCGTTTCAGGTAACGCTACTCCAGTTATTTCAAAGAATTTTGATTGTGTTGCTACTAACCTTTGGCATAAGCGTCTTGGACATATGAGTGAACTTGGATTGGCAGACTTAAATAAGAGAGGTCTTCTTGATGGATATGAACCTGGTAAATTGAAATTTTGTGAGCATTGTATCTTCGACAAGCACAAGAGGGTGAAGTTCAACACTTTGACTCATACAACCGAAGGTATTCTTGATTATGTCCATTCTGATTTATGGGGACCATCTCGCAAGAAGTCACTAGGTGGTGCTAGTTACATGCTGACTATTATTGATGATTATTCGAGAAAAGTTTGGCCTTATTTCTTGACGCATAAATCTGAAGCATTCTCAGCTTTTAAGGAGTGGAAGATTATGATTGAGAGACAAACTGAAAAGAAGGTAAAATACTTACATGACTGATAATGGTATGGAATTCTATTCTAAGCAATTTAAGAATTATTGCAAGTCTGAAGGCATTCTCAGACATTACACCGTTCCTTATACTCCTCAACAAAACGGTGTTGCTGAGCGTATGAACAAGACCATTATTCCAGAGCCTGTTGCATGTTGTCCAATGCAGGTTTGCATAGGCGCTTTTGGGCTGAGGCCGCTTCCATTGCTTGTTATCTCATTAACCGTTCACCATCTATTGCTCTTAATAAGAAAACTCCAATTGAGGTATGGTCTGGTTCACCTGCTGGTTATTCACAGCTGAGAGTTTTTGGTTGCACTGCTTATGCTCATGTTGATAATAGAAAGTTGGAGCCTAGGGTTGTTAAGTGCATCTTTCTTGGTTATAAGTCTGGTGTTAAAGGTTTTAAATTGTGGAATCCTGAAACCCAGAAGGTTGTTTTTAGCCGAAACGTTATCAATCTGCTATGTTACATGATGTTTCATCTACTAATGTTCCCGTTGAGAGTGAACATCAGCCTATTGTTCAGGAGTCTACTGTTCAGGTGGAGCATGTTATTGATTTAGGTGATACATCTGGTAATAAAATTGTTGATGCACATGATGAACCCATCGTTAATGATGATCATGTCACTCCCACTCCAAATCAGCCTATTGTTCCGCCCAGTTGGAATCTTGCATGTGACAGAGTTAGGCGGGGTATTAATAAACCGGACAGGTTAATCGAAGAATGCAATATTGTTTCTTTTGCTTTGTCTGTTGCGGAAGAAATTGAAGGTAATGCTGAACCTTCTTCATATTCCAAGGCTATTATTTCTGCTGATAGTAATAAGTGGATGACCGCTATGCATGATGAGATGGAAGCACTTGAAAAGAATGGCACTTGGGATTTAGTAAAATTACCTAGAGAGAAGAAACCTATTCATTGAAAGTGGGTTTTCAAGAGGAAAGAAGTTGTTTCTCCTAATGATGAGACAAGATATAAAGCAAGGTTAGTTGCTAAAGGTTACAGTTAGATTCCAAGTATTGACCATAACGAAGTCTTTTCTCCTGTTGTGAAGCATAGCTCTATTCGCACTTAGTATTGTTGCCATGAATGATTTTGAGCTTGACCAATTGGATGTTAAAACTGCATTCTTACATGGAGAATTAGAAGAGGATATTTATATGGAACAACCTGAAGGTTTTGTTATCCCTGGAAAAGAAAAACTTGTCTGTAAGTTAAAGAAATCTCTTTATGGATTGAAGCAATCCCCTCGACAGTGGTATAAGAGATTTGACACCTTTATGCTCTCTCAATGTTTCAAAAGGTCTAATTATTATAGTTGTGTCTATTTGAAAACTATCAATGGTTCAACTATTTATTTGCTCCTTTATGTTGATGATATGCTTATTGCTGCAAAGAGTATGTCAGATATTAATGAACTAAAGAAGCAATTGAGTAATAATTTTGAGATGAAGGATTTGGGTGCAGCAAAGAAAATACTTGGCATGGAAATATCAAGAGATAGACCATCTGGAAAAGTATATCTAAGTTAGAGAGGATATATTGATAAAGTTTTTTGTCATTTTAATATGCATAATGCCAAGCCAGTAAGTACTCCGTTAGCTGCACACTTGAAGTTATCATCAGCCTTATGTCCTAAGTCAGATGGAGATATTGAGTACATGTCTAGAGTTCCCTATTCGAGTGCAGTTCGTTCACTTATGTATGTCATGGTTTGTTCCCATCCGGATTTATCTTATGCATTGAGTGTTGTTAGTAGATACATGGCTAATCCTGGAAAAGAGCATTGGAAAGTAGTTCCGTGGATTTTCAGATACCTGCGAGGTACTTCCAATGGTCCGAGAAATGGAATCAAAGAAGAACAATCATGGTCGGAACCACGGTTGCAAGGGATCAATTCATAGATACCATATGTTAGTTATCAAGGAAGTAGTTATTATTACAAGAAGCTTCCATGATAAGTTCCACATCAGGTCCATGGGCATGAACTCAGAGTTCAAGGTCGACTCCCACTTCCCCAATGCATACCCTCTCATTCACTTCTCGCTTTCGATGAAGTTATAGTGTTGAAATTTTATCTGGCAAAATACCAGAAGAGTACGACTCGTGAAAACTTTCGAGTTCACACATATTAAGGAAGGCATAGGTTCAACCCATCGGGGCATCTTAGAATCATATACCAAAATCTTTAGAAGTAATTAACTCAAGCTCGAAGGCGAGCATGGTTGAGAAAGCGAACGATACAATTTACCAAAGGCATTATGTATCGGAGAAAAGGCTCACAAGGTTATTGAATATGAAGGGCGTTGTCGGATAAAATCCAACAAAGGATCCGTGGTCCACAAGGGATCCGGCGTGAGCATCGGTACTCAACTAGAGGAAGTAGATTATAGAAACAACTGACTAACTCAATTGTCAAATGCAAAAGGAATTATGATTTCCAAATCAAGGGATCAGAAGCAATGCTCTGATTAGGGGTGGATAAGTTGAATAGCCTTAGGGTACAATCAAAGACAATTGGATTGGTCGAGAACTAATTCCAGTTAAAAGAATGGCAGCTCAGCCGGAAAAGTAATTCATAAGGATCAATGATGATTGCGTGTATTCGCAGACGTATTGAGTCAACAGACTCAAAATGATCGTGACAAGGAATGTCAATATGACCACGAGACTTATGGGATTAACCATAATGCAAGCAAGCAAGAATTTCAAGAGCCAAAGGCCCCAAAGGATTTTCGGAAGATCGAATATTATTTTGAAGACTTTTGTGAAACACATGAACAACTGGGGTTGAGCGGATACTCAAGTGCGAGGATTTATTTGAAGGGGTATTCATGTGGCAAAGAACGGCTAGGCAGTAGGCACAAGTATTCTCGGAACAATAGAGAAAACTTCGGGGTATCTTGTAATAACAAGATCAATGGGGGATGATCGTATGAATGGCAAGTGTAAGTAGTTATCCATAAGGATTTATCGGTGGTCGGGAATAGCAAAAGTGATGGGCACAAAGTCTCGAGAGAATATCAAGGAGTATCTCCGAAATCTTCTGATTAGCAGACGATCATCTGAAGTGAGGGGCTCTCCGGGAGAAAGTACTTGCGAGAACCTAAAGTTAGTTTTGTTTTTAGCAAAATCGTTTAACCCGAATAGAAGAGACTTGTAATCCCGAGTAAGATCGAGGAGTAAAGATCCTAATACCACCCAATGGCGGCGTGGGCCCATAAGGCACACAGCCATGTTAGTAAAAGTTATGCAATGACTAGACTCGACTTCGGCCAAGGAGTTGGAAAGGGGGATTCCTACAGGCAGTCGGCTCTGATACCAACTTGTGACGCCCCCGATTCAATCGTACACTAATCATGCACGCAAATGTGTACGATCAAGATCAGGGACTCACGGGAAGATATCACAACACAACTCTAAAACATAAATAAGTCATACAAGCATCATAATACAAGCCGAGGGCCTCGAGGGCTCGAATACAAGTGCTCGATCATAGACGAAGTCAGCGGAAGCAACAATATCTGAGTACGTACATAAGTTAAACAAGATTGCCTTAAGAAGGCTAGCACAAACTAGGATACAGATCGAAAGAGGCGCAGGCCTCCTGCAGGATCCTCCTAAACTACTCCTCGGTAAATGCGTCATTGGCCTGCGTAGTAGTAGGCGCCTCCAGTGTAGTAGTCGTCGTCGATGGTGGCGTCTGGCTCCTGGGCTCCATCGCCTGGTTGCAGCAATCGAGAAGAGATAGGGGGAAAGGGGGAACAAGGCAACCGTGAGTACTCATCCAAAGTACTCGCAAGCAAGGAGCTACACTACATATGCATGGATATATGTGTAAAGGGCCATATCGGTGGGTGAACTGCAGGATGCCGTAATAAGAGGGGATAGCTAGTCTTATCGAAGACTACGCTTCGTCACCTTCGTCTTGCAACAGGTAGAAGAGGGTAGGTTGAAGTCCTCCAAGTAACATCACAAAGCAATAATCCTACCCGCGATCCCTCCTCGTATCCCCGAGAGAGAGCGACCACCGTTGTATCCGCACTTGGAAGGGTGTGTTTTATTAAGTATCCGGTTCTAGTTGTCATAAGGTCAAGGTACAACTCCAAGTCGTCCTGTTATCAAGATCACGGCTATTCGAATAGATTAACTTCACCTGCAGGGTGCACCAACTTACCCAACACGCTTGATCCCATTTGGCGGACACACTTTCTGGGTCATGCCCGCCGGAAGATCAACACGCCGCAGCCCCACCTAGGCACAACAGAGGCCAAGACGCCGGTCTAAACCTAAGCGCAGTGGGTCTGGGCCCATCGCCTCGAGCACACCAAGACGCTATGACGTCTGTGCCGGAAGCGTAACTAGCCCCTTAATACAAGAGCAGGCTTACGTTCCAATCCGGTAGCGCCACTCGATCGGGCGTCACGAAGTGCCGGCCGATACCACGCCGCCGGGATACCCAGACCCACTCCCACGTAGATGGTTAGTGCGTATACGCTCGTAGCCAACTCAGATCAAATCCCAAGATCTCGTTAAGCGTGTTAAGTATCCGCGAGCGCCCGAGCAGGCCAGGCCCACCTCTCTCCTAGGCGGTCTCAACCTGCCCTGCCGCTCCGCCACAAAGATCCACTCATGGTGCTCCACCACCGACCGACTTTAGTCTCCACATGTATCATGTATAAGTATATAGTATATACCCGTGATCACCTCCCATGTGATCACGGCCCGATAGTATAGCACAGCAGACGGACAAGAATGTAGGGCGACAGATGAATATACTAGCATCCTATACTAAGCATGTAGGATTGCAGGTAAAGGTAACAACAGTAGTAACAAGGACATGCTATGCATCCGGATAGGTATAATGTAAAGCAAGAACATGCTACACTACTCTAATGCAAGCGGTATAGAGTAGAATAGGCGATATCTGGTGATCAAGGGGGGGGGGCTTGCACTGGTTGCTCCGCAAGAGGGAGGGGTCGTCAACTCCGTGATCGAACCGGGCAGAAAGCAGCTGTCGGTCTCGTAGTCTACCGGAGAGAAGAGGGGGAAGAAACAATGAATACCATGTAAACAGATGCATATCGATGCATGACAAGACAAGTAACGATGCTAGGCGTGCCCTAACGTGGTATGAGGTGGTACCGGTTAAGGGGGAAGACATCCGGGAAAATATCCCCGGGGTTCGTGTTTTCGGGCAGAGGAGCCGGAGGGGGAAAGTTGCGGGTTCGATAGGTTAGGGGTGTGTGGCGGACGAACGGACTGCGTATCCGGATTCATCTCGTCGTTCTGAGCAACTTTCATGTTGAAAATATTTTAATCCGAGTTACGGATTAAAAGATATGATTTTCTAAAGATTTTATTAATTTCTGAATTTATTTAATTATTTAATTAATTCGAAAAATGGATTTATGACGTCGGCATGATGTCATGCTGACGTCAGCAGTCAACGTTGACCGTTGACCTGGTCAACCTGTCATGTGGGTCCAGTGGGACCCACCTGTCATTCTCTGTTTGGGTTAATTACCTATTAGTTAATTTAATTAGTGATTAGGTTAATCTAATCAGGATTAATTAACTTAATTAACTAATTAATAATTTAATTATTTTAATTATTATTTATTTATTTATTTAATATATTTTTTTAATCCTTTTTTCTTTTCCAAAACGCGTTATGGGGGGGCCCCTAGTCGATGGGCTGGGGCAAACGGCGCTGGTGCGCGCCGCCTCGAACGGGCGCAAGGCCGTGGTCACGCAGGCTCGCCCGGCCACGGCAAAGTGACGGGTGGCGGCCCGGCAAGGCCGCCCGGGAGCAAGGCAACAGCAGGGTCAGCCAGCCTTGAGCGAGGAGGCAGAGAGGGCGAGGCCATGGCCGAGGCAGCCGAGCAGGGAGGTGGCACCGACGCATTTAGGAGGCGGGCGGCTCCAGCTGATTTCCGGGCGGCGGCGACAGACCGGACGCACGCAGGCCGCAGGCGACGAAGCGCCGAGCGCGCGTGGTGCGCCGAAAGGTGGGAGGAGGAGAGGTCGGGCGGGACGGCCCGCGCAGGGAAGAGGCCCGGCGAACGGAGGAGGCGCGAGGGGAGGGGGCACGCGGGCGCCGGGCCGCGGAACGAGGGCACGGGCACGGCCGCCGAGGAGGGACCGCGACGGCCGTGGGGGGAAAGAGGAGAGGAGGTGAGGCTCACGGCGGGTCGTAGGGACTAGGCAGAGGGCTCGGGGACGGCCGGGATGACCGGCGAGGAGGAGGTCGAGGCGGCGGTCGTCCGCCACGACGGCGAAGGCGCAGGGATGGGCGCCCGCCGAGGCGCTGCTGGATCGGCTGGTCCCGCCCCTCCCCGATCCAATGAGTGGGGGCACTGGGAGGAGGCAGGGGCGGCGTCGGGTGGAGGGTTCCGCGAGGGGCGGGCGTCGGCCCGATCCTGATTGGATCGGGGAGGAGATAGCGTGGGGGAGTGGGGAATGGGGGGTTACGGGTTAGGGTTTCCGCCGCCTGTGGCTATAGGCGCCGGCCGGGCTGGTTGGCTCAGAGGCCACCGGGCCGCGGTCCAGAGGGGGGGCCTGTCTTTCTTCTTTTTTTTTGTATTTTTTCTCTGTTGTATTTTCTTTTGTTTTATTTATTTAATTTTATTTTTTAAATTATTTTAAATTATTTAGTCCTTTTATAAAAATGTGTTTGTTTCACGATAATTTCCTATGCAATATTTGGCAACCCCGAACATTTTAGTTTTGAATTTTGAAAACTTTTATTGTTTGCTTAATTTTTAAAGTTTGAACTAGGTTTCGAATCGGCGCGAAGTTTATAAACAGTAATCCGAGGTGACGTGGCATCATTACCGGAGGTTCACTGTAGGTTAACTATCCGGGCGTCACAATTCTCCTCCACTACAAGAAATCTCGTCCCGAGATTTAAGAGGGGAGTAAGGGGGAAGGTTTGGTAACGAATATAGCGGGTCTTCTCATCCTGACTTGCTCTTCTCGAAGAGGTCAATCCAATATATTGATACCTTCATACTTCTGCTTCAGGTCAAAATGATGAAGTCGTCATCCTTTCTTCGGGATCTTCATCGTACTTAGGAAAAGGATGGATATGGGGGAAGACTCGGGAAGGGCGGGCCTTACCAGGTTGACTATCTGGTACATAACTCAGGGAATGGGGTAGGAAGTAACTCTCGAATTGAACTTAAGAAAATATCGAGAGTAAAGTAAGAAGGTACCATGAGAAGCTTCAAACGGATAGGCCATTGTTCGATGTCTGAAAGAACATGCAAAAGGGGTCCAGAACAATGTGATTGAGTATTGCGTCTGCTACCAAAATAGATCACTTGGGACGGTGGCCCGTGAATTACATACAAGGCCACACGCGAGGAACAACCTTGGGAAGAGGGGGTGCAGGAGAGTCAGGTTTCGATCCTGTGGAACTGTGGGTTATGGGCCCACCATGTGGTTGAAAGTAGGAAGGGGGCCGACCTTTTGCACGGTCATGATAGTAAGGCGTGTCAAAGGGTAGCCTGTCAGATATGTCGGCAACAACATCGATACCAAGGGCGAGGGACGAAGAGAACCATTTTCCCGCTCATTGAACGAGGCGGGCCAATAGGCAAAGTTCTCGTCCATCGGTGGTTACCGGAATATCATCAACAATCGTAACAGGGTCTTAGTGACCAATTATACATCGAAGTGTTTACATAAGCAGTGAATCTTTACTGCTTAGATTATATAGATCACAAGAATGTCAAACACAACAAAGTAAAGGAAAAGGTGATCATCAGATTAAATAGAACAATGGAATGGAAAATGTGTTTATACACATATTTCAGGGGTATATCCTTCCCAAGGACAAGTAGAGCATGATATCCATGACAGGATATAATGTAGAAAACCCTTTAGGTAAGGGGGAAGGAATCTCATGATATTACCCATACAACGGTGTTAGGATAAATGATAAATAAAATTTAGCATCGTGCTTCAAATGTTCCTGTTGAAAATCGGAGTATGACATGCTTCGAGATAGCATTGACATGGTCTTCATGTGAAGATCAGACTCTGGAAACACGAAGGATCCATCAGGAATAACTTGTAGAATAAGTCTTACAATTCCCTCATGGGTGAATGGATAACCTTGTCAAAAGGAATCTATAATGATAGGTCCTCCGGTGAAGTGCTAGGCATGACATCATGTTACCGGGTCATCAAAGGATCAACATCATAACTCTTGGAAAGTTGTCCCAACCCTCATATCGACCGAGATTCATATCCAATTGGTGTCATGGTACCTCGGACTCGGGGGTCCGAGAGGAAAAGGTGCAACACAAATCGGCGAAATGACATTGCAAGATTCTCGAGAAATGAACTATGGGAGCGGAGTTATCAAGCAATAGTTCATCATTAAACCAAGGACGGATGAGAAGGTGGCTGATGGGCTCAGCGACAATTCATCGAGAATTCCAAACGGATGGATTTCCACGATAATGTGAACAAGAAGATGACATTTGTTAGATCAAATGATATAATGGGATATGCTCGAGGAAAACATACATAATTAAACATTGGTTGAACGGTGCACCCGAAATATGGGTTGGGTTGCACGGCCAATGTTAGAATGGTGATTCAATTATCGAAAGACTTAGAATGAACTATCGCCCATCCACTTCAAAGCAATAGGGTTGCTAGAAGTTTTGAATTCACACGTCATAGCTCAATTGTCGGTATTCCGGTTGAAAACAATACGCGGACCAAGGAATGAACGAAGATGGCAAGAAGTATTATGATATCAAGAATTCTTAAGAGGTGGTTAAATTCTCACCACATTCTTGACAAAAAGAGATGGTAATACTTCCGAGGTAAGGAAGATCAACTCTTTGGGTAGCAGGGATCTCAAGGTTTACACAAAACACGAACAAGTTGTGTTGAACGGAAGGCAATAAAGTGGTCGATGAGAACAGGAATCATCTAGGGGCAAGGATGGTATTACCCATCATGAATTCAATTAAATTCCTGGAAGAGCTCATAAGGTTGATGATGATCACGACACATTTGTCGAGAGATTTCATGCAGATGTAATCAATCAGCGACGACATCAAGTCGAGGAATGATGAAGCAAGAGGTTATTGGAACCACGATTCTGACACAAACTCGAACTCAAGCTTGTTGTTTAAGGTGAAAGGGTATGACGAGGAAAATCGGCGTAAGCTTAGCTATCGCCGCAAATTGGTGCTCCGAGAATAAGGACCAGGTAGCATGCTTAGAATCACACGACTATGATATAGCCAAACAGGCTAGGAATGGCGCGATCGGGTACAAACTCGTAGTTATAGAAGCTTACTGAAGAGTTGTTGAACCGTAGTGCGGAATCGGTTCAGTTATCGGTGTCTTTGAGTGTTTAATAACTCAGAGCCCATGAAAAATTGTACTCAGTGTGAAGGTAGTACTTGATGAAGAACTCATAGGAAGTTTATGCAGTTCCAAGATAATAACGAGATACCATGTGGAAATACTCGACACAAGATCAAAGTAAAGGTTGGACTGGTGTATTGATCCATAGAAGACAATTGTTTTAACTTGTCCGAGAAATGGAATCAAAGAAGAACAATCATGGTCGGAACCACGGTTGCAAGGGATCAATTCATAGATACCATATGTTAGTTATCAAGGAAGTAGTTATTATTACAAGAAGCTTCCATGATAAGTTCCACATCAGGTCCATGGGCATGAACTCAGAGTTCAAGGTCGACTCCCACTTCCCCAATGCATACCCTCTCATTCACTTCTCGCTTTCGATGAAGTTATAGTGTTGAAATTTTATCTGGCAAAATACCAGAAGAGTACGACTCGTGAAAACTTTCGAGTTCACACATATTAAGGAAGGCATAGGTTCAACCCATCGGGCATCTTAGAATCATATACCGTAATCTTTAGAAGTAATTAACTCAAGCTCAAGGCGAGCATGGTTGAGAAAGCGTACGATACAATTTACCAAAGGCATTATGTATCAGAGAAAAGGCTCACAAGGTTATTGAATATGAAGGGCGTTGTCAGATAAAATCCAACAAAGGATCTGGTGGTCCACAAGGGATCTGACGTGAGCATCGGTACTCAACTAGAGGAAGTAGATTATAGAAACAACTGACTAACTCAATTGTCAAATGCAAAAGGAATTATGATTTCCAAATCAAGGGATCAGAAGCAATGCTCTGATTAGGGGTGGATAAGTTGAATAGCCTTAGGGTACAATCAAAGACAATTGGATTGGTCGAGAACTAATTCGATTAAAAGAATGGCAGCTCACCGAAAAGTAATTCATAAGGATCAATGATGATTATGCAGTATTCGCAGACGTATTGAGTCAACAGACTCAAAATGATCGTGACAAGGAATGTCAATATGACCACGAGACTTATGGGATTAACCATAATGCAAGCAAGCAAGAATTTCAAGAGCCAAAGGCCCCAAAGGATTTTCGGAAGATCGAATATTATTTTGAAGACTTTTGTGAAACACATGAACAAGCTGGGGTTGAGCGGATACTCAAGTGCGAGGATTTATTTGAAGGGTATTCATGTGGCAAAGAACGGCTAGGCAAGAGGCACAAGTATTCTCGGAACAATAGAGAAACTTGAGGTATCTTGTAATAACAAGATCAATGGGGATGATCGTATGAATGGCAAGTGTAAGTAGTTATCCATAAGGATTTATCGGTGGTCGGAATAGCAAAAGTGATGGGCACAAAGTCTCGAGAGAACCTCAAGGAGTATCTCCGAAATCTTCTGATTAGCAGACGATCATCTGAAGTGAGGGGCTCTCCGGGAGAAAGTACTTGCGAGAACCTAAAGTTAGTTTTGTTTTTAGCAAAATCGTTTAACCCGAATAGAAGAGACTTCAGAATCCCAGAGTAAGATCGAGGAGTAAAAGATCCTAATACCACCCAATGGCGACGTGGGCCCATAAGGCACACAGCCATGTTAGTAAAAGTTATGCAATGACTAGACTCGACTTCGGCCAAGGAGTTGGAAAGGGGGATTCCTACAGCAATGGCTCGATACCAACTCAGGACGCCCCGATTCAATCGTACACTAATCATGCACGCAAATGTGTACGATCAAGATCGAGGACTCACGGGAAGATATCACAACACAACTCTAAAACATAAATAAGTCATACAAGCATCATAATACAAGCCAGGGCCTCGAGGGCTCGAATACAAGTGCTTTACGATCATAGACGAGTCAGCGGAAGCAACAATATCTGAGTACGTACATAAGTTAAACAAGATTGCCTTAAGAAGGCTAGCACAAACTAGGATACAGATCGAAGAGGCGCAGCCTCCTGCCTGGGATCCTCCTAAACTACTCACTGGTAAATGCGTCGAGCTGCGTAGTAGTAGGCGCCTCCGATGTAGTAGTCGCCATCGACGGTGGCGTCGCTCTGGGCTCCATCGTCTGTTGCAGCAATCGAGTAGAGATAGGGGGAAAAGGGGAACAAGGCAACCGTGAGTACTCATCCAAAGTACTGCAAGCAAGGAGCTACACTACATATGCATGGATATATGTGTAAAGGGCCATATCAAGGACCGAATCGCAGGATGCCGTAATAAGAGGGGATAGCTAGTCTTATCGAAGACTACGCTTCGTCACCTTCGCCTTGCAACAGGTAGAAGAGGGTAGGTTGAAGTCCTCCAAGTAACATCACAAAGCAATAATCCTACCCGCGATCCCTCCTCGTATCCACGAGAGAGCGACCACCGTTGTATCCGCACTTGGAAGGGTGTGTTTTATTAAGTATCCGGTTCTAGTTGTCATAAGGTCAAGGTACAACTCCAAGTCGTCACTGTTACCAAGATCACGGCTATTCGAATAGATTAACTTCCTGCAGGGTGCACCAACTTACCCAACACGCTTGATCCCATTTGGCCGGACACACTTTCTGGGTCATGCCCGCCGCGGAAGATCAACACGCCGCAGCCCCACCTAGGCACAACAGAGAGGCCAGACGCCGGTCTAAACCTAAGCGCAGTGGGTCTGGGCCCATCGCCTGAAAGCACACCTGCACGCTATGACGCGGCCGGAAGCGTAACTAGCCCCCTTAATACAAGAGCGTGCTTACGTTCCAATCCGGTAGCGCCACTCGATCATTGGCGTCCACGAAGTGCCGGTGATACCACGACGCCAGGATACCCATAACTACTCCCACGTAGATGGTTAGTGCGTATAGGCTCAGAGCCAACTCAGATCAAATACCAAGATCTCGTTAAGCGTGTTAAGTATCCGCGAACGCCCGAGCAGGCCAGGCCCACCTCTCTCCTAAGGCGGTCTCAACCTGCGCCTGCTCCGCCACAAAGATCCACTCATGGGTGCTCCACCAGCCGACCCGACTTTAGTCTCCACATGTATCATGTATAAGTATATAGTATATACCCGTGATCACCTCCCGAGTGATCACGGCCCGATAGTATAGCACAGCAGACGGACAAGAATGTAGGGCCACAGATGAATATACTAGCATCCTATACTAAGCATGTAGGATTGCAGGTAAAGGTAACAACAAGAGTAACAAGGACAAAGCTATGCATCGGGATAGGTATAACAGTAGCAAGAATATGCTACACTACTCTAATGCAAGCAGATAGAGTAGAATAGGCGATATCTGGTGATCAAGGGGGGCTTGCCTGGTTGCTCAAGAAGAGGGAGGTTGTCAACTCAGAGACGAACTGAGCAAAGCAGCTGGCCGGTCTCGTAGTCTACCGGAGAGAAGAGGGGAAGAAACAATGAATACCATGTAAACAGATGCATATCGATGCATGACAAGACAAGTAACGATGCTAGGCGTGCCCTAACGTGGTATGAGGTGGTACCGGTTAAGGGGGGAAGACATCCGGGAAAATATCCCCGGGGTTCGTGTTTTCGGGCAGAGGAGCCAGAGGGGGAAAGTTGCGGGTTCGGTAGGTTAGGGGGGTGTGGCGGACGAGCGGATCATGCGTATCCGGATTCATCTCGCTGCTCGAGCAACTTTCATGTTGAAAATATTTTAATCCGAGTTACGGATTAAAAGATATGATTTTCTAAAGATTTTATTAATTTCTGGAATTTAATTAATTATTTAATTAATTCGAAAAATGGATTTATGACGTCAGCATGATGTCATGCTGACGTCAGCAGTCAACATTGACCGTTGACCTGGTCAACCTGACATGTGGGTCCAGTGGGACCCACCTGTCATTCTCTGTTTAGGTTAATTACCTATTAGTTAATTTAATTAGTGATTAGGTTAATCTAATCAGGATTAATTAACTTAATTAATTACTTAATTAACTAATTAATAATTTAATTATTTTAATTATTATTTATTTATTTATTTAATATATTTTTTTAATTCCTTTTTTTCTTTTCCAAAAACGTTATGGGGCGGGGCCCCTATTCAAAGGGTCTGGGCAAACGGGCGCGGCGTCACCGAACGGGGCGCTGCCAAGGCCGTGGTCACGGTAGGTTTCGGCCGGCCACACGGCAAAGTGACGCAGGGGCGGCCCAAGGCCGCCCGAGAGCAAGGCAAAGAATGTGGGTCGCCACGACGCCGAGCGAGGAGGCGAGAGGGCGAGGCCATGGCCGAGGCGGCCGAGGAGGAGGTGGCAACGACGACGAGGAGGCGGGCGGCTCAATGAGATTTCAGGCGGCGACAAAGCGCGACCGGACGGGAGGAAAGGTCGGGGCGGGACGGCCCGGCACGGGAAGAGGCCCCACGAACGGAGGAGGCGCGAGGGGAGGGGGGCACGGGCGCCGCCGCAGTGAACGAGGTCGGCACTGCACGGCCGCCCGGGGAGGGACCGGCGACGACACGTCGTGGGGGGGAAAGAGGAGAGGAGGTGAGGCTCACGGCGGGTCGTAGGGACTAGGCAGAGGGCTCGGGGACGGTCGGGGATGACCGGCGAGGAGGAGGTCGAGGCGGCGGCCGTCCGGCGACGACGGCGAAGGCGCAGGGGATGGGCGCCGGCGTCGAGGCGCGTTGGATCGGCGCGGGTCCTGACCCCTCCCCGATCCAGACGAGTGGGGGGGCACCTAGGAGGAGGCAGGGGCGGCGCTCGTCGGGGTGGAGGGTTCCGGCGAGGGGCGGGGCGCCGGGCGTCGGCCCGATCCCGATTGGATCGGGGAGGAGAAAGCGTGGGGAGTGGGGAATGGGGGGTTCTGGGTTAGGTTTCCGCCGCCTGTAATATAGGCGCCGGCTGGGCCGGCCTGGTTGGCCCAGAGGCCAGCTGGGCCGCGGTCCAGCAGGGGGGGGCCTCTCTTTCTTCTTTTTTTTGTTTAGTTTTTCTCTTTTGTATTTTCTTTTCTTTTATTTATTTACTTTTCTGTTTTAAATGATTTTAAATTATTAGGCCTTTTATAAAAATGTGTTTGTTTCACGATAGTTTCCTATGCAATATTTGGCAACCCCCGAACATTTTAGTTTTGAATTTTTGAAAACTTTTATTGTTTGCTTAATTTTTAAAGTTTGAACTAGGTTTCAAACTGGCGCGAGTTTATAAACTGTAATCCGAGGTGACGTGGCATCATTAGCGGAGGTTCACTGTAGTTTAACTATCCGGGCGTCACAAGCTCCTTCGTTTTACTAAAATAAGAGAAGATCACTCACATGTTATGTTTTCACCATTGGTGGTTGTGCTGTAAGTTGCAGAGCAACTTTGCAGTCTATTGTGGCTTGTTCCACTACTGATGCCGAGTATATGGCTATTTCTGAGGCATGCAAAGAAGCTATCTGGTTGAGAGGTTTGTACACTGAGCTTTGTGAAGATTCATCTTGCCTAACCATATTTTCTGACAGTCAAAGTGATATATATCTTACAAAGAATCCAATATATCATGTGAGAACAAAGCACATTGATGTCAAATTTCATTATATTTGAGATGTTGTTGCTGAAGGCGATTTGAAGGTATGCAAGATAAGTACTCATGATAATCCTGCTGATATGATGACAAAGCCAGTTTCGACCAATAAGTTTGAGCTTTGTTCAGGCTTAGTTGGTATTTCTCACTAGTCCTATGGACTTTGACGCACAAGGTGTTTATGCTGATTTGGATGAAGTTATCTACTTTCTTCGACTACTTGAGGGAATTTGGATCAAGGTGGAGATTGTTAAATTGTGATCCTAATTATACCATGTTGGACTAGACGTAGTACACCTGTGTGGGCCTTTGCGTTGACGTCGACGCGTACGAGTACAACTCGTTTACTTGTCCTCCAAAGACTCTCATGTATTGCCCTCTTATATACCTCATGTAGTCACACCTCAGACGGTCTGTCGTCTCGTGCTTGTAATACTCCTGCTCATAATGATTGCGCCTTCGTGCGTCCGTGGTTTTCTCCCGCAAAGGTTTTTACGTAAAAATCTGTGTGCTCTCGTGTCTCGTTTTATCTCGTTATTATCTAACAAAAGAACTGGGCACATTTCCCCCCAACAAAGTTAGCAACGATACGGATGACAAATGCAATTGAAGGTTTGTTCATTTCCAGTCATTTCTGTTCAAAAAGGGAAAAAAAAAGGAAAATCTCACGGCCAAAAACAAAAATGACAGATATTTGTTTTGTTTTCAGTTGCCTGTTTTCTAGACGTAGACCCATTATTTAGTCCATCTTGCATTACTTGATAGGACAATTGCAAGCTACGTAGGTACTATTGCAAAGTTGGAATCAACAGCAAGAAAAAAGGATGCACTTGATCGATCGATCGATCGATCAATCAAATTAACGCCAAAAAGGAGAAGTGAGGCAACCTTTGCATGGGTCCCTCAGATCAGTCGAGTTAATAATCCGTCGACTACAAATATGGAGTACTCGTTAATTATCAGTCGACATTCTAGAAGGGGGTGGCGGTCTTGAGGTTGTGCACGATGTCCTGCACGGACCCGATACTTGCGGCGAGGGAGATGAGGAGGCAGACGAAGCTCATGGCCTGCAGCCAGTACCACCGCCCCTCGCCGCGCCTGATCTTGAGTCTCGCGATATGCATGCTGACAGGGAAGTAGACGGACAGCGGCCAGAAGCCTAGCGCGCCGATGAGCCCCAGCACGGCGTTGAAAAACGGCAGCAGCATCGCCACCAGCGTGGTGAACATGATGATGACGGTGCGCAACACCAGCTTGAGCGGCGCCACCGGCACCGACGAAGACGGCCGGCCCGGCACGCGCACATAGTAGGTGGCGTTGATGATCTTGGCGTCCGGCCACCGGCAGGCCACGTAGCTCTCCAGCCTCGCGAAGATGGGCTGAGCGAACACCTGGTAGGCGCCCGCGAGGTGCACGATGACGCACACGTTGGCGACGTCGACTAGCCAGTAGGGCTCGTAGAAGGCCAGACCCGTGAGGATGTTCCCGGGGGCATCGTTGCCGAAGGCGGCGTAGCCGGTGCAGCCCAGGAGGAGGTAGAAGACGGTGGTCATGCTGAGGCCGTAGAGCGACGCGCGCTTCATGGTCTTGTTCTCCGCGGGAGGAGATTTGAGAGTGTCCTGGATCTCGATGAGCACGTCGGCGAAGGTGTAGGAGAAGGCGATGTTGCCGAGGGCCAGGAGGACGTTGAAGGCCTTGTCACGGGGCGCGTCGACGCTGGCGCCGGCGAGGGTGCCGCGCACGTCGCCATGGGAGGCCCACTTGGCGGCGCAGAGGCCGAGGCTGATGAAGGAGTAGCCGAAGGAGGTGGCGACGGCGACGACGGAGAGCCAGGCGATGTTGTGGAGGCTGGGAAGCTGGGAGAGCAGCAGCTGCATTAGGCCGAACAGCACCATGTACGTACTCCCCGACGAGTTGCATCCCGTCGTGCTGAAACCCGACCGGTGGAAGCAGTTGACTCGCTTCACCGCGCTACATACATGCATATTTATCATTTAAAATCTGGATGAATGTTAACCCAAAAAATAAATTCTGGATGAATGAATTACTACTGCCTCCGTATTAAAATACAGCACGTTTATGCTGTGCAAAAATCTGCAAAAATGTCATATAATTTGGTACAGAGGTAGTATAGTTTTATAATGGACATCATCTAGTACTCTACTTTTTTGTCGAAAGAATGAATTAACAACTCAACTAAAAAAGAAAGAATGAATTAATCAGATTTAAAAAGCAAAAGCAAAATTCCCATACGGTTACGCACCTAGCTAGTGTTGAAACCCTCTCGATCGTAGATGCCACGGCAAGCTTGGAATTTTTAGGCTCAAAGATGAGATCCGGAGGCTGCGGCGGCATATGCTCAAAAAAAAGAAAGATAGAGCTACCAGTGCAGGTGTGTTGATGTCACACGAGATACGTGCAGGTGTGTGCAACCGTGACGGATCCACCAACAAGCTGGTGGTGGTGTCACGCGCATAGCGTGCAGCGTGCATGCGTGCAGTGCAATCTTATGCGAGAATGCCAACGGATTCCCTCTCCGGCCTCCAGGGGATGCGTTATTTATGCATGCGTCACGCCCAAATCAATCTCAATTTGCTGGGCTAACTAATCATAGTCCATTCTAGTGCTTGCAAAAAGAAAGAAGATAAAGAGTCTAGTGTACTTACACCATGCTGGTGCTTGCCGTGATGGTATAGCCTACAAGCGTGCCCCACAGGTTCACGTACTGCGCGCACCCGCACAGCAGCACGTTCTTCCGGCCTTCAACAGTTCATTATTAATCCATCAGCCATGCACGGGTTAGCTTTGAGCTTTGAGATTAATATGTAACTACGTCGATTAGTTACCGAGGTAGCACCGGACGGCGTCGATGTACTCCCGGTTGACGGCGCCGGAGACGGGGTCCGGGTAGCGGTAGCAGTTGGCCAGGAGGGTAGAGGTGTAGTAGGTAACGCAGGAGAAGCCCAAGAGGACGAGTGGGCCCACCACCCACCCCAGCTGCGCCACCGTCCACGCCAGTGCCAGCACGCCGGAGCCGACCACCGCCGCCACGATGTGCGACGTCGCCGTCCACACCGTCCCTGCAGCCAGGATGCCAATGTTGTAGATTCAGACTGATGCATATATTATCACTGCTAAAAGGAAACAAAAGAAAAGCCTCCCTATTGTTCGTCCTCTACGCACATGCCATGTCATGACAGTGAGGTCTAACTAGCTAATTACTACATGCATGTTCCATTGGCTCACAATCACAACATCAAGTCCTTATGATCGACAGCATGCAAGACTTGATTGAATTAATCACACAAGTTAGGATCGCATACGTACCTTGCCTCTCATGATCATCACCTCCTTCAGAATCATACACTACTGATCTCCTCTCCATTTCCATCTCTCTCGTGTCTTTCCCTCTAGCTATGCTCCTCCACTTCTTGTCACTCTTTCTCTATGACTCATTGAGTGCGTGCTTCGGCAGGAGCCACCACATATATATAGCCCACCAGATGCTCCTACTTCATCGTCACTCCCTTTCCTCATAAAAACTCTAGTAGAAATACAAAGGAAAAAGGGGATGAGTAATTATAGCAAAGTTAAAGGGATTGTGCAGCCAGTCTCGATCGATCAATCGGCTTTATCAATGTACATCGACTCCAATTATAGAGAACGAGAGTCCTCTCGTCCCGAGTGCGTGCACAACTACTAGCTAAAGATTTCTTAATCCGTCCACCAATCCTTCTTTTAGTTGGTGCAATTCTTGCAATTGGCGAAATAAATATATTTTTCATGTTCGGAGGGTAGATGTGGATAGAAGCTGTGATGGACAATCTTGACACGTGTCGGCATACGACAATCTATGGGGCCGAGAACCCCTTCTACGTTCGGCGAGGGCACGTAGCACACAAAGAGCAACAACCATGAAAGAACTCGAGCTTTTTACCCATGTTCGGGCCGCAGTGTGCGTAAAACCCTACTCCTGCTTGGTGCATTTATGAGTATTTGAGTCCTGCGTTTACACAAAGTACAACCTTGCCAGCAAGATGCTTGGGAGGTGCTACTACGATACTGCAAATAGGCAGGTTTTCAACCCTTGTAAAGGTTGCCATGGCCCTTCTTTTATACTAGGTGAAAGGGGTTATCACAGTGGCAAAACGGTCATTTACAGGGGTGAATAGTGGCTACGGTGTTAACATGCCAAACACTGACAGCATATGACAAACGAATAAATGCGCTATTAGGTGTCATGCTGGGACATATGCCTGCATGGGAGCGCTACTCCACCTATACCGTCAGCCCAGCTACCTTTTATTAGCGTGACACGCCCCTGCACGGGGTGTCAATAAAGTTGATCTTCTGGCGGTGGATCGCCACGTGCCCCGACAAGCTCCACCTAACCACCTGTGCGCCCGCCACCTGTTGGCAAAATCCTAGCAGGTAGGTGCGGCAAAGTGTTGGAGGGAACTTGGGCCTGTCGGTCCGAAACTTGTCGGCCTGGAGCTCGCTGGTGAAGTGGAAAACACCTTACCGAGAAGGTAGCTTCCCAGCAATATGAATCTTTAACTTAAGTACTTCTTTAGTACTTCTCGATGACCTACCTGGAGGTCTTCTTCATGATTTTATTTACCATGTTTTGAGTTCTTTGGAGTAGATCCATCTTCCGCCAAGCCCCTCCCGAGGATACAACTAAGGATGGCAATTTTTTCCATGGACATGGATACCCGCGGATACCCGACCCGAATGGATAGGGTTTGAGTACGTTTTTACATGGACAACACCCGAACCTGATCCGGATATTCATGGGCAGGGCATGGACATAGTTATGTATCCGTGGATATACCCGAACCTGACCTGATAGTATGAATCGTGGGGCAAAATGCAGTGATCTACACTGACCCACCTATTAGTGCAATGATTGATTCCAAACCAAACGGATGGCTCCCCTCTCCCTCTCCCCCCGTCCGCCTTCCTCGCACCCATCCCCATCCTACCTCTTCCCCATGGCTCCAGCTCCTGTCGGTGCTCCCAGGTCGCTGGTCGTCCCCGTCTCCGTGTCCCCTAGGCGTGGCTCTCCCACGGCTCCCTCCTCTCCTTCCTTCCTTCCCCCTACTCTCCCATCCGGATAGGCAACAGGTTTTGGGCCCTTGACGGCGATGAGAGGGACTCTGATTCAGATCCTGGGCTCCTGGCCCCGACCCCTCATTGGGATGTGGTCCCTGTGGTCGAAGGGGCTGCGACGGCGCGCGCTAGGAAGTTCGCGCCTGGGGGTTGCTACTTCTTGAGCTTGCCTTGGGTTTTCCCTTAAAGAGGAAAGGGTGATGCAACAAAGTAGAGATAAGTATTTCCCTCAGTTTGAGAACCAAGGTATCAATCCAGCAGGAGACAACACACAAATCACCTAATACCTGCACAGGCAATCAGACAACTTGCACCCAACGCGATAAAGGGGTTGTCAATCCCTTCACGGTTACTTGCAAAAGTGAGATCTGATAGAGCTAGATAAACAGTAAAGTAAATATTTTTGGTATTTTTGGTTTATAGATCGGAAAGTACCAGATTGCAAAAATAGTAGATCAGAAACTAATATGATGCAAAATAGAAACTTATATGATGGAAAATAGACCCGGGGGCCATAGGTTTCACTAGAGGCGTCTCTCAAGATAGCAAATAATATGGTGGGTGAACAAATTACTGCCGAGAAAAGCGCAAAGTTATGATGATATCTAAGGCAACGATCATGAATATAGGCATCACGTCTGTGTCAAGTAGACCGAAACGATCCTACATCTGCTACTATTACTCCACATATATACCGCTATCTAGCATGCATCTAGAGTATTAAGTTCATAATGAACGGAGTAACGCATTAAGTAAGATGACATGATGTAGAGGAATTAACTCAAGCAATATGATGAAAACCCCATCTTTTTATCCTCGATGGCAACAATACAATACGTGCGTTGCGGTACTGTCACTAGGAAAGGACGCCGCAAGATTGAACACAAAGCTAAGCACTTCTCCCATTGAAAGAAAAACCAATCTAGTTGGCCAAACCAAACCGATAGTTCGAAGAGAATTACAAAGATATCAAATCATGCTTAAAAGAATTCAGAGAAGATTCAAATAATATTCATAGATAAGTTGATCATAAATCCACAATTCACCGGATCTCGGCAAACACACCGCGAAAAAGTATTACATCGAATAGATCTCCAAGAACATCGAGGACAACATGGTATCGAGAATCAAAGAGAGGGAAGAAGCCATTGAGCTACTAGCTATGGACCCGTAGGTCTATGGTAAACTACTCACGCTTCATCCGAAGGGCAATAGAGTTGATGTAGAAGCCCTCCTTGATCGAACCCCCCTCCGGTAGGGTGCCGGAAAAGGTCACTAGATGGGATCTCACGGGTACAAAAGGTTGCGGCGCTGGAAAAGTGTTTTCGTGGATGCCTCTGGTGGTTTGGGGATATTTGGTAATATATAGGAGAAAGAATTAGGTCAGGAGGGTCACGAGGGGCCCACAAAGGGCGGGGGCGCGCCCTCCGTCCTTGTGGCCGCCTCGTGGCTCCACCGACTTCATCTCCAAGTCTCCCGGTTGTCTTCTGGTCCAAGAAAAATCATCGCGAAGGTTTCATTTCGTTTGGACTCCATTTGGTATTCCTTTTCTGTGAAACTCAAAAACAAGGAAAAAACTGAAACTGGCACTAGGCTCTAGGTTAATATGTTAGTCCCAAAAATAATATAAAATAGCATATTAATGCATATAAAACATCCAAAACAGATAATATAATAGCATGGAACAATCAAAAATTATAGATACGTTGGCGTCTCCAACGTAACTATAATTTATGAAGTATTCATGCTATTATATAATCTTTCTTGGATGTTTTACAATCATTTTATAGAAACTTTATATCATTTTTTGGGACTAACCTATTGACCCAGTGCCCAGTGCCTGTTGCTGTTTTTTGCTTGTTTTTTACATTGCAGGAAATCAATATCAAACGGAGTCCAAACGCAACGAAACTTTACGAAGATTTTTTTACCAGAAGGAACCCAATGGGCCAGAGCTGCACCTGGGGGGGTGCCCCGAGGGGGGCACAACCCATCAGGGAGCACCAGGGGGGCCTGGCGCACCCAGGTGGGTTGTGCCCACCTCGGTGGCCTCCCGCACCCTTCTTTGCACTATAAATTCCCAAATATTCCGTAACCCTTCGGGGTTAACCTAGATCAGAAGTTCCACCACCGCAGGCCTCTGTATCCATCGAAAACCAATCTAGACCCCATTCCGGCACCCTGCCGGAAGGGGGAATCATCTCCGGTGGCCATCTTCATCATCCCGGCTGCCACCATGATGAGGAGGGAGTAGTCCACCCTCGGGGCCTCGGGTTTGTACCAGTAGCTATGTGTTTAATCTCTCTCTCTCTCTCTCTCTCTCTCTCGTGATCTATATCATGGGCTTTGTTAATATAGATGGATCATATGATGTTTCTCCCCTCTATACTCTTGTTGTGATGAATTGAATCTTTACCCTTTGAAGTTTTGTCATGTCGGATTGAATGTTCAGATTTGGGAACACATGATGTATGTCTTGCGGTAGCAATGCTTGAGGTGATAATGGGGTATCATATTGATTCACTTGACATACGTTATGGCGATCAACTCGCTGATTCCCGCGGTGATAGATGCATGTTTTTATTATCTTTTCCGATAGAATCTTTGGGGTCTCCTCGTAGTTCTTTGTGTGGATTGAGTATTATGAATATAAATTTGCTTTGGTGTTATTTTAGTACGAACTCTAGAATAGATCAAATGGAAAGAATAGCTTTGTGTTATTTTAGTACGAACTCTTGAATAGATCGAACGGAAAGAATAGCTTTGAGGTGGTTTCGTACCCTATAAACAATTTCTATCTTTTGTTCTCTAATAGGAACTCGGGAGTGATTCTTTATTGCACGTTGAGGGATAATCATATGATCCAACTATGTTAGCACTGTTGAGGGGTTACACTAGTGAAAGTACGGACCCTAGGCCTCATTTTCAAGCATTGCAACACCGTTTTTGTGCCCGTTTACTATTTGCTACCTTTCTTTTTTTATTTATTCAGATTATAAAAATATATCTCTACATCCATATTACACTTTTATCACCACCTCTTCGTCAAACTAGTGCACCTATACAATTTTCCATTATATTGGGTGTGTTGGGGACACAAGAGATTTCTTGTATTTGGTTTCAGGGTCGTTGGAGAGAGACCATCTTCATCCTACACCTCTCACGGGTTGATAAACCTTGGGTCATCCGCTTGAGGGAAAATTTCTACTGTCCTACAAAACTCTGCGCTTGGAGGCCCAACACGTGTCTACAAGAATAAATTTGCGTAGTAGATATCAAGCTCTTTTCTGGTGCCGTTGCTGGGGAGGTGAGTGCTTGTTAGATCTTGCAATTGAATCTTTTAGTTTCTTGTTTTATCACTAGTTTGGTTTATAAAAAGAAAACCACAAAAAAATGGATTTTAGGTTGCATCCTATTATTGATCATCTTTATAATATCTTTTTTGAAAATGATGGCTTGGAAAATTGTGCTCAATTGTTAGAAGAAGAAGTCAATAAAATGCTTGGCACAAAATATTTTAATGATGGGCATGATTGCAATGTTGTTAGTATGAATTCTTTGAGTATCCAAAATGCCAATGATGATTGCACCAGTCATGACAAAAATGTTTCTTATAAGCATGTAACTTTTTGAGGAGTGAATTGGGGGTGCAACTGCACACCAAAAAGGGAAGATAGATTTTGTAAGAAGCATAAGTATTTAGAAACAAAAAATTTGCTAGAGAGGCTAGATGATTGTGCTGAAAGATTTAATTTTTTCGCCACCCTTGTGAACTTTGCAATGAACATGGTCATTTAAATCTCCAATGCAAATTCTTTCATGATCAAATCGTGTCCAAAAATTGTGATAACTTGATTACCCTTGAGCATCATAAAGAGCTTAGTCTTCTTTTGGGGTATGAAGAAATGAAACGTATAACTAAGGGTATTCCAAGTTTTAATCTCGAGAGATTTCTTGATTTTGATCTAGAATAAATTTATATGTTTTGTTTGGTAAATTGCATTGAGAATCCTTGTATTGCCAACTACCTAAAGACAAGAAAACAAATGGAGTATGAAGAGAGTACTAATGAAAGGGAAAATGTTTCCCAGTACCCTCCTAGTGTTTATTATGATGAATCAGGGAACGAGGAGGAGCTTCCTATCCAATCAATCTCTTCAACAAGAAGCTTGAAAAAATTAATTAAACCCACACATGGTGTGGTGAAGAAGAAGAAAAGAAGAAAGAATCGAGGTAAAAAGGTATCTCTCCCAAATAATGTTGCTCCCATCACCATTGTGCCTCATGAAAGTGAATCAAATATGTTGATGGATGATGATGATATTGATGATGATTTTGTTATGCCTATTGCTTGTTGTGATGATTATGATTGGGAAGACAACGATATCCCTTATGATCTTGAAAATCTTTTTAGCACTTGCTTGGAAGAATATGATAATAATCTTTGCTATACTATTGGTGCCATTCATGCTATTGATAAGAACGATTGTGATGATATGCAAAACCACAAGCTTGGGGATGCTATGTTTAATGAGTATGATATGTTCGAAGATTTATTTGCTGTAAATAATGCTTGTCCTAAGCTGGGGATGCTTTGCTTAATGAATATTATCCTTTGATTCCTTCTAATTTTGATAAGAAAATTTATTATGATGATAGCATGCCTCCTATTTATGCTGATTACATTGATGAAAGTGGGTTTGGAAGAGTGTCAACTTTAGGTAGTAGTGATCCCACTATTTTGGAGGGTGTTGAATCTTATTACAATATTGATGAAAGTGGATTTGGAGAGGTGATGACTTTATTTAGTGATACATCCACTATTTTGGAAGAGGTTTCAATTGACTATGACAATAAAGTTGCTATCTATGATAATTATTATGATGACATGTATGCCATAAAGAGTAATAAATTTTCCATGCTTGTGCATCATGAAAAGAGTGATGTGTGTGATAGTTATATTGTTGAATCCATTCATGATGCCTCTAAAAATTATTATGAGAAAGGAACTTATGCCCTTTCATACCTCAACAATATCAAGTTTCTTTTCTACGTGTTGATAGTTTTGAAGTTACACTTGTTTTGCCTTCCTATGCTAGTTGATTCTTGTTCCAATAAGTTGTTTGCTCACAAAATCCCTATGCATAGGAAGTGGGTTAGACCTAAATGTGCTAGTCATATGCTTCATGGTGCTCTCCTTATGTTTCAATTCTTATCTTTTATGCGAGCATCACTGAAATCATCATGCCTAGCTTTAAAGCGCTTGCCGGGAGACAACCCAACACTTTTACCTACTGTTTTTGTGTGTTCACATGATTATGCTACTGTAGTAGTCATGTTTTATAGCTTTTGTTTCAATAAAGTGGCAAGTAGAGCCTTTGGGATCATGTTGGGTGACAGTTGATTTGATCTTGCTGAAAAATAGAAAATTTTGCACTCATGAAAATAATTCTCATTTTTAACAGAAGGGTGCTTTTGAGTTTATTCTTTTTGCAGGAGATTAATATACAAATTGCTCACATGTTCCTAAATTTTCATAAGTTTTGGAGTAGCAGAAGTATGGTAGTTATCCAGATCATTACAGACTGTTCTGTTTTTGACAGATTCTTTTTTCAATGAGTAGTTTGCTTGTTTTCTAGTTTCTATGGCTTATATTGCTCAATATAAATTGTGGAAATGATATGCTACAGTAGGCATTGTGTGGAAACAATTATGAATCTTGTCTTTGACAGTACCAAAGTGAAATGGTTTGCTCTTTATCATACTAACCTATCTCACGAAGTTCCGTTAAGTTTTGTGTGATTGAAGTTCTCAAGTTTTGGGTGAGATGTCGATATGAGGAGAATAAGGGGTGACAAGACACTAAACTTGGAGATTCCTAAGGCACCCCCATGGTAATATCCTAGGAAGATCCAAGCAACTAAGCTTGGCGATGCCCCAGAAGCATCCCCTCTTTCGTCTCCAACAATATCGGTAACCTTACTTAGAGCTATGTTTTCATTCGTCACATGATATGTGTTTTGCTTGGAGCGTCAATTTATTTTGTTAGGATTTTCTTGCTGTTATTTAGAATAATGTTTTTCATCCTTTATTTCAATAAAAATGGCAATGATAGCCTTTACTATGCTTATTTTGCAAGTCTATATGTTGCTGTTTGAAAACAGAAAGTTTACCGTTGTTACAAAAATTCCCTAGAAAAGCCAGAACATGATAAAATGTTGAAACTTTTTGCACAGTAAGCTCTGATAAATTTTCTACAGTGTGTTAAATTTTTAGAATTTTTTGAGTTGAATAAGTATTGATACTCTTGCATTCTTTACAGACTGTACTGTTTTGGCAGATTGCTATTATGTTTGCATATGTTTGCTTGTCTAATGTTTCTATTTGAGGATAGGAGTATTAAATATGCAGAGGCATTTATGCAATGTTGGATATAATTTTAGTTATTTGCTACAGTAGAGAATGATAAGGTTTTTGCATTGGTTTATACTAACTTATCTCACGAGTTCTTGTTGAGTTTTGTGTGGATGAAGTTTTTAAGATTTAGGGAAAGCGTGATACAAAAGGAATTAAGGAGACACAAAAGCTCAAGCTTGGGGATGCCCAAGGCATCCAAGGTAATATTCAAGAAGTCTCAAGCATCTAAGCTTGGGGATGCCCCGTAGGCATCCCACCTTTCTTCTTCAACAACTATCAGTTAGTATCGGTTGAGCCTAAGTTTTTGCTTCTTCATATGAGTTGTGATATTCTTAGAATGTCATTTTATTTTTGTTTTACTTGCTGTTTTAATAAAATAATTAGATCTTAAAGTTTTTAAATAGAATAGAGTCCTCAAATAATTGCCAGGGAGGCTAAGTAAGCGGCATTCACATCCCGTCAACGAAGCTCTTTTCTATGTCAATTACTCTTGTGCTTCACTTATATCCTATGAGTAAATTGTGGAATAAATTGAATGTCATGAAGTTGAAATCATATCATGCCTAGTGGTAGCTTCACATTGGGTTTAGAAAGTGAAATCTTTTGAGGCTAGACAATCACAATTTTGGTCATACAAGCAATTCATGAATAATTAGTATAAGGAAGAGAACTTTCACATGCAAATACACTATCCTGGAAATCTTTTGTGATTGTGAGCCCCCATCAAAATATTATATGCCAAAGTTGTTGACATTGGACAAGGAAGACAACGTAATGATTTTATGTTTGTTCATATTCACATAGAACTTATATTGTCATAGATCCTTCAACATGTGGTGCTTGCCCCCTATCATTGCTAGCCAAAAATTCCGCACTAAGAAGAGATACTACTTGTGCATCCAAAAACCTTAAACCAAAATCTTATTTTCTAGTGTCCACCATACCTATCTATGGATTGAGCAAGATCCTTCAAGTAAGTTGTCATCAGTGCAATAAGGCAATAAAAATTGCTTCTAAAAGTGTTAGATCATTTAGTGTAAGAGAAAATTGATCGTTGTACAAACTTGTGATGGCAAAGTAATAAAAGCGACGGACTGCATAATAAAGGTTGCTATCATAAGGGGCAATATAATGTGGCGTTCTTTTGCACTAAAGGGTTGAGCATACAAACAAATAAGCGCGTGGCAACCTCTTCTTCCCTCTGCAAACGGCCTATCTTTTACATTTATGTATTTACTTTTATGCAAAGAGTCAAAGTTTTTCTCTCTATTCCTTTTTATTTTTCTATTTTGGCAAGCATCATGTGGTGATGAAAGATCTAGGCACATATGTCCAGTTGAATATGGGTAGCATGAGTTATTATTGTTGACATCACCCTTGTGGTGAATACGTTGGGAGGCGAAACAATAAGCCCCTACCTTTCTATGTGTCCGGTTGAAACGTTTTGCTCATGTGTATGCGGTGAGTGTTAGCAATCATAGAAGACTATATGATGGTTGAGTATGTGGAGCTCTTACTTAAACTCTGTTGAATAAGTTGAATTGTATCGGTGTACAAAATTAGGGGCCCTTTTTGTACCCCTCTACTTGTGCACGGGTAGTCAGAGCTGCGCCCGCGGCCACACTAAGTAGGGCAGAGGAAGGCACAAGACGGGCAAGGCAACACCAAGACCAAGAAACACAAAGAACAAAAGGGCGAGGTGGACTCCCCCGGCGAGACCCTTGTCGGGGTGGCCTCCGCAGCCCCGGAAAGAGCCTTGCCGGGGAACTTGCCCAACGCTAGCAGGGCGCGCCACCCTTGTGCCCAAGGGTTCCAACACGGCCAACAACCAGGTTGGAACCAAGGCTCGGGAGGCACCTCCGTGGTGGCATGCAGATCTTCGTCAAGATCATAAAGACACAAGATAAGGTATGGACCAGAAGACGATGATCCTCGGCAAGATCCTTGCCGAGGAAATCCACGAGACCCCCGGCAAGAACCTTGCCGGGGACGACCGCGGCGCCACGGCAAGACCACTTGCCGGGGCCCTGGCAAGACCCTTGCTGAGGACACCTGCGGGGCCGTAGCATGGCCCACGTCTGCCAAGACTCCACCGCCATTCCCATATAGCTGCCAGCCCAACCAACTGGGAAGGCACCTGCGTGGCAACGTGCGGCTTCCAGGCCAGCTCGGCAAGCACCTATGTGGTGGCATGCAGATCTTCATGAAGACCCTACCACCATGCCATCTCAGTAGTCTACCAGCCTACGTGGCGCTGCATGCGTCGTTAGCCTGGACGTGTGTTGGAGCAAGGCAGAGCGGCGACGGACGGACGGGCCTCGCTGCCATCCCCAATAAAGCAACGGGACACCTAAGGGGCATTTAATGCATCTTGTCCCGTAATGACAGGCGATAAGCTTGCGCATTGGACACCTTTCCACCTCCTGTGTGCCATTGTGGCGACCCCCTTTTTTGCTATAAAAGGAGGCCTGAGGCGTCCAGGAGAAGGATTCAGATCTTTTGGGCTATGCATGCACCGTAGCTAGCTCAAGAACTCAAGAACACTCAAATACGCATCAAAGCAGGACTAGGGTATTACGCATCTTCACGGCCCGAACCTGGGTAAACGACCTTTGTGCCGACCGCCAGACCCGCTCTTTGCACAACCCCGGACCCGCCAACCGTAGAAGGGATCCCAGTGATCCCATAGGTGTCATTCCCACCGACATCTTTGGCGCACTAGGTAGGGGGCGCAAGGTTGTGGAAATCTGGTCTAGTTGGAGCAGTGGCTTCATCGTGGTCGCCACTCCAAGGGAGAAGACGACCAAACAGGCGGCGTCGCCTGCGGATGCGGTGAACACCCACGCAACGACAGAAAAACTAAGTCATGCAAAACTTTGAACAATTCCTTTGTACATATATGGTTATCGTCCTCGAAGATCTTGCCCTGTGTATGGAAAACCTGCACGCAATGGGGCCCCGCCACTATTGGCAACGCCCTTGCTCTATTTCGAGTCTGCTCAACAGTCCAAGCGGCTGCGTCAAGAACGGCAAGATGACCTTCTGCAATTAGCAACGCTCTCGTTCTATCTCGAGTCCGCTCGACAGTTCAAGCGGCCGCATTAAGAGCGGCAAGGTGGTTCACCTGGCAGCAAGCACACCCGGCAGGCTATTGGGGATCCGTCCTCAAGGCGCCGTGGCCTGGGTTTACGCGCCGGCAAGCCTACCCGATTAATGTAGGGTGGACATACAAAGGAAGATCAAACAAGAAAATAACATGAATCGGTTCAAAGTACTGCAGAGTTATATTACATCAATTGTTGCTGCGGTTCTAACTAAAGATAAAAATTGTCTTGGTCATGAACCTGCAGCGGTGATGAGAAACGGGGTGCCTAACCCCGACGTTGGCCCTCTACCCTTCGAACTCCGTCGACGCGGCTGATGATGGGCTCGATACGCTCCTCGAGCGCCGCGAGGTCCGCATCCTCCGGCAAGCTCTCCAGCGCGGCGGCGAAGTCAAGGTTGGGATTCCAGTAAGCCACCTTGGTGAGGACCTTGGTCATGACGCCCCGGCAAACCGTCCGGGCCTCATCAGCCAGGGAGGCTGCCCTGTTGGAGCGGAACTGCTCCAGGGCCCCGAGAACACCCTCGAAGAATAGGGTCAGCTTGGCATTGGGACTCACGTTCGGCTCCGGGGCGTACCTCACGTTTGGCATACCCATGGTAGCCAGCTGCATGGTGATCCTGTCGGCGACGTCAATGAGGCGGCTGACCTAGAGGTTCTCGCCCTTCACGAAGTCCTAATGGTTGGCGGCGTCATTCTTCCGTAGCTGCATCTCCTTATCCAGATTCTTGGCCAGGGTCTCCTCCCGGGCTTTGTCCTCCGAAAGCGTCCTTCAAGACCCTCCAGCTTCAACTTCAGGTCTTTGATGGAGTCGTTGGCGTTGGAGAGCTGCTCAGCCTTGCCGAGGACTGCAGCATGCGCCTTGATCAGAGCGCTGTTGAGCCTATCCTTCTCCTTCCCAGCTTCAGGGCCTGGTCCTTCAGCCCGTCCTGCTCCACCTCCAGCTCTTTCACCCTGCCGGCCTGGACCTGGGCCTGAGCCTTATGCGTGCCTCCTCGTGCCTCAGCTCCAGCTCCTGGGTCCGTTGGACGACAAGCTTCTCCACCTTCTCATCCTTGCTGCGGAGTGTTGCAGCGAGCTTGTCCTCACGAGCGGCAAGGTCCTCCTCCTGGGAGTTTAGCGCGGCCTAGTGTTGGTGCCGAGCGGCCTCATCTTCGGCAGCCTTCTCCTTCGCCAGCTCCCGTGCCTTCTCAATGTCGGTCTGCTTCATGACAAGCTCCAGCTTGCGCTCAGCCAGCACATCCTGGGCGGCCTTCAGGTCCTTGTGGGACTGGCGGAACCAAGCCTGCGTCTCGGCACGCGCTCCTCGAGGTCCGCCTCCTCCTTGTCCACCACCACCATCCTTGACTTGGCCTTGTCTAGGCGGGCACGGTGAAGCGCCTGAAGCTTTTGGAAGTTGGTGCTCGTGGCCTGGAGGACCCGCTCTTCCTTGGAACCGCCACCACTAGCGCTCGGTTCGTCAACAACCTCAAGCCCGATGGCGGCGAGCACCTCGTCATTGAACACCTCCCCCTCGGTGGGCGCCCCGGTGCTCGCCGTCCCTGGGAGGTGGATGAACAGGTCGTCGCTCACCCTCAGGTACTTGCCCAAGCTAGAGGAAGCGGAGGAGGAAGGTTGGTCGTCAACCGCCCACTCCTCGGCAGCGGCTTTGCCGGCCTCCCCGGCAGGCCCCTTGCCGGTGTCCTCGGCAGCGGCCTTGCCGGTCTCCTCGGCAACGGCCTTGCTGGTCTCCCCAGCCGGCTCCTTGGCGGCCTCCTCGGCAGTGATCTTGTTGGCCTGGGCCTCAGCATCCCTGGCGACATCCTCGATGACAGTGTCGATGTTCTCCTGGTCTGCCGAGGGAGCGCCTAGATGCCAAGAAGGGGGATGAGGCAGAGCCGAATCAAAGTTCAAAAAGAAGAAGAACAGGACAGAAGGCAAATAACTGCGCCTGCAGTGCTCGGAAGAAGTGGCCCCTCCCACCAAGATTCGTGCCGGGGCCAGGCCGCCAGCCGCCTTGAGTTCGCCTCCTCATGCTCCTCCGTGTGCATGGGCTCGGTGCTTGGCGCCCTTGCCGGGGACGCCCCTCGAGGTGGCGTGGTTGATGGGGGCGGCCTGTTGGGGGTGGCCCTTAGTGGCTCCTCCTGCTGCCGTGCTCCTCCTGCAACCACGGCAAGGTCAGCGCCAAGAGATCATACCCCAACGCACGTCGATAGGGAGCGGGTGATGAACGCACGCTGGGGGCTGCGTCGGGGGTTGCTATCCGGGCAGCTCTCCACCACCAGCGGCGTGCCCAAGGTACCCGCCGGGGGCTGGCCGCCCATCGAGGCCCCGGCCCTCTTTGCCACCCTCTGGGCCAGCGTCTCGACATCCCTGCAAAAATAAAAACAAGTCAAGAAAAGCGGCACGATTTGAGCGGACGGAGATGACAGAAGACAAGATACTTACTCATCCTCCGCCTCCTCTTCTACTGCCTTCCTCTTCCTCCTCGGGCTCAGAGACCCAAGGTCGAAGACGATCTCCATGTCTACATCCGCAGAGGTAGGGGTGGGCATATTAACCATTGACCGAACTACCGAACCAAAAGAACCGAGACCGAAGCCGAATAGACCGAACCAGATAAGATCGGTTACAACTCCGGTTCTCAGCGCTAGAAAACTGAATTAACTTCGGGCAATTCGGTCTCACGCATTGGCTACCCGAAGCGACCGAATACAACCGAACATGGGCCACATCTCGTACAAAATGACGGCCCATTACTTTAACTCTCAAGGCCCTCACGTTTCTGGATCCTTTCTCCAGTCTCGCACGAGCCCCACTATCCACGTCCTACCGCAAGTTCCCAACCCTAGCCGCCAGTGCTCCCAACCTAGCAGCCAGCGGTGATTGCCCGGCACCGACAGCTCGCAACCAGGGCGGCCTCCTCCCTCTCCCACCAGGGCTATTTCCCCCATAGCCCAAGTCGCCCCTACTCTCCTACTCTAGCAGCCATCGGCGGGGTCCGGCAGCCGACGCCTTCTCCTCAATCTTCCTTCTTTTGCGCAACCTTCACTGCTTCCCATCCACACCTAGATGGTAAAGCGGCGAAGTAACTTTGATCTATTGTGAGCAACGATTCTGTGGAGGGCACACGATTTCTGGCTTCGTATGTCATTTTCTATGTTGTAGATCGGTATTGTTCGGTCACAACCGATCACCGAACCGAGCTTTTGATGGACCGAAGCACCGGTTAGTTGATTTTTTGTTGACCGATCGGTCAGCTTTTTCTCAAAACCGAAATTTTGTAAACACGGAAGCACCGACCCGATCGGTTCGGTGGAACCGAACGCCCAGTCCCACGCGGAGGAGGGGAAGCGGGTGGGGTCCGAGGACGCTCGGACGAAGAAGATGCGGACGCTTTCCTCTTCGCCACCGTGGCCTTCACCACTCTCTTTGTCGTCGCGGCCCTCGTCAGGCACACGGACTCCTCCTGGGTCTCTTGCCGCTGCTCGGTCCTGCCTGGCCGGACCGGCTCGCCAGAGGTGGCCCGCCGCAGGACGCGCCTTCTCTCCAAGGCCGGAGGATCGTCAGCCTCGGCCTCCTCCTCGGTCGACTTGTAGACCACGTCTTCAATGAGATGGGCTCCCCTGTCAGTGCTGCTAGCCTCCCCAGCAGACTCCGCCCACCCGGCAAGCTCCTTCTTCTCCGCGGCAGCCTCGGCCTCGTCCTCGTCGTGGCCGGTGCTGCCAGCCTCCTTGGCGAGCTCCGCCTCCGCTGCACTGGCGGTGATGTAGTCCAGCTCCACCTGGCTGGTGTTCTGGATGAGCAGCGGCTCGGCATGGACGTACCTCTCCGACAGCTTGTCGAAGAACTCCTGCACCTGATCCACCCCGGCTCGGCCCAATTTGGGTCAAGGCCGTGCGCGTTGAAGTCCGGCATCATGGCAATGATGTCGGTGGCGAGAGTTGTTGCTCAGCGGGACCACCTCTGCCGGCAACCCAAACAGGGGCCCCTTGACGACCTTGCCGGCCTTCGCAGCCTTGCCGGACCTCTCGGCCCTGCCGTCGCAGTACACGTCGAGCTGAAAAAGCCTCTGGCACAAGTGGGCGTGCTCCATCACCATGAAGTTGTGGTCCAGGCCAGGGCGAAGCCTCATGATGTCAGCCGCGTTCCTGAAAAGCAAGGCCGGCCCCCCTTAGTATGCAGTGGAGCGATTCGGCGGCGGATGAAATCCGCCCCAATCATCTCGAGGGTGAGCCCGGCCACGATGAGGCGGTGAATCCTGGTGGTGGCGACCGAGAGCTTCTCATCATCGGCGTCGACATTGCTCCAATCATCTCTGCGAACCGGCGGCGCCTGGCAAACCCGGTAAAATTCCTGCAGGTCCTCCTCCACAATCCAGCACCATCGACCCCGCCACTCTTCCCACCTCTCGTTCTGAGCGCCCTCCAGATATGTCCCCTTTCCTTGGCTCCTTGGGATCCAGGCGACACAACCGGAAATCGCGCCTCCCTTTTGGATACGAGGATAGAAGTAGTGGCAGAAAAGCGCCATGCTAGGATGCACTCCGGCGAAGCCCTCACAGAGATGGGTGAAAAGGGCCATGCACGCCCGGCATTTGGAGTGAAATCCAGAAGGTGGAAGCCGTAGGTGTGCATGACGTCGTTGAAGAAATCGGAGAAAGGGGGCAGAGCTTGCAGGAAAAGTAGTCAACAAAGAAAGGGTACCGATTCGGGTCGGCCTCGGCAAAACCGGCGGGGATGATGCGTGTGGCAGGGTGCCCCTTCGTCTTGCACCCCCACAGAGGCTTGAAGTAGTCCCGGAGGTGGACCGCGTCGACCGTCGAAGGGTAGTAGGCGAGCTGCATCCGGCGTGCTGCCAACTCGCTCTCTGGCGCCTCCCCCCCCCCCGTCCTTGGTCGTTCCCTTGCCTTTGCTGGTTTTGGGTGCGATGGCGGCTGAGGGAGACGAGCGATGGGGGACAACAAGGGCGCGGTGGCGGCGGCAAGCGAAAGCAAGGGCTTGAGAAGGAAGAGCGGGAGAACGGCAGTTCCGAGATTGAAGAAGGCACGGAGGGTAAATGGGCGTCGCGCCTGCGGTTTCGTTAGCATTTACCATGATGTGACGCATGAGGGCAGCAGCCGCCCCAAACACAACCCCCAGGTCACGAATGACCCTCCACGTCGCGCATTCAATGTGGGTCATGGGGAAGCACAACGAGCGAAGGAATTACCGCGGTAAAATTCCGCCCCGCCTGCCCGCGCACCGTTCTGGGCTTGGCCCAACAACGCGCTGCGCTTATGTGTGGCCCAGGCCCGGGGGCTCCTGTCGGTGTGCAAAAGTAGGGGCCCTTTTTGTACCCCTCTACTTGTGCACGGGCAGTCTGAGCTGCGCCCGCGGCCACACTAAGTAGGGTAGAGGAAGGCACGAGACGGGCAAGGCAACGCCAAGACCAAGAGACACAAAGAACAAAAGGGCGAGGTGGACTCTGTCGGTGTCAAAACCGGCGGATCTCGGGTAGGGGGTCCCGATCTGTGCATCAAGGCTGATGGTAACAAGAAGTAAGGGACACAGGTGTTTACCCAGGTTCGGGCCCTCTCGATGGAGGTAAAACCCTACTTCCTGCTTGATTAATATTGATGATATGGATAGTACAAGAGTAGATCTACCACGAGATCGTAGAGGCTAAACCCTAAGAGCTAGCCTATGATGGTATGATTGTGATTGTGATCGGCCTTCTAAGGACCAACCTCTCCGGTTTATATAGGCACCGGAGAGGGCTAGGGTTTACATGGAGTCGGTTACAAGGAAGGAAATATAATATCCGGATCGCCAAGCTTACCTTCCACGCCAAGGAAAGTCCCATCCGGACACGGGCCGTAGTCTTGAGTCTTGCATCTTCACGCTTCAATAGTCCGGACGTTGTACACAGTCCGGCTATCTGGATTCCCCCTTATCCAGGACTCCCTCAGTAGCCCCTGAACCAGGCTTCAATGACGATGAGTCCGGCGCGCAGTCTTGTCTTTGGCATTGCAGGGCGGGTTCCTCCTCCGAATACTCCAAAGTGGTCATCAAACACGTAGACCGTGTCCAGATCTGCTAGATGATCTTCGTATGGTGTAGATCTAATTTGCTGGCAATCTTTGTGCGTCATGCCCTTGCATCGGGGCTTGATCCAACGCGAACCGATGTTTCATGCACCACCATGACTCGTGTTGCGAGGCGGCTTTATTGGCACGTCCCGCCGAGGCAGAGATCGTGTTCCTCTTATCACGGGATTTTCCATCAATATGAGCACGCGTTACCCCATGACGGCTGTTGGTATAACCCGTGTGTTTTTTAGATAAGCCTCAAATGGTCATACCAGGGACTCTTGATATTCACCCTTTTTATAAAGGGGTCGAGACCTACGCCTCCTTTTTCACCTTCATCGCGCCTTCTCGCACCTCGAGTTCTAACACCCAAAACCTAAGCTCCACCCCTTTGGAATCCTCCAATATGTCCGGATCTGACCCTCAGGGCCGGTGGGTGGCCTCCTCGATCGATGAGAAGGACATTGTCAAGCTTACGGAGGTCGGATACTTGATCATAGATATCCGCAGACAGCTCCCTGCTCCAGGGCAGGTCATCCTGACGCCGGAGCCCAACGAGTGTGTCGTTTTCGTCCCACACTTCCTCCGCGGTATGGGTTTCACCCTCGATCCCTTCGTGAGGGGGCTCATGTCCTATTATGGGTTAGATTTTCACGATCTGGCTCCCGACGCTATCCTCCATATCTCGTTGTTTATCATCGTGTGCGAGGCTTTTCTCCATGTCACCCCACACTTCGGCTTATGGCTCAAGACCTTCAATGTGACGCCGAAGATGATCGAAGGGCGACATGTGGAGTGCGGAGGTGCCGTAATAAGCAGGAACGGTGATGCCCCGTGGCCAGAGGGTTCTTTCCCAGAAGTATCCGATGTATGGCAGCGGAGGTGGTTCTATGTCACGGCTCCCAGAGGCACAAAGTGGGCGGCTGCCCCCAAGTTTCGTTCAGGCCCTCCATCACAGTTAGCGTCTTGGACAGATGTAGGGCGGAATTGGGGACCCGCTGGTGATATACCAGTACTGCGGAATCGCATCCGGGAGCTTGTCAGCATATACCAGTACTGCGGAATCGCATCCGGGAGCTTGTCAGCATAATGCAAGTGATGTTGATCCGACGGATGTTGCCGTGCCAACGCCGGCCTCTCCGGATGTGGGAGTTCAATCCGGAGGGTCCACGGACCGTCAAGCACTTCTTCGGCCTGAGGCTCGAAGAGATGTGCAAATTATTCTTCGGACGGAAAGTGAAGTGTCCGGACACCACCGAGGATGCGGGCCTAAGCTGCAATCGCCTAGATACCCAAGTAAGTAAACTTGATACCGAACACCGTGTTTCGTATTTGTTATGATTGTTTATTCTGAAAATCATCCGCATCCAGGAATGGCTCAGCAAGGCGGAGAGAATTAGGTGTCCGGCGCCACTTCCCGAAGGCTTGCCCGCCCCCACCATGGCCAAGATGCTTGACTGAGTACTCAGCAGGATGCCCCCGGGGAAAGACAAGGGGAAGGACGAGGAATCTGAACCCCACACGCTACGCACCTGAATCGGGGGAACTGTACCTCCCCTAAGGAGGATAGTCGGGAAGGGGAGGCTAAGGCCTCCTCCCCGCGAGGGAAGAAGAGGGTCGCCTCTAGAGGCTCGGAGACGGAGATGCCCAAACCCGGGAAAAAGATAACACCAGGGGGCTCTGCCCCAACGGGCACCCTCACCGCATCGTGCCCACCAACGGGCCAGCCCTCCACCGAGCTGTAAGTTAATTTTTAATTCGAAGGTACTGCGTTCCTCCTAGATCAATAACCAGGATTCATCTTTCGCACTTCGGCTAGCAGCCCCTCTCAACAGAGTTCGTCTTCGGGGGACTTTCCTCCGGAGATGATGGAGAGCGAGACCCCACCTACCTCTCCGGCTCGCGAAGCGGGCGACACCGAAGTGTCGTCACAGAGGAGTCCGGATCTGCCGGGCCGGAGGCCAACGCTGCCGCCTGAGCTCGGAGCATTTGGCTCCCGCGAGGGCGGCGGGAAGGGTCCGCATAGATTCGATGTTCGGCGGACATCTTGGCCACTCTTTGGGCGGGCTGCGCTCTCGGGAAAACACCGCTCATTAATGAGCACGGTGCTCAGAAGTTTTCATCCGCTACTAGCGGTTTGAATGAAGCATTTGCAAGTCTGCTCAGAGGCTTTGAGGTATGTAGTGAAGAATACACTGTTTTTGGCTGTGAGGCACGCGTTAGGTGTGCTCCATATAGATAGTAGCCCCTGAGACACTGGTTGCCCGCCCTAGGGGGTAAACGGGGGATCATAAATCAATGATTGCGCTATAAATGTGTGTAGGTACCTATGAGTCCGGCTGCCAACCAGTCCGTGGAAGTTTCTGAACTGACCAGGAAGATTCGATCGATTGATGCCGATATCACGCTGGTGAACAAGCGGCTGGACAAGTCACAAGGTATGTGCTCTGCCTTCCTTTGTATAGGAAAATATGGAGGCGGCATGATATTAATGTAAGATGTTTGGACTGCAGATGGTGCTGCTGCCGTGGAGGCCCTGAGGGCAGAACTTGTCCAAGCCAAGGAACAAGCTCGGGTTAGCAATGCGGCTGCCCTAAAGGTGACCAGGAACTGAGAGCCGAACAGGCTGCTCATCGCCGAAGTGAAGAAAAGATGGCCGAAATGGCTATGGAATTAAAAAATGCCGCTGACCGGTATGAGCTCCTTAAAAAGGCACAGAAGGATAGCTTGGCCGAGCTGGACAAGGCACGCAATGCCACCAAGGAAATATGGACCGAGCTCAGGGGTGCGCGGGAGGAGCTTCAACTGGCCGGTAAAATCGTAGCTGGAGGTTCCTACTTGCTGCGGACGAAGTTTTTCGATCCGAAATACGGTCCCCTGGATGGGCGCTGGAGTCCTGCGGACGCGTATGCAGATGTGGCGAAGAGTACGGCTGACGTTGCCAATTTCTTCGATGGTCAGGGTGATAAGGAGGTGGAGATGGTCGCAATTCAATGCTCCCACTCGCCCGCTGCCGTTAAATGACAAGATGGCTGCTGTAGCGGAGCTTCACAGGCTGTCTGGTCTTGCAATGCGGTCTATGATAGACCATCTTTGGCCGAAAGGGCCTAAGCAGCAGTTCCTTGCGGTCGTGCCTCGGATCGACGCCATGAGGAGGTCGGCGTGCATAGAGGGTGCCCGGATGGCTCTTGCCCGTGTTAAAGCCTATTGGACGGATATGGAGGCCAATATTATAGCGACCCAAGATCCGACCGGGGGCCAGTATCCGGCCGAGCACTACTTGGTGCAGGTCACAGAAGGTGCCCGCCTGATAGAGGCGCAGTGCTCGAAGAATGTCTTATTCAAGTGATGAGTCGAATCATTGTAAGAAAAAATGTTAGTTTGGTTATAAAGCTATATTTATACTTTTTGCCCGAAAGTATTATTGTGTCCCTTGTGTGGCCGTTTACATATATGTATATGAATGTTTAATCCGAAAGATAGCAGTCGTTGGCTTCATCCCCCTACGCAGGCAATGTGGGGGTGTTCGAAAAAAAAATATGCTTAATCACACTTGATCCAACGTCTTGGTCCATGAAGGAGGTGATCGCATGTCGAACTAGGAAACCAGACTATATAGCTGTAACACTTTCGCTTAGCCATGGGAGTCTAATGTTGGGGCTACTATGTAGCCCCTGGTACCTTCGCGTGCATCCGAATACGGGCGCGTGTGTACATGACCGGGAAACAGTCCTTCGTTAATGCGAAGGGATCCTAAAGATTCCGATAAGTCTTCGAGTGGTTGAACAGTCTCTCGCTGCATCATGACAGTCAGTTTTCGGCTTTCTCTACTGAGGTGCTCGTCTGAAATAACCAGGGCACAATCGCAGTAGTTCTCCTTTGGCCACCTTAGCCGATAGTAACGGAAAATAAGGTAGCAAACCCAGGAGCTGGGCAAACCCAACATTTGACCAAAGACATGATTCGGAGCTGCTGCGTATAAGGCCAAACTCGTGACGCTGAACACTCCCGAGGGTATTCGGACTTTATAATAATCGATGGGCTCAAGAATGCCCATTCGTTATAAACCCTGTTTTTCCAGGTACGTGCGTTAATCTGTCGTGGCGAGATGCCAAAAACGGCAGTATCCTCTGTGAGTATGGGACCCATGGGATTGTTGAACAACAAGAGGCAATAAAAAAGGTTTACACATGGGCTTAATCTAAAAAGAAACCTGTTGAATGGGGCCCTGCTGCACGTCTGCGCCTTTGTCTCCGTTGTGCCGTATCCTGGAAGGGTATCGCGCGAACGTTGCCTGTGGAAAAAGGAAAACTCATAGAAGTGCACATCGTAAGTATGCGATGGATAATAAAAGTGTAAGATGTTGGCCTGCCCATAAGGTTAAGCCAACTGTGGGACTGTGTTAAGTATTTATAGCCCCTGGTGTCCGCTATGGGATTACATATACGGTGCCTTGGTTCAATTTTATCCGGGCGACCGGACTCGTCTAGCCGAGTCTGTGGTCTTTAAGGACCAGTCATGTTTTCTGATGTTGGAGGCCGCTTATAGTCCGCCGCGAGGGTCGCCGCCGTCTTCCAAGGCGTGACGGGCGCTCTGTTAGTCCGCTAGCGGTGATGACGCCACGTGGACCGGGCATCTTAAGCGTAAGGTAGCCATAGTGCGGCAATGCGTTGAAGCGAGCGAAGACCGTTCTTCCGAGCACTGCGTGATAGTCTCTTTGGAAGGGTGCGATGGTGAAGAGTAGTTCTTCGCTTCTGGAGTTGCCTGGAGAGCCGAATGTTACCTCCAGTGTGACGGAGCCTCTACTATGGGCTTCAATGCCTGGTATCACCCCTTCAAAGGTGGTGTTTCTTTGGTTAATTCTAGATGGTCTATCCCCATCTTGCGGACAGTGTCCTCATATATTAAATTGAGACTGCTGCCGCCGTCCATAAGGATGCGGGTGAGACGGTATCCATTGATTATTGGGTCAAGCACCAAGGCCTTTGATCCTCCGCGCTGAATACTAGTTCGGTCATCCAAGTTATCAAAAGTGATCGGATAAGGCATCCAGCGGTTAGGCGTGAGTACGATGGGCTCTATATCGAGCGCGTCTCTATGCGCGCGTTCGTGCCTCCTCATGGATGTGTGAGTCGCGTGGATCATGTTCACTGTTTTAACCTCTGGCGGGATTTTTTTCTGTCCTTCAGTGTTCGGCTGGCGAGGTTCATCCTCGTCTTCACTTGGTGTTTCCCTCTCCTTGTGTTCGGCGTTTAATTTGCCGGCCTGCTTGAAGACCCAGCACTCTCTGTGCGTGTGGTTTGCAGGTTTGTCAGGGGTGCCATGAATTTTGCATAGTCTGTCTAGGACTCTATTCTGACCGGACGGTCCCTCTTTGCTGCCTTTAGATTGGGCCGAGGAGAGAGATCAGAGTGGCGCCAAACACAAGGACGAGTGGCCTCCGCAGCCCCGGCAAGAGCCTTGCCGGGGTACTTCCCAACGCTAGTAGGGCGCCCCACCCTTGAGCCCAAGGGTTCCAACACCGCCAACAACCACGTTGGAACCAAGGCTTGGGAGGCACCTCCGTGGTGACATGTAGATCTTCGTCAAGATCATAAACACACAAGATCAGGTAAGGACCAGAAGACGACGATCCTCGACAAGATCCTTGCCGGGGACGACCGCGGCGCCACGGCAAGACCACTTGTCGGGGCCCCGGCAAGACCCTTGCCGAGGACACCTGCGGGGCCGCAGCCAGGCCCACGTCTGCCAAGACTCCACCGCCGTTTCCATACAGCTGCCAGCCCAACCAGCTGGGCAGGCACCTGCGGCAACAGCGTCGCGGCTTCGAACCAGCTCAGCAAGCACCTGCGTGGTGGCATGCAGATCTTCATGAGGACCCTACCACCACGCCATCTCAGCAGTCTGCCAGCCTACGTGGCGCTGCATGCCTCGTTGGCCTGGACGCATGTCGGAGCAAGGCGGAGCGACGATGAATGGGACGGGCCTCGTTGCCGTCCCCAATAAAGCAATGGGACACGTAAGGGGCGCATTTAATGCGTCTTGTCCCGTAATGACAGGCGATAAGCTTGCACACTGTACACCTTTCCACCTCATGTGTGCCACTGTGGCGACCCCTTTTTTGCTATAAAAGGAGGCCTGAGGCGTCCATGAGAAGGATTCAGATCTTTTGGGCTACGCATGAACCGTAGCTAGCTCAAGAACTCAAGAACACTCAAATACACAGCAAAGCAGGACTAGGGTATTACGCATCTTCGCGGCCCAAACCTGGGAAACGACCTTTGTGCTGACCGCCAGACCCGCTCTTTGCACAACCCCGCGCCCGCCAACCATAGAAGGGATCCCAGTGATCCCATAGGTTCCGTTCCCACCGGCAAATTGCGATTGCTTGATGACTAAGAAAATAGGTTGTTGAGTTTCAAGAGAGTTCATTATTTGAACCTTAACATGTAAATTGCTTGCCACTATAACATGATAAACTTTATAAGAAAGAATAGATGTTATGATGCTAGGAAAAGTGATTGAAATTAACATTGATCAAACTTATGCACTTTGCTAGCATTCACACTTCATAAATTATTTATTTTATCATTTACCTACTCGAGGACGAGTAGGAAATAAGCTTGGGGATGCTGATACGTCTCCAACATATCTATAATTTATGAAGTATTCATGCTATTATATTATCTTTCTTGGGTGTTTTACACTCATTTTATAGCAACTTTATATCATTTTTTGGGACTAACCAATTGACCCAGTGCCCAGTGCTAGTTGTTGTTTTTTGCTTGTTTTTTTACATCGCAGGAAATCAATATCAAATGGAGTGCAAACGCAACGAAACTTTACAGAGATTTTTTTGGACCAAAATGAACCCAATGGGCCAGAGCTGCACCTGGGGGTGCCCCGAGGGGGGCACAACCCACCAGGGTGGGCCAGGGGGGCCTGGCGCGCCCAGGTGGGTTATGCCCACCTCGGTGGCCTCCCGCACCCCCTCTTTGCACTATATATTCCCAAATATTCTGAAACCCTCCGGGGTTAACCTAGATCAGAAGTTCCACCGCCGCATGCCTCTGCAGCCACCGAAAACCAATCTAGACCCCGTTCCGGCACCCTACCGGAGGGGGGAATCATCTCCGGTGGCCATCTTCATCATCCCGGCGGCCACCACGATGGAGGGAGTAGTCCACCCTCGGGGCTGAGGGTTTGTACCAGTAGCTATGTGTTTAATCTCTCTCTCTCTCTCTCTCTCTCTCTCGTGATCTATATCATGGGCTTTTTTAATATAGATGGATCATATGAAGTTTCTCCCCTCTATATCTTGATGTGATGAATTGAATGTTTACCCTTTGAAGTTTTGTCATGTCGGATTGAATGTTCAGATTTGGGAACACATGATGTATGTCTTGCGGTATGAATAATTGAGGTGATAATGGGGTATCATATTCATTCACTTGATATATGTTATGGCAATCAACTTGCGGATTCCCGCGGTGATATTGGGGTAATCTATGCATAGGGGTTGATGCATGTTTTTATTATCTTTTCTCCGATAGAAACTTTGGGGTCTCGTCGTAGTTCTGTGTGTGGATTGAGTATTATGAATATGAATTTGCTTTGGTGTTATTTTAGTACGAACTCTAGAATAGGTTGAACAGAAAGAATAGCTTTGTGTTATTTTAGCACGAACTCTTGAATAGATCGAACGGAAAGAATAGGTGTGAAGTGGTTTCGTACCCTACAAACAATTTCTATCTTTTGTTCTCCGCTAATAGTAACTCGGGAGTTATTCTTGATTGCACTTTGAGGGATAATCAAATGATCCAACTATGTTAGCACTGTTGAGAGGTTGCACTAGTGAAAGTACGGACCCTAGGCCTCATTTTCAAGCATTGCAACACCGTTTTTGTGCCCGTTTACTATTTGCTACCTTTCTGTTTTTATTTATTCAAATTATAAAAATATATTTCTACCATCCATATTACACTTTTATCACCATCTCTTCGCCGATCTAGTGCACCTATATAATTTGCCATTGTATTGGGTGTGTTGGGGACATAAGAGAGTTATTGTATTTGGTTGCAGGGTCATTTGAGAGAGACCATCTTCATCCTACACCTCTCACGGATTGATAAACCTCAGGTCATCCACTTGAGGGAAAGTTGCTACTGTCCTATAAAACTCTGTGCTTGAAGGCCCAACACATGTCTACAGGAATAAAGTTGCGTAGTAGACATCACGTATCAAGCATCCCCAAGATTAAATCCTGTATGTCCTCGAGTTGGTAAATGATAAAAACAGAAATTTTGATGTGGAATGCTGCCCAACATATTTATCCGTGTAATTTTCTTTATTGTGGCATGAATGTTCAGATCCATAATATTCAAAACAAAAGTTTAATATTGAGATTAAAACAATAATACTTCAGGCATACTAACAAGGCAATTATGTCTTCTCAAAATAACATGGCCAAAGAAATCTTATCCCTACAAAATCATCTAGTCTGGCTATGCTCCATCTTCATCACACAAAATATTTAAATCATCCACAACCCCGATGACAAGCCAAGAAATTATTTCATACTTTTGATGTTCTCAAACTTTTTCAACTTTCACGCAATACATGAGTGTGAGCCATGGACATAGCACTATAGGTGGAATAGAATATGGTGGTTGTGGAGAAGACAAAAAGAGGGAGATAGTCTCACATAAATTAGGCGTATCAATGGGCTATGGAGATGCCCATCAATAGATATCAATGTGAGTGAGTGGGGATTGCCATGCAACAGATGCACTAGAGCTATAAGTTTATGAAAGCTCAAAAGAAAACTAAGTGGGTATGCATCCAACTCGCTTGCTCACGAAGACCTAGGGCAATTTGAGGAAGCCCTTCATTGGAATATACAAGCCAAGTTCTATAATGAAAAATTCCCACTAGTATATATATGAAAGTGACAACATAGGAGACTCTCTATCATGAAGATCATGGTGCTACTTTGAAGCATAAGTGTGGTAAAATGATAGTACCATTATCCCTTCTCTCTTTCTCTCATTTTTTTAGCCTCTTTTTTTCGTCTGGAGTCTTATCCCGACTTGTGTGGGAATCACAGTCTCCATCATCTTTCCTCACATGGGACAATGATCTAATAATGAAGATCATCACACTTTTATTTACTTACAACTCAAGAATTAGAACTCGATACTTAGAACAAAATATGACTCTATATGAATGCCTCCGTGATTATGCAGGATGTGCAATGAATCAAGAGTGACATGTATGAAAGAATTATGAACGGTGGCTTTGCCACGAATACGATGTCAACTACGTGATTATGCAAAGCAATATGACAATGATGGAACAAGCCATAATAAACAGAACGGTGGAAAGTTGCATGTCAATATATCTCGGAATGGCTATGGAAATGCCATAATAGGTAGGTACGGTGGCTGTTTTGAGGAAGGTTTATGGTGGGTGTATGGTACTGGCGAAAGTTGCGCGGGACTAGAGAGGCTAGCAATGGTGGAAGGGTGAGAGTGCGTATAATCCATGGACCCAACATTAGTCATAAAGAACTCACATACTTACTGCAAAAATCTACGAAGTACTACGCGCATGCTCCTGGGGGGATAGATTGGTAGGAAATGACCATCGCTCGTCCCCGACCGCCACTCATAAGGAAGATAATCAATAAATAAATCATGATCTGACTTCATCACATAACGGTTCACCATACGAGCATGCTATGGGAATCACAAACTTTAACACAAGTATTTCTCAAATTTACAATTACTCACTAGCATGACTCTAATGTTACCATCTCTATAAACAATCATAAGAATCAAACTTCTCATAGTATTCAATGCACTTTATATGAAAGTTTTTATTATATCCCTCTTGGATGCCTATCATATTAGGACTAAATTTATAACCAAAGAAAATTACCATGTTGTTTAAAGACTCTCAAATAATATAAGTGAAGCATGAGAGTTCAAAAATTTCTAAAATAAAACCACCGCCGTGCTCTAAAAAGATATAAGTGAAGCACTAGAGCAAAATTGCCTAGCTCAAAAGATATAAGTGAAGCACATAGAGTACTCTAATGAATCACAATTCCTGCGTGTCCCTCTCAAAAGGTGTGTACAGCAAGGATGATTGTGGCAAACTAAAAAGCAAAGACTCAAATCATACAAGACGCTCCAAGCAAAACACATATCATGTGGTGAATAAAAATATAGCCTCAAGTAAAGTTACCGATAGTCGAAGACGAAAGAGGGGATGCCTTCTGGGGCATCCCCAATCTTAGGCTCTTGTTTGTCCTTGAAAATTACCTCGGGGTGCCTTGGGCATCCCCAAGCTTAGGCTCTTGCCACTCCTTATTCCATAGTCCATCCAATCCTTACCCAAAACTTGAAAACTTCACAACACAAAACTCAACAGAAAATCTCATAAGCTCCGTTAGTATAAGAAAATAAATCACCACTTTTGGTACTATTGTGAACTCATTATTTATTTATATTGGTGTATTATCTACGGTATTCCAACTTTTCCATGGTTCATACCCCCCGATACTACCCATAGATTCATCAAAAATAAGCAAACAACACATAGAGAACAGAATCTGTCAAAAACAGAACAGTTTGTAGTAATCTGTGTTTCTCGAATACTTCTGTAACTCCAAAAATTCTGAAACATTAGGACAAGCTAAACAATTTTTTTATTAATCACCTTCACAAATAATCAGTATTTTATCACGCTTCTGTTAAAAATTAGAATTGTTTTCCTGAGTGCAAAAGTTTCTGTTTTTCAGCAAGATCAAATCAACTATCACCGTAAGCCATCCCAAAGGTCTTACTTGGCACAAACACTAATTAAAACACAAAGACCACATCTAATCATAGGCTAGATGAATTATTTATTGCAAAATATGACCTAAAAAGCAAAAACAAAAATAAAATTGGGTTGCCTCCCAACAAGCGCTATTGTTTAACGCCCTTAGCTAGGCATATAAACACGAATACATCTAGGTATTGTCATATTTGGTATGCAATCCATAATTAGATCTCATAACATATTCAAAAGTCAATTTAATTTTCTTTCTTGGAAAGTGTTCCATGCCCTAATTTCAATTTCATATCAATAATTGCACCAATCGTTCTAAGGAAAGGTCTACCAAGATTAACGGGACATGTAGGATTGCAATCTATATCAAGAACAATGAAATCTACGGGCACATAATTCCTATTTGCAACAATAAGGACATCATTAATCCTTCCCATAAGTTTCTTAATAGTGGAATCCGCAAGATGCAAATTTAAAGAACAATCATCAAATTCACGAAAACCTAGCACATCACATAAAGTTTTTGGAATCGTGGAAACAGTAGCACCCAAATCACACAAATCATGGCACTCATAATCTTTAATCTTAATATTAATAGTAGGTGCCCAGTCATCATAAAGTTTTATAGGGACATAAACTTCCAATTGAAGCTTTTCTTCAAAAGATTGCATCATAGCATCAACGATATGTTTAGTAAAAGCTTTGTTTTGATTATAAGCATGAGGAGAATTTAACATGGATTGCAACAAGGAAATACAATCTATTAAAAAGCAATTATCATAATTAAATTCTTTGAAATCCAAAAGAGTGGGTTCATTGCTACTTAAAGTTTTAACCTCTCCAATCCCACTTTTATCAATTTTTGCATCAAGATCTAAAAACTCCGAATCAATGGGACGCCTTTTAACTAAAGTTGACTCATCTCCAGTCCCATCTTTATCATGATTTATATTGGAAAACAAGATTCAATAGGAGTCACATCAATCACTTTAAGATCATCATCTTTATTTTCACGGAAACTAGAAGAACACGTTTTTACAAACCAATCTCGTTTAGCACACATCTTAGCGATTCTTTCTTTGCACCCACCAATGGAAATTCTCATAGCTTTGAGAGACTAATTAATATCATGTTTGGGTGGATAGATCTAAGTTTCAAAGAATCAACATCAAGAGAAATTCTATTCACGTTCCTAGCCAAATCGTGAATCTTAAGCAATTTTTCTTCAATCAAAGCATTGAAATTCTTTTGCGAACACATAAATTATTTAACACTAATCTCAAAATCAGAGGGCATCTTATTATAATTTCCATAAGAATTGTTGTAGGAATTACCATAATTAGTAGAGGAATTACTAGGAAACGGCCTAGGATTAAAATTACCTCTATACGCATTGTTACCAAAATTGTTCCTACCAACAAAATTCACATCCATAGATTCATTAATATTTTCAATCAAAGTAGACAACGACATATCATTAGGATCAATAGAAGCACTCTTGATAGCAAATAATTTCATGAGCTCATCCATCTTTCCACTCAAAACATTAATCTCTTCAACCGCATGCACTTTTTTTACTAGTGGAAGATCTTTTGGTATGCCATTGAGAATAATTAACCATAATATTATCTAGGAGTTTAGTAGCCTCTCCTAAAGTAATTTCCATAAAAGGACCTCTCGCGGCCGAATCCAAAAGATTTCTAGAAACAAAATTCAATCCGGCATAAATTTTTTGTGTAATCATCCACAAATTCAAACCATGGGTAGGGCAATTTTGTATCATCAATTTCATCCTCTCCCAAGATTGTGCAACATGTTCACGATCAAGCTGCTTAAAATTCATAATATCGTTCCTAAGGGAGAAGATCTTAGCGGGAGGAAGATACTTGGAAATAAAAGCATCTTTACACTTATTCCATGAATCAATACTGTTTTTAGGCAAAGATGAAAACCAAGTTTCAGCACAATCTCGTAGTGAGAACGGAAATAGCTTCAATTTAACAATATCATTATCCACATATTTTTTCTTTTGCATATCTCGTAGTGAGAAACTATTAAGATGGAATGCGGCATCTTCAGTAGGAAGGCCGAAAAATTGATCTTTCATAACAAGATTCAGCAAAGCGGCATTAATTTAATAAAATTCTGCACTAGTGGCGGGAGCAATCGGAGTACTAATAAAATCATTGTTATCGGTGTTGGAAAAGTCACACAATTTGGTATTCTCTTGAGCCATCACGACAAAGCAAGCAATCCAACACACGAGCACACAAAAAAAGAAAACGAAGAAGACGAACAGAAGAGGGGCGAAGAAAAGGAAAATCTTTTTGAAGATCATTTTAGAAGTGGGGGAAGGAAAACATGAGGTGAATGGCGAATAATTTAATGCAAGATATGGGAGTTTATGATGTGTACTTGGTATGTCTTGACTTGGCGTAGATCTCCCCGGCAACGGCGTGAGAAATTCTTCCTGGTACTTCTTGAGCTTGCGTTGGTTTTTCCCTTGAAGTGGAAAGGATAATGCGGCAAAGTAGAGATAAGTATTTCCCTCAGTTTGAGAACTAAGGTATCAATCTAGTGGGAGACAACGCACAAATCACCTAATACCTGCACAAACAATCAAACAACTTGCACCCAACAAAATAAAGGGGTTGGCAATCCCTTCACGATTACTTGCAAAAGGGAGATCAAATAGAGATAGATAAATAGTAGAGTAAATATTTTTGGTATTTTTGGTTTATAGATCAGAAAGTAAAAGATTGCAAAAATAGTAGATCGGAAACTAATATGATGGAAAATAGAAACTTATATGATGGAAAATAGACCCGGGGGCCATAGGTTTCACTAGAGGCCTCTCTCAAGATAGCAAATAATACGGTGGGTGAACAAATTACTACTGAGCAATTGATAGAAAAGCACAAAGTTATGACGATATCTAAGGCAATGATCCTGAATATAGGCATCACGTCCTTGTCAAGTAGACCGAAACGATTCTGCATCTACTACTATTACTCCACACATCAACCGCTATCCAGCATGCATCTAGAGTATTAAGTTCATAAAGAATGGAGTAACGCATTAAGTAAGATGACATGATGTAGAGAAAATAACTCAAGCAATATAATGAAAAACCCATATTTTTATCCTCAGTGGCAACAATACAATACGTGCCTTGCTTCCGCTACTGTCACTGGAAAAGGACACCGCAAGATTGAACCCAAAGCTAAGCACTTCTCCCATTGCAAGAAAAACCAATCTAGTTGGCCAAACCAAACTGATAGTTCAAAGAGAATTACAAAGATATCAAATCATGCATAAAAGAATACAGAGAAGATTCAAATGATATTCATAGATAAGCTGATCAAAAGTCCACAATTCACCGGATCTCGGCAAACACATCGCAAAAAAGTATTACATTGAATAGATCTCCAAGAACATCGAGGAGAACATGGTATTGAGGATCAAAGAGAGAGAAGAAGCCATCTAGCTACTAGCTATGGACCCGCCGGTCTGTGGTAAACTACTCACGCTTCATCGGAAGGGCAATAGAGTTGATGTAGAAGCCCTTCGTGATCGACTCCCCCTCCGGCAGGGTGCCGGAAAAGTTCCCTAGATGGGATCTCAGGGTACAGAAGGTTGCGGCGGTGGAAAAGTGTTTTTGTGGATGCCTCTAGTGGTTTGGGGATATTTGGGAATATATAGGCGAAAGAATTAGGTCAGGAGGGTCACTGTAGCGACCCGACCCGAATGGATCAAGTCTCTGTGCTTAGGTGTCATCCCTGGATCGGTATGCTGACACACACAGTACTCGAAGGATTTATAACAGAGGTAAATCACATGTATAAAGTAACGTAAATACTATTAACTCAATCCAAAATATAGCGGAAGCAACAAGGTTGTGGAATCCCATCAACTCCAACTGCAATGTTGAGTATAGGAAATCGTAACCCTAACGTATCACTTAGTCGTCTTGTGAAAAGTCTGAAACATGAAAAGTTGCAACCAAAACGGTCAGCACATGGAATATGCTGGCAATGTAACACATAGAGAGTAATGAAAGAATAAGCTATGCTACATGCATATAAGGCTGGTGGAAAGCTCTATGGTTACAGTTTTGCAAAAAGCCAAATTTTCCCTACATCAAAGGAATAAATTATAATTTAACTATCATGGTGGTTGAAACATCATTGAGAAGGTATAACCCCAACTCAATCCCAATTAAAGTAGTTAACAACCCAGCAAAATTAATTTAGAGTGATGAGATACATGTGAAAACTCAAGTACTAGATACTCAGAATTGTCCATAACCGGGGACACGGCTAACCATGATTAGATTGTACACTCTGCAGAGGTTTGCGCACTTTTCCCCACAAGACTCGATCGCCTCCGTTGGTTTCTCGCACTACATGGTGTTTGAGAAACGGATGACCGAGACACGATCTTCGTAAACATTAACTCTCTACTCGGATAGATCATACCAAACCTATAAAACCCACTACCTTTGATCTACCTCTTCAAGAGCTTCACGTAACTTACTCAACTATGCTAGAGCCCATAATAGCTTGTGGCTGCACACGGAAGTTTCTAGCGTGAATAATCTCAGTTCCTTTGAGCACAGGTGGCGGTCCATAGGAAGATCACACGGGTACCCCAGGATTTCCAAAATAAAACAGACAACACTTTGGGTTCTCCAGGTTCCTCAATCCACCCAGATGTGTATTTAAGTTGCCACCTTAAAGTAAACCATTAATTAACAATCTCACATATGTCGTGAATATCTCTCAAACCCAAACCACGTCTACGAGCATAGCATGGCAATATAAGCATAACATAGAACTAACTCCCAAGGGTTTGAAAGTAACAGGGCAATAGGTTCCTACCTCTTCATCTACTTCCCAACCCACAAATTAATGCCATCCTAATCATGCAATGTTGGAGGGTTGAGCTAATGCATAAAAACTGGGTATGAAAAGATATGATCAAGTGTTACTTGCCTGCAAAGTTGATGAAGATGATTCGCACTCAAAACTCTTGATAGGTCTACTCGTCACACTCCGGTCAATCTATCGAAATCAAGCAATAGTAGCCACACATAAGCAATCACTCAAAAGATCGGAAAGAACGAAGAAAACGGTTCGGAAAACATAAAACCAAGCAAATAACTCTTGCAACATAAAACAATTTCTAACAGTACCAAAATTATATGGATTTGGCCTTATCAGAAGGTTTAGGTCAAGAGCTTCGATTTGCAAAAAGAATCAGCTAAATCGGAGTTACGAAACTCAAGTTATGATCAACGAAGTTTGAATACAAATCAGTTTGAATTCAAATTTTAAAACTTTCAAAAACATGTGTAGGTTGGATTACCGGATAGAGGAGATCATAACGAAGAAGTGGGCGTTTGTTTCGTTGAATTTGGACCAACTAGTAAAAAGTTATGATCGTTTGAAAATTGGCGACTAATCTGTAAAAATACCACTACGGATAGGTCCGTGGCAGTAAATCTAAAATAAAAAGAAAAATCCTAACGAACGAACGTTCACTGCTAAAACCAAACGAACGGATTCGTTCGCTGTGAAAACCTAACCGACGAACGTTCACTAAATAAACTAGCTAAATAAATAAAAAAACCGGGTTTTTAAACAAAACCGAAACCCTAAAATAAAAACCGTCGGACCGGGGTGGTTTATTACCGGACCGGGAAAAACCGGCGGGTCGGGCGGCGGAGCGGATTCCGGCGACGGCGGTCTCCGGCGAGAAGGCGGCTCCGTGAACTCAGGCGGTGGCTCCGTGATCGCAGAGGACGGCGGAGGCGTCGGAGGGGCGGCGCGAGACGGCGGACGCAGTGGTGGTGTCGGCGAGGTCGACGGAGAGGCGGGCGGCGGCAAGATCCGTGAGCGGCGAGCGAGGAAGAGGGGAGTCAGGCGTCGGGGCCCGGTCTTTAAGGGGGCCGGGAGGAGGTGGGCGTGGGGAAGGGGGCACGGAGGCGGAGGAGTCCGGGTCGGGGCGGCTCCCATGGCGGCCTTGGCGACGGCTGTGACGGAGTCCGTCGCCACTCGAGGGACGGCGCGAGGCTGGGCAGCGGCTGGCTCGGGCTGTTTGGGCTGGGCTTCGGCCCAGTTGGCCCGGTCCAGGGAAGATGTTTTTTTTAATAAAATAGACAAACAAAAATAAAAAAAAACAAAATAAATAGAAATATTATATAGGCATATAATATATCAAAATTTTCAGAAAAAGATTTCCTACGAGATGAACATTATTCTAGTATTAAATAAAATACACACAAATTTAAATAAAGCAAAGAGTGCTTCTGGTCCAATAAAATCCAACAAAAATCATTTTAAAAATATCAAAATGAATTCAAATTTATTTATCTCCATTTTTATGAGGTAGGGAATCATGTTACCCTATTTTCCATATATTTTATTTATGAAGAAAAATAATTTGAATAAAACTCAAATAACTCTAAATTGAAAATAAATTCAAAAGAACTTTGAATTTTAATTCTTTGAAACTCCCAACTCATATTTCATATGTTTTGAAGAAGTCCTTTTATCTTCGCTCGTGAAAATCATTGAGTTGCATAAAGTTTTAGAATTGGAAATATTCTCAAATGAAATTCAAATATTTTCAACACCCCTTGTCATTTAAATAAATGGAAGAAGTCATGTCATCTTCTCTCCAGGGTTTTGTGATGAAAAGAATTTGAATTCCCGAAGATCATAACATGCAAAATGAAAGTTTGGGAAAGTCCTTTTATTCCCTCTCATTTAACTTTCAAAAGTTTCGAATTCACTCACTTTCAGTCAATCAATCAAACAATCAATCAAAACTATCTATTTGTTTATAACATTCCAAAATTTAGAATTTTGGGATGTTACAAACTTCACCCTTAAAATGAATCTCGTCCTCGAGATTCGGAGAGGCTAGAAAGAAATAGGTTAGGGTTTGGGGGTCTTCAAAATCCATCGATCATCACAAGGGGTCTGGGGTGCTACCACCCTTAGAAGCATGGTTACGGTTCCATCAAAACTCATATACTCCATCCTTATTACTGAGAGTGTCGGTCTTCTCAGGTCGTAAGGATAATTCCTTCTCTGGCTCTTCCGGTGGTGACATAACCTTTTCCTCAATCCTTTTGTCCTTTACTTCTTGGTAAGGTTGTTCCAAGACTGGGTCTTCATAGCTGACGGATCTGGCGCCAATTCTAAACAACTATCGATATCTCATGGTGGTCAACAATTTATGGTTTGTCCTGCAGGAAATGGGTCTGGGTTGAACCTCACCGTATATCCTACGGTTCGCAAAAGCTGCCTTGTACAAAGGAAAATACTTATACCATTCTAAGGTTCAAACAAGGTTTTGATCGTCGTCTCTCTACCATAGGTAAGTCACTCAGATTTACCATCCCATATAGCAAAGCGAATAATAAGAGTAAGTCGGTATGGTGATCAGTCCATCCCGCACCCAAATCATTACTTTGTACATGGTTTAGCGAATCTCGCATTCTAACACTCGGTCATCCTCACAAGCATTGCAGAATTTCTCTTGTCGACGAACCTAGTTCGGAAAATCCATTGATTCTGCAGGCCAAACAAACATCTATCGTTCCTTAACAACTCTCAGGTTTTGCATAAACTCCTATAGAATCGTTGGTCGATAAAATCGTAACTTCTTCCAGGGTTTTTCCTTCAGCAAGAGTGTGCTTGCTTCCTGGCAGGTCCTGGAGCCTGTGGGTTATGGCCCATCTCATCACTTAAAATCCTTGAACACATCATCTGGGCAACTGATCATTATCCCAACTTCCAACTTCCTGGCATACTTAAAATCCATCCAAATGTACTGTCTCTTTTCCTTATATTTGCACCAAACGGGGACATGATTACTCAGACTCATCTTGGAATTTTCCATTGATCCATGTTTCCAACATCATACCTCCTTTATCTCCAATAGTAAATCATCTCTTCATCCTCGTGGGATGTCCCACATACCGAGATAAAAACTTATACTTATGAAGTCCATACTCCACTTCGTGGAACATCATTATCCTTTCCAGGGTTAAGCGTCTTTACAGGGTAATTTTGGCCATCTCTGCATGGCACTTCTTCAACTGGGAAACGTGAAACACATCATGAACTCCTGACAGTCCTTCGGGTGACTTCAACTTGTTAGCCAATTCTCCCATACGCTCCAAAACTCGGTATGGTCCTACAATCTCGGGGCTAACTTTCCCTTAACTCAAATCGTTTAACTCCTCGCAGAAGGGACACACGAAGACATACTCCGTCTCCAATTTCATAGACTACCTCCTTGCGTCTGCATAATTATTCTGCTTGGACTGAGCTACCTTCAGTCTATCTCGAATCCACTTAACTTTCTCTTCTGACATCCTTGATCACATTTGGTCCAAACAACTGACGGTCTCAAACTTCATCCCACATCAACGGTGTCTGGCTCCTTCTCCCATACAAAGCTTAAAAAGGGGCCATCTTCAAAGCATCTTGGTAATCGTTCTTGTATGAGAACTCCGCGTAAGGTAGATTATCATCCCTACTAGATCCATAATTTAGCGCACACGCTCTCAACATGTCCTCTAGAATCTGATTGACTCTCTCGATTTATCCATCTGTCTGCGGATGAAAAGCTGTACTGAACTCTAGCCTAGTACCCAAAGTCTGGTGCAGCTGATTCCAAAACATTGAGGTAAACTGTGTTCCTCTATCGTCTGATGGTCCTCGGAACTCCATGCGCATATACGATCCTGGTTTTATGTATCTTGGCCAATTTCGCACTTGTATAGGTGGTTTCACTGGGATAAAGTGAGCCACTTTGGTCAAGCGAATCAACTACTACCCAGTTAGAATCATATCCTGATCAGGTTACGGGAAATCCGGTAATGAAATCCATGCCAAGCTTATCCTGCTTCCATTCGGGTATCGGCATAGGCTGTAGTAATCCGACTGGCTTCTGATGCTCTGCCTTTACTCTCTGGCATACATCACTTATGACTACATACTCCGCAATATCCTTCTTCAGACTAGTCCACCAGAGACGCTCCTTCAAATCCAAATACATCTTGGTGTTTCCAGGGCGAATCGAGTATGGTGAGTTATGAGCCTCCCTAAGTATTAACTTCCTGATCTTTGCATTATTAGGCACATATACACGATCCTCGAACCATAAGGTGTCGTGCTCATCCTTACGAAAACCTTCGGCCTTTCCTTTGCTCATCCTCTCTTTTACCTCAGCAATCTCTTTGTCATCCTTCTGAGCTTCACGGATCTTTCCCAACAATGTAGACTGAACTTCCATTGCTGCAACAAAACCTTTGGGAACAATCTCCAACCGAAGTTCACTGAGATCCTCGGCTAACTCTTTTGGTAATCCTCTGCTTATGAGGGTATTCGTCCTTATTTTCTTTATGGTTGTGTCCTATTTCTCCACAAAGCTTCTATGCACAAGGTTTCTTCATATCCTTTCCATAAGGCCTCAACTTCTGGGACACAAGACGAGATCTTTGCAGAGTCAACTTAAATTCTTCCCAAGTGGTTACTCCTTGCCATCCATTGATGGTTTGGTACATCCTCCACCAAGTAGCAGCACCTCTTTCAAAGCCTTTGAAGGGCATCTTTGGGTCATATCCTTTCCGGTTTTAGGGTTATTCTCCATTTGATTCTTCCATGTTCTCAATCCATCGGTCCGTCTCCAATTGAACCATCGGTCCAGAAAATATGATTTCATCTCCATTCATCCTCTATTGGGTCCATGGGTTTTGGGGTGGGATAGGAGAGATAAAGAGGGATGCACACAATACAAACAATGGTTTTGAAAATAAGGTTTTATTGTGGCTGTCAGAAAAACATCAAACAAATGACAGCTCACAAACGTCGCATCTAACGTAGGCATATAACAGGGGTTGGGTATTCTAAAGGTCAACGTCGCCAAACTCTTCCAGTCTTGTTCATGTCTTTGATGGGCTTCTTCCGATCATGCTGTCATTCTCAAGTTCTTTTGCCAGATCAACTCTGTTGTCGCAAAGTCTCTCGTGACGTCTTTAAATATTTTTGGAGTGGCATTCCAAACTTCTGATTTCAACTTCCTTGACATGAACCATGATCCTACTATCCTTCAGTCCTGACGAATCTCCGGTATCTCAAGGTTTTTTTCCTCCAGTTTGGTTACTTCAGCTTCCGGTTCCAGAGTTCTTCACCAATTGCCTTCTTGTAAAATATTGCTTCTTGTAGGTCTATCTTAACTTCCTGATGTAACACTCCAGATCCTGGTGATACACCAGATAAGATTTAAAACTGCATCTTTTGCTGACAGATGATCCATCAGTCTTCTACCATCCATCCTTCCATGTATCTGCATACTTAACTCCGCACGGTGACAATAGCATAAGCGGGCGATAACATCATGGATAGCGTGTTTCTGCTCTTGTCATTTCCATGAGCTAGCATTCCATAGTTGATATCTCCTGCCTTAGGGTTTTCCTTGACAGAACTTTGAATTCTAATGCTCCATGTTCCAGTCTTAATCCGATACACCTTGATCTAGGAATTCTTCAGAGCCTTCAAAATCTCATAGTCTTCGGAGTCTTCAACAGTTGTAGTTTCCATTTACACAGTAAAATCTTCTTCATTCCAAATAGTCTTAGTTGTCCGATATCTTGTCTCCTTGGAGTGGTCTCATCGGTCGAATCTTCAAGTGGTCAAAAGGGAAAAGGGGTATGGTCTCACTAAAAGGGAATATTTGAATAAGCTCAGAAGAGAAGAGAGGTAAAATATCTTTTTGAAAATGAAGTTGTAGAGAAAAATCTTTCCTATGGGCTTGCCAGTTTCTAGGGTCAAGTCCTACAACAACATGTGCTCTGGTACCATCTTGTAGCGACCGACCCGAATGGATCAAGTCTCGTGCTTAGGTGTCATCCACGGATCGGTATGTTGACACACACAAGACTCAAGTATTTATAACAGAGGTAAATCACATGTATAAAAGTAACGTAAATACTATTACCTCAATCCAAAATATAGCGGAAGCTTAACAAGGTTGTGGATTCCCATCAACACCAACGGCAAAGTTGAGTATAGGAAATCGTAACCCTAACGTATCACTTACTGGTAAATCTGAAAAGTCTCGCAACATAAAAGTTGCAGCCAAAACGGTCAAGACATGGAATATGCTGGCAATGTAACACATAGAGAGTAATGAAAGAATAAGCTATGCTACATGCATATAAGGCTGGTTGAAAGCTCTATGGTTACACTTTTGCAAAAAGCCAATTTTTCCCTACATCAAAGGAATAAATTTTAATTTAACTATCATGGTGGTTGAAACATCATTGAGAAGGTATAACCCCAACTCAATCCCAATTAAAGTAATTAACAACCCAACAGTATTAATTTAGAGTGATGAGATACATGTGAAAACTCAAGTACTAGATACTCGTAATTGTCTATAACCGGGACACGGCTAACCATGATTAGATTGTACACTCTGCAGAGGTTTATGCACTTTTCCCCACAAGACTCGATCGCCTCCGTTGGTTTCTCGCACTACATGGTGTTTGAGAAAGCGGATGACCGAGACACGATCTTTCGTAAACATTAACTCTCTACTCCGGATAGATCATACCAAACCTATAAAACCCACTACCTGGCTGATCTACCTCTTCAAGAGCTTCACGTAACTTACTCAACTATGCTAGAGCCCATAATAGCTTGTGGCTGCACACGGAAGTTTCTAGCGTGAATAATCTCGGTTCCTTTGAGCACTGGTGGCGGTCCATAGGAAGATCACACGGGTACCGGGATTTCCAAAAATAAAGCAGGACACCTTTGGGTTCCCCAGTGCCTCAATCCACCCGGATGTGTATTTAAGTTGCCACCTTAAAGTAAACCATTAATTAACAATCTCACATCACGTGAATATCTCTCAAACCCAAACCACGCTCACGAGCATAGCATGGCAATATAAGCATAACGTAGAAGTAACTCCCAAGGGTTTGAAAGTAACAGGCAATAGGTTCCTACCTCTTCATCTACTTCCCAACCCACAAATTAATGCCATCCTAATCATGCAATGTTGGAGGGTTGAGCTAATGCATAAAAAGCGGGTATGAAAAGATATGATCAAGTGTTACTTGCCTGCAAAGTTGATGAAGATGATTCGCACTCAAAACTCTTGATAGGTCTACTCGTCACACTCCGGTCAATCTATCGAAATCAAGCAATAGTAGCCACACATAAGCAATCACTCAAAAGATCGGAAAGAACGAAGAAAACGGTTCGGAAAACATCAAAACGAAGCAAATAACTCTTGTAACATAAAACAATTTCTAACAGTACCAAAATTATATGGATTTGGCCTTATCAGAAGGTTTAGGTCAAGAGCTTCGATTTGCAAAAAGAATCAGCTAAATCGGAGTTACGAAACTCAAGTTATGATCAACGAAGTTTGAATACAAATCAGTTTGAATTCAAATTTTAAAACTTTCAAAAACATGTGTAAGTTGGATTACTGGATAGATGAGATCATAACGAAGAAGTGGGCGTTGGTTTCGTTGAATTTGGACCAACTAGTAAAAAGTTATGATCGTTTGAAAATTGGGGACTAATCAGAAATACCACTACGGATAGGTCCTGGCGGTAAATCTAAAATAAAAGAAAAATCCTAACGAGCGAGCGTTCACTGCTAAAACCAAACGAACGGATTCGTCATTGTGAAAACCTAACCGTGACGTTCACTAAATAAACTAGCTAAATAAATAAAAAAACGGGTTTTTAAACAAAACCGAAACCCTAAAATAAAAACCGTCGGACCGGGGTGGTTTATTACCGGACCAGGAAAAACCGGCGGGTCGGGTGGCGGAGCGGATTCAGCGACGGCGGTCTCGGCGAAGGCGGCGCTCCGTGAACTTCAGGCGGTGGCTTTGATCGCGCAGAGGACGGCGGAGACGTCGGGAGGCGGCGCGAGACGGCGGTGGTGGTGTCGGCAGGGTCGAGAGAGGCGGGCGGCGGCAGTGGAGTTCGGCGGCGGCAAGATCCGGCGGGGCGGCGAGCGAGGGGGAAGAGGGGAGTCGGGGCGTCGGGGCCCGGTATTTAAGGGGGGCCGGGGAGGAGGTGGCGTGGGGAAGGGGGCACGGAGAGGCGGAGGAGTCCGGGTCGGGGACGGCTCCCATGGCGGCGCGGCGGCGTACGGCGGACGGAGTCCGTCGCCAGCTCGGGGACGGCGCGAGGCTGGGCCGCGGCCTGGCTCGGGTGCTGGGCTGGCTGGCTGGGCTTCGGCCCAGTTGGCCCGGTCCAGGGAAGATGTTTTTTTTAAATAAAACAGACAAACAAAAATAAAATAAAAAAACAAAATAAATAGAAATATTATATAGGCATATAATATATCAAAATTTTCAGAAAAAGATTTCCTACGAGATGAACATTATTCTAGCATTAAATAAAATACACACAAATTTAAATAAAGCAAAGAGTGCTTCTGGTCCAATAAAATCCAACAAAAATCATTTTAAGAATATCAAAATGAATTCAAATTTATTTCTCTCCATTTTTATGAGGTAGGGAATCATGTTACCCTATTTTCCATATATTTTATTTATGAAGAAAAATAATTTGAATAAAACTCAAATAACTCCAAATTGAAAATAAATTCAAAAGAACTTTGAATTTTAATTCTTTAAAACTCCCAACTCATATTTCATATGTTTTGAAGAAGTCCTTTTATCTTCGCTCGTGAAAATCATTGAGTTGCATAAAGTTTCAGAATTGGAAATATTCTCAAATGAAATTCAAATATTTTCAACACCCCTTGTCATTTAAATAAATGGAAGAAGTCATGTCATCTTCTCTCCGTGGTTTTGTGATGAAAAGAATTTGAATTCGAAGATCATAAAATGCAAAATGAAAGTTTGGGAAAGTCCTTTTATTCCCTCTCATTTAACTTTCAAAAGTTTCGAATTCACTCACTTTCAGTCAATCAATCAAACAATCATCAAAACTATCTATTTGTTTATAACATTCCAAAATTTAGAATGTTGGGATGTTACCGTCACGGGGGGCCCACAAGGGTAGGGGCGCGCCTTACCCCCTGTGCGCGCCCTCAGTCCTTGGGGCCGCCTCGTGGCTCCTCCGACTTCATCTCCAAGTCTCCTGGTTGTCTTCTGGTCCAGGAAAAATGATCGCGAAGGTTTCATTCCATTTGGACTCCGTTTTGTATTCCTTTTCTGCGAAACTCAAAAACAAGGAAAAAATGGAAACTGGTAGTGGGCTCTAGGTTAATAGGTTATGTCGGTGTACAAAAGTAGGGGTCCTATTTGTACCCCTTTACTTGTGCATGGGCAGTTGCAGCAACGAGCCGATGGCCACACTCGGTGGGGCAGAGGATGCAAAGACATAAGACGACCAGAGAAACGCCAAGCCGGAAACACGAAGAGCAGAAGGGCGAGGTGAACTCCCCCGGCAAGGCCCTTGCCGGGGCGGCCTCCACAACCCCGACAAGAACCTTGCCGGGGCAACTTGCCGAACACCAGCAGAGCTGCCACACTTGAGCCTAAGAGTTTCAACGCCATCACCCACTTGGAACCAAGGCTCGGGAGGCGCCTCCATGGTGGCATGCAGATCTTTGTGAAGACCAAGAACATGCAAGATTAGATGAGAATCAGAAGATGATGATCCTCAGCAAGATCCTTGCCGAGGATACCCACGAGACCCCCCGGCAAGACCCTTGCCGGGGACGCTCACCACACCGCGGCAAGACCCTTACCGGGGCCCCGGCAAGAATCTTGCCAAAGACATCCGCTGGGCCACAGCCAGGCCCCCGCCTGCCAAGACTCCACCGCCGTTCCCACACCGCTGCCAGCCCACCCACTAGGCGAGCACCTGCATGGCGATGTGCGGCTTCCAGGCCAACTCAGCAAGCACCTGCGTGGTGGCATGTAGATCTTGGTGAAGACTCTGCCACCGCACCAACTCAGCAGCTAGCCAGCCAGCGTGGCACTACACGCCTCGTCAACTCAGATGCGCGTCGAAGCCAGGCGAGGTGGCGACAGCTGGGACGAGCTTCTTTGCCATCCCCGATAAAGCAAGAAGGGAACGTCGGTAGCGCATTAAATGTGTTTGTCCTATGGTGCCAGGAGATAGACTCGACTACTGTACCAACTTTCCACCTTCTATGTGCCACTATGGCAGCCCCTTTTGAGTATAAAAGGAGGCCCGCGGCGTACTGGGAGAGGATTCGGACCTTTTGGACCCTGCATGCTTTGTAGCTAGTCCAAGAACACCAGATAAACATAAACCAGAAGGAGTAGGGTATTACACATCACTTGTGGCCTGAACCTGGATAATCCCCCTGCATTGATCTTCTAATCCCGCTCTTTCCACAGCCCCGCGCCCGCCAACCGTAGCAAAAGGGATTCTTCATGATCCGGTAGGTGTCGTTTCCCCCGACATCTTTGGCACGCCAGGTAGGGGGCACAAGCTGTGAAAAATCCGGTTTGGAGGTTAACACACTGACTTCATCATCACCATGGCCCCCAAGAGAAAGGGGATCGCAGCGATCGACTCATCCAGGGCCGGCCCGTACGCGCCAGCGCGAGCAGGCGGCCGGGTGGCCACGGATGGGGCCGGAGACGTGGCCCGCGAGCATCCATGACATTCTGGCGATCAGAGCCAGGCGAGCGGCATCGTTTGAATCCGAGACGACGAGCCACACGCCGCTGGGTCAACCCACGGGCGGCGCGGCAGCCTCAACGGCACCCCAGCTGGTACGCGCGTTGTGCCCTTCCCAGGCCGGGCGCGATGAGCAACACCGCGATGCCGGAGCCACCGGCACTGCCGCAGAAAGAGCCCTGTGCGACACTCGCAAGACGACCTAGGCTGACGTGCGTGCTAGGACGGCGGTGCAGGCGGCGTGCGATCGCGAGACCATGACAGAGCCCCTTCTAACCCAGTTAGAAGTCGGAGCGCATCACGGTCTACGCAGCTCTCACTGCCGCCTACGCTAGCGGAAGCGCTGGCGCGCGTGCAGCTGCTCCTCGACTTCCCCTGCTGCGGAGAAGCTCGACAAGTGGAGGTCCACCATCCGAAGCCTTGTTAGCTTCGCCAACAAAGACGAGCCGCTCCCAACAGGACCCTCACACCGGCATCCTACCGAGCCGGTGCATGCCGGCGGTGGGGGGGGGGGACCAAAGATGCTGCGACCACAGTGCACTCCCCCCCCCCCCCCCCGTGCAGCCACGACAGCAGCCGCCGGCCCGTCGGGCCGACGTCGGTGAAAACGTTTCCACCGCGTCGTCCGATCCGCGAACTCGTTGTGACCAACGTCAAGTCCTTCGAGAACGGGCCTAGGAAGACGCTCGAACTACCATCGAACGATGACGGGAGACACGCCATCTGTCAGATCGGCGTGCAGGGCCTACTATGGACCACCTGGCGCCGGGGGGGCCCGGCGACCTGCCTTACGAGGTGAGTTGTCCAGCCTTTACCCGAGAGCTGCGGCAGTTCCAGTGGCCCTCCCACCGCACATTCAAGCCCGATGTTGGGGAAAAGTACAACGGCAAGACTCACCCGTCGGAGTTCCTCAGCATCTACACCATCGCGATGCAGGCCGTCGGGGCTCGCGACAACAAGGTGCTCGCCAATTACTTTCCATTGGCACTTAAGCCCAACGTTATGTCGTGGTTGATGCACCTGCCGGTGGATTCCATCTCTTCCTGGTCGGACCTGTGCCATGAGTTTGTTGGCGCCTTTACCAGAGGCCACCAAGCTCCTAGCCAGGCAAGTGACTTGCATGTCATCGCCCAGAAGGATGGTGAGTCCCTGCATAAGTACATACAGAAATTCAGCCGTGTGTAGTACACCATCCTAGATGTTCATCCCGCCGCAGTCATCAGTGTGTTCCATCAGAACGTACGCAGCCGCAAGATGCGTGAAGAGCTGGCGATGAACAAGGTCAAGGATGTAGCCGAACTTTATGTTTTGGCTGATAGGTGTGCTCGGGCTGAGCAAGGAAGGAAGTACCCCGGCGAAGACGCCAGCGTGGAAACCGACTCCACGGATGAAGATGCCGCCGCCCCGATGAAGAAGGGCCAGCGCCGCAACAAGAAACATAAGGGCAAGACTGTGCTTGCCGTTGAGGGATCCGGAGAGCCTGGCGCCGCGAAAAAGGCCAAGGCTGATGACGTCGACAAGGAGGCTGCCAGGTGTGCCGCCTGCTTGGCCCTGTCGGCCGCCGACAAGCCAAGAGGTACCGACAAGCAGTACTGCAAGATCCACCGCACCAAGGACCATGACCTCCAGAACTGCCGACAAAGTTGAGCTGCCGCGTAAAAGCGAAGGCTGAATATGAAAGGCGAGACAAGGAGAAGGGTCAGGATGGTGCTGACGGGTCTGGCAAGAAGCGTGGCGTCCAAGGGGGTCACCGCGGCAAAGATAACCAATAAGAGAGGCCCGCTCGGGGCCGCGACAAGAAAGAGGAAGATGATGATCACAACAAGGACGACGAGTCCAGCGAGCATGAGTTCCAGAAGGCTACAGAGGCCATGTGTGTCGACGGTGGAACCTCGTTGCACACCTCACATCGCCAGCTGAAGCAGTGGGCGAGTGAGGTCCTTGCGGCGGAGCAGTCCTTCGATGCCCAGAAGCCACTGAAGTGGTCCCGCACGCCCATTGTTTTTGACACCGAGGATCACCCTGATCGCACAACTGCGATCGGGTGTTTACCATTGTTGGTTTCACCAACAATACGCAACCTCAAGGTGACCAAAGTGCTGGTTGACGGTGGGGCCGATCTGAATTTGATCTCTCCGCTGTGATCAAGAAGCTGCAGATTCCTGATGGAGATCTCGAGGAGACGGGCACATTCCAAGGGGTCAACCCGGGAAGGAGTCGGTCAAAAGGTAAAATCATGCTGCCCGTTACATTCGGGGGCGAGCTGAACTACAGGACGGAGAAGATCGTCTTTGATGTTGCCGAGATCCCCCTGCCGTACAACGGGATCCTTCGCCGCCCAGCGCTGGCCAAGTTCATGGCGGCGTCACACTACGCCTACAACACATTGAAGATGCCGGGGCCGCTGACCATCATCACCGTCCCCTCTAACAAGAAAGACGCGCTCATCTCCAACGACCAACTCTACCGAGAGGCAGTTGTCGCAACCGCCGCCAGGGCACTTGCTCCTGCCGCTGAAGCCCCGGGAAGGAAGAAGGCCGGCAAGACCTCTTGCACCCACTCCGGCAAGCGCACCTCTTTGGGGTGCTATGCTCCCGTTGAGGACGTGCCAGATAGCTCCACCGGCAAGAGCAAGAAGTCCAAGGCTGCACCACCAGAAACCAAGAAGGTGTCCATCAAGGAGGACGGCACATGCGGGGCTTTCACTATAAGCTCCACCCTCGACAGCAAATAGGAAAGCGCGCTCGTCGCCTTCCTGCGGGCGAATGTCGATGTATTTGCATGGCAAGCATCTGACATCCCCGGCGTTCCCAGGGAGGTGATTGAACACCATCTTGCTGTCTTTCCTCACACGCGGCCCGTCAAGCAGAAGGTCAGGAAGCAAGCTTTGGAGCGACAAGAGTTCATCATTGAAGAGATCAGGAAGTTGGAGGCAGCAGGCCTGGTAAGAGGAGTACTCCGCCCCACGTGGTTGGCCAATCCGGTGGTGGTGCGTAAGACGAATGGAAAGTGGAGGCTGTGTATTGACTACACAGAGATTAATAAAGCCTCTCCAAAGGATCCTTTCCCTCTGCCACGCATCGACCAGATTGTAGATTCCACGGCCGGGTGTGACCTGCTGTCATTCCTCGATGCCTATTCAGGATATCACCAGATCTTCATGATGAAGGAAGACGAAGAGAAGACCGCGTTCATCACCCCATGTGGTACATACTGTTTTGTACGAATGCCTTTCGGGTTGAAGAGCGCTGGTTCAACCTTTGCCCGAGCAGTCCAGATTGGTTTTGAGCCCCAGCTACATAGAAATATGGAAGCTTATATGGATGGAATAGTGGTCAAAACCAAGGATAGGGCCACGCTTGTGCAAGATTTAGAAGAAACATTCGCAAATCTGTGCAGGATCAACCTCAAGCTCAACCCAGAGAAGTGTGTGTTCGGTGTCCCCTCCGGCAAACTTCTTGGGTTCTTTGTGTCTCAACGCGGAATCGAAGCAAATTACGCCAAGATCAAGGCGATCGAGCAGATTGAGGCACCGAAACGGGTCAAAGACGTCTGTAGGCTCGCCGGCTGCATTGCTGCCCTGAGTAGGTTCATCTCCAAATCTGCTGAGCGCGCCCTCCCCTTTTTCAAAGTTTTGAAAAAGGCTGGTCTAGTAAAATGGACTCCGGAGGCAGAGGCAGCACTACAAGATTTGAAGAGGTACCTCTCCTTCACGACAATACTAGTCGCACCTAAACCACGGGAGTCGTTGCTGCTGTACTTAGCGGCAATGAATCAAGTTGTCAGTGTTGCGCTGTTGGCGTAGAGGGAACTTGAGGGAGAAGCAAAAGTTGCAGCAGAACCATCGGATGGTGGGCCTGGGTCCTCCCCGGCAGAGGCTGACGCCGGCAAACCAGAACCCCTTGCAAGGCCCGGTCCCGGCGAGGCAGAGTCTGAGCGGATGGGCGAAGTGTGACAGAAGAAGAAGATGGTGCAGCATCCAGTGTATTTTGTCAGTTCCCTCTTGCAGGGGGCTAGGTCAAGATATTCTGGAATGTAGAAGCTGCTTTTCGGCCTCCTCATGGCTTCAAGAAAGCTGCGCCACTATTTCCAAGCGCACGAGATCACTGTCGTCACCTGCCTCCCTTTGCAACGGGTTTTGCACAACCCAGATGCGACAAGGAGGATTGTGGAGTGGGCATTGGAGCTGTCGAGCTTTGGCCTCATGTTTGAAAGTACTTCAACGATCAAGAGCCGAGCTTTGGCAGAATTCATAGCAGAGTGGACCGCAACCCCCGACGAGGAGATTCAAGAGACCGCCCTTCCCGGCAAGGTGACGAGTAGTGAGTGGATTATGTACTTTGACGGAGCTTTCTCACTCCAAGGTGCTGGTGCCGGTGTACTACTTGTCGCACCCACCGGAGAGCGCCTCAAGTACGTAATCCAGATGCACTTTCCCCGGGAAAAATCAACGAACAATACGGCGGAGTACGAGGGGTTGCTTGCCGGTCTCAGGATCACGGCAGACCTCGAAATCAAGAAGCTCATCATCAGAGGTGATTCGTAGCTCATCGTCAAGCAAGTTAACAAGGATTACCAGAGCCCATTGATGGAGGCCTACGCGAATGAAGTGAGGAAGTTCGAAGAACGTTTCGACGGCCTACAGACAGAACATGTTCCCCGAACGGAGAACAGCATTGCCAACGACCTGTCAAAATGCGCTGCCCTCAAGTTGCCTGCGGAACCAGGTACCTTGGTACTTCAGTTAATTCAACCATCCATAGAGCCGTCGGCAGGGCAGAACAAGCGAAGGAAGACAAGCCCCAGCAAGTACCTTCCCGCCGAGCTCCCAGGAGACGCCGGCAAGGAGGTTGCCGGGTACCCCAAGCTTGCCGAGGGGCAACCACCTCCGACAGGGCCCCATGCCCTGACCATAGAGGCGGCCGCCCCTACGGCCGAAGATGAGCCTTTAGTCCTCGCCTCGAGCCCCAGGCCCCGGCGTGGGCACAACACACCATCCGTTTCCTCCAAACAAGGGAACTCCCTGAGGAGGAGGAAGAAGCAGAAAGAGTAGCCCGTCAGTCTAACATGTACCAGTTTGTGGATGATACTCTGTACAGAAGGAGACCAAATGGTGTCAGACTGAAGTGCATTCCTCAAGAGGACGTACTAGAGCTGTTGGCAGAAATACATGGAGGTATGTGTGGCTCCCACATAGGGTCAAGAGCCCTTGCCGGTAAGGCATTCCGGCAAGGTTTCTTCTGGCCCACAACCCTCCAGGATGCAGCCGCGCTAGTAACCATGTGTGAAGCATGTCTGTTCCACTCGAAGAAGCTTCATCAACTAGCTCAAGCCCTTCAAACAATCCCTCTTTCCTGGCCATTCTCGGTCTAGGGGCTCGACTGTAGCGACCCGACCCGAATGGATCAAGTCTCTGTGCTCAGGTGTCATCCTGGATCAAGAATGTCGACACCACACAAGATTAAGGATTTATAGCAGAGTATCAATCACACACTCATTACAGCGTTGTCCAAAAGAGGACTTATTACAATAAATATGGCTTATGGCCATCTAATAACGATAACAGCGGAAGACTTGGAAGATAAGTGAGTCCATCAACTCCATTGGCATCACTGAGTATAGAACCACGACCTAAAACACCTTACTGCGTTCGAAAAGTCTGCAACATGAAAGTTGCAGCCAAAACGGTCAAGACATGGAATATGCTGGCAATGTAACACATAGAGAGAAATGAAAGCATAAGCCTATACTACATGCATATATGGCTGGTGGTAAAGCTCTACGGTTACAGTTTTGCATAAAGCTACTTTTTCCCTACTGCAAAGGAATAAATTTGTTTAACTATCATGGTGGTTGTTAACATTGAGAATGGTTGACAGCATCCTCAATCCCAATTAAAAGTACTCATTAAAAACCCAATAATATTAATTAGAAGTAACATGATGAGATTCACATGATATTCAAGTACTAGATACTCAAGATGTCCATAACCGGGGACACGGCTAATCATGATTAGTTTATACACTCTGCAGAGGTTTGTGCACTTTTCCCCACAAGACTCGATCGCCTCCGCTTGGTTTCTCGTGACTGCATGGTGTTTGAGAGACGGATGACCGAGACACAGTCTTTCGTAAGCACTAGCACCTTACATGTCGGTAGACCGTACTCAACCTACATCCCCTACATCAGCTAGCCTACCCGTAAGAGTTCGCACAACTTAGTCAACTATGCAGCCCATAATGGCTTGTGGCTGCTACGGAAGTTTCTAGTTTGAATAATCTTATGATCCCTTTGAGCACAGGTGGCGGTCCGAAGAAATACGCAAGTCCTGATAGAAACCAGTGCCTCAATCCACCCGGATGTGTATTTAAGTTGCCACCTTAGATAAACCATTAATCAACAATCTCACATCTGTCATGGATATCACTCACCCAATCCACGTCTACTAGCATAGCATGGCATAATAAGCAAACGTAGAAGTAACTCCCAAGGTTTCATAAGTAAAACAGGTAATAGGTACTACCTCAATCTACTCCCCATCCCACAATTTAATTAGATCCTAATCATGCAAGTGTTTGAGGATTGATCTAATGCATAAAAACTGGGTAGTAGAAGAGATATGATCAAGTGTTACTTGCCTTGCTGACGATCCGCGAAACCTAGAGACTCGAAGTAACAAGCGGCGCACTCCGGATGATCTAACGCAGAAAAACAACAAGCATACAATAAGTACTCATCTAATGCACAGGGAAATCTCGGATAGAAGATCTAACCAGAAAGTTCAATTTAAGAACCCTGGGTGCAAAAAGAATCGAATCAAATAAAGCAACGAAAGTCAAACGTCAAAAGAAAACGACTCGGTTCTAGCAATTTGAAACTAGGTCAAATTTTACAGTAGCAAAACTTTGTTTAAGTGGATTAGTCGGAATGGCGGTTTCGAAACGAAACTCCAGGCGCTTGAATCGCCTGATTCCGATAAACAAGCAAGAAGATAAACTGATTCGAAGATTGGATCGGAAATCGAAATCGGAAAATAATGGATTAAATCCGATTTAAAAGAAAAACGACGAACGGTTAAACGAACGGACGTTCGTTAACAGAAACTAATCATAACGCGTTCGTTAAAACGAACGGATCGGTGAACGTTCACTAATTAACTAAACCGAGAGAAAAAAATAAACCGATCTAGGGTTTTTAAAAACCAAACAACGAAAGAAAACCGGACGGTTTTTGAAACAAAACCGGACCGGGGGGGTGACTCGGTGGCTACCTCCGGCGAGGTCGCCGGGCGGGTCGGGTGGGCTGCGGGCGACGGCAAGACGCGACGCGCCGGGCGACGGGGGTACGGCGGGCGACGGCGGGCGACGGCGGGCGGTTTCAAGGGCGGCTCGGCGGCGGCGAGCGATCAAGGCGGCATGCAAGTGAGCTCAGTGGCGGCGGGGTGGATCGAGGGGGGGGGGGGGCGGCGGCTTATAAGGAGGGGAGGGGGTGGGGTTGCTTGGGGAGGGGGCACCATGGCGGGCGGCGTGGCCGAGCTGACTCGGCGGCGGGCAAGGACTCCTCCCAAGCGGGTAGCGCCAGGAGGGGCGCTGGGTCAATGGCGGTTAATGGCCTGGCCCTTGGCCCAAAGTGCGTGGGGGGGGGTTTAAACCGAAAACGAATTAAAATAAATCTAAACGAACTCCAAATATAAAAAAATAAATTTTCCCCGACTCCTAAAAATGAGTCGAACAAAATGAACTTTAATACGGGGCAAAAATGTAAAATTTTAAAATACTCATTTTTTTTCCTAAAGCAAATAAACCTCGAAAAACCCAAAATTTGATTTATTTATTAAATCTTCATTTTTTCCTAAATTTTGGGAAAGTCATATTATTCCCTCTCTTATTTTTTTTATTGGAAAAATATCTGAAGATAAAATAAATAAATCCAAATGATCCTATTTTCAAAATTTGAGAAAAACCCAAATATGAAAATAATGAAATCTCCAACTCTCTCCGAGGGTCCTTGAGTTGCGTGAAATTTCTAGGATCGACAAAATGCAAGAAAATATGATATGCATGATGACTTAATGTATAACATTCCAAATTGAAAATTTGGGATGTTACATCGACATACTGGGCCCTTTCCCCGTGCTGTCGGGGGCTTTGAGTACTTGTACGTCGCGATCGACAAGTTCGAAAGTGGCCCGAAGTGGAAGCAATGAGGAAGGTGACAGCACAGTCAGCCGTCAAGTTCTTCAAGGGGCTAGTTTGCCGTTTTGGTGTGCCAAATAGGGTCATCACCAACAACGGCACGAAGTTCACAAGCCGCACCTTCATGGAATACATCCAAGACCTCGGTAGCAAGGTCTATTTCGCTTCAGTGGCACACCCACGAAGTAACGACCAGGCGGAGAGGGCAAATGCTGAAGTACTGCGAGGCCTGAGGACAAAGACTTTTGACAGGCTGCACAACTGTGGAAGGCACTAGATTGATGAGTTGCCGACCGTTCTTTGGCCGATCAAAACAACGCCAAATCAAGCCACCGGCCAGACACCCTTTGCCCTAGTATACGGGGCAGAAGCAGTTCTCCCCACGGAACTCACATACGGGTCACCTCGAGTGCTCGCTTATGACGAGCTTGAGCAAGAGCAGTTGCGCCAAGATGACGCGATGCTCCTTGAGGAAGATCGTCTTCGGGCGGCTGTGCGAGCTGCACGCTACCAGCAAGCCTTGCGCCGCTACCATAGCGGCAAGGTTCATGCGTGAAGTCTTGAGGAAGGCGACCTTGTTCTTCGGCGTGTTCAGTCGGCCAAGAACTCCAACAAGTTGACACCAAAGTGGTAAGGCCCTTATCGGGTAATATGAGTCACCAGGCCTGGCGCAGTCCGCCTGCAGACCGAAGATGGTATCCCAGTGAGCAACTCCTGGAACATCGAACATCTTCGCAAGTTTTACCCATGAGGTGCAGTTGCGGGGCTTCCCGGTAAACCAACCTTTGTACAAGCCTTGCCGACAAGGCATATAACCCTTTGTACAGAGCCAGGCGCAGACCATGAGCATAAATAAATGAAGCGCTGGCGCCCTAAGTTTTAGCATGCATGCTAGGTTAAGTCTCTCTCTTTGGTAGAGTTGATAGTGCTCAGCGACAACTATCCCCTAGCATAGAAGTCGGGTGTGTGTCTTTCCATCCTTTCCAGTCATTTCTTTGGTTCGCAGGCTGCACAGACGTTTCTGCCAAGCCATTTAAGGGCAGGGAGATGGATCGACATCCTCGACCCCGGCAAGCCATTGCCGGGGGGCTGCAGATTCAAGTATCCAACCACGGCAAGCCAATGTTGCCAGGGGCTGCAGATTCAGATAAGTCTTTTATCCCCTGTTATGCATTTCCGCATGGAATCGGGACGTATGAATCCTCGTTTATTCCTGGGCCACAGTGCTCCCCCTTTCCTGTGCCCAAGAACTATTCTCTGGGCCGAAACTTGGTTGTAGTTGCGGAGACAAGGAAGCAAACGAAGGGCCTAATCCTACTTCGCCCCTGCCTCTGCTGAGAGCGTGAGTATGGCTGTGCTATGAAGTGAGGGGACGACGAGGCCTGTTGCCGGGCGATAATGTTTATCTTAGGAATAACAAGGATTCATTCCTTGGCATGGGCCTTGCTCACGCACAAAGAACCTGGCAAGCAACCTTTTTCATTAATACGTTGCAAACAAGTACAGTTCATACGGAATGTAAACATAGCAAGGGGATACAAGGTTTAAATCTGACAAGTGCCTGCAGGCGTAAAAACTAGAAAAAGATAAGTGCCCCGTGATCCCCGTTCTTGCCCCTTTCGTCCTAGGTGCGGCAGGTGAAGGCAAAAAGGAGGCGACGGGGAACGCGCCGATGGAGAGCTTGACGAGGAAGACCCTCGGCAGGGCGCGTGGCCGAGGAAGGAAGGCGGCGCGGTCAGCCGGAGTCGGCGTCCTCCCGCTTGACGCCCTCGTCGTCGCTGTTGCTGTCCTCCTCGTCACTCCCGCTTGAAGAGGAGTCTTCATCGTCGGAGGAGCTCTCCATGCAGCACATTAGGCAAGTTCCCAAGTGCCCAAAGACCTTGACGAAGAGCAGGCCGTTCTCCATTAATTTGAAGTGGAGAACAAGCCCCTCTGACAGGTTGTGGGCACGAGCGAACGTCTTCCATCCATGATGAAGATACATAACATGAGGGGCGGGGAAGTCTACGTCGACCCGCATGCTGCCATTCCCGCAGCCCCACATATGCAGCTCAAATCCTGTGGCTGGTCGAGCTCCATCTCCTGAGCGAACGAAGTAGGGAGACGAAGACGACGGCGCATTGGCCTATGCAGCCTGATAAAGAATTCGCAGGGCTGGTCTCCGACGTGGCCCTCCATTGGGGGAGGGGCCGTTGGCGGAGGCGAGGCCGGTGCCTGCCCCGTCCTCCTCTTCCCTGAGCGCCACGTCGGCCTCTGATACGTCTCCGTCGTATCTATAATTTTTGATTGTTCCATGCCAATATTATTCACTTTCACATACTTTTTGGCAACTTTTTATATTATTTTTGGGACTAACATATTGATCCAGCGCCCAGTGCCAGTTCATGTCTGTTGCATGTTTTATGTTTCGCAGAATATCCATATCAAACGGAATCCAAACGGGATAAAAACGGACGGAGCTTATTTTGGAAAATATGGAAAATTCCAGAAGAAAAATCCACGCGAGACGGTGCCTGAGGTGGTCACGAGGCAGGGGGCGCGACCCTTCCCAGGCGCGCCGCCTACCCTCGTGATCCCACCGTAAGGTGGTTGATGCTCTTCTTTTGCCGCAAGAAAGATAATATTCGGAAAAAATCTGGGCGAAGGTTTCAGGCCAATCGGAGTTACGGATCTCCATATATACGCCAAGCGTGAAACAGAGCCAGGAGAGAACGCAGAAACTGAGGGATAGATCCAATCTCGTAGGGTCTCTCGCCCCTCCCAAGCCATGGGAGCAAGGAACAGCGGTGAAACCCTTCTCCCATCTAGGGAGATGGTAAAGGAAGAAGAAGAAGGAGGGGGGCTCTCTCCCCTCGCTTCGGCGGCGCCGAACGCCACCGGGGCCATCATCATCACCGCGATCTTCACCAACACCGCCGTCATCTTCACCAACATCTCCATCACCTTCCCCCCTCTATCTACAGCGGTCCACTCTCTCGCAACCCGCTGTACCCTCTACTTGAACATGGTGCTTTATGCTTCAAATTATTTTCCGATAATGTGTTGCCATCCTATGATGTCTGAGTAGATTTCTGTTGTCCTATCGGTGATTGATGAATTGCTATGATTGGTTTGAGTTGCATGTATTATTATTGGTGCTGTCCTATTGTGCCCTCCGTGTCGCGCAAGCGTGAGGGGTTCCCGCTGTAGGGTTTGCAATATGTTTATGATTTGCTTATGGTGGGTGGCGTGGTGTGAAGCACAGACCCGAGTAAGTAGGTTGTTTGCGTATGGGATAAAGGGGACTTGATACTTTAATGCTATGGTTGGGTTTTACCTTAATAAATCTTTAGTAGTTACGGATGCTTGCTAGAGTTCCAATCATAAGTGCATATGATCCAAGTAGAGAAAGTATGTTAGCTTATGCCTCTCTCCTCAAATAGAATTGCAATAGTGATTACCGGTCTAGTAACATAGTCAGTTGCCTAGGGACAATTCCACAACACCTACCACCACTTTTCCACACTCGCCATATTTACTTTAGTTGTGTCTTTATCTAAACAGCCCCTAGTTTTATTTACGTGCTCTTTGCTTTCTTGCAAGCTTACCCGAAAACACCTACAAAGTACTTCTAGTTTCATACTTGTTCTAGGTAAAGCGAACGTCAAGCGTGCGTAGAGTTGTATCAGTGGTCGATAGAACTTGAGGGAATATTTGTTCTACCTTTAGCTCCTCCTTGGGTTCGACACTCTTACTTATCGAAAACTGTTGCGATCCCCTATACTTGTGGGTTATCAAGACCTTTTTCCGGCGCCGTTGCCGGGGAGTCATAGCGTGGGGTGAATACTCTCGTGTGTGCTTTTTTGCTTTATCACTAAGTAATTTTTATTTGCTGTTCTTAGTTGTTTTCTATCTCTAGTTATGGATATGGAACACGAAATACCAAAAAAATTAGGTGTACTTGCTACTCATGAGGATGGGGTAACTCCTAAAACCCTTGATTCTCATTATGTGAAAAATATTATGTACTACTTTGATAATCCTGAGAAAACCCCATTCAACTTTATAATGGGAGACACGTTGGATCAACGTGAATACTTTAGGGATTATCGCTCGACACAAAAAGGGAAACTATTATGGGATCAATTTATTATGATGAATTGGTATGCTAGACAACTATGCTTGGAATATGATTATACTTGTTGCTCTAGGATGAATGCTCCACACCTTCCCTTTTCAAGCAAATTTAATGATAATGAAACCTTAGCTTCTTATGCTAATGGTATATACGATTACTATGATGTGGAACAAATAGAAGAATTTGTTGCTTTTATGGGTGCTTATGAAATTGAATCCATGTTTAAAGAGTTTGAGGATTTTGATGATGCTTGTTATAGATCTGAAAATTTAGCTATCCTTAAATATTGTTATGAGAATTATGAATATAATGCCTATATTAATGCACTTATTAAGAAAGTCTCCGTTGTCCAAGAAGAGACTAATATTTTGCAGGAATCTATGGAAGAAAAAATTGATGAAACTGTGAGCTTATTGGATGAAAAAGATGATGAGGAGAGCGAAGAACAAAAGGAGGAAGAGCAGATTAGCTACCCGTGCCCACCTTCTAATGAGAGTAACTCTTCAACTCATATATTGTTTAATTCCCCTTCATGCTTACCGAAGGATGATTACTATGATGATTGCTATGATGATTGTTATGATCCCGTTGATTATTTTGAAATACCCCTTTTTGATGATGCTTGCTATGCTTGTGGCCAAGATGCCAATTTGAATTATGCTTATGGAGATGAACTTGCTATAGTTCCTTATGTTAAACATGAAATTGTTGCTATTGCACCCACGCATGATAGTCCTATTATCCTTTTAAACTCTCCCGACTACACTATATCAGAGAAGTTTCCACTTATTAAGGATTATATTGATGGGTTGCCTTTTACCGTTGCACATGATGATTTTGATAGATATAATATGCATGTGCTTGCTGCTCCTACTTGCAATTATTATGAGAGAGTAACTATATCTCCACCTCTCTATGTTTCCCATACGATAAAATTGCAAGAAACTGCTATGCATTGGCCTTTACTATGTGTGCATGAATTGTTCTTTTATGACATGCCGATGCATAGGAAGAGAGTTAGACTTCGTCATTGCTTGATATATGTTGCTTTGTGCTCACTACTAAATGCTAAATCATTGCTAATTAAAATTGGCTTTGATATACCTTGGGATCCGGGTGGATTCATTACTTGAGCACTAAATGCCTAGCTTAATGGCTTTAAAGAAAGCGCTGCCAGGGAGACAACCCGGAAGTTTTAGAGAGTCATTTATTTCTGTTGTGTGCTTTTATAGAGTTTAGAAATAAAAATAATGTGCTAAGGTTTGCCTTTAGGATGTTTACAATGCTTGTTGGTTTGTGCGGTGCAGGACAGAAACTTTGGCTGAAGTGCGCGAATTTTAGTTTTTTACTGGAACGTCAAATGGTTCTGATTCTTTTTGAAATGTCTTGCTGTACAAATTTTTTATTTTTCCTAATTTTGGCAGAATGTTTCAAGTAACAGAAGTGTGGTGAATGTTCAGATTTCTACAGACTGTTCTGTTTTAGACAGATTCTGTTTTTGATGCATAGTTTGCTTGTTTTGATGAAATTATCAATTTATATCAGTGGATTAAGCCATGAAAAAGCTATATTACAGTAGACACAATGCAAAAACAAAATATGAATTGGTTTGCTACAGTACTTAGAGTGGTGATTTGCTTTATTATACTAACGGATCTTACCGAGTTTTCTGTTGAAGTTTTGTGTGGATGAAGTGTTTGATTGAGAAGGTTTCGATGTGAGAAGAAGGAAGATAGGCAAGAGCTCAAGATTGGGGATGCCCGAGGCACCCCAAGTAAATATTCAAGGAGACTCAAGCGTCTAAGCTTGGGGATGCTGGGGAGGCATCCCCTCTTTCTTCAACAAGTATCGGTATGTTTTCGGATTCGTTTCGTTCATGCATTATGTGCAAGTCTTGGAGCGTCTTTTGCTTTTAGGTTTTTATTTTTCTTTTATGAACCATGCTGGTATGAGATGGTCCTTGGTTGATTTATAGAATGCTCTAGGCACTTCACTTATATCTTTTGAGTATGGCTTTATAGAATGCTTCATGTGCTTCACTTATATCATTTGAAGTTTGGATTGCCTGTTTCCCTTTACATAGACAACCGTCATTTGTAGAATGCTCTTTTGCTTCACTTATACTTGTTAGAGCTTGGGCATATCTTTTGTAGAAAGAATTAAACTCTCTTGCTTCACTTATATCTATTTAGAGAGATGACAGGAATTGGTCATTCACATGGTTAGTCATAAAATCCTACATAAACTTGTAGATCGCTGAATATGATATGTTTGATTCCTTGCAGTAGTTTTGCGATATAAAGATGGTGATATTAGAGTCGTGCTAGTTGAGTAATTATGAAGTTGAGAAATACTTGTGTTGAGGTTTGCAAGTCCCGTAGCATGCACGTATGGTGAACCGTTATGTAACGAAGTCGGAGCATGAGGTGTTTATTGATTGCCTTCCTTATGAGTGGCGGTCGGGGACGACGATGGTCTTTTCCTACCAATCTATCCCCTAGGAGCATGCGCGTAGTACTTTGTTTCGATGACTAATAGATGTTTGCAATAAGTATGTGTGTTCTTTATGACTAATGTTGAGTCCATGGATTATACGCACTTTTACCTTTCCATCATTGCTAGCCTCTTCGGTACCGTGCATTGCCCTTTCTCACCTCGAGAGTTGGTGCAAACTTCGCCGGTGCATCCAAACCCCGTGATACGATACGCTTTGTCACACATAGGCCTCATTATATCTTCCTCAAAACAGCCACCATACCTACCTATTATGGCATTTCCATAGCCATTCCGAGATATATTGCCATGCAACTTCCATCATCATCATATACATGACTTGAGCATTTATCGTCAAATTTCTTGCCATGATCGTAAGATAGCTAGCATGATGTTTTCATGGCTTGTCCGTTTTTTGATGTCATTGCTACGCTAGATCATTGCACATCCCGGTACACCGCCGGAGGCATTCATATAGAGTCATATATTTGTTCTAGTATCGAGTTGTAATATCGAGTTGTAAGTAAATAAAAGTGTGATGATCATCATTATTAGAACATTGCCCCATCAAAAAAAAGAGAGAGGCCAAAGAATCCTAAATAAAAAAAATGGGGCCAAAGAAGCCCGCAAAAACTAATAAAAAAGGGGCAATGTTACTATCTCTTCTTCCACACTTGTGCTTCAAAGCAGCACCATGTTCTTCATATAGAGAGTCTCTTGATTTGTCACTTTCATATACTAGTGGGAATTTTCATTATAGAACTTGTCTTGTATATTCCAACGATGGGCTTCCTCAAATGCCCTAGGTCTTCGTGAGCAAGCAAGTTGGATGCACACCCACTTAGTTTCTTTTGTTGAGCTTTCATACACTTATAGCTCTTAGTGCATCCGTTGCATGGAAATCCCTACTCCTCGCATTGACATCAATTGATGGGCATCTCCATAGCCCGCTGATTAGCCGCGTCGATGTGAGACTTTCTCCTTTTTTTCCTTCTCCACATAACCTCCATCATTATATTCTATTCCACCTATAGTGCTATGTCCATGGCTCACGCTCATGTATTGCGTGAAAGTTGAAAAGGTTTGAGAACATCAAAAGTATGAAACAATTGCTTGGCTTGTCATCGGGTTGTGCATGATGTGAATGCTTTGTGTGGTGAAGATGGAGCATAGCCGGACTATATGATTTTGTAGGGATGAGCTTTCTTTGGCTATGTTATTTCAATAAGACATAATTGCTTGGTTGGTATGCTTGAAGTATTATTGTTTTTATGTCAAAGGATAGATTATTGCTTTGAATCACTCGTGTCTTAATATTCATGCCATGATTAGACATATGATCAAGATTATGCTAGGTAGCATTCCACATCAAAAATTATTCTTTTTTTATCATTTACCTACTCAAGGACGAGCAGGAATTAAGCTTGGAGATGCTGATACGTCTCCGTCGTATCTATAATTTTTGATTGTTCCATGCCAATATTATTCACTTTCATATACTTTTTGGCAACTTTTTATATTATTTTGGGACTAACATATTGATCCGGGCCCAGTGCCGCCTCACATGCATTGCATGTTTTATGTTTCGCAGAATATCCATATCAAACGGAATCCAAACGGGATAAAAACGGACGGAGCTTATTTTTGGAAAATATGGAAAATTCCAGAAGAAAAATCCACACGAGACGGTGCCCGAGGTGTTCACGAGGCAGGGGGCGCGTCCCTCCCCCCGGGCGCACCGCCTACCCTCGTGAGCCCACCGTAAGGCGGTTGATGCTCTTCTTTTGCCGCAAGAAAGATAATATTTGGAAAAAAATCTGAGCGAAGATTTCAGGCCAATCAGAGTTACGGATCTCCATATATACGCGAAACGGTGAAACAGAGCCAGGACAGAACGCAGAAACAGAGGGATAGATCCAATCTCGGAGGGGCTCTCGCCCCTCCCAAGCCATGGGAGCAAGGAACAGAGGGGAAACCCTTCTCCCATCTAGGGAGAAGGTCAAGGAAGAAGAAGAAGGAGGGGGGCTCTCTCCCCCTCGCTTCCGGTGGCGCCGGAACGCCGCCGGGGGCCATCATCATCACCGCGATCTTCACCAACACCGCCGTCATCTTCACCAACATCTCCATCACCTTCCCCCCTCTATCTACAGCGGTCCACTCTCCCACAACCCGCTGGACCCTCTACTTGAACATGGTGCTTTATGCTTCAAATTATTTTCCGATAATGTGTTGCCATCCTATGATGTCTGAGTAGATTTCTATTGTCCTATCGGTGATTGATGAATTGCTATGATTGGTTTGAGTTGCATGTTTTATTATTGGTGCTTTCCTATTGTGCCCTCCGTGTCGCGCAAGCGTGAGGGGTTCCCGCTGTAGGGTTTGCAATATGTTTATGATTTTCTTATGGTGGGTGGCGTGAGTGTACAAGCACTGCACCGAGTAAGTAGGTTGTTTGCGTATGGGATAAAGGGGACTTGATAGTTTAATGCTATGGTTGGGTTTTACCTTAATGAATCTTTAGTAGTTGCGGATGCTTTCTAGAGTTCCAATCATAAGTGCATATGATCCAAGTAGAGAAAGTATGTTAGCTTATGCCTCTCCCTTAAAATAGAATTGCAATAGTGATTACTGGTCTAGTAACATAGTCAGTTGCCTAGGGACAATTCCACAACACCTACCACCACTTTTCCACACTCGCCATATTTACTTTAGTTGTGTCTTTATCTAAACAGCCCCTAGTTTTATTTACGTGCTCTTTAATTTCTTGCAAGCTTACCCGAAAACACCTACAAAGTACTTCTAGTTTCATACTTGTTCTAGGTAAAGCGAACGTCAAGCATGCTTAGAGTTGTATCGGTGGTCGATAGAACTTGAGGGAATATTTGTTCTACCTTTAGCTCCTCGTTGGGTTCGACACTCTTACTTATCGAAAACTGTTGTGATCCCCTATACTTGTGGGTTATCAGCCTCGGCCTCGCCCCTCCCCCTTCCTCTGACGGCCGGCTCCGCTGCCATGAGCTCTTGGGTAGGAGGGGCACGCTGTCGAGAAGAGACCCTCGTCGCCGCCATCGGTGTACCGGCGCGCCCTCTCGCCATAGCAAAAGGAAGGAAGGAGCCAAGGTGGAAGGAGATAAATGATGAAGGATTGAGGGGTGCCATCCCCTCCCCTTCTTAAGGGGTGGGGCCGGGGCTCGGCCACCCCACTTAACCAATCCGACCGTCGGGGGCGCAGGGAATCGAGACCGACCCGCTGCTCCAATCAGTGACGACCCGGTTTACCTCCTCGCCATTTAAGGCCCGTGCCCCCCGCGTCCACCGCCTACCATCTTCGAGGCATGGGGGACACGTGGAGAGCAAGCCAAAATCGAAAAGATAGGTGAAGCGACTGTTGTCCACCCCGTGATCGTGGGGCACGGGCGCCTTGAAGGCCACGACTCGTGTCCACTTAGTAAATGAGTTGCGCCCCTGCGTTTTCCTCTTTTTATGGGGAAGACGCGAGCCGCCTCTTTTCCACGATGTGACGCATGCATGCAGAAGTCACCCCGCGCACGATCCCGTCACGCATTCAACGTGGGTCGTGGGGAAGCGCAGCGAGTGAGGTAGTTACTGCAGTAAAAACTACGCCGTGCGCGCCCGCGCACCGTTCTGGGCCTGGCCCAATAACGCCTCGCGCTTATATGTGGCCCAGGCCCGAGGGCTCCTGTCGGTGTACAAAAGTAGGGGTCCTATTTGTCCCCCTTTACTTGTGCGCGGGCAGTTGCAGCCACGAGCCGATGGCCACGCTCGGTCGGGCAGAGGAAGCAAAGACACAAGATGACCAGAGCAACACCAAGCCAGAAACACGAAGAGCAGAAGCGCGAGGTGAACTCCCCCGGCAAGGCCCTTGCCGGGGCGGCCTCCACAACCCCGATAAGAACCTTGCCGGGGCAACTTGCCCAACACCAGCAGAGCTTCCACCCTTGAGCCTAAGAGTTCCGACACCATCACCCACATTGGAACCAAGGCTCGGGAGGCGCCTCCATGGTGCCATGTAGATATTTGTGAAGACCAAGAACATGCAAGATTAGATGAGAATCAAAAGACGAAGATCCTCGGCAAGATCCTTGCCGAGGATACCCACGAGACCTCCCGGCAAGATCCTTGCTGGGGACGCCCACAACGCCGCGGCAAGACCCTTGCCGGGGCCCCGACAAGACTCTTGCCAAAGACATCCGCTGGGCCATAGCCAGGCCCCCACCTGCCAAGAGCCCACCGCCGTTCCCACACCGCTGCCAGCCCACCAACTAGGCGAGCACCTGCGTGGCGACGTGCGGCTTCCAGGCGAACTCAGCAAGCACATGCATGGTGGCATGCAGATCTTCGTGAAGACTCTGCCACCGCACCATCTCAGCAGCCAGCCAGCGTGGCACTACATGCCTCGTCAACTCGGACGTGCGTCGAAGCTAGGCGAGGCGGTGACAGATGGGACGAGCTTCCTTGCCATCCCCGATAAAGCAAGAAGGGCACGTCGGCAACGCATTAAATGCATTTGTCCTACGGTGCCAGGAGATAGAATCGAGTACTGTACCAACTTTCCACCTCCTGTGTGCGACTGTGGTAGCCCCTTTTGACTATAAAAGGAGGCCCGCGACATACTGGGAGATGATTTGGACTTTTTGGACCCTGCACGCTTTGTAGCTAGTCCAAGAACACCAGATAAACATAAACCAGCAGGAGTAGGGTATTACGCATCACTTGCAGCCCGAACCTGGATAATCCCCTGCGTTGATCTTCTAATCCCGCTCTTTCGACAGCCCTGTGCCCGCCAACCGTAGCAAAAGGGATTCTTCGTGATCCCGCAGGTGTCGTTTCCCCCGACAGTTTAGTCCTAAAAATAATATAAAATAGCATATTAATGCATAAAAAACATCCAAAACAGATAATATAATAGCATGTAACAATAAGAAATTATAGATACGTTGGAGACGTATAAGGGGTCGGGGGTGGCCCGCCGCCGCCTCGATGGTGGATCCTGGGTGGTCTCGTGTCCTGCCGCTGTCGGAAATTTGGTAAGTTTGCATACCCTTCTCTGGCACATGGGAATCTAGGGTCGGCGCCGGTGTGCGCCTCGTCTCTGGCTGTGGAAGATCTAGTCTCCTTCCCCTCTCCATGGGTGTGATACATCTCCATCGTATCTAGTTTTCCAAACTCTTTTGCCCTTATTTCGGACTCTAACTTGCATGATTTGAATGGAACTAACCCGGACTGACGCTGTTTTCAGCAGAATTGCCATGGTGTTATTTCTGTGCAGAATAAAAAGTTCTCGGATTAACCTGAAAATCGAAGGAGATTATTTTTGGAATTAATAAAAAATATTGGCGAAAGAATCAAAATCAGGGGGCCCACACCCTATCCACTAGGGTGGGGGCGCGCCCATCCCCCCGGGGCGCGCCCTGCAACCTTGTGGGCCCCTGGACCTCCACCGACCTCAACCCCAACTCCATATATTCACTTTCGGAGAGAAAAAAATCAAGAAGAAAGTTTCTTCGCGTTTTACGATACAGAGCCACCGCCAAGCCCTGTTCATCCTCGGGAGGGCAGATCCGGAGTCCGTTCGGGGCTCCGGAGAGGGGAATCCATCGCCATCGTCATCATCAACCATCCTCCATTACCAATTCCATGATGCTGACCGCCATGTGTGAGTAATTCCATCATAGGCTTGCTGGACCGTGATGGGTTGGATGAGATTTACCACGTAATCGAGTTAGTTTTGTTAGGGTTTGATCCCTAGTATCCACTATGTTCTAAGATTGATGTTGCTATGACTTTGGTATGCTTAATGTTTGTCAATAGGGCCCAAGTGCCATGAACTTGGATCTGAACCCTTTATATTTTCATCAATATATTTGTGTTCTTGATCTGATACTGCAACCCCATAGTGAAAATAGTCGGGACCACTCCCGGTGATGACTGTAGTTTGAGGAGTTCATGTATTCACTAAGTGCTAATGCTTTGGTCCGGTACTCTATAAAAGGAGACCTTAATATCCCTTAGTTTCCAATAGGACCCCGCTGCCACAGGTGGGTAGGACAAAACATGTCATGCAAGTTCTTTTCCATAAGCACGTATGACTATATTCGAAATACATGCCTACATTACATTGTTGAACTCGAGCTAGTTGTGTGTCACCCTATGTTATAACCGTTGCATGATGAATGCCATCTGACATAATTATCCATCATTGATCCATTGTCTGCGAGCTTTTCACATATTGATCTTTGCTAAGTTACTTTTCCGTTGCCACTATTACAATTGCTACGAAACGACTACTGCCACTTTTGCCACTGTTACCTTTACTTCCATACTACTTTGCTACTAAATACTTTGCTGCAGATATTAAGTCTTTCAGGTGTGGTTGAAATTGCAACTCAGCTGCTAATACTCGAGAATATTCTTTGGCTCCCCTTGTGTCAAATCAATAAATTTGGGTTGAATACTCTACCCTCGAAAACTGTTGTGATCCCCTATACTTGTGGGTTATCAAGACCTTTTTCTGGCGCTATTGCCGGGGAGCATAACTCTGTTCACTGAGTCACTTGGGATTTATATCTGTTGATCACTATGAGGAATCTGAAAGATCAGATAACCAAGATTTTTCCCTCGACTGTGAGGGAAGGTAAGGAATTGCCATCTAGCTCTGCACTTGATTCTGCTTCTGTTTTGAGTAAACTTGCGACACCTATACTAGCTATTGATTCCAATATGCCGCATGTTGTTGATGATGCCACTTCTACTATGAATGATGCTTATGATACTGCTTCTGTGCTTGATAATACTGTGCCACTAGGTGAATTTCTTGATTAACAACTTGCTAGGGTTAGAGAGAATGATATTACTGAAACTGATGAAATTATTGAAGATTATGATTATGATTCTCCCCCTAGATATGAATTGCCTGTTGTTCCTGAGGGTTATGTTATGGATGAAGAAACTGCTAGAGACTTTCTTGCTTGCAATGATAGAGATGATCTTAATAAATTGTTAGCTAAGCTGAAAGAAAAATCCTTGAATGCTAGAAATATGATCCTACTTTTGCTACTGCACCTATCTTTGTTACTGATAAGGATTATGAATTCTCTGTCGATCCTAAGTTAATTACTTTGGTTGAATCTAATCCTTTTCATGGTTATGAATCTGAAACTGCCGTGGCACATCTTACTAAACTAAATGATATAGCCACCCTATTTGGCCATGAGGAAAAAATTTGTTATTACTATATCCTTAAATTATTTCCTTTCTCATTAAAGGGTGATGCTAAGATATGGTTTAATTCTCTTGCTCCTGGTTGTGTACGTACACTACTGCAGGATGCTGATAACGCGACACTACGATCAGAGACCCTTTGACGAAACTGTGTGCGATGCATTAATCACAAATGGGGATGTAAAAAACCCGTCAAAAAAGGTGCAAACCGTTTGCGATGGCGGAGCCATCAAACACGGTTCATATTTTAGTTGTGTGTGCGATTCAGGGCACACGGTTAACCCGTTCGAATTGTTTGTGATGAGGTAGAACAACAGAAACGGGTAGCCATTTAAATGTGTGTGTGATATACGACATACAGTTCACTCCGATGAACTGTTTTCTATTAGGGAGTGCAACAGAAACGGTTAGCCAGATCAAGGTGTGTGTGATATAGGGCATACGGTTCACTCGGACGAACTATTTTCGATTAGCAAACACAACAGAAACGATTCAACTTAACAATATGTTTGTGATACATGGCAAACAGCCGAGTCAACGGCAAGCAACCACGTGGTCAACCTTATGCCATCAACAAATTTTGATCTTGTTTCTCATCACATTGCAGATTACAATGCAAAAAGTAATTGCAAATCTGTTCACACCTATCAAACTAATACATGTTCACACTTAGCATCGGGCTATAAAAACTATCCACTCAAAAATTACTTCACAATTCCTCTCCTCATCACCCACAAAACTGGTCTTTCATGTCAAGTCATTCTTCCATGACCGGTAGGAGGAGTTTAGGGTGGACATATAACCAGACATCAAAGACCAAGGTCGTGGAAGCACTATAGAGGTCCCGCCGTGAAGCCGCAGCAGCAGAGATGTCCCGGCGCGCCGCGGAACCCTCGAACGAGCTCTCACGGGCACGCGAGGGATCTCACAAGCGCATTCGCAGCGTCGGCCATCACGACAAGCCGGCGTTCCTGAAGTCCTTCACCGGCGACGACGGCACGCAGCAGGAGCTGGCCGACAGCTTGATGAAGCTGCGCAAGATCAGGGATGCCTTGGTTGACAAGGCGACCGGCCTCGTCGAGCAACTCATGGGTGACAATGCGAAGCTCCTCAAGTTGCTCGCCGAGAAGGAGGAGGAGGCCGCCGACTGGAAGATGCTGCATGAGCAGAGCAGTGCCTCGGGGATGATGCTGAAAGTGGTCGTCGAGGAACTGATTGGTGGCTTCAGGAAGCTCCGGATCAAGCGCGAGCAGGAGGTGGAGGAATCCATGGCTGCTTTCAGGCAAAGTCGTGAGGAATTGAAGAAGGAGCTGGAGGATGTCGTCGCCCGGCGATCCATCGACGAGTAGACACAGATGGCGACCTGCATCGTTGTCTGCAATTTCCTTCTTCTCTTGCCCCCGTGTCTTCCGGGCTTTGCCGCATGTGACATTTTAAATTATCCAGAATATGTAATACAATTATTATCTGTGCCATTGTAAATTTGTCGTCGTATTATCCGTTGCCATTTTATTTGTGGTCGTATTATCCGCTGCCCTATGTGGCAATTTAAATTAGGGTGGAATACGAGTTGAAAACACGAACAAAGCAAATGCTGCCATGGGATCATAAGCAAACACCCTTCGTCCAGGTGATTTAATTAACCCATTAATGGAGAAGTTGTGAGCGAGGCGGGCGACGGCTCGTGCATGGAGGTCAAAGAGCTCGCTTCCCAGTGAGCATGGGTGGCCTTGCTGGTCACACATGTCTTGTCGAGCCTGCAAGGTGGACAGGATGCATGCGTCCCGTCGAGCCTGCGCGGCGGACTGCTCGCACGCGTCCCGTCAAGCCTGCAAGGCGGACTTCTCACGCTCGTCTTGTCTAATCAAACAGCTGCATGCACACCACCGAGTATGGTTAAATTTCGACACGGTTAATATAAAACAACCGTTTGCGATATTAATGTGTCAGCTTTTTGTTTCAAAAAGGACTTCGTTGGCTACTAATGCATGCACCTCTTTTCAAACTGGACGATTTTTTACAACGGCATATATGTGCCATGTCATGAAACCATGCCAAGTTTCATGTTTTTTGGGTGAGTTTTTGATTTACTGGGATTTAAAAACTGAGATTCTTAATGTTTCAGGACGATGACAAGTTTGTAATTCATTCCCATTCCTTAAATGAGACCTAAACATGCACCCAATGACACATTTACGATTTCCCACCCATTTTGCTTCACTGGAGCATGTGCTTGTAGTTCAAAATTGAATTATGGACTACATTAAATGCGTAGAAAACTTAGTAATTAGTAATATATACAATGGCCAAACGAACCCTGAACAGTTTCAAATTTCAGCCCGACAATCCTGTTATTCTATGTTGCATGTAGAAAACAAAGTTCAAGGCAAGAAGTGGCAGCGATTATCATTTCACCCACAAGAGGGGCATGTTTCCCTACCGGAACCACGAGGGTTGCGACAGGCTCCGGTTTGTAAGAGGCTTGTAATATAAAAAATAGCTTCGCCCAAATTGGACAATTATATGTGCCATGTAGTGACACCATGCCAAGTTTCACGATTTCCTGGTGAGTTTTGGATTTACACAGATTTAAAAACTGAGATTCGCAATGTTTGTGGCCAAGCCAGGATGGCGAGACGGTTGAATTCGTTCCCATTTGTTCCATGGGACCTAAACATGCACCCCAAGGAAATATGTACATTTTTTCTAGCCATCTTGGTGCACTAGAGAATGTATTTTTACTTCAGGTTTGAATTATGGACATTTAATGCCTAGAAAACTCAATTAATGAATAAAAAAGGTCAAACAAACCCTGAATAATTTCAAAGTTCAGCATGAATCTCCTATTGTTCTGTGTCGGGTGTAGAAGAAAATACGAGGCTAGAGGAGGGAGCGTTCATCGTTTGGCCACAAGGGGCACGTTTCCCTATCGAAACCATGAGGGTTCTTGCAACAGGCTCCGGTTTGTAAGAGGTTTGTAATAAACCTTGGCCAAAATTGGCGATGTTTTTACCACGACATATATGTGCCATGACGTGACACCATGCCACCTTTGATGACTTTCTGGTGAGTTTTGGATTTATGGGGATTTAAAAACCGAGATTCAAAATGTTTGAAGACAACCCAGGACACTAGTACGGTTGTAATTCGTTCCCATTCCTGGCATGGGACCTAAACATGCACCCAAGGAAACATGTATAATTTTTCTAGCCATTTTGGTGAACTGTAGCATGTATTTGTAGTTCAGATTTGAGTTATGGACATTAAATGCCTAGGAAACTCAATTAGTGTATAAAAAGGCCAAACGAACCCTGAATAAGTTTAAATTTCAGCACGGATATCATGTCATTCCATGTTGCCCGTGGAAGAAAATACAAGGCGAAAAGAGGCAGTGATTACGTTTCGCCCACAAGGGGAACACGTTTCCCTATCGGAACCACAAGGCTTCTTTAAGAGAACCTCCGGTTTGTAAGAGGTTTGTAATAAAACTTGGCCCAAATTGGACAATGTTTTTACCATGACATATATGTGCCATGACGTGTCACCATGCCACCTTCGATGACTTTCTGGTGAGCTTACGATTTACGGGGATTTAAAAACCGAGATTCCAAATGTTTGAGGACGAGCCAGGATGCGGTACAGTTGTAATTCATTCCCATTCCTGGCATGGGACCTAAACATGCACCCAAGGACACATGTATAAATTTTCTAGCCATTTTGGTGAGCTGGAGCATGTATTTGTAGTTCAAATTTGAATTATGGACATTAAATGCCTAGGAAACTCAATTAGTGTATAAAAAGGCCAAACGAACCCTGAATAAGTTTAAATTTCAGCATAGATATCCTGTCATTCCATGTTGCCCGTAGAAGAAAATACAAGGCGAAAAGAGGCAGTGATTACGTTTCGCCCACAAGGGGGACACGTTTCCCTATCGGAACCATGAGGCTTCTTTGAGAGAAGCTCCGGTTTGTAAGAGGCTTGTAATAAAACTTGCGCCAAAATGGACGAAAAAAATTCCTTGACATATATGTGCCATGTCGTGACACCATGCGAGGTTTCACGATTTTCCGCTTAGTTTTGGATTTACGGGGATTTATAGACCAAGATTATTCTCACGAAATGTTTTCAAATAACACATGGTTCACTCACGAAAGTCGTGTGCCTACCAAACCATGGCCGATGCCCCCTCCCCTGCTGTGCGTGCGATCTGAGTCCTGCTTTCTGATTGGCCAGAACCCAAACCCCTCGGATCATACGTGTGCACCGTTGGATGCTCCCAGATCGAACAGCAACCCTGAGGCCTGTCAACAACACATGTAGTACATGGATAAGCATTGTGCGCATGCATCGTGCTAGCTCACGCTTCCTTCTCTACTAGGTTTTCTAAAGAGGATACCGTTTCTCGCCACTCCTCTCATCGATTTTCCGCCTCTTCTCCCATTGTTTTCCCGCTACCAGTGTCAGTGCCCATTCAAGGCTAGCGGCGACACACCGGCCATGTAAAATATCCCACACAGTTTCTAAAAGCACAAATGTGTGGATAGGAGATAGTAGGTACCATAGGGTGACCAGCGCGAAACGCCTTAATGGCAAGGAGGCAATTCTTATCAGCAAGGCTCGGCTTCCCATCTGCTAGCCTAGTCGAATAGAACGCAGAAGTTAAGCATGCTCGGGCTGGAGTAGTCCAAGGATGGGTAACTCGGTGGGAAGTTGCATATCTCAAGCTTCATTTAAATGCGATGAAACGGTCATTATAGAGATATATTATATCATATCTCTATAGTGACCTATCATGGCAATTATATAAACCTTGGGATCCTTGTTTTGCTAATTTGTAGACTATGTTTTTATGGGTTATTTTTTGCTCTAAAAAATTAAAGAATGATTGACTTGACCTGTCATGGCGATTATATAAACCTACTATGTTTTTATGGGTTATTTTTTCCTCTACAAAATTAAAGAATGATTGACTTGACCTGCCATGGTGTTTATATAAACCTTTTTCAGGTTGCATGCAGGGTATAGGGGGCATGTCAAGTAAGGTACACGTGCATTGCACGCATGAGATTTGATAACCAAATTATGAAGAAATACCACTCTATAGCATGTAAGCTTTGAGTCATATATGCATGTTGTAGATGTTCGTTTAATTCTTATATTTCATCTCATCCAAAATCAATTAGTTTTATAAAAAAATCTATTTTAAGATTCATGGAATTGTGCATTGTAAAGCATAAAGTAAAAACAAAAAGTGACAATTCATTTAGAAAAAAAAGTTTGGGCAATTAAGATATGGAAGATTCTAGAGAACAAAGGAGAAGTGCTTGTGTTTTGAGGTTTGTGCATTATGCTTAAGTTCAACCATGGAGTCTTCTAGATTGTACATGTGGCAGAATCTGGTGGAATGTAGATGATATCAAACGACCAGTAGTGCTCGGATTTTCCATCTCTGTATTGTCGGATTGGCTTCATCCAACGACCAACTTTCAAACTTATTCACACACTATATAGGGGTATAGACATAGATGTGTCCCATGCTAGACCAAATAAAGTTTGAGCGCATGCGTGGGACGACCCCCCCCCCCCCCCCCCGCCGCCTCGAAGTTGGGAAACTGACATCGTACGTATTGAACCAGGCTTGGAGTCGGGTACGGTGTTCAGTTTGTAATGTAGTTGGTGGCCCATCCAAGTTGTGCATTTGGGATTTAAACACATCACACACCACCCATACATATTTTTGGGCCGCATGCAGTGTATACGGGTTCTTCTGATCGACCACGTCTCCCTTGTGCGATTTTTGTGATGAAACGCATATCTGTGGGCACCCCGAGTGTGTGTGTATATATATATATATCATCCCTTTGGCCGATAATGAGGGGTATGTGTTGGCCATGAAGGGCTTCCTCCTAGTTCGTGTTAGGGCCGGTCACCGTCACATGTCGCTCAACCAAAGCTCGAGCTCATGCAGTGTCAGGATCCCTCCCACATGCTCGGTTTCTTTGGCTTCGACCTACATCATACCCTGCGTATCTCGCCCTTAACTACCTTGACTTCATGGTTGTTGTCTCAGACGAGAGGTAGGCACCACATCTAAATTGTACATTATTCTATATTGAAAACACACATCACCCCTTCCCTACGTACGTCATTTTGGGCCTCATGCAAGAGGTGCTGATTTGTGGTCCCTCTCGTGCGATTTTTCTAATGGTTCTATCTATTGGCCCAAGCGGTTTATCGACAACAATAGTTGTCGTTTGACCAAACGATAGATTCATTGGTCCGTCTTATAGTAGGTCATGGCGACATGCATGTATGACCAAAGTATCGATCATTACGTGCATCCGCCCCGCTGACACGAAGTGGGAGGTGGTGGCCAATCATCCTAGCTACGTACGACATATATATATACAAAACATATATATATATCCTAGCTACGTCATTTACATATATATATATATATATATATATATATATATATATATATATATATATATATATATATATATACAAATCTTTCCTACAAGCGGTGGGTAGTTACCACCACTTGCGTTTTGTATGTTGTTTGTAGTATCTGTTGAAACCGAGAGTATGTACGTGTAGTATGTAGTATATAATAGTGTTTAGGCAGTATATATACTAATTTTTAGGTAGTATGTATAATATTTTGAGTATGCTCTTTTTACGTACAAATATGTACGTATTTCACAAATATAACAAAAACTATGGACTCGTATGCAATTTTTCATGTAACTTGCATTGAAATATCTTAGATATAGTATATGAACATATTTAAAATAATAAAATAGTCTATATAGTACCACATGGTAGTATATGAGATATGTGGGGTAACTACCACCAGGTGGTAGGATGGATTTTCCCTATATATCCAAGGGTGCTTTTGGGTTTGCGAGGCATGTGCCACCAAAGTTATGCACTGTGTATTTAAAGCTTTAAACATCCCCAATACTCCTACATATATTTGGCCACTTCCAGGTGGTTCTTGCTGGCCTCTCTCATTGATCTTCGACGACGCACCCAACCGTGGGCCTGCGCAGTCAAAGTTGTGCATTGGAATTTTGAACATCACAGACCACCCTTTTCAGTCATATATCTTTGGGCCACATGCTGGTGTGGCTGTCTTCTGACCCTCTCTAACATTATTTTTTGCTGCAAAGACTCTGATGACGCTCAACGGACACGGGTATAATATCTTAACCGTGTGTGATAAAAGTGCGCTGTGAATCACCACGCCTGCGCAAGCGCGAGCAAAGATGGAGGTACTGGCTCAACTGCTGCGATGCAAGTCTTGTAAAATCACCACGATCGGCATAGCGCGAAGCAAAGGGTGGAGGTATCTTGGTTTAACCGTAATGCGATGCAAGTCTTGTTGTAAAACCACCACCTGTGCAAGCTAAAGGTGGGTAAGTTTATTTGGAAATTAGGACGAACCGTGTGCGATAGACCAGCTACCTAGAAATATTAAAACAAACTACCTGCCTTGAGCATTGCAAAAATCGGCGGTTCCGTGCCACTTTTCCTTATTATCATACATGCATGTTGTTATTGGACCGTGCGCGATTCCTTTACCCAAATTTTAGTAGCCGGCGTACTTCAACCATCGCCCACACTCCTCCAGCACCGACCTTATAGTAAATTGCAGTAGCCGAGGCATTTGCACCGTCGCCCTCCCTCGTCCACCACCATCTCCACCCACCATTACTAAAATTTTCAAGAGTCACACGTATCATCAAACACCCCCTCCACAGTCCCCCACCCACCCCTCCCTCGAACCCTAGCTCATGGTCGCTGGCCAGCCGCCCGCCAACCCCTGCCGGTCTGCCCGTTCCTCCTAGCTTAGATAGTAAAGTTCAGGTTACCCTGCGATTCCCATACCGTCGCCCCGCTCCCCTGAGTTTTTAGATGAGGCCTGCGGTGTCCCTGCCCGCCAGATCCACATCCCCTGCTCCAGAATGTCACAGTCTAAGCTCGACCAAGTATCCTGGGGAGCCCGACGAGCGTTCGGCCAAGAAGAGGTTTATCATGGCCTCTCCGGTGGACGTTGGCGAGGTGGCCGCCGTTCGCCCCGACCTGTCTATCCCAGAGCAACACGTCGCCGCGGAAGCCGATGAAGACGTTGACTATGTTGCCATGCCGAAGGCTTCATGTCAGCGGGCTAGCGTATTACTGTATCGGGAAAGCTGGCAACGACATCAAGCTCGTCCACAACGACGGCTTCACGGGGGCCATGTCACAGGTTAAGTGGTCCATCCCGAACTCCTCTGGTTCAACGGCCATCGATCTCTTTGACGGCCCTGCCGCTGATCTCCTCCACCAAGCGGTCAAGGATTTGCGAGCTTTATACGCCATCAAACCAATTTTGTCATTTCTGAAGGACACGTTCTACGGCGGCGGCATGGGATCCTCAATTGCCAAGTCAGATCTCATCGACCACGACCACGAGGAGGGCACCCACGAAGGTTCTTCCAAGGTGAAACAGGCCATCTGTGACATCAGAGAGCGCACCATGCGTCTGTGCTCTTCCAACTGGAAGGATCCCGTCCATGAAATGTGAGGCAACATTCTATCAGCAAATCTTACCTTCTCTAGATTGCCAACCCGTACCCTTTGTTGTAGTAGCATTTGCCATGTGGTACTTTAACTGTGCCGTGTTTAATTATTTTAGTTATGCAAAAATGTATTGTTCAATAGGGCTATGGGATGTTTAAGTATGAATTGTCCACTTCATTTTCATGAATGTCTATATTTGGATGTTTATAGTGAGTAGATGCCTTGTTTATCTGTATTTGGTTGTTAGGTTTGTTGGAGTGAGCATTTTTCCAGTTATCGAGCAGATGCCTTATTTATATGTATTTGGTTCTTAGTTTGGTTGCAGTGAGCATTTGTCCAGTTATCAAGCAGATGCCTTGTTTATATGTATTTGGTTGTTAGGTTGCTTTTTTTATAATTTGTCCACTTATCAAGCAGATGCCTTGTTTATGTGTATCTGCTTGTTAGGTTGGTTGTAGTGAGCATTTGTCTAGTTTTCAAGCATATGCCATGTTTATCTGTATTTGCTTGTTAGGTTGGTTCAAGTGAGACTCTGTCCAGTTTTCAATGGCTGTATTTGGTTGTTATACTGGTCATTTATGCCTTGTTTATTTCAGTTATTCACAATGTGTTGTTCATTATGTGCAAGTCGGAACTGTGCCGCTCGAGTACATCAATACCAGTTTGAACGGCTATATTTGGTTCCAGTTATTCCTGGTGTAGTTAACACATGCCCTTTATTTCAGTTTTACACATTTATCCAAAGGTGATGTTTAAGCATTACCTACGTTCTATTCATTTTCAACAACACCAGTTTGAATTGCAATATTTGATGGTTGTTAAGCCTCATTGTCGATAACATTGCCTTCCATTTTATATCTGCTTTAACAAAGATGTCAAACCAACACATTCAAGCTATCATTTGGAGATGGTGTTGTTTACCTTTGCTATGCTTGTTTGATGTTAAGGTTGTTGTACTTATCATGCCTTTCCACTACTTATGCAGGACAACAACGGGAGTGGCCACCATTTTCCGTCGAGGTTAGCTTCATCCCCCGGCGTGTACTCCCCCCGTCATTCCATAATGTAGTGCATATAGATCCATGCCTGGACACTTGTTAGCTTCTAATATTGACTTGTTGCTTGTAGGTACATATGCCCTTGGCAAGGATCCATGCATCGACCCTTTTTGCATATGGGGCAATGAGATACTCATGAACAAGCATCAAGTGAGGAAACTACTAATAGTGGCAAGCAAATTATTTGTTTATGCTCTATCCAACACAATGGTAACTACAAACTCTGGAGCCTTCTCTTTTTACTGCCCATAATGAGTTTTTAGACAACAATGTCTGAATCGTTTTCATTCGTAGTGGTTCCTGAAGCAGTTCACTCAAGATTACCTCGCAAAGTACATGATTGGTGGACATGCAATGAAGGTTAAAGTATTTCATCCATACTACAATGAGCATCGAGAAGTCAGACAGTGAAGGATGGATGGGCAGCCATCCCAAGGGGTTAGCCTAGAGTTGTGCGCACATTACGCATGGAGGAGGGCACAATATGGGCATTTCGCTTCACCTTCTCCAGCAACCAAAATGTCTTCCACCTCTCTTTAGAGTCTTTAGTACAACTGTGGTTCGTCATTCTTTACTTGGTGCTTCTGTAGTTCTTCAGTATATGTACCTGTGCATCGAAATATGCATTGGTGGTTGAACCTATATTTGTAATAAACATGGTTGGATATGAAATAAGTGATTGCCTACTTTCAAATTCAAAACATAAGATTTTTAAATTAGGGATTAATTAGGTATTACACTGCACACGGTTTGCGAAAGTGAAATGTCTGCGATAGACGTGGAGATCAGAAACGTTTCTAGGATCCGCTACGTGTGCGATCAATCTCCACTGCACACACGACATCCTCTTGAAAACTGTTTTTGTTAGGCCACCTTGCGCAAACGTTTACCACATAAAAACTATGTGTGATGGATAGCCTTTGCCACACAGTTTCTTCTATGCACCGTGTGTGATGCATTCAATGACGCAAATGATAAAATTGTTAATACCGTGTGCAATGGCAACGCTATCACAAACGATTTAACAGGGAAAATTGTGTGTTATGTACCTGTGAACGGAAATGTTTTCCTTGGAGCGACTGTGTGGGATGTACATACGAACGGGAACGTTTAGCGAGGACTGACTATGTGGGATGTACTTGCGACCGGAAACAATTTCGCCTGTATAATTGTATTTTTAGCTCTATTGTACGTATTTCAATATTTGAGCGCTCGTCGGTCGCACATGACCTCATTTTGCCGAGCGTGTGTGCCACGAGGGAATATCCCCGACGATTTCTGGGTCGTGTGGGCAGGACCCCCCCCCCTATCGCCGTCACTCACTTGGCGACGGTTCCGAACGCCGTCGCGGAAAGGGGTTAAAAACCATTTGTGTAGCACCGACGCGTACCAGTGGTAGTCCCCAGGATATGATTTATCACTTCTCTGCAAAATATTTCCCCGCTCATAAGAAACAAGCTGCTTTAAGGGAAATATATAATTTTGTGACAATTGAAGAAGAGAGTCTCCCACAAGCTTGGGGAAGGCTTCTATAATTACTTAATGCTTTGCCTGATCACCCTCTCAAGAAAAATGAAATACTTGATATCTTTTATAATGGACTAACCGATGCTTCCAGAGACCACCTGGATAGTTGTGCTGGTTGTGTTTTCAGGGAAAGAACTGTTGAGCAAGCAGAATTGCTATTGAATAATATATTGAGTAATGAAAATGATTGGACACTTCCTGAACCAACTCTGAAGCCAACTCCGAAGAAAAGGGGTATTCTATTTCTCAGTCCTGAAGATATGCAAGAGGCAAAGAAATCAATGAAAGAAAAAGGTATTAAAGCTGAAGATGTAAAAAATTTACCACCTATTGAAGAAATACATGGTCTTGATAACCCGACACAGGTAGTAGAGGTAAATTCTCTCCGTAGATTTGACGAAGGTGATTTTCCTCATAACAAGTCAGCTAGTCAATGCTTTGATGAGTTTGATAATTTTATTGTTAAACAAGATAATTCCAATGCTTATGTTAGTAGACAATTGAAACGTAATGCTTACATGCTTGACCACTTGGGTAATTATATGAGTAGAACCGTTAATGATCTTAAGCTTATTAGTAAACATGCTTCCATGGTTACAACTCAAGTAGAACAAGTACTTAAGACTCAAGATGAATTGCTTAATGAGTTGAATAATAAGAATAATGATAATGTTGTTAGGGTTATGACTAGAGGTGGTAAAATGACCCAGGAACCTTTGTATCCTGAGGGTCATCCTAAGAGAGTTGAGTAGGATTCTTAGAGAATTAATACTGATGCACCTAGTCCTAGTAATAAAAACAAAAAGAAAACTGATAGGACTTTGGATGCTAGTGAACCTGCTATAGACACACTTGAGAATCCCAATGATATTTCTATTTCTGATGTTGAGACACAATCTGGTGACGAACATGAACCTAGTGATAATTCTAATGATGTTGCTCATGTTGATGCTCAACCTAGTAATGATAATGATGTAGAGGTTGAACCTGCTATTGATCGTGATAACCCACAATCAAAGAATCAACGTTATGATAAGAGAGACTTTGTTGCTAGGAAACATGGTAAAGAAAGAGAACCATGGGTTCAGAAACCCATGCCCTTTCCTCCTAAGCCATCCAAGAAAAAGGATGATGAGGATTTTGAGCGCTTTGCTGAAATGATTAGACCTACCTTTTTGCGTATGCGTTTGACTGATATGCTTAAAATGCCTCCTTATGCTAAATATATGAAAGATATTGTTAAAAATAAAAGAAAGATACCTGAAGGTGAAATTTCCACTATGCTTGCTAATTATTCTTTTAAGGGTGAAATACAAAGAAACTTGGAGATCCAGGCGTACCAACTATACCATGCTCCATTAAAAGAAATTATGTTAAAACTGCTTTATGTGATCTTGGAGCCTTTGTTAGTGTTATGTCGTTCTCTTTGTACCATAGACTTGAATTGAATAAGTTGGCACCTACTGAATTTTTTTTGCAAATGGCTGATAAATCAACTGCTATACCCATCGGTATTTGTGAGGATGTGCCTGTTGTTGTTGCAAACATTACTATCTTAACGAACATTGTTATTCTTGATATTCCCGAGGACGACAGTATGTCGTCCATCCTTGGTAGACCCTTTTTGAATACCGCAGGGGCTGTTATTGATTGCAATAAAGGCAATGTTACTTTTCATGTTAATGGTAATGAGCATACGGTACACTTTCCGAGGAAACAACCTCAAGTTCATAGTATCAATTCTATTGGAAAATTTTCAACTATTACTATTGGAGGTTTTGAATTTTCTCTTCCTACTGTCAAAAAGAAATATGATATTCTTATTGTTGGGGACATGCATATCCCCGTTGAGGCAACCTAGTGTTATTCGAAAGTTCACTTGTTTCATGTCACTCGGAAGAAGTTTGTTAATGAGACTTGATCAACCTTGTTAATGGATTCCGTTTGATGAGCATGAGATGGATGAATTTAGAAGGCACAACTCCCTGTACCCATCTTTTACTTTCTGTTAATTAGTTTAAATAAAGCAAAATTAGTATTTTCTATCTATTTTCTGAATTATCCATGCAATAAAAAAATGTCCCAAAAATAAAAGTTCTCCAAATGCCCTGAAAATTGGATATGATTTTTTAAGAATATTTTAGAATTTCTGGTGCAAAGAACACACCATGGGCCTCACCAGTTGGCCACAAGGGTGGAGGGCGCCCCCCTAACCTTCGGCCCCCCCCCCCCCCGTGGCCCCCTCCACTTATTCCAGCACCCATCCTCTCCTTCTTCCTCCGGAAAAATCACTCCATAGCTCAAACTCGTGTTCTTGCTCATCTTGCTGCCATTTTCAATCTCCTTGCTCAAAGCTCCATTCACAAAACTGGTTTGGGGGATTGTTCTTCGGTATGTGACTCCTACAATGGTCCAATTAGTTTTTGTTCTAGTACTTTATTCATTGCAAATTTTTGCTTCTGTGGTGACCATGTTCTTGAGCTTGCATGTCAAATTTATATGGTCCAAAGTTGTTTTGATGCATGATATAGCTTCTAGACACTTGTAGGAATAGTTGCTATCACTTTTATTGAGTTCGGTTCACTTTTGTTTTGAGTTACTAAAAATTTCAGAATTTTTCAAAGGAAGAAAATGTTGAAGCGATTGTTGAGAGCCTCCTTGAGCTAGGGTTCGGAGGAAAAGGAAAATGAGGAGAAGGAAAAGCCCAAGTATAATCTTCCTCGCGCCGCGGAAATTTGTCCGAGCGAATGGCCATGTGATGCATTCTTACAAGCAGACGAGATTTATGATGATTTATATTATTTGGCTGGGAATACAGGCATCACCGACTTCCTGCTCGAGCAGTGTAATCAGTATCTCTTACTCACTAATACTTTTGTGCAAAATTTTCACTTGCATGCTAGAAAATCACCACCCACGGTAGACTTTCACTTGTATGATGAGTACAGAGAATTGACGCTTTTATGATTTTTGTGTGGTCTGTAAATTACCTTAGGAAGGTGGCGTCGAGGAACCACGTCCTAGTGATATGGAAGGCCTTATTCATGAAATCACCGTAGGGGGAGTTAGAGGAGTGTCGGGAGCAGAGTGTCCAGTATTCATCATCCTGCTATATGCTATTACTCATTATTTGCCGGGAGATGTTTAATTGGTCGTGGAGAGAGTGGAGGCCTTAGTGCCCTGACTTTGATATTTTGCGCCATGCTTTACGTAGAGATATAACTTAAAGTTTGGGCGCTATGGTTGCTAAACGGTTGAGAATGAACCGTACGAAGGGTCCTATTTTCGGAGGTATCTTTGCCACCCGCCTTGCTAAACACTTTGAGATACCCATTAGGCACTATAAAAAAGAAGAGAAACTGCTACCCACTATATATTTAGATTATGACAGAATGATAGCACATAAGTTTATTCAAGATGATGAGGAAAAGAGAATTATGTATAACCTGGTGTTTAGCAAGAACACTTTTAAGATTATTACCTTGCCGACACCTATTTTGTTCGATATGCATTCAGGTAGGTACATCGTTTTGCCCGCGGACATTCATGCATACTGGGTGGGGACACGATCCCCACCTCCTGAGCCAGAGCCATCACCTGATCCACACCAGGAGTCTATTTATAAGTGGGATCCACAGGAGCTCGCTAACCAGTATAATCCCCAGGATCCTCATCAGTACACCGGAGAGAACAACTTTGATCCATGGCGTTAGACCAACTTAGGCCAAAAGCCTAAGCTTGGGGCAGTACGTATTTCTCACCGACATTACATTCATGTTCACACACTCATTTCAGTTGTCAGTGTTCATACTTTTTCATTGTATCATCTATGCTAGTTTTTTTTTCCATTTTTCCGCTTTCTTCTTGTGTGTTTATTAAACCTTAAGAAAAACCAAAAAATTAGTAGTAGTTTACTTTCTATGCATGCTTAGTTGTAGAATTAAAAGAAAACCCAAAAAGATTTCTCGTGTTTGTTGGGAGCTTTCCCGTGTAAATAGTTTTTCTCATTCTTGTTTTACTTTCTTCAGAAAAACAAAAACTCCAAAAATATTTCAGTATGTTCCTTTGAAATTCTTTTCTTTTCTTTGGGGGTCGAGAGGAGAAGACCACGATGAAAATGTTGAGTGGCTCTCTTATGCATTATTGTTGATCTAACAAAGAGCCCATATTACCTTGTCTTCTCCTTTGAATAAATGTTTGCAGATTCCAGCTTAGTCCAATGCACGTGCACTAATATTATTATCCACACCGTCCGGTCGTGCAAGTGAAAGGCAATAATGACGATATATGATGAAATGATTGAGACGAGGAAAAGCGGGTATGAACTCGACCTATCTTGTTTTTATAAATATGATTAGTTCATCGTTCCTGATTCAGCCTATTATGAAACATGTTTGCAATGACAATTAGAGATTATAGTTACTCATACCATGCTTAATTAGCTAGCATCTTATAATGTTTTACCTTGTGTGCCAACAAGGAAATTAAAATGATTGTGATGTAGAATGATAGGATGGTATCCTCCTTCGAATGATTCGAGTGGCTTGACATGGCACATGTTCATGCATGTAGTTGAAACAAAATCAACATAGCCTCTATGATATTTATGTTCATGGTGATTTATATCCTACTCATGCTTGCACTCAATGTTGGTTAATCTCAATGTATGTTTATGACTGTTGTCGCCCTCTAGTTGGTTGCTTCCCAGTCTCTTTCTAGTCTTCATTTGTAATAACCGGGAATACTTCTTGTGCATCCACTTCCATAAACCCCAAATTTGTTCCATATGAGTCCACCATACCTTCCTATATGCGGTATTTAGCTGTCGTTCCAAGTAAATTTGCAAGTGCCAACCTCTAAACCTTCAAATGATAATCTGTTTTGTATGCTCGAATAGCTCATGTACCAACTAGGGCTGTCAATATCTTCCATGCTAGGTGGGTTATTCTCACGTTGAGTGGACTCCGCTCATCATTCACGAGAAAATGGTCGGTAACTGGGATGCCCAGTACCATGCTTAAAGCAAATCAAATCAAAATAATTGCACAAAAAACTCCCCGAGGATTGTTGTTAGTTGGACGGTACCCGTTGTTTCGGACCAGCCGTGGAGTGTGCTTGTTGGTGGTGGGGGAGTGTAAACTTTACCATTCTGTTTGGGAACCGCCTATAATGTAATTAGCATGGAAGATACCGAGATATCTTGATTGTTACATTGACAATGAAAGTATATCGCTCAAAATATTATTTATCTCTATTTTCAAAACTCGAGCTCTCGCACCTCTGCATATCCCTGCTTCCCTCTGCGAAGGGCCTATCTATTTACTTTTATTGCTAAGTCATCAGACTCTTGTAAAAAACACCAGTTAGAGAGCACCACTGTCATTTGTATGCATTGTTATTAATTTATATTGAGTATGACTGTGACTGAATCTCTATTACCATTAATTACAATGTCTAGTCAGTCCTCTGCATTTATGTTTTGCGGTCTCAGTAAGGGCTAGCGAGATACCATCGTGTTATATCATATCCTGATTGTTTTGAAGAAAGTGTTGTCATCCAAGATTTATTATTATTGCTCGCTAGTTGATTATGCCATTGATATGAGTAAATGTCAGACCTAAAAGTTATTGTTAATATGGTTAATTCATAATCTTTGCTGAAAACTTGAATGTTGGCTTTACATATTTGCAGCAACAAGATCAAACAGAGTGTAAAATCAATGGAGGTTATTTTTGGAATTAATAAAAAATATTGGCGAAAGAATCAGCATCGGGGGCCCAGACCCTATCCACAAGGGTGGGGGGCGCGCCCTGAAACCTTGTGGGGCCCCTAGACCTCCACCGACCTCAACTCCAACTCCATATATTCACTTTCGGGGAGAAAAAAAATCAGGGAGAATGTTTCATCGTGTTTTATGATTGGAGCCTCCGCCAAGCCCTGTTCTTCCTCGGGAGGGCATATCTGGAGTCCGTTCGGGGCTCCGGGGAGGGGAATCTGTCGCCATCGTCATCGTCAACCGTCCTCCATCGCCAATTCCATGATGCTCATCGCCGTGCGTGAGTAATTCCATCGTAGGCTTGCTGCACCGTGATGGGTTGGATGAGATTTACCATGTAATCAAGTTAGTTTTGTTAGGGTTTGATCCCTAGTATCCGCTATGTTCTAAGATTGATGGTGCTATGACTTTGCTATGCTCAATGCTTGTCACTAGGGCCCGAGTGCCATGAACTCAGATCTGAACCCTTTATGTTTTCATCAATATATTTGTGTTCTTGATCCGATATTGCAAGTTATAGTTACCTACTACGTGTTATGATCCGGCAAACCCGGAGTGAGAATAGTCGGGACCACTCCTGGTGATGAGCGTAGTTTGAGGAGTTCATGTATTCACTAAGTGCCAATGCTTTGGTCCGGTACTCTATTAAAAGGAGACCTTAATATCCATTTGTTTCCAATAGGACCGCGCCGCTACGGGAGGGTAGGACAAAAGATGTCATGCAAGTTCTTTTCCTTAAGCACGTATGACTATATTCGGAATACATGACTACATTACGTTGATGAACTGTAGAGTTCTGTGTCGCCCTATGTTATAACCGTTGCATGACGAATGCCATCCGACATAATTATCCATCATTGATCCATTGCTTACGAGCTTTTCACTTAGTGATCTTTGCTAAATTACTTTTCCGTTGCCACTGTTACAATTGCTACGAAACTACTACTGCCACTTGTGCCACTGTTACCGTTACTTCCATAATACTTTGCTACTAAATACTTTGCTGCAGATATTTGGTCTTTCGGGTGTGGTTGAACTAACAACTTAGCTGCTAATACTTGAGAATCTTCTTTGGCTCCCCTTGTGTCGAATCAATAAATTTGGGTTGAATACTCTATCCTCGTAAACTGTTGCGATCCCCTATACTTGTGAGTTTTCAGGGCGGCGGCGGCTTCGCTGGCGGAGGTTGCATCACCGGGCTCGGTGGCTCCACTGCACTAGATTAGGTCTCTGTTCCGGGGGCTGGTGGGCCCCTTGGGACTTTTGGTGGGCCGGTTGGGCCCCCTCTCTTTCTTCTCTATCTCTTTTTCCCCCTCTCCCTGGGTTGGGAACTGGGCCGTCTGCGGCCCCAACCCCGTCCCTCTTGCCCACCCCGGCCCCGCAATGCGGCTTGGGCAAGGGATCTCTCCCCCCATTCCTAGAGTTTCCTGCATCTCGCTCGGACGTGCGGCGTCTCCGTTTCCCCATCCGCACCCTGTTCAGATCCAGCCCGTGCAGCGTCTCCGTACGGATGCTTTGAGCTGTAAGAGTTATGTTAACACCCTTACCGCAGGAGGTTTACCTCAGGAGTTACGTGATGAGCTTAGAGATCTAAAGTAGGAAATAGTTCCACCTTGTTGGGAAGAATCAGAGAAGCCCGGAAGTTGGACCAGGGTATTACTCAGATAAAGGAAATGATGAGCAAAGGGAAAGCAGAAGGATTCTGTGAGGATGAATATGGAACTGTATAGTTTGAGCAACGTATTTTTGTACCCAATGATCCAGAGATCAGGAAGTGATTCTTCAGGAGGCTCATCACTCACCATACTAGATACACCTAGGCAACACCAAGATGTACTTGGACTTGAAGGAAAGTTTTTGGTGGGCCGGTATGAAGAGAGAAATTGTTGAGTATGTGGCAATATGTAATGTATGTGACAGAGTAAAGGCAGTGCATCAGAAACCAATAGGTTTACTTCAGTCGTTGCCGATTCTTGATTGGAACTGGGATAGACTTGGTATGGACTTTATCACGGGATTACCCACGACCCGTTCAGGTTATCATTCCATTTTGGGTGATAGTTGATCGTTTGACCAAGGTTGCTCACTTCTTCCGATAAAGACCACCTATACAAGTGCTAAACTGGCAAGGATATATATGACCAGGATCGTATGTCTGCATGGAGTTCCGAGGACCATTACATCAGATAGAGGAACAAAGTTTAACTCAAAGTTTTGGAATCAGTTACACGAAACTTTGTGTACCAGGTTGGAGTTTAGTGCAGCCTTCCATCCACAAACTAACGGGCAGACAGAGACAGGCAACCAAATTCTGGAGGACATGTTGATAACTTGTTCACTAGACTATGGGTCTAGTTGGGATGATAACTTACCCTATGCAGAGCTCTCATACAAAAACAACTATGAAGCCAGTTTGCAGATGGCCCCTTTTGAGTCATTGTATGGTAGGAAATGCAGGATACCTCTGATGTGGAATGGACTTGGAGATCGAAAATTGTTTGGACCAGACTTGATCAGAGATTATGCGAAGAAGGCCAAATTGATTCGTGAGAGACTTAAGACAACTCGATCTAGACAGAAGAGTTATGCTGATGCTAAACGTAAGGAAGTGATCTATGAAGTGGGAGATAGAGCATATCTTTGAGTCTCTCCACTTCGAGGTATTAAGAGATTTGGAGTCCAAGGAAAGTTAGCACCACGATTTGTGGGGCCATACAGAGTTCTGGAATGCAGAGGAGAGGTTGCATGCCAGTTGGAATTACCAAAGGCTTTGTCAGGAGTTCATGATGTGTTTCATGTTTCCCAGCTGAAGAAGTGTCATGCAGAGATGGCAGATATTCCTTTGAGAGATACAGTGCCACTAGAGGCAATTCAGTTCGAGAGCGATCTAACTTATCAGGAGAAGCCTTAAGATTCTTGAGACTTCAGAGAGAATCACTCGTACCAAGATCATAAAGTCTTGCAAGGTTTAGTGGAGTCACCACACCGAGGAGGAAGCTACTTGGGAACTAGAGGAAGATCTCAGGCAGGACCATCCACACCTTTTCGCTAGCCAACCCGAATCTCAAGGGCGAGATTCATCTTAAGGGGGTAGGATTGTAACATCCCAATTTTTTTATTAAATTTTGATCTTAGTAGAATCATTCAATGCATATCATATTTTATTGCATTTTTGGAGTTTTTGAAATATTCAAATAATATTTTCCACTCGAGAAAAAGAAATGAGAGGGGATAAAATGACTTCCTGAAATTATAAATGAGTTGGAAATTTCATTTGAATATTATTTGGAGTTTCTAGAGTTTATTTGGTACTCCCTCCGTCCAGAAATACTTGTCCTAAAAATGGTTGTATCTAGACTTATTTTAGTTATAGATACATCCATTTTATCCATTTCAAGGAAAAAATTTCGGATGAAGGGAGTATTTATTTTATTTGCAAAAAGTGCATTAAATGCATTAGCAAAATATTTTCAAAATGTTATGTGTTTAAATAAATGTCCATTGTGCTATATATTATTAGTAATGATTTTAGAAATTATAGTGGTGTTTTTGTAAATTCATTTGAATTTATTTATGCCACCTTTTCTGTAACAAACAAACAAACGCGCATCAAGATCAAGACCGCTTAAACCGAGGCCTTCGGCCAGAGCGCCTCATGCCAGCCAACCAAGCGTTTAGTCCCCACGGCTCAGCCTCGCTACCAAGGCTTCGGAATGCTCGATCATTACTTTGATACGTCTCCGACGTATCTACTTTTCCTACCGCTTTTCTCTTGTTTTGGACTCTAATTTGCATGATTTGAATGAAACTAACCCCGGACTGACGCTGTTTTCAGCAGAACTACCATGGTGTTGTTTTCTTGTGCAGAAATAAAAGTTCTCGGAATGGAACGAAACTTTGCGAGGAATTTTTGTATCAAATAAGAGAATTTCTGGAGCCAAGACCTACCGAAGGGGGGCACCTGGCTGGGCACAACCCACGAGGGCGCGTCCCCCTCACCAGGCGCGCCCAGGTGGGTTGTCCCCACTTGGTGGCCCCGCAGACCCTAAAACCGACGCTATAAAATCCTATTTTTACAGGAAAAAATCGGGGAGAAAGAATTATCACGATCCACGAGATGGAGCCGCCGCCAAGCCCTGTTCTTACTCGGGAGGGCATATCTGTAGTTCGTTTGGGGCTCCTGAGAGGGGGATCTTCGTTCTTCGTCATCACCAACCCTTCTCCATCGCCAATACCATAATGCTCCCCACCAGGAGTGAGTAATTCCTTCGTAGGCTCGCTGGTCGGTGAGGAGTTGGATGAGATTCGTCATGTAATCGAGTTAGTTTTGTTAGGGCTTGATCCCTAGTATCCACTATGTTCTAAGATTGATGTTGCTATGACTTTGCCATGCTTAATGCTTGTCACTTTGGGCCCGGGTGCCATGATTTCAGATCTGAACCATTTATGTTATCATCATTATATCCATATTCTAGATCTGATCTTGCAAGTTATAGTCACCTACTATGTGTTGTGATCCGGTAACCCCAGAGTGACAATAACCGGGACTTCTTCCGGTGATTAACGTAGTTTGAGGAGTTCATGTATTCACTATGTGTTAATGCTTTGTTCCAGTTCTCTATTAAAAGGAGGCCTTAATATCCCTTAGTTTCCAATATGGACCCCGCTGCCACGGGAGGGTAGGACAAAAGATGACATGCAAGTTCTTTTAGTAAAGCACGTATGACTATTTACGGAATACATGCCTACATTATATTGCTGAACTGGAGCTAGTGCCATATCGCCCTAGGTTATAACTGTCTGATGATGAATATGATCCAACAAGTCACCGATCCAATGCCTACGAATTTATCTTATATTGTTCTTGCTAAGTTACTACTGCTATCATCACTCTTACACTTGCTACAAAATTACTGCTATCACTGTTACTATTACTATTGCCGTTGTCACTACTATCAAACTACTTTGCTACAGATAATTAATCTCCAGGTGTGGTTGAATTGACAACTCAGCTGCTAATACCTTCAAATATTCTTTGGCTCCCCTTGTGTCGAATCTATAAATTTGGTTGAATACTCTACCCTCGAAAACTGCTGTGATCCCCTATACTTGTGGGTTATCAAGACCTTTTTCCGCACCGTTCTGTGGGGAGCATAGCTATATTTGTTGAGTCACTTGGGATTATTATCATTGTATCACTATGAACAATCTGAAGGATCCTAATACTAAGATATTTCCCTGAAGTACGAGGGGAGGTAAGAAACTGCCATCCAGTTCTGCTTTATATTCACCTTCTGTTATGAGTAAACTTGCAACGCCACCATATGCTATTAATTCTGATATGCCGCAAGTTATTGATCATGCTACTTCTGCTATGGATAATGCTTATGAAGATGCTAGTACCTTGGTTGATAATGATGATGTGCCACTTGGTGAATTTCTTGATGAACAAATTCCTAGAGTAATACAACATGATGTTGATTAATCCGATGATGAGCTTGAAACCGAATCTCCTATAACACCTGCTAGAACTAGCCCTCCTATATATGAATTGCCTAAGGTACCGGAGGGTTATGTTATGAGTGAGAAACAACTAGAGATATTCTTGCTTGTAATGATAGAGATGATCTAGACAAATTAGTACACAAGTATAAAGAAAAATCTCTGAATGCTAGAATGAAATGTGATCCTAAGTTTGCTACTTCAGCTATCTTTATTGATGATAAGGATTATGAATTCTCTATCGACCCAGAGTTAATTACTTTGTTTGAATCTGATCATTTCCATGGTTATGAAACTAAAACTATTGTGGCACATCTTACTAAGTTGAATGATATAGCCACCCTTTTTACTCATGATGAGAAAACTCGCTACTACTTTATTCTCAAATTATTTCCTTTCTCATTAAAGGGTGATCCTAAAGCTTGGTACAATACTCTTGCTCCTGGTTGTGTGTGTAGTCCCCAGGATATGATTTATTACTTCTCTAAAAAATGTTTTCCTGCTCATAAGAAACAAGCTACCTACAGGAAATATTTAACTTTGTTCAAATTAAAGAAGAGAGTCTCCCACAAGCTTGGGGGAGGCTTTGCCAGTTACTTAATGCTTTGCCTGATCATCCTCTTAAGAAAAATGAAATACTTGATATCTTCTATAATGGACTAACCGATGCTTCTAGGGACTTCCTAGATAGTTCTGCTGGTTGTGTTTTCAGGGAAAGAACTGTTGGACAAGTTGAAAAAATATTGAATAATATATTGAAAAATTATGATGATTGGACTATTCCTGAACCACCGGCTAAACCCACACCGAAGAAGAGGGGTATATTATATCTCAGTCCTGAAGATATGCAAGAGGCAAAGAAATCTATGAAAGAAAAGGGTATTAAAGCTGAGGATGCTAAAAATTTACCTCCTATTGAAGAAATACATGGGCTTAATACACCACCATTGCCTAAGGTGGTAGAGGTAAATTATCTAATGAAATTTAATGATAATGATAATCCTCACAATATGCATCCTAGTCAATGCCTTTATGAGTTTGAAAACTATATTAGAAAACAAGATTACTTCAATGCAAATGTTATGAAACAATTGAAATACAATTCCGGTATGATTGCTCGCTTGAGTGACTTGTTATTTAGAATCTCAAATGATGTTAGAGGTGTTGGAAAACATGCTTCTATAGTTCAAACTCAGTTAGAACAAGTTGGTAAATCACAAAGAGAGTTGCTTGATGAAATGAATAATAATATGCATGACTTTGCTATTAGAGGTAAAATGACTCAGGAACCACTTTATCGTGAGGGACACCCAAAAAGTATTGAGCAAGGTTCACAAAGAGTAAACACTGATGCACCTAGTCCTTCTAGAAAGAAAAAGAAAAACAAAAATTATAGGACTTTGCATTCTTAGTGAACCTGAAATAGAAAAACCTCCTGATAATGATAATGAAACTTCTATCTCTGATGCTGAAACTCAATCCGGTAGTGAACACTCACCAAGTGATAATGAAAAAGATAATGATGAGATTCATGAAGACTCTCAACCAAACAATGAAAAAGAACCAGATAATGATGTTGAGACAGAACCACCTGTTGATTTTGATAACCCACAACCTAAGAATAAAAGATATGATAAAAGAGACTTCATTGCCCCAAAACACGGTAAAGAAAGAGAATCGTGGGTTCAAAAACCTATGCCTTTTCTACCCAAGTCAACTAAAAACAAAGATGATGAAGAATTTGAACGCTTTGCCAAAATGCTGAGGCCAGTCTTTTTGCGTACTTGCTTGACTAATCTCTCGAAAATGCCTCCTTATGCAAAGTGTATGAAAGACATAATCAATAATAGGAGAAAAATACTGGAAGCTGAAATCTCCACTATGCTTGCTAATTATACTTTTAAAGATGGAGTACCTAAAAAACTTGGAGATCCGGGAATACCAACTATACCTTGCTCTATCAAAAAGAATTATGTGAAAACTGCTTTGTGTGATTTAGGAGCTCGTGTGAGTGTTATGCCTTTCTCTTTATATAAAAGACTTGACTTGAATAAACTGACACCTACTAAAATATCTTTGCAAATGGCTGAAAAATCAACTGCCATACCTATCGGTATCTGTGAGGATGTGCCCATTGTTGTTGCTAATGTTACTATTTTGACTGAATTTGTTATACTTGAGATGCCCGAGGACGACAACATGTCGATTATCCTCGATAGACCCTTCTTGAATACTGCAGGGGCTGTTATTGATTGCAATAAAAGCAAGGTCACTTTTCATATCAATGGTAATGAGCATACGGTGCACTTCCCGAAGAAACAATTCCAAGTGAATGGTATTAATGTTATTGAAAAATCTCCGACAATCACTATTGGAAGTTTTCAAATACCTCTACCTACTGCCAAAAAGAAATATGAAATGCTTATTGTTGGGGAAATGCATATCCCTGTTGAGGTAACTTAGTGATTTACGAATGTTCTTCGGTTTCATGCTAATCGAAAGTGGTTGTTAATAAGACCTGATCAACCATATTAATGGATCACTTTTGAACGGTATGAAGTTGATGAATTTAGTAAGCACTACCTTCTGTCCTTACTTTTCATTTTCTGTTTTTATTAGTTAAATAAAATAGAATACCATGTTTTGTCTATTTTCTGATTTTCCCGTGCAATAAAAAATGACTCAAAAATAAAAGTTCTCCGAATGCCCTAAAAATTTAATACGATATTTTTCTGAATATTTCTGAATTTCTGGTGCAAATAGTATCAGAGGGAGGTGCACTAGGTGGGCACAACCCACACAGGGCGCCAGACCCCAGTGCGCCACAGTGGGTTGTGGTCCCCACGTGGGCCCCCTCACTTATCCCTTCATTCCACTTGATCACTTACCACCAGAAAAAAAAATCCATAGCTCTCTCTCCTGTGTTCTTGCCCTCAAACCCGTGGATTTTGATCTCTTTGCTCGAAGCTTCATTTCCGAAACTGTTTCGGGGGATTGTTGCTTGGTATGTGACTCCACCGTTTGTCCAATTAGTTTTGTTTTAGTGGTTCATATTGTGAATAATTAGTTACTCTTGGTGCTGCTGTAGATGTGCTTGCATGTTAAATTCTTAGAGTTCAAAGTAGTTTGAATGCTTGCTATGGCCTCTATGTATCCCTATGAGTAGTTGATATCATTTTTGTAAAGTTTTGTTGATAATTTTTTGAAACTCAATTTTTTTTCAGAATATTGTATGTGAACACGATGAACCTTTTTGGAAGTTCTTCGAGGAGGCGATCCTCGGGGCATCTTCTAGTGATAGCTTCGCTCGCCTGTCTTATGTTGAACCAAGTGAAAGTTCCACACGAGATGCCGCCACCAAAACATGCTTATGGCCTTGCGATGAGTATATGATGCGTGTGGGTATTAAGGAGGAATTTCAGCAATATGTTCACATTGCCGGTCTCGGTCCCTACATTTCAGAGAAGTGTGAACAATGCCACATTCTCACTGAATCGTTTGTCAAAGGACTTAAATTCCATCCCCATGAGTCTAGGGTGTCGTTTATGCTTTGTGATAATCCATTTACCATCCCACTAGAGAATATTGCTTACCACTGCAAACTCCCATTCTGGGGTTCGCTTGACGAACCGCCAACGGCTGAGTACCAAACTTTCTTAACTAGTCTTTGCTGCGGTGAGACGAGGGGAGTGACACAAGGTAGAATAAAGAGCATTCATTTTCCCGCAACTTTACATTATTTAATGGGAAATGTATAGTAGGCAAGCAAGATTGTAGTACACTCTGTGCTCCAGACTTGAGCCTCATTCACACTGCTCTCACTGGTGAAAGGAATTATAACCTTGGAGCAATTGTTGCACGCAGACTTCAGCACAATGCCAACAGTGGCTACTTCTATGGTGGAATATATGCCGCGCGTTTAGCATGGGGGCAGGGTGTTTCACCTTTGCCCTTTGATCCTATCCTACCCACGCAGTATTTAGATTTTGATACCTTAAAGGATCATAAGATTCTCAAGGGAAAGGTTGATAACTTCACTTATAATCTATTATTTAACCAAAAATCTGTTGTGCACGCATATTTGCCCGCGCCTTCTCTTTTAGACTATCACAGCAAAGGAAGATATTTTTGAGAGCCACCGTGAGCTACCACGCCAACTACTACCCTCCAGGCTACTGATTGACTACCAAGTTAGCCCAAAAGCCTAAGCTTGGGGAAGTACGTGTTCCGCCGACTTTACATTCATGTTCACTTATTCCATTAGTCGGTGTCCACACTCTTTCATTGTATCATCCATGCTTAAATTTATTTTTCTTGCTTTCTTCTTGTGTGTTTGAAAAACTTGAGAAAAACCATAAAAATTAGTTGTAGCTAATTTAATTTCTATGCATGCTTTGTAGTAATATTAAAAAGAAAACCCAAAAAGATTTCCTTGTTCTTCTTTTGCTTGTTGGGAGCTTTCCCGTGTAAATAGTTTTCTCATTTTTGCTTTTCTCTTTTGTTTGCTTGTTCAAGAAAACCAAAAACTCCAATAATATTTCAATGTGTTTCTCTGAATTTCTTTTCTTTTTATTCGAGTTGTACCGAGGAGAAGACCACGATGAAAATGTTGAGTGGCTCTCATATGAATAATTGTATGTCTAACAAAGAGCACATTTTACCTTGTCTTCTCCTGTTGAATAAAATGTTTGCAGATTCCAGCTTAGTCCACGACACTCTTGCAATATAATTATTTTCATATCGTTCGGTCGTGCAAGTGAAAGGCAATAATGACGACATTCGATGAATTGGCCGTGGCAGAGAGAAACTGGTATGAACTCGACTTGTCCTATTTGTGTAAATATGTTTAACCTAGTATCCATGATTCAGTCCATTATGATTAAACATGTTTGCAATGACAATTAGAGATTATAGTTTCTCATGCCATGCATAAGTAGCTGGGAGTGGATAATGATTTATCTTGGATATCAACATTGCATTAAAATGATTGTGATGTACTCCCTCCGTTCCTTTATATAAGGTGTATTTGTTTTTTGATAAAATTTCAGAATGTAAGGTGCATTTCTTCTAATTCCTAATAATTCCGTGTCTAGCCCGGTAGAAAAAAGAAAGTATATCTCTCCTGATTGTTTGTATCTCACCTTGTAGCAAAAGAATGAAACTATCTCTATGTCTATTGCATGTATCTCTTACTTACTAACTGATTTACTTTCCACTAACCAATAAATTTGCCAATGGTAATTTTGTCCTAACACGTCCATAATTATGTGCCTTGGTCACCGTGCCAAAAATAATACACCTTAGATAAAGAAATGGAGGGAGTAGTATGATGATATGGTATCCTCCTCTAAATGTTCAAGTGGCTTGACTTGGCACATGTTCATGCATGTAGTTGAATCAAAACCAACATAGCCTCTATGATATTTATGTTCATGGTGTTCATATCCTACTCATGCTAGTGTCCAATGTTACTTATGCATAATGCATGATCATGATCGTTGTTGCTCTCTAGCTGGCCGCTTCTCAATCTAATTGCTAGCCTTTACCTGTACTAAGTGGGAATTCTGCTTGTACATCAAGAACCTTGAACCCAAAGTTAGTCCACATGAGTCCACCATACCTACCTATATGCGGTATTACCCTGCCGTCCTAAGTAAAGTTGCATGTCCCACCTCTAAAATCTTCTAAATAAATATCCGTTTTGTGTGCCTGGGTCATTCATGGAACGACAGGAGGTGGTCAGTATCTTCCATGCTAAGCGGGTTATTCTCAGGTCGAGTGTTTATTCACTCGCCATCACACGAGAAAAGGGCAGTAATAGGTATGCCCAGTCCCAAACTGCAAAATACAAAAAGAGTTAATTGCTCAAATAATCAAACAAAAACTCCCAATGGAGTCAAAACCTTTACTTTTATCGCTCGGGAACCGCCACTAGCGTGCTCAACATGGAAGATATTGATAACTGATGGTCGTGAAGTAAATGAGAAGGGTGCATTTCTCAATCATTTACCTCTGTTTTAAAAATTGAGCTCTGGCACCTCCACAAATCACTGCTTCCCTCTGCGAAGGGACTATCTATTTACTTTTATGTTGTGTCATCACCTTCTAAAACAAGCGCTAGAACCTGAGAGCACTGCTGTCATGACTTATGCATTGTGTGTAGCTAATGTTGGGTGCATCATGACTGGAACTTTTCTACCATGAATTGCAATGTTTAGTCACTGCTCGAACTTTGAGGTGCTCTGCACTTATCTTTTGCGGTATTAGAAAGGGCTAGCGAGATACCACTATTGTCATACTATATCATGGTTGTTTTGACAACGTGTTGTCGTTTGAGATATCTTATTATTGCTCGCTAGCCGATTATGTCATTGATACGAGTCATTATAATCTTTAAGAGTTATTGTCAGCCTGATTAGTTATAATGTTGGCTGAAAACCTGGGTGTTGTTTAAGCTTATTTATGCAAACAAGAGCAAAAGAGTTCGTAAAAGTTTTTCTTTTTCACTTTCAGTTTATTAACTGAATAGCTTGAGGACAAGCAAAGGTTTAAGCTTGGGAGAGTTGATACATCTCCAACGTATCTACTTTTCCTCTTATTTTGGACTCTAATTTGCAAGATTTGAATGAAACTAACCTCCGACTGATGATGTTTTCAGCAGGACTACCATCGTATCGTTTTTGTGTAGAAATAAAAGTTCTCGGAATGGAACAAAACTTTGTGAGGAATTTTTATATCAAATAAGAGAATTTCTAGAGCCAATACCTAACGAAGGGGGGCACCTGGGTGGGAACAACCCACCAGGGCGCGCCCCCCTCACCAGGCGCGCCCAGGTGGGTTGTCCCCACCTGGTGGCCCCGCAGACCCTGAAACCGACGCTATAAAATCCTATTTTTCCAAAAAAAATCTGGGAGAAAGAATTATCACGATCCATGAGATGGAGCCGCCGCCAAGCCCTGTTCTTCCTCGGGAGGGCAGATCTGGAGTCTGTTTGGGGCTCCGGAGAGGGGGATCTTTGTTCTTCGTCATCACGAACCCTTCTCCATCACCAATTCCATGATGCTCCCCACAGGGAGTGAGTAATTCCTTCGTAGGCTCGCTGGTCGGTGAGGAGTTGGACGAGATTCATCATGTAATCGAGTTAGTCTTGTTAGGGCTTGATCCCTAGTATCCACTATGTTCTAAGACTGATGTTGCTATGACTTTGCTATGCTTAATGCTTGTCACTTTGGGCTCGGGTGCCATGATTTCAGATCTGAACCGTTTATGTTATCATCATTATATCCATGTTCTAGATCGGATCTTGCAAGTTATAGTCACCTACTACGTGTTATGATCCGGTAACCCCGGAGTGACAATAACCGGGACTTCTTCCGGTGATTACCGTAGTTTGAGGAGTTCATGTATTCACTATGTGTTAGTGCTTTGTTCCGGTTCTCTATTAAAAGGAGGCCTTAATATCCCTTAGTTTCCAATATGGACCCCGCTGCCACGGGAGGGTAGGACAAAAGATGGCATGCAAGTTCTTTTAATAAATCACGTATGACTATTTACGGACTACATACCTACATTATATTGATGACCTGGAGCTAGTGCTGTATCGCCCCAGGTTATAACTGTCTCATGATGAATATCATCCAACAAGTCACCAATCCAATGCCTACGAATTTATCTTATATTGTTCTTGCTAAGTTACTACTGCTATCATCACTGTTACACTTGCTACAAGATTACTGCTACCACTGTTACTGTTACTATTGCTGCTATCACTACTATGAAAACTATCAAACTACTTTGCTACTGATCACTTTGCTGCAGATAATTAATCTCCAGGTCTGGTTGATTGACAACTCAGCTGCTAATACCTTCAAATATTCTGTGGCTCTCCTTGTGTCGAATCTATAAATTTGGGTTGAATACTCTACCCTCGAAAATTGTTGTGATCCCCTATACTTGTGGGTTATCACACCTCGTGTCTCGCTCGCCTCTCAGCGCTGCCGCTTCTAGGCAGGGCCCGCTTCCCTATCATCCCAAACCTCCCGCCTCTCCCGCTCGGGATAGAGCACGCGTTCACTGCCAGCAACCGCCGGTTGCCTTGCGCTCGGATAAGCCTTATCCCGCAGTCCCGAGCCTCCTAGCCGCGCCTATAAGAAGCCCCGACACCCCTCTCTCCATTCTGCCAATTCGCTCGTCCTCTCACCACTCATAGCCGACGCCCTAACGCTTTCGATATCGTCGGAGCCGGAGCATCTCGCTGAAGTTTCCATCACCGTAGACTCCCCTACCTTCATTTTATTTCTGTCAACCTTCATAACTCGTCGAGTCTCATCCGGTTGACATTTGTTTTGCCCCTAGGGACCACCGGAGATGACGCCCCGAAGACCTTTGCCCTCGTCTGAGCATTAGGCCTCCTCAATTACCAGACGACCCACGCCGCGCCCGACCTTCCTGACACCTTCCCCGCTGCCGAGGACCACCGCAGCCGCCGCCTGACGCCCGCGCCGCCATCCCCTACATGTCACTGACATTGTCGCCCGCTGTGAGCCGCCCACCCTGCCCCGTTCTGTTAGTTTTTTTAGTTCGAATCAGTTAACCACGGTTTTTATTAAACCATGCTGTTTTAGTGTAACCGGTCTCCGGTTTTATTTTTATTTAGCCGTGGTAGCTGTTTTTCCTATTTAGCGGCCATTCACCATATAAGTCCCGCAGTAAACACCTTTGGGCCAGTAGGATTCTGACACGTGGCGGAGGACCTGTTTGCGGTTATTTTCTTTTTCTGTTTAGTCCCTAGAATTAGCAGATTAGCCCCTAAACTTAGATTAGCCACAACTTTTCAATCGTAGATCCAAATTCGATGAAACCAGCAGAAAATTCTTTGTTATGGCTAGATCTATCTACTGGTATCATATTTGTAAACTTTTTTCAAATTCAAATTTTAATATTATTCAAATTTGAAATCAAACTTTATTTGGCCATATCTCCTAAACCGTAGCTCCAATGGAGTTGATTCTTTTTGCATTTTGTCACCGTAGCCAAACCCTATGATTTGGGCCAATTTCACTATAATTTTCACACACTAGCATTTGTACATGAATATTTTACTCGTAAGCCTAGTATACACTATAGTTCACATCACATTTTGAACCATGTGTCTTATGTTGTTTTGCAATTAGAATATTTTTGTGGTAGCTAAGTGTGATGTATGTTCATTTGGTTTTTCTGAGCCTTTCTGTTTTGCATGTAATTTGGTTCTTTGGAATGTTTGTTTATTTACTTTGCAATAGATTGTCCGGAGTGTGAAGCAGAATATTATCAATCTCTAGAATTCAACCAGCATTACCTATGTTTTAACTATGCACTTAGTTCTTTGCGGTAGGACTACATGGTAGGAATTTATGCTGGAGGGCAATGCTTTACACCCAGTAGTTCATTGAGGTAGGTCTGGACCTTACAATATTGTCATCATACCGTTTTACATTATACTGCTTCGCTAAAGTAGACGTGGATTGCGGGGTGATCATTATTAAAGTATGAGTGACAATATTGCAAACAAGACCTAAGATAATTAATGAACTACCTAGGAGTAAACTAGTTTGAATGGTGGCGAAGTAAAGTGGGGCATGCATGGGAAATCCATGGTGGTGCACCACTAGTGGTTCATCCCCTCGAGATCAAAGGGATCAAACATATTTTCATGTCTAGTAGCTTACGTGTGCAACCACAAGCCAATATGGGCTCCGGCTTAGTTGAGTAGTTAGTGTGACCCCTTACGGGATAGGCTAGTAGATGTAGATTACGGTTGGTGTACCGGCCTATCCGTTGGTTAAGGGGAACACTTTTGAAAGACTGTCTCGATCTTCCAATCATTGAGGTGGTCGAGTCTTGTGGGGAACAGTGTGCAACCTCTGGAGATTGAGTAGGGTTTTCCAAGTCATCCCATGCTATTACTGTAGTGGTAGAATAATATCTTTTATTCTAGGGAAAAACTAGCTTTATGCAAAACTAAACTTAGAGCTTTCCACCGGCCAAATTGCATGTATAAATAGGTTCATTATTCTTATGATGTGACTTGCTAGTACATTCAATGTACTGACCTATATGGCTACAACTTATCACGTTGCAGATATATCCGACGAGGATTAAGGTGCTATAGGTCAATGTTCTACACTCAACCTTGCTCGTGGAGTTGGACTCATTTACTACTTTGCTTCCGCAGTATTTATTTTATTTGGCATTATGCCCATGTTTGTAATTAATCTACTACTCCTGAACTATTGATGTAATAAAGATATGTGCGTTATTTCTATTATTTCATCGAGTATTGTGTGTGCTAGAAAGTCGATCCAGGGACTAGCAGGTAAGCACATTTCGACTCTTACCGGGTCAGGTCGCTACATTGTTGAGCCCTGTTGAATTTGCGGTGATAGCATATAGTGGGTAGTGTTTGATTTTAATTATACGATAATGGTACAATAGGACATGATGGGATTTGATGTTATATGTACTAACCCCTCCAATAGAAAGTTCGGTTAAGTTTTGTGTGGATGAAGTGTTTGAAGATCGAGGATGTATCGACATGAGGAGAATAAGGAGAGGCAAGAGTTCAAGCTTGGGGATTCCCATGGCACCCCAAGTAAATATTGAAGGAGACTCAAGCCTCTAAGATTCGGGATGCCCTGGAAGGCATCCCATCTTTCTTCAAGAATTATCGGTATGTTTCTATTTTTGTTTTGTTCACATGATATGTGTAAATTCTTGGAGCGTCGTATGCTCTTTATTTTTCTTCTAGTGATGCACCATGCTGGTAAGAGATAGCCCTTGGCTGATTTATAGAATGCTCTTTGCACTTCCCCTATATCTTTTGAGTATGGCTTTATAGAATGTTTCATGTGCTTAACTTATATCATTTGAAGTTCGGATGCCTGTTTCTCTACATATAGACAAAAAGTTATTTGTAGAATGCCCTTTTGCTTCACTTATTTTATTAGAGCATGGGCAAGTATTATGTAGAATGAATTAAATTCTCATGCTTCATATTTATTAGAACCTGTTTAGAGAGTTAGCAAAAATTTGTCATTCACATGGTTAGTCACAAAATCCTACATAAAACTTCTAGATCACTGAATATGATATGTTTGATTCCTTGCCATAGTTTTGCGATATGGAGATGGTGATATGTGGTAGGTACTAGTGAATGATTGTGGTTTAGTAAGAATATTGGTGTTGAGGTTTGTGATTCCCGAAGCATGAACATATATTCTCTCATTATGCTAAGAAGTTGGAGCATGATTTATTATTTATTGTCTTCCTTTGTGTGGAGGTTGGGGGCGCGTGATGAGTAACTCCTACCAACCTCCCCCTAGGGGCGTCTGTAGTAGTACTTTTCTTCGAGGGCTAATAAAATTTCGCAATAAGTATGTGAGTTCATTATTACTAATGCGAGTCCATGGATTATACGCACTCTCACCTTCTTGCAATTTGCTAGCCTCTTCGATACCGTGCATTGCCCTGTCTCACCTCAATAGTTGGTGCAAACTTTGCTAGTACATCCAAACCCCGTGATATGATATGCTCCATCACACATAAGCCTCCTTATATCTTCCTCAAAACAGCCACCATACCTACCTATCATGGCATTTCCATAGCCATTCCGAGATATATTACCATGCAACTTCCATCATCATCATATACATGACTTGACCATTCATTTTCAAATTGCTTTGCATGATCATATAGCTGACATAGTATTTGTGGCTCAGCCACCGTTGATCATTATCATAAATTTTATGCTAGAGGCATTCATATTGTTCTAGATATCGAGTTATAATTTTGAGTTCTAAGTAAACAAAGTGTGATGATTATCATTATAAGAGCATTGTCCTAGTGAGGGAAGGATGATGGAGTCCCAACAAGTCGGGATGAGACCCCGTACAAAAAAAAGAAGAAAGAAGAGGCCAAAAAGGGCCCAACAAAAAAATAAGAAGAAGAAAAACAAAAAAATGAGAGAAAAGAGAGAGAAGGGGCAATGTTACTATCCTTTACCACAGTTGTGCCTCAGAGTAGCACCATTGTTTTCATATAGAGAGTGTCCTATTTTGCCACTTTCATATACTAGTGGGATTTTTTCATAATATAACTTGGCTTGTATATTCCGATGATGGGCTTCCTGAAATGCCCGAGGTCTTCATGAGCAAGCAAGTTGGATGCACACGCACTTAGTTTTAATTTTGAGCTTTCGTACACTGATAGCTCTTAGTGCATCCGTTGCATGGCAATCCCTACTCCTAGTATTGACATCAATTGATGGGCATCCTCATAGCCCATTGATTAGCCGCGTCGATGTGAGACTATCTTCCTTTTTTTCTTCTCGATGTTAATCTCTACCACCACATTCTATTCCACCTGTAGTGCTATATCAATGGCTTGAGCTCATGTATTGCGTGGGGGTTGAAAAAGTTGAAGCGCATTAAAAAGTATGAACCATTTGCTTGGCAGACACCGGGGTAGTACATGATTTATATTTTCTGTTACGAAGATGGAGCATAACAAGGCTATATGATTATGTAGGGATAGCGTTCTTTAGCAATTTTATTCTGAAAGGCATGATTCTTTGTTGGCATGCCTGAGTATTGATGTCTTTATGTCAAATTATAGACTTGCTTTGAATCACTCGTATCTTAATATGCATGCAATGATTAGATTACATGATCAAGATTATGATAGGTAGCATTCCACATCAAAAAAAGTATTTTTTATCATTTACCTACTCGAGGACGGGCATGAATTAAGCTTGGGGATGCTGATACGTATCCATCGTATCTATAATTTTTATTGTTTCATGCCAATATTCTACAACTTTCATATACTTTTGGCAACATTTTATATTATTTTTGTGATGCGGAGCATCCTTTGTTCCTCCCCATGGACCTACCATCGTCTCACCAAGTGCCAAGAGGACCCATGACATGAGAACGAGCTAAAGCTCTCAAGACCGAGGTGACTTCTTTCCTTAGTGATATCGCATATGATCCGCTCGAGACATGGCTACTACCTAAGTCTGGAATGTTGTGCATGATTAGGTACCAAGAGGACACTCCCGAAGATGCACGTGAAGACGGACAAGTCCCCAAGTTCATGGATGAAGAGAACCAGCGGAAGGAGTCAGGAATAGCTCCCAGTACCCGAACATCCGGTCACAACCCCGGACATTCGGCCCCTGGAACATCTACCACAGCTACCGACCAGCAGAAGCTACAGGGCCCGGACATCCGACCTAGGCCCCGGACATTCGGCCCGACGGTAGCCTGGACATATGGCCCCCGCCCGGAAATCCGGCGCCCATCACAGAACACACCCGAGGCTGGACCCTGTCAGCCAGGACATTCGGCCGAAGGCCCGGACATCCGGCTCTTCCCGAGCCACCGGACATCTGGCCCCCAGCCCAGACATCCGGACAAGCCTATCCAGAGAAGCTCCGAAGCCAGCCCGAACATCCAGCCCGCCAGCCCGAACACCCGGCTCCCCGTGAAGGCCCGGACATCTGGCCCGACGCTCGGACGTCTGGCTCCACCTGTCTTCGCACATTAAAGGGGCGAGGCCCATGTACCCCTTCGCCCACCTAGACTATATATTCTCCTCCTCCTCCCTCTTTCTAGGGTTAGCAAAGTATTAGCTCATTGAGAAGCTTTCCTCTCCACTTGATCCCCTTCTCCTTAGGAGTTCACGGCCTCTTCGGAGAAGATTCCCCTGAAGTTGATTCAAGACACCTAACGGGAATACCTTCACGACCTCCTCACAGAGAAGAACGTGCTACTTGTATCCTCCCTTGTTGATCGTGGATCTTGTATCTCGTTAGTGTTTCGAGGATCTAGCATATGTGTGACTGAATCTTGTTGGTTTGGGTGATTCCCTTGTGTTTTCCCTCATGTTTCCCCTCGTGTTCTTCGTGTTCCTCGTTGGGATACGCCCCTTTCGTGAAAGATCGGGCGTCTGGTGTACTACCCTACATCGTCTTGGTATCATGAGCCACGTTGATGTGACGCCCGGATATTTATGCTACAGTGAACCTATGCTAATGATGCCATGTCATCTGCGATTACTGTTGCTAATCTTTCGTTAGTTCAAACCGATACGAAAAATCAATTAAAAAATATGACAACCAAACAAATGTCTTCAAAAATGGAAAAAAAATTTTAGTGCATTGCCAAAATTGGCATAGGTAATTATAGTGCAGCAAACACCTTTTTAGAAAATGCCTAAATACGTTAAAGTGAAATAAAACAGAAAAGAGAAATAAAAAAGGAAAAGACAAATCTAACTAAATTTTTTAAAAAAAGGGCAGACCCCCCCCCACTGGGCCATCTGTGGCCCAGCTAGCCGGGCCCAACCAACCCACCTGGCCCTAACCGGCCCACCCCGCAGCCATATCCCCCCCCTGCCCAAACCATAACCCCACCGACACCCACTCACCCCCCAACTCCCCCTCGTCGGTTGGACCTGGATCGGGATCCCGATCCCCTCGCCCCTCCACCCCCGACGTCGACGATCCCCGCCGCCCGGAGCACGACGTCGCCGAGCTACATTGCCGGCCTGCCTTCCCCCCTACGCACGCCGTCTCCGTCTCCTCCCGACCCCATTGCCCGGACCCCTACAGCCCCCGGTGAGGCTCCGGGGCTTCCCCCTCTCCATTTCCCCGTTCCGCTCGCCGTCGACGCGCGGGCTCACCACCATAGGCGCCGCTGCGCCCCGAGTCCTCCTCGCCTCGCCCCCGCTTCTTCTCCCTCTGCCCCTCCCTGCCTCGCCTTGGCGCTCGCCTCGGCACCGCTCGGTTAGCCCCGCGCCGGCTGCGCCCCATATCGCCACCACCGAGCCGCGGCCACAGCCACTGCCACCGGCGCCGGAGCCCCGCGCCAGCCGCCACATCACCTTTCGCCGTTGGCCTCGTCCGCAGCTGCCCGCTCTGGCGCTCGTCGCGCCCTTCCCCTCCGACCTCGTGCCACCCGGCCGGTCTTGGCATCGCTGCCGCCGTCGCTTCAGTTCCGCCCGGCGCCCAGCGCCCTCGGGCATCTTGCCCGCACACGGCGCCCGTCGCCCAGACCGCTTCAGGCGCCGCCCCACCCGCTTCGATCCGCCCCCTTTGGGCCTATGGCGTATGGGGCCCAGCGTAACAAAAAAGAAAAATAATAATAAAGGAGAATAAAATAAATAATAATAATATAATTAATTAATTAAGATAATTAATTTACTTAATTAATCCTGTTAATTAATCTAATCAAGCCTAATTAATTAATCTAATCACTTAAATTAAATTAACTAATCATGTTTAGTCAACTAAGTCAATGACCAGTAGGACCCACATGTCAGTTTGACTAAGTTAACTGACTGTTTGACTGTTGACATCACCCTGACATCATGCTGACATCATAATTGCATTTTCTAATTAAATTAATTCTAAAAATGAATTGAATCTTTAAAAATTAATATAAAATAAACCGTAACTCAGATGGAAAAACTTTGTACATGAAAGTTGCTCGGAACGACGAGACGAATCCGGATACACAACCCGTTCGTCCGCCACACATCCCTAGCATAGCAAACACGCAACGTTCCCCCTCTGGTTCATCTCGTAAAACGCGAAACACCGGGATACTTTCCGGATGTTTCCCCCTTCACCGGTATCCCTCATACCGCATTAGGACACGCCTAGCTCACTTGTTATCCTGTTATGCACTTGCTTGCTATGTATTTACTATTTCTCCCCTCTTCTCTTGGTGAGACCCCGTGGATTTACGCCGATGCCCCGGTTCGACTACGGAGTCGACGACCTCTCTCTTGCCGAGCAACCAGCAAGCCCCCTTTGATCACCAGATATCGCCTACTCTTCTCTATCGCTTTGCGGTAGAGTAGTGTAGCATGTTACTATTTTAGTTAATCCTATACTTTTGCATAGCCAGTCCTTGCTACTATTGTTGTTACCTTTACCGCTATCCTACCGCTTAGTATAGGATGCGAGTGTTCCATCAGTGGCCCTACACTCTTGTCCGTCTGCCATGCTATACTACTGGGCTGTGATCACTTCGGGAGGTGATCACGGGCATATACTATATACTTTACACTATTACATTACATGTGATACTGTTCGGAGATGGGGGCTGAAAGGATAGGTGGCTCCATCCCGGTAGAGGTGGGCCTGGGTTCCCGACGGCCCCTGACTGTTACTTTGTGGCGGAGGCGGCAGGCAGGTTGAGACTACCGGGTGAGAGGTGGGTCTGCCTGGTCGGGCGTTCATGAATACTTAACACGCTTAACGAGATCTTGGTATTTGATCTGAGTCTGGCCATTTGGTCTATACACACTAACCATCTACGTGGGAGTAGTTATGGGTATCCCGACGTCGTGATATCAGCCTAAGCACTTCGTGACGTCGGCCCGAGGCGGCCACGGATTGGGCTGAACGCACTGTTAGGCTAGGTGCGCTTCCGCCGCCACACAACGCGTGTGTGTGCATTTGGCAATGGGCCCGGACCCACTGTGCGCTTAGGTTTAGACCGGCGTCTTGCTGACCTCTCTGTTGTGCCTAGGTGGGGCTGCGGCGTGTTGATCTCCGCGGCGGGCATGACCCGAAAAAGTGTGTCCGGCCAAATGGGATCAAGCGTGTTGGGTTATGTGGTGCACCCTGCAGGAAGTTTAATCTATTCGAATAGCCGTGATCTTGATAACAGGACGACTTGGAGTTGTACCTTGACCTTATGACAACTAGAACCGGATACTTAATAAAACACACCCTTCCAAGTGCCGATACAACCCGGTGGTCGCTCTCTCCTGTGGTTACGAGGAGGGATCGCCGGGTAGGATTTTGCTATGCGATGCTACTTGGAGGACTTCATCTGCTCTCTTCTACATGTTGCATGACGGAGGCTGCGAGCGTAGTCTTGACGAGGATTAGATATCCCCTCTTATTACGGCAATCTGCAGCTCACCCACTAATATGGCCCTTTACACATATATCCATGCACATGTAGTGTAGCTCCTTGCTTGCGAGTACTTTGGATGAGTACTCACGGTTGCCTTGTTCCCCCTTTTCCCCTATCTCTACTCGATTGCTGCGACCAGACGATGGAGCCCAGGAGCTAGACGCCACCGTCGATGATGACTTCTACACCGGAGGTGCCCTACTACGTGCAGCCCGGCCGACGACTGTGAGTAGTTAGGAGGATCCTGCAGGAGGCATGCGCCTCTTCGATCTGTATCCCGGTTGTGCTAGCCTTCTTAAGGCAAACTTGTTTAACTTATGTCCGTACTCAGATATTGTTGCTTCACGACTCATCTATGATCGAGCACTTGTATTCGAGCCCTCGAGGCCCCTGGCTTGTATTATGATGCTTGTATGACCTATTTTATTTTTAGAGTAGTGTTGTGATATCTTCCCGTGAGTCCCTGATCTTGATCGTACACGTTTGCGTGTATGATTAGTGTACGATTGAATCGGGGGCGTCACAGTTGATCACGATTTTGGAGCCTCCCCTCTTCGTTTTCTAGCCTTTTTTGTTGATTTTGTCCCAAATTCGAAAACTCCCAACAAAAATAGCCCCCCCCCCCATTTTTTTGTGATTTGTTGGTGTTGATTTCATTGGATTTGATCTGCGGATTTTGTGTGTTGGAGGTAGATCTAGCTTTCCCCCATCTTTTCCCCAATTTCCATCGGCAAAATCTCCTGAATTTTGCCCCGAATTTTCCCCTTGCACACGAAGTTCTTCAAGTTCGTCCACGGATCCAGAGCCCGGACATCCGGCCCGACCCACGGACATCCGGCTACCCTAGACATCCGGCCCGCAAGCCCGGACATCCGGCCCCTGACAGCATCACTTCCATCCATCGCTCCATTTACCGGCTAACTTTCGCCCAATTTTGCCCCGGTGCCCATGTTCACTTCCGCATACCACCAGCACTTCCGCATATCACCACCATCGCTTACTCGCTATCAACTCCGACAATTTTGACACATGTTGCTTTGAGAATTTGAGTTGCGATTTCCGTTTCCTAACGCGTTTCGGCATCTTAGGGACGGTTCGACATCAACACCACCGCCCCTCATCTTCGCCACATACTCATCATCGACAACAACCGCTCAAAATTTTTGACACTTTCAACCGTAAGCAAGGACGGTAACCTCGACGACGTCTTTGTCTACGCCTTTCCATTGCATCGATAGCCACAATAGCCCAATTTTGCGTAACTTACCCATCGAGGCTAGCCTTTGAGTATTGCCGGCAACGTGACTTGGGCACATTAGTGATCTTAGTTCCCATTGCATACTTACCATATCATCTTGGTATCATCTTTTGTGTCACAAAGTTGTCATCATATACACAATTGCTATCTTGGTTCATGAAGTTTTGCATGAGAAAATAGCTCAAAAGAGAAAGAGCCAACAATGCTTTTAAGCAAAAGGGAAAGATAAGCAAAGAGCTTATAAGCAAGAACCATAGCATCATACTACAATAAGATTGTCATACTCGATCATCTTTGAGCATATCATCAGAATACCATACATATAGAATACTTGGGATAGAAGTCGTTGCATTTTTGCTTAGTAGGTTGTGCACAAGTTTCGTATCCGCCTATTGTGCAATCGTGCTAGCGTCTCTCTAGTGTTGTGCAACAAGAGCATTTTCGTGGATTCCACATTTTCTCTCACTCCTTGGTTGCACGACCCCATTTATCTATCTGTGTGTGTGTTTCCGTGTACCATATCTTGCTATTGGTCTACTTGTTGCATTTGCAAATTTGTGAATCTTTTCCAACATTATTGAAGCTCACTAACAATTGCATCAAATTTTGTGCCACCATCCTAACCGAGCTCCACCATAAGCTTTTATTTGTGTAGGTGTGAGAACCTACAAGAATTGGTACCAATTATGCTATTTCCTTGTTACACATTTGAGTGATCATTGATCCACCTTGAACATTGGTCAAGGTACATTTGGTATAAGTTCTCCTCTTTCTCCCACCCACATATTTTCTTGGAATGATGGATAGGACAAGTTATTCTACCAACCCACTCTTCCTAGAGCAAGACGACGAGCTTTGCATCAAGAACAACAAGCATTGAGCTTTGCATCAAGAACAACAAGCAATGAGCGACCGCGTTGACAACGTCGCCACCAACTTGCGACTCTTTGAGCAACGTACAAGAGACTAATTCAACAATAAGCTCGACGAACAAAAGCAAGAGAGTAATGCAAGAATGGACGAGATTCGTGCCTTGTTGGTCAACCGCTCTTCTACCTCTTCGTCCTACTCAAGGCGGAGTTGCTCGAGTCGACACTCTGGTGACACCATCTCTGGCTCAAGTACTCCGACATCAAACACTCTTCGACGAGCCGCACATCAAGATCGTCAAGCAAATCACAATCCCCTACACGACACCGATCATCAAGAGCAACTTCAAGCGCAAGAGCATCGACATCGTCAAAACCAACCTATATTCGCGCAAGCACAAGAACATCAACGTCTACGCCAACAAGAAGAGCGAGCGCGCCTACACCAAGATGAGCGAGATGCCGAGGCACAACATCAAGAACAATAACAGCGAGAAGCTCAAGCCCTTGAGGCGCAACATGCACTCCATGACACAAGTCGCGCCGTTGCCGCATGCAACCGCCATAGGCGCGAACAATAATAAGCACTTCACGATGAAGTTCAAGAGAGGATTTATCAATCACGAGTGCATCTTCAAGCTCCTCAAGCTCCTCCACAAGCTCGACAAGCTCCTCCACAAGCTCAACAAGAACCACAAATTCTCCAAGAGCAACTCGAAAATGACAATCCTCCAAGACAAGAGCAACATGAGGTCGACAACCCTCCTCGCCAAGAGCAACATGAGATTGTCAATCCTCCACGACATGGGCGTCATCGTCCCTGACCCCAACACAATGAAGAACAATGCTACAAAAAGCTCAAGTTCACCATGCCCAAGTTCACCGGAAGCAATGATCCCGAAGAGTACCTTTCATGGGCATTGAAAGTCGACAAGATCTTTCGTTTGCACAACTATGAGGAAGAGAAGAAGATCACCATGGCATTCCTTGAGTTCCAAGACTATGTCCTCATATGGTGGGAACAAGTCATCGAGCGCCAAGAAGCAAGAGGTGGACCGCCCATCACCACTTGGATCAAATGAAGGATGTCATGAGAGCACGTTTCGTGCCAACCTACTACAACCGCGACCTCTTCAAGAAATTGCAACTACTCAAGTAAGGAACCAAGAGCGTTGAGGAATACTAAAAGGAAATGGAGATTTCCATGATAAGAGCCAATGTCACGGAAGATGATGAGCAAACTATGGCATGTTTCTTGAATGTACTCAATCATCCTATAAAGAAGATAGCCGACTTCCAACCTTACTCGAACCTCATCGAGCTAGTGCATCAAGCTACCAAGGCGGAACGGCAAGTGCAAGATGACTTCAAGTACGCCAAGTACTCTTACAAGAGTTACGGCTTCTCCAACAACCAAGCTTAAACAACTCGAACACCTTCCACCTTAACCAAAGCTACCCCAAGCAACGGCGACTAGTCAAGTTACAAGAAAACTTCGACGACCTAAAGTCGTCCTCCTACTACAAGCAACTTCAAGCCGAGAGCTTCATCATCTACAACCCCAACCGATGAGACCGTCAAGACAAGTTCCATCAAGTGCTTCACGTGCGGCGGCCGAGGCCACAAGTCCTTTGAGTGTACCAATAAGCGCACCATGATCCTCAATGACGACGGAACCTATGACTCCATGAGTGAAGAGGAAATGGAAGCCCTTGAGCAAGTGGCCATGCGCACCGGCCCGTGAACGAAGATGAAGATGATCAAGTCTTTTGTGACGAGGATTCGAGCCCTGCTCTCGTTGTCTCCAAGGTCTTGACACTTCAACATCAATAAGATGAAGACCAAAGATGCCATATCTTCCACACCAAGGCCGGCATCAATGGAAGGTCCGTCAAGGTCATCATCGATGGAGGGAGTTGTCATAACTTGGCAAGTGAAGAACTATGCTCCAAGCACCAATTGGTCAAGATGAAGCACCCGCATCCCTACAAAGCACAATGGCTTAGCGACTCCGGAACTATCCGAGTCGAGCATATGGTACAAGGTTCCTTCAAGATCGGACCATACGAAGACACTTTGGAGTGTGATGTCGTTCCGACATCCGTTTGCCACCTCCTTCTTGGACGGCCATGGCAATTTGATCGAGCCGTCATCCATAATGGGCGGACAAATCACTATAGCTTCAATATGAAAGGAAAGGAGTACGTGCTACGGCCTATGTCTCCAAGTTAAGTGATCACCGACAAGCAAGCCACCCATCATGGAGAAAATAGTGAGAGAGCGAACAACCCAAAAGAGAGTGAGCGCCACAAGCCCAAATTGAGTGCCTCCAGGATGAGCGACAATAAAAATCTTGTCCTATTTGCCACCAAAAGTTAGATGAGAGAAGTGTGTGAGAAACCATCAACATGCACTATGTCCTTTTGTGCAAGGATGATGCACCAAAAGCTAACACCTCTCACAATTTAGCTTTAGTATTATCTTCTCTATTGCTGGAATTCCAAGACGTTTTTCTCGATGCGCTACATCTGGGTCTACCTCCACTACGAGGCATCGAGCACCGAATCGACCTCATCCCCAGAGAACCCCTTCCTAACAAGGCTCCCTACCGCGTCAACCCCGAGGAAACAAAGGAAATCCAACGGCAAGTACAACAAATCATCGACAATGGCCATGTACGAGAAAGCTTGAGTCCATGTGCCGTACCGGTAATCCTTGTTCCCAAGAAAGATGGTACATATCACATGTGTTCCGATTGTCGTCCTATCAATGCTATTACTGTGCGTTATTGTTACCCCATTCCATGCCTAGATGATATGCTCGATGAGCTTAGCGGAGCCACCATTTCTCTAAAACTGATCTTAAGAGTGGCTACTATCAAATACTCATCCAAGAATGTGATGAACGGAAAACCGCATTTAAGACCAAATTTGGCTTATCTGAATGGCTTGTTATGCCAATGGGTCTATCCGAGGCACCCGGTACCTTCATGAGAGTCCTGCATTTTGTACTTCAACCCTATATTGGCGTATTTGTTCTGGTCTATTTCGACAATATTCTTGTGTTTAGCAAACGCTCAAAGATCATGTCACCCATCTTAGGACCGTGTTGCAAACCCTTAGGAAAGAGCGCCTTTATGCTAATATGGAGAAATGCCTTTTTGGTGTTGATAAGCTTGTTTTCTTGGATTTTGTTGTATCTTGTAAGGGTGTTCATGTTGATGAATCTAAGATCAATGCTATTAAAACTTGTCCCCAACCAACCAACTTGCAACAAGTGCGTAGCTTCCTTGGTTTAGCCGGTTTCTACCGTAGATTTATGAAGGATTTTAGCACCATTGCATCTCCTTTACATGCTTTGAGTAAGAAAAATGCACCCTTTGTTTGGGGACCATCTCAAGATAGCGCCTTTAATGAGCTTAAGAATCTGCTTAGTCATGCTCCCGTGCTTGCATTACCAAACTATGGCAAACCCTTTGAAATTCATTGTTATGCTAGTGGTAATGGCATAGGAGGTGTGTTAACGCAAGAGAAGCCCCCAATTGCTTACTTTAGCGAAAAACTTTTCGGGGCGCAACTCAATTATCCCATCTATGACAAAGAGTTATATGCTTTAGTGTGAGTTTTGCATGAATGGGAACATTATCTTCGCCCTCATGAATTTATCATTCATACTGATCATGATACTCTTAAGTATCTTAAGGGTCAAACTAAGTTGAACAAGCGTCATGCTAAGTGGAGTGAGTTCATTGAGCCATTTCCTTATGTCATCAAATATATCAAAGGTAAGGAAAATGTTGTGGCGGATGCTCTTTCCCGCATATGCATGCTTGTCACCAAACTTGAATTAGCACATAAAAGACTTGTATGCGCATGATCCTACTTTTGCTATTCCTTATGCCAAGTGTCTAACGCATACATCTTGGGAACGCTATTACATCAAAGATGATTATCTTATGACAGCTAACAAACTTTGCATGCCCGAGTCTTCTCTTCGTTTGTTACTTTTGCAGGAATCTCATGGAGGAGGACTGATGGGACACTTTGGACGCGACAAGACATTTTCTACGCTCTCCAAGAACTATTTCCGGCCCAAGATGTTCCGCGACGTCTTACGCTTCACCAACCGTTGCTCTACATGTCGCAAAGCTAAATCTAAAGCTCAATCTCATGGCCTTTATATGCCACTTCCTATTCCATATCACCCATGGGAAAATATTAGTATGGATTTTGTTCTTTCTTTGCCTTGAACTAGAAATGGCAAAGATTCTGTGTTTGTTGTTGTGGACCGATTCTCTAAAACGACACATTTCAAACCATATAACAAGATAGAGGATGCTTCACATGTTGCAAATCTTTTTTGTAGGGAATTCTTGCGCCTGCAAGGAGTGCCAAAGACAATTGTCTCGGACCGCGACGTCAAGTTCTTGATTTACTTTTGGAAGACTTTATGCGCCAAGCTCGGAATCAAGCTATTGTTTTCGTCGGCATACCATCCTCAAACCAACGGCCAAACAAAGGTGACCAACCGTACGCTCTCCAATCTCCTACGCGTGTTGACCAAGAAGAACATCAAGGAGTGGGAGGAGTGCCTACCCATCGCCGAGTACGCCTACAACCGCGCAAGACATTCGACTAACGGCAAGTCCCCCTTCAAGGTTGTCTACGGTTTCAACCCGCTGTCCCCATTGGACATTCTTCCTCTACCACTACAAGATCGCACCAACATGGACGCGAGTGGCCGAGTCAACTACCTTAAGAAGATGCATGAAGATACAAGGCACACCCTCAAGCGCCAAGTACAATGACTCGCGACCAAGCTCAACTCCAACAAGCAACCCATGGTAATCAACATTGGATATCTTGTGTGGCTACACCTTCACAAGGACCGCTTCCCCAACGAACACAAGTCCAAACTTCTATCACGAGCCGATGGACCCTTCAAGGTGCTTGAACGCTACAACAACAACGCCTACAAGATCGACATTCCACGCGACAAGTACTCTGGGAGCGACATCTTCAATGTCAAAGATCTCTCCCCGTACCATGGTGATGAGGATTTCGATCTCAGGTCGGATCTTTCTCAAGGGAGGGGAGATGATGCGGAGCATCCTTTGGTCATCCCCATGGACCTACCATCGTCTCACCAAGTGCTAAGAGGACCCATGACACGAGCATGAGCTAAATCTCTCGAGACCGAGGTGACTTGTTTCCTTAGTGATATCACATATGATCCGCTCGAGACATGGCTGAGGGAGTCCTGGACTAAGGGGTCCTCGAGCGTCCGACCTATTATCCATGGGCCGGACTGATGGGCTTTGAAGACATGAAGGCAGAAGAGTGTACCCGTGTCCGGATAGGACTCTCCTTGGCGTGGAAGGCAAGCTTGGCGATCAACTATGAAGATTCCTTCCTATGTAACCGACTCTATGTAACCCTAGATTCCCCCGGTGTCTATGTAAACCGGAGAGTGTAGTCCGGAAAGGAGAGACTCATTACCATAGTCCTACAGGCTAGACTTCTAGGGTTTAGCCATTACGATCTCGTGGTAGATCAACTCTTGTAATACTCATATTCATCAAGATCAATCAAGCAGGAAGTAGGGTATCACTACGGGAAACAGCTAATTTGCCGTCAGCTTTTCGTCGGGCAGACGGCAAAGAAAGGATTTGCCGTCATCTGCAGATGGCAAAGAAACCTAACGGCGAAGTATACTTTGCTGTCAGCGAAAAAAATACAGACGATGAAGAACTCACTTTGCCGTCTAAAAAAATAAACATGGACGGCAAAGATCTTTGCTGTCTACGTAATTTATTACATACGGCAAAGAGGTCACTTTGCCGTCTGCAAGAAGAAACACATAGAGCAAAGATATTTGCCGTCTCCGTTTTTTATTACAGACGGCAAAGATAGCTCTTTGCCGTCTGTAATAAAAAACGCAGACGGCAAAGAAGAAGCACATCACGCGGATCGATCCCACGGATCGATGATGTGGCGTGATCTGGTCCACCCAAGGTGCACTCCCATGATGGGTAGCCCAACCCACCGATCTCTCTCCCTTATCCCACCGATCTCTCTTTCTCCCACGTGACTCTGTCTGTCTCCCACGTACCCATCTCTCTCTCTTACGGGCAGACTACAGCGGCAAGATCGAGTGGCGCAGGCGAGGAGAGAAAGAGACACGAGCAGCGCGGCACGGGCCGGCGAGCTCTGGCGCCTCCTCACTCCGGAGAGCAGCGCGGCGGGGCCTCCTCCCTCTGACTCCTCCCTCCGGCGCCTCCTCAGTCTGGCGAGCAGCGCGGGCGGCGCGGCACGGGTCGGTGAGCAGCGTGGTCTCCTCCCTCCGGCGCCTCCTCCTCCAGTAGCAGTGCAGGCGGCCTTGGCGGGCAGTGAGCAGCGGCCTCCTCCCTCCGGCGCCTCCTCACCCGTCGCCCGTCCACCTTTCGCCGTGGCCGCCAGCCGGCCCCGTCGCCCAGGCGTGGCCGCCCGTTCCCCATCCCTTGGCGGCGCGGCTGGCCCCATCCTCGTCCTCCCGGCCGGCCCGTCACCAACGGTCCGGCGCAGCCTGTCACTGCGCCCGGCCCGGTCCCTCCTCGCCCCCGGCGCCGCCGGTCACCGCTGACCGCTAGCCTCTGCGCTTTGGAAGGAAACCGCGTCGACGCCTCGTGATACCGGCATGGTCGGCCCCATCCTCCGTCGCCCCCGGCGCGGTCGTCCTGTCCCCCGTCGTGCTTGGAAGGTCTCCTCCCCATAAACACCTCGCTCCACCGGCCACCGCTGGCCGCATTGGTTTCTGCCCGTCATACTCGGAAGGTGGCCATGCAAGCTTCGGGTGAACTTGGCAGCCCTGTGTAATCTGATTTTTTTGTCTTCAAGGATGATTGTCAGACTACAGAATGATTGATTGTCAAACTACTAGTAAAACGCAAAAACACAAGTGAAGATTTTGCCTACGCCTTGTTATTAGCTGTTTTGCTAATGAGCAAAAAAATCCTACGCCTTCGACCATCTAGTGCCACTGTACCTGGACTATTGTTACCTATAATTTTTTTAAATAATAAAAAATTATTTGCCGTTTGGGATGTATGAGGCAGACGACAAAGGCATAGTCTAGCTTACGGCAAAGATGGTTTTCTTTGCTGTCTACTACTACTGGGCTTGATGGCAAAGAGAGAGTTGGCTGACGATGAAGTCTTTATGTCTTCCCTATGAAAAGCTGATGGCAAAGTATTCTTTGCCGACTTATCTTTGCCGTCTGAGTTTGCCGTCTACTTCCTGACGGAAAAATCTTTGCCGTCTAGATTTATGTCTTTGTCGTCTGGGATTCACAGACGGCAAATTACCTGTGTCCTGTAGTGTATTACCTCCATCGAGAGGGCCCGAACGTGGGTAAACATCGTGTCCTCCGTCTCCTGTAACCATCGATCCTAGACGCACAGTTTGGGACCCCCTACTCGAGATCCTCCGGTTTTGACACCGACATTGGTGCTTTCATTGAGAGTTCCACCGTGACGTCGACGAAAGGCTCGATGGATCACCTTGTACTTAAAGACAACATCACCTCCGGGGAAGTTCTGGCCCCAGGCCAAACCCCTCCGGCTGGGCGGCTTTACTATGATCACCCGTTCGGCCGTTGAGCCAACGATGACCTCTCGGGCCATCGAAAACCCCCTTCGCATCAACTCCGAACACTCCAAGCAGATGGATCCGGCAGAGTTTTCATCCTTGAACGGACTCCTAGATCACATCGCCGCTTTGGGAATCGCCACAGATTACGATCGGAGCGGGCCTAAAACCGATCAAGGAGAAATCAAAACTCCACCAATCACCCACTAGATAGCGGTAGTCGAGGACCAGGACGACGAGTCTTCTTCTATATCAGAGATGGACTATGTTCGGATCGCCGATCAGGAAGAGCCGGATACCCACCAGCGAAAGGATGCGACCAGCCCTCCGAACATAGAATCGGACGGCAGTCCTAAGCAATTAGAAGATATTCCGGAGCCCGGACTGTTGAGTCTGGAAGGTCTGCAGACTCTGGATAATCGGTCAGGTCAGGGTTCGGATTTAATTTCACCCACTCACCCAGACATAGACGCCCTCATGAGCATAAAACAACAGTCTCAGGAAACAGTTCACCACTTTTGGGCCAGATTCCTCCTTGTCAAAGACAATGTAAAAGATTGCCGCGACGAGGACGCAATATCAGCGTTCCGCAACAATTGCGCAGACGAAGGAATCCTCAACGCCATCAATCGTCACCGCATACTGAAGTTCGCTGAGTACAGCGCGATGGAAAGCGCCTGGAAAACTCAGGCAGCATGCTGGGGACCGTCGGTCCCAACTCATCTCCTCCTACAGGCGAAGAGGGCGCACCCCCGTGGCACGCCCAGTCCAACAGTCAAGAAACATAAACCCATTACGCGGCACGGCACCGTTCTGGAGGGATGGCTCGATGGCCCATGCAAAATACACACGACGCCAGATACCGTGGCAACCCACAGCCTTAGAGCTTGTTGGATACTCCGGCAGGTAGCCAAGAGCGGCGAGGACATCCTCATCAAGGACGCCCCAGAATAGCACCCTCCAAAAAACGATGACACAAGAGTATTGACGGTCTTCGAGACATTCGCTTCAAACAACAAGCGCAAAAGAGCAATTCGTGACCTCGTCGAAGTCTGCCAAATCGCTGCAATAAACCCTTGGAACGACACGGCTATAACATTTAATGTCGGTGACGAGCCGAAGTACAGGGCAATCCGAGTGCCAGCCGCATTAGTCCTCAGTCCCATCATGGACAGGTTTCGACTTACCAACGTCCTCATGGACGGCGGCAGCGGACTAAACCTCATTTACGAGGACACACTCCACAAAATGGAAATAGACAAGAGTCATATCAAGCAAAGTAGCACAACCTTCCGAGGAACCATTCCTAGTCGAGAGGCGCGATGCGCGGGAAAAATCACACTTGACGTGGTATTCGGCAGGCCGGAGAATTATCGGTCCGAAGAAATCACTTTCCAAGTGGCCCCTTTCAGCAGCGGATACCACGCCCTGTTGGGGCGGGACGCCTCTACACGCTTCCAAGCTATACCTCATTATGGGTATATGAAGCTCAAAATGCCCGGGACGAATGATATAATCACTCTCGTCAGTGATCCGGACATAGCACTCCGCGCTGAAAACAAAACAGCATCCCTCGCCCTTGAGGCGCTATCTGAAGCCCTCGCAGCCGAAGAACTAACCGCACTATGCTCCACGATGGACAGGGACGATGTGATCCTCGACAAACGCCCCAAATCCACCTCCTTCAAACCAGCAGAAGAAATAGTCAAATTCCAGGTCCACCGAATGGACCCCAAGAAGACAGCATCTATTGAGCGAATCGAACCCAACAGTTGACGCCAAGACTACGAGAATTCCAAAGCGAAAATCGATATATTCTCCTGGCACCCTTCATATATGCTAGGGATCCCACACAAGCTGGCCGAACATAGCCTCAATATATTAAAGGGATTTAAACCGGTTAAGCAAACACTGCGGCGCTTTTCTGAACCCAAGCGACAAGCCATGGGGGAGGAGCTGGCCAAGCTTATCGAGGCCGGATTCATTAGAGAAATCAAACATCCGGACTGGCTGGCAAACCTGGTGATGGTACCAAAGAAGGACAAATCCTGGCGCCTGTGTGTCGATTTCAAAGACCTCAACAAGGCTTGCCCTAAGGATCCCTTCCCCCTCCCCCGCATTGATCAAATCACTGATGCCACCGCAGGACACGACTCACTGTGTTTCCTCGATGCATATTCCGGATACCATCAAATCAAAATGAAGGAATCCGATCAAGCTGCAACAGCATTTATCACCCCATATGGGCCATTCTGCTTCAACACCATGCCCTTTGTGCTCAAGAACATCGGCGCCACATACCAACGCATGATTCAAAATGCCTGGAGAAGCAGATCAGCAAAACAGTAGAAGCTTACGTCGATGACATCATCATCAAACCAGGCACATCGAAACACTAATAGACGACTTACGTCTTATATTCGACAACCTCCGTGCGTATGACATTAAACTCAACCCGGAAAAGTGTGTCTTCGGCGTCCCCGCTGGAAAACTGCTGGGCTTCATCATTTCCAATAGAGGAATAGAAGCAAATCCAGCTAAAATACGAGCTCTATCACAGTTGACTACGCCAACGGACCTCAAACAAGTCCAAAAACTAGCTGGTTGCATGGCAGCATTAAGTCGCTTTATCTCCAAATTAGGAGAAAAGGCACTACCACTCTATCGCCTCTTACGGCGCATCGATAACTTCGAATGGACAGACGGGGCGACTGTCGGACTGGAGGAAATAAAGGCCCTCCTAGCAAGCAACCCAATCCTGGGCGCACCAAACGCTAGCGAACCCATGTTACTATACATATCGGCAACACATCAGGTGGTGAGCGCCGAGGGAGTCCTGGATTAGGGGGTCCTCGGACAGCCGGACTATATCCTTTGGCCGGAATATTGGACTATGAAGATACAAGATTGAAGACTTCGTCCCGTGGGACTCTCCTTGGCGTGGAAGGCAAGCTTGGCAATACGGATATGTAGATCTCCTCCCTTGTAACCGACTCTATGTAACCCTAGCCCTCCGTGTCTATATAAACCGGAGGGTTTAGTCCGTAGGACAACAATAAGCATACCATAGGCTAGCTTCTAGGGTTTAGCCTCTACGATCTCGTGGTAGATCAACTCTTGTAATACTCATATCATCAAGATCAATCAAGCAGGAAGTAGGGTATAACCTCCATTGAGAGGGCCCAACACAGGTAAACATTATGTCCCCGCCTCCTGTTACCATCCACCTTAGACGCCTTGCGATTCGGGACCCCCTACCCGAGATCCGCCGGTTTTGACACCAACATTGGTGCTTTCGTTGAGAGTTCCACTGTGCCGTCACCATAAGGCTTGATGGCTCCTTCAATCATCGGCAACGATGCGATCCAGGGTGAGGTTTTCCTCCCCAGACAGATCTTCGTATTCGGCAGCTTTGTACTGCAGGCCAATTCGCTTGGCCATCTGGAGCAGATCGAAAGCTACGCCCCTGGACATCAGGTCAGACTTGGAAACTTGAACTACACTGCCGACATCCGCTTAGACTTGATCTTCGACGGATTCGAGCCCATGTCAGGTGCGCCGCACGATCACGACGAGCATGATTTAGCTCTACCGTCGGACTGTGTTCGGGAGATCACACCTGCAGCTACTCCGGCCCTCAATCCGGAACAAATTGTGCCATCTGTGGACGGGTGGATCTACCCCGCCACGGAGGCTGCACACTCGGTGGCGATAGAGCCCAATACTAACTTCACCTCCTACGAGACCCGTATTGCCGAACCATTGGATTCGTCCCCGGACGCGGACTCCGAGCCGCCTGCGTCCATGCCCATCAAATCCGATTGGGCACCGATCATGGAGTTTACCTCCGTGAATATCTTCCAGCACACACCTTTGGGCGACGTACTAAACTCATTGAAGTCTCTCTCCCTGTCAGGAGACCCTTGGCCGACCTATGTCCGACTAGAATGGGATGCGGACGACGAAGAAATTCGCAACCCACCCACCACCCACTTAGTAGCCACTATCGACAATTTAACCAACATGCTCGATTTCGACTCCGAAGACATCGGCGGCATTGACGACGATGCAGGAGAGGAACAGGAACCATCGCCCACAGGGCGCTGGACAACCACTTCATTACATGACATATACATGGTGGATACACCCAAAGAAAACAATGACGAGGAACGGAAGGATGTTGCGAAGGATAGCTCCCTCGAGAAGCAACCAAAGCGTTGGCGTAGGCGCCTCTCCAAATCCCGCCTCGGCAAAAACAGCAATAATAGCGCAAGAGAAAATAACACCCCAGACGACTCCAGAGGAAACGACGACTACATTGACCCAGCGATAGAGCAGGATGAACCAGCAAACGGCGAACATAGTACGGATCCGCTGTCCGAACACGGTGACGCCGAGGATAAAGCTCATCAACCTCCCTCCGGAGAGGAAAACAGTCCGGACGAGGATGCACACATTATCCCGGAAAGGCACTTGGAACAAGAGAACCTCCGCAGAAGGCTTATTGCCAACGCGAGGAGTCTGAAGAAGCAGAAGCAAAGGCTTAAGGCCACACAGAATACGCTCAACAGTAGATGGAACAAAGTGCTCGACACTGAAGAAAACTATGGTGGTAGTTACCACACAAAGAGCTATCCAAAGCGCAAGCTGCTGCCTAAATTTGATGATGAGGCCTTAGAGCCCACACAACCAAAAAACAAAACGTCTGACCGGTCGGATCAACCACCTCGTGGTCGCGATAGAGCGGCTAACAAGGCCGCACATAAGTCAGCACATGATTCACGTGAGCACTTGCATCAGAAGACTGGCGTGACCAGATCCATCTACGGATCAAGGAAACGCGCTCCAGCGCACAACCAAAACCGAACACTACAACCGTTAGAACGCCATGACACATCCAAATACAGGGGTGCCACACACCCCCTATGTTTCACCGATGACGTGCTGGACCACGAATTTCCAGAAGGATTCAAACCAGTGAACATAGAGGCGTACGACAGAACCACAGACCCTGGGGTCTGGATTTAGGACTTTATCCTCCATATCCATATGGCTCGCGGAGACGATCTCCACGCCATCAAGTACTTGCCCCTCAAGCTGAAAGGACCAGCTCGGCACTGGCTGAAGAGCCTCCCCGAAAACTCAATTGGAAGTTGGGAGGAGCTTGAGGATGCATTTAGGGCTAATTTTCAAGGGACCTATGTCCGACCTTCGGATACAGACGATTTAAGTCATATAATTCAACAGCGCGGAGAGTCAGCCCGAAAGCTTTGGAATAGATTTCTCACTAAGAAGAACCAAATCATCGACTGCCCGGACGCCGAAGCCTTAGCAGCTTTCAAACACAGCGTCCGAGACGAATGGCTCGCCAGACACCTCGGCCAAGAAAAACCGAGAACAATGGCAGCCCTGACAAGCCTCATGACCCGCTTTTGCGCGGGCGAAGATAGCTGGCTAGCCCGTAGTAGCACCAGCTTCCCAGGCACATCCGAAGTCAGGGATGTCAATGGAAAACCACGACGCAGTAAAAGCAAGCGTCAAAATAAAGAAGACAGCCCAGATAACACGGCGGTAAACGCCGGATTCAGGGGCTCTCGACCGGGTCAGCGGAAAAAGCCTTTCAAATGCAGCAGAGATGGACCGTCCAGCCTAAACAAGATTCTAGACAAATTATGTCAGATTCATGACATCCCCGATAAACCTGCAAATCACACCCACAGAGAATGCTGGGTCTTCAAGCAGGCCAGTAAGCTAAACGCCGAACACAAGGGGAGGGAAACACCAAGTAAAGACGAGGACGAGCCTCGCCAGCAAAGCACTGGGGGACAGAAAAAATTCCCACCAGAGGTCAAAGCAGTGAATATGATCCACGTGACGAAGAGGAGAAGCAAACATGCACTCCGAGACACACGCGCCATAGAGCCCGTCACCCCTAAGTTCAACCCCTAGTTGGCCTGCCCGATCACTTTTGATCGCAGGGATCACCCGACAAGTATCCGGCACGGAGGATTGGCTGCCTTGATGTTAGACCCTATAATAACGGATACCATCTCACACGAGTCCTTATGGATGGCGGCAGTAGTCTTAATCTGATATATCAGGACACAGTCCACAAAATGGGGATAGACCCGACAAAAATCGGCCACAGTAATACTACCTTTAAGGGAGTAATACAGGCCCAGAGGCCAGCCGCACGGGCTCTCTAGTACTAGAGGTTGTATTCGGTTCTCCGACAACTTCGGCCGAAAAGTTAACCTTCGACATCGCTCCATTCCGAAGTGGCTATCAAGCACTACTCGGAAGAGCAGCGTTTTCTCGTTTTAATGCAGTACCGCATTACGCTTCTCTTAAGCTCAAGATGCCCGGTCCACGTGGCATCATCACAATTAGCAGAAATATCGAGCGTTCCTTATGCACGGAAGAACGTGTGGTGGCTTTAGTAGCCGAACACTAAACGGCCTCTCCAACCTGAATAAATGATCGGTCATCAAGACCGCGGACACGGTTAGGCACATCACTAGCTGTAACAGCTTAGATATACCTAAAATTGGTTCGATGGATTTACCCTCATAAGCGGTACCAGGGGCTTCCCGCATGTAAAAGGACTATAGTTCGGCTCGACCTTACTTATCTTGATTTCTAATGGTTTATTCAGAATAAACAATTTTTTCGCACGAAAACTTTCACCTAAGTTCTTCTCTTTTACAAATGACAATCGTGCTACACCCTTCCAGGATACGGCACAACGGAGACACAGGCGCAGACGTGCAGCAGGGACCCGCTCAAAGGTTTCTTTTTAGATTAAGACTCTGTGTAAACCTTTTTTACTGTCTCTTGTTGTTCACATCCTCCGGATACTCAGTATAACCGAGAAGGATGCTGACGTTATTGGCATTTCGCCACGTCAGAAAAAGCACGTACCTGGACACTCGGGGCCCATTATCAAGGGCGTTGCTCAGCCCGGTACATGTTGTAAAGACCGAATACCTTAGGGAGTGTTCGGCGTCGCGAGTTTGGCCTTATATGCATCAGCTCCGAATCATGTCTTTGGTCAAATGTTGGGTTTGCCCGGCTCCCGCGTTTTGCTACCTTACGTTCCACTCTATCGGCTAAGGCGGCACCGGGAGAACTACTGCGATTGTGCCCTGGTTCATCCAGATGAGCACCTTAGTAGAGAAAGCCGAAAACTGACTGTCATGATAAAGCGCGAGACTGGTCAACCACTCGATGACTTAGCGGAATCTTCGGGATTCCTCCGCATTAACGAAGGGCCGCTTCCCGGTCATGTATGTACGCGCCCCATATTTGGATGATCGCGGAGGTACCAGGGGCTATATAGTAGTCCCACCGTCAAACTCCTATGGCTAAGTGAAAGTGTTAAAGCAATATAGTCCTATTGCCTCGTTCGCTGCGCTATCACCTCCTTAATGGACCAAGACATTGGATCAAGTGTGAATACACGTTTTTGCGAACACCCCCGCATTATATGCGTGGGGGCTGAAGCCGACGACTGCAAACTTTCAGGTTATATACATATATACATAAACGGCCGCACAGGAGGCATCATAATACATTCAGGCAAAAGTATAAACACAGCCTTTATAATTTAACAAACATTGTTCTTACAATGGGAATACATGTCACTAGAACATAATATTCTTCGAGCACTGGGCCTCTATTAAACGAGCGCCTTCAAGGACTTCTTCAAAGTAGTGCTCGGTCGATACTCGGCCCACGGCCGAACTCTAGGTTGCAATAGCGGTGGCCTCCATCTCTGCCCAGTATGTCTTGACACGGGCGAGAGCCATCCGCGCACCCTCTATGCACGCCGACCTCTTCATAGAGTCGATATGCGACACAGCACCAAGGAATTGTTGCACTAAACCAAAATAACTATTCGGCCTTAGTCTTTCCGGCCAAAGATGATCCACAACAGACCTCATGGCAAGCCCGGACAACCTATGGAGCTCGGCCCACTCGGCCATTCGCTCATTCAACAGCAGCGGACGCACTGGAACATTGAACTGTGACCAGAACAGCTTTTCCACTTCACGATCTTTTGATCTTTGAAAAACTTCGGCCGCATCGTGTACACGCTGCCAAATCCACGTATGCGTCTGCAGAACTCCATAATTGATCAACAGGGGCATACTTAGGATCTCCGAACTTCGTCCGCAACAAAAAGGGCTTCCCAGCCGCGATATCCCAGGCTTGACATAGCTCCTCCTTCGCCGCTCTGATTTTAGAGGGGCGTCCTTGGCCGCTACCATGGCCTTCTCCAGGTCCGTCATCTTCGTACAGTTTTTGTTGGGGATACAACTACTGAGCGTGAACCGCCCCAAAGGGGCCGGTTTACCCTCGTCCATGATTCAGGCCCACGGAGGAGGCCTGGAGCCCAGAGGCGAATTAAGGTCCATTTATGTAAACCGCCTTAGTATTGTAACTTGTGTTGTAAGTTAAGAAAGAAGAGACCGAGCTGGACGCTTCTATGAGCCGGATCGGGACTCTGTAGACCGGCCGGGCGTCAACCCGTGTATATAAGGGGACGACCCGGCGGCGAGTTGGGGGGAGAGAATTCGAGGCTAAGGCAAAGCTATTGCTCCCTAGTCGCCGAGATCATATCAATCACATCACAACTGGACGTAGGCTTTTACCTTCATCGAAGGGGCCGAACCAGTATAATTCCCGTGTCTTGTATCCGCTCTAACCCCTCTAGGTTAACCCGTACGATGGCCCTACGACTAAGTCCTTTCATGAGGACATCTGCCGTGACAATTCCACGACAGTTGGCGCCCACCGTGGGGCTATCGCATGATGGTTTGATGATCTTAGAGGGCAAGTTCGAAGCGACTCGAAGGCTATGCAAATGGGCGGATGACTAAGAGTCGTCGCGGCAAGCTCTACATCGACGATGCGGATCGGGGCCCCAGGCCGCTCAGCTTGAGTACGGGTACCGGGTCCCCTTTGGCGGCATACACGTGTTCATCGGCAAGATCGGGCGAGCAGTGGCCTGGGCGGACGTCTGACCGACCTCGTCGAGACGGCTCAATGGGCGAAGAAGAGTCCTGCCCTGGTTAAACCGGCGGTCGGGCATGTTTTCGTGGGAGTCGCCCACGGAGGCTACGGACGGATCAGCATCTGGTGACGAAACTGTTGTCTACTCTGGCGGCGAATCGTCGGCCGGAGAAACCGAAGTCTCTATACCAGCCGCAAGATGGCCAGATCGGGGCTGTTCCGGACGGTGAGAGTATTCCGGACCCTTCGATCTACCCAACGGGTTGGGATCTTCATGGCCGGTACGCAGGCGGCGCTTCACTCTTCGACCGCGGCGCCCCTGGTCGCCGGTTCAACGGCGGTGATGGCAGCCGGGGAAGGAGGCCCTGTGCGCCCGCCGGCTCAAGTTTTGTCAGAGCTTTTCGACGCATTGGCGGTGCTCATGGCGGAAGCTAATCCGCCGGATCAGGACCTGCACAACGCGGAGATTGCAAAGGTGAGGGAACAGATCACTAATGCTAAAGCGGACCTGGCAGCCGCGGACGAAAGGATGGCGGCGGAACGGGCCGCTTTGGATCTTGCGAGCTTATAGGCTCAGCTGGACCAGCGCGTCACAGAAGTCATGAAAAGGAAGTACATGTCCCGTTTACCTTCAGTTTTGAGGGAAGGGAGCTTTTCAATACCCTGGCAGGGACCAAGAATCCGCCGCCGTTGGTAAACCGCCGGAAGCACTGGGACGGCCGCACCGGTTCAACTGTGCGATGGATCTACCTCGCCATCATACCGGTGCGCCCCAGACCGTGCAGACGCCTCCGGGTCACTACTCCAACCCGATGGATAACCTCGTGGCGGCTGCGGCACGGTTGGAGGCGATTCCAATTGAAGGCGATTCACCACAAGCGGTAGAGACACGCCGGGTTAAGGAGCTCCTCAGGACGGCCCTGCTCGGCAAGAAGCGTATTCATACGGTCGGGATCGGATCCACTCCACCCCGCCCAAGCCGGAGCTATAGCCGACGGTCGATTTAACCGGCCGTGTCAAGCAATGCGCAGCGTGGTCCGCCTCGCGGCAACAATCCGGGCGGCTTTGAGGATGCTCAAGTGGTAGTGGACCGCGCCAGGCACGTATGGAGGCCGAGTTAGCAGCACAAGCAGAGGATCATCCGCTCGCGCCCGGTTCGTCCGACCATCTTGAACCAGGGTCACGTCTCGGCTCTTTGGGGCGCCTTGCCTCGTCCGCTTTACATAACGGCGCTTGCCCAAGGACTTCAAGGGGCCGCGCAAGGTGCCCAATTATCTTGCCGATTTGGCTCGAAGCATGGATAGAAAGCTATGAGATGACCATGGAGATGCTAGATGTGGATGAAGCCGCATGTGCGAAGTACTTCACAATGATGTTGGAAGGAACGGCCCGGACCTGGTTGAAAAATTTGCCGCCCAACTCTATCGGTTCGTGGACCCGATTCATAACCCGATTCATTCAAAATTTCAAAGACACCTGTAAGCAGCCCATGTGCATGGTGGATTTAGCAGCTTGTGTCCAGGCGGAGGAGAATCCACAACCCATTGGGTGCGCCCGCGTTTGAAGTTTTACATTCTTCGAGACGGATCAACCCTGATTCCGCGATCTTGAACTTGCAAGCCAATTGCTGGTTCGAGCAATTGAAAATGAAGCTGGGCCGCATGAAGCGTTTGTGCCATGACATGGGCACTCTAATGGGCGTATTGGTAAAAATGCGCTGATTACGATAGTACCAAGGATCCCGAATCTGAGAATGATGAAGTGGGGAAGGGAAAACAGAACGGCAACTCTAGGGGCCAGCAGACATCATTCGACGAGCAATGGAGGGAACAAGCGTAGTTTAACGGCAACATGGGCTTTGTGGCTAACACCAACGCTGCAGGACAAGGGTCAGCGCGCAGGGGTAGGCAATCAAACCGGGCGGTCACAATCCGAATCGCTTGAATTTCATATTGAATCAACCTTGTCCGAAGCATGGGACGAAGGAGGCCTTTGGCGAACCACCTTTGGAAGGATTGTTACATTATGCAGGAGTTCAAAACTCCAACTCTTTCCGGTATGATCAAGGGCCCGGCGGCGGTTCAGGATCCTCCCGGAGTTACGGTGGAGGAAATTCCGGCCCAGGATTCGTGGTAATCCGGCGGGCAAGGCAATCGTAATAATCAAAGTAATCGTAACAGTCGAACAATCGAGAACCAAGGGGCTACAATCAACAACAGCAGCAATCGGGTTATCAAAGTAACCCAAAGCGCTTGAACGGTGGACAGTACCACGTCTTTACCACCAGCTTGGACAGACGAGACCGAAAACTTCAGAAGCGGGCGGTCAGTGTGGTTGAACCGGCTGCGCCGCATTACCTATGCTGGTCCGAGCAACCGATCGTGTGGAGCAGAGAGGACCATCCTCCCCGGGTTTACAATCCGGGTCAGTTAGCCCTGGTGGTGGCACCCCAGGTAGGAGGGTACAAGTTTACCAAGGTTCTTATGGATGGAGGAAGCAGCATCAACATCCTGTACTACGAGACCTTCCGGCGTATGGGGTTGATTTGATAGGCATCTTAGGCCATCCAGCACCGTGTTTCACGGAGTGGTGCACAGCAAGTCGGCATACCGGTCGGTAAGATAGCTCTGGAGGTGACCTTTGGGGACGAACATGACTCGGATCGAAACATTGACATTTGAGGTGGTGAAAATTCAAAGCCCTTACCACGCCCTCTTTGGGCGGCCGGCTTATGCTAAGTTTATGGCACGGCCTGTTATGTTTACTTACAGCTGAAAATGCCGGGTCACAAAGGAACGATAACGGTTCATGGGAGCCGCCGGATCGCTTTGGAGTGCGAGGAAGGTGATGCGGCTTACGCAGAGTCGGTTTGTGCCATCAAGAGCTAAAATATTATAAAGACAATGTTGATCCGGCGGATATGACCCCTTTGAAGAAGCCAACTACGGAGCATGATCCGGACTTAAAGTTCAAATCGGCGGCTGAAACGAAGCTTGTTGATTTTGTGCCCGGCGATTCGTCCAAGCAGTTCACCGTCAGTGCCAACTTGGATCCTAAATAGGAAAGCGCGCTCATCGAGTTCATCCGTGAGAATCGGGACATTTTTGCATGGAAGCCTTCTGACATGCCTAGTGTACCGAGGGAACTCGCTGAGCACAATCTTAATGTTGACCCAAAATACAAACCGGTAAAGCGCTTTCTTCGCCGGTTTAATGAGGAAAGGCGCAAGGCCATCGGAGAAGAAGTTGCTAGGCTCTTGGCAGCAGGGTTTATCGTCGAAGTCTTTCATCCAGAGTGGCTTGCCAATCCGGTGTTGGTTCTTAAGAAGAATGGCACTTGGCGCATGTGTGTGGATTACAGATCTCAACAAGGCCTGTCCGGCCAGATCCTTTCGCCCTCCCCCGCATTGACCAGATTATTGATGCTACGGCGGGTTGTGAGCGTTTGAGCTTTTTGGATGCGTACTCCGGTTATCATCAGATTAAGATGGCAGTTAAGGACCAGGAGAAGACGGCGTTTATCACCCCCTTTGGAGCCTTCGCTATGTATCTATGCCTTTTGGACTCAAGAGCGCCTAAGCGACTTATCGCCGCTATGCGTTCAGAGTTGCTTGCACGAGCAGAACCGGCCGTAACGTGCATGCTTATGTGGATGATATCGTGGTTAAGTCAAGGAAGAAGGAAACCTTGATTGAGGATCTAAAGGAAACCTTTCACAACTTGCGGGTATACAAGATGATGCTCAACCCGGCCAAGTGCGTTTTTGGTGTTCAGCGGGCAAGTTATTGGGTTTTCTCGTGTCCAACAGGGGATCGGGTTAATCCGAAAAAATTACGGCTATCACCTCCTTGGCTAAGCCGGTGCATCAATGACGTCCGGCGTTTGGCAGGCGGATTGCTGCGCTTAAGCCGGTTTATCGGCCGTCTAGGCGAGAAGGCCATTCCTTTGTACCGGATGTTGAAGAAAACGGATCAGTTTGTCCGGAGTTCAGCGGCGATGAAGCATTGGAGGATTTGAAGCGGCAGTTGGCCAACTCACGGTTCTAGCCGCCCCATTGACAAAGAGCCGCCGCTGCTCTATGTTGCTGCTAATGCCGTGGCGATTAGCGTGGCTATCGTGGTGGAGCGGAAGGAGGCAGGAAGGAGTATCCGGTTCAACGGCGGTTTATTACATCAGCGAGGTCCTCATTGAGTCTAAGCGAAGATATCCGCATTGGCGAGAAGCTGGTATCACGGGGTTTTTATGGCAAGTCGGAAGCTAAGGCAATATTTCCAAGGGCACCCCATCACACGATGGTCGATTCGGCTCCCTTGGGCGATATCATACGTAACCGGGAAGCGGCGGCGGATTGCTAAGTGGGCTATCGAACTTGGGCCGCAGACGGTTTAAGGTATGTGCCTCGGACGGCCGTAAAATCTCAGGCACTTGTGGATTTCATTAATGATTGGACGGAGTTGCAAGCGCCTGAAGAGAAGCCGGATCATACCTATTGGACCATCCACTTTGATGGGTCCAGGCAGTTGGAGGGCTCGGGGGCTGGAGTCGTTTTAAAATCCCCGCGAGGTGACAAGTTCTGTTACGTTCTCCGCCTAATGTTCCCTTGTACTAACAATGCAGCGGAGTATGAAGCTTTGCTCCATGGTCTCCGGATGGCTAAAGAAATGAATCTCAGCCGGGTTAAATGCTTTGGTGACTCGGACTTGGTGGCTCAGCAAGTATCAGGTACTTGGGATTCCAAAGATCCACTCATGGCTGCATATCGTCGGGAGGTGGATGTTGTTGCGGGACATTTTAAAGGATATCGTGGACCATGTGGATCGTCGGAAGAACGGCGGCCGATGCTTTAAGCGGTGGGCTCTCAACGTAAACCGTCCCGCCTAACGCCTTCCTTGATGTACCGCACAATCCGCCGCTTAAGCTTCTGATGAAATAGGTTTGGCAATCCCTGATCCGGAGGCTCAATTGGTCGCGGCCAAGCATGACATTCCGGATTGGACGCTCACTTATTAGGCATACATAAACCGGGCCGAGATACCAGAAGATGAGACGTTGGCCCGGCAGATAGTTCGCGGTCTAAGTCTATGACCATTGTTAATGGCGAAGTTGCACCATTGTAGTGTGTCGTATGCGTTTCAGCGTTGTGTGTCCCCTGAAGAGGGCTGTGAGATATTGCGAGAGATCCATGAAGGGATTGTGGTCACCACGCCGGATGAAAGTCCTTGGTGGCCAAAGCGTTCGCCATGGTTTCTATTGGTTGACTGCCCATGCTGATGCGGAGGATCTGGTCAGACGATGTGATGGTTGCCAAAAGTTCTCCAGACGTGCTCATGTGCCAGCCCAAGAATTGAGGATGATTCCAATTACTTGGCCTTTTGCTACTTGGGGTTGGATATGGTTGGACCTTTCAAAAGGTCCAAGGACAAAAAGACCCACTGTTGGTGGCGGTTGATAAATTTACCAAGTGGGTTGAGGCGAGCTCATTAGCAAGTGTGATGCGGCCACGGCGGTTCAGTTCATCAAAAGGTGATTTTCGGTTTGGGTTTCCACACGGTATCATCACGGACAATGGCACCAATTTGTCCAAAGGAGCTATGAAGGAATTTTGTGAGCGAGCACATCCGGCTTGATGTTTCTTCCGTAGCCCACCCGCAATCCAATGGTCAAGCGGAACGAGCTAATCAGAGATCTTGAAAGGTATCAAACCCCGACTTATGGTCCCTTTAGAGAGGACGCCGGGTTGTTGGGTGGAAGAGCTACCGTCGGTGATATGGAGTATAAATACTACCCCCAACCGATCCACTGGATACACGCCGTTCTTTATGGTCTATGGAGCAGAGGCGGTTCTTCCCAGCGATATCCGTCACGACTTGCCTCGAGTGGCAGCTTATGTTGAGGCAGATAGCGAGGCAGCACGGCAAGACGATTTGGATCGACTGGATGAAGAGCGCGATATGGCAGCTGCTCGTTCGGCGGTTTACCAGCAGGATCTTCGTCGGTATCACAGCCGTGAGTTAAAACCAGAACCTTTCGTGAAGGAGACTTAGTGCTGCGGCTCATTCAAGACCGTAAAGATATGCACAAGCTATCCCCACCTTGGGAGGGGCCTTTTTTGGTCAGCAAGAATCTATACAACGGGTCCTACTATCCGATTGATGTTCGAGAGCGAAAGGACTCACGCACGTCGAGGAGGAGACCAACAGCCGTGGAACATAGCTCATCTTCGCCTTATTATACCCGAGCCATTAGCTCCACTTATGTACATATTAAGACAATGTATATATTATGAATAAAGGAAATAAACCGGATCCTCGGCTAAGCGGGGTATCATTACGTATAAAAGTCCGGTTTGGGTACATGGAGATGCTGTCGTGAAGCGGCCTCCGGTTTAACCCTTGGCCTTGCTTTTGTGAAATTTTTGTCACTTGGGGGCTTGGTAGTGTCCGAACCAATGAAACACCTCTTGGCATGCGAAAGCCACCAGATCATTTGGGGGCTTGGTCGTGTCCGAACCAATGCAACACCTCTTGACAGGCGAAAGCCACCAGATCACTTGGGGACATGGTCACGTCTGAACCAGTCACGCCTCTTGGTCGGCCTAAGGCCATAGAATCACTTGGGGCTTGGTCGAACCCGAACCAATGCAATGCCACTTGATCGGCGTAATGCCACGATGTCGATTGGGGACTGGCTGACTTGAACCATCGCTACGCCTTATAGGGAGCTTGGTCCCGTCCGACCATGGTAACGCCATCTCGATCGTACTCAATAAAGCCTCTTCTGGCAAACAGTCTTTGTCATTGTTTTTGCTTCCATGTGTTTTTTATACGTATAATTTGGCTTTTGTTTGTTTTCTTAAACCGACAAACCTTCTTTCAACCGGATTCAAGTTTTCAGAATTTGGTCCATTTTTCCGGCGATTGATTGTTCCGGTTTGATTTTGCTGTTAACATCCCATTATGGAGTAACAGGGGCTTATCATGCCCGACCACGATTTACACGGTAAATCGGTATTATACACGAGGATTGTTCTCCTTTGACGGTGATGGTTTATAAAGCCTCCGCTTCGTGATTGGCTAAAGCCAATGTGTGCCCGACATCTGGCAGGTATGTTTGTATCACAAAATTTTGATCGTATACCTCGATATTTTCTTATATAAATATATTGGTATCACAATCCGGCTAGGCGCAAGCCGCCATGGCGGTTTAAGAATTTGTGATTGCAGGCAAAATATGTTGAAGGATTCACTACTTGAGAACCAAGTATCCAAAGACCGCCATGCAAAAGTTTACAGATCGAGGTTGTAACGGCATTGTTCAAAACAAAGTAATCGACTATCCTATTACAAAGCCTTTTGAGGCCCGGCGTTTCATGTGGGGTTATGCCTTGAAGCTGAGGCGTCACCCGGCTTGACGAATTACGCTGCTTCGCCGGGTTGACGTGAGGTAGAGGGGGCGCCTGACGTCGGTTCAACTTCTTCTTCTTCCTCACCCAAAGCCCGGAAGTCATTGGTAGACCAGTCAATCCGAGTTAAGGCCTGAAAGACAGCTTCTTCACTTATCAGCTCAGCCGGATCAACGTTAGGGGCATAAGTGTGCTTACGGATTGGGGGAACAAGGCTCTGCACTTCAGGGATGACAAAATCCACCCGCTTGTTGTTGGCGTCATAAAAGGAGCGGTGAACCGTCGAGGTTGGCTTCGTCGCCGATTGACTCGCCAATGACGCATTTCCTTTGTGATCCGTTTGAGCGTCGTTATCAAAGGCTTCACCATTCTCTTGAGCACTGGGGAAACCTTTGGCTATGTCAGCCGGATCAAGATCTGCTATCCACGCCTTGGCGCGCGTCAGAGCTAGTAAGGTGCCAGCCCGAGGCGCGGATCGCTTCAACTCTTCAAGCTGCCCCGGAACCATGGACAACCGGTCCAGGGTTTGACCAGGGACGGCGCCGTGTTGTCGTATGATGTAGCACATATGACTCGCTGGGCGCCGGTATACAACTGCTCAATCAGCGTATAAGCGGCCTTGAGCTTCTTCCGCACATCAGAGCCCATATGTGCAATACGCTTGCCTGCACCGGTTTAAGACAACTCAGGATAAACCGGCGGAAATATCAAAATTAAGATAGTCCGTGCATAGTTTCTTACCAAAGACGGCAGTGGTCATGGCATGCACTTGGCGCTTGAGTCCGGTAAGCTCTTCAGTCACCGGTTTAAGGGCTGCTTCGGCTTCTTCCGCCCGTTTTTTCAAACCGGCCTTCTCCGTGTCCCAGTTGGCCCGTTCGGATTTATATCACTCCTTCAAACTGTTCCATAGTGGCCAAGGCCGTTCTCAATTCGCCTTGGCCTTAGTGGTTTCGCTTCTTTGAGTCTCAGATTGGCTCGCAGGTCTTTGAGTTGCACGCTTTCGCTTCTATTTCATTCGGTAACAAAGGAAGCATGTTAGGTGTCTCATTATCAAGTCCCAAGTTCAATATACATATTCACCTTGGCACTTGGGGGCTAATGGCTAATTGATCTCAGTTTGCCATTTGGGTACAGAAATTAAGTCCCGGTTTAACTATGCTAAGTTGAACCGACCCTTGGGGGCTACTATACAGCTAAAGTACAGGAAAGACATAATTCATTACCTCATAGCGGTCCTTCATCCGGTTTACTGCACCAGCTTCAAGGTCACGGCCCGGTATAGAGCCGTTCGAAACCCGGAGTGCAGTTCTTGGGCGTAGAAGTTGTCGAATGGTGACAGGTCTGTTTTTCTTTATCTTTACTCACGGCGGCCGACTCGCCCTTGGCACTATGTTTTGTTAAAGCGACCCGGTTGGCTAGGAGCAGCGTAGCGATTACTGTCACAATAACATCGCTATTTTCGCGGTCTTCTTTGGGCTTGATGCTTGCTTACTACGGCTCGGCGGTTCAACTATTACGACTCGCTCTATCGGCGGGTTTGGTGGAAGCAGGTGAAGTTTCCATTTGGACCTCCGGTTCAGCCTCTGGCCGGATCAGCGATGTCGTCTTTGTACAACTCGCCAGAGCTATCTTTGGCGACTTCAGGATTTTCGTGGGTTTGTTCCGGTCTTTTTACGGATCAACATCCGCAGAGGGTCAAGGGTTTTCGCTTTCTTACTCAAGCGAGCCTTGGTGCTGCAATGTTCAGGACTGGATCAAGGCAAATCAACCAAGGCAGTTGTAAATCGAATCGATGGACAACGAGTTACATACCCTGCAGCAACTTTCAGCGGAGGCAGTTGCGTGGTTGATGAACCGACAGAAGAGTTGGAAGAGGCCTGATAATTCGGATCAGACGAATTAAGAGGACATCGGAAGAAACCCTTTAAGGGATAACGTTTTTCAGGAGAACAAGTCACCTCTGAGGCGCTTCCGGTTTGGTGTATCCGTAAACCGGAGGATAGAATCTGTTGACCAACATGTGCGGGTTGTGCAGGCGCTCTTTGGCCTCTTTGTGTCTTCAAATAAGTAGAGGAATGGGATTTTTTCACTTTCCGAACGGCGCGCGAATTCTTTTAACGCACGAGGTCGGAGTTGGAAGAAAGAAGGATTACCTCAACATGGTCGGCATGGCTGGCTTCAAAGATCATCACAGGAGTTACATTTATCGATCTGAGGGAAGAATAGAGGGATAAATAAAAAGAAAGAAACACAAGGAGGAGAGCGGTTCTGGCGGCTCCCTCGTAAGGATATCAAGTTTTACCTCAGCTTCAGATTCTTCATCTTCCGCCGGATCGAAGACCCGGTGGTTTTCTTGCCGACCTTTTGGTAGCCTTGGGATTTATACGCGGAGCTCGGGCGGTTTGGTCCGCTCTCGTATGAGCTGTCAGCCTGCGAGGTAGCAAGGATTAATGAATATGAAAAAAATGTGAAAAGCCCGAAAAGCGGTGAGCAAAGTCTTACCGCAGGTGGCGGGTTGGCAACACAGAACGGAGCCAACCCGGTTAGGCTGCAGACGGAGATTGGTTCATCAAGCATCTTTTTTACAGCCTCTGTAACCTCAGATTCAGTTATTGGTAATTCGTGACGTCTTTGAGGGTCTTTGAGGCTGCCAGTATACTCGTGCATCAATCCGGGCCGGCGGCTTAAGGGCAAGATGCCCCAAGAAACCCAAAGATCGCACAAGGTCCACACCGGTTAGTCCATTGGCCATTAGAGCTCGGAGTTTTATGATCCGAGGTGCAAAGTTCTTCCGTTCATGGCGGTTAAGCGTAAAGGCAGCGGATGGTTGTTGCTGAGCGGTGAGGACGGTAACACGGCAAGGGATTTTTCGTTGGCGGGAGCGGTGTTCCGCAATAGAACCAGGTTTGGTTCCAATCCTTTGGATGGCTGTGGTGTTTGGCGTGAGGAAAGTCCGCTTCCTTCCTTTTACGGATTGAAACGCCGCCTAGTTACGTGTTGGGACCATCGAGAAAACTCCGTCTGGCGGTTCAAGTGAAAGAAATCCGGAATAGCTCCACAGAGGGCTCTTCACGAAGATAGACTTCACAAAAGACTTGAAAGTTGCATATGTTTGACACGAGTTCGGGCCGATATCCTGCGGATGGAGTTGCAAGCTTGCAAGGACGTCCGGAAAAATTTTGAACGGCGGGCGTAACCCCGGTCTAAATGCTGCATAAACACAATTACTTCTCCCTCTTGTGGCTCCGGAGGAAACTTCGCCATCCGGAACACGCCCGATGGAGGGCATTTTTGGAGCCAAACCGCCCGGTGGTGACATAGCCGTTGAGTTGCGTTTGATTGATTTTTGACGGACCCAATTGCAAGCTGAGAATTGAGGAGCCATTCCGGAAGACTAAGCTGTGGAATAAAGGGAGAAAGCGGTTCACCATTAAACGGTTCAGGCATATTATGCATTGTTAAACCGGCGATTCAACGGTCGGCCTCCCATTCCGGTTTAGCGAGGGCTAATGGAGTACGGATTAGCTATCAAAAGTTAAACCGCCGAATAAGGCAGAATTGAAAAATCTGCTAAGTATGGACAGAAACAGTTTTCACATGCGAAGGGAAGTAATCAAGATCTACCGAAGTTCTCTTAAGAAAAAACCTTCACGACCTATGCAAACCTCAGAAAGAACAGGAGGGTTCGGGTATTCTAAACTCGAGGATCTACGGAAAAAAGACGAGTCGTGAAAAGGTTAGATGGACGGCGGGCAGTCCCTCGCAGGATATACGATGCGATCGATCGCATGGCCATGGCGGAGCAGGTGTGAAGAAACCGAGATGAACTGCAGGATGAACAGGGTCTCTGATGCGATCTAGGGGTTGAAAAAGGACCTTACGATGGCGAAGCCGAGGAGGAGCCGAAGCCTCGTCGATACGGTCAGTTGATGCGGCGGCCGGGCGTTGACGCGTCGTTCGAAGGTCGGAGGCGACGGCGGAGCTTCAAGACTGGGCGGCGCGAGGAAGGAGAAGAAGAAGAGACAGAGGCGGCCGGTCTATTTATAAGGAACCGGAGCAATCAACGGGCGCGAGATTCGAAGAGTCAAAAGCGGCCAGACGGTGCGGCCGCCTCGATTTCCGGATGGCATTAAATGCAGGGAATCTTACTGTTTGGATTTCTTTATTAAAAATGACGTCAAGGCACCACGACACGCCGGATCGGAAGATGACATCACACGGCGGTTCAAGCAGGTGGCGGTTTACAAAATGTGAAAAGAGATCAAGAGTTTTACGAAGGCGTTGAAGATTAACATGAACCGGTTCAAGTCAATCTGGGGCCTAATGTTGGGGATACAACTCTCGAGCGTGAACCGCCCGAAGGGGCCGGTTTACCTAAATCCATGATTCAGGCCCACGGAGGAGGCCCGGAGCCCAGAGGCGAATTAAGGTCCATTTATGTAAACTGCCTTAGTATTGTAACTTGTGTTGTAAGTTAAGAAAGAAGAGACCGAGCGGACGCTTCTATGAGCGGATCGGGACTTCAGAGACCGGCAAGCGCCAACCCGTGTATATAAGGGGACGACCAAGCGAAGTTGGGGGAGAGAATTGAGGCTAAGGCAAAGCTATTGCTCCCTAGTCGCCGAGATCATATCAATCACATCACTGGCCCCGGACGTAGGCTTTTACCTTCATCGAAGGGGCGAACGATATAATTCCCGTGTCTTGTGTCCGCTCTAACCCCTCTAGGTTAACCCGTACGATGGCCCTACGACTAAGTCCTTTCATGAGGACATCTGCCATGACAATTCCACGACAGTTTTCCTTTTCAAGAAGCTCGTAATGGTCGGTGACATCTTTCAACTCAACAGTCATCTTGGCTATTTTATCCTTGCTTTGGGAATGCGCAGCCTGTTCGGCTCTCAGCTCTTCGACCGCCTTTAGAGCGGGCGCATCACTCTTCCTGGCTTGTTCCTTGGCTCGGGCAAGTTCCGCCTGAAGGGTCTCCACGGCGGCAGCCCCATCTGCAGTCACAACATATTAAAGATAATAGCATCATGCTCCTCTTAATATGTGTTGATCACCGGAGAAAACACATACCCTGTGCCTCGTCAAGCCGCTTGTTTACAAGCACGATGTCGGCATCTGCCGCATCAAGTTGCCGCTTCAGCTCGGCAAACTCACCAGTCCGGCTAGCCACCGGACCTCCAGCCACCTGCACATGAAGGCGGCCTGATTATTACCTGGGACTATGATCCTCTGTTTGCCGCCGTTTTCGACAGCAACCAGAGTCTCAGGGGCTACTATCTGCATAGGGGCACACCTAGCATGTGTGGTACCGTCAAAAACATATACTACTTTGCGTACCTCAAAGTCTCTCAGCAGGCTCATAAAAGCTTCATGCAACCCGCTTTCGGCTAATGGAATCCTCTCAACCACCGTACCCAGTAGCTTAGTACCCTATGCCGGCAGGACCTAGACCCCAGGCTAGCTTCGGCTGTCGCTGGTATGCCAGGTCGCAATGCCATGGTCAAGGCCAGGAAGTGAGCGGCCCGAGGTGCGGTAAGAGCCCCTGAGGCACGATGCTCAGGGGGTCCCCTTTGGCGCGCAAGCGGCCACCGAAAGATTGAAAGGGAGACATCCCTGCCCGAGCGAGATTGATGTAGTGCGGAACCCTGTACGGCCGATCTTTTACGAAAGGAGCGGATCCCAACTAAGAACACGAAGAACACGAGGGGAAACACGAGGGAAAATACAAGAGAATCACTCAAACCAACAAGATATAGTCACACATATGCTAGATCCTCGAAACACGAGAGGAGATACCAGATCCACGATCAACAAACGACGATACAAAGGTAACTGGTTCTTCTCCTAGAGGAGGTCTTGACGGGGCCACCCAAGAGGGGGTCTTGAATCCAAGGGGGATCTTCTCCGTAGAGGGGACGCGGTCTCTCTCAAAGAGTAGATTCGTATGGATGAGCAAATCTCTATCTCACATATGAGCTAAACCAATGCTAACCCTAGAAAGAGGGAGGAGGAGGAGTATATATAGTCTAGGTGGGCGAAGGGGTACATGGGCCTCGGCCCTTTAATGTGCGTAGACAGACGGGGCCAGATGTCCGGGCGTCGGGCCGGATGTTCGGGCCTTCAGGAGGGGCCGGATGTCCGGGCTGGGGGCCAGATGCCTGGGCTGGTGTGGTCAGCCTTGGTGCTCTCTGGATAGACGGGGTCCGGATGTCCGGGAGCTCAGGACAGGCCGGATGTCCGAGCAGAAGGGCTAGGTCTTCTGTTCTCTGGATGGGCTTGTCCGAATGTCCGAGGAGAAGGCCGGAATTACGGGCCGGAGGCCAGATGTCCGGGCTAGTCGTCGGATGTCCGGGCCCTCTAGACTTGGTCGCTGGCTCCTTGATGCTGGTGACGCTTCCAGGGGCCGGATGTCCGGGTCCTGGGAGCTGTACTTGACTCCTTCCGTTGGTTCTCCTCATCCATGAACTTGGCAGCTTGTCCGTCTTCACGAGCATCTTCGGGGGGGGGGTCCTCTTGACACCTAATCATGCACAACATCTCGGACTTGGTAGTAGCCATGTCTCGAGTGGATCATATGTGATATCACTCAGGAAGGAATTCACCTCGTTCTCGAGAGCTCTAGCTCGTGCTTGTGTCATGGGTCCTCTTGGCTCTAGATGATACGATGGTAGGTCCATGGGGATGACCATAGGATGATCCACATCATCTCCCCTCCATTGGGAAAAATCCAACCTCGGATCGAAATCCTCATCACTATGGTACAGGAAGAGATCTTTGACGTTGAAGATGTCGCTCATGGAGTACATGTCGCGTGGGATGTCGATCTTGTCGGCGTTGTTGTTGTAGCATGCAAGCACCTTGAAGGGTCCGTCGACTCATGTTAGAAGTTTGGACTTGCGTTCGTTGGGGAAGCGGTCCTTGCGAAGGTGTAGCCACACAAGATCTCCAATGTTGAATATCGTGGGTTGCTTGTTGACGTTGAGCTTGGTCGCGAGTCGTTCTACCTAGCGCTCGATGTTGTGCCTTGTATCTTCATGCATCTTCTTGAGGTAGTTGACTCGGGCACTCGCATCCATATTTGTGCGCTCTTGTAGTCGTAGAGGAAGAATGTCCAATGGTGACTATGGTTTGAAGCCATAGACGACCTCGAAGGGGGACTTGCCGGTAGTCTTATGTCTTGCACGGTTGTAGGCGTACTTGGCGATAGGTAGGCACTCCTCCCACTCCTTGATGTTCTTCTTTATCAATACGCGTAGTAGAGTGGAGAGCGTACGGTTCGTCACCCCTATTTGTCCATCAGTTTGTGGATGGTATGCCGTGGAGAATAGTATCTTGATTCCAAGCTTGGCGCATAAGGTCTTCCAAAAGTAACTCAAGTACTTGACGTCACGGTCCGAGACAACGTCTTTGGCACTCCATGTAGGCGCAAGATTTCCCTACAAAATAAATTTGCAACATGTGAAGCATCGTCTATCTTGTTGCATGGTATGTAATGTGCCGTTTTAGAGAATCAGTCCACAACAACAAACACGGAATCCTTGCCATTTCTAGTTCTAGGCAAACCAAGGACAAAATCCATGCTAATATCTTCCCCTGGTTGGTACAGAATTGGAAGAGGCATATAGAGTCCATGAGATTGAGCTTTAGACTTAGCTTTGCTACATGTAGAGCATCGGTTGGTGAAGCGGTTGATGTCGCGAAACATCTTGGGCCAAAAATAGTTCTTGGAGAGCGTAGCAAATGTCTTGTCGCGTCCAAAGTGTCCCATGAGTCCCCCCCATGAGATTCTTGCAAAAGTAACAAACGAAGTGCAAAGTTTGTTAGCTCTCATAAGATAATCATGTTTGATGTGATAGCGTTCCCAAGATGTATGCGTCAAGGACTTGGCATAAGGAATAGAAAAAGTAGGATCATTCGCATACAAGTCTTTTATGTGCTCAAAGCCAATGACATTCAATTCAAGTTGAGTAACAAGCATGCATACACGGGAAAGTGCATCCGCCACAACATTTTCCTTTCCTTTGATATACTTGATGACATAAGGAAATGACTCAATAAACTCACTCCATTTAGCATGACGCTTGTTCAACTTAGTTTGACCCTTAAGATATTTAAGCGTTTCGTGATCGGTATGGATGATAAATTCAAGAGGGCGAAGGTAATGTTCCCATTCATGCAAAACTCGCACTAAACATATAGCTCTTTGTCATAGATGGGGTAATTGAGCTGCTCTCTGGAGAGTTTCTCACTAAAGTATGCTATGGGGCGCTTCTCCTGCGTTAACACACCTCCTATGCCATTACAACTAGCATCGCAATGAATTTCAAAAGGTTTGGCAAAGTTGGGTAATGCAAGCACGGGAGCATGAGTAAGCAAATTCTTAAGCTCATTGAATGCGCTATCTTGCGATGGTCCCCAAACAAAGGGTGCATTCTTCTTGCTCAAATCATGTAAAGGAGATGCAATAGTGCTAAAATCCTTCACAAATCTATGGTAGAAACCGGCTAAACCAAGTAAACTACGCACTTGTTGCAAATTGGTTGGTTGGGGCCAAGTTTTAATAGCATTGATCTTAGATTCATCAACATGAACACCCATAGAAGATACTACAAAACCCAAGAAAAAAAGCTTATCAACACCAAAAAGGCATTTGTCCATATTAGCATATAGGCGCTCTTTTCGAAGAGTTTGCAACACGGTTATAAGGTGGGTGACATGATCTTTGAGAGATTAGCTAAAAACAAGGATATCGTCGAAGTAGACCACAACGAACTCACCAATGTAAGGGCGAAACACATAATGCATAAGACTCATGAAAGTATCGGGTGCTTCCCATAAACCCATAGGCATAACTAACCACTCATACAAACCAAACTTAGTTTTGAAAGCGGTTTTCCATTCATCACCCTCTTGTATGCGTATTTGATAGTAACCACTTTTGTGATCAATTTTGGAAAAAATATTGGCACCGCTAAGTTCATCTAGCATATCATCAAGGCGTCGAATGGGGTACCTATAGAGAACGGTAATAGCATTGATAGGTCTACAATTGGAACACATGCGATAGCTACCGTCTCTTTTTGGTACAAGAATGACCGGTATGGCACAAGGACTCAAACTTTCATGCACATGTCCATTGTCTATGAGATGTTTTACTTGCCTTTGTATTTCTTTGGTTTCTTTGGGATTGACGCGGTAGGGAGCCTTGTTTGGAAGTGGTGCTCCGGGGATGAGGTCGGTGATGTGCTCGATGCCTCTTAGTGGAGGTAGATCCGGAGGTAGCTCGTCGGGGAAAACATATTGGAATTCCTGCAATAGAGAAGATAACACCAAAGGTAGATTGTGAGAGGTGTTAGCTTTTGGTGCCTCGTCCTTGCACAAAAGGACATAGTGCATGACACTTGATGGGTTCTCACACACTTCTCTCATCTCATGTTTGGTGGCAAATAGGACTAAGTTCTTCTTGTCGCTCATCGTGGAGGCACTCAATTTTGGCTTGTGGCGCTCACTCTCTTTTTGCTGGTTCACTCTCTCACTATTCTCTCCATGATGGGTGACTTGCTTGTCGGCGATCACTTGGCTTGGAGACATAGGTCGTAGCACATACTCCTTTCCTTTCATCTTGAAGCTATAGTGATTTGTACGCCCGTTGTGAATGACACCTCGGTCAAATTAACATGGCCGTCACAGTAAAAAAAATTGCCATGGTCGTCCAAGAAGGAGGTGGAAAATGGTCATCGGAATGACATAACACTCCAAAGTGTCTTCGTAAGCTCCGATCTTGAAAGAAACATGTACCCTATGCTCGACTTGCATAGTGCCGGAGTCGTTTAGCCATTGAACCTTGTAGGGGTGCGGGTGCTTCATCTTGACCAATTGGAGCTTGGAGCATAGTTCTTCCCTTGCTAGGTTATGGTAACTCCCTCCATCGATGATGACCTTGATGGACCTTCCATTGATGTCGGCCTTGGTGTGGAAGATGTGGCATCGTTGGTCTTCTTCTTGTTGATGTTGAGGAGTCAAGACCTTGGAGACAACGAGAGCGGGGCTTGAATCTTTGTCACAAAAGACTTGATCATCTTCATCTTCGTTCACGCGTCGGTGCATGGACACTTGCTCAAGGGCTTCCATCTCCTCTTCACTCATGGAGTCATAGGTTCCATCGTCGTTGAGGATCATGGTGCGCTTGTTTGTACACTCAAAGGACTTGTGGCCTCGGCCGCCGCATGTGAAGCATGGAACTTGTCTTGGTGGTCTCATCGGTTGGGGTAGATGATGATGAAGCTTTCGGCTTGAAGTTGCTTGTAGTAGGGGGACGACTTTAGGTTGTCGCAGTTTTCTTGTAACTTGACTTGTCGCCGTTGCTTGTAGATGGCTTGGTTGAGGTAGAAGGTGTTGGAGTCGTTGAAGCTTGATTGTTGGAGAAGCCATAGGACTTGGATGAGTACTTGGCGTACTTTAAGTCATCTTGCACTTGACGTTCCACTTTGGTAGCTTGCTGCACTAGCTCGATGAGGTTCGCGTATGGTTGGAAGTTGGCGATCGTATTGATGGGATGATTGAGTCCATTCAAGATACGTGCCATAGTTTGCTCATCATCTTCCGCGACATTGGCTCGTATCATGGAAATCTCCATTTCATTGTAGTACTCTTCAACGCTCTTGGTTCCTTGCTTGAGTAGTTGGAGCTTCTTGAAGAGGTCGCGGTTGTAGTAGTTAGGCACGAAACGTGCTCTCGTGACATCCTTCATTTGCGCCCAAGTACTGATGGGTGGTTCACCTCTTGCCGCTCGGCGATCAATGACTTGTTCCCACCAAATGAGGACGTAGTCTTGGAACTCAAGGGATGCCATCGCGATCTTCTTCTCTTCTTCATAGTTGTGCAAGCGAAAGATCTTGTCGACCTTCAATGCCCATGATATGTACTCTTCGGGGTCATTGCTTCCGCTGAACTTTGGCATGGTGAACTTGAGCTTGCCGTAGCATTGTTCGTCATTGTGTTGGGGTGGGGGATGATGACGCCCATGTCATTAAGGATTGACAAACTCATGTTGCTCTTGGCGAGGAGGGTTGTCGACCTCATGTTGCTCTTGTCTTGAAGGATTTCCATTGTCGTCTTGCTCTTGTTGTACTTGATGTTCTTGGCGAGCTTGTGGAGGAGCTTGTCGAGCTTGACGAGGAACTTGAGGAATTTGACGATGCACACGTGATTGATAAATCCGCTCTTGAACTTCATCATGAAGCGCTTCTTGATGTTCACGAGCTTGTCGGCCTCGGTTGGCTATGACGGGACTTGAATCACGAAGGGCACGTTGCGCCTCAAGTGCTTGAGCTTCATGTAGTTGTTGTTCTTGATGTTGTGCCTCGGCATCTTGTTCATCTTGGTGTTGTCGCGCATGCTCTTCCTCTTGTTGTTGGCATTGACGTTGCCGTTCTTGTGCTTGCGTGAATGTAGCTTGGTTTTGATGGTGTCGATGTTCTTGTGCGCGAGCTTGCTCTTGAGAGTCGGTGTCGTGTAGAGGATTGTGGTTGGCATGACGGTCTTGGTGCGCGGCTCGACGAAGAGTGTTCGATGTTGGGGTACTTGAGCCGAAGATAGTGTCATCGGAGTGTCGACTCGAGCGGCTCCGTCATGAGTAGGACGAAGTGGTAGAAGAGCGGTTAGCCAACAAGGAACGAATCTCGTCCATTCCTGCGTAATTCTCGTGCTTGTGTTCGTCGATCTTGTTGTCGAAGTAGTCTCTTGTACGTTGCTCGGAAAGTCGGAAGTCGGTGGCGAGGTTGTCGATGCGGTCGCTCATTGCTAGTTGCTCTTCATGCAAAGGTCATTGTGTACCAAAGAGGTGTAACTTGGTGATGTAGTTGTTCGGGTCGTCGTCTTGCTCGAGGAAGAGTGGGTTGGTATAAGTACTTGGCCTATCCATCATTCCAAACAAAAATATGTGAGTGGGAGAAAGAGAAGAACTTATACCAAATGTACCTTGACCGATGTTGACGATGGATCAATGATCACTCCAATGTGTAACAAGGAAATAACGCAATTGGTACCAATTCTTGTCGGTTTCTCACACCTACAGAAGTAAAAGCTTATGGTGGGGCTCGGTTAAGATGGTGGCACAAAAATTTGATTCAATTGTAAGTGAGAACAATAATGTTGGAAAAGATTCGCAAATTTGCAAATGCAACAAGTAGACCAATAGCAAGATGTGGTACACGGAAACGCACACGCAAGTAGATAAGTGGGGTCGTGCAACCAAGGTATGAGCCAAAATGTGGAATCCATGAAAATGCTCTTGTTGCACAACACTAGAGAGACGCTAGCACGATTCCACAATAGGCGGATACGAACTTGTGCACAACCTACTAAGCAAAAATGCAACGACTTCTATCCCAAGTATGTTATATGTATGGTATTCCGGTGATATGATCCCAGATGATCGAGTATGACAATCTTAATGTTGTATGATGCTATGGTTCTTGCTTATAAGCTCTTTTCTTATCTTTCCCTTTTGCTTAAAATCTTGTTTGGCTCTTTGTATTTGAGCTATTTTCTCATGCAATGCTTCACGAACCAAGATAGCAATTGTGTATATGCGATGACAACCTTGTGACAAAAGAGATGATACCAAGATATGCAACACGATGATATGGTATGTATGCTATGGGAAGTATGATCACTAATGTGCACAAGTTACGTTGCCGGCAATACTCAAAGGCTAGTCTCGATGGGTAACTGACGCAAAAGTAAGGCTATGGGGTTATCAATGCAATGGCAAGAACTTAGAACGATATCACGATAACAAGATGAGGTTACCGTTGTTGATGACGAATCCGTGGCGAAGATGAGTGGCGGTGATGTTGATGCCGAACCGTTCCTAAATAGCCGAAACACAATAGGGTACGGTTAACCGCAACTCAAAATCTCAAAGCAAAACGTGTCAAAATTGTCGGAGGTGGTAGCGGGAAAGCTATGGTGGTGCTATGCGGAAGTGGTGGTGGTATTCGTTAGTGGAAGTGGACACCGGGTAAAAATTTGAAGAAAGTTTGGCGGAAAGGAAGCGGTGGATGGAATTGCTGCTATCAGGGGCCGGATGTCCGGGCTGGATGGCCGGATGTCTGGGGTGGCTGGATGTCCGCGCTCTCGGGCGGGATGTCCGGGCTCTGGATCCGTGGACGAACTCGATGAACTTCGCGTGGAGAGGTCAAATCCGGGGCAAAATTCGGGAGATTTTGTGGATGGAAACTGGGGAAAAGATGGGGGAAAGCTAGATCTACCTGCAACACACGAAATCCGCGGACCAAATCCAACAAAACTTCATCACACCAACAAATGACAAAAAAAATTTGGGGCTATTTTTGTGGGGAAATTTTTGAATTAGGAACAATATCAACAAAACAAGGCTAGAAAACGAAGAGAGGGGGCTCCAAAATCTTGATCAACGTGGCTCATGATACCAAGATGATGTAGGGTGGAACCCTATACGGCCGATCTTTTACGAATGGAGCGGATCCCAACTAAGAACATGAAGAATACGAGGGGAAACACGAGGGAAAATACAAGAGAATCACTCAAACCAACAAGATATAGTTACACATATGCTAGATCCTCGAAAACGAGAAGAGATACCAGATCCATGATCAACAAACGACGATACAAAGGTAACCGGTTCTTCTCCTAGAGGAGGTCTTGATGGGGCCACCCAAGAGGGGGTCTTGAATCCAAGGGGGATCTTCTCCGTAGAGGGGCCGCGGTCTCTCTCAAGGAGTAGATCCGTATGGATGAGCAAAGCTCTATCTCACATATGAGTTAAACCAACGCTAACCCTAGAAAGAGGGAGGAGGATTATATATAGTCTAGGTGGGCGAAGGGTTACATGGGCCTCGGCCCTTTACTATGCGCAGACAGACGGGGCCGGATGTCCGGGCCTTCACGAGGGGTCGGATGTCCGGGCAAGGGGCCGGATGTCCGGGAGCTCGGGATAGGCCGGATGTCCGAGCTGAAGGGCCTGGTCTTCTGTTCTCTGGATGGCCTTGTCCGGATGTCCGGACAGAAGGCCGGATGTCCAGGATAGTCGCCGGATGTCCGGGCCCTGTAGACTTGGCCACTGGCTCCTTGATGCTGGTGACGCTTCCTGGGGCCAGATGTCCGGGGTCCTGGCTGGATGTCCGGGTCCTGGGAGCTGTACATGACTCCTTCCGTTGGTTCTCCTCATCCATGAACTTGGCGGCTTGTCCGTCTTCACGAGCATCTTCGGGAGGGTCTTCTTGACACCTAATCATGCACAGCATCTCGGACATAGGTAGTAGCCATGTCTCGAGTGGATCATATGTGATATCACTAAGGAAGGAAGTCACCTCGTTCTCGAGAGGTCTAGCTCGTGCTCGTGTCATGGGTCCTCTTGGCTCTTGATGAGACGATGATACGTCCATGGAGATTACAATAGGATGCTCCGCATCAGAGATTGCTAGAGACAAAGCACTGATCATATGGTTCACACCTGTGTGTGTAAGGTGAGATATCTCGGCAAGCCTGCGGTGATTCTTTCGCTTTGAGGACAGCTTCTTGTGCGTCGTCAGGCTATGTCCTTCTCCTGGTGGTGCTCCCAGGCAGGACTCGTGCCGACCCCATCTTTAGATGCTCTACGTCCTCGGGTCCTGGCCCTCGAGTGAGGCTCAGCCACCGCTGGTATGCCAGGTCGTGATACCGTGGTCAAGGCCAGGATCAAGAGCCAGTAGGAGCCCCTGAGGCACGATGCTCAGGAGCCCTCCTTTAACGTGCAAGCGATTTGCGCGAAAAAAGAGTGGTTGTCCTTGAGAAGGTGCCTAGGAGGGGTTGCTCGTGGTCCCTGCTGTGGAGGTTCCTGTGCATTAGCCAAAGAAAGAAAACATAGCATGCAGCCGTGCCTGGTATCATGCCGGTGATCTTTCCGCAAGAAGACGAAGGCACTAAGGACCTAGTGAGGTGACATGCGCGGGGCCGGCCGCGAACCAGAGCTCGGTCTCTTAGGTTTATCTGCGCTGCAGGGACAGACCCGAGTACAAGCGCCGTGCCAGCAGCCCCCATTGCGGGATGGCCAAGAGGCGGGTTAGCAACGCGCAGAGGCCGCGAGGGGCGACTCCATAGACAACAAGACAATAGGGATAACGTCAACAACCATGATAACAAAAGCTTGCATACTGGTCCGGAGTACATCAACCAAATTGACGCGGCGGCGGGGCTGGCCCTAATAGCTTGAGGATCATTGTCGGTGTCAAAACCAGCCGATCTTGGGTAGGGTGATAGAGGCAAAGGTGTCCCGTCGTTCGATGAGATGGTGGCTATCGTTCTGGAGGAAGTCAACTTTGATGATCCGACTACGAACGTGTGAGGACGTTGCGCCTTAGCAATCGCTAAACCAACTCTGAGAGGTTATTAACCACGCCGGAGCACGATCAACCTGACCACGAAGGTCTGTTTCCTGCAGGCAAACAAAGAACAATCAAGAAACTAAGATTGCAATCTGGATATTGCGAATATAAGAGGAAAGCTTTATTGAGCAAGGTGGGGTTCTGTGACGCCTTTGTCTGGCCGTTGAACACAAACGAAGTACGCGAAGTTGCAGCTATGGCGAACTTTAATCTAAACAAAGCCCAAAGTCTAAACGGTGCCCTAAGGGCTGTATATATGGAGGAAGAGGGGGGAATTCCGTGGCCCTTGGGGAAGGGGTCCGAAACAAACCCTATCTCTTATTTCCCCACACATACGGACTCTAGAAACAGCCTATAGTTATGTATTTCGAAATTACATGGGCATGGCCCCATAATAAGGTGATGCAGCACCTAGAATAGTCTCTGGACGAAATTTATGAAGCGGCATCTTATATATTTCGTCCAAGTCTTCATGCACTCCTTATGGTGGCTTCAAAGTCCTGAAATCATCACTTGTAACTTCGTCCTTGTTTTCCTTGCGCATGCCATCAACTCCATTCTTGTTTTGCTCCAATGTTCATCCTTCTCCAAGCTAGGCCCTTCATTTGTAAGCAAAACAAATGTATCCAATTTAGGCAGCATCATATTCTCATGAACATTGGAATCATTACCAAGAAGCGAAAGTACAGTAATTTAATTGGCGTCTTGTGACTCTAGTAATTGCTCCATTATATGTAACAGTAGGGGTTGCGGGTGTAACAATGGTATTGATGTCCTCATCATAGGGGGTCCCGAACTGTTTCTCTGAGGATCGAAGGTAACAGGAGACAAGGGGACAAGATGTTTACCCAGGTTCGGGCCCTCTTAATGCAGGTAATACCCTACTTTCTTCTTGATTAATTTTGATGAGTATAGGGGTTACAAGAGTCGATCTACCTCGAGATAATAATGGCTAAACCCTAGATGTCTAGCCTCTAATATTTGTGATAGCCTCTATGATTTGTGATAGCCTCTATGGACTAAACCCTCCAGTTTATATCGACACCGGAGGGGCCTAGGGTTGTACAGAGTCGGTTTACAGAAAAAGGAAACTACATATCCGGACGTCAAGCTTGCCATCCACGCAAAGGAGAGTCCCACCCGGACATGGGGGAAGGCCTTCTATCTTGTATCTTCGTGGCCCATCAGTCCGGCCCATGCTACGCAGCCCGGACACCCGAGGACCCCACAATCCAGGACTCCCTCAGTAGCCCCCGAACTTGCCTTAAATGATGACGTAATATTCGGCTCATGTCTTTGGCTTTGCAAGACGGGTTTGTCGGTGTACTAGAGTAGGGGTACCCTAGTATCCCGAACTCGTGCACGGACAGTTGCAGCACCCCGCGGCAAGGCTTGCCCGATCACCGCCAAGATCCTCCGTGGCTCCTTTGGGGCCATTCAAGAACAAAGTATTTAGCCAAGAAGACAAAGCCCTCGCAAGAGGAGCTTGCCGGGAAGGCCATTCACGGCCCGCAGAAGACAAGACCCCGGCAAGAGGAGCTTGCCGGGGAGGCTCGGAACGCGACAAGCCTCCGACGCGACAAGGATTTAGCCGCGGCAAGGCACTTGCCACGGCAGGCAACCTCTCTTCACCTCCGCTCCAGCTCATCCATCAACGTGTCGCCATGGGACCATTCCATGCGCGCGTGTCAAGAGGCTGTGCAGCTAGCGAAGAGCAGCGATAAGCGGCGCTGACAAGCCCGCCATCGTGGCAAACGGTGGCGCTCTGTTGCACTGTTTAGACGACAAGGACAGGCATTTAATGCTTTTGTCCCTTGCCGTCAGAGATAGGTATATTGCACTGTACACTGTTCAAGTAGGTGTACCAACTACTGTTTTTACATTTGTACCCTTTTCTGTGTTGCCGCCTGTCGGAGACCCCTTGAGCATATAAAAGGAGGCCCGTGCGCAACGGAAGGGGGGTTCGAACATTCTCTCACGCTAGGTTTTGTAGCTCTCATCGCTCCCTGGCAAGAACACAATACAATCAGACAAGCAGCAGTAGGAGTATTATCTCTCCGGAGAGCTCTGAAGCTGGGTAAACCGCTCGTGTGCTTTGCCTCGATCCGCTCTTCGTGCGATCTCCGCCCCCCTCCGAACCACAAGGGGCCTGGTCCGCCGGCCCCATAGGTGTTCGTGGGTCCGATCAGCCTCCCCGGCATCTTTGGCGCGCCAGGTAGGGGCGTCGAGGCCGTGTGAACCTGATCCGGCGTGCACACGAGCAGCATCTTCATCATCTTCAACATCTTTCGTGACATGCCACCGAAGAAGAAGGCTCCGGCGGCAGCAGAGCCGTCCGCGTCGTACCCGCCATCGCCGGAGCAAACGGGTGGTGGAGTAGACGCTGGCGGAAGAACGGGCGTCGGCGAAGGAGTTCGTGACGTTGCCAATTCCAAGGACAAGGCCGCGCAAACCTCGGCGTCCGCACACCCCCCGCGCCTATCTCAGGAGACGCGGGACCAACAGCGTCATGGTATTCACAATACCATACGCTCGTTGGATCGAGACCGACCTGGAGGATCTCGGGACCCTCAAGACCAGCATGCACGCCAACGCGTCTTTGGCACGGCGAGATACGGTCGCTGGGCGGGAGGCTGCTCCTTCTAACATAGTTAGAAGTCCGAGCATATCCCGCTCCTCGCACCGTTCACCATTGCCACCCACTACTCCAGCAGAAGCTCTGGCGAGAGCTCAGCTGCTTTTGGATTACCCTCCAACGGCCGACAAGGTCGAAGAATGGAGGGCCACCATACAGAGTCTCATTGGCTTTGCCAGCAGCGGCAGCTCATGACAACCGACTACATCATCGCCGCGGCGGAGCGACAAAACGCGAGCCGGTGGCGGCAGAGACTTGTGGAGGTGCAACCACCATGCACTCTCCACCTCGAAGGCCAAGATCGCCGACTCGCCGGATCCACCTCGACGACGACTCCACCGCGTCATCTGATCCACGAGTTCGCCGTGATCAGCGCCAAGTTCTTCATGAGCGACAACAAGAAGACGCTCGAACTCGCATCGAGCGTCGAAGAGAAGCACGGCGTCAGTCCGACAAGCGCGCCGGGCCCTCTGTCGACATGCACGCCCGGAGGAACGAGGCGACTTGCCGTCTGTGATGAGGTTGCCCTGCGTTCACTCGTGAGCTGCGGCAAGTCTAGTGGCCCAACAACAAGAACTTCAAGCCAGACGTGCCAGAGAAGTACGATGGCAGGACGTACCCGTCGGAGTTCCTCAGCATCTACACCATTGCGGTGCAAGCTGTGGGGGGACGAGACGACAAGATCCTCGCCAACTATTTCCCACTGGTACTCAAGTACAATGTCAGATCTTGGCTCATGCACTTGCCGGACAGCTCTATATCTTCTTGGGCAGATTTGTGTCATCAGTTTGTTGGCGCCTTCACAGGCGGCCACAAACCTCATGGTCAAGAGAGTGACCTTCATCTGCTTTCGCCCGGAAGGAAGGAGAGTCCTGCGCCAAGTTCATTGAGAGATTCAGCCGTGTGCACTACAACATCCGAGATGTCCACCCTGCCCGCGGTGATCGGTAGCGTTCCATCGAGCGTCGCGGAACCGCGAGATGAGGAGGAGATGGCGATGTGCAAAGTCAAGGACGTCGATGAGCTATGCGCCTTGGCCGACAAGTCTTGCGCGTCTTTGAGGAAGGAGGAGACTCGGAGAGAATGCAGAAGTAGGATCGGCAATGAGGAGACTGCCCGGCAAAGAAGAGCCGGCGGTGAGGCAACAGGAAGAAGAAAGGCAGAGAAGTGCTAGCTGTTGAGCAGTCCGGCAATGGAGGTGGCGACAAGAACGCCAAGGCTGGTAGCTCCAGCAAGGAGGTTGCCACTGACGCCAACCACCAGTCTGTGGTGGCCGCCGACAAGAAGGACAGCTCCGGCAAGCAATACTGCAAGATCCACCGCACCAAGGGCCACGACCTCCAGAGCTGCAAGAAGGTCGAGCAGCTTGTTGAACAGCAGAAGGCGAAATCTGAAATGCGAGCAGCGACAAGGAGAAGGCCCAGGAAGGTGCTGGAGGAGCTAGCAAGAAGAGACCCGGCCGGGGACGACGCCGCGGCAAGGCCAAGCAGCGGCAAGGAGACAGGCCTCCCCGCGGCCGCGACAAGGATGAAGACGAAGACGACGATGAAGACATGGATGATGATGACGCCGACGAGCAGGAGTTTCAGAAGGCTACGGAGGTCCTCTGCGTTGACGGAGGTGCTTCTCTGCATACTTCCCACCGCCAACTCAAGCAATGGATGCGGGAGGTCACTGCAGCGGAACCATACGTAGAGTCACGCATGAAGCCTACGAAGTGGTCAACCGCCTATCATCTTTGATATTGAGGATCACCCTGATCGCATAACTGCGGTCGGGTGCTTGCCGATGTTGGTCTCACCAACTATCCGCAACCTCAAGGTCACCAAGATGCTAGTTGACGGCGGGGCTCGCTTGAATATGATCTCCTCCGCGGTGCTCCAGAAGCTTCAAATCCCTGACAGCGAGCTCGAAGAGACTGGCACATTCCAAGGAATTAATCCGGGAAGGAGCAAGCCGAAGGGGAAGATCACGTTGCCGGTAACATTTGGCAACGAGCTGAACTTTAGGACTGAGAGGGTCACATTCGACGTTGCTGATTTCCCATTACCTTACAATGGAATACTCGGCCGTCCAGCACTCGCCAAGTTCATGGCAGCCTCTCACTATGCCTACAACTTACTCAAGATGCCAGGCCCGATAAGTATCATCTCTATCCATGGCGACAAGAAGGATGCTCTTATCTGTGCCGACAAGATCTACCGGGATGCAGCAGCCGCGACAGTTACCAAAACACTTGCAATTTGAAGCTCCGGGGAAAGAAGACCAAGACCAAGTCCGGCAAGAGCTCGATGCCCACTCCGGCAAGCGCACCTCTTGAGTGCTTTGCTTCTGCGTCGAGGACGCACCATCGAGCTCCACCGGCAAGTGCAAGAAGATGATGGCTGCTCCGCCAAAGACCAAGAGGGTGTCCGCCAAGGAGGGCGGCTGGTGGTACCTTCACCATCGATGCCTCTCTCGACCCCAAATAGGAAGGCGGCGCTCGTTGCTTTCCTGCGAGGCGAATGTCGACGCAGCGTTTGCATGGCAACCGTCGACATCCCAGTGTTCCCTGTGAAAGTGATTGAGCACCGCTGGCCGTTTGTCCTCATCGCGGCCCATCAAGCAAAAAAGTCGAAGCAAGCAGTGGAGCGCCAAGAGTTCATCGCAGAAGAGATCAAGAAACTGGAAGCAGCAGGCCTTGTCAGAGGAGTGCTCCATCCTACGTGGTTGGCCAATCCTGTAGTCGTGCGCAAGGCAAATGGAAAGTGGAGACTTTGTATTGACTTCACTGATGTTAATAAAGCTTGTCCCAAAGATCCATTTCCCTTGCCGTGCATCGACCAGATTGTTGACTCCACGGCTGGATGCGATTTGCTTTCGTTTCTTGATGCATATTCAGGATATCATCAGATCTTCATGCAGAAGAAGATGAGGAGAAGACCGCATTCATTACTCCATGTGGCACGTACTGTTTCATACGGATGCCTTTCGGTTTGAAGAATGCTGGTTCAACGTTTGCAAGAGTAGTCCATGACGCTTTTGAGCCGCAAATGCACAGAAATGTAGAAGCCTACATGGATGACATAGTGGTCAAAAGCAAGGACAAAGTAACTCTGGTTCAAGACTTAGATGAGACCTCTGCAAATCTGCGCAAGATCAACCTCAAGCTCAACCCCGAGAAGTGCGTGTTTGGAGTCCCTTCCGGCAAGCTTCTCGGGTTCTTCGTGTCTCAGCGGGGTATTGAGGCTAATCCCGACAAGATCAAGGCCATTGAGCAGATTGAAGCACCAAAGCGCGTCAAGGATGTACGAAGGCTTGCCGGTTGCGTAGCTGCTCTCAGCAGGTTTATCTCTAGATCTGCTGGCCGCCCTGCCATTTTTCAAGATTTTGAAAAAGGCGGGTCCACTCAAATGGACTCCGAGGCGGAGGCTGCGCTGCAGGACTTAAAGAGGTACCTGTCCTCCACTCCAACACTTGTCGCACCTAAGCCACAAGAGAAGTTGCTGTTATATATAGCGGCAACCAATCAAGTGGTTAGTGCTGCGTTTGTGGCGGAGAGGGAGGCGGATGACGAGCTAGCAACCACGGCAGACACATCCAGCGACAAGCAGGGGGCTTCGCCGACAAGCTCTGGTCCCGACAAGGACGGATCTGCACAGATGCAAGGGCAGATACAGAAAAGGATGGTGCAGCGCCCAGCTTACTTTGTCAGTTCCCCCCTACAGGGGGCTAGGTCAAGGTACTCTGGTGTGCAGAAATTGCTTTTCGGCCTCCTCATGGCCTCGAGAAAGCTGCGCCATTACTTCCAAGCACATGAGATAACAATCGTCACTCGCTTTCCGCTGAAGAGGATACTGCAAAATCCAGAAGCGACAGGCAGGATTGTCGAGTGGGCCTTTGGGCTGTCAAGCTTTGGCCTCAAGTTTGAAAGCACTTCAACTATCCAAAGCGAGCATTGGCAGAATTCATAGCAGAATGGGCGCCAACACCGGATGAAGAAATTCGAAGCGAGCATCCCGTCAAGGAGGCAAGCAAAGAGTGGCTGATGTACTTTGATGGTGCCTTCTCGTGCAAAGGCGCCCGGTCTTTGGCGTGTCGCTTATCGCACCCACCGGAGAGCATCTCAAGTATGTAGTCCAGATGCACTTTCCCAAGGAGCAAGCAACAAACAATACTGCAGAGTATGAAGGTTTGCTTGCCGGTCTCAGGATCGCAATGGACCTTGGGATCAAGAAGCTCATTGTCAGGGGTGACTCGCAGCTTGTCGTCCGTCAAGTGAACAAAGATTATCAGAGTCCATTGATGGAAGCCTACGTTATGAAGTGAGGAAGCTAGAAGAGCACTTTGACGGCCTGCAAATGGAACATGTTCCAAGGGCTCAGAACGATATTGCTGATGGCTTTGTCAAAGTCGCTGCACTTAAGTTGCACAATGGAACCGAGGATTTTTGTGCTCAAGCTAACTCAACCGACCGTAACACCATCAACTGGACAGGACAAGAAGAGGAAGTTGATCTCTGGTGACTACTTTCCGGCGAGCTTCACGAAGCCGCCGCCAAGAAGGTCCCCAAGATCGGCGTAGCAGAGCTGAGGGGCTGTCTGCTCCGACAAGCCCGTGGTTTGTTTACGTCGAAGCGACGCTCCGACAAGTTTTGCTCCGGCAAGCTTGCCGGGAGCATCAAGCTCGGCTGAGCCGCGAGTTCTTGCCGTGGAAGCTGATGTTCCGCAGCAGCGGAATGTGCCTTTAGTCCTTGTTGTCGAGCCGCAAGCTCCGGCATGGGCGCAGCAGATTGTCCGTTTCCTTGACGGAGAACTTCCCGAAGAGCAAGAAGAAGCGGAAAGAGTAGCCCGGCAGTCAAGTATGTACCGGTTTGTCGACAAGATCTTTGTCTGAAGAAGACTCAACGGGTGAAATTGAAGTGTATTTGCGGGAAGATGGGCCGAAAATGTTGGCGAGAGATACATGGAGGCATATGTGGTCACCACATTGGCGCAAAGAGCACTTGCAGCAAAGCTTTCCGGCAAGAAGGTTTCTTCTGGCCGACAGCCCTCCGGGATGCAAGCGCACAAGTAACCAAGTGTGAAGCGTGCGAGATCCATTCCAAGCAGATACACCAGCCAGCTCAAGCTCTCCGGGCGATCCCTTTATCCTGGCCATTTTGATTACGGGGGCTCGACATCCTCGGCCCCTTTCCCGAGCTGTCGGGGCTTTGAGTACTTGTGCGTCAATCGACAAGTTCACAAAGTGGCGGAAGTGGAAGCGATGAGGAAGGTGGCAGCCACGATCGGCGGTCAAGTTCTTCAAGTCGATTGTTTGCCGTTTCGGAATCCCTAACAGGATCATCACCGACAACGGCACGCAATTCTGATCGCACCTTCATGTAATGCGTCCAAGATCTTGGCGCCAAAGGTCTGCTTTGCTTACATTGCTCACCCGAGGAGCAACGGTCAAGCGGAGAAGGGCAAATCTTTGAAGTGCTGGCGGGCTCAAGACCAGAACTTTCGGCCAGGCTGCACAAGTCTGCGGAAGAAAGCTGGATTGAGGAGCTGCCGGTGGTTCTTTGGTCGATCAGACGACGCCAAATCGAGCCACCGCTAGACACCTTTCGCTCTAGTCTATGGATCGAGGCGGTTCTCCCCATGGAACTTCGTATCACGGATCGCCTCGAGTGCTCGCTTACGATGAGCTTGAGCAAGAGCAGCTGCGACAAGATGACGCTGCTCCTTGAGGAAGATCGTCTTCGAGTCATTTGTCTGAGCTGCTCGTTACCGACAAGCTTTGCGTCGCTACCATAGCCGCAAAGTTAGTGCGAAGCCTTGAGGAAAGCGACCTTGTTCTTGGTAGCGATTCAGTCCGCCAAGAATTCAAACAAGTTGGCCTTGAAGTGGGAAGGCCCTTATCGGGTGAAAGCGAGTCACTAGGCACAGCGCCGTCATGCCTTGAGACCGAAGATGGCATTCGGTGAGCAACTCTGGAACATTGAGCATCTTCGTAAGTTTTACCCGTGAAGCGCGGTTGCGGAACCTGTTCCGGCAACCACCTTTGTACAAGTCTTGCCGCTGTTGCATATAATCCTTTGTACAAAGCGAGCGCCAGACCCGATGCATCGATAAAGCTCGTGTGTTGCGCACAATTTGTCAAATTCACGCTTTCATCATTTTATTGCATGTTTTGACTAACACTTTGTGCAGCACCCACCGGTAAGCAACATCGAGCCACTAGGCTCCATGACTTTATTTTCTCTTCTTTCTCTTTCTCAAGGAAGAAAAGGTTCCTTCGCACACAAGTTAACCAAGGGGGAAGGAGAAGATAATACTATGGACCAAGTGTTGCTCGAGGAAGTTTCGCCTATCGGGAGCAAGCGACAAAAGCTAAGTTGCCAAAGTTTGAGCAATCAGTTCTTAAATTTTTTAAGTTATCTTCCTCGAACGATAGTACTTTGTATGGAAAACATGTGCGCAGAGGAACCAACTCGCAGGCTAGTCGCGCCCTTACTTTGTTTCGAGTCCGCTCAACAACTTAAGTGAGCTGCAGCTAGTCGCGACAAGGTTGCTTGCCGGAGGCAGCACCGCCAGCAGGCTGCTGACGTCCCACACTCAGCGCTCGCGGTAAAGGTGCCTGCACCGACGAGTTCCCTAAAAGCGTAGGGCAAAAACGTACAAAGGAAGAAATCAAGTAGAGGAAATAACGTTGCATTCGTCACCTAAGATGGAGTATATTACATAATGACTTGTCGCAGATCTAATGAATTTTTCTAAACATGATCAGCAGCGACAAGGGAAAGATAAAGTTGGCGGCCTAGTCCACGCGGTCGCCATCAATCCTCTTGATCTTGTTCACCTTGTCCACGATGGGCGCGACAAGGGCCTTGAGCTCCTCCACGTTGGCATCTGGCGGCAAGGATCACGAGGGCGCCCGTTGAGGTTGAGACCTGGATTGCGGAAGGCCACCTTCATCAACACCTTCTCGAGGGCTCCTGCACGATCTGGCGTGATTCCTCGGCCAGCTGCTTTGGGACCTCTTCCGAGTCGGCTGGAGGCCCGTCCACCACGCCCTTGAAGAATAAGCTGAGCTTGGCGCTGGGTTGGAGGTGCTCGTCGGAGGAGTATGCAAGATCCGCCATCCCTAGCTCCATCAACTCGTTGTGGATGCCAGCAGCAGTATCCACAAGACCTTCGGTCCAATGCTCCACACTCTCCCTCAAGGCGCTCTGGGTGGCAACAACATCCGCCAGCAGCTCCTCTTTGGCCTTGATCGTCTCCAACAGGCCCACCTCCCGCTCCTTGGCGCCGTCCAGCGTCTGCGTCAGAGTGGTCAGCTTCAGCTGAAGATCTGCCTTGGAATCCTTGGCGGCGTCGAGCTCCTTGATCCTATCAGCGAGACGGCCCTGCAACTCACCAAGAGTGTAGGCGTCCTTCTCGGCCAAGGCTGAGCGGACAAGCTCCTCACCGCTCTTACGAGGCTGGCCTCCAGCTGTGCCACCTTTCGCCTTCAACTCCTCCTTGGCGGCCTCGGCGGCTGGCAGCGTCGCCGCTTCCTTAAGCGCCCGCCAAGTGACTCCTCGCGTCGACAAGCTCTTCCTCATGGCTGTCCGGGTTGACCTTCCGCTGCGCCAGCCGCTTTCCTGCTTGGAGAGCTTTTCGGCTGACCAGCCGCTGCTCCTCCTCACCGCGGCCTTCTCAAGGATGAAGGCCGTGCGCTCTTACGCAAGTTGCTCCCAGCGCTTCGCTACGTTAGGAGAGTTTCTTGGTTGGCGCAGGAGCTCTCTTCTGGCAGCTTCTCCATGTCCGCTCCGCCCTCGCGACAAGTGCTTCCGGGACTCCAACTTGGCTTGCCGGGCGCGGTAGAGCGACAACAGCTTCTTCAACAGCTGCTCCTCCTCGGACTCGCCGCCGCTGCTGCTTGGCGCGTCCACCAGCGTCAGCCCAGCGGAGGCAAGTAGCTCACCATCGAAGGTCTCTCCTTTGACTGGCGCCCTGGAGCTCGACTCCTAGGGGAGTTTGATGAAGACGCCATCACCGGCCTTCAAGTAGGCGCCGCTGGGGCTCCTCGGGCTGGCAGCTACTGGCGGCAGAGTCGGCGGTCGGTGTAGCGCCGGGCGCTCCTGCGGCCTCAGGCCGTCGGTCACGATCGCCCGACCCCTCGCCCGGCCTGTCGGCAGCCTCGGTGGCCTCCTCGCCGACAGGCTCGTCCACGACGGCCTCTTCTTCCACGACGGCCTCTTCTTCCACGACGGCGGCCTCGCCGGTGTTGCCGCGCGCTTCCTCCTCGCCGGGGACCTCGACCTCCATCGGCTCTGCGTCAGACGAAGTAAGGACAGTCAAGCAAACATTCAAATAAAAACAGAAGAAAACAAGCCCAAGGGAAATTTTCGCGTAAAGGGATTACCTGCAATGGGATCTGCAGCCATGGTCTCGACCACCGGAGGATCACTGGTGCTGTCCTTTGCCGGGGTAGCCTCCCTTGCCGGAGTAGCCTCCCTTGTCGGAGGACGCTACCTTGCCGGAAAATCCTCCCTTGGCGGCGTAGTCGCAGCAGACAGGATTTCGGGGGCGGCTTCCGAGCCCTCCTGATGAGGCTGCTCTGCTCCTACACAAACAAGCAGTCAGATACCAATGAAGAAGGAGCACCCATGCACGCCTAACAGTAAGGAGAAAACCGCGTACTTACCCTGGGGGCTGTGCTGGGGGCTGCTCTGAGAAAGGGTTGCCGGGTCCGGCAAGGGGGTCTCAGATGCACCTCCTGTTGCCACAGGTGAATCGTCCTCAACGACGACCACCGGGGTCTTGGCCCTCTTCGACGCTCTCTGGGCTAGCGTCCTGAAAAAGGATAAAGTTCAGAACGAAGCAAGTCAGATTCAAGATAAAGCAACAAAATTGAAGAAATACAAGTACAATATTGAAGCTTACTCTTCTTCTTCCTCCTCGGAGCTAAGCGCGGAGAAGTCAAACTCCGGCTCGCCTCCGGTGCGACGAGGCGGAGGAGTGGGCTCTCTTCACCGCTTGGCGGGCGTCAGCCAGTGGCACAGGAGGATCCCGCCCGGTTGTCGCAGCAGTGTGGGGTGCTCCAGCGGCAACATCGCTTGCATGTAGAGCGCGTCAGCGGCGCTAGTGTGGGCCCGTCTGCCGCCCCATCTCGTCTCCGGCCTTGCGGAGACGCCTCTTTGGCGGAGCCGGGGGCTCCGTAGGCAGCAGGTCGCTGGAAGGTGGAGTTGAAGCGCCCTCGACTGGTCCGCTCGACTCAGCCTCGGGTGCGACAAGCTCTTCCTCGCCGGCGAACTCCCTTCGCTCGGCAAGGCTTGCCGCCTCGGCTGCGTCCGCCTCCTCCACGGTGAACCCGAAGACGCCCGGTGGCGGCAAGATTGCCGCCTCCTCCACTGGTGGCAATGCGCACCATCTCCTCGTCGGTGGTGTCGCGGGTGAGCCTCTTACGCTTTCGTCGGGCGGATCTGCACTTCTTCCAAGGTGTCGAAGAACTGCTGCACAATCTCGTCGAAAGGCTCTTGCCAGGTTGGAACGATCCCATGGGAATCGCTGGCGGCATCATAAGCGCGGATGCGGTCGGCCTGAGTTGTTGCACAATGGGGCGACCCCCTCGGCAACCTAAACCACTCGGGGTGATCGGGGTCGTTCTTGAACAGCTCTAGCAGCATCGCATCCAGCTCCAAGACAGTGAAATTCCAATTGAGACCCGGGCGCAGCCTCATGATGTCTGCCGCATTTTGGAACTCCCAAGCAGGCCTCCTCCTTTCTTGCAAGGGAGCAATGCGGCGGCGAAGGAAGTCTGCGCCAACTGCGCCTACGGTTAGTCCGGCAAGCCTGAGGCGCAAAATCCGGGTCACAGCTATCTTCAACCAAGCATCCTCCGACGCCAAGTTGCTCCAATCGTTGCCGCGCACTATTGGGGCTTGGCGCACGGCAGTGAAGGGCTGCGGGTTCTCCTCTACAATCCAACACCAGTTGGCTCTCCACTCCTCCCACTTGTTGCGGAACTCTCCTTCCAGATAGGCTTCTTTCTTGCCGATCCTGGAGACCCAAGCTATCCCTCCGGCAAGCGGCTCTCCTCTCTCTACGTGGGGCACGAAGAAATGGCGGAAGAGTGCCACATTTGGGTGGACTCCGAGAAAGTTTTCGCAAAGGTGTGCGAAAACCGCCATGGTCAAGACAGCGTTGGGAGTGCAATCAAGGAGGCGGAGGCCATATGTGTTCGTGATATCGCAGAAGAACTCGGAAAAGGGCGGGCAGAGCCATAATAGAAGAAAAGGGCAAAGAAAGGATACCCGATTGGGGCTAATTCCGAAGAAATGGCGGGAGTACCTTCGATGCGGCGTATGCGAACGTCTCCGTCGACCAGAAAAGGTAGAAGCCCTCCCTCGGCTCCTTCAAGCGTCGAGCTGGGGGAGAAGATGGCCCGCTCATGCGCAGCGCCATGAGCCGCTGCGCCTCGGCCGATTTCACCCCTTCCCTTGTCGGCCTTGAAGCCATGGCAGTAGGCGGTGGAGGAGGTCGACGGCGTCGAAAAGCGCTTGTGGCGAAAGGCGGGCGCTGCTCTCTTCGCCTTTGGAGAAGAAGGGGAGCGGCGGTGGTTTTCTTGACAAGACGGCGATGGCGAGGTGGACGACCTGCCCCTGTTCCCCCTGTTTATAAGGAGGGGGAGGGGGCGGACGTTCCGCTTTTCCTAATAAAGAAACCCCCACGACCGCGCCCACGATCTCTCGCGCGACGCCACGTTCGGCGCGTGCCGTTGGTGGGGGACGTGGTGGGTCCGGGGCAAGTAACGGCGTGATCAAGGCCGCGTGTGACCGTGCACTGTTTTTTGGGCCTGGCCCGACAGCGCTCGGCACCGTGTGCGGCCCAGGCCGAGGCTCCTGCCGGTGTACTAGAGTAGGGGTACCCTAGTATCCCGAACTTCGTGCCGCAGACGATTCTGCACTACGGCAAGGCTTGCCTGATCACCGCCAAGATCCTCCGTGGCTCCTTTGGGGCCATTCAAGAACAAAGTATTTAGCCAAGAAGACAAAGCCCCGGCAAGAGGAGCTTGCCGGGAAGGCCACTCACGGCACGCAGAAGACAAGACCCCGGCAAGAGGAGCTTTCCGGGGAGGCTCGGAACGCGACAAGCCTCCGATGCGACAGGGATTCAGCCGTGGCAAGGCACTTGCCGCGGCAGGCAACCTCTCTTCACCTCCGCTCCAGCTCATCCATCAACGTGTCGCCATGGGACCATTCCATGCACGCGTGTCAAGAGGCTGTGCAGCCAGCGAAGAGCAGCGATAAGCGGCGCTGACAAGCCCGCCATCGTGGCAAACGGTGGCGCTACAGATTGTTTAGGCGACAAGGACAGGCATTTAATGCTTTTGTCCCTTGCCGTCGAGTTAGGTATATTACCTTTGTACCTTTGTTCAAGTAGGTGTACCAACTACTGTTTTTACATTTGTACCCTTTTCTGTGTTGCCGCGTGTCGGAGACCCCTTGAGCATATAAAAGGAGGCCCGTGCGCAACGGAAGGGGGGTTCGAACATTCTCTCACGCTAGGTTTTGTAGCTCTCATCGCTCCCTGGCAAGAACACAATACAATCAGACAAGCAGCAGTAGGAGTATTATCTCTCCGGAGAGCTCCGAAGCTGGGTAAACCGCTCGTGTTAGCCGCCTCGATCCGCTCTTCATGCGATCGCCGCCCCCCTCCGAACCACAAGGGGCCTGGTCCGCCGGCCCCATAGGTGTTCGTGGGTCCGATCAGCCTCCCCGACAGGGTTCTTCATTATAGTCCTGTCCAATCACAATCCGGTGATAACCTTGATGACTTTTACGATTCCCACTGATAGAGGCGAAGGTGTCCCGATGTTTCGATGAGATAACTTTCGTTTTCTGTGGGAGTCGACTTTGACGATCCCACTACGAACGTGCGAAGACGTCGCGCCTTAGCAATCGCTAGACCAACTTCCGAGGGTCATTGACCACGCCGGAGCACGATCAACCTGACCACGAGGGTCTAGTTCCTGCGAGCAAACAAAGAAGAAGCAAGAAACTAAGATTGCAATCTAGATATTGCGAATATAAGAGGAAAGCTTTATTAATGAAGGTGGGGTTCGGTGACGCCTTGGTCTGGTCGTTGAACACAAACGAAGTACGCGAAGTTGCAGCTATGGCGAACTTTTGATCTAAACAAAACCCAAAGTCTAAACGGTGCCCTAAGGGCTGTATATATGGAGGAAGAGGGGGGAATTTCGTGGCCCTTGGGGAAAGGGGTCCGAAACCAACCCTGTCTCTCGTTTCCCCACACATATGGACTCTAAAAACATCCTATACTTATGTATTTCGAAATTACATAGGCATGGCCCAATAATAAGGTGATGCAGCACCTAGAATAGCCTCTGGACGAAATTTATGAAGTGGCATCTTGTATATTTTGTCCAAGGCTTCATGCACTCCTTATGGTGGCTTCAAAGTCCTGAAATCATCACTTGTAACTCCATTCTTGTTCCCCTTAGCATGCCATCAACTCCATGCTTGTTCTTGCTCCAATGTTCATCCTTCTCCAAGCTAGGCCCTTCATTTGTAAGCAAAACAAATGTATCCAATTTAGGCAGCATCATATTCTCATGAACATTAGAATCATTACCAAGAAACGAAAGTACCTGGTAATTTAATTGGCGTGCGCTAGCTCTAGTAGTTGGTCCAGTATATATAACAGTAGGGGTTGTGGGTGTAACAATGGTATTGATGTCCTCATCATCCTCCCCTTCTTGAAATGAAGTCGTCCTCGACTAAAGCTCATCTTCCTCACCCAAATAAGGCTTCAAATCTGCAATGTTAAAAGTGGGACTAACCCCAAAATCTGCAGGTAGCTCAAGTTTATATGCATTATCATTTATTTTCTCTAACGCCTTAAAAGGACCAGCAGCACGTGGCATTATCTTTGATTTGCGCAAATTGGGAAATCTATCCTTACGCAAATGTAACCAAACGAGATCTCCAGGTGCAAAGACAACATGTTTTCTAACCTTATCTCCAGCAAGTTTATATTTAGCATTCATACGCTCAATGTTTTCCTTAGTTAACTCATGCATTTTTAAGATCAATTCAGCACATTGTTTAGCATCAAAGTTAAACTTCTCCGAAGATGGAAGAGGCAACAAATCAATGGGTGCACGAGGTAGGAAACCATACACAATTTCAAAAGGGCACATCTTAGTAGTAGAATGCAACGAACGATTATAAGCAAATTCAATATGAGGCAAACATTCTTCCCACATTTTCTTATTATTCTTCAAAACAGCCCTAAGCATAGTAGACAATGTTCTATTGACTACTTCAGTTTGACCATCAGTTTGGGGGTGACAAGTAGTACTAAAAAGCAGTTTACTCCCCAACTTAGTCCATAAACATCTCCAAAAGTGGCTAAGAAATTTAGTATCACGATCTGAAACAATAGTATTTGGCACACCATGCAAGCGAATAATTTCACGAAAGAACAAATCAGCAACATTAACAACATCATCGCTTTTATGACATGGTATAAAGTGTGCCATTTTCGAGAACCTATCCACGACAACAAATATGCTATCCCTCCCCTTCTTTGTTCGAGGTAAACCTAAAACAAAGTGCATAGATATATCCTCCCAAGGAACACTAGGTACACGCAAAGGCATATATAAACCATGAGGATTGAGTCGTGACCTAGCTTTTTGACATGTAGTGTAGTGAGCAACAAAACGCTCAACATCCCGTCTCATCTTTGGCCAAAAGAAATGTGTAGCAAGTATATCCTCCGTCTTCTTCATGTCAAAGTGTCCCATTAGTCCTCCTCCATGCGCCTCCTACAACAACAAAGACGAACAGAGCTAGCTGGAATGCATAGCTTGTTAGCACGAAACACAAAATCCATCGTTGACGACGAACTTGTTCCATGTTCTACCTTCTTTACAATTCTGCAATACATCTTTAAATTCAGCATCATGCACATATTGATAGTTGATGGTCTCCAAACCAAATATTTTAAAGTGAAGTTGTGAAAGCATAGTATAACGACGAGACAATGCATCAGCAATAACATTTTCTTTACCCTTATTGTGTTTAATGACATAAGGAAAAGTCTCAATGAATTCAACCCATTTAGCATGTCTACGATTCAGTTTTGCTTGACTTTGAATATGTTTCAAAGATTCATGATCAAAATGTATAACAAATTATTTGGGCCATAAATAATGTTGCCATGTTTCTAATGTCCGTACAAGAGCATATAATTCTTTATCATAAGTAGAATAATTCAGGCCCACTCAATTTTTTAGAAAAGTATGCAACAGGTTTGCCATCTTGTAATAACACACCTCCTAATCCAATTCCACTAGCATCACATTCAAGCTCAAAAGTCTTACTAAAATCAGGAAGTTGGAGTAAAGGAGCATGTGTCAACTTATCTTTCAATACCGTGAAGGCTTCTTCCTGTGTGGTACCCCAAACAAAAGGCACATCCTTCTTTGTAAGCTCATTGAGAGGTGCAGCAATGGTGCTAAAATCTCTCACAAAACGCCTATAGAATCCTGCGAGTCCAAGAAAACTCCTCACTTGTGTGACTGTTTTGGGCTGCGGCCAACTCTCAATAGCTTCAATCTTGGCTTTATCAACTTCAATTCCCTGTGGAGTAACAACATAGCCAAGAAAAGATACTTGGTCGGTGCAAAAGGTGCACTTCCCAAGGTTACCAAACAAACGTGCATCACGTAGAGCAATAAAAACAGCACGTAACCGTTCCAAATGTTCTTCCAAAGATTTGCTATAAATCAGTATATCATCAAAATAGACTACCACAAATCGTCCAATGAAAGCACGTAAAACTTCGTTCATTAGTCTCATGAAAGTACTAGGTGCATTAGTTAACCCAAAAGGCATGACTAACCACTCATGTAAACCAAACTTAGTTTTAATTGCTGTTTTCCATTCATCTCCCAATTTCATACGAATTTGATGGTATCCACTACGCAAATCAACTTTGGAGAATATTGTAGAGCCACTCAATTCATCAAGCATATCATCTAACCTAGGAATAGGATGACGATAACGAATAGTAATATTATTAATGCCTCTACAATCAACACACATAATGACGACGCATCATCCTTTTTAGGCACTAGTATAATAGGAACAGCACAAGGACTAAGAGATTCACGTATATAATCTTTGTCGAGCAGCTCACATTTGACGCATAATCTCTTTCGTCTCCTCTGGATTGGTACAGTATGGTGCATGGTTGGGTAGCGATGCACCGGGAATTAAGTCAATTTGATGCTCAATCCCTCGAATAGGTGGTAATCCCGGTGGCACGTCTTGTGGAAAGACGTCAGTGAACTCCTGCAAAATGTTCGTGACAGCAGGGGGCAAAGAGGATGGCACGTCCTCGAATGAAAATAATGCCTCTTTGCACACAAAAGCATAGCAAACAGATTTGCTAAAATCTAGCTCATCAATATCAGATTTGGTGGCAAGTAAACATGCACTTTTCAATTTAATTTCATTAGCAACACTAGATGGTTTATTATTAGGCTTCATTTGTTGCTCAAATTCTTTTGCCACAATCTGATTTTCACTCTTATTTTTCTCCTGTTTTGCTTTATTAGCTCTATTAATATCATCTTTCTAAATGGAATCAGGAGTCATAGGAAGCAAATTAACATTTTTATCCTTATGAACAAGAGTATACTAATTGTTTCTACCATGGTGTACAGAATTTTTATCAAATTGCCATGGTCTACCAAGTAATAAGGAACATGCTTGCATAGGTACCACATCACAAATAACATAATCAACATATGTAGAGATACTAAAATGCACCAGAACAGTACGTGTTACCTTAACCTTGCCGTTGTTGTTGAACCATTGGATGTAGTAAGGATGTGGATGTGGTCTTGTGGTGAGAGATAACTTCTCTACCATCTCCATGCTAGCCAAGTTGTTGCAGCTCCCTCCATCTATGATGACGCGAATAGAACGTTCCTTCACAACTCCCTTTGTATGGAACAAATTATGCCTCTGATTTTGCTCAGCTTGTGTAACCCGCACACTCGAAAACACGTTGAGCAACCAAACATTCATACCTGCACAAGATCTTCGGGGCCATGTATTGCGTCTCATGATCAGAATCATCTCCACCGTGTTCTTCACGTATAATAAGAGCCAAAGTCTCCTCATCATAGTCACTAGCGGACTCATCCCACCATCCTCAGTAGCAATCATCACACGCTGAGATTTGCACTCTCTCGCACAATGACATCTTCCCTTACAACGACGACAAATAATATCACTCGTGTGCCCTGTTGATGCCATGGAAGAAGAAGAGCTCTGTGTAGGCCCGGCAGGTGTGCTCTTGGCAGATAGTGGTGGTTGTGCCTGCTTTCTTGTATCACGGTAGGAGGTGGCACCTGATGGAGGTGATGGTGCAGTGGAAGTAGAGGATGCACGTGGTGTCCATGATGAAGGTCAACCTGCAGAAAAGTTAGTTCGCGCCAATGCCTGTCGATCCTGCACTTCACGTTCAGCTTTACAAGCAAGATGGAATAAACGAGTGATATTATTATACTCCTTATACTCTAGAATGGTCTGAATCTCTCTATTTAATCCATCCATAAAACATGCAAGCATAGCTTCATTATCCTCAACAATACCGCATCTAATCATGCCAGTTTGTAATTCCTGATAATATTCTTCTACAAAAAAATTTCCTTGTCTTAAACGCTGCAATTTTGAAAGTAATTCACGTTGATAATATGGTGGAACCCAACGAGAACGCATAGCATTTTTCAAAGTATCCCAAGTAGTTGGAATATTATTCGGATATAATCTACGATGTTCAGACCACCACACACAAGCAAAACTAGTGAAAGCACAAAGTGCAGCAGCAACACGTCTCTCCTCGGGATATTCTAAACATGTAAAACGTTGTTCGGTTTCTAACTCCCAAGTAAGATATATATCAGGAACATATCTACCCTCAAATGGTGGAATATTCAATTTTTGTTTAGGAAGATGGTCATGATCTCGTACCTGAGCTGGCAATGCAGCCCTACCATTGCGATTATTTGCGTGTGGACGTCCGGGTGCTGGTGGTTGCACGTAGTTCTGATTTTGATCAACTTCATCCTCGTAATCTCCCGCACAATCATCCTCCTCCCCATCAGCAGCAGGAGCCACACAAGTATCAACAGCAGCACCAACAGTTTGGCCAGACTCAAGAGGGACACGGCTCGCTCAGCGGAGAGCTGTTTCGTGACGTGGAGGTAGTCGTCGTTGTTGTTGTTGTTGTTGTTGTTGTTGTGGCAGAGGTACGACAGGTGTAGCCGGTGGTGGTTGTGGAAGACGCGCAAGCACTTCATTAAATTTGTTATCGAGCTTTGTCTCGAATGACTTCTCAAAGCCAGTTATCTTATCCATGGCCTCTTCAAAATTGTTCACCACATCTTGCACCTGTTCAGTCATCATTTGCTGAAATTTATCATGCAAGTCCTTATTCGTCATGTTCTCCCAGTCAATCTCGTCGGCTTGTGATCCTGGCATGGTTAGCAGCAATAGAAACACACAAGAATATGATCCTACAGACTACTAACAAGTGGTGGTGGTGGTGGGTGTCACAAATATGTCAAGCAAATCTGAAATTCTTACCATTTCTTACCCAGCAGCAGGCGGTGATCGGCAACCGATGTAGTCAAAACTCTCAAAGCTTGGATAGAGCGATTACCAGGGAGAGTCAAACGCACGATGTAGATGTATGTGGAGCTGGGAAGGCTTATAATATGGTAGCAAAAAGGGTCAGCAATAATCAATTCAGAGATGCAAAGTTGAACAAACGCTCAACGACGGTACTGTGCTGGTCCTAGGCTAGACCGTGCTAGAGACGCGAGCCTAGAACACTAACAAAATCACAGCGCTGCACGTAAATAAGGGAGGAGCACAGCGCTAAACTTGAACTATTTTTCTACCGTGGGTAACACGGAATTTCGAGAGTCCGACTTGGTCACGACTCGGAGTATGGCATGATCGGGAAATCCAAAACAAAGCAACAATTGCTGGACTCGGACTAGGACTGGTGGCAGAGATGAATCTCGTGGAAACTCGGACTGGTGGCAGATATATGCAGGGCGGTGGAACACAGACTGTGGACTCGGATTTAGCGTGACGGTGGTGGATATGTGGTATATGGCAGCGGCGATGACGATGGTGGTATATGGCAGCGGTGATGACAATGATGGTATCTGGCAGCGGTGATGACGATGGTGGTATCTGGCAGCGGTGATGACGATGGTGCGGCCGCGGCGTGATAACTTGTGAACAAAACTCGAAACTCTAAAGGACTAGACGCTAAGACCAGCAACTTGACACGACGATGCAACCGCAAATTCAACAAAGCAAATACACTAAAAAGATTATGCAAAGGCTCAGATTGGTTCGGATATGATGAACTAACCCTATTTTTTTTTTGCTTTTTCGTGGACTGTAGGTATGAAGAACAGACTCGATCTAAACTACGAAAAACTGTAAAATCTCACCGAGCAACCTGGAAATCTGATACCACTTGATAGGGGCGAAGGTGTCCCGATGTTTCGATGAGATAATTTTTGTTTTCTGTGGGAGTCGACTTTGACGATCCGACTACGAACGTGCGAAGACGTCGCGCCTTAGCAAACGCTAAACCAACTTCCAAGGGTTATTGACCACGCCGAAGCATGATCAACCTTACCATGAGGGTCTTTTTCCTGCGAGCAAACGAAGAACAAGCAAGAAACTGAGATTGCAATCTAGATATTGCGAATATAAGAGGAAAGCTTTATTAATGAAGGTGGGGTTCTGTGACGCCTTGGTCTGGTTGTTGAACACAAACGAAGTACGCGAAGTTGCAGCTATGGCGAACTTTTGATCTAAACAAAACCCTAAGTCTAAACGGTACCCTAAGGGCTGTATATATGGAGGAAGAGGGGGGGAATTTCGTGGCCCTTGGGGAAGGGGTTCGAAACCAACCCTATCTCTCGTTTCCACACACAAACGGACTCTAAAAAAAGCCTATACTTATGTATTTCAAAATTACATGGGCCAGGCCCAATAATAAGGTGACACAACACCTAGAATAGCCTCTGGACGAAATTTATGAAGTGGCATCTTGTATATTTCGTCCAAGGCTTCATGCACTCCTTATGGTGGCTTCAAAGTCCTGAAATCACCACTTGTAACTCTGTTCTTGTTCCCCTTGGGCATGCCATCAACTCCATGCTTGTTCTTGCTCCAATGTTCATCCTTCTCCAAGCTAGGCCCTTCATTTGTAAGCAAAACAAATGTATCCAATTTAGGCAGCATCATATTCTCATGAACATTAGAATCATTACCAAGAAACGAAAGTAGCTGGTAATTTAATTGGCGTGCGCGAGCTCTAGTAATTGGTCTAGTATGTGTAACATTAGGGGGCTGTGGGTGTAACAATGGTATTGATGTCCTCATCACCCCCCCTATCGACGCTTCGATTTTCGCGCGCCGGGCGAATACGAATGGTCCATGCTTTTTTGGCAAATAAGCCCTTCACCACGCTCGGATGGCATCTATAAAAGGATATATGGATTTCCAAATGCCATCTCACATCGCGCAGAAGGAAAACGGCCAAGTCTAGCCACAAACAAAGCTTTCCATCATGGCCAGCGCCCTAGGCTCCTCTTTGCGCCTCCATGGTCCTCAAGAGGGTGATTGGTAGAGTTGCTCCATGCCTCATCTTCAGCTAAGCCGGCTCCAGACGCAAGGCTACCTCCCCCTCACGGATCTAGTCTCTGTTCAAGCGGGATTATAATCAATAGGCAACGACGTGATGGCTGAGATCTTCCCCAACCCTAATAAGGAGGAGAGGGTGTGCTTCGTCCCATTTCTGTTGCAGGGCCTGGGATTTCCAATCCATCCCTTCCTCCAGGGGTTATTGGAATTTTACGGCATCCAACTGCACAACCTCACCCCAGGTTCGATTCTGCACATCTCAGGTTTTGTTGCCCTCTGCGAACTATTCCTAGGCATCGAGGCCCATTTTGGATTATGGAGGAAATTATTTTGCCTCATTCCCTGCCACCAAGGGGGTTCCATATTTGAAGTGGGCGGTGCCAAAGTATGGCGTATTGCCGGATCCGGATACCTTGTAGGAACACCTAAATAGGCATACCCGAAATGGTCCTCGGAATGGTTTTATATGGACAATGTTCCGCTGACGGACCCAGTTCGGCAGGGGCTCCCTGAATTCTCCAGTGCTCCTTTAAGGAAGCGTCTCAACTGGCGTTCCCGCAGTCCCATGGAAGAGGACAACGCAGAGATAAAGAGGTTGGTCAGCAAGGTCAGGTTGCTAGCCCATACCGAGCTCTCTATAGTTGAAGTCATGGCCATTGCAATAAAGAGGTGTGTCCAGCCTCTTCAATCCAGTGTAACTTCCTTATGGTGCTACAATGGAGAAGACGGCGCATCCCGCTACAGACGGAATGGTCCGGATACCCCAGCCGAACTGGCCTCGATTTTGGCTGATCTGTACAAGGGTGAAAAGGAAGATTTTCTCAAAAACTGTCGGGAGGCTTATTCCATGTACACCCCTATTGAATGGGTAAGATCTCCATCATTACGTGCTTATTTCATTGCATTGCAGACACTAATCTAATTTATTTTTTGTTGCCACCAACAGCCAGGGAAGAGGATGACCGAGGACGTCCACTGTTCTGCTCCCCAGCCAGAGGATCATAATCGTGATAAAGATCCTCGCTTTTGCAAGGATCTGGACATATATATAGAATTCGACGATGGGGTATTCTATCAAGCGAGCCTTGATGGTTCGGAAGTGGCTGTCACCGCTGACTACCCTCACCTTTACCCATTCTGCATTGTGATTATCCAGAGGCTTCCTAAGAGGAGATCCTCATCTGCATTCTTACCCGTTGTACTGATCCGGATTTTAACAGGATCGGCGCTCTAGGGACCATATCTCCTCGAGGGCGGCCCCTACACAAAGCCATCGTTCAAAACGAAAAGGGACCGGGAGTGCTGCGGAAACCTCACAATCTTCCAAGAGGTATGTGTGCTTTAATGCATGCCTAGTCACGAGTCTGGGTTGTTAAGAGTCTCCCTTTTTATCCTTGACATCAGGAGGAGTAGGCGGTAGGCAGTGGGAAAACGCCCGATTAGCCAAATGTCCACTAATCCGGTGCCGGACTCGTCAACTATGACGCGAGCCGGTGCCACGCCCTTTCCACCTCCTCAAGAGGATTCGGATGACGTATCGGTCATGAATTCCGAAGTGGAGAGCGTGATGAATCACCATCGATTATAGGAGGCTATGCGTGCTCCGGCCTTGTCCGAACAAGAATTCGCCGTACTGAGTTCGACAGATGCATATATCCGAGCCGCTCGCGACGGCCTTGCCGGAGTCACTCCGCTGTTCTCGAAGAATATACAGGTAAAATTTGATGCAATTTGCATGGTCATATGCCTGTAGTCCCCGAGACTTGAAACAGCGAAGAGAATCGATCTAAAGAACGATAATTTTTGCAGGTTCTGCAAGAAAAGAGCACTATGCTAGCCCAGGAGCTGAACACAAACCAGACGCAACTGAATGCGGTCACCGCCGAACTAGAGGAATTGAAAGAGATCGCGACGGGCGCGTCTAGGGAGAAAAAACTTGAGGAGGGAAAGGACAAACAGTCCGAAGAGATAGAGAGCTTGAAGAAAAGCTAAAGGGCGGCATGTTCGGTATGTCTTCCCCTCTTATTCAGAACCACCATAGGTACTCATGTTTAGTCCATAATGCAGAATATCATGAATTTGTTGTGGCAGGTCTGTTAACTGGTCGGCCAGAAGAGGAAGTATCAGGTTTCAAGGCGACGTACTAAAGGAGTTGCCCGCCGTGCATGCTCGGGCCCGGAAAGCCATGAGGAGTATGGTCAAGGCGTTATGGCCATATGATACCCCTCCAAAAAGTATGGAGGGCCTGGCAAACCTGTTCAAAGGTGCCCGGCGCTAGTTCAAGCTATGGAAGACGTCTGCCTGCCGTGAAGGCGCACGAGAAGCCTGGGCCATGGTGAAGACATGCTTCACGAAACTGGACCCGAATCATATGGCCCGAGTAGGACCACAGGAACCAAATGGGAAGGAAATCCCTTTAAATTTGTTCTATGATCAAGTAATGATCGCTGCGAAATATTCGCAGGAAGACTGTAGATTAGACAGCCTTGTGGACAGAATAGAGAAGGAATAGGTTGTTGACTTAATGTATCAATGTACATTTATGATCAACCTTTGGTTAGATCTGAACATGTGAAATGATTTTTCATTGCAGGATTTCGGCTTTAACCTCCGGACCCAAATGGTGGAGTGTTTCCGGATACTTAGGGAAAAAGGAACTATCTTTCCAGAAACCAGGCAACCCAGTCATTGTGCTCGAACAGACAAAAAATTCGAGTTTGAGATGTATGTTATATTACGTATGTAAGACACATCTTCCAAGGAAAATAGTTCCGTTAAAGGTTCCTTTCATTGGGTCGGCATATTATGATTACATGTGTCGGGGCGTGTGGTCTGTAATACAAAAAAATGTCTGAAAGTGCTTTTAAAATGGTTGCAAGACAACAACAATCTGTCGTTTTAGTGCCGACCAATTATTCCCTTAATAACGCTAGCTTTCGGCTTCACCCGTCTGAGGTACAAGTCCGGATAACCCGGTTGTAAGAATCGCAGAGGTGCTCCCTTTTTTCCCTAGCCGAACAATCGGGAACGTAGGGCATAAGCACAAGAGTGAGGCAACCCAGCTTGGCAAAAACTTAAGTCATAGAGGTGCATATAATGGCAAAAAGGATGTATATCCGCAAATGACACATATATTGTGAGCTCTAGGCTTGGTATACTAATAAGCTTCTAATTACAGAAGCCCCCAGTCATGGCGGGGTTTGTACATTTAAGGTTGTGTACCCCTCAAGTGTTCGGCTTATCCGAACACACCATGGGAAACGTATCAAAATGAAAAAAGGGAAAAGTTGAAAAGGAGACAAAAGAACGAATAAGAAGCATGGTCGTACTTATGCGTAGAATCTTCGGAGCCGGGCAGCGTTCCAAGGGTTCAGCTCTAAGCGAATATCCAATACATTGCGAAGGCGGTAGGCTCCTCCAGTGAGAACTTCATCTATAATGAAGGGACCTTCCCATTTTGGTTTGAGTTTGTCCTTTTTCTTCTCTGGCAGGCGAAAAACGAGCTCACCGACATTATAAGTCTTTGCCCGCACTTCTCTGCTTTGGTATCTTCGAGCTTGTTGTTGATAGAATGCGGAATAGGCTTTTGCGACATCGCGCTCCTCCTCCAGGTCATCTATGTTGTCTTGCCGATCGAGCTCGGCCTCTCTCTCTCTCTTCATACATGCGCATTCAAGGTGAATCATGAATAATGTCGCGGGGCAAGACAACCTCTGCACCGTAAACCATGAAGAACGGTGTGTATCCGGTCGTGCGATTGGGCGTGGTCCGCAACCCCCAGAGTATGGAGTCGAGTTCCTCGACCCAGTGTTTATCTGACTCCTTTAGGGATCGCACTAGTCTGGGTTTGATACCACTCATTACCAGGCCATTAGCCCGTTCGACTTGACCGTTTGTTTGAGGGTGATATACGGAGGCGTAATAGAATTAGATGCCCAGGTTAAGACACCAATATTTTACCTCATCGGTTGTGAAGTTAGAGCTGTTGTCAGTAATAATGTTGTGCGGGACACCATAACGGTGTATAACACCAGATAAAAAATCTATCACCGGTCTGGCTTCAGCTATTTTTACCGGTTTGGCCTCTATCCACTTAGTGAATTTATCCACCATGACCAGTAAATATTTCTTCTTATAGCTTCCCCCTTTAAGGGGTCCGACCATGTCTCACCCCTAGACCGCGAAAGGCCAGGTAATGAGGATTGTTCTTAGGGCAGTGGGCGGTATATGGCTTTGATTGGCAAAGAGCTGGCATCCGACACAGTGTTGTACAAGGGCCTGTGCATCTGCTCGGGCTGTGGGCCAGAAGAAACCCGTACAGAAGGACTTGCTTATGAGGGCCCGAGCTGCGGCATGATGGCCGTCGAGGCCAGCATGTGTTTGGGCCAAGAGCTACCGCCCCTCCTCTTCGAAGATACATCTTTGAAGAACTCCAGTAGTGCTTTTCTTGTAGAGTTTCGTTCATGAACTTTGTAGGCTTTAGAGCGTCGAACTATGCGATGGGCCTCGTTTTGGTCATCAGGGAGCTCCTGCCTATTAAGGTAGGCTAAGAAGGGTTCGGTCCATGGAGCAATAACCGCCATGATTACATGGGCGGAAGGCGTTGGTTCAGCGCCCGAGCCCCCTATGATATCTGAATCGTGTTCGGCATCCGGGGGCGTGATCGGCGCTGGACTGGTATTTCCGCTCTGGTCCTGCCATAACACGGATGGCTTGAAAAGCCTTTCTAAAAAAGTTTTAGGCGGGACGTGGTCGTGTTTAGCGCCCATTCGAGCAAGGATGTCCGCTGCTTGATTACTGTCTCGAGCCACATGATGAAACTCGAGCCCCTCCAACCGAGCTGACATTTTGAGTACGGCATTGTGGTAGGCCACCATCTTTGGATCTTTTGCATCAAATTCTCCATTTATTTGAGATATCGCGAGATTTGAATCCCCACGCAACTGAAGGTGTTGTATGCCCATAGAAACGGCCATCCGGAGTCCATGGAGTAGTGCTTCATATTCGTTCGCGTTATTGTAGTCTGTATACATGATTTGTAATACGTAACAGACTGTGTCCCCTGTAGGGGATGTTAGGATGACACCGGCCCCCAATCCGGCTAACATTTTGGAGCCGTCGAAGTACATCATCCAGTTGGAGTATGTGTTGTACTCTTTAGGGAGTTCGGCCTCTGGCCATTCGGCGGCAAAGTCAGCCAACACCGGAGATTTAATAGCTCGGTGTGGCTTGTATGTTATTTCAAAAGGTAAGAGCTCGATAGCCCATTTGGCAATGCTACTGGTGGCGTCTCGATTGTTTATGATGTCATTGAGTGGCACTTCGGAGGCCACCATGATCGAGCACTCTTTAAAGTTGTGCCACAGCTTTCGAGATGCCATGAAGACCGCATACACTATCTTTTGATAGTGTGGGTATCGGGATTTACATGGTGTAAGGACCGCCGATACATAGTATACTGGTTTTTGGAGTAGGAATTTGTGTCCCTCTTCCTCTCGTTCGACGACGGGCACAACGCTCACTACCTGATGAGTTGCTGATATGTACAGTAGCATAGGTTCGCCGACGTTTGGTACGGCAAGGATTGGGTTGTTTGCTAACAAAGTTTTTATTTCTTCCAACCTGGCTGTTGTCGCATCCGTCCACTCAAAGTGGTCGATGCGTCGGAGCAGGCGATAAAGCGGCAGTGCCTTTTCTCCCAATCTAGAGATAAAGCGGCTCAAGGCTACCACACACCTAGCTAGTTTTTGGACTTGCTTTAGGTTTGTTGGTGTTGCCAATTGTGACAAGGCTCGGATTTTGGCTGGATTTTCTTCGATTCCTCTATTGGAAACAATGAACCCGAGCAGCTTTCTAGCTGGGACGCCGAAAATACATTTTTCTGGATTGAGCCGTATGTCGTATGTTCGGAGGTTGTCGAATGTGAGGCGCAAGTCGTCCACCAATGATTCGACATGTTTAGTTTTGATGACTACATCATCTACATATGCCTCCACCATCTTCCCAATTTGTTTTTCCATGCATGTTTGAATCATGCATTGGTAAGTGGCGCCAGCTTTTTTTAGTCTGCAAGGCATAGTGTTGAAGCAGAAAGGCCCATACGGAGTAATGTATACCGTTGCGGCCTGATCAGATTCCTTCATCTTAATTATCCGGAGTATGTGTCGAGGAAGCAAAGTGAATCGTTTCCTGCAGTTGCATCGATAATTTGGTCAATGCGGGGCAGCGGGAAGGGGTCCTTAGGGCAGGCCTTGTTGAGGTCTTTGAAATCGACACAAAGGCGCCAGGATTTGTCCTTCTTTGGCACCATGACCAGGTTTGCTAGCCAGTCCGAGTGTTTGACCTCTCTGATGAACCCGGCCTCAAGTAGTTTGGCTAGCTCCTCCCCCATAGTTTGACTCTTGGGTTCAGAAAATCGCCGCAGCGTTTGCTTGCCTGGCTTAAACCCCTTTATTATGTTGAGGCTGTGTTCGGCCAATCTGCGTGGGATTCCTGGCATATCCGAGGGATGTCAGGCAAAGATGTCCCAATTTTCTCGCAGGAACGCTCGTAGAGCGACGTCGATAGTTGGATCCAGTTGTACTCCAATGGCTGCCGTTTTATTAGGATCCATTGGGTGTACTTGAAATTTGACTATTTTGTCTGTTGGCTTGAATTAAGTGGATTTCGGCCTTTTGTCGAGGATTACATTGTCCTTGTCCACTTTGGAGCACAGAGTGGTTAGTTCCCCGGCCGCAAGGGCCTCGGATAGCGCCTCGAGGGCCAGAGATGTAGTTTTGTTTTCGGCACGGAGTGCTATATCCGGATCACCTATGATAGTGATAACTCCGTTGGGCCCTGGCATTTTGAGCTTCATATACCCATAATGGGGTATGGATTGAAAGCGCGTGAATGTGTCTCGCCCTAACAGGGCGTGATATCCGCTGTTGAAAGGTGCCACGTGGAAGAGCAACTCTTCGGACATGTAGTTCTCCGGCGTGCCGAATACGACACCAAGTTTGATCTTCCCCGAGCTTCGTGCTTCTCGACTGGGGATGATGCCTCGGAAAGTGGTGCCGCTTTGCTCAATGCGACTTTTGTCCGTCTGCATTTTCTAGAGTGTTTCTTCGTATAAGAGATTCAGTCTGTTGCCGCCGTCCATAAGCACTTTGGTGAGCCGAAAGCAATCCACTATTGGGTTTAAGACCAAGGAAGCTAGTGATCAGACTGATCTGGCCCTCGGCTCGTCCTCGGTGGTAAAGGTTATCGCCATGTCGTTCCAAGGATTTACTGCGGCTACCTGGTTGACTTTGGCAAGGTCGCGTAGCACCGGTTGTTGGAAGAAAAGGTCTCGAAGATCGTAAAAACGTTGAGATTGGCATCCTTCGAAGAGTGCCTCTCTGTAGTAATGTACGTGCGGATGGCCTCACTGCTCTTAGCCACCTGCAGGAGTACCCAACATGCCCGAAGGCTATGTGTTGGTTCGATATTCGGCATCGTATGTATCTGACAGGGTTTGCTGAGCAGGTCGTCAAGGACAGTTCTGTGTCCCGTAAAGGGCTTGACTTTTTTGTCCATGAGACGATGATCAGGTGCCCCATAAGGGTGCATCCTTTTTGTTAATCCAGTGGGCTGCTTGAAGGCACGAGGTTCCCATAGAGCTGTCTGGGCCTTCTAGGTGCTTTCCATTGCGTTGTACATCCGTACTATGTGTGCCAAATCTGCAAAGTGCAGAATGCGGCGGCGGTTGAGGGCGTTAAGGATTCCTTTGTCCGTACAGTTGCGGCAAAATACTAAAACCGCGTCGTCGTCGCCGCAATCTTTGATCTTTTTTTAACAAGGATGAACCTGGCCCAAAAGTGGTGGACCGTTTCCTCAGGTTGCTGCCGTACATACATTAGGTCGCATACATCTGGAGGACCTGAATTGCTTGGGGAATATTGCTTGTGGTGGGTGGGCGAGTTAAAATCCGAACCCTGACCCATTATTACATCCGAAGTTTGAAGAATTCGTGAGGCCACCGACCCAGGGTCTGGGGAGTGCTGGTGGCCTTTGGGCCCAACGCCCGTTTCTATGTTCGGAGGACATGAGGTCTCTTCCCGAGGGGTGCCCTCAACTGAACAAACCAAAAGGTCACCTGGTACCAGATGCGGAGCATCCTTCGGTCATCCCCATGGACCTTCCATCAACTATCCAAGCTCCAAGTGGACCCATGACAAGAGCAAGAGCTCGTGCTATTAAATCCGAGGTGACATCACTCCTATTCAATTTCCCTTTTCCTTTCAGTGAGACATGGCTACTACCTAAGTCCGAGACACTATGCGTGAACAGGTACAACGTTCAAGACAAGGAACCAGGAGCTGAAGAAGAAACGACAGGCGTCAACTCTCTGGACAGCCCGGAACTTCCGGCCCGCCCGGAGCTTCCGGCCACCGACGAGATCGACCAGCCCGGGCCTGCCAACATTCTGGTTAGCCCGGAACCAGCCCGGAACCCGGCCCCCGGAAGCCAGCCCAGCTCCACCCGCGCCAACTCTCGGCTTAGGACGGACCCTGCCCGGACCTTCCGGCGCCCGGAACTTTCGGCCTAGCCCTGAACTTCCGGCCCTGCCTACGAGCAGCCACCTGGGCCGAGGCCCGTGTACCCTTTCGTCCTATAAACTATAAATACTCTCCCACCTCCTCCTAGTTAGGGTTAGCATTGGTTTAGCTCATCTTTGGTGTGAGAGCCCTTGCTCATCCACTTGGTACTTCTCCTCGGAGTTCACGACCTCTTCGGAGAAGATCCCCCAAGCGGATTCAAGACCCCTTCAAGGGAAGACCATCAAGACCTCCTCTCGGAGAAGATCGGCTACTCGTGTATCTTTCCTTTCTTGATTTTGAATCTTGTGCTACCTTATGTGTTTGGTGATCTAGCCCTTGTGTAATCGAAACTTGTCGAATTAGTGTTCCTCTTGTGTGTGTTTCCTTGTGTTCTTCCGCCCGTTCATCGCGTTTTCCCCGTAGGATCCCCTCCAAACGTGAAAGATCTCCGATTAGGGTTCCACCCTACATCATATGGTATCATGAGCCACGTTGATCACGTTTTGGAGCCCCTACCCCGTGTTTTCTAGCTTGATTTTGTTGTTTTCGTCCTAAATCCGAAAATTCCCCCCCAAAAATAGCCCCAAAAAATTTTATGATTTGTTGGTGTGATGAAGTTTAATTGGATTTGATCCGTGGATTTAATTTGCTTCGAGTGGATCTAGCATCCCTACCCTTCTTCCCCTCGAATTCCTTCTATTCCCCTCAGGATTTCGGTTTTCCCCCAATTTTTTCGCCCAAACCCTCGATCCCGAAGTCCCTATTCTTGCAGAATCCCGACCACCGGAACTTCCGGCCCAGCCCGGAACTTCCGGTCCCCGGACCTTCCGGCCCAGCCCGGGACTTCCAGACCCCGGACCTTCCGTCTTGCCTGGAACTTCCGGCCTAGACAGAAAGGTCGCGCATCTTCGGTGACCCCCGCTTCTTCGGCAACTTCAACCTCGGTGCAACGGCATCTTCGCCAACGTACTGAAGACCGTGCATCACATCATCGTCCATATTCGCATCCGTTTGGAACCTCTACCATAAGCAAGGACGGTAATCTCGACGACATCTTTGTCCAAACCTTGCCATTGCATTGATAAACATCATAGCCATCTTTGGCGTTGCTTACCCATCGAGACTAGCCATTGAGTATTGCAGGCAACGTGACTTGTGCACATTAGTGATCATACTCCATAGCATACATACCATACCACCATGGTGCATATCTTGGGATCCATTTTTGTGTCACAAAGTTGTCATAGCATACACAAGTGCTATCTTGGTTCGTGAAGTTTTGCATGAGAAAAGAGCTCAAAAGTGAAAGAGCCACCCAAGCTTTTAAGCAAAGAGGAAAGATAAGCAAAGAGCTTATTAGCAAGAACCATAGCATCACACTACATTAATATTGTCATATTGGATCATCTTGGATCATAGCACCGAAATACCATAAATATAGCATACGTGGGATAGAGATAGTTGCATTTTTTTGCCTAGTAGGTTGTGCACAAGTTCCGCATCCGCCTATTATGCAATCGTGCTAGCGTCTCTCTAGTATTGTGCAACAAGAGCATTTTTGTGGATTCCACATTTTTGCTCACTTTTGGTTTGCACAATCCCACTTATCTATTTGCGTGTGTGTTTCCGTGTACCCATACTTGCTTGGTCAACTTGTTGCATTTGCAAATTAGTGAATCTTTTCCAACATTATTGAATCTCACTTACAATTGCATCAAATTTTGTGCCACCATCCTCACCAAGCTCCACCATAAGCTTTTATTTGTGTCGGTGTGAGAACCGACAAGGATTGGTACCAATAGTGCTATTTCATTGTCCGCATTTGAGTGAACTTGATTCATCATCAACATCGGTCAAAGGTATATTGGTATAAGTTCTTCTCCTTCTACCACTCACATCTTTTGCTTGGAATGATGGATAGGCCAAGTACCTCTACCAACCCACTCTTCATCGAGCAAGACAACGACATGTCTTCATTCGTCACCAAGAGCCACCTCTTTGGTGCACAACGAGCGTTACATCAAGAGCAACAAGCAATGAGCGACCGCATCGACAACCTCGCCACCGACTTGTGACTCTCCGAGCAACGTACAAGAGACTACTTCGACAACAAGTTCGACGCTCACAAGCAAGAGAATGATGCAAGAATGGACGAGATCGGCACCTTGATGAGGAAACAACATCATTCCACTTCGTCATCATCAAGACGGAGCCGCTCGAGTCGACACTCCGACGACACATTCTACGACTCAAGTACACCGTCATCGAACACCCTTCGATGAGCCGCACGCCAAGACCATCATGCATCTCGCAACCCGCTACATGACAAGCATTCACAAGAGCAAGTCGATGAACAAGTCCCTCGTCCTCAATCAAACCAAGCCGCTTTTGCCCAAGCTCAAGAACGACAATGACTAAGGCGCCAAGAGGAAGAACGAGCGCGTCTACACCAAGACGAACAAGATGCCGAGGCTCAACGCCTTCAACAACAACGAGAAGCGCAAGCTCTTGAGGCGCAACGTGCCCTTCAAGATTCAAGTCGAGCCATCGCCAACCGCAATCGCAACGGCGCAATCAAGAGGAAGCCCTTAGAGAAGAAATCCAAGAGAGGAACTACCAACCACGTGTGCAACGTCAAGTTCCTCAAGCTCCTCAACAACCTCGTCAAGCTCCACCTCAACCTAAAGGTCAACAAGAGCAAGTTGATCATGGACTTCCTCCACACCAAGAGCAACAAGAAGAAGATTGTCATCCACGTCAAGGGCGTCATCATCCTCGACCACAACAAAATGAAGAGCACCGATATGGAAAGCTCAAATTCACCATGCCCAAGTTCAACGGAAGCAATGACCCCGAAGAGTACCTCTCATGGGCATTAAAGGTCGACAAAATCTTTCGTTTGCACAACTATGAGGAAGAGAAGAAGATCTCTATGGCCTCACTTGAGTTCCAAGACTATGTGCTGATATGGTGGGAACAAATCATTGAGCGACGACAAGCAAGAGGTGAACCTCCAATCACCACTTGGGCTCAAATGAAGGATGTCATGAGAGCACGTTTTGTGCCAACCTACTACAACCGCGACCTCTTCAAGAAACTCCAACTTCTCAAGCAAGGAACAAAGAGTGTTGAAGAATACTACAAGGAAATGGAGATAGCCATGATTTGAGCCAATGTGAAGGAAGATGATGAGCAAACAATGGCACGTTTCTTGAATGGACTCAATCATCCCATCAAGAAGATCGCCGACTTCCAACCCTACTCCACTCTCATTGAGCTCGTGCATCAAGCTACAAAGGCGGAACGTCAAGTGCAAGATGACTTCAAGTACGCCAAGTACTCGTCCAAGACATACGGCTTCTCCAACAACCAATCTTCAACAACTCATCCAACATCTACATCAACCAAACCTTCTACAAGCAACGATGACAAGTCAACTTACAAGAAAACTTGGGCAAGTTCAAGTCGTCTTCCTCCTACTACAAGAAACTTCAAGCCGCGTGCTTCATCATCTACTCCAAACGATGAGACCGTAAAGACAAGCTCCTCCAAGTGTTTCACTTGCGGCGGCCGAGGCCACAAGTCATATTAATGCACCAACAAGCGCACCATGATCCTCAACGACGATGGCACCTATGACTCCATGAGTGAAGAGGAGATGGAAGCTCTTGAGCAAGTGGCCATGCACCGGCGAGTGAACGAGGATGAAGATGATCAAGTCTTTTGTGATGAGGATTCGAGCCCCGCTCTCGTGGTCTCCAAGGTCTTAACTCTTCAACATCAACAAGAAGATGACCAAAGATGCCACATCTTCAACACAAAGGTCGGCATCAAGGGGAGATCCGTCAAGGTCATCATCGACGGAGGTAGTTGCCACAACTTGGCAAGTGAAGAACTATGCTCCAAGCTTCAATTGGTCAAGAGGAAGCACCCGCACCCGTACAAGGTTCAATGGCTTAGCGATTTCATCACTATCCGAATTGAGCATACGGTCCAAGTCTCCTTCAAAATTGGTGCATATGAGGACACTTTGGAGTGTGACGTGGTCCCAATGACCGTTTGCCACCTCCTTCTTGGCCGACCATGGCAATTCGACCGTGGTGTCATCCACAATGTGCGTACAAATCACTATAGCTTCAAGATGAAAGGGAAGGAGTATGTGCTACGACCTATGTCTCCTAGTCAAGTGATAGCCGACAAGAAAGCCACCCATCATGGAGAAAAGAGTGAGAAAGTGATCCACCAAAAAGTGAGTGAGAGCCACAAGCCAAACTTGAGCGTCTCTTCGCCTAGAGAGAAAAACCTCATCCTATTTGCCACAAAAAGTGAGATGAGAGAAGTGTGTGAGAACCCATCTAGTGTGATGCACTTTGTCCATGTGTGCAAGGACGGAGAGCCAACAACTAACACCTCTCATGAGCTACCTTTAGTGTTTAAATCTCCTTTGCAGGAATTCCAAGATGTTTTCCCCGATGAGCTACCTCCGGGTCTAGCTCCTCTACGAGGCATTGAACATCAGATCGACCTCATCCCCGGAGCGCCACTTCCAAACAAAGCTCCATACCGAGTGACTCCCCAAGAAACAAAGGAGATTCAAAGGCAAGTACAACAACTAATCGACAACGGTCATGTACGTGAAAGCTTGAGACCTTGTGCCGTTCCGGTTATACTTGTGCCTAAACCCGATGGAAATTTCTGCTTGTGTTCCGATTGTAGACCTAGAAATGCTATTACCGTTCGCTATAGGCATCCCATTCCTCGCTTAGATGATATGCTTGATGAACTTAGTGGAGCCAACTTTTTCTCAAAAATTGATTTAAAAGTGGCTATTTTCAAATTCGCATACAAGAGGGTGATGAATGGAAAACCGCTTTCAAAACCAAATTTGGCTTGTATGAATGGTTAGTGATGCCTATGGGTCTATCGGAGGCTCAGTACTTTCATCGTCTTATGCATCATGTGCTTCGCCCTTATATTGGAGTCTTTGTTGTGGTTTACTTCGACGATATTCTTGTGTTTAGCAAAACCATGAAAGAACATCTTGATCATGTTAGGGCTGTTTTGCAAACCCTTCGCAAGGAAAGTCTTTATGCAAACATGAAAAAAATGCACTTTTGGCATTGACAAAGTGGTTTTCTTGGGTTTTGTTGTATCCTCAAAGGGTTTTCATGTTGACGAATCTAAAATTGAAGCAATTAAAACTTGGCCCCAACCAACCAATTTGCAACAAGTGTGTAGCTTTCTTGGTCTTGCGGGTTTTTATCGTCGCTTTGTGAAAAACTTTAGCACAATTGCCGCTCCTTTGCATGCCTTGAGTAAGAAGAATACTCCTTTTGTTTGGGGATCTTTGCAATCCACCGCTTTTGAAGAGCTCAAGTCTATGCTTACTCATGCTCCGATTCTTGCTTTTCCCAATTTTGACAATACTTTTGAGGTTCATTGTGATGCAAATGGTACCGGAATTGGAGGAGTTATGATGCAAGAAAAACGAGCAATTGCATATTTTAGTGAAAAACTCTCCGGTGCTCAACTTAACTATCCCATCTATGACAAGGAATTATATGCTCTAGTGCGTGTGCTACATGTTTGGTAACATTACCTTAGACCTCATGAGTTTGTCATCCATACCGATCATGAAACACTTAAGTACTTAAAAGGTCAAACTAAGTTGAACAAGCGTCATGCCAAATGGAGTGAATTTATTGAATCTTTTCCTTATATCATTAAGTACATTAAGGGTAAGGAAAATGTAGTTGCCGATGCACTTTCTCACATATGCACGCTTGTCACTAAACTTGAGTTGAATGTTATTGGCTTTGAGCACATAAAAGACTTGTATGCTAATGATCCATCTTTTGCTATTCCTTATGCTAAGTGTTTGACGCATACGTCTTGGGAACAATATTATATCAAGGAGGCTTATATTATGAGAGCTAACAAACTATGCATTCCCGAGTCTTCTCTTCGTTTGCTCCTTTTGCAAGAGGCTCATGGAGGCGGACTCATGGGACACTTTGGACGCGACAAGACATTCGCCACACTCTCCAAGAACTACTTTTGGCCCAAGATGTTCCGCGACGTCTCACGCTTCACCAACCGATGCTCTACATGCCGCAAAGCTAAGTCTAAAGCTCAATCCCATGGTCTTTACATGCCTCTTCCTATCCCTTATCAACCTTGGGAAGACATTAGCATGGATTTTGTACTTGGTTTGCCTAGAACTCAAAATGGAAAGGATTCCGTGTTTGTTGTTGTGGATAGATTTTCCAAGATGGCACATTTCATTCCTTGCAACAAGATAGACGATGCTTCACATATTGCAAATCTTTTTGTAGGAAATCTTGCGACTCCATGGAGTACCAAAGACAATCGTCTCCGATCGCGACGTCAAGTTCTTGAGTTACTTTTGGAAGACCCTATGCGCCAAGCTCGGAATCCAGCTCTTGTTCTCATCCGCATACCATCCTCAAACCGACGGCCAAACGGAGGTGACGAACCGCACACTCTCCACTCTACTTCGCGTCTTGATCAAGAAGAACATCAAGGAGTGGGAGGCATGTCTACCCATCGCCGAAATCGCCTACAATCGTGCAACACACTCGACTACCGCAAGTCCCCCTTGAGATCGCTTCTGACTTCAAACCGTTGTCACCATTGGACATTCTACCACTTCCTCTACAAGAGCGCACAATCATGGATGCAAGTGCACGGGCAAGCTACATCAAGAAGATGCATGAGGATACAAGACAAACCATCGAGTGCCAAGTACAACGACTAGCGACCAAGCTCAACGTCAACAAGCAACCCATGGTCTTCAACATTGGTGATCTAGTGTGGCTACACCTTCGCAAGGACCGCTTCCCCAATGAACGCAAGTCCAAGCTTCTCCCTCGAGCCGATGGACCTTTCAAGATGCTAGCACGCTACAACGACAACGCCTACAAGATCGACCTACCATGAGACAAGTACAATGTGAGCGACATCTTCAAAGTCAAGGACCTCGCGCCGTACCATGGTGATGAAGATCTTGATCCGAGGTCGGATCTTTCACAAGGGGGGAGATGATGCGGAGCATCCTTCGGTCATCCCCATGGACCTTCCATCAACTATCCAAGATCCAAGTGGACCCATGACAAGAGCAAGAGCTCGTGCTATTCAATCCGAGGTGGCATCACTCCTATTCGATTTTCCTTTTCCATCCAGTGAGACATGGCTACTACCTAAGTCCGAGACACTATGCGTGATCAAGTACAACGTTCAAGCCAAGGAACCAGGAGCTGACGAAGAAACGACAGGCGTCAACTCTCTGGACAGCCCGGAACTTCCGGCCACATACCAGAACTTCCGGCCCCCGGAACTTCCGGCCCCCGACGACATCGACCAGCCCGGGCCTGCCAACATTCTGGTTAGCCCGGAACCAGCCCGGACCTTCCGGCCCCCGGAACTTCCGGCCCCCGGAAGCCAGCCCAGCTCCACCCGCGCCAACTCTCGGCTTAGGCCGGACCCTGCCCGGAACTTCTAGCCTAGCCCGGAACTTCCGGCCCTGCCTGCGAGCAGCCACCTGGGCCGAGGCCCGTGTGCCCTTTCGTCCCGTAAACTATAAATACTCTCCCACCTCCTCCTAGTTAGGGTTAGCATTGGTTTAGCTCATCTTTGGTGTGAGAGCCCTTGCTCATCCACTTGCTACTTCTCCTTGGAGTTCACGACCTCTTCGGAGAAGATCCCCCAAGCGGATTCAAGACCCCTTCAAGGGAAGACCATCAAGACCTCCTCTCGGAGAAGATCGGCTACTCGTGTATCTTTCCTTTGTTGATTTTGAATCTTGTGCTACCTTATGTGTTCGGTGATCTAGCCCTTGTGTAATCGAAACTTGTCGGATTAGTGTTCCTCTTGTGTGTGTTTCCTTGTGTGCTTTCGCCCGTTGATCGCGTTTTCCCCGTAGGATCCCCTCCAAACGTGAAAGATCTCCGATTAGGGTTCCACCCTACATCAGTACCGTTGTCGTAGAAGTGTTGCAGCAGCTGTAGATGGGCGCTGAAGAGGTCATTCCTCATGATTCGTCCGGCTCCTGAGCCTCGGGAGTCTCCAGAGCTCCGAGAGGCTCGCGAGGGTCAGGCATCTTGATGCGGAGCATCCCTCACTCATCCCCATCGACGTACCTACATCTTCCTCAACACCACGTGGACCCATGACTCGAGCTCGAGCTAAGGCTATTGAAGATAAGGTGAACTCGCTCCTTTCTGAACTCCCTCTTTCTACTCACGAGACATGGCTACTACCTCATTCGGATACTCTGTTTGTGATCAGGTGCATGGAGGAGAGCCACGGCACAACTACATACAAGAGCCAAGATGGCGAGGACCCCAAGCGTGATGAAGAAGAAGAAGAGCTGCTGCGGAAGCTACAAGCGTCAGACGACCGACTGCGCCCGGACGTCCGACGATTCCCAGGACGCGGAGTGACTGAACTCTCCGAACGTCCTGACATCCAGAGCCAAATCTACGGACGTCCGAGGCGGACTGGACGACCGGGCGACAAGCGACCGAACCGAATCTATGGACGACCGGCCCACTCCGGACGTCCGACGCGCCCACGACAGAGCTGAATCTACGGACGTCCGAACCCGACCGGACATCCGGACCGTCCCGAGCATCCGGACGTCCGACGCCTTCCGGACGACCGACGCCTTCCGGACGTCCGGCCCCTGAGTGACCGCGCCCGCGGGCTGGAGCCCTTGTACCCCTTCACTTCGCCCCCATTTGCACTAAGACTATAAATAGACCTCCTTCTCCTCCTAGTTATGGTTAGCAAAGGATTAGCTCATATTTGTGTGAGAGCTTTCCTCATCCACTTGGTTACCTTCTCCTCGGAGCTCAGGACCTCTTCGGAGAAGATCCCCCAAGCGGATTCAAGACCCCCTCTAGGGTGGCCCCCATCAAGACCTCCTCACGGAGAAGAATGACTACTCGTGTATCTTTCTTTTGTTGATTTTGAATCTTGTGCTACCTTATGTGTTCGTGATCTAGCCCTTGTGTGATCGATACTTGTCGGTTTAGTGATTCGCTCGTGTGTTTTCCCTTGTGTTCTTCCGCTCGTTAAATCGTGTTTTCCCCGTAGGATCCCCTCCAAACGTGAAAGATCTCCGACTAGGGCTCCGCCCTACATCACATCTCCTCCGTCAAGATTGCCTGGCGCCTGGCCTCGTGAGCCGCCAGGAGGCCCTACATGTAGCGCTGGTGCGTGGCAGCAATGTTCAGCAGGCCGAACGGCATGCAGACGTAGCTGCGGGGGTAGCCCCCGTTCCAACCGACGCGGGATGGCTAGAAGAGCTCCTAAGAAGCGTCCCTGTCGAGGCCTGGAATGTTGATGAGACACGCAGCTCACCACCTACGTCAGGGGCAGTAGCTGTACTGAGTGGTGCGGGGCGGCGCTCGCCACGCATGGCTCGCGCCTCCTGAAGCTCTTCGATCGCCTTGTTAATTAACTCCTGAGCGCCAGGCGCCTCGTGCCCTGTTCATGGAAGCGTGCGTTGAAGCACGCCTCCACATGGTGCCTGAACGCCTCCCTCATGATGCTGGTCAGGTTAGAGGCCCTCCAGACAAGAGCCCCCGAGCCTGTCCTGAGAGGAGCGCCGGGCGCTCCTTCCTATGTGAGAGGGGAGGGCGCCACTATAGTGGGCACGATGTTTGATGCACGATCATTGGATGCCCCAGCCTCCTGAGAGCCTTTGAGGAGGAGCTGCTTCTTCTTCTTAGGGACGGCCTTAGGAGAACGGATGGCGCCCTCGTCATCTGAGTTCTCCACCACTGCGGCCTCCTAAGCGCGCTCAAGGGAGCACACCACATCCTTCTCGTCACAGGCGACCGTGATGATGCCGCCGCTTCCCGGCATCTTGAGGACATTGTAGCTGTGGTGAGCCGCTGCCATGAATTTGGCGAGGGCCGGATACCCGAGGATGGCATTGTACGGGAGGCGAATGTGGGTGACGTCAAAGTCGATGAGCTCTGTGTGGTAGTTGTCGCGCTTGCCGAAGGTGACAGGGAGGTAAATCTGTCCCAGGCGAATGGTGGAGCCGTCAGTCACCCCTGAGAAGGTCTTGGTGGGGAGGAGCTGGTCGTAGGGCACCTGGAGCCTTTCGAATGTCTTGGCAGAGAGGATGTTGAGTCCCGCGCCACCGTCGATGAGTGTCTTGGTGACGAGGACGTTGTTGATGGTCGGCGAGCAGAGCATCGAGAGTGTGCCAGCGGTGGCTGAACACTTGAGATGATCCGTAGAGTCAAAGGTGACGGCGTACTTGGACCACCTGAGGGGACGCGACGCCTCAAGCTTGGGAAGGGCCGTGTTCACCTCACGAGCGAACTACTCGAAGATGCGATGAAAGGCGGGGGCCTGAGCACCACCCAGGATGCAGGCAACAGCGTGAGGCTCTTGGAAGCCCCCAGCCCCATCATCTTGGCGGTGGTCGTCGTTCCTCCTTGGTGGCGGCGGCATTGGAGGAAGGCCGGCATTGCCCTGAGGACGGTCCGCACGAGGCTGGTCCCTCCAGGGGCCATCGCGAGGCGGTCCTCACAAGGCTGGTCACGCCAGTCCTGGAAAGGGTCGCGGTTGTCCCAGCGGCCTCCACCGTGGCCTCCTCCGCGGTCGTAGCCACAGTCATTGCGCTCGGGGCGGTGGCCAAGGCGACCGTCGCGGATGCCCCTGAGCTCTTGGCAGTCGTTGGTGTTGTGGCAGTGAACGTTGTGGAAGACGCAGAACGGGCAGCTTCCCTTGCAGGATTCAGCGTGGTCGCAGCCGCGCTTCATCTCAGGTTCTGCCGCGAGCACAGCAAGGCCCTTGTGCTTCACGTCAGTAGCCTTGGCCTTCTTCTCTTCAGGATCGGCCTTCGGGAGCTCTAGGAGAGAGAGGCGACCTTCCTCTACCCTCTCGCACCTGGTTGCCATGTTGAACATCTCTAGAGCCGAGCACAGGTCTTCATGTATCGCGAGTTCTTCCTTCATCTTGATGTCCGAGACGCCATCAGTGAATGCCGAAATGATGGCCTCGTCCGACACCTTAGGGATCTTGAGGCGAACATTGGTGAAGCGTTGTATGTATTTGTGCAGGGTTTCTCCTGACTATTGCTTGATGCGCTGCAGGTTACCTGTGGCAGCGGCGCGGTCATGAGTGCCCTGGAAGTTGGTGATGAAGTGCTCACGCAGCTCATCCCAGGAGGATATCGATCCCATCGGATGGTTCAGGAGCCACGAGCGTGCACCGTCCTTGAGGCCATGGGAAACCAGTTCGCCATGACTTTATCATTGTCGTTCGTTGCCTCGGTACTCAGCTCATAGAGCTGGAGGAACTCAGGGGGTCAGGGGTGCCATCGTAGCGCGGAGGCAGATTCGGCTTGAACTTGCCGGGCCAGACGACGCGGAGCAGCTCTGGAGTGAAAAGCACGGCAACCTGCCGCGCTCACGGGAGCCAGCCGCTGGGGAGGAACCTGGTCCTTTCGCCCGCGCGCCACCGCCTCTGGCGGCACGCGGTCTTGACGCGGTGGAGCTGGAAGCGCACGCGCTTCTCCTTGGGGCCGCTAAACCACCTGGCAGCTTTTTTTCTTTGCGCGCCGGCGCCTTGCGCGGCGGGTCGCGCCGGGTAGCCTCGCGTCTTGGCTCGTGGTCCACACTGTGCAGAGGAGGAGGAGGTGCGCCGTGAGCCACGTCACCCGCGAGAGACTGCGGGGAATGAGGCGAGCAGGACGGTGCAGGTGCCTCACGGCGGCGCTGACGAGCTCAGTGATGCGGGCGAGCCATTCGACATAGAGGTCATTCGCCAGGCGATAGCGCAGGAGCTCGCGCCATGAGCAACGCAGCCTGCATGTTCTCCGGCCCACAACGAGCATGAGAGGACGAGCCGTGATTGGAGTGGGTGATGGAGTCGCGGTGCGGCCGTCACGCTGAACCGACGGTGGCAGCGACGAGTCCTGCTGCTCGTGGGTGGCAGGGTCGGTGGCGGCGTTGGCCACCAGGGTGGCAGAGCGGCCAGGTGGGTCGTTGCCCACAGGTGCCGTCTGAGCAACACGAGCAGCCCGGCGCTCGACACGGACACGGCGAGCGTCAGCCATGGGAACGACGGAAGATCGATAGAACGTCGACGGAGCGAGCTACAGAAGAGAGGCTTCGACATGCCCCTACCTAGCACACCAAATGTCGGATTCAGGGCTCCGCAATCCCAAGAAAGGTTCGAACTCTGGGGCGTATGCGAAGAGCTCAACCTCTCCAGCCAACCAGTTCATCGCCCCCACGCCTTGCTCGAACAAGAAAGAAAAGGGACCCAGCAGTTTACCCAGTTTCGGGCCACCTTGTGGTGTAAGACCTACTCCTGCTTTGTGTTGGATTAGCCTCGCGAGGGGCTGAGGTGAACTAGTACAAGGGAAGAACAACCTCACGAGGTCTGTTCAAGTGTGTGTGTGAGCTAGTCCGATCTCTCCCAGATCCCTTTCTACGGTGGTGGCTAAGCTATATTCATACTAGCCTCAGTCCTTTTCCTCCAAGCGAAGGCGGGAAGGGATCCCACAGTGGCCAATTTTGAAGGGGGACAAGTAGTACATCATATCCTGACGAAAGGTGGTCTTCACCTGGAAAGCTTCTAGTCGTGACGCCGCGGTGGGCTTGGTGGTGACATCCGTCCTACCGTCCTGGTGGTCTTGGTCTTGTTGCACGGGAATGGAAACCTTTGGTTGATTCCTCGGGACCCCGTGCATGCGCTTGCCTCCTTACCACCAAAGAGGAAACCTGCTCCTCTGCGCCCGCTGGCACCCGCCTCGCCTTGGTCATCATGGCTGGCGTCACCTCAACTCATGAGTTGGGTGCCACCATAGGAATCTTTGCTCCTCGGGAGCTAGCCTGGGGAGGCCTCTCCCTCCGGAGGTCTTGATGTCATCCGCATTGCGAGGCTTGGCCCCTCGCGAGGGTCTTGTCTTGAAGGTGCTGAAGATGGGCCATACCAGGCCATCGATGGAGCCACGCCATGGGCCGAAGGTAGGCAAGTCTAGGTACCCTGGTTCCCAGAATGCCAACATGCGTCGCAGGATTACGCTCGCTTATTTCTAAGATGCAAACCCTGCGGTGGTTGGAGCATCGCAGACCAAGGATGCTGACATGGCGTGGCAAGCCTTTTTGTCCCGTAATTATGACTGGCTCCTACGGAAAAAGAGCTTATGTATGGGTCTTCCCAAGGAGAGCGTGAGTAAGGAGGAGAAGACTACTCCTGCCGCGTCGACTGGGGGATGCCCTTCCCGGTGCCAGCCTTCGGTTTGAGCAATGCGGGAAGTACCTATCAAAGGTTCACATTTCTCTCCTTAGGTCCCGACACAAAGTCCTACCGTCAAGATACCACCTCAAGGCTCAGTAGGCCCCCATGGAGTGAAAGGAGTTTCGGCCACGACAAGGACACTCGACCTCCTGGACACCCCTAATGAAACCTTGGAGGCGGTCCTAGCATAGGGGCCGCCTCATTGCCAACTCCCATCTAGGCACCCGCTGGGTGGCCGAAGACGTGTGTGTTGGATCTGTAAAGGGACATGGGCAAATCGCTCGTCATCAAGACAAGGCCTCAGTGATACATCTGGTCTCTACCTATCAGATGACCATGGTTAAAATTGGGTGACCGAGATGTGTAGCGCTAGTCGCGATGAGAAAAGTTCTCGGGACCTCTCTCGAGTGGACCGCTTTCCTCATGTTGATGGGCCCCTGCTTTCTCACGCCTCACGGAAGAGTCACAGATATGTGCCCCTCCTACATGTAGGAACGTTTCTAGATCCTGTCCCAACGAACATCTTCCTTCTGACTGCCACCCCACTGCTACTCACCCACGCGGTCAAGCCACAGTAGGGCATCGCGTCGCCTGTGACGAAAACACTCCTGGGATCTGCCCCGCGCGGGTCACTTTCCCGACGCTACGGCCCTGGTGTCATCCACCTATAGCGGATCCAAAGACACATCCCCGCCTACTGCGAGGGGAAAGCCCTTGGGTCCTATCCCGCTCGAGCAAAATTTTCCCCAAGCCATCAAAGCCTCTGCTCCTTCCCCCATGTGGCAAAGTTGTTATAGTGTGTTGCGCCTACTGCTAAGGATAAGTTCCCGGGATCTCTGTTGTGCAGACTGCTTTCCCGGGTTGCTAGGCTCTGTCATCTTTTCCTAGCCAGTCTTAACGTGTATGGCGAACGTTGCTTAAACCATCCGTGGGAATGACGAGAACGACTAAGGAAAACGCCAATGTTCCTGGAACATTAAGTTTAATTTTAAAAGACAAACAAGCGGGCACATATTTCGGCCCGCGCTTCCCTGCAAGCCTTCGGCACGATGTCCGTTTTCTCTTAAAAAGAACAATAACAAATAAGAAAGGAGGGGAGTAGGCATAGATGCTCTAAGGACATTGGAGCTTCAGGCGCCGCAAGAGTTGACATTGTTCTCCTGCTGCACCACCGCCATGACGACATGCTCCATCCAGTCCAAGGGCCCCTTGGCAAGGAGTGCATGGCTGCCACCTGCATGCCCTCCTCCACTATTGTCTCCTGCGCCGCCACCCTCTGCTGGCGGAGCTCCCCAAACCTAGCGGCAAGATGCTGGAGGAAGACTGTCAAGTGGTTAAACTTCCCCCTATCCAAGGTGGGGTATAGTGTAAATGGCTTAAGATCGAGGACATTCATGTCCTCGTTCAGCCGTCGGTACACATCCTGCAGTGCCCCCACGCTCCCGTAATGGTCGATGTGGAGGTGACCGAAGAGCTACTCTACCTCACGATGACGGTTCTTCTACATCCCCAGTGCTCTGCACAACATGGAGGTCTTGTTCTCCCGATGGTGCGTGGTACTGATGAGGGTTGGGCGAAGCTCGCGAACCTTGATTTCCTCCATGGAAAGGCGGGCAGCATTTGCTCCCTCTCGTAGCCATTATGTCCATGTGCCATCGCAAGAGGTGTAGAGCAAGGAAGGAGGAAGAGGAAGGTGAAGAATAGGGAAAAGTCTCGGGGCGGGAGATATGGGTTGCGAGGGGCAACTAAACCACTATTTTATAGGCAGATAGGGTGGGCCATGGAGGCTCTCATTTCCGGCCTCTGTCCCTCCTTTTCCCATCGTGCGGTTCCCTAGGTGCCACGACATGGGAACCAAGGCGTCGCCTACCTCAGAGGTGCCACCTGAAAATCCAAAATGACGGGGGGGGGGGGGGGGGATATGATGGAAGGGGTGCGTTTGCCGAACAAAGGTTAACCTGTCCTACGTGTCTGGCACTCATCTTGTCTGGGCCCCATCTAGCCGACATTTGTCCATAGTTCACGTGGGCCCGATGGGCAGGGCAGCTACATAAACAACAGGCCCGACGTGACCTGGAATTTAAAGATGAGCCCATTCATGATAATGAATCGAGGGCTCACAGAGAAGCAGATAAAAGTAAGAGACGACCTGGCATAAATTCATCATTCCTTACAACAAGCACGTTTTAAAATAGAGACAAATGGGGATGGACGTTGAGTGCAGTCACAATTAAAGAGATGCCTAAAGATTCTACGCGTCAGAATCGACATCCTCGCCCAAAGAGCCCTCGGCGTGCATAGAATCCTTCAGGACAACTTTACCGTCATCAGGTGTGAACGCACCAACGAGCTCATCAACAAAGCCGGTGATCACCGCCCTCGAAACTACGACCCGCGTACTTTCCCCAAGAGGCTTCAGTAGCTCCACAAATGGGATGGCGCGATCAATAAGGTGAAGGTTCGTGAGGACATGTTCTCTGGCTAGTGTTGCCACGTCCCGAGCTTCGGCCTCAATGGTTTCCAAGAACTCCCCTGCAAACGCCTCCAGCTTGGTGACAAGTTCCGTGAAGAACAAGGCGTAGCTCCCTATGTCATTAGCTTAAAAATTAACAGACCCCAAGAGGGCCATCCAGAGCTTCACGATGACCGCAAAGATATGGTCACAAATCTCCTTGAAGATTTCACATTGTATCGAGTGCTGGCCTCAACGTTGATCCATCTCTTCAACCCAGTGCGCGAGGCTGCTCACCAGCTGGGCGTTCTGCGTATCAATATGTGACAACTCTTCTCGGTAGTCCAAGAGTTCCTGCAAGGCCTCGTCGCAGACCTTCTCACTAGCACTCACCGAAGATCTTGCTTCGCTAACGGAGCTCCTCAAGCGGCCCAGTTGTCTCTCCATATCCAAGTGCTTGGCCTCTAAGGCTTTGCTTTTCTTTGTAAAACTGGTATTCAGAGCGGACTTCTTCCTTCTGCTTGATGAGGGCGTCGACAAGGGTCTTCCTATTCTGAGCCTCCTTCTGGTCGCACCGATCCCCCAATCACACGTTAGCAGCCTCAATGTTGGCTTGATGACCGATTTCCCGTCGTGAGATAACGGCTTCACGGTCAGTCACAGCTTCCACCTCACGTGTTATGACAACAGCTTCCTATTCTGAGCCTCCTTCTGGTCGCACCGATCCCCCAATCACCTTGTCTTCTCAGCTTCCACCTCACGTGTTATGACATCGGTGTCCCGGTCAGTCACAGCAGCCTGACAGGCACTCCAGGTGTCCTTCGCAGAAGAACGAGCATGGCTTGAAGACAGATGGTCTCTACCAACGATCAGCTCCAAGTGGCCCTTGGCGCCCGCCAAAGCAGGGTGGCCCGCGGATGAATGGCCTCACTCTCCTCCTGGAAGTGCTCAACGCAAAAGGAAATAAGTCTTCCAAGATTCACACAGGAGGTAGCGCCCCGGGCTAAATCGGTTTTGTTAGCCGCCAGGCTGGCACCGAGACGTTTGATTGCCAGGTGCGCCTCCTTGAAGGAATGGTTAGGAGATGTACATGTGTCCCCACTGCTACAGCCACTCAAACTCAATGATGGGCCTCTAGCTTGGCCGACCCTAGAAGCCAAGGGATGTGGAAGCGGCTCCCAAAGGGACTTCCCGGCCCTATTGGATGGTCCTTGGGGAACTAGGGCATCCAGGGATGTCCCCACCCCACTTTCGGATAAGGCATGACCCATTAGGTCATCTGGCTGATGTGTTAACCCCGTCAGTCTCCGAATCCCCGGAAGCTCGGGCGTTTCCCTCGTTAGCACCTTTGGACGTCTCTTCTCGAGGAGCATCGGTGATGGCTCGGCAATCGACCACCGGTTGCAGATCATCTCTGTTCAACGAGTCTCCCACAGGAACCTCCGTCAAGTCCTCTGCTAATAATGAGTATGAGGAAGGATGGGTACCAGGGCCCACGGTGCCATGACTCATCACGTGTTCCTCTTTTATGGCATGGACGGAACAGCCTATAGAAAGGAGAAAGATATCATAAGAAAGGCTTGGCTAGACAAAGCGAATAAAGACCAAACTTGAACAAGCGAGCCTACCTGTTCCCTTAGGGTCTTGGCATGATTCCCGATCACCTAAATCCCTTTCATGGCCAAAGTCTCCCACGGGTGCCTCTTGCGCCGGCCGGAGTCTCTGTCCCCCACTTTTTGTCTCCTGATGCGGGGCCATGGTTTGGCAGTTGCACACCTAGAAGAAGATAAGAATACCACTCGAAGGTCAGTGTAATGTAAGGATGACATGTCAAACTCACATGTCTGTGGTGTGACATTGCCTCCTCGGCAGGTGTTGGGCAGAAGACAGAGCCGGGAGCATCGCGTCAAGGAGTGCACCACATGGCGTGGAAGCCATGGCTCCTAGTCCAGGCACATCGACGGCCGCACCCGAAGGGAGAGAAAGCCCAGCGTCCACACCTTCATCACAAAAACCGTCCGAACTGGCAATAGAGTGTGGGCTACAGTTAAATCACACCAGGACCAAGAAAACAATGAAGAAAGAGAAAAACAGCTCTTACTCTCTCACGGTGATGGCGGTCAAACGACACCCTCGCTTGGGCCACCCATGAGACTCCGCGTCCCCTGAAGGAGACTGCCTCTTTTCCTGCCAACTATCGGAGGCACGTTTCGCCCGGCTGGTACTGATGAGGAACCTTCGACGTCGCCATCTTCAACCCCCTGTATGGTCCTTCCAGGACCTAGTTGGGATATCCTCGGTTTCCCCAGGAAGGAATTGGGGCGACCGACATCCCCTGTGCCCTTGGGAACAATGCTCTACCTATGGAAATCCCATGATACACTACAGGAATCAGCTACTTTGCCATCTGCCACGGCGGACGACAAATACATGGATGGCGGACGGCAAATGTCTTTGCCATCCGCGGCGGACGGCGAAAGTGGACGGCAAAGTACGGGAGGGCTAAGAGCTACGTTCCCGTCTGCTTCGGGCGGCTGACGGCAAAGGAGCCTTTGCCATCAGCAGCCGACGGCAAAGAATGCAGATGGCAATAAACGCGCTGTTACATCTGTTAGGTGGTTAACGGCAAGCCTTTGCCGTCGGCCACTGACGGCAAACTTCGTAAGGCCTTTGCCGTCAGCCACGGTAGGCAAACTGACCAAATTGGTCAGCCTCCCAGGAAGCACAGTTGCCTACCACGTGGCCTCTTTGTCGTCCGCTGCTAATGGCAAAGAGCCCTTTGCCGTCGGTGGCAGACGGTAAAGAGCCTGCATATTGGCTTTTTTCCCCTGTTTTTTTTAAATCCAACAATTTTCACAGCAAATATATATGACAAATATAGATATATCTCACATGGCTATTTAACAGCACATAAGTTTCATCGTACATACATATATAGCAAGTTGCACATACACATAAGTTGCAACCATTAGGAAGTTGCACATACATATTACAATGCAAAGTTTCATCAAGATAGCAAGTTCCATCATAGCAAGCTAGAAGAATACTAGAAGAGAATGAAATAAAAACAAGCACTCCATCATAGCAAGCTAGCTTCCGAGAAGTGAATGAAATCTGCAAAATGGCAAATAAGAAAGTTAGGAAAAGGTGACTAGAAGAAGAAGCACACCATCGTTTGTGAGGTAACTTAGGTGAAATGGATCGTTTATGAGCTAACTTAGGTAAAATGCATCATTTTAGAGCTAACATAGGTAAAATGGATCATTTATGAGCTAACTAAGTTAATTATGCCGTTTTTTACATAAGTAAGGTAAGTACATGTCATTATTGAGCAAACCTAGTTAACTAAGCATATTATAACTAACTTAGGTCATTTTGGAGGAAACAAAGCTAAGTATAGATCGTTTAGAGCTAACTTAGGTAAAATGGCTGGTTTTGGAGGTCAAGAAGCTTATTAAGTCATTTTGCAGAAAAGAAGCTAACTCTAGGTCATTAAGGTAAGCATATTGGATGAAATAAAGCTAAGTCTAGGTCTTTATGCATTTGTTAAGCAAAAACTAGAGAAACTTACCTTGATCATGGAGGTGTGGGAGCGGGCTGGCTCATGCCAAGAGGCTGGAGAAGGATCGTGTGATGCTTGTGTGGAGTTCTGTTGCACTGTAGATCATTTCCAATGTTTCATTAGCATGATGACACTCAAATGTTAAGACTAGCAAGTAACGTCCATTCAAATTAAACTCACTGTGGTCTCAGGAAGAGCCCTTTAAGTGTATCATCATCAAGTACAACATAAAAAAATTGAATACCTGACACTACTAATAATCTCGATCAAGATTATCATCAATAAATGCATAATCATCATCATCACTATAATCAATGACGGGCTCATAGGGTTCAAAGGCATCAACACGTGGAAGGCCACCTTTACGTAATCGGTCAAGCATTGAGAGGTCGTCATGCAGCAAAGAACCTCTTCTTGTTTGGCTCTTCTTGTTCCTCCTCCGGGTGATGTGGGATTCACCGTCAGCTGTCTACTTCAATGTTTTGGGGTGAAGTATACGGTTCTTGAAACGCTTTTGGAAAGACGTGTCTCTTGGAAGAATTCTCCTTCATATGTGTCTGGGTTATAGTCTTCATAATCCTCTTCCTTTGGGGGAGATAGTCTAGCACGTGGCGGCACTTCATAAACGACATCCCAACCTTTCAGATCCCATAAGCATGTTTTTTGAGTCTAGGCGTGCTCAGAATTATACCCCTTGAAGTACCCCGGACGCTCTGGATTTGGCTCGAGAGCGTTTAACTGATACAGGGTATGTTGGCCTATCAACGCAGCTGGTGCAGAGTTTTTTACAACTCTACCTCTGATGAAGTTCTTCTTGTCTTTCCTGAACTTATGGCGAGGATCCAGGAACTGTCTATGCATGTCGAAGCAAGAAAACTTGCGACCGGCCTGAAGCCAACGAAACTCAAGAGCTCCCTTGCATGTGGGGCACGGGAACCTTCCATGCACACACCAGCCAACGAATAGCGCATACGCTGGCAAGTCATGCGTCGAGTACATGTACCAGACACGCAATATGAAGTTTTGTTTGCTATAGGCGTCGTATGTCTTGAACCCATTATCCCAGGCTTCTTGCAATTCATCCTTAAGCGTCTGCATGTACACATTCATATTTTCCCCCGGATAGTTGGGCCCTGGAATTATCAACGTCAGGAAAATGTTCTTTCTTTGCATAATCTGTCCGGGGAGATTGAGTGGAAAGACAAATCACGGGCCAACAAGCAGATTGGGCTGCCGTCATACCAAACACACCGAACCCATCGGTCTTGATGCCGACTCGAGGATGCCTCGGATCTGCCGCTTTGTCGACATGTAATTCATCAAACTTTTTCCACGCAACACCATCCTATGTGTGTACCATCATCGATTCCCATCTGCATCTAGTTCGGTTCTTTTGCCTGTTTTGTGCCATGTCATCTGTCTAGCCGTCTCTTCGACCATGAAAAGACGTTGAAGTCTTGGTACGATTGGCATATACCGAAGAACACTAACATGGATTTTGGTCTGTGTCTTCTCACCCATACCGTTGTCTACCACAATATACCTGGAAGACTTGCAAATGGGACAATAGTTCAAGTCCGCATAGTCAAGCCTAAATAAGGCAGATCCTATCTCACAGGCATGTATATTCTCATAGGGCATCTTCAAAGGCACGGAGGATTTTGTCCGACCGGTACAGGTTTGTAGGCATTACATGGCCTTTTGGTAGAAAGCGTCCAAATCATCATAATTGTGTCATAGCATTCTGCCCAAGTTGAACTGAGCCTTCAAAGCCATTACTTGTGAGATGGCATCCAATCGACAAAGCTCGGTGTGCTCGTGGAGCGGACGCTTTGAAGACTCCAACATTTCATTGAAGGCCTTTGCAGATTCCTCCATCTCCTCGTTCAATCCCGAGCATCATCATAGTCTTGCACCATGTTTTCCATCCCGGTACCATGCTCGTCGGTGCGACGATGATCCACCTCAGCTCGGTCACGTTGGGCAGACTCACCATGAAATGTCCACACCGTATAATCGGGCGTAAAACCATTCTTCTGCAGGTGTTTACCCATTTCAGCCTCTGTCCTCTTTTCCCAATTGCCGCACCGGAAACAGGGGCACCAAGTTTTCCTCCGCCATTTGCAATGCGGCTTGCACAAACCCCTTGGTTTTTGTGAACCATTCAGCGCTCCATTTGTTCCGACCCGGTGTGAACGGTATACATCCACGCATCGATCACTCATCTTGACTTTCGTAGCTACCGGACACACAACAATTATATATATATTTCACCATGTATATATTCATCGGTTGATCTACTTTGTCAATTTTATTACGTCCATGCAACCTACACTCTAATAGATAGTGATAGGTCCTAATCTCACCAGTATGTGTAGATTGGGTTCATTTTCCCATGCTATGCTCCGGATCCGACGCAAATTTCGGCAGCACCTCCCATTGTTCTCCACGATACACGTCTACGCAATAAACAGAGAGGATGTGTACCGGGAGAACAATAGGGGAGGCACTGACAAAATTTATGCGTCGGATCCGGAGCAAAGCATATGGGAAAACGAACCCAATCTACACATACTCGGGTTGTCCATGGATAGCGTTGGACAATTCGAAAGAATCAAGGTTATAAATATGCAAATGCATGCATATTTATAACTATGACGCTTTCGAACGGGAGACACATATTGGTTACGCACACTGATGATTCAAGACACATATATAGCTAGCTATCAAGTTTCATCGGCACGAACACCGGAACAGAGCAAATAATTAATGGGGGAGGAGGACATGTCATTTGTGCTCACCCACGAACGAAGGGGCAGAGCTCGTCAAACGCACGGCGAGGCCGTCGAACACCAAACCTCGGAGCGGTGAAACAACTGCACATTTAAATCAACCCGATCAACACAATTATATATGATGTTTTTCATAACAAAATCGAAAAATATATGACCTAACTAATAATTCACAAATATAAGACCACCGGCCCTTGGGGTCGGGGTGTCGGGTGTCCGGGTGTCGTGGTCGTTGTTGGGGTGTCGGTGTCGGGGTCGGGGTGTCGGGTCAGGGTCGGGGTCGGAGTGTCAGGGTCGGGGTCGGGGTCGGGGTCGGGGTGTTTCCTTATATCCTTCTTCTTCTTTCTTTCCCTTCTTCTTCTTGTGTGATTTCTTCATCTTCTTCTTTAATATTTTTTATACCTTTATAATTCTATTCGTTTCTACTTTTCTTCTTCTTCTACTTCTTCTACTTCTTTTCTTCTTCTTCTTTTCCATCTTTCTACTACTTCTACTTCTTCTACTTCTTCTAATTCTTTTCTAACACTAACACTAACACAATCTAGCACTAACAATTAAACAGCAAAAAATGAAAAACTGAAAAAAAAGTAGTAGTCCCTCATCTGAGCAATGGGACGGTCGGGGGGCACCATGGGCGGCGCCGGGCAATGGTGGCGGGCGACGGGCGTCGGTGGGTGGGGCGGAGGGTGGTGGGGCGACGGCCAAGGTGCGGGAAGGGCTGCGCCATGGGCGGGACAAGGCGGCGGAGGGTGGTGGGGCGACGGGCGTGGGTGTGGGTGGGGCGGAGGGTGGTGGTGGGACGGGCCAAGGGTGCGGGTGGGCGCCGAGCGGCGGCGGCCCGGGCGGCGAGGGCGGGCAGTGGATCTAGAGCGAGGAGAGAGGAAGAGAAGGAGAGTAACGGGGGTGGCGTCCGTTAGTTACTCGGCTCTTTGCCGTCCGCCACTCTTTGCCATCCGCCGTTATCTCTCTTTGCCGTCCGCTAGCTGACGGCAAAGAGGTGGGGGTGTTAAGTTTTTTTAAAACGGGCGGGTGGGTGGGGGCCACCTCCCTCTTTGCCGTCAGCCGGCTGACGGCAACGAAATGGCGCATGGCAAAGAGGTTCTTTGCCGTCTGCCGTTTCTTTGCCGTCCGCTTTGAGGTAGCTGATGGCAAAGAGCTTCTTTACCGTCCGCTAGCGGACGGCAAAGATCTGGCGGATGGCAAAGTAGCTGATTCCAGTAGTGATAGGTAGGTATGGTGGCTGTTTTGAGGAAGATATAAGGAGGCTTATGTGTGATAGAGTGTATCATATCCTGGGGTTTGGATGCACCGGTGAAGTTTGCACCAAGTCTTGAGGTGAGAAAGGGCAATGCATGGTACCGAACAGGCTAGCAATATGGCGAAGGATGAGAGTGCGTATTTAATCCATGGACTCACATTACTCATAAAGAACTCATATACTTATTGTTAAAATTTCAAAGCCCTCGAAGCAAATTAATACACGCATGCCCCTAGGGGGATAGATTAGGAGGAAAATACCACCGCTCGTCCCCGACCGCCACTCATAAGGTAGACACTCAATAATAAATCATGCTCCAACTTCATCACAAAATTAGAGGCTATACGTGCTTGCTTCGGGAATCACAAACTTTAATATTGATATTTTTACAGAACCACAATCATCCACTAGTACACCCACATATTGCCATGTTAATATCGCAAAACTATTGCAGGGAACCAAACATATCATATTCAGTGATCCACAAGTTTAATGTAGGATTTTATGACTAACCATGTGAACGACCAATTACAGTTGACTCTCTAAATAGATATAAGTGAAGGATGAGAGTTCAATTCTTTCTACAAAAGACCATGCTCTACTAAATATAAGTGAAGTAAAAGATCATTCTACAAATAATGGTTTTCCAAATGAAGAGAAACGAGCATCCAAACTTCAAATGATATAAGTGACACACATCAAGCATTCTATAAAGCCATACTCAAAAGATATATGAGAAGTGCAAAGAGAATTCTATAAATCAACCAAGGACTATATCATACTAGCATGGTCCATGAAATAAAATGAAAAATAAACACAAAAGATGGTCCAAGAATTTATACATATCATGTGAACAAAACAAAAACTGAGACATACCGATAATTGTTGAAGAAGAAAGATGGGATGCCTTCCGGGGCATCCCCAATATTAGACGCTTGAGTCTCCTTGAATATTTACCTGGGGTGACTTGCGAATCCCCAAGCATTAACTATTTCCTCTCCTTATTCCTCTCATATCGATACCTCCTCGATCTTCGAATACTTCATCCACACAAAACTTAAACGACCTTTTCTTTAGAGGGGTTAGTACATATAACATCAAATCCCATCATGTCCTGCTCTAACATTATTGTATAATTATAATAAAACATTACACACATAAGCCTCCCAAGTCAATGGGCCTCAACAAGATTTCAAAACATAAGAAAATAAAGAAACTATAATAGCAATCTGTGAAAACAGGACAAACTGTAAATATGCAGATGAAACATATGTTTCAGTAACTCCAATTCTTTGAAACATTAGGAACTAATAAAAAAATTGCATAGAAGTACTGTGTAAAAAATCAGTATTTTTCCACGTTCCAATAAATTATCAGAATTCAAAATGTACAGATAAAGTTTCTGTTTTTGCACTGCACATACCAAAGAAGCCATTTAAACATCCTAAAGGTAAATATTGGCATATTATCTTATAATACAATGGATTTGTATAAGGGGATAATTATTTTTGTTCAAAAGTTTCTGTAAGTCAAGATTGACAAAGTTTCCATGGGCATGAACAAAGTTCACGGCGTCCCCCACTTTAACCGTGTTCGTCTTTCTCAATTTCACTTTCTTTTTGAAAAGTTTTAGGTTACCCTCTATATTTTTTTTGTTTTTAAAATTTTTCAAAGCACCCAACAGAAACAAATGACTCTCTAAAACTTCCGGTTGTGTCATAGGCAACACTTTCTTTAAAGCCATTAAACTAGGCATATAGTACTCAAGTAACTGATCCACCCAGATTCCAAGGTATATCAAAGCCAATTTTAATTAACAATGATTTATATTTCATTAATGAGTACAAAGCAACATATATCACATAAGAATGGAGTCTACCTCTCTTCCTATGCATCGACATGTCATAAAAGAGCAATCCATGTAAAGGCTAATGTATAGTATAAACAGTTTCTTGCAATTTTTATGGTGTTAAAAACATAGAGTGGTGGAGATGGAATTCCTCTCTCATCATAATTGCAATTAGGAGCAGAAAGCACATGCATATTATAACCATCAAAATCATCATGTGCAATAGTAAAACACAACCCATCAATACAATCCTTAATAAGTGCAAATTTCTCCGATATAGTGTACTTGGGAGAATTCAAAAAGATAATAGGACTATCATGCATGGGTGCAATAGCAACAATTTCATTCTTAATATAAGGAATTATAACAAGTTCTTCTCCATAAGCATAATTCAAATTGGCATCGTGGCCACAAGCATAGCAAGCATCAATTTCATCAAAAAGGGACATTTCAAATTAATCCAAGAGATCATAGCAATTATCATAGCATTCATCGGTCAGTAAGCACAAAGGTAAATTAAACAATGTATGAGTTAAAGAGTTACTCTCATTAGAAGGCGGGCACTAATCCGCTCTTCCTCCTTTTATTCTTCGCTCTCCTCCTCATCTTTTTCATCTAATGAGCTCACAACAATTTCTTCCTCCATAGTCATGCAAAATATTGATCTCTTCTTGGACAGCGGATACTTTCTCAGTAAATTCATAAATTTCATCATTATATTTACAATTTTCATAGAAATATTCAAGTATAACATAATTTTCAGATCTGCAAAGAGCATCTTCACAATGTACATACTTTCCAAACAAAGATTCGATTTCATAAGCACCCATAAAAGCAAGAAATTCGTCTATTTGTTCCACATCGTAATAATTATATATACCGTTAGCATAAGAAGCCAAGGTTTTATGATAATTCAATTCACATTGAAAGGAAGGTGTTGAGCCTCCATCTTACGAGCAACAATTATAATCATATATGGAACACTTATTCCAAGGATACCAACGCAACATTTTAATTTGATCCCGTAAGTGTTTCCCTTTTTGAGACAAGCAATAATCCCTAAAGAATTCCCGGTGACACATAGTATCCCCCGTTATCAAGTTGAATGTGGATTTATCAGGATTATCAAAGTAGTATTTAATGTTTTCCACATAACTAGCATCGAGGGTTTGAGGAGGTTCCCCATCTCCATGGGTAGCAAGTACAACTACTTTTTTGGTATTTCGTGTTCCGTATCCATAGTAAAGATAGAGAACACCTTAGAACAGAAAATAGAAACTACTTAGTGATAAAGCAGACAAGCACACACGAGAATATTCACGCCATGCTATTCCTCCCCGGCAACGGTGCCAGAAAAAGGCCTTGATAGCCCACAATTATAAGGTCCATTATACCCTTTTTCAATAAGTAAGAGTGTTGAACCTGACGAGGAGCTAAAGCTAGAATTAATATTCGCATCAAGTTCTATTGACCACCGATACAACACTACGCACACTATGCACACTTAAACTTCGCTTCACCTAGAACAAGAATAAAACTACTTTGTAGGTGTGATAAGTTTGCAAGACTAAACCTAGAAGTACTTATCTAGATAATAAAAGTTAGTTTGTTTTAGTAGGGAGATTTTTGTAACACAAAGAGGAAGATTGTCCATAGGGAATTGAATACAACACGATAGATACTTATCATATGCAATGAGGGAGATGCATACGCTAACACACTTTCTATACTTGGATCATATCCAATTATAATTGGAACTCTAGAAAGGATCAACAACTACTAAAGATCATTAAGGTAAAACCCAACCATAGCATTAAGTAACAAGTCCTATTTACTCCCATACGCAACAATCCTCTTACTCGGGTTTAAGCTTGATTTACTCTCGCAACCCACTATAAGCGAATATGAACATATTGCAAACCCTATAGTTGTAATCCCACATGCTTGCACGACATGGAGGGCATCATAGACAGCACCAATTTAACATACAACTCATATCAATCACACCATACCATAATTAACCCGTAGGATAAAAGAAATCTACTCAAACATCATAGGATTGCCACACATCATTGGATAATAATATATAGCACCATGTTCAAGTAAAGATTACAGCAGGGAGAAGAGGTCTTACACCGCTGCATAGAGGGGGAGAGACTTGGTGACGATGGCGGCGAAGTTGTTGGTGTAGATCACTGTCACGATATGGTTCCCGGGCGGCACTCCGACGCCACTCGGAGAGGAGCAAAGAAAGCCCCCCTTCTTCTTGCTTGGCCTCCCCCTAGTGGGAGGAGGGTTTCCCCTCTGGTCCATGGCTGCCAAGGCTACCGGAGGGCAGGAGCCCCTCCAAGATTGGATCTCTCTCTATGTTTCTCTTATGTTTTCAAACACCTTCACCATTTTTTATATTCCCATAGATCCGTACACTGATTGGCCTGAAATTTTAAGGCAATTTACCCCAGAAATTATCTTTCTTGTGGCAAAAGAAGGGCTCCAACCGACTTACAAGGGAGTCACAAGGCAACATGGCGTGCCCTACCCCCAGGGGGCACTCTGTTGCATTATGGGTCCCTCAAGAACCCTCTTGCCTTGATTCTTCCTCCCAAAAATAACATATATTCCAAAATATATCTCCGTAAAATTTTATTGTATTTGGACTTGGTTTGATATGGTTTTTCTACAAAAACAAAAAAAATGCCAAAAACAGGAACTAGCGTTGGGCACTAGATCAATATGTTAGTCCCAAAAATAATATGAAATGTTGCCAAAAGTATGCAAAAGTTGTAGAATATTGGCGTGGAACAATCAAAATTTATATATACGACGGAGACGTATCAGAACACCTCAACAATTTTCTCATAGAAATCAGAGATTATAGTAGTCATACATCTTTGAAAGGTCACAGGTGCATTACATAAACCAAAGGGCATACGTCTATAAGCATAAGTTCCAAAAGGGCAAGTAAAAGTAGTTTCTCTTGATCTTCTTGTGAAATGGGTATTTGAGAAAAACCAGAATATCCATCTAGCAAACAGAAATGTGTATGCTTGGATAATGTATCTATCATTTGATCAATAAAAGGCAAAGGTTAATGATCTTTTCCCGTTGCTTTATTTAGTTTTCTGAGATCAATTACCATCCTATATCTAGTTACATTCCTTTGTGGGATAAGTTCATTTTTATCATTAGGAACAACGGTAATTCCTCCTTTTTAGGGACACAATGAAACCAACTTACCCATCTACTATCACCTGTAGGATAAATTATACCTTCTTCCCAAAGCTTTAATATTTCAGTTCTTACCACATGCTTCATTTTAGGATTCAAGCGATGTTGACGATCGATAATGGGTTTGCCATCAGCCTCCATTTTTAACTTGTGTTGACATAATGTTGGACTAATACCCTTAGGATCATTCAGAGTATGTCCAATTGCATCACGGTGCGTCCTCGGAGTGTTGAGTAATCTCTTTACTTCATGTTTTGAAAGGTTAGCATTAATAATAAGAGGATATATCTTGTTTTCATCAAGATAAGCATATTTCAGTGTATCTAGGAGTTTCTTTAATTCAAACATGTGATCACTCTTAGGTGGAAGAGGATCTCTCAATGTTTCGACAGGCAGATTATGTTTAACGATAGGTGCTTGCCTAAAGAATATTTCATCTATTTAATTTCTTTCATTTATATGCATATCGTTTTCATGGTCTAGCAAATATTTTTCTAAGGGATCATTAGAAGGCACAACAATAGAAGCAAGAGCTATGATTTCATCCGTACTAGGCAATTCTTTATCATGATGTTGTCTACTAAACTTGGAGAAATTAAGTTCATTAGATATATCACCAAATTTAATATTAACCTTCTCTTTAGCACAAACAATTTCAGTATTAAAAGTATTCAAGAAAGGTCTACTGAATATAATAGGACAAAAAACATCTTGCCGTGAGCCAAGAACTAGAAAAAAATAGTAGGGTATTTGATCTTACCACACAAGTCTTTGATATCTCTAACAATCCCAAGCAGTGAAATATCTCTGTTTGCAAGCTTAATAGTAACATCCATATCTTCAATCTCAACGGGTGCAATATCATGCATAACTTCTTGCTATAAATTAAATGGAATAGCACATGCTAGTACTCATATCACATAAACCATGATAGGAATGATCTACAATCTTAACAAAAACAACATGCATGCCAACAATAGGTTTTCTCTTATCTAATTTATCTTGTTTTTTGTTAATTTTTTTAGCAATCCTAGTTGCCTCCTCACATAAATAAATAACATGTCCACCAATATTTTCAACCAAGAGATCTTTAAACATTGCAATAGTAGGTTCCACTTTGATTTGTTTAGAAGGTTTAGGAGATCTAACATTACTCTTATGAATCATAGTTGTAGCTTTAACATGTTCCTTTATCCTAATAGGGAAAGGAGGTTTCTCAATATAAGCCGTTGGTACAAATGGATCTGCATTATAAGTAATTGGTTTAGTTTTAGCTTTTAAAGGTCTCTCACAAATCTTCAATAAGTGCATGAAATTGAAACCACTTCTCCTTAGGGATATCCACATGAGCAACAAATGATTCACAGAAGGTAGCTACTATCTCAGATTCAAGTCCATATTTTGCGCTAAGCTTATGAAAAGCATATGTTTCTCTAAAAGACTTAACACAATAAAACTCAAGATTTATACATGCCTCATTATCTTTGTCGATTTCCCAATCTTTAGAGTTGTGTTTGATTTTTTCAATAAGATCCCATTTGAATTCAATAGTTTCCTTCATGAAGGAACCAGTAGAACAAGTATCAAGCATTGATCGATCATTATGAGAAAGCAGGCATAAAAGTTTTGCATAATCATCTCGTGTCGGTGTACTAAGATATGGGTACCTTAGTACCCTGACTTGTGGACAGGCACTTGTAGCCTTCGCACCGGCAGAGCTTGCCGGAGGACTACTGCATAAAACACTCAAGATTCAATAGACAAGACTGTGCAAAAGACCACCATGTAGGTGATCGATAAGTACTAAGTTAGTACTAAAGATCAAGATTCTAGTTGCTGGCAAGCTCCGCACCGGCAAGCCACGACCCGACAAGCTCCTTGCCAGGAAGTTCCTCCTTCGCGCATTTCGACTGCTCCACCTCATCGACCAGCCGATGGCTTGTCAATATTAGGTGTCGAGCGGGCGAGCGACTTGGGGAGGATCATTAGGCCACGTGTCAACACGTCGCATGGAGATCAACTTTATTGACACCCATCTAGTGGACATGTCAAGGAGATTGGCTCGTCCATGTCGACGGCACAGAAGGAGAGACGCCTTTCGCTAGAAGATTGCTACCAGTTCACGATGCATTGAATGCCCTTGTCCTAGTCCTGCAGGATTAGGTTCGATAGCATCGAGGCCACTATTCACAAGATGTAATGACCATGTTGCCACTTTGGTGACCCTTTTTTGTCTATAAAAGGAGGCCCATGGCTACCTTGGCACGAGTCGACACTTTGCTCACGCTTACACAACAGTTGCACCTTGCTCATGTTTTTCCGGCAAGCTGGGCTTTTAACTTGAGCCCCAAGTGAATCAACCTAACAAGCAGGAGTAAGGTTTTACGCTTCCATTGTGTCCCGAACCTGAGAAAACCTCGCGTGTGAACTCTTCAATTTGCTCTCTATGCTCATCCATCTCCCAAGATGAACTGCAAAGGGGCCATGCTAGACCCATAGATTGTCATATGTCGACATCTTTGACGCGCTCGGCAGGGGAGTTGTTGGTGCAACAAACACTGGGTCCGTTGCCCAGACTATGCACAGGCACAAGGACGAGATCACAGCACCAAGATCAGATTAGAGCATAAGGGATCAGTTCATCGAAGGACCAACAAACAGATCAAGAGGACCAAGAAAAGCCAGAGAGGCCAGATATCACTAAGGGAAAAAGACCTCCCTTGCCGGGCTGGTGAGCCAGGCAAGGTTAGGTTTGCCCCGGAAGCAAGCTTTTGGATCATCCCGGCAGGCCTGTCGGGGCTTACGAAGGCAAGCCACTCCACCAGACCACCTCATCACGACGCACGTCATCGATTAGTGCGATGTCAAGCTTCATAGTGACTAAGCGGCTGCCATTTGCCACATGGCGGCCGCTTCCTACAGAAGATACCTCCAGGCGACACCCATCCTGGGACGTGTCAAGAAAGCAGGCGCGAAGCTGGCAAAACAGCCCGGGAGGACGTGCCAGGTGAGCTATGATGTGATGTTGGGCGGCACATTTAATGCGCTATGTTAGCCTGCAGAGTTAGGTATGATAGCACTGTTTGCTATCTAATCAGTGCGTAATGACTGATTTGCCATTGTAGTGACCCCTTGATCTATAAAATGAGGCCCAAGGCAACCATAGAAGAGGTTGGCTAATCAACACCCTCGCCCACTCGTACGCGCGTAGCCATTCTCGCCCTGAGGCAACCCTGTCGGGCAAACGTGTTGCGCTCACCACCATATTTTCCACCATCAATCCACCAAAGCAGGAGTAGGGTTTTACACCTCGCGGCGGCCCGGACCTGGGTAGATACTGCCCGTGTGATCTCTGTCATGCTGTTCCACGCTTTTCCGCTCTTTGTGCAATGTGCCATCCCCTCGTTGAACCAGAAAGGGGCTCTTGGTCCCATAGGTGGTCGTGGTTTCCCGCGACATCTTTGGTGCGCCAGGTAAAGGGATCACTTGCGCGAACCCGAGAGCGTGAGCAGCGCATCATCTTCATCGCCATTTTCATCATCGACGGCTCCATCGACTATGGCGCTAAGAACAAGTCCGGTGCCGCAGCTCATCCGTCCACTTCGAAGGCCCTGCCGCTCGCGGCCGCCGGCGCCGCGGGGAATATGGGGGCGCACGAGGATGTGGGCGCTGCAGGGGACATGGTCGGCGCAGGCGGCATTGTTACCACCTCCCTTGTGGCCGAAGTAGGAGCGGGAGGCACCGGAGAAGAGCAGTATCAGCAACATCCCGTCGGTCATGCTCCATGAGGTACGAACGAAGGGGTTATTCCGTCTGTACCTGTTCTCCTCGCCGAAGGGCATAGCCGTATTTGTGGCATCCAGCCTGGGGTGAATCGCCGCCCCCGCCACGGGCGCGACTGCAGGGCGCGCGCCTCCCCCGGAGCGGGCAGACCTAGCCATTGTGCCCAATGGAGCCACTGGCCCTCAAGCGCCTCCACCGTGTCACCATGCCATCCAAGCGGCTGGTTCGCAACAGAGAAGGCGCAACGCAGTCGCCGCCGACACCATTTGAAGCCGGGCGACGATGCGGTCTACGTCATCATCACCGATGCCAAGCACCGCTACGGAGGCCATGGCGCGGGCCTAGCTGCTGTTTGGGTTCCCGCCGGCAGCTGATCAGATGGATGAGTGGAGAGCCACCATTCAAAGTTTGATTGGCTTTGCTGAGGCTAGGGGCTCGCAGCGAGCTGACCTGCCGCGGCCTCCCGAGACGACGACGGTGGCTCATGCTGCTGGCCGTACGGAAGGGGCCACCGTCACGGTGCAGTCCCCCGCCACGGTAGTCAGTGCGGGAACCACAAAATCAAGAACCCGACGACGTCTCGATCTCTTCCGAACCTCGAGCACGTCAAGGCCAATGGCGAGCCCCGGAGGTCAGGCGGAGGGAAGGCACGCGCGTCATCGTCGAGCGATGCCGAGACGACCACCGCTGGACTAACGGGTGCGATCGCACCGATGGATGAGCCCGCGCCCGAGGATGGCGGGTGCCTGCCTTTCGAGGTTGGGTGCCCTGCCTTTACTCATGAGCTGCAGCAAGTCTGTTAGCCGTCCGCTCGCACGTTCAAGCCAGAGATACCTAAGAAGTATGATGGGAGCTGAACCCGGCAGAGTTCTTGAGCATCTACGCCATTGTTGTTCAAGCTGCCGGGGGAAGAGATGAGAAAGTGTTCGTTAACTACTTCCCATTGGCACTCAAGTCCAATGTGAGGTCTTGGCTGATGCACCTGCCGGAGAACTCCATTTCAACAGGGATGATCCATGCCATGAGTTCATTGGCGCCTTCACGGGCAGACATCAAGAATCAGGACGGCCGAGCGACTTGCCACTTCTCTAGCAGAAAGAAGGAGAGACTCTACTGAAGTATTTGCATAGATTCAGCAGAGTCCACAGAAATATCCCAGATATCCACCCAGCAGTTGTGATCGCTGCCTTCTAGTCCAATGTGTGCAATCACATGATACATTCCAAGATGAACTTTCGGTTGCCCAAGACTGTGAAGGAGCTTTACACCTTGGTGGACAAATGCGCTCGGGTGGAAGAGGGGATGAAACTCCCTGGAGAGGAAGATTGCGTCGACATCAACTCAGAGGATGACGACGAGACCAGCAGTCAGAAGAAGAAGAGCAAGAAGCACAACAAGAGGCGCAAGGATAAGGCAGTGATGACCGTCGAAGGATCGTGCACGCCTAGTACCGACAAGAAGGCTAAGGCCGAAGCCCACGGCAAGTAAGCTGATGCATGCACTGACTCCTGAGAGGCTACGGCTGCCGGGAAGGCTGGGAAAGGCGATGGGCCATATTGCAAGATTCATCAGACCAAAGGCCACGATCTCCAAGAGTGTGATCAGGTTGAGCAGCTCGTCAAGAAGCATAGGGTTGAATATGAGAAACGTGATAAGGAAAAAGGTTAGAATGGTGATGGCGGGAAGGGCCGAGGCGGTGAAGCAAATCTCCCCGGCAAGGCTCTTCGGAACCAAGGAAAACCCGCCAGCATCCGAGAGAAGGAGAATTTCAATAATGAGAGTGATGGAGGGGATGAAGAGGAAACCAACGAGCAGGAATTCCAAAAGGCTACTGACACCTTGTGCACTGACGGGGGTGCATCTCTGCACTCCTCTCACCGCCAACTTAAACGGTAGGCACATGAAGTCAAATGACGTGGAACCAGCGGCAGAGTCTAGGAAGCCACTCAAATGGTCACGCACGTCCATCATCTTCGACGAGGAGGACCATTGATGTAGGGTAGAACCCTAGGTGGGATCTTTTCACACTTGGAGGGGGAAAAGGAGAGAAACAACAAGAACACAACAAGAACACAAAGAGGAAATCACTCCAACAATTCCTGACTACACATCCACTAGAGTAACAACACAAGATCCACAAGTCACAAACACAATCAAAGGAAAGATACAATGGCAAAGTTCATCCCAAATCCAAAGGAGATGGGGTCTTGGAGATAGTCTACTCCTTGAGGAGGTCTTGAAATCCACAAGGATTCTTCCCTAGGGGGTCTTGATTCCACAAGGGAAGGTAGAAAGGAGCAAAGCTCACAAATATCTCATCTAATACTTTGCTAACCCTAAACATGGTCCTTGGTACGGAATATATAGCCTAGGGGTCGAAGGAGACGAAGTGGAGCTGAAGATGCAATCTCAGCCGGCCATCCTGGGAGGCCCGTGCGCACGGGGTAAGTTGGGCCCGTGCGCACGGGGTGCTCCAGCGCCAACTCCCTGAGTAGCCCGTGGGCACGGGCCCGTCTTGCACGGGGTCGCCTGAGCTTCTGTGCAGCTCTGTACCCCTTCTTCTTGGTTCACGGCCTCGGGTGGGCCTCCCTCTCCTTGGTGATGCTCCTGAGCGTCTTGGTGATGTTCCTCTTCATACCTAAGGAGGCATAGCACATTTTGGTGAGGTAGTAAACATGTTCCATTCGTGTCCATATGCAAATCTAGTAGGAAGGAATTCACCTCGGTTTCCAAAGCACGTGCTCTAGCTCTTGTCATAGGTCCACGTGGGGCTTGATATGTCGGTGTAGATTCCATGGGGATGATGGAAGGATGCTCCGCATCATCTCCCCTCCCTTGAGAGAGATCCGACCTCGGATCAAAAGCTTCATCTCCATGGTATGGCGTGAGGTCTTTGACGTTGAAGATGTCGCTCACATTGTACTTGTCTCGTGGTAGGTCGATCTTGTAGGTGTTGTCGTTGTAGCGTGCTAGCACCTTGAAAGGTCCATCGGCTCGAGGGAGAAGCTTGGACTTGCGTTAAATCGGGAAGCAGTCCTTGCGAAGGTGTAGCCACACTAGATCACCAATGTTGAAGACCATGGATTGCTTGTCGATGTTGAGCTTGGTCGCTAGTCGTTGTACTTGGCGCTCGATGGTGTGCCTTGTATCCTCATGCATCTTCTTGATGTAGCTTGCTCGTGCACTCGCATCCATGTTGGTGCGCTCTTGTAGAGGAAGAGGTAGGATGTCCAATGGGGACAACGGGTTGAAGCCGTAGACGACCTCGAAGGGGGACTTGCCGGTAGTCGAATGTCTTGCACGGTTGTAGGCGTACTCGGCGATGGGTAGACACGCCTCCCACTCCTTGATGTTCTTCTTGATCAATACGCGAAGTAGAGTGGAGAGTGTCCGGTTCGTCACTTCCGTTTGGCCGTCGGTTTGAGGATGGTATGCGGATGAGAATAAGAGATTGATTCCGAGCTTGACGCATAGGGTCTTCCAAAAGTAACTCAAGAACTTGACGTCACGATCGGAGACGATTGTCTTTGGTACTCCATGGAGTCGCAAGATTTCCCTACAAAAGAGATTTGCAACATGTGAAGCATCGTCTATGTTGTTGCAAGGAATGAAATGTGCCATCTTAGAAAATCTATCCACAACAAAAAACACGGAATCCTTTCCATTTTGAGTTCTAGGCAAACCAAGTACAAAATCCATGCTAATGTCTTCCCAAGGTTGATAGGGAATAGGAAGAGGCATGTAAAGACCATGAGATTGAGCTTTAGACTTAGCTTTGCGACATGTAGAGCATCGATTGGTGAAGCGTGAGACGTCGCGAAACATCTTGGGCCAAAAGTAGTTCTTGGAGAGTGTGGTGAATGTCTTGTCGCGTCCAAAGTGTCCCATGAGTCCGCCTCCATGAGCCTCTTGCAAAAGGAGCAAACGAAGAGAAGACTCGGGAATGCATGGTTTGTTAGCTCTCATAAGATAATCATCCTTGATGTAATATTGTTCCCAAGAAGTGTGCGTCAAACACTTAGCATAAGGAATAGCAAAAGATGGATCATTAGCATACAAGTCTTTCATGTGCTCAAAACCAATAACATTCAACTCAAGTTTAGTGACAAGCGTGCATATGCGTGAAAGTGCATCTGCAACTACATTTTCCTTACCCTTAATGTACTTGATCACATATGGGAAAGATTCAATAAATTCACTCCATTTGGCATGACGCTTGTTCAACTTAGTTTGACCTTAAGTACTTCAGCGTTTCATGGTCGGTATGTATTACAAACTCATGCGGTCGAAGATAATGTTCCCAAACATGTAGCACACGCACTAAAGCATACAATTCTTTGTCATAGATGGGGTAGTTAAGTTGATCACCGGAGAGTTTTTCGCTAAAATATGCAATGGTTCATTTTTCTTGCATCAAAACTCCGCCAATTCCGGTACCGCTTGCATCACAATGAACCTTAAAAGTTTTGTCAAAATTGGGCAAAGCAAGAATCGGAGCATGAGTAAGCAAAGACTTGAGCTCATCAAAAGTGATGGATTGTAAAGATCCCCAAACAAAGGGAGTATTCTTCTTACTCAAAGCATGCAAAGGAGCGGCAATAGTGCTAAAATCTTTCACAAAGCGACGATAAAAACCCGCAAGACCAAGAAATCTACGCACTTGTTGCAAATTGGTGGGTTGGGGCCAAGTTTTAATTGCTTCAATTTTAGATTCATCAACATGGGCACCCTTGGAAGAGACAACAAAACCCAAGAAAACCACTTTGTCAACACCAAACGTGCATTTTTTCAAGTTTGCATAAAGATGTTCCTTGCGAAGGGTTTGCAAAACAGCCCTAACATGATCAAGATGCTCTTTCATGGTTTTGCTAAACACAAGAATATCGTCGAAGTAGACCACAACAAAGACTCCAATATAAGGGCGAAGCACATAATGCATAAAGCATGCGAAAGTACCAGGAGCCTCCGATAAACCCATAGGCATCACTAACCACTCTTACAAGCCAAATTTGGTTTGGAAAGCGGTTTTCCATTCATCACCCTCTTGAATGCGGATTTTGATAATAGCCACTTTTAAGATCAATTTTTGAGAAAAAGTTGGCTCCACTAAGTTCATCAAGTATATCATCTAAGCGAGGAATGGGATGCCTATAGCAAACGGTGATAGCATTTATAGGTCTACAATCAGAACACAAGCGGAAACTTCCATCGGATTTAGGCATAAGAATAACCGGAACGGCACAAGGGCTTAAGCTTTCACGTACATGACCGTTGTCGATGAGTTGCTGTACTTGCCGTTGAATCTCCTTAGTTTCTTCGGGGTTGACACGGTATGGAGCTTTGTTTGGAAGTGGTGCTCCGGGGTGAGGTCGATTCGATGTTCAATGCCTCGTAGAGGAGGTAGACCCGGAGGTAGCTCATCGGGGAAAACATCTTGGAATTCCTGCAAAAGAGATTGAAACAATAAAGGTAGCTCGTGAGAGGTGTTAGTTTTTGGTTATCCATCCTTGCACACAAGGACAAAGTGCATCAAACTTGATGGGTTCTCACACACTTCTCTCATCTCACTTTTTGTGGCAAATAGGATGAGGTTTTTCTCTCTAGGCGAAGAGGCGCTCAAGTTCGGCTTGTGGCTCTCACTCACTTTTTGGTGGATCACTTTCTCACTCTTCTCTCCATGATGGGTGGCTTGCTTGTCGGCTATCACTTGACTAGGAGACATAGGTCGTAGCACATACTCCTTCCCTTTCATCTTGAAGCTATAGTGATTTGTACGCACATTGTGGATGACACCACGGTCGAATTGCCATGGTCGGCCAAGAAGGAGGTGGCAAACGGTCATTGGGACCACATCACACTCCAAAGTGTCCTCATATGCACCAATTTTGAAGGAGACTTGGATCGTATGCTCAATTCGGATAGTGCTGAAATCGCTAAGCCGTTGAACCTTGTACGGGTGCGAGTGCTTCCTCTTGACCAATTGAAGCTTGGAGCATAGTTCTTCACTTGCTAAGTTGTGGCAACTACCTCCATCGATGATGACCTTGACGGACCTTCCATTGATGCCGGCCTTTGTGTGGAAGATGTGGCATCGTTGGTCTTCTTCTTGTTGATGTTGGAGAGTCAAGACCTTGGAGACAACGAGTGCGGGACTTGATTCTTCATCACAAAAGGCTTGATCATCTTCGTCTTTGTTTTTCACTTGTCTTCCATTTCTCCGTCACTCATGGAGTCGTAGGTGCCGTCGTCGTTGAAGATCATGGTGCGCTTGTTTGTGCACTCAAAGGACTTGTGGCCTCAGCCGCCGCAAGTGAAACACTTGAAGGAGCTTGTCTTGATGGTCTCATCGGTCGGAGTAGAGGACGAAGCACACAGCTTGAATTTGCTTGAAGTAGGAGGAGGACGACTTGAACTTGTCGAAGTTTTCTTGTAACTTGACTTGTCACCGGTACTTGGTGATGCTCTAGTGGAGGTAGGAGTTGCCGAAGTCGCGGGAGCTTGATAAGAGGAGCCGTAGGTCTTGGACGAGTACTTGGCGTATTTGAAGTCATCTTGGACTTGTCGCTCGTCCTTGGTCGCTTGATGAACTAGCTCGAGGAGGTTTGAGTATGGTTGGAAGTCGTCAATCCGCTTGATTGGATGGTTGAGGCCGTTCAAGAAGCGTGCCATTGTTTGCTCGTCGTATTCCTTGACATTGGCTCGAATCATGGCAATCTCCATTTCTTGGTAGTATTCTTCCACCGTCTTTGTGCCTTGTTTGATGAGTTGCAACTTCTTGAAGAGATCACGATTGTAGTGTGTGGGCACGAAACGAGCTCTCATGACATCGTTCATCGCCGTCCAAGTTGTGGTTGGTGGTTCGCCTCTTGTACGTCGTTGCTCAATCACTTGTTCCCACCAAATGAGAACGTAGTCTTGGAACTCGAGTGATGCCATAGCGATCTTCTTCTCTTCATCATAGTTGTGCAACCGAAAGATTTTGTCAACCTTCAATGCCCATGAGAGGTACTCTTCGGGGTCATTGCTTCCATTGAAATTGGTCATGGTGAACTTTAGCTTGCCGTAGCGGAGTTCTTCGTCGAAGTGGCGGTTGTGATGTTGCTCTTGCCTTGGTGGAAGATCCTCAAATGCTCGGTCCTCGAGATGTCGCTCTTGGCGTGGAGGAGGTTGATGATCCACTTGCTCTTGTTGAACTTGAGGTTGAGGAGGAGCTTGACGAGCTTGTGGAGTAGCTTGAGGAACTTGACGTTGCAAGCGGGGTTGGTAGTTCCGCTCGTGGATTTCTTCTCAAAGTGCTTCCTCTTGATTGCGCCATTCGCGATTGTGGTTGGCGATGGCTCGACTTGATTCTTGAAGGGCGCGTTGCGCCTCAAGAGCTTGCGCTTCTCGTTGTTGTTGTTGAAGATGTTGAGCCTCGACGTCTTGTTCTTCTTGGTGTAGACACGCGCGTTCTTCCTCTTAGCGCCGTAGTCGTTGTCGTTCTTGAGCTTGAGCAAAAGCATCTTGGCTTGAACGCGGACGAGGAACTTGCTCATCGACTTGCTCGTGTGAATGCTTGGCATGTAGCGGGTTTCGAGATGCATGACGGTCTTGACGCTGCTCGTCGAAGAGTGTTCGATGACGGTGTACTTGTGCGGAGAAGGTGTCGTCGAGTGTCGACTTGAGTGGCTCCGTCTTGAGTAGGAAGAAGTCGAAGGAGGCCGGTTGACCAACAAAGCACGGATCTCGTCCATTCTTGCATCGTTCTCTTGCTTGTGCGCGTCGAGCTTGTTGTCGAAGTAGTCCCGTGTACGTTGCTCGGAGAGTCGCAAGTCGGTGGCGAGGTTGTCGATGCGGTCGTTCATTGCTTGTTGCTCTTGATGTAGCGCTCGTTGTGCACCAAAGAGGTGACTCTTGGTGACGAATGATGACATGTCGTCATCTTGCTCGATGAAGAGTGGGTTGGTAGAGGTACTTGGCCTATCCATCATATGAAAGTGGTGGTGAGTAGGAAAATGAGAGAACAAAACCAAAGTTACCTTTTCCGAAGATTGTGGATGCAACAAGTACGATCCAACATGATGTTACAACAGGGGAATTGGTACCGGGAAAGGTTTCTCACACCTACAAGTAAATGGTCTATGGAGGAGCTCGGTTAGGATGGTGGCAAAAATTTCAAGCAAATGTTAGTCAAGATATCCATAAAGTTGAGAAGATTCACAAATGGCAAGTAAGACAAATAGATCAAACCCAATGATATCACTAAGAACACACACACGGAAGATAAACGGGATCCGCACAACCAAGGGGTGAGCTCAAATGTGCAACCACGGAAAATGCTCTTGTTGTGCGAATACTAGAGAGACGCTAGCTCGATTGCACTAATGGGCTAGATACGCTAGTGCACCAACCGAATAGAGAAACCGGTCGTCTCACAATCCCAAGTATGCTTATATATGTAATGACCAAGATGATGCACGTATGCTAAGAGGCTCGATGCTATTTCTTATAAGCTCTTTGCTTCTCTTCTCTTTTGCTTAAAAGCTTTTTTTACTATGTCACGAAGCTTGATGTACGAGCCACACAACGAGGTAACAAGTATCAAATGCACGGGATGGATGGAACACTAAATGGTGCACCAAGGCGTGTCCCGGCAATACTCAACAAGCTAGTCTCGATGGGTAAGCTACGCAAAAGGGCTCGAAGCTATCAAGTTAATGGCAAGGGGGTACAAAGCGTCGTTGAGGTTATCGTCCTTGCTTACGGTAGTGATGGAGACCGATGTGTTGTCCGAGTCGATGATTGCTTGGCGGTGATGACGATGTCCAAATGCGCCTAAGTAGCCGAAACACCTTAAGACACAAGAGAAACCGCGGTCCAAATCTCAAACAAACACGTGGAATGGTGCGGAAGAACACAAGAGGTGGTGGGGAACCGAAATGATGAAAAGTAGAAACTGGCCGAACCTCCCAGGATAGCCCGTGCGCACGGGGTAAGTGAGGCCCGTGTGCACGGGGTCCCGTGTGCATGGGGTCTCGAGGGCCCGTGTGCACGGGGTGTTCTGGGAGCGCAAGAATAGCTCGGGATCCATGGGGATTATGCAAAGAGAGGTCAACTTCGAGGATTTGGTGGGTGGGGAAGATGGTGGGGGGGTAGATCCACTTGCCAAACTCCAAATTCGTGGATCAAAACAACCAAATCTCACAAGATCAAACAAATTGCAAGAAAAATTTTGGGGCTATTTTTGGTGGGGATTTTCGGATTAGGACTAAAAACAACAAAATCAAGCTAGAAAGTGGAAGGTAGGGACTCCAAGATGTGAATCAACGTGGTCATGATACCAAGATGATGTAGGGTAGAACCCTAGGTGGGATCTTTTCACACTTGGAGGGGGAAAAGGAGAGAAACAACAAGAACACAACAAGAACACAAAGAGGAAATCACTCCAACAATTCCTGACTACACATCCACTAGAGTAACAACACAAGATCCATAAGTCACAAACACAATCAAAGGAAAGATACAATGGCAAAGTTCATCCCAAATCCAAAGGAGATGGGGTCTTGGAGATAGTCTACTCCTTGAGGAGGTCTTTAAATCCACAAGGATTCTTCCCTAGTGGGTCTTGATTCCACAAGGGAAGGTAGAAAGGAGCAAAGATCACAAATATCTCATCTAATACTTTGCTAACCCTAAACATGGTCCTTGGTACGGAATATATAGCCTAGGGGTCGGCGGCGAAGTGGAGCCGAAGATGCAATCTCAACCGGCCATCTCGGGAGGCCCGTGCGCAAGACGGGTAACTTGGGGCCCAAGACGGGTGCTCCAGCGCCAACTTCCTGAGTAGCCCGTAGGCACGGGGTCTCGGGGGCCCGTGCGCACGGGGTCGCCTGGAGCTTCCTGTGCAGCTGTTGTAGCCCTTCTTCTTGGTTCGCGTGGCCTCGGGGTGGTCCTCCCTCTCCTTGGTGATGCTCCGGAGCGTCTTGGTGATGTTCCTCTTCATACCTAAGGAGGCATAGCACATTTTGGTGAGGTAGTAAACATGTTCCATTCGTGTCCATATGCAAATCTAGAAGGAAGGAATTCACCTCGGTTTCCAAAGCACGTGCTCTAGCTCTTGTCATAGGTCCACGTGGGGCTTGATATGTCGGTGTAGAGTCCATGGGGATGATGGAAGGATGCTCCGCATCAACCATCCAGACTGCACTACCGCGGTAGGATGCTTGCCGTTGTTGGTCTCGCCAACAATCTGCAACCTCAAGGTCACAAAGATGTTGGTTGATGGCGGGGTCGTGTTGAATCTGATTTCCCTAAAGGTTATCGGCAAGCTTCAGATAGCAGAGGAAGAACTGAAGGTCACGGGCACATTTCAAGGAGTCAATCCCAGCAGGAGTCATCCCAAGGGAAAGATCACATTGCCAATGACATTTGGGGGAGATTTGAACAACCGGACTGAGAAGGTTGTGTTTGATGTGGTCGACCTCCCCCTGCCGTATAATGGAATCCTTGGACGCCCAGCATTGGCAACGTTCATGGCGGCATCCCACTATGCCTACAACACTTTGAAGACGTCGGGGCCAGTAGGAGTCATTTCCATTCCGTCAAACGAGAAATACACAATCATTTGCGTGGATAAGATGTACTGGGACGCAGTCGTGGTAGAGGCCGCGGCAGCAACAGTCCCCGCCAAGGAAAGCAAAGGAAAGAAGAAGGATAGCAGGGACACCAGCAAGGAATCTGTGAAGCGTACCTCTTCGGAGTGTGCTACGCATGTTGATGACTTGCCGGAAAGTTCCAACAACAAGAGATCCAAGGCTGCTGCACCACATGTGAAAAAGGTCCCAACAGGGCTGGCTGGCGTTGATGGTATCTTTACTATCAGCGCCACCCTTGACGACAAATAGGAAAGCATGCTCATTGCCTTCCTGCGAGCAAACATCGATGTGTTTGCCTGGCAACCATCTGATATCCCCGGTGTTCCGAGGGAGGTAATCGAGCACCACCTTGCTATCTGCCAACCTGCCCGACCCGTCAAGAAGAAGGTTCGAAAGCAGGCCTTGGAAAGGCAGCAGTTCAGAAGCTTGAGGCAGCTAGTCTGGTTAGAGGAGTACTACACCCAACGTGGTTAGCAAATCCAGTAGTCGTTCGCAAGGCTAACGGAAAATGGAGGCTTTGCATAGATTTCACATATCTCAACAAGGCTTCCCTGAAGGACCCATTTCCCTTGCCGCTCATCGACCAGATTGTGGACTCCACTTCAAGTTGTGATTTGCTCTCTTTTCTGGATGCATACTATGGATATCATCAGATCTTCATGTCCAAGGAAGATGAAGAGAAGACCTCATTCATCACCCCATGTGGTACATACTGCTTTGTGCGGATGCCTTTCCGGTTAAAGAGTGTTGGGTCCACTTTTGCAAGAGCAGTCCAGATTGGTTTTGAACCATAGTTGCACAGAAACATTGAGGCTTATATGGATGATATTGTCGTCAAGACCAAGGACAGATGAACCCTCGTCCAGGATTTGGAGGAAACATTTGCTAATCTGCGCAAGATCAACTTGAAGCTAAACCCGGAGGAGTGTGTGTTTGGCGTTCCCTCCGGCAAGCTACTTCGGTTCTTCCTATCCAATCGTGGGATCAAAGCCAACCCCAACAGGATCAAGGCTATCGAACAGATCCAAGCACCCAGGACAGTCAAAGATGTGAGGCGTCTGACAGGGTGCGTTGCCACACTTAGCAGATTCATCTCCAAGTCTGTCGAGCGCGCTCTGCCATTTTTCAAAATTTTGAAGAAGGCATGGCCCATGAAGTGGACACCGGAAGCAGACGCCGCATTACAAGATTTGAAGACCTACTTGTCCTCTAGACCCACTTTGGTTGCTCCCAAACCAAAAGAGTTGTTGTTGTTATACTTAGTGGCAACTAATTAAGTGGTTAGTGCAGCCCTAGTGGCACAGCGGGTAGTAGAATAAACAGGGAGTGAGCAAAACCCGGCAGAGCCAGATGAGGATCAGGACAGAGAGGAGCACGGCAGCAGGGGCAACCCCAAGGGCGAGGCAAGGAAGAAAGTGGTGTAGCGCCCAGTATACTTCGTCAACTCCCTATTATAGGGGTCTAGATCAAGGTACTCTGGTGTGCAAAATGATTTTTTGGCCTCATCATGGCCTCAAGGAAATTGCGCCACTACTTCCAAGCCCATGAGATCACGGTTGTCACCCGCTTTCCGTTACAAAGGATACTCCGAAACCCTGAGGCTACTGGCAGAATAATGAAGTGGGCTTTGGAGTTATCCAGCTTTGGCCTGAAATTTGAGAGCACATCAACAATTCAGAGAAGGGCATTGGCAGAGTTTATTGTAGAATGGACGCCAACCCCTGATGTAGAAGTGCTGGAAACAATTATCCTTGGCAAGGAAGCGCCCCAAGAATGGATCATGTATTTCGATGGTGCATTCTCCGTGCAAGGTGCAGGGACTGGCGTACTTCTCGTTGCTCCCACTAGAGATCACCTGAAGTACGTCGTCCGGATGCATTTTCCCCGGAGGAGGCAATCAACAATACAACAGAGTATGAAGGGCTCCTTGCCGGGCTCAGAATTGCCACAGAATTGGGAATCAAGAAACTGATCAGTCGAGGAGATTCATAACTTGTGGTGAGGCAAGTGAAGAAAGATTACCAAAGTCCATTGATGGAGGCATACGTCGAGGAAGTGAGAAGATTGGAGGAGCGCTTTGACCGATTGCAAATAGAGCTCGTACCACGTGCGGAAAACAACATAGCTGATCATCTATCAAAGTGTGCTGCGCAAAAACTTTCTATGGAACCAAGAACTTTTTTCTCCATCTTAGTCATCCATCCGTATCCCTAGCAACAATGGCCAGAAAGAGGAGGAAATTGGACTCCGGTAACCCTCTCCCGGTAGAGCCCCTCCGGGCTCCTAACAGGGACCCTGCCAGAAACAACTCCCCATCGCTTGTCGGGCTACGCCCTCCTGCCGGGCCATCATTCCCTCCGGTCGAGGAACGCGCTCCCACAGATGAGGAGGTGTCGTTAGTCCTTGTTGCCGAGCCCCAGGCTCCATCTTGGACAAGGCACATAGTCCATTTCCTCCAAACTAGATAACTTCCCGATGAGGAAGAAGAAGCTGAAAGAGTAGCCCGGAGGGCCAGTATGTATCAGTTTGTCGACGACACTCTGTACAGAAGGAGGCCCAATGGCGTGAAATTGAAGTGCATTTGCCGAGAAGAAAGAAATGAACTGCTGGCAGAAATACATAAAGGCATGTGCGGCTCCCACATTGGATCAAGGGCATTAGTTGGGAAAGCATTCCGGCAAGGATTCTATTGGCCCACAGCCCTACAAGATGCGGTTGAGCTAGTCACCAAGTTTGAAGCCTGCCGGTTCCATTCCAAGAACATCCATCTGCCTGCACAAGCTCTTTAGACAATCCCTTTGTCATGGCCGTTTTCAGTCTGGGGGCTCGATATCCTCGGTCCTTTCCCCGGAGCTGTCGGGGGCTTTGAATTCTTGTTCGTTGCCATTGACAAGTTTACAAAGTGCACGGAAGTAGATGTCGTGAGAAAGGTGACTGTTTAGTCAGCTATCAAGTTCTTGAAAGGATTGGTGTGCCGCTTCGGGGTCCCTGCCCGGATCATCACCGACAACGGCACCCAGTTCACGAGTCGCGCCTTCATGCAATATGTTCATGCCCTCGGAAGCAAGATCTCATTTGCCTCTATTGCACATCCCAGAAGCAATGGAAAAGCTGAGAGGGTGAACGCTGAAGTGTTGCGAGGGCTCAAGACGAGAACATTTGATATGCTTCAGAAGTGCAGCAGGCGATGGATTGATGAGCTGTCCTTAGTTCTCTGGTCCCTCAGAACGACACTAAATCGAGCTTCCGGGCAGACTCCCTTCTCCCTAGTTTATGGGGCAGAAGCAGTTATCCCCATAGAACCCATTTACGGGTCACCTCGAGTGCTTGCCTATGATGAATTAGCGCAAGATCAGCACCGGTGTGACGACACTATGCTTCTCGAGGAGAACCATCTCCGGGCTGCTACATGTGCTGCATGCCGGCAGCAAGTCCTGCGTTGCTATCATAGCCGCAGGGTTCATGCCCGGTGTTTTGAGGAAGGCGACTTTGTCCTTAGGCGCGTTCAGTCTACCAAGGGTGCAAACAAGTTGACGCCAAAGTGGGAAGGCCCTTACCAGGTATTACGATTCACCAGAACCGGCGCAGTACGTCTGGAGACCGGCGATGGCATTCAATTGCAAAACTCAGGGAATATTGAGCATCTCCACAAGTTCTACCTGTAAGGCGTGGTTGTCGGGCCCTGCCCGGCAGCCACCCTTTTGTACAAGCCTTGCCTCAGTTGCATGTAACCCCTTGTACAAAGCCAGGCACAGACCTTGAGCAACAGAGAATTAAATGAAGCGTTGGGGGCCCCCGACAAGTTACATGCATGCATAATCATTTCATGAGCATCGCATGTTCATGTAGATAAGATCGCATCTGGCATCATTTTGATCTGCATAAATTGCAGGCCCTTGTCAAAGACTTGTCCTCCAAGAGGAGATGGAAAGACGAGCCAACATTGTGATCTCTGGCAAGCCAAACAGATAAGTTATATCTCTTATCCATATGTGTTCTGTAAGTAAAGACTTGTGCATAAGAAAGCCTCGCCACTTTTTAAACTTATGTGCTCCCATCCATTGACTCGAACGTTGCTTCGGTCAGGATGGTCGCAGTGGCCTTTGATGAAAAAAGACTGACGGGGGGCTGGTCCCTTGTCACAATTTGTGCACGGTAGGCCTAACTCCCCAGCAACAAGATAGACGGTACCGACAGGATAGCCTACTAGGGGACACTCGTTTATTTAAAAATATAGAGGCATTCCACCTCTGCATGGACATATACATGCATGAGTCCCCGGCAAGGTTTATTTTTTCATTAATATGCTGATCAAACAAGTACAAACCTTACAGGACACAAACATGGATTCAAGGGACTACCTTATTTGAACTAAAATTTGGCAAGTGCCTATAGATTTAAGATTTAAAAAAGATAAGTGCCCCGTGATGCCTTTGCCCTTGTCCATCTCCTTCAGGAAATCACAGAGAGGGACTAAGGAGGTAGGAGGCGGGCCTGGCTGGGATTCGGCGCCTCCCCAAGATCAGGATGGCGCCGCTTCCCAGCTAGGAGGAAGAAACCGGAGAGCAGGTGCAGATGGTGATGCTGTCGGAGGCCTAGATAGGAGAGGCGGAGTCACAGGAAAACACGACTTGTCAGAACGGGCGTCCCCGTTCTTGACGCATTGTGGGCTACCGCTACCTTCCATGCCGCTGCCGCCCGAACACCCCATCACGACGGCCGCATCGGGTACCATGCTCTCTGGGTAGTCCCACAGAGAGCATGGCCGTCCCCGACAGCCCGAAGATCAGGAGCCACCACACGTTAACGAAGCGTGTATGAGGACGAGGAGTTCTCCCACATGCCGGTCGGGCAGTGGCTGGGGAGGTCAAATCCGCCTTTACCAATGGGCAATGGCAAACCCGTTCGCGGCCCCCTCTAACGCCGCAAGTGGGAAATAGGCCACGACCGACTACCACGGCCCGTGCCCATTATGGGCCTCGGTGAGGTTTCATTTGTGTCGCCTCTCACTAGAATTGAAGCCACGAGCGGCCCGGCGACGAGCGTACCCGAGTCACCACCTCCAGTGCTACCATCGCGGCGCCCGAGCGACCCCCTGAGGCTCATGTGAAGCTCTAAGCTAGGACCCGGGGCCTGGCCCCGGGCTCTCCTTCTCAGCATATCCAGGAGAAAGCAAAAGATGGAGGAGAAAGGATGCAAGGATGAATGCCTCCGCTCCTCCCCCGCCCCTCCTTTTATAGGCGGGACGGGGAAGAGAGCCGATCTCTCAATGGGTAACCGCCACCCTCCTCCATCAATTCAAGAAGACCAGGACCATGCCTTGATGGACCACTCGCCTCCGTTACCTACCCAGTGCGATGCATGCAGCATACGTGGCTCAGGATAAGGGCATGGTGGGAAGAGTGAATTGGCAGTTACTCCCCCATGCGTTAAAGTCATTCACGGGCCACTACGAGAGTGCCCCCACCACAATTTGCTTTACATGACGCGCGGGAGAACCAGAAACTAACCTGGACTTGAGTTAATGGAGAAGCGAAGAAGATCTCAAGAGGCCAGCCACTTCTATGCCCCTGCCTGTGCACTGGTTAAGGCCTACCCCGACGACGCCTAGTAGCGTGTTCGGGCCAGGCCCAGGGGCTCCTGTTGGTGCAACAAACCCTGGGTCCATTGCCCAGACTGTGCACAGGCACAAGGACGAGATCACAGCACCAAGATCATATTAGAACACAAGGATCGGTTCTTCCAAGGACCAACATACATATCAAGAGGACCAAGACTATCCAGAGAGGCCAGATATTGCTAAGGGAAAAAGACATCCCTTGCCAGGCAGGCGAGCCAGACAAGGTTGGGTTTGCCCCGGAAGCAAGCTTTCGGATCATCCTGGTAGGCCTGCCGGGGCTTACGGAGGCAAGCCACTCCACCACACCACCTCATCACGACACACGCCGTCCATCAGTGCAGTGTCAAGCTGCAGAGTGGCTAAGTAGCTGCCATTTGCCACATGGAAGCCGCTTCCTACAGAAGATACCTCCAGGAGACACCCGTCCTAGGACGTGTCAAGCAAGCAGGAGCGAAGCTGGCAAATGCAGCCCGGCAGGACCTGCCGGGCAAGCTGTGATGTGACGTTGAGCGGCGCATTTAATGCACTCTGTCAGCCCTGTTTGCTATCTAATCAGCGCGTAATGACTGATTTGCCACTGTGGTGACCCCTTGATCTATAAAAGGAGGCCCAAGGCAACCATAGAAGAGGTTGGCTAATCCATACCCTCACCCACTCGTACGCGCGTAACCGTTCTCGCCCTGAGGCAATCCTGCCGGGCAAACGTGCTACGCTCACCACCATATTTTCCACCATCAATCCACCAAAGCATGAGTAGGGTTTTGCGCCTCCCGGCGGCCCAAACCTGGGTAAATACTGCCCATGTGATCTCTGTCATGCTATTCCACGCTTCTCCGCTCTTTGTGATGAGGACATCAATACCATTGTTACACCCACAGCCCCTACTACTACATATACTGGAACAATTACTAGAGCTCGCACACTCCAATTAAATTATCAGGTACTTTCGTTTCTTGGTAATGATTCTAATATTCATGAGAATATGATGCTGCCTAAATTGGATACATTTGTTTTGCTTACAAATGAAGGGCCTGGCATGGATAAGAGGGATGAACACTGGAGCAAGACAAGCATGGAGATGATGGCATACGCAAGGGGAACAAGAACGGAGTTACAAGTGATGATTTCAGGACTTTGAAGCCACCATAATGAGTGCATGAAGCCTTGGACGAAATATACAAGATGCCACTTCATAAATTTCGTCCAGAGGCTATTATAGGTGCTGCGTCACCTTATTATTGGGCCAGGCCCATGTAATTTCGAAATACTTGAGTATAGGTTGTTTTTAGAGTCCGTATGTGTGGGGAAACAAGAGATAGGGTTGGTTTCGGACCCCTCCCCCAGGGGCCATGAAATCCCCCTCCTCTTCCTCCATATATACATCCCTTAGGGCAACGTTTAGAATTTGGGTTTTGTTTAGATTAAAGTTCGCCATAGCTGCAACTTCGCGTATTTCGTTTGTGTTCAACGCCTAGACAAAGGCGTCACAGAACCCCACCTTTGATCAATAAAGCTTTCCTCTTATATTCGCAATATCCATATTGCAATCTTAGTTTCTTGCTTGTTCTTCATTTGCCTGCAGGAAACAGACCTTCGTGGTCAGGTTGATCATGCTCCGGCGTGGTCAATAACCTCTCGGAGTTGGTTTAGCGATTGCTAAGGCGCAACGTCGTGCACCTTTGTAGTCGGATCATCAAAGTCAGCTCACCAAATCGATAGTTATCATCTCATCGAAAGTTCGGGACACCCTCATCTCTATCAAGTGGTATTAGATTTACAGGTTGCTCGGTGAGATTTTACAGTTTTTCATAGTTTAGATCGTGTCTGTTCTTCATACCTATAGTCCACGAAAAAGCCAAAAAAATTAGGGTTAGTTCATCCTATCCGAACCAATCTGAGCCTTTGCATAATCTTTTATGTTTTTTCTTTGTTGAATTTGCGGTTGCATCATCGTGTCAAGTTGTTGGTCTTAGCGTCTAGTCCTTTAGAGTTTTGAGTTCTGTTCACAGGTTGTCACGTCGCCGCTGCCACATATCACCACCGCATCATCATCATCGTTGTTGCCATATACCACCACCGCACCAACTTCATCGCCACTGCCATATACCACCACCACATATTCACCGCCAATCTGAGTCCATATACGCCACCAAATATCAGTCGCCATCACGCTAATCCGAGTCCACCTGCAACATATATCCGCCACTAGTCTGAGTTCCACTAGATTCATCTCCGCCACCAGTCCGAGATTCCACCAGATTCATCTCCGCCACCAGTCCAAGTCCGAGTCCAGTAATTGTTGCTTTGTTTTCGATTTCCAGATCACGCGATACTCCGAGTCGTGACAGAGTAGGACTCCCCAACTTCTGAGCCATCCGTAGAAGAAAAATAGTTGCAGTTTCAAAAAAAAACTAAGTCCGGAAAATTCTGGCTAGGCAGTTTTTAGGACATTTGTAGACTTTTTCGAAAAAAATTGTTGCGGAGCGAAAAAAAAGAGGAAAAAAGTGCAAAAAAAGTGAAAAAAGAAAAAAAATCAGAGTGTGCTCCTCCCTTGTTTACGTGTAGAGCCGTGATTTTGTTAGTGTTCTAGGCTCGCGTCTCTAGTACGGTCTAGCCTAGGTCCAGCACAGTACCGTCGTTGAGCGTTTATCGAACTTTGCATATCTGAATTGATTATTGCTGACCCTTTTTGCTACCATATTATAAGCCTTCGCAGCTCCACATACATCTACGTCATGCGTTTGACTCTCCCTGGTAATCGCTCTATCCAAGCTTTGAGAGTTTTGACTACAACGGTTGCTGGTCACCACCTGCTACTTGGTAAGAACTGGTAAGAATTTGAGATTTGCTTGATGGATTTGTGACACCCACCACCACCACTTGTTAGCAGTCTGTAGGATCATATTCTTGTGTGTTTCTATTGCTGCTAACCATGCCAGGATCACAAGCTGACGAGATTGACTGGGAGAGTTTAACGAACAAGGAGCTTCATGATAAGTTTCAAAGAATGATGGTGAACAGGTGCAAGATGTCTTTGAACAATTTTGAAGAGGCCATGGAGAAGATCATCGGCCTAGAGAAGACGTTCAAACAAAGCTCGATAACAGATTTAATGAATCGCTTATGATCTTCCACCACCGGCTGCACTTGCCACACCTCCGCAACAACAACAACAACAACAACAACAACAACAACAACAACAACAACAACAACAACAACAACAACAACAACAACAACAACAACAACAACAACAACAACAACAACAACAACAACAACAACAACAACAACAACAACAACAACAACAACAACAACAACAACAACAACAACAACAACAACAACAACAACAACAACAACAACAACAACAACAACAACAACAACAACAACAACAACAACAACAACAACAACAACAACAACAACAACAACAACAACAACAACAACAACAACAACAACAACAACAACAACAACAACAACAATAACAACAACAACAACAACAACAACAACAACAATAACAACAACAACGACGACGACGACGACTACTACCTCCACGTCGCGAAACAGCCCTCCGCCGAGCGAGCCGTGTCCTTCTTCAGCCTGGCCAAACTGTTGGTGCTGCTGTTGATACTTTTGTAGCTCCTGCAACTGATGTGGAGGATGATTATGCAGGAGATTACGAGGATGAGGTCGATCAAAATCAGAACTACGTGCAACCACCAGCACCACAACCACCAGGTCATCCACATGCAAATAATGGCAATAGTAGGGCTCCCCCTCAGGTACGAGATCATGACCATCTCCCTAAAGTGAAATTGAATATTCCACCATTTGAGGGTAGATATGTTCCTGATATATATCTTACTTGGGAGTTAGAAACTGAGCAACGATTTACATGTTTACAATATTCTGAGGAGAGACGTGTTCCTGCTGCTGTTTGTGCTTTCACTAGCTTTGCATGTGTTTGGTGGTCTGAACATTGTAGATTATATCCTATTCCACCTACTTGGGCTGCTTTGAAAACTGCTATGCGTACTCGTTGGGTTCCACCATATTATCAACGTGAATTAATTCAAAAATTGTAGCATTTAAGACAAGGAAAAAATTATGTAGAAGAATATTATCAGGAATTACAAACTGGTATGATTAGATGTGGTATTGTTGAGGAGAATGAAGCTATGCTTGCACGTTTATGGGTGGATTAAATAGAGAGATTCAGACCATTCTAGAGTATAAGGAGTATAATAATATCACTCGTTTATTTCATCTTGCTTGTAAAGCTGAACGTGAAGTGCAGGATCGACAGGCATTGGCGCGAACTAACTTTTCTGCAGGTCGACCTTCATCATGGACACCACGTGCATCCTCTACTTCCATTGCACCATCACCTCCATCAGTGCCACCTCCGGCCGTGATACAAGAAAGCAGGCACAACCACCACTCTCGCCAAGAGCACACTGCCGGGCCTGCAGAGCTCTTCTTCTTCCATGGCGTCAACAGGGCACACAAGTGATATTATTTATAAATCGTTGTAAGGGAAGAGGACATTTTCGAGAGAATGCAAATCTCAGCGTGTGATGATTGCTACCGAGGATGGTGGGTATGAGTCCGCTAGTGACTATGATGAGGAGACTTTGGCTCTTATTACGGATGAAGAACACGGTGGAGATGATTACGATCATGAGACGCAATACATGCCTGCTTGAAGATCTTTGGACAGTATGAATGTTTAGTTGCTCAACATGTTTTGAGTGTGCAGGTTACACAAGCTGAGCAAAATCAGAGGCATAATTTGTTCCATACAAAGGGAGTTGTGAAGGAACGCGTTCTATTGGCGTCATCATAGATGGAGGGAGCTGCAACAACTTGGCTAGCATGGAGATGGTGGAGAAGCTATCTCTCACCACAAGACCACATCCACATCCTTAATACATCCAATGGTTCAACAACAATGACAAGGTTAAGGTAACACGTCTTTGTTCGTGTGCATTTTAGTATCTCTACATATGCTGATTATGTTGATTGTGATGTGGTACCTATGCAAGCGTGTTCCTTATTACTTGGTAGACCATGGCAATTTGATAAAAATTGTGTACACCATGGTAGAAACAATCAGTATACTCTTTTTCATAAGGATAAAAATATTACTTTGCTTCCTATGAAGCCTGATTCCATTTTGAAAGATGATATTAATAGAGCTAATAAAGCAAAACAGGAGAAAAATAAGAGTGAAAATCAGATTGTGGCAAAAGAATTTGAGCAACAAATGAAGCCTAATAATAAACCATCTAGTGTTGCTTCTGAAATTAAATTTAAAAGTGCATGTTTACTTGCCACCAAATCTGATATTTTTGAGCTAGATTTTAGCAAATCTGTTTGCTATGCTTTTGTGTGCAAAGAGGCATTATTTTCATTCGAGGACGTGCCTTCCTCTTTGCCCCCTGCTGTCACTAACATTTTGCAGGAGTTCGGCGTCTTCCCACAAGACGTGACACCGGGATTACCACCTATTCGAGGGATTGAGCATCAAATTGCCTTAATTCCCGGTGCATCGCTACCCAACCGTGCACCATACCGTACCAATCCAAAGGAGACGAAGGAGATTATGCGTCAAGTACAGAAGCTGCTCGACAAAGGTTATATACGCGAATCTCTTAGTCCTTGTGTTGTTCCAATTATACTAGTGCCTAAAAAGGATGGTACGTCGCGTATGTGTGTTGATTGTAGAGGCATTAATAATATTACTATTCATTATCGTCATCCTATTCCTAGGCTAGATGATATGCTTGATGAATTGAGTGGCTCAACAATATTCTCCAAAGTTGATTTGCGTAGTGGATACCATCAAATTCGTATGAAATTGGGAGATGAATGGAAAACAACATTTAAAACTAAGTTTGGTTTATATGAGTGGTTAGTCATGCCTTTTGGGTTAACTAATGCACCTAGTACTTTCATGAGACTAATGAACGAAGTTTTACGTGCTTTCATTGGATGATTTGTGGTAGTCTATTTTGATGATATACTGATTTATAGCAAATCTTTGGAAGAACATTGGAATATTTACGTGTTGTTTTTATTGCCCTACATGATGCACGTTTGTTTGGTAACCTTGGGAAGTGCACCTTTTGCACCGACCGAGTATCTTTTCTTGGCTATGTTGTTACTCCAGAGGGAATTGCAGTTGATAAAGCCAAGATTGAAGCTATTGAGAGTTGGCAGCAGCCCAAAACGGTCACACAAGTGAGGAGTTTTCTTGGATTCGCGGGTTTCTATAGGCATTTTGTGAGATATTTTAGCACCATTGTTGCACCTCTCAATGAGCTTACAAAGAAGGATGTGCCTTTTGTTTGGGGTACCGCATAGGAAGAAGCCTTCATGGTATTGAAAGATAAGTTGACACATGCTCCTTTACTCCAACTTCCTGATTTTAATAAGACTTTTGAGCTTGAATGTGATGCTAGTGGAATTGGATTAGGAGGTGTGTTATTACAAGATGGCAAACATGTTGCATACTTTTCTGAAAAATTGAGTGGGCCTAGTCTAAACTATTCTACTTATGATAAAGAATTATATGCTCTTGTTCGGACCTTAGAAACATGGCAACATTATTTATGGCCCAAAGAATTTGTTATACATTCTGGTCATGAATCTTTGAAACACATTAAAAGTCAATCAAAACTGAACCGTAGACATGCTAAATGGGTTGAATTCATTGAGACTTTCCCTCATGTCATCAAACACAAGAAGGGTAAAGAAAATGTTATTGCTGATATGTGCATGATGCTGAATTTAAAGATGTATTGCAGAATTGTAAAGAAGGTAGAACATGGAACAAGTTTGTCGTTAACGATGGATTTGTGTTCCGTGCTAACAAGCTATGCATTCCAGCTAGCTCCGTTCATCTTTTGTTGTTGCAGGAGGCGCATGGAGGAGGATTAATGGGACACTTTGGCGTGAAGAAGACGGAGGATATACTTGCTACACATTTATTTTGGCCAAAGATGAGACGGGATGTTGAGCGTTTTGTTGCTCGCTGCACTACATGTCAAAAAGATAAGTCACGACTCAATCCTCATGGTTTATATATGCCTTTGCCTGTACCTAGTGTTCCTTGGGAGGATATATCTATGGACTTTGTTTTAGGTTTACCTCGAACAAAGAAGGGAGGGATAGCATATTTGTTGTCGTGGATAGGTTCTCAAAATGGCACACTTTATACCATGTCATAAAAGCGATGATCTTTGTTAATGTTGCTGATTTGTTCTTTCGTGAAATTATTCGCTTGCATGGTGTGCCAAATACTATTGTTTCAGATCGTGATACTAAATTTCTTAGCCACTTTTGGAGATGTTTATGGGCTAAGTTGGGGACTAAACTGCTTTTTAGTACTACTTGTCATGGTCAAACTGAGGTAGTCAATAGAACATTGTCTACTATGCTTAGGGCTGTTTTGAAGAATAATAAGAAAATGTGGGAAGAATGCTTGCCTTATATTGAATTTTCTTATAATCGTTCGTTGCATCCTACTACTAAGATGTGCCCTTTTTAAATTGTGTATGGTTTCCTACCTCGTGCACCCATTGATTTGTTGCCTCTTCCATTTTCGGAGAAGGTTAATTTTGATGCTAAACAACGTGCTGAATTGATCTTAAAAAAGCATGAGTTAACTAAGGAAAACATTGAGTGTATGAATGCTAAATATAAACTTGCTGGAGATAAGGGTAGAAAACATGTTGTCTTTGCACCTGGAGATCTTGTTTGGTTACATTTGCGTAAGGATAGGTTCCTAATTTGCACAGATCAAAGCTAATGCCATGTGCTGATGGTCCTTTTAAGGTGTTAGAGAAAATAAATGATAATGCATATAAACTTGAGCTACCTGCAGATTTTGGGGTTAGTCCCACTTTTAACATTGCAGATTTGAAGCCTTATTTCGGTGAGGAAGGTGAGCTTCCGTCGAGGACGACTTCATTTCAAGAAGGGGAGGATGATGAGGACATCAATACCATTGTTACACCCACAGCCCATACTGTTACATATACTGGACCAATTACTAGAGCTCGCGCACGCCAATTAAATTACCAGGTACTTCCGTTTCTTGGTAATGATTCTAATATTCATGAGAATATGATGCTGCCTAAATTGGATACATTTGTGCTGCTTACAAATGAAGGGCCTAGCTTGGAGAAGGATGAACATTGAAGCAAGAACAAGCATGGAGTTGATGGCATGAGCAAGGGGAACAAGAAAGGAGTTACAAGTGATGATTTCAGGACTTTGAAGCCACCATAATGAGTGCATGAAGCCTTGGACGAAATATACAAGATGCCACTTCATAAATTTCATCCAGAGGCTATTATAGGTGTTGTGTCACCTTATTATTGGTCCAGGCCCATGTAATTTTGAAATACTTGAGTATAGGTTGTTTTTAGAGTCCGTATGTGTGGGGAAATAAGAGATAGGGTTGGTTTCGGACCCCTCCCCTAGGGGCTACAAAATTCCCCTCCTCTTCCTCCATATCTACAACCCTTAGGGCACCGTTTAGACTTTGGGTTTTGTTTAGATTAAAGTTCGACATAGCTACAACATCGCGTACTTCGTTTGTGTTCAACGACCAGACAAAGGCGTCACAGAACCCCACCTTTGATCCATAAAGCTTTCCTCTTATATTCGCAATATCCACATTGCAATCTTAGTTTCTTGCTGCACCTTGTTTACTTTTGTTACTTGTTACCCATTACAAATTACCTTATCACAAAACTATCTGTTATCGATAATTTCAGTGCTTGCAGAGAATACCTTACTGAAAACCGCTTCATTGTACTTACGAAAGGACAAGGGGTAACTTCGGAAGAACGATCCTCTAAATGGTTGCTTATCTGGTAGATAACATCAGGGAAGGTGGCGGAAAGTAACTCTCGAATTGGAACTTCAAAAATAATGAGAGCAAAGTAAGGAGGCACAATAAGTAGTTCCAAGTAGATGGATGATCTTTCGATGCCTGAAAGAGAGCGTGAAAGAAGTTCAGAGCACGAAAAATACTGTGTTTGATACCAGAGTAGTTCATCTCTAGGAAAGTGGCTTGTGATCTACATGCAGAGTCAATCGTGAGGAATAGCTTTGGAAACAGGGGGTGTACAGGAGAGTCAGGTTTCAATCCTGTGGAACTGTGGGTTATGGGCCCACCATGTAGGTTAAAATTAGAAAAGGTGTTGACATATTGTACGGTCATGATAGTAAGACATCTCAGAGGATAGCCTGCCAGTTATGTTGGCAACAATGTTGGTACCAAGGGCGAGGGACGAAGAGAACCATTTTCCTGCTCGTTGGAATGAGGCAGACCGTTAGGCAAAGTTCTCGTCCATTGGTGGTTACCAGAATGTCAACAACAATAGTAACACGGTTTTACTGTAAGAGTTGTACACCAAGATGTTTATTTAAGCAGAAGAATATTTCTGCTTAGATCATATAGATAACAAGAAAGGTTTAAACAAAACAAGGGAAAGGAAAATGTGATTATTAAGTTAATCAGAACAATGGAAAGGAAAAATGTGTTTAAACACAAATATCATAAGTATATTATTCCCAAGGACAAGCAGAGGATGACATCCATGACAAGGTAGTAGATTACCTTTTAGGTAAAGGGGAGAGGAAATTCATTACGTTACCCATACAACAGTATTTGGACAAGTGATCCAGAAACATTTAGCATTGCGCCTCCAAATGGTTTTAAAGAGGTTCGGAGTACCACAATCATGCTTTGGGATAGCATTGACATGGTCATCAGGTAAAGGTAGGAACTTGGGAACACAAAAGATCCATCAGAATTTTTAGAACATATCATGTTATTTTATCAGGGAAAAGATGAGGAGGCGGCCGATGGGTTCAGTAGCAATCCATCGACATGTCAAAAAGGATGTATTCCCAAAATAAATAGGAACAAGTTTGTGTTGGGGGGAGACAAGAATGTTGTCAATGCTGACACAAATTATCGAGAGGCATGGATGGTATTTCTAGCCATGAATTTAATTGACATCTCTGAAGAAGCCAAAGTGTTGATGGTGATCACGACAAATTTTGTCGAGAGACTCTATGAAGATGCCATCGAGCAGAAAAGGAAGGATGAAGTGAAAGGCTATGAGAACCACGGATTCGACACAAGCTCGAGGTCAAGCTTGTTGTTCGAGGTGAAATGATAAGACGAGGAAGATCGACGTAAGCTTAGCTCATCATCGGAAGTTGCTCCGAGCATAAGGACCAGGTAGCATAGTTAAAAGTTGACACGATAAAAATATAGCCGATCAGGCTAGGAATGATGTGATGGGGTATAAAACTTCCCAGTATCAAGTACTAGGTGTAATGCCGGAACGTAAATCAGTGTAGAGGTTGGACGGGGGAAATGATTTGCAGAGGATAAGTATTTTAACTTATCCAGTAAATGGAATCAAGGAGGAAATATGGTCAGAACCACGATCGCAAAGGATCAATTCATAGATACAAGATGAGCTTGTACCAAAGAAATAATTATTTTTACGAGCAGCTTCCATGATAAGTTCTACATCGGGTCCATGGGCATGAACACAAAGATTCAAGGTCGACTCCCACTTCTTCAATGCATAACCTTTCATTCACTCCTTGTTTTCGAAGAAATTGTAGCGCAGAAGATTTATCTGGCGAAGTACCAGAAGAGTAAGACTCATGAGAACTCTCGGGTTCACACGGATTATGGAATGCATAAGTTCAACCCATCGAGGCATTTTTTTGGATCTATACAACCATCAACCAAGCAAAAGATACGAGTTCGAAAGTAGAGTATCGAAGTCAAAGCAGATGATACAATTTACCGAAGGTATTATGTATCAGGGAAAAACTCACAAGATATTGGATGTGAAGGACACTGTCGGATAATAATCGAACCAAGGATATGGCGGTCCATAAAGGATCTACTGTGAGTATCGATACTCAACCAGAAGAATAAAGAATGCAAAGGCATTGGATTATAGATATATCTGGATAACTTCAAAGCTTGAATACAAAGGAACTACGATTTTCAAACCAGAAGATCAGAAGCAGAGGCTCTGATCAAAAGATAATTGAGTTGAATCGGTATAGATCGACAATCAATCAAGGTTCGATTTAGAACAAGCTCATGTTCGGAGCGACGTCTGAGCTGGAAGGATGAATGCTAGGATCTGCTTGAGGATTGCAAGCATTCGCAACATATTGGATCAAGGGACTTGAAATGATAGTGTCAGAGGATGTCAATGCAGATTACTAGAAATATGGAATTAACCATAATGCAGGCATGCAAGACTTTCCAAAGCAATAGGTTGTAAAGGATTCTCGGAAGGTCGAATATCATTTCGGGGTATTTTGTGAAACGCATGAATAACTAGGACTGATCAAGTCCTTGATAAGTGTGAGGCATTATTCGAACATGTATTCATGCGGAAAAGGATCTGCAAGGCAGCGGGTGCAACGGATTTTTGGAATATCAGAAAGTATTTCAAGGTATCTTGTAATAATAAGAGCAATTGGAAAAGAAGGTTTGGACAGCAAGTGTATGTGGCTATCCATAGGGATTCATCGGTGGCAGGGAATTGCAACGGCGAAGGACACAAGGGTCTCGGGAAAACATCAAAGAGTATATTCAGAATCTTCTGGTGCGCCAAGCGACCATCTGGAAGGAGGGGCTCTCCGGGAGGAAGTAGTTACGAGAACCTAAGGTTAGAGTTTGTAAAATCTATTTTAACCCGAATAGAAGAGAGATCAGAGTCCCAGAGTATAGACGAGGAATAAAAGATCCTAATACCACCCAGTGGCGACGTGGGCCCATAGGCCACACAGCCATGTTGGTAAAACAGTTTTCAAATACTAGACTCAACTTCGGCCAAGGAGTTGGAAATGGGGCTACCTATAGGTAGTCGGCTCTGATACCAACTTGTGACGCCCTCGATTCAATCGTACACTAATCATACACGCAAATGTGTACGATCAAGATCAAGGACTCAAGGGAAGATATCACAACACAACTCTAGGCAAATAAAATAATACAAGCTTTATATTACAAGCCATGGGCCTCGAGGGCTCGAATACATTAGCTCGAATACACCAGAGTCAGCAAAAGCAACAATATATGAGTACAGACATAAGTTGAACAGGGATGCCTTAAGAAGGCTAGCACAAAAGCAACACGATCAAAGAGGCAAGGCCTCCTTCCTGGGAGCCTCCTAACTACTCCTCGTCGTCGGCGGCCTCCACGTAGTAGTAGGCACCCTCAGTGTAGTAGCAGTCATCATCGAAGGTGGCGTCTGGATCTTGGGCTCCACCATCTGGTTGCGACATCCGAGAAGAATGGAAAAGGGGGAAAAGGGGGAGCAAAGCAACCGTGAGTACTCATCTAAAGTACTCGCAAGCAAGGATCTACACTACATATGCATCGGTGTCAATGAAATGGGTAGTATATGTGGACTGAACTGCAGAATGCCAGAAGAGAAGGGGAAAGCCTGGCCTATCAAAGACTAGCATCTTCAAGCAGCACCAAGCATCTTGCAGCATTAGAAGAGAGATAAGAGTAGCATAAAGTAAAGTAGTAGTAGTGTTATCAACCTCGGCCAGAGATCCTTTCTCGACTCCATGCGAGAAAGCAATCCCAGAGCCATATTATCCAGTTATCACCTCAAGTATCCTGTTCTAGTTATATCGATCGGGATACAACTCCAAGTGTCCGTTACCGTAGGACAGGCTATCCATAGATGTTGATGTAGGGTGGAACCCTAATCGGAGATCTTTCACGTTTGGAGGGGATCCTACAGGGAAAACACGATGAACGGGCGGAAGAACACAAGGAAACACACACTAAACCGACAAGTTTCGATTACACAAGGGCTAGATCACCGAACACATTAGGTAGCACAAGATTCAAAATCAACAAAGGAAAGATACACGAGTAGCCGATCTTCTCCGAGAGGAGGTCTTGATGGTCTTCCCTTGAAGGGGTCTTGAATCCGCTTGGGGGATCTTCTCTGAAGAGGTCGTGAACTCCGAGGAGAAGTACCAAGTGGATGAGCAAGGGCTCTCACACCAAAGATGAGCTAAACCAATGCTAACCCTAACTAGGAGGAGGTGGGAGAGTATTTGTAGTTTACGGGACGAAAGGGTACACGGGCCTCGGCCCAAGTGGCTACACGCAAGCAGGGCCGGAAGTTCCGGGCTAGGCCGGAAGTTCCAGGCGCCGGAAGGTCCGGGCAGGGTCCGGCCTAAGCCGAAAGTTGGCGCGGGTGGAGCTGGGCTGGCTTCCGGGGACCGGATGGTCCGGGCGGCCGGAAGTTCCGGGCCGGGTTCCGGGCAGGTTCCGGGCTAACCAGAAAGTTGGCACGCCCGGGCTGGTCGAAGTCGTCGGAGGCCGGAAGTTCCGGGCTGGCCGGAAGTTCCGGGGGCCGGAAGTTCCGGGCTGTGGCCGGAAGTTCCGGGCTGTCCAGAGTGTTGACGCTTGTCGTTTCTTCTTCAGCTCCTGGTTCCTTGGCTTGAACGTCGTACCTGATCACGCATAGTGTCTCGGACTTAGGTAGTAGCCATGTCTCACTGGAGGGAAAAGGGAATTCGAATAGGAGTGATGTCACCTCGGATTGAATAGCACGAGCTCTTGCTCTTGTCATGGGTCCACTTGGAGCTTGGATAGTTGATGGAAGGTCCATGGGCATGACTGAAGGATGCTCTGCATCATATCCCCCCCCCCCCCTTGTGAAAGATCTGACCTCGGATCAAGATCTTCATCACCATGGTACGGCGCGAGGTCCTTGACGTTGAAGATGTCGCTCACATTGTACTTGTCTCGTGGTAGGTCGATTTTGTAGGCGCTGTCATTGTAGCGTGCGAGCACCTTGAAAGGTCCATCGGCTCGAGGTAGAAGCTTGGACTTGCGTTCGTTGGGGAAGCGGACCTTGCGAAGGTGTAGCCATACTAGATCACCAATGTTGAAGACCATGGGTTGCTTGTTTACGTTGAGCTTGGTCGCTAGTCGTTGTACTTGGCGCTCGATGGTTTGTCTTGTATCCTCATGCATCTTCTTGATGTAGCTTGCCCATGCACTTGCATCCATGTTGGTGCGCTCTTGGAGAGGAAGTGGTAGAATGTCCAATGGTGACAACGGGTTGAAGCCGTAGACGATCTCGAAGGGGGACTTTCCGGTAGTCGAGTGTGTTGCGCGATTGTAGGCATACTCGGCGATGGGTAGACATGCCTCCCACTCCTTGATGTTCTTCTTGATCAAGACGCAAAGTAGAGTGGAGAGTGTGTGGTTCGTCACCTACGTTTGGCCGTCGGTTTGAGGGTGGTATGCGGATGAGAATAAGAGCTGGATTCCGAGCTTGGCGCATAGGGTCTTCCAAAAGTAACTCAAGAACTTGACGTCACGATCGGAGATGATTGTCTTTGGTACTCCATGGAGGCGCAAGATTTCCTTACAAAAAAGATTTGCAATATGTGAAGCATCGTCTATCTTGTTGCAAGGAATGAAATGTGCCATCTTGGAAAATCTATCCACAACAACAAACACGGAATCCTTTCCATTTTGAGTTCTAGGCAAACCAAGTACAAAATCCATGCTAATGTCTTCCCAAGGTTGATAAGGGATAGGAAGGGGCATGTAAAGACCGTGAGATTGAGCTTTAGACTTAGCTTTGCGGCATGTAGAGCATCGGTTCTTTGAAGCGTGAGACATCATGAACATCTTGGGCCAAAAGTAGTTCTTGGAGAGCATGGCGAATGTCTTGTCGCGTCCAAAGTGTCCCATGAGTCCGCCTCCATGAGCCTCTTGCAAAAGGAGAAAACGAAGAGAAGACTCGGGAATGCATAGTTTGTTAGCTCTCATAAGACAAGCATCCTTGATATAGTATTGTTCCCAAGACGTATGCGTCAAACACTTAGCATAAGGAATGGCAAAAGATGGGTCATTAGCATACAAGTTTTTTATGTGCTCAAAGCCAATAACATTCAACTCAAGTTTAGTGACAAGCGTGCATATGCGTGAAAGTGCATTGGCAACTACATTTTCCTTACCCTTAATGTATTTGATGACATAAGGAAAAGATTCAATAAATTCACTCCATTTGGCATGACGCTTGTTCAACTTAGTTTGACCTTTTAAGTACTTAAGCGTTTGATGATCGGTATGGATGACAAACTCATGAGGTCCAAGGTAATGTTCCCAAACATGTAGCACACGCACTAGAGAATATAATTCCTTGTCATAGATGGGATAGTTAAGTTGAGCACCGGTGAGTTTTTCACTAAAGTAAGCAATGGCTCGTTTTTCTTGCATCAAAACTCCGCCAATTCGGTACCACTTGCATCACAATGAACCTCAAAAGTTTTGTCAAAGTTGGGCAAAGCAAGAATCGAAGCATGAGTAAGCAAAGACTTGAGCTCATCAAAAGCGGTGGATTGCAAATATCCCCAAACAAAAGGAGTATTCTTCTTACTCAAGGCATGCAAAGGAGCGGCAATTGTGCTAAAGTTTTTCACAAAGCGACGATAAAAACCCGCAAGACCAAGAAAGCTACGCACTTGTTGCAAATTGGTGGGTTGGGGCCACGTTTTAATTGCTTCAATTTTGGATTCATTAACATGGACACCCTTTGAGGATACAACAAAACCCAAGAAAATCACTTTGTCAACGCCAAATGTTTATTTTTTTCATGTTTGCATAAAGACTTTCCTTGCGAAGGGTTTGCAAAACAGCCCTAACATGATCAATATGTTCTTTCATGGTTTTGCTAAACACAAGAATATCGTCGAAGTAAACCACAACAAAGACTCCAATATAAGGACGAAGCACATGATGCATAAGACGCATGAAAGTACCGGAGCCTCCGATAGACCCATAGGCATCACTAACCACTCCATACAATCCAAATTTCATTTTGAAAGCAGTTTTCCATTCATCACCCTCTTGTATGCGAATTTGGTAATAGCCACTTTTAAGATCAATTTTTGAGAAAAAGTTGGCTCCACTAAGTTCATCAAGCATATCATCTAAGCAAGGAATGGGATGCCTATAGCGAACGGTAATAGCACTTATAGGTCTACAATCGGAACACAAGCGGAAACTTCCATCGGGTTTAGGCACAAGTATAACGGGAACGGCACAAGGGCTTAAGCTTTCACGTACATGATCATTGTCGATGAGTTGTTGTACTTGCCGTTGAATTTCCTTGGTTTCTTCGGGATTGACTCGGTATGGAGCTTTGTTTGGTAGAGGCGCTCCGGGGATGAGGTCGATTCGATGTTCAATGCCTCGAAGAGGAGGTAGACCCGGAGGTAGCTCATCGGGGAAAATATCTTGGAATTCATGCAAAAGAGATTGAAACACTAAAGGTAGCTCATGAGAGGTGTTAGTTGTTGGCTCTCCATCCTTGCACACAAGGACAAAGTGCATCACACTAGATGGGTTCTCACACACTTCTCTCATCTCACTTTTCGTGGCAAATAATATGAAATTTTTCTCTCTAGGCGAAGAGGCGCTCAAGTTTGGCTTGTGGCTCTCACTCACTTTTTGGTGGATCACTTTCTCACTCTTTTCTCCATGACGGGTGGCTTGCTTGTCGGCTAACACTTGACTAGGAGACATAGGTCGAAAGCACATATTCATTCCCTTTCATCTTGAAGCTATATTGATTGGTACGCCCATTGTGGAAGACACCACGGTCGAATTGCCATGGTCGACCAAGAAGGAGGTGGCAAACGGTCATTGGGACCACATCACACTCCAAAGTGTCCTCATACGCACCGATTTTGAAGGAGACTTGGACCGTATGCTTGACTCTTATAGTGCCGGAGTCACTTAGCCATTGAACCTTGTACGGATGCGGGTGCTTCCTCTTGACCAACTGAAGCTTGGAGCATAGTTATTCACTTGCCAAGTTGTGGCAACTACCTCCGTCGATGATGACCTTGACGGATCTCCCCTTGATGCCGGCCTTTGTGTGGAAGATGTGGCATCTTTGGTCGTCTTCTTGTTGATGTTGAAGAGTTAAGACCTTGGAGACCGCGAGGGCGGGGCTCGAATCCTCATCACCAAAGACTTGATCATCTTTATCTTCGTTCACTCGTCGGTGCATGGCCACTTGCTCAAGAGCTTCCATCTCCTCTTCACTCATTGAGTCATAGGTGCCATGGTCGTTGAGGATCACGGTGCGCTTGTTGGTGCATTCGTAGGACTTGTGGCCTCGGCTGCCGCAAGTGAAACACTTGATGGAGCTTGTCTTGACGGTCTCATCGTTTGGAGTAGATGATGAAGCACGCGTCTTGAAGTTGCTCGTAGTAGGAGGAAGACGACTTGAACTTGCCAAAGTTTTCTTGTAAGTTGACTTGTAAATGCGTTGCTTGTAGAAAGTTTGGTTGATGTAGATGTTGGAGGAGTTGTTGAAGATTGGTTGTTGGAGAAGCCGTATGTCTTGGATGAGTACTTGGCGTACTTGAAGTCATCTTGCACTTGACGTTCTGCCTTTGTAGCTTGATGCACGAGCTCAGTGAGAGTGGAGTACGGTTGGAAGTCGGCGATCTTCTTGATGGGATGATTAAGTCCATTCAAGAAACGTGCCATTGTTTGCTCATCATCTTCCTTCACATTGGCTCGAATCATGGCTAGCTCCATTTCCTTGTAGTATTCTTCAACACTCTTTGTTCCTTGCTTGAGAAGTTGGAGTTTCTTGAAGAGGTCATGTTGTAGTAGGTTGGCACAAAACATGCTCTCATGACATCCTTCATTTGAGCCCAAGTGGTGATTGGTGGTTCACCTCTTGCTTGTCGTCGCTCAATGATTTGTTCCCACCATATGAGCACATAGTCTTGGAACTCAAGTGAGGCCATAGCAATCTTCTTCTCTTCCTCATAGTTGTCCAAACGAAAGATTTTGTCGACCTTTAATGCCCATGAGAGGTACTCTTCGGGGTCATTGCTTCCGTTAAACTTGGGCATGGTGAATTTGAGCTTTCCATATCGGGGCTCTTCATTTTGTTGTGGTCAAGGATGATGATGCCCTTGACGTGGATGACAATCATCTTCTTGTTGCTCTTGATGTGGAGGAAGTCCATGATCAACTTGCTCTTGTTGAACTTGAGGTTGAGGTGGAGCTTGACGAGCTTGTTGAGGAGCTTGAGGGACTTGACGTTGCACACGTGGTTGGTAGTTCCTCTCTTGGATTTCTTCTCGAAGGGCTTCCTCTTGATTGTGCCGTTCGCGATTGCGGTTGGTGATAGCTCGACTTGAATCTTGAAGGGCACGTTGCGCCTCAAGAGCTTGTGCTTCTCGTTGTTGTTGTTGATGGCGTTGGGCCTCGGCATCTTGTTCTTCTTTGTGTAGACGCGCTCGTTCTTCCTCTTGGCGCCTTAGTCGTTGTCGTTCTTGAGCTTGTGCAAAAGCGGCTTGATTGGATTGAGGACGAGGGACTTGCTCATCGACTTGCTCTTGTGAATGCTTGTCATTTAGCGGGTTGTGAGATGCATGACGGTCTTGACGCGCGGCTCGTCGAAGGGTGTTCGATGACGGTGTACTTGAGTTGTAGAAGGTGTCGTCGGAGTGCCGACTCGGGCGGCTCCGTCTTGATGATGACGAAGTGGAATGATGTCGGTTCCTCATCAATGCGCGGATCTCGTCCATTCTTGCATCATTCTCTTGTTTGTGCGTGTCGAACTTGTTGTCGAAGTAGTCCCTTGTACGTTGCTCGGAGAGTCGCAAGTCGGTGGCGAGGTTGTCGATGCGGTCGCTCATTGCTTGTTTCTCTTGATGTAACGCTCGTTGTGCACCAAAGAGGTGGCTCTTGGTGACGAATGAAGACATGTCGTCGTCTTGCTCGATGAAGAGTGGGTTGGTAGAGGTACTTGGCCTATCCATCATTCCAAGCAAAAAATGTGAATGGTAGAAGGAGAAGAACTTATACCAATGTACCTTTGACCGATGTTGATGATGAATCAAGTTCACCCAAATGCGGACAATGAAATAGCACTATTGGTACCAATCCTTGTCGGTTCTCACACCTACACAAATAAAAGCTTATGGTGGAGCTTGGTGAGGATGGTGGCAGAAAATTTGATGCAATTGTAAGTGAGATTCAATAATGTTGGAAAAGATTCACAAATTTGCCAATGCAACAAGTTGACCAAGCAATTAGGTGTACACGGAAACACACACACAAATAGATAAGTGGGATTGTGCAAACCAAAAGTGAGCCAAAATGTGGAATCCACGAAAATGCTCTTGTTGCACAATACTAGAGAGACGCTAGCACGATTGCATAATAGGCGGATACGGAACTTGTGCACAACCTACTAGGCAAAATGCAACTATCTCTATCCCACGTATGCTATATGTATGGTATTTCAGTGCTATGATCCAAGATGATCCAATATGACAATCTTAATGTAAGATGATGCTATGGTTCTTGCTCATAAGCTCTTTGCTTATCTTTCCTCTTTGCTTAAAAGTTTGGGTGGCTCTTTCACTTTTGAGCTCTTTTCTCATGCAAAACTTCACGAACCAAGATAACACTTGCGTATGCTATGACAACTTTGTCACACACAAATGGATCCCAAGATATGCACCACGGTGGTATGGTATGTATGCTATGGAGTATGATCACTAATGTGCACAAGTCACGTTGCCTGCAATACTCAAAGGCTAGTCTCGATGGGTAAGCAACGCAAAAGATGGCTATGATGTTTATCAATGCAATGGCAAGGTTTGGACAAAGATGTCGTCGAGATTACCGTCCTTGCTTACGGTCGAGGTTCCAAACGGATGCAAATGTGGACGATGATGTGATGCACGGTCTTCAGTACGTTGGCGAAGATGCCGCTGCACCGTGGTCGAAGTTGCCGAAGAAGCGGGGGTCACCGAAGATGCGCGACCTTTCTGTCTAGGCCGGAAGTTCCGGGCAAGACGGAAGGTCCGGGGCCCGGAAGTTCCGGGCTGGGCCGGAAGGTCCGGGCTGAGCCGGAAGTTCCGGGCTGGGCCGGAAGTTCCGGGCTGGGCCGGAAGTTCCGGGGGTCGGGATTCTGCCAAGAACAGGAACTTCGGGATCGAGGGTTTGGGCGGAAAATTTGGGGGAAAACCCAAATTCAGACGGAAAAAGAAGGAATTAGAAGGGAAGAAATGTAGGAATGCCAGATCCACTCGAAGCAAAGCAAATCCACGGATCAAATCCAACAAAACTTCATCGCACCAACAAATCACAAAAAAAATTGCGGCTATTTTTGGTGGGGAATTTTCGGATTTAGGACGAAAACAACAAAATCAAGCTAGAAAACACAGGGTAGGGGCTCCAAAAACGTGATCAACGTGGCTCTGATACCATATGATGTAGGGTGGAACCCTAATCAGAGATCTTTCATGTTTGAAGAGGATCCTACAGGGAAAACACGATGAACGGGCGGAAGAACACAAGGAAACACACACTAAACTGACAAGTTCCGATTACACAAGGGCTAGATCACCGAACACATAAGGTAGCACAAGATTGAAAATCAACAAAGGAAAGATACACGAGTAGCCAATCTTCTCCGAGAGGAGGTCTTCATGGTCTTCCCTTGAAGGGGTCTTGAATCCGCTTGGGGGATCTTCTCCGAAGAGGTCGTGAACTCCGAGGAGAAGTACCAAGTGGATGAGCAAGGGCTCTCATAGCAAAGATGAGTTAAACCAATGCTAACCCTAACTAGGAGGAGGTTGGTGAGTATTTATAGTTTACGGGACGAAAGGGTACACGGGCCTCGGCCCAAGTGACTTCACGCAGGCAGGGCCGGAAGTTCCGGGCTAGGCCGGAAGGTCCGGGCAGGGTCTGGCCTAAGCCGAAAGTTGGCGCAGGTGGAGCTGGGCTGGCTTTCGGGGACCGGAAGGTCCGGGCGGGCCGGAAGTTCCGGGCCGGGTTTCGGGCAGGTTCCGGGCTAACCAGAAAGTTGGCACGCCCGGGCTGGTCGAAGTCGTCGGAGGCCGGAAGTTCCGGGCAGGCCGGAAGTTCCGGGCAGGCCGGAAGTTCCGGGCTGTGGCCGGAAGTTCCTGGCTGTCCAGAGTGTTGACGCTTGTCGTTTCTCCTTCGGCTCCTGTTTCCTTGGCTTGAACGTCATACCTGATCACGCATAGTGTCTCGGACTTAGGTAGTAGCCATGTCTCACTGGAAGGAAAAGGGAATTCGAATAGGAGTGATGTCACCTCGGATTGAATAGCACGAGCTCTTGCTCTTGTCATGGGTCCACTTGGAGGTTGGAAAGTTGATGGAAGGTCCATGGGGATGACTGAAGGATGCTCCGCATCAGATGTATTCTTCCCTGCAGGGGTGCACCAACTTACCCACCACGCTCGATTAACTCTGTCCGGACACACTTTTCTGGGTCATGCCCGGCCTCGGCCAAACAATATGCCGCAACCCGACCTAGGCTTAATAGAGAGGTCAGCACGCCGGACTAAACCTATGCCTCCAGGGTTCATGGGCCATCGCCTAGGATCTCCTGGACGTTGCGAACGCGACCAGTGAGCAGACCTAGCTACCCCCTGAAAAAAGGCAAGTGCTCACACAGTCCAACGCAGCGCGCGCCGCTCAGTCACTGACGTCTATTAAGCTTCGGCTGATGCATACGACGTAGAACACCCATACTATGCCCACGTGATGGTTAGTGCTGTCAGGCCAGAGGCCCCACAGATCAAATATCCAAATCGTAGTGGATTTGGAGCACGTGGTAATGAGCAGAGACTTACGATCGATGTGACCCCGTCGCCCCATCTCGAGGACTTGTGCCAAGGGCTAAGAATGCCCGGCCAGGCCTCGTAAGTATCTTGCGGGCACCTTCAGGTCAACCCGTCTCCACATCACTCGCGGGTACCCCTCAGGGTCGACCCGCCTTTCCAAGTAACAGTTGTAAAGTCCAAGTATCCGTGTGTCCAAACATCAATGGGAAAACCCGAGGAATCACCCCAGGTGAATTCCACTTGATGTAATCATCAAGGTGAACGTAAGAGGATCCACCCTCGAGGTTCACACTTGAGGGGTTGCAAGACAGACTCGTATCGGAAGTGGTTAAGGAGGAAATCACCCTCGATGACCACGACCGAATAGCTACACTACAGAGATCTCATCAGGAGTGATGTATGAGGTTCCACCGTCGGCACTCAATGGTAACTTTGCAGAGTCGAGCAACAAAAGGGGCGTGATGTGGTGTGAGGTGTCGGGCTCTGGTCTTCGATCCCGTTGATCGGGTCTTCGAACATAAAGCGGGGTAACCAGGACAAGGTGGGGGTCACTGATGGATCACTAACCCACCTATACTAAGCAGTTTAGGATAAGCAGGTAAGGTAAGAATAAGCAGGTTACAAAAGCAGGCTATCCATTAGAATAGGAGCAAACAATAACAGTTGCAAAATCTAATGCAAGCATGAGATAATAGAATGGGCGATATCGGGATGATCAAAGGGGGGGCTTGCCTGGAAGCTCTGCTGAAAAGGAAGAAGGGTCATTGTCGACGTAGTCGATCACAGGGGCGACATCGGTCTCGGGGTCTACCAGAGAGAAGAGGGGGAAGAAACAATAAATATAAAGCAAATGAAGCATAACATGGTAATACGCGGTGTTAGGGATGAACTAACGCAGTGCTAGACATTGCAGACGGAGAGGGAAAACATCCGGAGGGGTTTTTCCAGCGTCTGTCATTTTCCGGACAGATGAAAAGAGAGAGGATGGTTCCATGTTCAGCTTGCTAGAGGCATGGGACAGACATACGGACCGCGTATTTGGATTAGTTTGATTTTTGTGAGCAACTTTCAGAAAACATTTTCATCGGAGTTACGGTTTCATTACTACGATTTTTCAAAGTTTAAAAGATTTTTTGAAATTACTTGATTTATATTGAACGAATTAAAAACAGAATACACTTTTTATACCCAGGAGGGGCTAGCCACAATCAATGACATGTGGGGCCAGGGGGCTAGGTTGACCCAGTCAATTAGTCAAGTCAGCAGTTGACTAGTCAATTGTTGACTGGTCAAATCTGGGTAGTGGGGCCCATGTGTCATTCTCACAGCTTTAGTATTTTCTTTTTAAAAAGATAACTAGTGGTGGGGTCTACATGTCAGTGTCAGGGGTACTTAAATTAGTTTATATATCTAAACTAAGTTAATGGCCTTGGGCCCAGGTCGATGTGATGGGGGGGTCAATGGGGTTAGTTTAGGGGTTTAACCCCCTAGTTAAACCGGGTCGGCCCCCTTGAGCACAGGCCAAGCCGGCGGCGGCCTCGGCTGGGCACGCCCGCGCCGGAGGGGCCTCGACGAAGGGCAGCGGGCGGCGTCGGCAGTGGCCCAGTGCAGGGCAGAGGCAGCGCGATAGCTGGGCGAGGGCCCCGCCGGTGAAGGGGCAGCGTGGGTGCGGCTGGCGAGCAGGGCACAGGTGCGGTGTACGGTGAAGGCAGCAGCGTCAGAGGCAGATGGCGGGGCGGCGAGCCTCAGCAGCATGGTGCGTGAGCGGGCACCGGGTCGCAGAGGCGTGGCACGGCGCAGGGAGGGGGTGGTCGGCGCAGGTGCAGACGATGTAGCAGTCGCGCGCGGGGCGGCCCGTCAGTAGAAATATAGCGGCAGGAGTGACAAAGCTTCAGCAGAAGCAGCAGCAGGTAACAACAGCGGCAGCAGCAGTACGCACACACGCGTGCGTATGTAGAGCTTCTGGGCGCGGCGAGCAGATGGGGCCACGGGAGCGCGAGCGGCCAGTGCGTGCCAGTGAGCAGCGAGCGGCTGGCAGGAGGACGAGGCCAGGCGCGGCGCAGCCACGGGTGCAGGCGGACAGGCGCGCGAGGGGTGTGTAGTGGGTCGTGGTGAGCTCTCGCGGGAGCAGAGTCAGGGCGTGGCCGGAGGCTCGGGCACGGCGGACTACGGCGGCTAATAAGGGGAAAAATAGATGGTCGACGGAGGGGGCTCATAGTCAGCGCAGGGCGAGCTCGATGAGGTTCGGGGAGGACCAGAGGTAGCGGATCGACGACGTGGACGACGACGGACGTGGTTGGGGAAGAAGGCCGATGGCGACGGCTCGAGGCGCTCCGGCTCGACCTGCCGCTTGCAGACGGTGCATAAGAGGACAGCGGTGCTCCCCGACTTCCTCCCGAGCACCGGGGAGGCTAGTGACCGCGAGCACGGCGACGACACGGGGATGGCCTTCGAGCGGCAGAGGAGGGAAGAAAGCGAGCAAGGAGGATGGGGTAATGGGGATTAGGGTTCGTCCAGAGGGTGCGGTGTGTTCTTATCCATCAGGGATGGTCGTCGGATGCTCGACACGGCGTCAATTGTTGGCGTGGACGGCGAGCGCGCGTCCACCACACCTTGGCCTCTGTTCCCTGTACAGAGGTTGAAGGAAAAGGCCCTGGTACTGGGCTGAGCCGTTCACTGTAGTAGAAAGAGCCCATTAGCACAGTAGCTAGTTTCCTCTTTTTCCCTTTTTTTTCTTTTTCTGACATTTAGAACAACCATGGTTTGCAATTAAATAAGCCATCAAATGACTTCGTAAAATTATCGAGCTTGGGCATTCAATTATATTGCAATCTTTTGTACCGACACAAAAAGTTTGGGAGACATAGGAGTTAATTTGAACTTTTCATAATAGGAAAAGTGTTTAAATGGACTGAATTGGTATTGTTTTAATTGCTACAGCCTATTTAGCATTGTGTTGATGTAGTTTTCCTTAACAATTATTTGTTATGGATTAGTTTCTAAATGGCGGACTATTTTGCAACCATATTGGTGAAACTTTAAATTTCACCTGCAAATTAAATTTGAATTGGAATTTGATTTTCAAACACGTGGCAACTTGCATAGTAATCACGATGACATGGCCACCATCAGGGGAAGATTACTGTCGCAAGATTCTCGGTGTGTTACATCACAAAGGAGCAAGACCCGACAGTAGAAGATGAAGGCTTCTCTCAACCTTACTACAATCATCTCACCCCAACTGAGATTGAAGTTTTCAAGGTGATTGAGCTAGCTCACATACAAAATAAATATCTCACACGTGAAAATCTTTTGTTGCAAGAGAATATCGCCACACTCAAGGGCATTATCCGCAAGTTGGAGGACCTCCTACGCTCGATGTGCGACACACCATCATCAACAACTCCATCATCACCACCTCCGGAGAACTGAGTATCGGGTATGGGCACTCCCCTAGGCAACTGCCAAGCTTGGGGGAGGTGCCCCGGTATCGTATCACAGTCACACTTCTATCCTTACCGTTTTCTTAGTTCAATCCTTTTGGTAATTTCTTGATCTAGTAGAATAAAGTTTTAGTATGATCTAGTTTTGAGTTTTGCTTTATGATCCTTCTATGTAATCGAGTCCGTGAGCTATATATAATAAATATTAGTTTTGAGTTTAGGGCTTTGCTATCTTGCTATGATCTTGAGGGAACAAAAGAAAGAATAAAAAGAAATAAAGAGATCATATTGATCTTATGGAGAGTAAAGATTTCACATATAAAGGGTATGATGAAAACAAGTTGTTGACAATTGACAAACATAGTTTTGGTCATCATTGCAATTAATAGGAAGTAATGAAGAAAGAGAGGTTTTCACATATAAATATACTATCTTGGACATCTTTTATGATTGTGAGCACTCATTAAAATATGACATTCTAAAAGGTTGATGTTGGCCAAGGAAGACAACGTAATGTGTTATGTTTTCTTATATCTGAAATAAAGTATATTGTCATGGATCATCCAACATGTTGAGCTTGCCTTTGCCCCTCATGCTAGCCAAATTCTCTGCACCAAGTAGAGATACTACTTGTGCTTCCAAACATCCTTAAACCTAGTTTTGCCATGAGAGTCCACCATATCTACCTATGGATTGAGTAAAATCCTTCAAGTAAGTTGTCATTGTTACAAGCAATAAAAATTGCTCTCTAAATATGTATGATCTATTAGTGTGGAGAAAAAGAGCTTTATACGAGCTTGTGATACGGAAGAAATAAAGCGACGGACTGCATAATAAAGGTCCCTATCACAAGTGGCAATATAAAGTGACGTCATTTTGCATTAAGGTTTTGTGCATCCAACCATAAAAGCACATGACAACCTCTGCTTCCCTCTGCAAAGGGCCTATCTTTTATTTATGTCTTATACCTTACACAAGAGTCATGGTGATTTTCACCTTTCCTTTTTACACTTTATCCTTTGGCAAGCACTATGTGTTGGAAAGATCATGATATATATATCCAATTACATGTGGGTTTTCATAAAGCATTATTATTGACATTACCCTTGAGGTAAAAGGTTGGGAGGCAAAACTATAAGCCCCTATCTTTCTCTGTGTCCGATTAAAACTTCATACCCATAATTATTGCGTGAGTGTCAGCAATTGTGAAAGACTAAATGATAGTTGAGTATGTGGACTTGCTGAAAAGCTCACATATTGACTCATTTCGATGTTACGATAAACTGCAATTGCTTCAATGACTGAGTTTATAGTTTGTTAGTTTTCAATGAAGTTCTGATTCATACTTTACATTGTGAATAGATTGTTACTTTAGCATAAGAAATCATATGACAATATATATATATATATGTGTGTGTGTGTGTGTGTGTGTGTGTGTGTGTGTGTGTGTGTGTGTGTGTTGCTGTTTTAAGAATGATCATGATGCCGTCATGTCCGTATTTTATTTTACCGACACCTTTATCTCTAAACATGTGGACATATATTTCGATATCAGCTTCCGCTTGAGGACAAGCGAGGTCTAAGCTTGGGGGAGTGGATACGTCCATTCCGCGTCATGCTTTTATATCGATATTTATTGCATTATGGGCTGTTACTACACATTATGTCACAATACTTATGCCTTTTCTCTCTTATTTTGCAAGGTTTACATGAAGAGGGAGAATGCCGACAGCTGGAATTCTGGGCTGGAAAAGGAGCAAATATTAGAGACCTATTCTGCACAACTCCAAAAGTCCTGAAACTCCATGAAAGTCAGTTTTGGAATATATTAAAAATATTGGGCGAAGAAAGCACCAGAGGGGGGCCACCCACCGTCCACGAGGGTGGAGGGTGCGCCCTGCACCCTAGGCGCGCCCCCTGCCTCGTGGGCCACCTGGAAGCCCCCCGATGCCCATCTTCTGATATACGGTGTCTTTTGCCCTAGAAAAAATAAGAAGGAAGCTTTCGGGACGAAGTGTCGCCGTCTCGAGGCGGAACCTGGCGAAACCAATCTAGGGCTCCGGCGGAGCTGTTCTGCCGGGGAAACATCCCTCCGGGAAGGGGAAATTGTCACCATCGTCATCACCATCGATCCACTCATCGGGAGGGGTCAATCTCCATCAACATCTTCACCAGCACCATCTCCTCTCAATCCCTATTTCATCTCTTGTATCTGATCTTTGTCTCAAAACCTCAGATTGGTACCTATGGGTTGCTAGTAGTGTTGATTACTCCTTGTAGTTGATGCTAGTTGGTTTATTCGGTGGAAGATCATATGTTCAGATCCTTTATGCACATTAATACCCCTCTGATTATGAACAGGAATATGAAATGTGAGTAGTTACGTCTGTCCCCGAGGACATGGGAGAAGTCTTGTTATAAGTAGTCATGTGAATTTGGTATTCGTTCGATATTTTGATGAGATGTATGTTGTATTTCCTCTAGTGGTGTCATGTGAACGTCGACTACATGACACTTCACCATTATTTGGGCCTAGGGGAAGGCATGGGGAATTAATAAGTAGATGATGGCTTGCTAGAGTGACAGAAGCTTAAACCCTAGTTTATGTGTTGCTTCGCAAGGGGCTAATTTGGATCCACATGTTTCATGCTATGATTAGGTTTACCTTAATTCTTCTTTTGGAGTTGCGGATGCTTGTGAGAGGGGTTAATCATAAGTGGGATGCTTGTCCAAGAAAGGGCAGTACCCAAGCACCGGTCCACCTACGTATCAAATTATCAAAGCAACGAACGCGAATCATATGAGCATGATGAAAACTAGCTTGATGATAATTCCCATGTGTCCTCGGGAGCGTTTTCCTTTATATAAGAGTTTGTCCAGGCTTGTCCTTTGCTACAAAAAGTATTGGGCCACCTTGCTGCACCTTGTTTACTTTTGTTACTTGTTACCCGTTATAAATTACCTTATCACAAAACTATCTGTTACCGATGATTTCAGTGCTTGCAGAGAATACCTTACTGAAAACCGCTTGTCATGTCCTTCGCTTCCTCGTTGGGTTCGACACTCTTACTTATCGAAAGGACTACGATAGATCCCCTATACTTGTGGGTCATCAAGACTCTTTTCTCGCGCCATTGCCGGGGAGTGAAGCGCCTTTGGTAAGGAAATTTTTATATAGTTTGCTGAAATTTACTGTCACTTGTTACTATGGAAAATAAACCTTTGAGGGGCTTGTTTGGGGTATCTTCACCCCGACTAGTAGAGAAAAGAGTTGCTCCTCAACCTACTGAACCTACTGAAAATGTTTACTTTGAAATTCCTTCGGGTATGATAGAGAAACTGCTAGCTATGTGGATGAAGTTTGTGGATTATTACATCCCGATATGCACCTAATCTATGTGGATGAAGTTTGTGGATTATTTAAGCTTGCAGGTATGCCCGAGGACGTTATCAATAAGAAGGTCTTCCCTTTATCTTTGAAGGGAAAGGCATTGACATGATTTAGGCTATCTGATGATATTAGATCATGGAACTACAACCGATTGAAATTGGAATTTCATCAGAAGTTTTATCCTATGCATCTGGTTCATCATGATCGTAATTATATATATAATTTTTGGCCTCACGAAGGAGAAAGTATCGCTCAAGCTTGGGGGAGGCTTAAGTCAATGTTATATTCCTGCCCAAATCAAGAGCTCTCAAGAGAAATGATTATTCAAAAAAATTGTGCTCGGCTTTCTCTCAATAATCGCTCCATGCTCGGTACTTCTTGTACTGGTTCTTTTATGATGAAGACTATTGAATTCAGATGGGATTTATATGAGAGAATTAAATGCAACTCTGAAGATTGGGAACTCGACGAAGGTAAGGAGTTAGGTATAACACCTAAGCTTGATTGTATTAAATCTTTTATGGACACCGATGTTTTTTCTTGAATTTAGCACTAAATATGGACTTGACTCTGAGATAGTAGCTTCTTTCTGTGAATCATTTGCTACTCATGTTGATCTCCCTAAGGAGAAGTGGTTTAAATATCATCCTCCCATTGAAGTAAAAGTAGTTGAACCTATTAAAGTTGAAGAAAATACTATCACTTACAATGTTGATCCTATTGTTCCTACCGCTTATATTGAGAAACCACCTTTCCCTGTTAGAATAAAGGATCAAGCTAAAGCTTCAACTATGATTCGTAAGAGTAATGCTAGAACACTTACACACCTTGAGCAAATTAAAGTTGAACCTAGTATTGCTATGGTTAAAGATCTCTTGGTCGATAATATTGATGGGCATGTGATTTACTTCTGTAATGAAGCTGCTAGAATTGCCAGACCCGATACTAAAAATAAACATAGACATGTTGTAGGCATGCCTATTATTTTTGTGAAAATAGGAGACCATTGTTATCATGGCTTATGTTATATGGGTGCTAGTGCGAGTGCAATACCTCATTCCTTATATGAGGAAATTATGCATAATATTGCACCTGCTGAGATAGAAGGTATTGATGTTACAATTAAGCTTGCCAATAGAGATACTATTTCACCAGTTGGGATTGTTAGAGATGTTGAAGTCTTGTGTGGGAAAGTTAAATATCCTACTGATTTTCTTGTTCTTGGTTCCCCATAAGATGAGTTTTGCCCCATTATATTTGGTAGACCCTTCTTGAATACTGTTAATGGTAGGATAGATTGCGAAAAGGATATTGTTAAGGTTGGTTTAGAGGATATGTCTCATGATTTTAATTTTTCTAAATTTTGTAGAGAACCCCATGATAAAGAATTGCCTAGTAAAGATGAAATTATTGGTCTTGCTTCTATTGTCGTGCCTCCTAATGATCCTTTAGAACAATATTTGCTAGACCATGAAAATATATGTTTATGAATGAAAGAAGGGAAATAGATGAAGTATTCTTTAAACAGGGACCTATTTTGAAACACAACTTGCCTGTTGAAATTCTAGGGGATCCTCCTCCACCTAAGGGTGATCCCGTGTTTGAGCTTAAACCATTACCTGATACTCTTGAATATGCTTATCTTGATGAGAAGAAGATATATCCTGTTATTATTAGTGCTAACCTTTCAGAGCAGGAAGAAGAGAAATTATTGAAAACTCCGAACAAGCACCATGCTGCTATTGGATATACTCTTGATGATCTTAAGGGCATTAGTCCCACTCTATGCCAGCACAGAATAAAATTGGAGAAAGACGCTAAACCGGTTGTTGATCACCAACAACGGTTAAATCCTAAGATGAAAGAAATGGTAAGAAATGAAATACTAAAGCTTCTGGAGGTAGGTATAATTTATCCCGTTGCTGGTAGTCAGTGGGTAAGTCCTGTCCATTGTGTCCCTAAGAAGGGAGGTATTACTGTGGTTCCTAATGATAAAGATGAATTGGTCCCACAAAGAATTGTTATAGGTTATAGAATGGTAATTGATTTCCGCAAATTAAATAAAGCTACTAGAAAGGATCATTACCCTTTACCTTTTATTGATCAAATGCTAGAAAGATTATCTAAACATACACATTTTTGCTTTCTAGATGGTTATTCTGGTTTCTCTCAAATACCTGTGTCAAAAGAGGATGGTAAAAGACCACTTTTACTTGCCCTTTCGGTACCTTTGCTTATAGACGTATGCCTTTTGGTTTATGTAATGCACCTGCTACCTTTCAAAGATGTATGACTGCTATATTCTCTGACTTTTGTGAAAAGATTGTTGAGGTTTTCATGGATGATTTCTCCGTGTATGGAACTTATTTTGATGATTGCTTAAGCAACCTTGACCGAGTTTTGCAGAGATGTGAAGAAACTAATCTTGTCTTGAATTGGGAGAAGTGCCACTTTATGGTTAATGAAGGTATTGTCTTGGGGCATAAAATTTCTGAAAGAGGTATTGAAGTTGATAAAGCCAAAGTTGATGTTGTTGAAAAGATGTCGTGTCCTAAGGACATTAAAGGTATAAGAAGTTTCCTTGGTCATTTCGGTTTTTATAGGAGGTTCATTAAAGACTTCTCAAAAATTTCTAGGCCTCTGACTAATCTCTTACAAAAAGATGTTCCTTTTGTCTTTGATGATGATTGTGTAGAAGCATTTGAAATACTTAAGAAAGCCTTAATTTCTGCACCTATTGTTCAGCCACCTGATTGGAATTTACCCTTTGAAATTATGTGTGATGCTAGTGACTATGCTGTAGGTGCTGTTCTAGGACAAAGAGTTGATAAGAAATTAAATGTTATCCAATATGCTAGTAAAACTCTAGATAGTGCCCAGAGAAATTATGCTAGTACTGAAAAAGAATTTTTAGCAGTTGTATTTGCTTGTGATAAGTTCAGACCTTATATTGTTGACTCTAAAGTAACTGTTCACAGTGATGATGCTGCTATTAAATATCTTATGGAAAGGAAAGATGCTAAACCTAGACTTATTAGATGGGTTCTCTTGCTACAAGAATTTGATTTGCATATTATAGATAGAAAGGGAGCTGAGAACCCCGTTGCAGACATCTTGTTTAGGTTAGAGAATGTCCTTGATGACCCACTACCTATTGATGATAGCTTTCCTGATGAACAATTAGCTGTCATAAATGCTTCTCGTACTGCTCCATGGTATGCTGATTATGCTAATTACATTGTTGCTAAATCTACACCACCTAGCTTCACATACCAGCAAAAGAAAAAAGTTTTTCTATGATTTAAGACATTACTTCTGGGATGACCCACATCTTATAAAGAAGGAGTAGACGGTGTTATTAGACGTTGTGTACCTGAGCATGAACCGGAACAAATCCTATGCAAGTGTCACTTCGAGGCTTATGGAGGACACCACGCTGGAGATAGAACTGCACATAAGTTACTACAATCCGGTTTTTATTGGCCTACTATTTTCAAGGATGCCCATAAGTTTGTCTTGTCTTGTGATGAATGTCAAAGAATTGGTAATATTAGTAGACGCCAAGAAATGCCTATGAACTATTCACTTGTTATTGAACCATTTGATGTTTGGGGATTCGATTATATGGGACCTTTTCCTTCCTCTAATGGGTATACACATATTTTAGTTGTTGTTGATTGCGTTACTAAGTGGGTAGAAGCTATTCCAACTAGTAGTGCTGATCATAACACCTCTATTAAGATGCTTAAAGAAGTTATATTTCTGAGATTTGGAGTCCCTAGATACTTAATGACTTATGGTGGTTCACATTTTATTCATGGTGCTTTTCGTAAAATGCTTGCTAAGTATGATGTTAATCATAGAAATGCATCTCCATACCATCCACAATCTAGTGGTCAAGTAGAACTAAGTAATAGAGAAATTAAATTAATTTTGCAAAAGACTGTTAATAGATCTAGAAAGAATTAGTCCAAGAAACTTGATGATGCACTATGGGTCTATAGAACTGCATATAAAAATCCTACGGGTATGTCTCCGTATAAAATGGTTTATGGAAAAGCATGTCACTTACCTCTCAAACTAGAACATAAGGCATATTGGGCCATTAAAGCTCAATTATGATTTCAAACTTGCCGGTGAGAAGAGATTATTTGACATTAGCTCGCTTGATGAGTGGAGAACCCAGGCTTATGAGAATGCCAAATTGTTTGAAGAAAAAGTTAAAACATGGCATGACAAAAGGATACAAAAGCGTGAGTTTAATGTAGGTGATTATATTTTGTTATACAACTCTCGTTTAAGATTTTTTGCAGGAAAACTCCTATCTATATGGGAAGGTCCTTACATTATCGAGGAGGGCTATCGTTTCGGGGCCTTAAAAATCAACAACTTCGAAGGCACAAATCCGAAGGTGGTGAACGGTCAAAGAATCAAACATTATATCTCAGGTAATCCTATAAATGTTGAGAACAATGTTATTAACACCGTAACCCTAGAGGAATACATAAGGGACACTTTCCAGAATGTTTCGGACTCCGAAAAGGAATAGGTATGTGGTACGGTAAGTAAACCGACTCCAAAACAGTTATAATAGCAATTTTTCTCCGCTTTGGAATATTTAAGAAAATAGGAAAATAAGAAGTAGTTCAAGAAGGACGCAAGGCATCCACGAGGGTGGAGGGCGCGCCCTACCCCCCTGGGCGCACCCCCTGCCTCGTGGGCACCTCGTGTGTTCTCCGGACTCCATTTTCTTCCACGATACTTCTTTTGGTCGGTAAAAATTCATTATATAATCACCCGAAGGTTTTGACCACCGTACCACGCAAATATCTCCTGTTCTTGTTCCGAGCTGTTTTCTGCCAGAGTTTTCAAGGCCAGGCATCATGTCGTCCCCCTCCTCCAACAACGCGGACAACGATGCTTGGCTAATGAAGATAGAGACGAAGCGAGAAGAAATCAGGGAAATCAAGGGAGGTGAGCAAGTCCCAACAGTAGAAGATGAACGCTTCTCTCAACCTTACTACAATCATCTCACCCCAACTGAGATTGAAGCTTTCAAGGTGATTGAGCTAGCTCACATACAAAATAAATATCTCACACGTGAAAATATTTTGTTCAAGAGCATATCGCCGCACTCAAGGGTATTATCCGCAAGTTGGAGGACGTCCTACGCTCGATGTGTGACACACCATCATCAACAACTCCATCATCACCACCTCCGGAGAACTGAGTATCGGGTATGGGCACTCCCCTTGGCAACTGCCAAGCTTGGGGGAGGTGCCCCGGTATCATATCACCATCACACTTCTATCCTTACCGTTTTCTTAGTTCGATCCTTTTAGTAATATCTTGATCTAGTAGAATAAATTTTTAGTATGATCTAGTTTTGAGTTTTGCTTTATGATCCTTCTATGTAATCGAGTCCGTGAGTTATATATAATAAAGATTAGTTTTGAGTCGGGGGCTTTGCTATCTTGCTATGATCTTGAGGGAACAAAAGAAAGAATAAAAATGTAACATCCCAAATTTTCAATTTGGAATGTTATACATAGATCATTCATGCATATCATATTTTATTGCATTTTCTTTTCGCGATCCTCGAAATCCTAAGCAACTCAAGGACCTTCGGAGAGAGTTGGGGATTTCCTGTTTTTTCATATTTGAATTTTATCAAATATTGAAACGAGGATCATTGATTTTAATTATTTTTCTCTCAGAAAATATTTCATATTAAAATATATGAGAGGAGATAATATCACTTCTCCAAAATAATCGAAATATTGGAGGGAAAATATTAAAATCAATTATTTTATTTTATTCGGATTTTATTGCTATTTTATTTGCATTAGAAAAATTGCACGTTTTTCAAAATTGCATTTTAGGGCCAAGTAAATGTTCATCTCGTTCTAAATATTTTATTTTGACGGTGAAAATTTGTTTTCGCATTTTTTGATTTTTAATTTATTTTCTAGGATTTATTTTTGGTTCGGCGAAATTATTTAAAAAAAAAAGTTCCAAGTACCGATTGGGCTGAAGCCAGTAGCCAGGCCCAGCTCCCAGCGCCGTCTCCCTCGAGGAGACCGACGCCGCCGCCGCCTCGACCCGGAGTCCGGCCGGGACTCTGCCTCCCCACGCCTTGCCCCCTCCCCCTCCTTAAATACCCCCAACCCTGCCGCCACCACCACCCAACCTCACACAGCCTGGCCATGATCAAGAAGACCATGACGCCCTACCGTGCCTTGCCTCCGCCGCTACAGCGCCGCCACCGCTGCCTGTCGCCCCGCCGCCGCAGCCCCGCCTCGCCGGAAGTAACACCGCCGTTGCCGCCGCCGGTTTTTTTAAAACCGATTCGGGTTTTTTTGAAACCCTAATTCGTTTTTTAGATCGGTTCGCCGGTTTTTCTCGGTTTAGTTACTTAGCGGACGTTCGTCCGTACGTTCGTTTTAACGGACGGTTTTTGCTCGATAGTTACAGACAACGAATGTTCGTTCGTTAGCCTGTTCGTCAGTTTTCTTTTTCTCGGATTTTTTCCGCTATTATTTTCGATCGCGATTTCTGAACCGATTTTCGTTTCAGTTTATCTTTTCGCTCGTTTATCGAAATCAGGCGATTCAAGCGCCTAGATCTTCATCTCGAGACGCTCTTTCTATTTAGTCAACTTGAACAAGATTTTGGTACTCTAAAATTTGACATTAGTTCAGATTAGTAAACGGATCTTGTTTCTTTCGCTGTTTGAGTTTCGTTGCTCCATTTGATTTGATTCATTTTGCAAACCGGAGTTCTTAAGTTGAACTTTCTGGTCAATTCTTCTTATTTGAGTTTTGTTGGTGCATCTTTGTGTGATTGCTTATGTATGCTATTGTTTGTTTGCGATAGAATTCCCGGAGTGCGAAGCGTGCTACTACGAGTCCCTAGGTTTTGCAGATCATCAGCAAGGCAAGTAACACATTGATCATACTCTTTCCATACCCAGTTTTCATGAATTAGTTTAATCCTCAAACATTGCATGACTAGGATGTCATTTAACATGTGGGTTGGGAAGTAGTTGATGAGGTAGAACCTATTGCCCGGTTATATTCAAACCCTTGGGAGTTACTTCTACGTATTGCTTATATTGCTATGCTATGCTCGTAGACGTGGTTTGGGTGAGTGAAATCCATGACAGATGTGATAGTTGTTAATTAATGGTTCAACTTAAGGTGGCAACTTAAATACACATCTGGGTGGATTGAGGCACCTCGAGAATCCAGTGTTGCCTGTATTTTTGGAAATCCCGGGGTTCCGTGTGATTTTCCTATGGACCGCCACCCAGGCTCAAAGGAATCGAGATATTTTCATGCTAGAAACTTCCGTGTGCAGCCACAAGCTAGGCTCTAGCATAGTTGAGTAGGTTACATGAAGCTCTTGAAGCGGGGGATCAGCAGTAGAGGGTTGTAGGTTTGGTATGGTCTGCCCGAGTAGAGAGTTAATGTTTACGAAGATCGTGTCTCGGTCATCCGTTTCTCAAACACCATGTAGTGCGAGAACTCCAACGGAGGCGATCGAGTCTTGTGGGGAAAAGTGCGCAAACCTCTGCAGAGTGTACAATCTAATCATGGTTAGCCGTGTCCCCGGTTATGGACAATCTTGAGTATCTAGTACTTGGAGTATCCTAAGTATCTCATCACTCTAAATTAATATTGTTGGGCTGATAATTACTTTAATTGGGATTGAGTTGGAGGAACCTTCTCAATGATGTTTCAACTACCATGATAGTAAAAAATAAAATCTATTCCTTTGTTGTAGGGAAAATTTGGCTTTTCGCAAAAACTATAACCATAGAGCTTTCCACCAGCCAAATATGCATGTAGTGATAGCATTATTTTGTTTTCGCTCTCATCGTGTTATATTGCCAGCATATTCCATGTGCTGACCCGTTTTCGGGCTGCAACGTATTATGTTGCAGACTTTTCAGACGAGGAGTAAGGTTCGTTAGGTCGTTGCCGTGCAGCTCAGCTATGCCGTTGGATTTGATGGACTCACTTTATCTTCCAAGCCTTCCGCTGTTATCGTATTAGATGGCCTTAAGCCATATTTATTGTAATAAAGTTCTCTTTTGAGACATTCGATGTAATAAGCGTGTGATTGCTACTCTGTTATAAATCCTTCGAGTACTGTGTGTGTCAGCATTACCGATCCAGGATGACATCAAGCATAGAGACTTGACCGTTTGAGGTCGTGTCGCTACAAGATGGTATCGAGCACACGCCGAGTGTAGGACACGACCACTAAGATAAACCATATGTCACTCTTCTCTACTCATTTCTGACTTCTCTCCATTTTCTACTCTTTAGGATGGCGGAGTTGAAGAACAAGTTTGCACAGCCGGATGAAGACACTTTGGACGCCACTTGAAGGAAGTCACTAGGTACTTGAACATTGGAATACCAAGCTTCACCGGGACGTACAACGCCACCTTACCGTAAGAGGAGCTTTGGATGATTCAAGTACAAGTTCCGTGAAGGACATTCTCGCCAACCACTAAGCCCATAGAATTTTCTTTTGAAGCACCCACCTGGAGTCTAGGCAAGAGCATGGCAGCCCACATTACCATGGGACGCATTGGAGAAGTCTACAACAAGGATCTTAAGGATACTATCTATCAGATATGTGGGCGCCGAGATGAGCAATGGGAGATGATCAACACCAAGAAGGACAAATCCATTGCAGCTTTCATCCAGGAGTTAAACCAGCACATTCGACGCCAGGAGAATCAGATGTGCTCAGATATGATAGATTTGAAGAAGGCGAAGACTCGGACCATTGAGCTGGAGGAAGAACTTAAGTCTACACGCGATGGATATGAGGAGGAAATTGTTACACTATCGGAGAAGAATGACGACTTGATAAAGAAGATCGGAGTATTCATGGGAGATCCAGTGTCGGGAGGAGAGGACGACGATTCCACTTGCCCGGAGAACTACATCATCATCGACGACACCGACTCCGACCCTAGTGATGATGACTTTGAAGACGAAGCTGGAGCAGACATCATGGAGTCTTCCATCGATCAAAATTTCTAGATGACCACCAAATAATTAGTAGTATTCCCCCATGTATATAGTAGTAGTCGAGAACTTTTACGATAGTTCTAGACCGCTTGTATGCCCTTTCTTGATTGACAGAGTGTAATGTTTGTGTTTGTCTCATGTGCATATGGGTAGTGCTTTCTCACTAGACCCCTTTTCTATTCTAATCTCTTCCCTCTAAAACCCGCCAGATGCCTCCGAGACGTGACACCGGATTTGCCTTCCCGCCAGAGCTCACTCAGTTGATCCAGCAGCAGAATGCCTTGATGCAATTGCTAATCTAGAACCAAGGCAACAACAACAACAACAACAACAACAACAACAACAACAACAACAAAAACAACAACAACGACAACAACAACAACCCGCCTCCAGTTGACAACTTAGCTCGCTTTCTAAGGTTACAGCCGCCAGTGTTTTCCAGTAGCACCGAGCCTATAGTTGCTGATGAATGGCTACGCCGTATTGGAAGGGAGCTGACCACCGCAGGTTGCACAGATGCTGAGAAGGTTCGTTTTGCCGCACATCAATTGGATGGACCAGCAGCCTCATGGTGGGAGAATTATACGGCCACTTTTCCCATAGCCAACATCACTTGGGATCAGTTTCAGCAATCTTTCCACACAGCCCATGTCTCAACTGGAGCTATGAATATGAAGAAGCGGGAGTTTTGCAACTTACGCCAGGGGAACCGTACTGTGGCTCAATACGTGGATGAGTTTAGCAAGTTATCTCGCTATGCCCCTGATGATGTGCCACAGATGCCGCGAAGCAGGAGAAGTTTATGGAAGGGCTAAATGATGAGATGAGCATGCAGTTGATGGTGGCAACATTCAACAACTACCAGGAGTTGGTAGATAAGGCTCTTATGATTGAAGGGAAGCAGCAGATTGAGAGCCGTAAGAGGAAGTATGGGCAAGGAAGGTATAACTCAGGAGCTCAGCAGAAGCCTAGCCTAACCCCGAACTCGGGAGGACTTGTTCATAACCATGGAGGTCATAACCACACCAGAGGAAGTTCGCATAACCACAATGGTTCTAAGAATGGAAATGGGAACGGAACAAACAACAATCAGAACCGCCCCAATCCAGCCACACCCGTCAAAAGTGATCTAAGTCACATTACTTGCTATAAGTGTGGGAAGACTGGACACTATGCCACGGAGTGCCCTGAAGGGAAGAATGGAAACGGAAATGGGAGCGCTGGGAAGAATCCCAATCCCTTCAACAAAGGACAAGTGAACCACGTTAACGTCGAGGAGGTTGAAGAGCAGCCAGACGCGGTTATAGGTAAGTTTTTGGTTAAGTCTTTTACCGCCCTTGTTCTTTTTTATACTGGTGCATCACATTCATACATATCAAGGGGATTCGTGGATAAGTTTAAACTACCAACCCAAACCCTTAGGACCCCTCTGTTAGTGAGTTCACTTGGAGCAGAGTATATGGCTAGTCGATGGTGCGACCAGATAACCTTAACCATTGGTAGCCATGTTTTTCCGTCCAACCTAATAATCTTGGAGTCACAAGGATTGGATGTGATATTAGGCATGGACTGGATGTCAAACTATGGACGAAGCATTGACTGTGCTAGTAAGTAGATTTATCTCACTACCCCGGAGGGAAAAAGGATTTAAGTATGTATCTAGGCATGTGCCTAGGAGGAGCCAAGTGAATACCCTCACGGGAGTTGTTCAGGAGGAAGTGCATGTAATGAAGGATTACCCGGATGTCTTTCCAGAGGAGTTACCAGGCATGCCACCGGATCGAGACATCGAGTTCTTGATAGAGCTATTGCCAGGTACATGGCCAATATCAAAGAGACCATAACGGATGCCCGCAAATGATCTGGAGGAGATTAAGAAGCAGATCAAGGAGTTATTGGAAAAAGGATACATTCGACGGAGTTCGTCACCATGGGGAGCCCCAGTGCTTTTGGTTGAGAAGAAGGATAAATCTCTAAGAATGGTTGTTGATTATCGGGCCTTGAATGAAGTGATGATCAAGAACAAGTATCCACTACCGACGATCAATGATTTGTTCGACCAGCTGCAAGGAGCTAAGGTGTTTTCGAAGATAGATCTATGATCAGGATACCACCAGTTGAAGATTCGAGAGAAGGATATACCAAAGACAACATTCACCACACGGTACGGGTTGTATGAATATACGGTCATGTCATTTGGATCGATTTAACGCCCTGCCTATTTCATGAGCATGATGAACAAGGTGTTCATGGAATATTTGGACAAGTTTGTTGTGGTGTTCATTGATGATATAATGGTATACTCGAAGAATGAAGAGGAGCACAAGGAGCATTTATGCGTTTAGTTCTCGAGAAACTCGGGGAACACCAAACAGTATGCCAAGTTCAAAGAATGCGAGTTTTGGTTGAAGGAAGTTAGCTTCCTTGGACATGTTATATCAGGAGAAGGTATAGCGATGACCCCACCAAGGTTCGATCGATCCGAATGGTTGGCACCCACTTCAGTTAGCGAGATCCGCAGTTTTCCTGGACTCGCGGGATACTATCGGAGATTCATTGAGAATTTTTCCAAGATTGCAAAGCCAATGACTGAGTTATTAAAGAAGGATACCAAGTTTAAATGGACGGAAGAATGTGAGGCAAGCTTTCAGGAGTTAAAGAAACGTTTGACTACAGCCCCAGTGTTGATTCTGCCGGATATATCCAAGGATTTCCAAGTGTATTGCGACGCCTCTCGCCTAGGACTTGGAAGTGTGCTCATGCAGGATGGAAGAGTTGTTTCGTATGCCTCACGACAACTAAAACCGCAGGAATTGAATTATGCCACGCATGATTTGGAGTTAGCAGCCATAGTGCATGCGTTGAAGACTTGGAGACATTACCTTATTGGAAACCGTTGTGATGTGTACACGGATCATAAGAGTTTGAAGTACATCTTCACACAGAAGGAGCTGAACCTTAGGCAGAAGAGATGGTTGGAGCTTATAAAGGAGTATGACATGAAGCTGCACTATCATCCAGGCAAGGCCAATGTCGTAGTAGACGCTTTGAGCCGAAAGAGTTATGCTAAAACCCTAGTGGGAACAGGATTACCAAAGGAGTTAGCAGAGGATCTCAGGGAACTTCGATTGGAGATTGTTCCTATAGGTTTTGTTGCAACAATGGAGGTTCAGTCTACATTGTTAGGAAAGATTCTAGAAGCTCAGAAGGATGACAAAGAGATTGCCGAGATAAAAGAGAGAATGAGCAAAGGAAAGGCCAAAGGTTTTCGTGAGGATGAGCACGATACCTTATGGTTTGAGGACCAGGTTTATGTGCCCAATAACACAGAGATCAGGAAGTTAATACTTCAGGAGGCTCATGACTCACCATACTCGATACACCCCCGGAACACCAAGATGTATTTGGATTTGAAGGAACGTTTCTGGTGGACGGGTATGAAGAAGGATATTGCCGAGTATGTAGCCGTATGTGATGTATGTCAGAGAGTGAAGGCAGAGCATCAAAAGCCAGCAGGATTGTTACAACCTATGCCGATACCCGAATGGAAGTGGGATAAACTTGGCATGGATTTTATCACCGGATTGCCCAGGACCAAATCAGGATATGATTCTATATGGGTAGTAGTTGATCGCTTAACCAAAATGGCTCACTTTATCCCAGTGAAAACAACTTATACAAGTGCGAAGTTGGCCAAGATATATATGACCAGGATCATATTTCTGCATGGAGTTCCGAGGACTGTCGTATCAGATAGAGGAACACATTTTACCTCAAAGTTTTGGCATCAGCTGCACCAGACTTTAGGAACGAGATTGGAGTTCAGTACGGCATTTCACCCGCAGATGGATGGGCAGACCGATAGAGTCAACCAGATTCTGGAGGACATGTTGAGGGCCTGTGCGCTAGATTATGGATCTAATTGGGATGACAATTTGCCTTACGCAGAGTTCTCATACAACAATAGCTACCAAGCCAGTTTGAAGATGGCACCGTTCGAAGCCCTGTATGGACGAAGGTGGAGAACACCATTGATGTGGGATGAAGTTGGAGACCGACAATTGTTTGGACCAGACTTGATCAAGGAGTCTGAGGAGAAAGTTAAGTTAATCCGAGATAGGCTGAAGGTAGCTCAGTCCAGGCAGAAGAGTTATGCAGATTCGAAACGCAAGGAGGTAACCTATGAAATTGGAGATAGAGCGTATCTACGAGTATCACCCTTGCAAGGAGTGAAACGTTTTGGAGTTAAGGTAAAGTTAGCCCCGAGATTTGTAGGACCGTATCATGTTTTGGAACGTATGGGAGAAGTTGCCTACAAGTTGGAGTTACCTGAGGACTATCAGGAGTACATGATGTGTTTCACGTTTCACAGTTGAAGAAGTGTCATGCTGAGATGGCTGATATACCATTAAGAGATACAGTACCCTTGGAGGCAATTCAGTTGGACAGTGATTTGACTTATGAGGAGAAGCCAGTCAGGATTCTTGAATTTGCCAGCCGAGTCACCCGCAACAAGGTTATCAAGTTTTGCAAAGTTCAGTGGAGTCACCATACCGAGGATGAAGCCACCTGGGAACGAGATGATGATCTTCGCAAAGACCACCCACACCTATTTTCTAGCCAACCCAAATCTCGAGGGCGAGATTCATCTTAAGGGGGGTAGGTTTGTAACATCCCAAATTTTCAATTTGGACTGCTATACATAGATCATTCATGCCTATCATATTTTATTGCATTTTGTTTTCGCGGTCCTCGAAATCCTAAGCAACTCAAGGACCTTCAGAGACAGTTGGGGATTTCCCGGTTTTTCATATTTGAATTTTATCAAATAATGAAACGAGGATCGTTGATTTTAATTATTTTTCTCTTCGATAATATTTCATATTAAAATATATGAGAGGAGATAATATGACTTATCGAAAATAATCAAAATATTTGAGGGACAATATTAAAATCAATTATTTGATGTTATTCGGATTTTATTGCTATTTTATTTGCATTAGAAAAATTGCATGTTTTTCAAAATTGCATTTTAGGGCCAAGAAAATGTTCATCTCGTTCTAAATATTTTATATAGACGGTGAAATTTTGTTTTGGCATTTTTAGATTTTTATTTTACTTTCTAGGATTTATTTTTGGTTCGGTGGAATTATTTTTTAAAAAAAGTTCCAGCGCCCGACTGGGTCGAAGCCCAACCGAGCCGCTCCCCCGCCTCGGCCGACCCGAGTCCGGCCGGGACTCCGCCTCCCCGGGCCTTGCCCCCTCCTCCAAGCCGCCGCCCCCTCCCCCTCCTTAAATACCCCCAACCCCAACGCCACCACCACCCAACCCCGCCGCCCGCCGATCACAGCTGCTGTTGCCGCCACCGCCGCCTGTCGCCACAGCCCGCCTCCCCGCCGCCGCAGCCCTGCCTCGCCGGAGGTAATGCCGCCGTTGCCGCCGCTGGTTTTTTTTGAAAACCGATTCGGTTTTTTTAGAAACCCTAGTTCCTTTTTTTAGATTGGTTCGCCGGTTTTTCTCAGTTTAGTTACTTAGCGGACGTTCGTCCGTACGTTTGTTTTAACGGACGGTTTTCGCTCGATAGTTACAGACAACGAACGTTCATTCGTTAGCCTGTTCGTCGGTTCTCTTTTTCTTGGATTTTTTCCGCGATTATTTTCGATCGCGATTTCTGATCCGATTTTCGTTTCAGTTTATCTTTTCTCTCATTTATCGGAATCAGGCGATTCAAGCGCCTAGATCTTCGTCTCGAGACCCTCTTTCTGTTTAATCAACTTGAATAGGATTTTGGTACTCTAAAATTTGACTTTAGTTCAGATTAGTAAATGGATCTTGTTTCTTTCGCCGTTTGAGTTTCGTTGCTCCGTTTGATTTGATTCTTTTTGCAAACCGGAGTTCTTAAGTTGAACTTTCTGGTAATTCTTCTTATTTGAGTTTTGCCCGTGCATCTTTGCTTGATTGCTTATGTATGCTATTGTTTGTTTCCGTTAGAATTCCCGGAGTGCGAAGCGTGCTACTACGAGTCCATAGGATTTGCGGATCGTCAGCAAGGCAAGTAACACATTGATCATACTCTTTCCATACCTAGTTTTTATGCATTAGTTTAATCCTCAAACATTGCATGACTAGGATGTCATTTCACATGTGGGTTGGGAAGTAGTTGATGAGGTAGAACCTATTGCCCTGTTATATTCAAACCCTTGGGAGTTACTTCTATGTATTGCTTATATTGCTATGCTATGCTCATAGACGTGGTTTGGGTGAGTGATATCCATGACATATGTGAGAATTGTTAATTAATGGGTCAACTTAAGGTGGCAACTTGAATACACATCTGGGTGGATTGAGGCACCTCGAGAATCCAGTGTTGCCTGTATTTTTGGAAATCCCGGGGTTCCGTGTGATTTTCCTATGGACCGCCACCCAGGCTCAAAGGGAACTGAGATATTTTCATGCTAGAAACTTCCGTGTGCAGCGACAAGCTATTATGGGCTCTAGCATAGTTGAGTAGGTGACATGAAGCTCTTAAAGAGGTGGATCAGCAGGTAGAGGGTTGTAGGTTTGGTATGGTCTGCCCGGAGTAGAGAGTTAATGTTTCTGAAAGACTGTGTCTCAGTCATCCGTTTCTCAAACACCATGTAGTGCGAGAACTCCAACGGAGGCGATCGAGTCTTGTGGGGAAAAGTGCTAAACCTCTCCAGTGTACAATCTAATCATGGTTAGCCGTGTCCCCGGTTATGGACAATCTTGAGTATCTAGTACTTGGAGTATCCTAAGTATCTCATCACTCTAAATTAATATTGTTGGGCTGATAATTACTTTAATTGGGATTGAGTTGGAGGAACCTTCTCAATGATGTTTCAACTACCATGATAGTTAAAATAAAATCTATTCCTTTGTTGTAGGGAAAATTTGGCTTTTCGCAAAAACTATAACCATAGAGCTTTCCACCAGCCAAATATGCATGTAGTGATAGCATTATTTTGTTTTCGCTCTATTGTGTTACATTGCTAGCATATTCCATGTGCTGACCCGTTTTCGGGCTGCAACGTATTATGTTTCAGACTTTTCAGACGAGGAGTAAGGTTCGTTAGGTCGTTGCCGTGCAGCTCAGCTATGCCATTGGATTTGATGGACTCACTTTATCTTCCAAGCCTTCTGCTGTTATCGTATTAGATGGCCTGAAGCCATATTTATTGTAATAAGTTCTCTTTTGAGACATTCGATGTAATAAGCGTGTGATTGCTACTCTGTTATAAATCTTTCGAGTATTGTGTGTGTCAGCATTACCGATCCAGGGATGACACTGAAGCATAGAGACTTGACCGTTTGAGGTCGGGTTGCTACAAAAAAGAAATAAAGAGATCATATTGATCTTATGGAGAGTAAAGATTTCACATATAAAGGGTATGATGAATAAAAGTTGTTGAGAGTTGACAAACATAGTTTTGGTCATCGTTGCAATTAATAGGAAGTAACGAAGAAAGAGAGGTTTTCACATATAAATATACTATCCTGGACATCTTTTATGATTGTGATCACTCATTAAAATATGACATGCTAAAAGGTTGATGTTGGACAAGGAAGACAACATAATGTGTTATGTTTTCTTATATCCGAAATAAAGTATATTGTCATGGATCATCCAACATGTTGAGCTTGCCTTTCCCCCTCATGCTAGCCAAATTCTTTGCACCAAGTAGAGATACTACTTGCGTTTCCAAACATCCTTAAACCCAGTTTTGCCATGAGAGTCCACCATATCTACCTATGGATTGAGTAAGATCCTTCAAGTAAGTTGTCATCGGTGCAAAGCAATAAAAATTGCTCTCTAAATATGTATGATTGATTGGTGTGGGGAATAAGCTTTATACGATCTTGTGATATGGAAGAAATAAAAGCGACAGACTGCATAATAAAGGTTCATATCAGAAGGGGCAATATAAAGTGACGTTCTTTCGCATTGAGATTTTGTGCATCCAACCATAAAAGCGCATGGCAACCTCTGATTCCCTCTACGAAGGGCCTATCTTTGATTTTTTTGTCTTATACCTTATACAAGAGTCATGGTGATTTTCACCTTTCCTTTTTACACTTTATCCTTTGGCAAGCACTTTGTGTTGGAAAGATCAGTCATGGTGATTTTCACCTTTCCTTTTTACACTTTATCCTTTGGCAAGCACTTTGTGTTGGAAAGATCCTGATATATTTATCCAATTGGATGTGGGTTTTGATAAAGCATTATTATTGACATTACCCTTGAGGTAAAAGGTTGGGAGGCAAAACTATAAGCCCCTATCTTTCTCTGTGTCCGATTAAAACTTCATACCCATAAGTATTGCGTGAGTGTTAGCAATTGTGAAAGACTAAATGATAGTTGAGTACATGGACTTGCTGAAAAGCTCTTATAATGACTCTTTCCGATGTTATGATAAATTGCAATTGCTTCAATGACTGAGATTATAGTTTGTTAGTTTTCAATGAAGTTCTGATTCATACTTTACATTGTGAATAGATTGTTACTTTAGCATAAGAAATCATATGACAATATATATATACATATATATATATATATATATATGTTGCTGTTTTAAGAATGATCATGATGCCCTCATGTCTGTATTTTATTTTATCGACACCTTTATCTCTAAACATGTGGACATATTTTTCGATATCGGCTTCCGCTTGAGGACAAGCGAGGTCTAAGCTTGGGGGAGTTGATACGTCCATTCTGCATCATGCTTTTATATCCATATTTATTTCATTATGGGCTATTACTACACATTATGTCACAATACTTATGCCTATGCCTTTTCTCTCTTATTTTACAAGGTTTACATGAAGAGGGAGAATGTTGGCAGCTGGAATTATGGGCTGGAAAAGGAGCAAATATTATAGACCTATTCTGCACAACTCCAAAAGTCCTGAAACTCCAAGAAAGTTAGTTTTGGAATATATTAAAAATATTGGGCGAAGAAAGCACCAAAGGGGGACCACCCACCGTCCACGAGGGTGGAGGACGCGCCCCCTGCCTTGTGGGCCACCTAGAAGCCCCCCGATGCCCATCTTCTGATATACGGTGTCTTTTGCCTGGAAAAATAAGAAGGAAGCTTTCGGGACGAAGCGCCGCCGTCTCGAGGCGGAACCTGGCGAAACCAATCTAGGGCTCTGGCGGAGCTGTTCTGCCGGGTAAACATCCCTCCGGGAGGGGGAAATCATCACCATTGTCATCACCAATGATCCTCTTATCGGGAGGGGGTAAATATCCATCAACATCTTCACCAGCACCATCTCCTCTCAAACCCTAGTTCATCTCTTGTATCCGATCTTTGTCTCAAAACCTCAGATTGGTACCTGTGGGTTGCTAGTAGTGTTGATTACTCCTTGTAGTTGATGCTAGTTGGTTTATTCGGTGGAAGATCATATGTTCAGATCCTTTATGCACGTTAATACCCCTTTGATTATGAACATGAATATGATTTGTGAGTAGTTACATTTGTTCCCGAGGACATGGGAGAAGTCTTGTTATAAGTAGTCATGTGAATTTGGTATTCGTTCGATATTTTGATGAGATGTATGTTGTCTTTCCTCTAGTGTTGTTATGTGAGCGTCGACTACATGACACTTCACCATTATTTGGACCTAGGGGAAGGCATTGGGAAGTAATAAGTAGATGATGGCTTGCTAGAGTGATAGAATCTTAAACCCTAGTTTATGCGTTGCTTCACAAGGGGCTGATTTGGATCCACATGTTTCATGCTATGGTTAGGTTTACCTTAATTCTTCTTTCGTAGTTGCAGATGCTTGCAAGAGGGGTTAATCATAAGTGGGATGCTTGTCCAAGGAAGGGCAGTACCCAAGCACCGGTCCACCCTCGTATCAAATTATCAAAGTAACGAACGCGAAGCACATGAGCATGATGAAAACTAGCTTGACGATAATTCCCATGTGTCCTCGGGAGCGTTTTCCTTTATATAAGAGTTTGTCCATGGTTGTCCTTTGCTAGAAAAAGAATTGGGCCACCTTATTGTACATTGTTTACTTTTGTTACTTGTTACCCGTTACGAATTACCTTATCACAAAACTATCTGTTACCGATATTTTCAGTGCTTTGCAGAGAATACCTTACTGAAAACCGCTTGTCATTTCCTTCTGCTCCTCGTTGGGTTCGACACTCTTACTTATCGAAAGGACTACGATAGATACCCTATACTTGTTGGTCATCAACAACATATGGAGATATATGACAAGAAGCAATAACAATCATGTGCAAAGCATGGAAATGGTTGTCATCAACCGCATGAAATGAGCAAGTATGAATCATGGTGATGCAACATAAGCAAACATAGAGATCAAGTCGTGCAAACTAGTGGAGCGAAGATGCAACACACTGGGGGAAATCATGGCAATCATGTCATGTGAGCAAATACTAGGCATAGGCAATGTGGTGACATATCCCGAGCAAGAACACAAAGCAAGATCAAAGTATCATCATAGGAATGGGTCACAAGAGGAACATGGCAATAACAAGCAATATCTCCACCAAGCTTGCAAATACACATACAAGTAGTAGAATCAATTATCATGTGTAATGCAAAGCATGGGTGACAAATGCATGGCAATGGCATAGGAATGAGCATATCATGCAAAGTGAACATGGCAAGATGGGCATAGAATATATAATGGACAATAACCGAAAGCCAAGTGAGGGTCATGTAGAAGAAATGCGTGAAGTCTTTGCGCGAAGAGAGCGGTGGGAAAGATAATCCATGGGATCCCAAGTCATCATTGCTCTCTAGAGCTTGTTTTGTCAACTCATGGGACTGTGAGGTTGACAAGTATTCATGGGTACCTACACAAAAGAGACACAAACCAAAGAAATTGTGTGCATGGTAAATGTACACATCATCCATCTTGATGTGTGTGTGCACGTATGAGTTAGCACAAGATAAGCATCGCTCAAACAAATTTGATGCATGGTATAAGAACATGTCATCCATCATGAAAGAATAGTTGTTATGTATAACACGATGGGGACAAATTGAGCATACAATTATATGGCACATCAATAGCATTATCATTCATGGGGAGCATATTGTGCACATAATTATTGGGATTATGCAATGGATAGGATGAATCAAAATCTCCTAAAATGTATGAGGAAACTATGGGGCTCTCCTCATGAGAAATATTGGAAACAACATATGGAGAAAATGGACAACATCCAAAACAATGCATATCCGAAGTTAGGTGGTCATGGCATGGCATATGAGATAAATGATGCAAAGGGAGCATATAAATATCATCACAAGAGAAACAAATGCCAATAACCATGGGCTTGTCATCTATGCCATAAGTGCAAATTGGGTTAATTTTTAGTGGTATATGCATAGTCACTATGAAGAGATCGCAAATATGACATATTATTGATCTCATGCATAACAAGTCAAGCGGATTGTCAAACATGATGCGACCTAAAGAATTGTCAGAAGAAATCCTATGTAACATGGCATCACAACTAATAGACTCCACATGAGAATCATCATACTCATCGTAAATGGGCAAGAAATCATCACATGAGGAAGTCGCACTAGCATGAATCATGGTACTAGGTGGATCAACATCATGCATGCAATTGCTACCTCTTAAGCACTGCGTTGGTTTTCCCTTGAAGAGGAAAGGGTGATGCAGCAAAGTAGCGTAAGTATTTCCCTTAGTTTTGAGAACCAAGGTATCAATCCAGTAGGAGGCCACGCACGAGTCCCTCGCACCTACACAAACAAATAAATCCTCACAACCAACGCAATAAAGGGGTTGTCAATCCCTTCATGGTCACTTACGAGAGTGAGATCTAATAGATATGATAAGATAATATTTTTGGTATTTTTATGATAAAGATCCAAAGTAAAGAAAGTAAAATAAAAACGACGCCAGAAATAGCTTGTTGTCCGGAGATTAATATGATGGAAAATAGACCCGGGGGCCATAGGTTTCACTAGTGGCTTCTCTCAAGAGCATAAGTATTACGGTGGGTGAACAAATTACTGTTGAGCAATTGACAGAATTAAGCATAGTTATGAGAATATCGAGGTATGATCATGTATATAGGCATCACGTCCGAGACAAGTAGACCGACTCATGCCTGCATCTACTACTATTACTCCACACATCGACCGCTATCCAGCATGCATCTAGAGTATTAAGTTCATAAGAACAGAGTAACACTTTAAGCAAGATGACATGATGTAGAGGGATAAACTCATGCAATATGATATAAACCCCATCTTGTTATCCTCGATGGCAACAATACAATACGTGCCTTGCTGCCCCTCATCCTTTGGGAAAGGACACCGCAAGATTGAACCCAAAGCTAAGCACTTCTCCCATTGCAAGAAAGATCAATCTAGTAGGCCAAACCAAACTGATAATTCGAAGAGACTTGCAAAGATAACCAATCATACATAAAAGAACTCAGAAGATCCAAATATTGTTCATAGGTAAACTTGATCATAAACCCACAATTCATCCGTCACAACAAACACACCGCAAAAGAAGATTACATCAAATAGATCTCCACGAGAGAGGGGGAGAACATTGTATTGAGATCCAAAAAGAGAGAAGAAGCCATCTAGCTAATAACTATGGACCCGAAAGTTTGAGGTAAACTACTCACACATCAGCGGAGAGGCTATGGTGTTGATGTAGAAGCCCTCCGTGATCTATGCCCCCTCCGGCGGAGCTCCGAAACGGGCCCCAAGATGGGATCTCACGGGTACAGAAGGTTGCGGCGGTGGAATTAGGTGTTTGGCTCCGTATCTGGTAGTTTGGGGGTACGTAGGTATATATAGGAGGAAGGAGTACGTCGGTGGAGCAACAGGGGGCCCATGAGGGTGGAGAGCGTGCCCCCTACCTCGTGCCCTCCTGGTTGATGTATTGACGTAGGGTCCAAGTCCTCTGGATCACGTTCGTTCCAAAAATCACGTTCCCGAAGGTTTCATTCCGTTTGGACTCCGTTTGATATTCTTTTTCTGCGAAACTCTGAAATAGGCAAAAAACATCAATTCTGGGCTCGGCCTCCGGTTAATAGGTTAGTCCCAAAAATAATATAAAAGTGTATAATAAAGCCCAATAATGTCCAAAACAGAATATTAGCATGGAACAATCAAAAATTATAGATACGTTGGAGACGTATCAAGCATCCCCAAGCTTAATTCCTGCTCGTCCTCGAGTAGATAAATGATAAAAATAGAATTTTTGATGTGGAATGCTACTTGGCATAATTTCAATGTAATTCTTCTTAATTGTGGTATGAATATTCAGATCCGAAAGATTCAAGACAAAAGTTTAATATTGACATAATAATAATAATAATAATAATAATAATAATAATAATAATAATAATAATAATAATAATAATAATTCAAGCATACTAACTAAACAATTATGTCTTTTCAAAATAACATGGCCAAAGAAAGTTATCCCTACAAAATCATATAGTCTGGCTATGCTCTATCTTCACCACACAAAATATTTAAATCATGCACAACCCCGATGACAAGCCAAGCAATTGTTTCATACTTTTAGTGTTCTCAAACTTTTTCAATCTTCACGCAATACATGAGCGTGAGCCATGGACATAGCACTATATGTGGAATAGAATGGTGGTTGTGGACAAGAAAAAAAAGGAGAAGATAGTCTTACATCAACTAGGCGTATCAACGGGCTATGGAGATGCCCATCAATAGATATCAATGTGAGTGAGTAGGGATTTCCATGCAACGGATGCACTAGAGCTATAAGTATATGAAAGCTCAACAAAAGAAACTAAGTGGTGTGCATCCAACTCGCTTGCTCACGAAGACCTAGGGCATTTTCAGGAAGCCCATCATTGGAATATACAAGCCAAGTTCTATAATGAAAAATTCCCACTAGTATATGAAAGTGATATCATAGGAGACTCTCTATCATGAAGATAATGGTGCTACTTTGAAGCACAAGTGTGGTAAAAGAATAGTAACATTGTCCCTTCTCTCTTTTTCTCTCATTTTTTTATTTGGGCCTTTTTTTATGGCCTCTTTTTTTCCCTTTTTTTATTTTTCGTCCGGAGTCTCATCCCGACTTGTGGGGGAATCATACTCTCCATCATCCTTTCCTCACTTGGGACAATACTCTAAAAAATGATGATCATCACACTTTTATTTACTTACAACTCAACAATTACAACTCAATACTTAGAACAAAATATGACTCTATGTGAATGCCTCCCGCGGTGTACCGGGATATGCAATGAATCAAGAGTGACATGTATGAAACAATTATGAACGGTGCCTTTGCCACAAATACAATGTCAACTACATGATCATGCGAAGCAATATGACAATGATGGAGCGTGTCATAGTAAACGGAACGATGGTAAGTTGCATGGCAATGTATCTCGGAATGGCTATGGAAATGACATAATAGGTAGGTATGGTGGCTGTTTTGAGGAAGGTATATGGTGGTGTATGATACCGGCGAAACGTGCGCGGTATTAGAGAGGCTAGCAATGGTGGAAGGCGGAAAAGTGCGTATAATCCATGGACTCAACATTAGTCATAAAGAACTCATATACTTATTGCAAAAATCTACAAGTTATCAAAGCAAAGTATTACGCGCATGCTCCTAGGGATATAGATTGGTAGGAAAAGACCATTGCTCGTCCCCGACCGCCACTCATAAGGAAGACAACCAATAAATAAATCATGCTCCGACTTCATCACATAACGGTTCACCATACGTGCATGCTACGGGAATCACAAACTTTAACACAAGTATTTCTCAAATTCAAAACTACTCAACTAGCATGACTCTAATATCACCATCTTCATATCTCAAAACAATTATCAAGCATCAAACTTCTCATAGTATTCAACACACTCATAAATTTTTTTTCTTTTTTCTTTACTAATCTTGAATGCCTATTATTGTTAAAGCAAACTACCATGCTGTTTTGTAGGACTCTCAAAATAATATAAGTGAAGCATGAGAGATCAATAGTTTCTATAAAACAAAATCACCACCGTGCTCTAAAAGATATAAGTGAAGCACTAGAGCAAAAACTATATAACTCAACAGATATAAGTGAAGCACATAGAGTATTCTAATAATTTCCGAATCATGTGTGTCTCTCTCAAAAGGTGTGTACAGAAAATATGATTGTGGTAAACTAAAAATCAAATACTCAAATCATACAAGACGCTCCAAGCAAAACACATATCATGTGGTGAATAAAAATATAGCTCCAAGTAAAGTTACCGATGGAAGTAGATTTAAAGAGGGGATGCCTTCCGGGGCATCCCCAAGCTTTGGATTTTGGGTGTCCTTAGATTATCTTGGGGTGCCATGGGAATCCCCAAGCTTAGGCTCTTGCCACTCCTTGTTCCATAATCCATCAAATGTTTCACGCAAAACTTGAAAACTTCACAACACAAAACTCAGCAGAAAATATCGTAAGCTCCGTTAGCGGAAGAAAACAAAAGACCACTTCAAGGTACTGTAATGAACTCATTATTTATTTATATTTGTGTTAAACCTACTGTATTCCAACTTATCTATGGTTTATAAACTATTTTACTAGCCATAGATTCATCAAAATAAGCAAACAACACACAAAAAACAGAATCTGTCAAAAACAGAACAGTATGTAGTAATCTGTAACTAACGCAAACTTCTGGACTCCAAAAATTCAGAGAAAATACGAAAACCTAGAAAATTTGTTTATTGATCAGAAACAATTGGAATCAATATTTTATCACGTTCTGGTGATTTATAACAATTAGTTTCATGACAGAAAGTTTCTGAAATTTTCTGCAAGATCAAATAATTATCATCCAAGAAGATCCTATAGGCTTAACTTGGCACAAACACTAATTAAAACATAAAACCAAGTCTAACCAGAGGCTAGATAAAAGATTTATTCCTAAACATAAGTGAAAAGCAAAAAAAACTAAAAATAAAATTGGGTTGCCTCCCAACAAGCGCTATCGTTTAACGCCCTTAGCTAGGCATAAAACCAAGGATAGATTTAGGTATTGCCATAATAATAGGATAGATCATTAAAACTCATTTCATATTCTCTACGTTCAGCAGCGAGTTTTCTTTGAGGCAAGCAAAAGTAATTAAAAGGGCTAAATTTAATGGGACAAAAGTCCCCAAGATCAACTTTAGGAGGTATAGGTTCCTCCTTCGGCCCTTTGTATTGCACAATCAATTCATCATTATAAGCATTCTTTTGACAGAACTTTGTGAGCCTATACTCGAGAGAATATCCTAGCTCATTATTTCAAATAGCAAAATCATTATTAAGTTCAGAAATTCTATCAACTAGAATATTGGTAGGAACCTTTTTTCTAAGGTTTTCATTAAAAGCAACATAATCTAGAGATTGAAAACGCATTATTTCCTCTTGATCAAATAAGATAGTTTCTATGGGAGGACGTCCAGCGTCCACCCTATAATGCGCAAAGATTTCTTTGGCCTCTTTTATAATAAATCTGAACTCATGAGCCAAAAAGATAGTAGCGGCACGCTTAACAGAAGAATGCTCAATGTTAGAAAATTCTAGGAAAATCCTCTCAGATGCGAGGATGCATGTGCATAAATTGTCTTTCAAGTTCAACTACAAGCATGGCAATAGCGTCCATAAGACTACTAGTTCTATGAAGAATAGAACTGCCCATAGAAGGCAAAAGCACCCAAGACAAGTAAGAAATCTTGAATAACCCCTTTTCCAATAATATTACCACCACCAATTTGGAATTTTTTTGTATGTAAGATAGGGGGTTCTTCAGCAGGAGCATCAGAATTTTCCATGTTATTACTATTGTCCATATCGACAATAGTTTCCCCAATTTCAGACATAATGGCAGAAAGTGCGAGGAGCAAAAAGAAAGAGGGAGGCAAACAGAAAAGAGAGGGCGAATAAAACGGCAAGGGTGAAGTGGGGGAGAGGAAAATGAGAGGCAAATGGCAAATAATGTAATTTGGGAGATAAGGGTTTGTGATGGGTACTTGGTATGTTGACTTTTGCGTAGACTCCTCGGCAACGTTGCCAGAAATCCTTCTTGCTACCTCTTGAGCACTGCGTTTGTTTTCCCTCGAAGAGGAAAAGGTGATGCAGTAAAGTAGTGTAAGTATTCCCTCAGTTTTTGAGAACCAAGGTATCAATCCAGTAGGAGGCCACGCACGAGTCCCTCGCACCTACACAAACAAATAAATCCTCGCAACCAACGCAATAAAGGGGTTGTCAATCCCTTCACGGTCACTTACGAGTGAGATCTGATAGATATGATAAGATAATATTTTTGGTATTTTTATGATAAAGATGCAAAGTAAAGAAAGTAAAATAAAAGCGGCGCCAGAAATAGCTTGTTGTCGGGACATTAATATGATGGAAAATAGACCCGGGGGCCATAGGTTTCACTAGTGGCTTCTCTCAAGAGCATAAGTATTATGGTGGGTGAACAAATTACTATTGAGCAATTGACAGAATTGAGCATAGTTATGAGAATATCTAGGTATGATCATTTATATAGGCATCACGTCCGAGACAAGTAGACCGACTCCTGCCAGCATCTACTACTATTACTCCACACATCGACCGCTATCCAGCATGCATCTAGAGTATTAAGTTCATAAGAACAGAGTAACGCTTTAAGCAAGATGACATGATGTAGAGGGATAAACTCATGCAATATGATATAAACCCCATCTTGTTATCCTTGATGGCAACAATACAATACGTGCTCATGCCCCCTCATCACATCGAAAGGACACCGCAAGACTGAACCCAAAGCTAAGCACTTCTCCCATTGCAAGAAAGATCAATCTAGTAGGCCAAACCAAACTGATAATTCGAAGAGACTTGCAAAGATAACCAATCATACATAAAAGAATTCAGAAGATTCAAATATTGTTCATAGATAAACTTGATCATAAACCCACAATTCATCGGTCTCAACAAATACACCGCAAAAGAAGATTATATTGAATAGATCTCCACGAGAGAGGGGGCGACATTGTATTGAGATCCAAAAAGGGAGAAGAAGCCATCTAGCTAATAACTATGGACCCGAAGGTCTGAGGTAAACTACTCACACATCATCGGAGAGGCTATGGTGTTGATGTAGAAGCCCTCCGTGATCGATGCCCTTCCCATGAGCTCCTAACAGGCCCCAAGATGGGATCTCACGGGTACAGAAGGTTGCGGCGGTGGAATTAGGTTTTTGGCTCCGTATCTGGTAGTTTGGGGGTACATAGGTATATATAGGAGGAAGGAGTACGTCGGTGGAGCAACATGGGGCCCACGAGGGTGGAGGGCGCGCCCAGGGGGGTAGCCGCGCCCCCCTACCTCGTGCCCTCCTGGTTGATGTCTTGACGTAGGGTCTAAGTCCTTTGGATCACGTTCGTTCCGAAAATCACATTCCCGAAGGTTTCATTCCGTTTGGACTCCGTTTGATATTCTTTTTCTGCGAAACTCTAAAATAGGCAAAAAAACAGCAATTCCGGGCTGGGCCTCTGGTTAATAGGTTAGTCCCAAAAATAATATAAAAGTGTATAATAAAGCCCAATAATGTCCAAAACAGAATATAATATAGCTTGGAACAATAAAAAATTATAGATACGTTGGAGTCGTATCAGCAATCAATGTCAAGAATGTCCACTAGTGGGACTAGAGCATCACCTTCACCTATGTTACCTTTTCCATTCCACTCAAGTGGTGTTGGTGAGGTGGTAAAGACCAAATGGTGGTCATCTTTATCTTGATGGAACCATGTTGGGGGTGCATCATATTCCACCATGGCCATCGTCTTGTCCAAAGGAAGGACGAAGTCATCCTGTATCGGCGCGTCATCATATATGGGACCTAGAGAAGACACAATAGAGGTAGAGGTTAAGTCGTTAGAAATCATAGTGGCCTCACATGCCCTATCAACTACCTCACTCTCTCTATGTGGTGGTTCACTCACGCCCTCAAAGTAGGTGCACTCAAAGTCACATATGGCAGAGTCACTCATCTCACTCAAGTGGTGGGGGTTGTGGCTCTCCTCACATGGGAATTAGGGAAACTCATCATATATGGGGCTAGTGGTGAAGTCACTCTCACTCTCAATATGGTGGCACAAGTCACTCAAGTCATCATACTTCGTCATGGTCGAAGGGAAAATCCCATGCTCAACCATCTCATCATCGTCGCCATGGATGAAGGCCGAAGATGGCACATCATCACTCTCGCCTCCTAAGATGGAAGCATCATCCTTGCTCGTCACCACGTCGCTCGCCTCCAAAGCATATTCCTTGATTGGCTCCATAGTCGTAGTCGTCGGCACACCGTCTCGAAAAAGAGTCGAAGTAGACTCGGCACCATCAATGCCACAAAGAGGGATGGCGGTAAAGTTGAACTTGGGAGCATCGTCTTGGAGCTCATCGGGCTTGGACATCATGGTGGTACTATCCTCATGCTCGTTCTCATGGAGCTTGGTCGTCGCGAAGTGGGCTTGGGGTGGAGAAGCCTTGGCCTTCATGAGTTGTTGTTCCGCCTTGAGAGCACCAATGTAGTTGTCATCGAGGGACTTGTAGTTCTCGAGGAAGATCGTCTTGGAGATGTCATTGTGCAATCCCATCATGAAGTGGATCTTCATCAAAATGGGGTCGTCCACGTTGGCTCGTCGCAAGGCATGCTTCATCTCCTTGAAGTACTCGTCGATGGACTTGGATCCTTGGATGGTGTTCTCCAATTGGCATAGAAGTTGTTTCGTGTAGGTTGGAGGCACGAACTCTCGCCGCATAGCTCTCTTCGTCTTGGGACAACTCATGTCGTAGGTCTCTGAAGGTGTGTGAAGCCACCATGTGGACGCGTAGTCGTGGAAGTTCCTTGTGGCGCACTTCACTTGATCTTCGGGAGGAACTTGATGTAGCTTGAGCTAGTCGTCCATCAAACACTCCCACTAGAAATACTCCTCGGGTTCTAGAGTCCCATAGAAAGGAATCTCATGGTCGGTGTCGAGGTCGTAGTAGCTCGTGGAAGTCGCGGACTTGAGCTTGGGGAGCTTCTCTTGAGCATAGTCTTGAGGTGCTTGTTGGCGAAGATGTCGTATATCCGACGGTGAAGATGCCTTGAAGTCACTTGGCAAAGATGCCAAGGGAGATGGTGAAGTCGTTGAGCGGTTGTTGGTGTTGACCTCTTGACCTTCACATTCGTGGTGGTGATGGTGTCGATGCCGATGTGACCTTGCCGGAGATGGTAGCTTGCAAGCATGTGTACTTGAGTGTCTTCTCGAAGATGAGGAAGATCGCTTGTAGGACTTGATGAGGGCTTTGATCTCCTCCATTTGAACTTGCATCTTGGCGTCGATGGAGTTTTTCTTGGCATCGAACTCGTCGTTGTTGGTGTAGACCGAAGGTGAAATGCCTTGCCTATCCATCACAAGACTCGAGCAAATGTGAGTGGGAGAAAGAGAAGAACTAGACCAAATGTACCTTAACAAATGTTGAAGATGGATCAATGATCACTCAATAATGTAACAAGGAAATAAAACAGCACCGTAAATGTTACCAAACAAACGTGCATCACGTAGCGCAATAAAACAGCACGTAAATGTTCCAAATGTTCCTCCAAAGATCTCCTATAAATCAGTATGTCATCAAAATAGACTACCAAAAATCATCCAATGAAAGCACGTAAAACTTCGTTCATTAATCTCATGGAAGTACTAGGTGCATTAGTTAACCCAAAAGGCATGACTAACCACGCATATAATCCAAACTTGGTTTTAAATGTTGTTTTCCATTCATCCCCCAATTTCATACGAATTTCATGGTATCCACTACGCAAATCAACTTTGGAGAATATTATAGAGCCACTCAATTCATCAAGCATATCATCTAGCCTAGGAATAGGATGGCGATAACGAATAGTAATGTTATTAATGTCTCTACAATCAACACACATACGCGACATACCATCCTTTTTAGGCACTAGTATAATAGGAACAACACAAGGACTAAGAGATTCGCATATATAACCTTTATCGAGCAGCTCCTGTACTTGACACATAATCTCCTTCGTCTCCTCTGGATTGGTGCGGTATGGTGCACTGTTGGGTAGCGATGCACCGGGAATTAAGTCAATTTGATGCACAATCCCTCGAATCGGTGGTAATCCCGGTGGCACGTCTTGTGGAAAGACGTCAGCGAACTCCTGCAAAATGTTAGTAACAGCAGGAGGCAAAGAGGAAGGCACGTCCTCGAATGGAAATAATTCCTCTTGCACACAAAAGCATAACAAACAGATTTTCTAAAATCTAGCTCATCAATATCAGATTTTGTGGCAAGTAAACATGCACTTTTCAATTTAATTTCAGAAGCAACACTAGATGGTTTATTATTAGGTTTCATTTGTTGCTCAAATTCTTTTGCCACAATCTGATTTTCACTCTTATTTTTCTCTTGTTTTGCTTTACTAGCTCTATTAATATCATCTTTCAAAATGGAATCAGGAGTCATAGGAACCAAAGTAATATTTTTATCCTTATGAACAAGAGTATACTGATTGTTTCTACCATGGTGTACAGAATTTTTATCAAATTGCCATGGTCTACCAAGTAATAAGGAACATGCTTGCATAGGTACCACATCACAATCAACATAATTAGCATATGTAGAGATACTAAAATGCACATGAACAGTACGTGTTACCTTAAACTTGTTGTTGTTGATGCCATGGATGAAGAAGAGCTCTGCGCAGGTCCAGAAGGTGTGCTCTTGGCAGATAGTGGTGGTTGTGCCTGCTTTCTTGTATCACGGTTGGAGGTGGCAGCTGACGGAGGTGCTGGTGCAGCAGAACATGTGGAAGTAGAGGATGCACGCGGTGTCCATGATTAAGATCGACCTGAAGAAAAGTTAGTTCGCGCCAATGCTTGTCGATCCTGCACTTCATGTTCAGCTTTGCAAGCAAGATGGAATGAACGAGTGATATTATTATATTCCTTATACTCTAGAATGGTCTGAATCACTTTATTTAATCCACCCATAAAACCTGCAAACATAGCTTCATTATCCTCAACAATACCACATCTAATCATGCCAGTTTGTAATTCCTTGTAATATTCTTATACATAATTTTTTCCTTGTCTTAAATGATGTAGTTTTGAAGTAATTCACGTTGATAATATGGTGGAACTCAACGTGTATGCATAGAAGTTTTCAAAGCAGCCCAAGTAGCTGGAATAGGATATAATCTACAATGTTCAGACCACAAAACACATGCAAAACTAGTGAAAGCACAAACAGCAGCAGGAACACATCTCTCCTCAGGATATTGTAAACATGTAAAATGTTGTTCAGTTTCTAACTCCCAAGTAAGATATATATCAGGAACTGTTGTAGGGTGGAACCCTAGATGGAGATCTTTCATGAATTGGAGGGGAAATCCCCAAGAACACGAAGAACACGAAGAAAACAAGAGAGGGAAAACACTCAAATTGACTAGAACCAATCACACATATGCTAGATTCAAGAACACACAAGAGGTCACAATGATTCAAGGACAACAAAGGAAAGATACAAGGTACTAGTTCATCCCAATCATATGAGGAGAGAGGTCTTGATGATCCTACGATGGGGATGCTTCCCAAGATGGGGGCTTGATATCCACTAGGGATCTTCTCCTAGGAGGTCTTGATGTACTAGAGGAGTGGGTACATGGAGCAAAGCTCTCTAATGTCTCTCATATACTTTGCTATCCTTCTAATGAGCTAGGGGGTATAGTTTAGGGGAGAATTGTGAGGGAGAGGGGGATACAAGGGTCAAACCCCAAATAGTGCACGCAGGCACGAGGAGGGGCCCGGGCACCCGAGGCAAGGGGGGCCGGGCACCCGGATCGGACAGAGGCGCGCGCACATGCGGGGCCGGGCACCCGGGGCTGCAAGGGCCGGGCACTCGGACTGGGCCGAGGGCCGGCTGGAGAGGGACCGGCACCCCAAGTGAGGCAGCAGCCCCACCGCAGGGGCTTGACACCGGGCGGCGTTGCATCGCCCAAATGTCGGGCCCCACCGGATCATCCAGGGAGGAGGGGGCTGCTAGGGGACCGGGCACCCAGGGATGACACGTCCGAGCACTTGGAGTGTCCGGGGGCCTCCGGTCTTCCTTGTCTGGACCACTCCTCTCTTCCTTCTCCATGGTTGCTTGAATCTCCATCCTCGTGTCCTCCCGGTCATCTCCTTGGTACCTAACAAGGCACAACGTGTTTCTATTTGAGGTAGGACCCGACTCTCATATGAAACCAAATGAAGTTCGAAGAGGAAAGAGTTAACCTCGGTTTTGATGGCACGTGCGCGAGCTCTTGTCCATGGTCCTCTCGGTGCTTGTGGTGGTGGTGTGACGTCCATGGTGATGGTCGTGGGATGCTCCACATCATCTCCCCCCCTTGGGAGAGATCCGTCCGCGGATCGTGATCTTCATCACCATGATAGACTGAGGGCGTCGCTGTGTAGAAGTGGACGCCCACCAAGCATTTGTCATCTTGAAGCTCAAGATGGGCACTCTCCAATGTTGCACCGTCTTGTGATTCCTTCAAAAGGAGTAAGGACAACAAACACTTGGAAAAACAAATGTGGTTGGCGTTAGAGCAAAACCAAGCATTCGAGAGGTGATTACAAGTGTTCTCCTCAAGCATAGCATATTGTTCGACAAAGAAGTGTGGCATGGCATTTAAGCATCTAAATTGAGCACATAGAAAAGCATCATGGAAACAATCATGCAAAGGTGAGGTAAAGATGCTAATATGTGAGACACGAGAATAAGCATCAACCTCAAGCTCATAGCAAGAATGCATAAGACTCTCAATGAACGGTCGATAGTACCCATAAGAGTTATTCACAACACCAAATGAAATGAAATTTCTAAACGCATGAGGCGAGTGCAAGATAATCCAAGTATAATGTGCATATGGTGTGGTGAAGAAAGTGAGGCACTCAACACAAATGATGTAGCAATTTTGCAACATGTCCAAGGCAATCAAGTCATGTGAGCAAATAGGAGGCATAGGCATATGTGAAGTAATGTCATTGTTGCAACCAAACATATGATAGGAGCAAGTAATCCAAGAATTGGATGCAACATGAGAAAGCATAGAAATCAAGTTGTGCAAACTAGTGGAGTGAAGATGCAACACACTAGAGGAAATCATGGCAATCATGTCATGTGAGCAAATACTAGGCATAGGCAATGCGCATGACATATTGCGAGCACGAACACAAAGCAAGATCAAGGTATCATCATAGGAATGGGTCACAAGAGGAACATGGCAATAACAAGCAATATCTCCACCAAGCTTGCAAATACACATACACATAGTAGAATCAGTCATCATGTGTAATGCAAAGCATGGTCACAAATGCATGGCAAAGGCATAGGAATGAGCATATCATGCAAAGTGAACATGGCAAGATGGGCATAGAATATGTAATGGACAATAACCCATAACCAAGTGAGGGCCATGTAGAAGGAATGCGCGAAGTCTTTGCGCGAAGAGAGCGGTTGGAAAGAAAATCCATGGGATTCCAAGTCATCATTGCTCTCTAGAGCTCGTTTTGTCAACTCATGGGATTGTGAGGTTGACAAGTATTCATGGGTACCTACACAAAAGAGACACAAACCAAAATAATTGCGTGCATGCTAAATGGACACATCATCCATCATGATGTGTATGTGCATGTGTGAGTTAGCACAAGATAAGCATCGCTCAAAGAAATTTGATGCATGGTATAAGAACATGTCATCCATCATGAAAGAATGGTAGTTATGTATGACACGATGGGGACACAAATTAAGAATGCAAGTACATGGCACATCAATAGCATTTTCATTCATTGGGAGCATATGGTGCACACAAGTATTGGGACCATGCAATTGATAGGATGGATCAAAATCTCCTAACATGTATGAGTAAACTATGGGGGTCTCCTCATGAGCAATACTGGAAACGTCATATGAAGAATATGGACAACATCCAAAACAATGCATATCTGAAGCTAGGTGGTCATGGCATGGCATATAGGATAAATGATGCAAAGGAAGCATATCAATATCATCAAAAGGAAAACAGATGCCAATAACCATGGGCTTGTCATCTATGCCATATGTGCAAATTGGGTTTATGCTGATGGCATATTATTGAATCTCATGCATAGCATATGACAAGTCAAGCGGATTGTCAAACATGATGTGACCAAGAGAATTATCACAAGAAATCCTATGTAACATGGCATCACAACTAATAGACTCCAAATGGCAATCATCATACTCATAAATGGGTAAATCATTGCATGGGGAAGTAAAACTAGCATGAAGCATGCCAATAGGTGGATCATCATCATGCAAGCAATCAATGTCAAGAATGTCCACTAGTGGGACAAGTGAAGCACCATCACCTATGTTACCTCTCGAGCATCGCTCATGTGTTGTAGGTGAAGTGTTGAATACCAAGTCGTGTTCATCTTCATCATGATGGAACCATGTGGGGGTGCATTATCATCCACCATGGCCATCGTCGTCTCCAAAGGAAGGGCGAAGTCATCGCGAATCTGCGCGTCATCATATATGGGACCTAGCACCAAAGGAGAAGACAGAATAGAGGTAGAGGTTAAGTTATTAGAAATCGAAATGGCCTCACATGCCCTATAAACTATCACACTCTCTCTATGTGATGAGGACATCAATACCATTGTTACACCCACGGTCGTTGCTGCTATACATACTGGACCGATTACTAGAGCTCGCGCACGCCAATTAAATTACCAGGTATTTTCGTTTCTTGGTAATGATTCTAATGTTCATGAGAATATGATGCTGCCTAAATTGGATACATTTGTTTTGCTTACAAATGAAGGGACTAGCTTGGAGAAGGATGCACATTGGAGCAAGAACAAGCATGGAGTTGATGGCATGCACAAGGGACTAGCTTGGAGAAGCATGGAGTTTCAAGTGATGATTTCAGGACTTTGAAGCCACCATAATGAGTGCATGAAGCCTTGGACGAAATATACAAGATGCCACTTCATAATATTCGTCTAGAGGCTATTCTAGGTGCTACGTACCTTTTTATGGGGCCAGGCCCATGTAATTTCGAAATAATTGAATATAGGTTGTTTTAGAGTTCGTATGTGTGGGGAAACAAGAGTTAGGGTTGGTTTCGGACCCCTCCTCCAAGGGCCACGAAATTCCCCCTCTTCCTCCATATATATAGCCCTTAGGGCACCGTTTAGACTTTGGGTTTTGTTTAGATTAAAACTTCACCATAGCTGCAACTTCGCATACTTCATTTGTGTTCAACGACCAGACAAAGGCGTCACAGAACCCCACCTTGATCAATAAAGTTTTCCTCTTATATTCGCAATATCCAGATTGCAATCTCAGTTTCTTGCTTGTTCTTCATTTGCCTGCAGGAAACAGACCTTCGTGGTCAGGTTGATCGTGCTCCGGCGTGGTCAATAACCTCTCGGAGTTGGTTTAGCGATTCCTAAGGTGCGACGTCCTCGCACGTTCGTAGTCGGATCGTCAAAGTCGACTTCCTCCAAAACGATAGCCACCATCTCATCGAAAGACGGGACACCTTTGCCTCTATCAAGTGGTATCAGATTTTCAGGTTGCTCAGTGAGATTTTATAGTTTTTCATAGTTTAGATCGAGTCTGTTCTTCATACCTACAGTCCACGAAAAAGCCACAAAAAATTAGGGTTAGTTCATCATATCCGAACCAGTCTGAGCCTTTGCATAATCTTTTCAGTATTTTGCTTTGTTGAATTTATGTTGTTTTTAGAGTCCGTATGTGTGGGGAAACAAGAGTTAGGGTTGGTTTCGGACCCCTTCTCCAAGGGCCACGAAATTCCCCCCTCTTCCTCCATATATACAGCCCTTAGGGCACCGTTTAGACTTTGAGTTTTGTTTAGATTAAAAGTTTGCCATAGCTACAACTTCGCGTACTTCGTTTGTGTTCAATGACCAGACAAAGGCGTCACAGAACTCCACCTTGATCAATAAAGCTTTCCTCTTATATTCGCAATATCCAGATTGCAATCTTAGTTTCTTGCTTGTTTATAATATCCGACCAGTCTGAGCCTTTGCATAATCTTTTTAGTATTTTGCTTTGTTGAATATACATTCTTTTTAGAGTCCGTATGTGTGGGGAAACAAGAGTTAGGGTTGGTTTAGGACCCCTCCTCCAAGGGCCACGAAATTCCCCCCTCTTCCTCCATATATACAGCCCTTAGGGCACCGTTTAGACTTTGAGTTTTGTTTAGATTAAAAGTTCGCCATAGCTACAACTTCGCGTACTTTGTTTGTGTTCAACGACCAGACAAAGGCGTCACAGAACCCCACCTTGATCAATAAAGCTTTCCTCTTATATTCGCAATATCCAGATTGCAATCTTAATTTCTTGCTTGTTCTTCGTTTGCCTGCAGGAAACACACCTTCGTGGTCAGGTTGATCGTGCTCCTGCATGGTCAATAACCTCTCAGAGTTGGTTTAGTGATTGCTAAGGCGCGACATCCTCGCACGTTCGTAGTCGGATCCTCAAAGTCGACTTCCTCCAAAACGATAGCCACCATCTCATCGAAAGAAGGGACATCTTTGCCTCTATCACTATGTGGTCGTGGCTCACTCACTCCCTCAAAATAGGTGCACTCAGTGTCACATATGGTGGAGTCACTCAAATCACTCAAGTGGTGGTTGTTGTGGCTCTCCTCACATGGGAATTGAGGCAAATCATCATATATGGGGCTAGTGGCGAATTCACTCGCACTCTCAATATGGTGGCACAAGTCAGTCAAGTCATCATACGTCGTCGTGGTCGAAGGGAAAATCCCATGCTCAACCATCTCGTCGTCGTTGCCGTGGATGATGGTCGAAGATGGCACATCATCGCTCTCCTCCATGACCGAAGGGAAAATCCAATGCTTGATCATCTCGTCACCGTCGCCGTGGATGAAGGCCAAAGATGGCACATCATCACTCTCCTCCATTACCGAAAGGAAAATCCCATGCTCGATCATCTTCCTTGAGGGGCTTCCGAAGATGGAAGTGTCGCCCTCGCTCATAGGTGATCGCCTTGGACTTGATGATGTCGAAGTAGGCGTACTCGTTGGAAGTAGGCGAATATGCCGTACGTCTAAAGGCAAAGATGCCTTGATAACCCTTGGCGAAGATGCCGAAGTAGTCGTGGTAGCCGGAGCTTCCTTTTGGTGGTGCTTGTCTCGTGGACTTCTCTTTTGCTCTTGAAGCTATCCTTGGCGTGAAGTAGAGCCTGTTCGGACTTGTAGGTTTGTGCGTGTCGAGCATCTTCATCTTGATGGTGTTGTAGTGCGTGAGCTCGATGGCGTGGCGAAGATTTGCTACTAGAGCGTCGCCGCCTTGAATATGACGAAGGGGAAGAAGACTTGTAGTTGGACAACATGTCTCGTACTTGATCGATTTGTTCGTCCAACTTGGTGTCGATGTAGTCCCTTTTCCTCGCTTCATTTTGGCGAATGTCGAAGGCAAGTCGCTCAATGCCTTGCATTGCTCGCTATAGTCTGAAGATGGACGTGTTGTTTATGTAGTTGTTCGCGCCGTCGTTGTCGTGGAAGACCGGAGATGAAATTCCTTGCCTATCCATCACAAGACTCGAGCAAATGTGAGTGGAAGAAAGGAGATAACTATAGCAATGTACCTTATCCAATGTGGAAGATGGATCAACGATCACTCAATAATGTAACAAGGAAATAGCACTATTGGTACCGGATCTTGTCAATTCTCACACCTACACATGTAAGGCTTATGGTGGAGCTCGGTGAGGATAGTGGCACAAAAATTTGATGCAAAATGTTAGCAAGAGTCAATAACACTACTAGGGAAAACCCTAGTAGTAGCGCGGGTTTAATGCCCACTAGTAGCACGGGACACCGCGCTACTAGTAAGGCGCTACAGCTATTCCTTAGCAGCAGCGCGTTCCACACGCGCTACTGCTAAGACATATAGCCGCAGCGTTTGTTCAGTCCCGCGCTACTGCTAATATATCTAGTAGTAGCGTGTTTACTCTCCATCGCTACTAGTATTCTTTTTCTCATTTTTTTAATTTTTAGTGTATTTGTACGCCGTTATACAAATTTTTGTACAATACCAATTATGAGATTGTTATATCAATATGTCCATAACAGTGTGTCAATTGAAGGTGGATTAGGTTCAAGTGGAGGCAACATGTGGTGCATGTCAAAAGTATACTACTAATCCAAACTTGATCTAGTTTGGACTAGTAGTACTTTCGATGTGCACCACATGTTGCCTCCACTTGAATCTAATCCGCCAACACAAGCTATTTAATCATCATCATAGTCATTACCACCAACAGTAGCTATTTAATCATCATAGTCATAGTGTAGCACACATCATCATCTTCAAACTCATTCTAGCTAGCTAATCACCACCAACACTAGTCACGTAGCTATCTAATCACCACCAACACTAGCTAATAATAATCATCATAGTCATTACCACCAACACTAGCTATTTAATCATCATAACTCATTTCTAGCTAGCTAATCACTCCTGCTGCTCTCTCAAGTAAAATAACGTAAAACATGTGTAGCACTCCTGCTTCATCCAGTTGGAGCATGCAGATGAACCTGTCTCCTAATCGTGGGCTGCGCTTCTGATTGCTGTCCCCTAGTATTTCTCTGTGATCGTTCACAATTTTGCTCCAGTCTTTCACTATTAAGCATTCCTCGCTATTAGAAATCCTGAATGCACTAAAGTGCATTGTAGGATATATTGGCCGTAAGCTAAAAATTCTCATGCGACCTTTAGTCTCGATCCAATGAGGCACAACATTCATCGGGAGTCCGTGTTGAAGAACATCGTATAGTAACATACTTAGCAATGAAGTTTAGCTTACAAAATAATGTATTCAAAAGATGCACTGAGGACAAATAGTAAAAATCTTACCATCTTTCCTAAATATATGTTACTGTAGTTCAGTACGAACACTATTGGCCGCACGTTTTGAGTACTAAGATTTTTAAGTCTAGGAAAATAATTTGTCTTGACAGTATGAAGATCCTCAAGCCATGAAACGTAATGACCTATCTCCTCGCAGTTTAGTTCAGCCCCGGGACAGTGAACGGTCATGTCTACCAAGCGACGGACATGTTTGCTTGAATGGAAATAAGCTGTTAATAGAAATTAGTTGTCAACTATTTTTGAATAAACAATATCGAAGACATAAATATGGTTGAGAAACTCACATAATGGTATAACTGGAGGCGTCTGTACATCGACCCAGATGCCTCTATTACCTTCAATATCATCTTCAGGACGAATATCAAAGGTGATAAACATATCAGGCTCAAATGCATAAGCCTTGCATAGTGTTTGCCAAGTTTTGCATTCAAAATATGTGTAGGTGTCTGCGTTGTATAATTTTGCGTGGAAAGTATAACCATGCTCGGTCTTCAAGTAAACTCTCTTTACCTCCATAGTAGTTTTCATAGGACTGAAACCTATCTTATCCAAGACAAAAACTCTTGCATGGCGGGGATACGCTAGTAGAATAGTAAAAAAATTAAATTATAAGTTGAAGCAAATGAAGCAGATGTCATGCTTAATTACGAAAAAAGACTTGTCGTTGTGACTTACTGTATCCACTTCGAAGTTCTCGTCCAGCTTGATGCTGAAGCGCCTATCATCATCTAGGAAGATTATGTCGCACATGCCGCACTCGTCTTCGCAGTATTCACAAATACAGAAATCCTTTCCGTCATCAGACATTTCCTATGTTCATAGTTGAAACATTAATTGAAAATCGATCGAAGGCAACTACCATGATACTCAACACACAAATCCGGGGCACTCGATATTTCCTACATATTCTGGCACAAGTCATGCCAAAAATCACGGAAAAATCCGGCATGACCTTTGCTAAAATAGGACATATCGAACGCCTGAAATTTGCCGGAACAGAAATGAATCAACACTGTGGCAAAACATAGGCCACTCGGAGGTATAACCTGCAAACATTACCGGCCACTTGGGCAAGCACATATCCTATTTGAGCAATACAAGATATACATTTCAAAATATCTTATAGGACTCATATTGACATGAGCATTCAATAAGCAAAACCAAATCGTAAAATAAATAAGTATTAAAATTAGCATGCATTCAATAAGCAAAAGTAAATCATCTCATGCGTCCGTACATCGTCGAATATTATCACTAATACATCCCAAATAGTATCATACATATAACATCGCTAATACAACTAAAACCCTAGCGCACAACGGGTATCGATGCGTGCGGTGGACACCCAAAGAGAAGGAACCATCACAGGATCATAGCTCCAGTGAGATCCCTAGAGAACCTGCCAGGTATTGGAGAACTTGTGCTCCAACGCAAACAAGTAGTGACAGACGTGCGCGTCCTCCTCCCTGACACAGTGACGTACCACCTCCGCGGGGTCCTCGAGCCTCTAAACCATCACTGGCCCACGCAACCGCGACCAAAGAAGGTTCGGGTCAACGACGGGCTGACTCCTCACCAAGCTGCGACCCCGGTAGGTAACGCCTCTCAGTACCAGTCCGGTGGAGCCCAGTCCCGGACATGGCCCATCTGGTCAAGCAGGTGTCCTCCGCCGAGTCGACGACGATGAGGATGCGGGATAGGCATCGTCGACGTCGATGCGGGAATAATTGCTTTAACTAAAATAATAATAACAAATGTGGCATGTTCAACTAGTTCTATTAATTCAACTAGTTCTTACTAAAAATAAATTTATTGTAAATAAAAATAAACTAGTACCTAATTAGTACCTAGTTCTTACTAACTAATTAGTACCTGGGAACTACTGCCCTAATTACCATCTAATTTGATGAACCTAGGGGTGGAAAGTGGTAGCGGATATTCCAATTATCCAACTTAAAAGTGAAATAAGTGGTCAAATTTTACTCGTTTTATTATGCATTACAATAGTGTTTATTCATCATCTAAGAAAACATCCGAGCCGCATCCGTATCCAATAACATCCGCATCCGATTCGTTTCCACCCATAGATGAACCCTAACTAATTTGATGCAACTAAAATTTGAAGAACCCTAGGCAGAGGTAGGGGAGGGGGAGGAGCAGGCGTGCTCACCTCGGGTGCCTGCGGCGAGGGAGGGGCAGGCGGCGTCGAGGTCGGGGTCGGGGCACGGGCGCGCGCGGAGGGCGGTGTCGAGGTCGGGGTCGGGGGCGGCGTCGAGGTCGGGTCGAGGGCGCGTCGAGGTCGGGGTTGGGGGCGGCGTCGAATACAGGGTCGGGGCGGCGTCGAGGGTGTGCGAAGAGCGACGGGAGAGCGCGCGGCGGCCGACGGGCAACGGCGGCGGCGACAGCGGAGGATTTTGGATTTGGGGGAAGTGGCCGGGGAGGAACGAACCACGCGGTTAAGTCAAAAGTAGCAGTAGCGCGTTCCAGGAAGTGCGCTGCTGCTAATCTAGCTACAACGCGTTCCTCGACATGCGCTACTGCTATTCCTTTCTCTTTTTTCCTCTTTTTCATTTATTTTTCTTTATATTTTATTTTTTTCCTTTCACCCTTTTCTATATCTTTCAGTTTCATTTACTTTTCTATTTGCTTTCCATTTAATTTTATTTCCTATAGCAGTAGCGCCTTTCAGTATAAACGCGCTGCTACAAAGCAAGTAGCGGTAGCGCGGTTCTACGTAGTTCGCTACTACTATGTGTAGCCTATCGGCTAAGCCATGGAAATTTTAGTATTACCGCTTTTATCTTCAGGCGCACTACTGCTACAACTGTATCTGTAGCACCGTTTACATCAGCGCGCTACTGCTACTTAGCACCAGCGTGCTTTTTTAACACGTGCTACTGCTAAAGTTCTGTGTATAAGGTTTACCCTAGTAGTGTAATGTTGGAAAAGATTCACAAATCGCAAGTGAAACAAGTAGACCAATAGCAATATGTGGCACACGGAAACACACACACGGATAGATAAATGGGGTCATGCAACCAAGGAATGAGCACAAAATGTGGAATCCACGAAAAACGCTCGTGTTGCACAACTCTAGAGAGACGCTAGCACTATTGCTCAATAGGCGGATACGACACTTGTGCACAACCTATAAGATGCAAAATGTATGAGCTTTCTATCCCAAGTATGCTATGTGTATGATGTTCCTGGTGTTCTTCTCAAGATGATCCAAGATGATCGGATATGACAATCTTATGTGCAATGTGGTATGATGCTATGGCTATTGCTTACAAGATCTTTGATCTCTTTTTCTTTTGCTTAAAAGCTTTTTTTATATGGCCACTTATGTGAAATGCTCAAACCAAGATAGCAATTGTGTATATGCGGGAACAATCTTGTGACACAAGGGATGATATGATACCAAGATGATACAATATGGTATGATATGTATGGAATGGAAGGTGTAGATCAATGATCACTAATGTGCACAAGGAACGTTGCTGGCAATACTCAATGGCTAGTCTCGATAGGAAAGTGATGCAAAATGGGCTAAGGGGTTAACAATGTAAAGGCAAGAATGCACAGTGATGGGATACCACGATACCAAGATGATATAGAGGTTACCGTTCTTGCTTACGGTTAGGTTGTCAAAATGGTGAAGGTGGCCGATGTCGAATCCTTGGAGAAGATGAGCGGCGGTGTTGATGATGTCGAACTGTTCCTAGATAGCCGAAACACCCTAGGAAACGGAAAAATCGCAAACTCGAAACTCTCAAAGGAAAATGTCAAATGGTGGTAGCGGAATGCGTTGTGGTTCCGGAGTTAGCAACGCGGAAGTGGTGGTGTTGGATGATGGAAAAGCAACCGTCCATAAGTAGCCAAAACACCTTAGGAGACTCAAGTCACCACTCAAGCAACCCCAAATGCTATATGGAGTAAAAATGGGTTAGGTTGCGGAAAGCTATGGTGGTTTCGCGGATGATATGGTGGATGGCCTAGGCAAAAATGCAAATATTTTGATGGACTCAAATGGTGTTGGAACCTATCTACTCCCTCCGTTTCATATTACTCGCCACTGATTTAGTACAAAGTTGTACTAAATCAGCGACGAGTAATATGGAACGTAGGGAGTAGATGGATGGAGGATGTCAATAGCTACTCAACAAGCTAAAGAACGTCAAAATCGGACTCCGGGAGCGAAAGTTATGGCCGAAACGGTGATGGTGTTGGGCTGATTCGGGGTGAAGTGCGGGCACCGGGGTGAGGCGCAGTGCAGGGGTGGTCTGGGGCGTGGGGCGGAAGAAGTGGCCCGAGGGTCCGGGTGCCCGAGGGAAGGGGTGTGGGCACCCGGGGTGGTCAGCGGGGATGCACGGGGGGTCCAGGTGCCCGGGGTTCACGGATTTGGGCGGAAATTCGTGGGAAAATGGTAGAAATTGGTGGATTTCGTGGAGGGAAAGGTGGAGATGGAAGGGGGGAAGGCTAGATCCACTTGAAACCAAGCAAATCCATGGATCAAATCCAACGAAACCTCATCAAACCAACAAATCACAAAATAATTGGGGCTAGAAATTGGTGGGGAATTTTCGAAATTGGGGAAGAACACAACAAAATTAGGCTAGAGAACAAGAAGGGGGCTCCAATTTTGTGAGAAACCATGGCTCATGATACCAAGATGTCGTAGGGTGGAACCCTAGATGGAGATCTTTCATGAATTGGAGGGGAAATCCCCAAGAACACGGAGAACACAAGAGAGGGAAAATACTCAAATTGACTAGATCCAATCACACATATGCTAGATCCAAGAACACACAAGAGGTCACAATGATTCAAGGACAACGAAGGAAAGATACAAGGTACTAGTAAATCCCAATCCTATGAGGAGAGAGGTCTTGATGATCCTATGATGGGGATCCTTCCCAAGATGGGGGCTTAATGTCCACTAGGGATCTTCTCCTAGGAGGTCTTGATCTCCTAGAGGAGTGGGTACAAGGAGCAAAGCTCTCTAATGTCTATCATATACTTTGATATCCTTCTAATGAGCTAGGTGGGGGTACTTATAGTCTAGGGACGAATTGTGAGGGAGAGGGGGATACAAGGGTCAAAACCCAAAAAGTGCACGCAGGCACGCAGAGGGGTCCGAGCACCCGGGGCAAGGGGGGCCGGGCCGGACCGGACAGAGGCGCGCGCACAGGCGGGGCCGGGCACCCGGACTGGGCCAAGGGCTGGCTGGAGAGGGGCCGGGCACTTGGGAGTGCCAAGCCCGGGCACCAGTATGAGGCAGCAGCTCAACAGGGCCGGGCACTCAGGCGGCGGTTGCAGCGCCCAAGGCGGGGGTACCGGGGCCAACCAGGCCGGGCACCCAATGCATCCAGGGAGGGGGTCGGCCGGCTGCTAGGGCTCGGGCACCCGGGGATGTCCACGTCCGGGCACCCGGATTGTCCAGGGGCCTCCGGTCTTCCTTGTTTGGACCACTCCTCTCTTCCTTCTCCATGGTTGCTCGAATCTCCGTCCTCGTGTCCTCCTAGTCATCTCCTTGGTACCTAGCAAGGCACAACGTTTCTATTTGAGGTAGGACCTGACTCTCATATGAAACCGGATGAAGTTCGAAGAGGAAGGAGTTAACCTCGGTTTTGATGGCACGCGCGTGAGCTCTTGTTCACGGTCCTCTCGGTGCTTGTAGTGGTGGTGTGACGTCCATGGTGATGGTCGTGGGATGCTCCGCATCAGGAACATATCTACCCTTAAATGGTTTAATATTCAATTTTAGTTTAGGAAGATGGTCATGATCTCGTACCTTAGGTGGTGGTGCAGCCCAACCGTTGCGATGATATGCATGAGGATGACCTGGTGGTGGTGGTGCTGGTGGTTGAACGTAGTTCTAATTTTGATCAACCTCATCCTCGTAATAGTCCTCGACCTCTACAGTAGCAACGGGAGCTACAGAACCGGCAACAGTAGGTACAGCGGCACCAGAAGTTTGACGAGGCTCAAGGGGAACGCGGTGTGCTTATCCCACTTGATTTGGAAGGCGGTGTTGTTATTGTTGTTGTAGAGGTGCGACAGGTGCAACGGGCGGTGGTTGTGGAAGACGCGCGAGCAATTCATTAAACTTGTCATCGAGCTTTGTTTCGAACGCCTTCTCAATGCCATCTATCTTCTCCATGGCCTCTTCAAATCTGTTTAGCACATCTTCCACCTGTCCACTCATCATTTCTTTGAAACTTATCATGTAACTCTTTGTTCGTCATGTTCTCCCGATCGGTCTAAATGGCTTGTGATCCTGCCATGGTTAGCAGCAATAGACACACACAAAAATATGATCCTACAGACTGCTAGAAAGTGGCGGTGGTGGGGTGTCACAAATCCATCAAGCAAATCTCAAATTCTTACCAGTTCTTACCCAGCAGCAGGTGATGATCGGCAACCGTTGTAGTCAAAACTCTCAAAGCTTGGATAGAGCGATTACCAGGAAGAGTCAAACACACAACGTAGATGTATGTGGAGCTGGGATGGCTTATGATATGGTAGCAAAAATGTCAGCAATAATCAATTCAGAGATGCAAAGTTGAATAGACGCTCAACGGCGGTACTGTGCTGGTCCTAGGCTAGACTGTGCTAGAGACGCGAGCCTAGAACACTAACAAAATCATGGTGCAACACGTAAACAAGGGAAAAGCACACTCTGAATTTCTTTTGTCTTTTTTGCGCTCCTCTTTTTTTTTGCAAAAAATCACTATATGGCGAGTATCTCAAAACTCTTCCCAAGTCAAATTAACAGGATAGGCACAAAAAAATTCACAGTTTTTTTTCGGAAACCAGGGCAGCGACGACAAAAAATCACTATGATGGCGAGTGTCTCAAAAGACTGCAGAGTTCTTACTTACCATCCTGCCATTCGCTATTGTCTTGGATAAAGTGTAAACAAATAGTTTAATTGCCATCTTTTGACCCATTTTACTAACAATCTTTATCAACTTCCTCACTTGATGCTGGTTCATCAATATCTCATTGCCCCATACGCATAAAGGGTCGAAGCGTGGATCTTCACCTATCACATATGTACCTAAAAGCACCAAGCTAATATTAGAAGCGAAACATTAATTGCACAATGATGTAATACAACACTCCTTCCGTCCCATTATATAATATCTTATAACATCCAATATACTCACATATTGGATGAATTAACATCTTATATTATGGGTCAGAGGGTGTTTATTGCATTTTTACAAACTATCGGCTGATTAACTACTATTGTGTTGTTGTTGCTGCTGCTCTTCTACGTATATCTGGACATCATCAGAACATTAAGGTAACACTCTTCCTTGTTTCTATGTAGCCTAGGATTGCGTATTTAGACATTCAGTACAGTGCATGTTGCTATGTAGCCTCAGATCTATTACATATGGCCGTAGTTAACCTAACGATAAATGGTTCAGTTAAAAGTCCGATTCACCGATTAGTCCCTTATCAGTGAGTATATATAAGCCATGGGATGAAACTAACCTCGATGGAAAACAACAGTCATTCCCAAAATTATCATGTGTAAGTGCATCGAGAGGCATGTTAAGCACAATAGGCTAAACATCAACCAAATATATCCATGGCAGAAAAAATAATCTCCAAACGATAGCTTCAGTGTGAAGGTTTAAGAACGCTAGTTAAGCCAAACAAGTGGAAAGGTGTGTTAACTGCAACCGGCCTAACATTTAACAACAAGCAAATATAGCCATTCAAACTGGTATTGTGCCGGTCTAAGTACACTGGTTATTGTTAAATAAAAATGGAAAGGCATGTTAACTACAACATGCTTAACAGAAACCAAATGTAGTCATTCATAGTGGTATTGTTGAAACTGGTATTCATGAAATTGAACTGCACAGTTCATACTTGCACATATAGAACATCATGTTGTGAATAACTGGAATAAACAAGGCAAACTATGAACAACCAAAGATAGCATTTGAAACTGGACATATGCTAACTACAAACAACCCAACAATCAAAAAACTTTAATAGAGTCATATGCTAGCTATAACAGGCTTAACAATAAGCGAATATATGCATTCCTATAGGTATGTTGAAAACTGGTATTGATGAAAATGTACTGCACAGTAAATAGTTACACATATGGAGCATCACATTGCGAACAACTGAAATAAACAAGGCATACTACAAACAACCAAATATAGCAATTAAAACAGGACATATTCTCACTACACTGCAAAAGGGGATCGACAAAACAAATCATGGGTTCCCCCCTGTGAATTGGCATGACAAAACAAATAATGGGGTTCCTCACTTGTCACAGATGGGATCATTCCTGTGGGAAGAGCATGGACCCTGGGTGCGCTCCATGTTGTCGCAGATGGGCTCCTTCCCCTTGGAAGAGCATGGCTGTAGGGTGCCCTCCCTGATGTCGCAGATGGGATCTTTCCCCTAGGAAGAGCCAGAGAGGGCGCCCTCCTCGTGGTCGCCGTCGATGAGGTCTAACTTGGCAGCTGTGGATCCCAAGCCAGCATTGCAGAACGTGTCCTTCAGAAATGAGAAAAGGGGCTCGATGGTGATGTAGGATGGCAAATTCTTGACAACGAGCCAGAGGAGATCAGTGGCGGGGCCATGGATGAGATCAACGTTGGTTGAACCCGATGGGTTGGGGTTGGGCCACCTGTGACATAGCCCGCGTCAGGCCCTCGCTGTCAACGACCTCGATGTTATAGCCAGTGTTCGCGACATACCTGCATACTCTAGCCCGCTGATTTAGAGCCTGCAGCCAGTAAAGTTCGTCAGCTTCCTCGGCGGCCACCTGAGCGATGTCAGGCGAAGAGGTCGTGATACACCTCTTTTGGGCTAGTCACTCCTCGAACTCCATGGGAAGCATAGCTGGGCTTACGCTGCGATGCTCTGGAGTGGGGGATGGGGATGGGGATCTGTAGGAAAGGGCGCATTTGGCAGGCGTCATGTAAGAAACTCAGGGTGGCTAGGGTATGGAGATCGGTGGTAAGCTGCACAGGAAAACCGGTAGGTGTTGACAATGGGGGCCTTGTGGTGGCGGTGGCGACCTTGCTAGGATTTCGAGCGAGGGAGGGGTGGTGGTGGGTGTGTGTGTGCGCGCGCGCGCCCGAGGAGTTTTTGGGGTGTGTGTGTGGAGGGGGGTGTTTGAGGAAATGATGCGGCTACTGAAAATTTTACTACGCGGGAGTAAATGTCGGGGCTATTGAAAATTTGGATGATGCATCGCACACGGTCCTGAAATAACAACCGTGTGTTATGAAACAGAAAAACTCTCGAGCGGGGCAGATATTTTTGAGGATGCAGGCGGGAGCGGGAACAACAAACATCACACACGGCTGAAACATAATAACCGTGTGTTATCAAACAGAAAAACCTTGCAGGCGGGTAGATATTTTTGAGAGGGAAAGCCTCGTGGAGCGCAATGTACTGTGCTGATGTGCGTGACAGGGCACCGGTGTGGCACACGGTTAGTGTGAGTGAACCATGTCTGTTGCGTCATCCGACTTGTCTAATGTTCATAAATTTGGCAAAAATGACGCAGGAATGGATTAGACCATGAACACACGTGCATGTGGACCAAATATATGTATGAAAACGGTGGCACCTATCTTTGGTCCACATGCAAGTGTGTTCATGGTCTGATCCTTTCCTGCACTCCCACGGAGGTTCACCTAGCAAAGTGCAAAGTAGGTGTCCCCCCATCACACACACACACACACACACAATTTTAGTCTGCCGGAGAGGGCATCTCACCAAGATGTGTCGTAAAACGGACCAAGAAGAATCCACCTTGGTCGTACAACCTCTCTCTTGTTGTTGGTCGAAGTGATGGACGCCATGCGACCCCATAGATGGGCTAGCTCGCCAATAACCACGCAAGTAGCTAGTCCCCGAAGGCAACCACTGCTTGTATGTGGCCCAAACATATGTATGGAGTGTTAATGTTTCAATACATAATGGGACAACTTTGTTGTGGCACCGTGCCTTGGAACCAGAAATCCCCACACGGAGCGAGGGTTAGTTGACGAGGCATTGTATTTATGTATGTCACACCACACTTCCAGCAGATGACGGTGATTCATGCATGCATAGTATGCGCTCAAACCTAGGTCTGAATCTCACCATGACCTACTACGATAACACGAACCAAAGGAAGAATCCAGCATGGTAACATATCTCGTTGTCGGTCAAAGTGATCATGGATGTCCACGCGGGCCCATGAATATATAGGCATGTCGCTGATAACCACGTGAGGGAGTGTACCGTTTGAAGACAACCACTACATGCATATGTATGTATGGAGGTGATGCGTGCATGCATGTTTGAGTACCATGCACAACATTGGTGTGGCGCGTTTGTTAAAAATTGTACAGTCCCCACACAGAGCAAGATCGGTTCATGACGTGTCGTGGTACTGCCCACTTCGACTCGATGGCAAGGATTCATGCGTACACATGCATGTGTGCTCAAACTATATCATGTCATCCCAGAGCATGACCTACACACTGTAATACAAACAAAAAATAATCCCCTCCTAAGTCAAATTAACCTCTCTCGTTGTCGAGCAAAGTAGTCATGGACCAAGTGGGCCCACAGATGGAAAGCATCAATATCGCTGATAACCGCGTGGGTGGGTGCCAGAGGACAACCACCACCGCTTTGCATGTGAGCCAAACATATCTATGTAGAGGTGTGTGTGGTTGTGATGATTGAATACCCAAAATGCAAAACTTTGATGTGGTACATGCCTCGAAAACCGTAAAGTCCCCACACAAAGCGAGGTTCATGAAGCATACTACATATGCTGGTTCGCTTCCTCCTCTCCGACGCATACTATATGCTCCAACCGTAATACAACCCAAAAAGAATCCTCCTTGCACTACTGCAGGATGGTCCAAACGCGACAGTCAAATGAGAGACCCTTCGACGAAACTGTGTGCGATGCATCAATCACAAACGGTGATGTAATAAAACTGTCAAAAATGAAATGTTTGCGATGGCGGCAACATCAAACACGGTTCATATTGGAGTTGCGTGTGCGATGAGCGGCAAGTGGTTAATCCAGAAGAACTGCTTGTGATGATGAAGAACAACATAAACGGGCAGCCAGATGAGGGTGTGTGTGATATACGGCATAAAGTTCACTAGGATAAACTGTGTGTGATTAGGCAACACAATGAAAACGGTTCAACCAAATAAAATGTGTGTGATACGTGGCAAACATGTCTGTAATCAGAAATGTGTGCGAAGACCAATAATAACACAGACCATTGCTGCTAATAAGCTGTGTGATTGCTCTGTCCACAGACGATTGCTGCTAATATATATATATATATAGTAACACTATTCTGATCCCAGGATCAAAATAGCTATTATGATCACAGCGCCTATACAGGGCAATCGGCTGTTCCCGAAACTCGTGAAAAAACAAACAAGAACCGGCCCACCGGGTCGTCTTCCACCTCTAGATCCCCACATCTCCCAAGGCCGCAGACCCATCCCGCGCGACCCCACCCCCGGATCACCGGAGAACCAGCGCCCCCGGCCCAGCGTGCCTTCCGGCCACCTCCTCCCGCAATAGCCCCCGCGGCTGCCTCCTCCCACAACTGCCGCAGCAGCGGCCTCCACCCCCAACTTCCGCTCGGGTGCCTCCTTCCCCAATCTGCTCCTGGGCCGCCCCCTTCCCCAACCGCCGCCGGGGCGCCTCCTCCCCAACCTCCGCCGCAGCTGCCTCCTCCCCCGTGCCGTCGCCGGGCCCTGATCCCACGCACTGCTGCGGCCTCCCGAGGCCACAACGCGCCACCTGGTGTCCCTGCTAGAGACCCCCACCTCCTTCCTGCACGTGTGGTGCAGCACCGGAGCACCGTCGAACACAACCGTAGACCTCTCCCGCCTCCTTACTCCCTGGACTCATGTCCACGGCCACGCCACCACCCCGAGCACGGGCGCGCAGGACTCGGGCGTCCCGACCACTGTCGCCGCCCCATTCCAGCTCTCCGGCCGCCGGCATCCTTCTCCATGCAGCCACCGAGTCCCGGCCCCAACAAGCTGTCTGACGGCAGTTGACCTCAGCCAAACACAATGGCTGGCCCAACCCCACCATGCCTCTCCACTTGTCGCGGCAGGCTCCTGCGTGCTGCAGTTCATGATGCCCTGGTCAAGGTGCTCAAGAGCTATCTCCATGGAGGGATTGCAGCGGCACACCACGAGCTATGAGTAGTAGCTTGACCTGCAATTTTGCTCTTCAGCGCTTCCTCAACTTGAACTACATTCCTGTTGTAGTTAGCAGTAGGTCCGTTTATAGAATATGCAACAGGGAAATGAGTTCTCTCTACTTATTTATTTGAGAAAGATGCTCGTATACTTGCTAGCGAGCTTGGATTTTCCGTATAGGCATAACAAATAATGTGTGAGTGAGAGGAATGATATGATGTCGTTGGGATGGGATGGATGATGGCTACTGGTGCATTCTGGTTAGCAGTTAGAATTTAGCAGCAGCCTGCAATTTTGCTCTTCACAACTTCCTCACCTCGAACTGTTTTCTTGTTACAATTATCAGATACCCATTTACGGAGTATGCAACATGAAAAATGAAACAACAAAAAAGATATGCATTTTCCTGTCGGATGTCCACACCATGCTTCTGTTTTTTGGGATGGTTAACAAGCGGTGTGCTAGACTTCATGTATGTGTGCTCCACCATTTCATATCTAGCAAGTTGTTTGTCTTGCAGATGCCGGTGAGGCCGAAGGTGCCGGTGGGGATCTCGGCCGTGCAGAAGCAAAGGAGGAAGCAACAAAAACAATAGCCATGAGATCTAGTACGGCAAGCTGTGGAACAGGAGTTCAACATTTTTTTGGTTTTCATTTCAGTTTCTACTTGCGTGCCGAGATCTCTTGAACGAAGTTGCTAATTGTGAGGATAAATTGATTCTATTTGGTCTGTCCAAACAACAAACAGGCCACATATACACTTACTTGTGTGCGCAGGTTGGTTCGTCCATCTCCATGCAGTTTGTTGTTTTCCCCACCCCCTTATATATGTGTATGCATGTTTCCAAGTTTTCCCCCAATTGTATTTATCCTAAGCTTTTGTTTTGGAAAACCGATGTGCATGTGAACATGAGAAAAAAAGTATGTACAGAGAAGTTCATGTATTACCTCCAGGAAGGTTCATGTATTACTAAGTGTGTGCACGTATAATTTCTCTCTCCACATATGTGTGTATGACTATATATTTTTTTTTGTGTGTATTCTTCCAGATCTACTGTAGCATTGACCAAATGACCAAGGTTTCACCAGCATGGGAAACAACATACTTGTTTCGCATTGCTATCTCTCCCCGTTATTCAGTTAGTTAAATTGGGCTGTCTAGTGCTAGTTCTATACTATTTCTCTGAAGTTCAATAGTATCAGAGTGGGCAAAAAAGTGGGGTTTTGATATGTTGGTTTCTGTTTAGAGATGCTTCAGAAAAAATGCAAAACAAAAAAGGAGTATGAGTCGCATGCCTCAAGGCCTCTCTCCACTTCGTGGCTTCTTGTTCTCAAAGCACAAGTTGTTGTTGCTACTACTACTAGTGGACTACTGCTACTCACTGTCACGGGCTGCTGCTTGTGTGCACTTTAGATTTAGATGCTCTTTGGGTATTCATTGTAATGCCTACAATAACATAACATTTCTCTTTGTTATTTTATGTTGGTAAACAAAAAAGAGCGAAAAGGATATCTTCTTGAGAGCATCAAATTGCCCCAAAAAATGTATATCCACATCGGACTCCTATTTGAAAAACAACCGACATAGTTCACAGACACTTTCTCCCATCAAATTGCCCCCCACCCACCGCGTCACCATGCACCGCAGCGCACCCATTAAATCCACACCCCGGCAACCGGCTCTCCCACCGGCTGGGCGCAGGCAGCGTGTGCCTCCTGCTGGCGACGTTGTGCAGCGACGGCCGCCGCCCTGTCCACCCCTCGCCGTCTCCCTCAACACTGCCAGTGACGCACAACTATTCCGTCCCTCACCTCTGCAGTGATATGCCACCGACGGCGGGTGATGAGCTCCCGGACGCCGATGATGTAGACGTCCCCAACACCCCTGCGCGGAGCGGCGTTCCCCAGGACGGTTCCAACACTAGGCAGTGCAGTTGCTATCTGCAAGGGCTTCCCCAACCCGTCGATCCATCACTTGTTGACCAACTCACTAAATCCAACCAAGTTCTGTGTGTTCTGGAATTGAAGTTTAGTAAGAACAAGGGATGAAAAGTTCAGACCGTTTTTGCACTAGAAATTCAGAAAAAATGTTGTCTTCAAATAGTGTTGGCCTTCTTCTTCTACTACATCTTGAGGTGCGAGAAAAGTTCAGCTTTGCACATGATGAAAGTTCAGTTGGTACGGTGCTGGCAGCAGCGATGTTTCGTTGTGCGGTGTCGCTACGGCAACAATACCATTGTCCTCGTTAAGCTATTTTAATTTATGCCTTTCTACTACTTCAACAATGGGGAAGAATGACCAACGAAAATCTCTCAGAACTTCCATGTATTCCTCTGTGGCTAGACAGTGTGCCGCTCTTCCTCGATGTCAGCGGACACACACCACCATCCCCAAGACCTTTTCTTTCCCCATGTTTCCGGTCAACAATGGCCGCACACAATCGTGCAAACCTTTCTAAATGATGAATGTACTGTTTTTCACACGCTCCCTGTATTTAAAATGATAGAAGTTCAGTTTTCTAATCTTGCACGGTTCATAGTGTTGTGTGTGTGCGTGGTGTGTTCTTGCTAGGTGCTACCGATTTGATGAGGACATGACTACCTTGGATACGACCAAAAATATTGTATACATGCATATTTGTCAGGTGATTTCTAGTGCAAACTATTCAATAATTTATTTATGTTATCCAGAACAAAAATATTTCACACACTTTTGTGTTTTGTCTAATTGCAGGTGTATGGGACATTTGTACAATCCACATATGAAGATATTGGAAAAGGAGAAATTTAGGTTCTATTCAAAAAGTCCTCTCACATCACTATTGGACCAAGAGAAGATAGAGTCCAAATCTCTCACGTTCTGGATTCAGATTCGGACTGCACAGACATACCTGACTCAAAACGCCAACAACTTTTTCATACGGACTCCGAATTGGGTGATTATTTTTTTGTTGGAAAGAAGATTTCGTGCTCTTTCCAAACCAATCGGATTCACCTTCAAATTCATCCGGAGTATTGAGATGTCAACGAAACAATCTGACGCTCCAGCAGAATCCGAGTCAAACAACAAGTCCGAAGGTGTTGCATCACCTCCACTTGGGCCCATGAGCCTTGTACGACCTAGGGTTAGTTTTAGGCCGCCTTGGGACGTCCTTCCAGCTCCTTGGCCGCCACCCCTTGCTCCTAAATAAGTAGATCCATCCAGTAGCTTTTTGCTTGGGATTTGTTTAGTTAAAAGTTAGCCATTGCAACTTCGTGTACTTCGTTTGTGTTCAACGATCAGACCAAGACGCTTACGGATCCCCACCATAATCAATACTTCATATATATTCGTAATATTCAGATTGCTTTATCATATTCTTGCTTGTTCTTTGATTGCATGCAGGAATAGACCTTCGTGGTCAGGCTGATCATGCTTCCGGCATCGTCGGTAACCTCCCGGAGATTGGTTTAGCGATTGCTAAGGCACAACGTCGTTTACGTTTGTAGTCGGATTGTCAAAGTCATCTCCACCAAATCGATAGTTATCATCTCATCGAAAGATCGGGACCCTCGCCTCTATCACGATTGCTAGTGTTGCTATAGGTTTCTGGTGCACGACGAGATTAGCTGCTCCTCTTTCAAAGATTCTATAGTTAACAAGGAAATCGAGGAAGAATTAGCATGTTCTGCTACTGTAGATTTTCTCGTTAAAAAAACCTAGAAGTTCAAATACAAATAGCGAAGCGGTTAAATTCTTATTACTACATAAGGATTTTTTTTCCATTACTAAAGAATAACCCAAGAAGGCCATATTAAAAAATAGAGCAACTCAAAATTTATAGAGACAACGGAATTTCCCCGTTCTACAAAAAAACTAGAGGCTCAAATTTAAATAATGGGGAAGTTCAATGTTTATTACAATACCAAGGAGGTCAAATAGAAAAAACTAAGCAGTTCAAAAAGTTTATTAAAAGGGATTTCCCTCTTTTAAAAATAAGACCTAGAAGTTCAACTTTAGATAATTGAGCAGTACAAAATTTATTATGTAACTAGGACTTTTCATGTTACTAATGAATAACACCAAGAAGTCCTAATTGAAAAAAATGAAGTTGTTTGATGTATATAAAAAACTCAAATTTTCCTCAATACTAAAGGTTAAAATCAAGAAGTTCAATTTAAAAAACGGAGTAGTTCAATGTATGTAAAAACTCGGGTTTTCTCGTTACCACAGAATAAAACTAAGAAGCTCAATTGGAAAGAACGGAGCAATTTGATATTTAATTGAAAAAAATGGATTTTTCTAGCTACTAAATAATAAAACTAATAAGTTCAATTTCAAATAACAAAGAAGTTCGATGTTTCTAAAAAAAACTCCAATTTTCACATTTCTTAAAAATACACAATGAAGTTCAAAATAAAAAGGTAGAGCGGTTCAACGTCTATAAAAACTCAGATATTTTCATGTAACCGAGAGAAGTTCAGATTGATAACTTCTAGAAGTTCACGTACTACACGGTGTGCATTTTGTATTAAAAAAAGATTGAAAAAGCAAAGGCTAAAAGTTTTGTTGCTAGAAGTTCAAGTGCTCGGCCCGAGAAAGTTCAAAAATTCTTGTGAGAGAGGTTGAACAAAAATACGTGACAGAAGTTCAAGGTAAAAACAACGGAGTTCCAATACTACACAGAATGCGTTTCAGATAAGAATATAAGAATAGAAAACAAAAAGCTTAAAAGGTTTGTTGCAAGAAGTTCACGTGCTCCTCTGTGCACGGTTCAGAATTTATATTGCGGGACATTCGACCTCCAACTACATGTTTGAAAATGGCAAAAAATTACGTCCGACCTTCAATTGCGTGTAATTCAACGTATACACAAAAAATGTGACAGAAGTTCATAGTGAAAACAACGAGAAGTTCAAGTACCACAAGGAATGCATTTCAGGTGAGAATAAAATTATAGAAAAATAAAAGCTTAAATGGTTTTTTGAAAGAAGTTCAATTGCTCTGTCAGGGGAAGTCCACAAATTCTTGCGAGAGAGGTTCACTTTGTATTTCCATGTTCAAAAACACCCAAAAGAAATTGTTTTTTGCATTTTAAAAATAATTCTCTCAATCCACAAAGAAGTTCAGTTATTATTTGGGAGCAATTTTATTTCAAAAAGAAAATCAAATTATAAAAATGGAAAAAGTGCATGTACTACATGGTGTGTGTTTAATATGAGAAAAATGAATAAAAAGGCAAGGTCCAAATTTTTTGTTGATATAAGTTCAAGTCCTCGATCAGAAAAAGTTAAAAAACTTATTGTGAGAGAGGTGTCAAAGAGGAATAACATTTGTGTAACATTGACGAATGGGTGAGAAAATTACAAACAAAAATATGTCACAGAAGTTCAACGTGAAAACAGCAGGAAGTTCAACTACTACATTGAATGAATTTCAGATGAAAAACTTTTAAAATTGTCACGAGTATGAAAAAATGATCAACACGGGAAAGTTGCGTGTTTATAGCAGCTTTCCATCGGTATATCACTTGCTCGATTTCGGTGAGTGGATGGAGAGCTACGAGCAAAAAAAGCACGTGAAAAACATAGTGAAGTTCAAGTAGACATGTCGAGAAGTTCAAGTTCTTCACGCGGTGCATTTTCGAAGAATCTGTTTCGCGATAAAGGAAAAACACATGATCTTGTTGTTTTCAAAATTACTTGAAAACGGCTATGAAACAGAGAAAACCATCTACATGAAAAAGTTTCGCATTTTCCGTAGCTTTTCAACGTTATATTATTTGCCCCATTCTGATAAAGTTTATAGAAATTACGGCCAAAAAACATTTATAGCCATTTTCAAAATTGACTTAAAACCATAAGGAATTGGGAGAAACAATATATACCAAAAAGTTTCACATTTCCTCAAGCAATCCAACGCCATATCATTTCCTGCATTCGGACAAACGGTTAAAAAATTAGCTCGAAAATATGAACTCGGTGGAACTTGTATCGTTATATAAATTACGTTTAAACCGTTCAAAATTAGAAAAAACTTCCAACATGAAAAAGTAACACATTTGCGTAAGCTTTCCAACGCCATATCATTTGCCTCAATTGGATTAGCCATTTAGAAGTGGTGTCAAAAATACAAAGTCCGCTGTTCTGTTTGTGAAAATTTATGATTTTCCAAATTACTCTTTAACCATAGGGAATTAGAGAAAACTTTCAACATGTGGAAGGAGTGGTTTTGCAGCAACTTTGAACGCCATATTATTTGCCTCATTCCTATAAACAGTTTAGAAATTTGATCGAAAATATGATTCATGTTTTTTGTATGAAGAAAAAATGGTTTTCAAAATTGCTCTTAAACTGCTTACATTTTGCCCAAAATTTAACTTGGGTCATGATACTCATGTGCATAGCTTTCCAATGGTATATCACAAGCCCCATTTGGGTAATGGTTGCGGAAGTTCAACATAGCACTGGGGAAAGTTCAGGTCGAACAACTCAGGCAGTAAAATTACAATAGACGCATGTTCATCACGACCCGAGAGCAAAATCTGCCAATGAGTGAGATTCTGATTTAAAACAGGCATTTAGTTGCTAAAACCGTTTGCAGATTACACTTACATCACATAGAACACAACTGGCCAGAATAATTCAATTCACGCGAGGAGACACGACTGCGAAGATAACCCGAAGGTCGGGTTCCTACAAAGGGAAGTTCAGGTTGTGATCAGAATAATATTCTGATCCCATGATCAGAATAGTGTTTATATATATATATATATATATATATATATATATATATATATATATATATATAAACATAAATATATATAATTGATCTGCATATATATAACTGAAATAAACATCCAATTACATAAGTGACTATAAAGATCATTCACACACACCTCAATAAACAATTGCATGCATTCTAAACTAGGAGAAACGATCGTCTAGTCATCTACTTCTTGTGACGCTCCCGCCACTGCTCTGTGGCTCGATCCCTCGTCTGGGGCAGGAAGAAGACACTCCCTCATGTCACCGATCTGCATGTAAATCTCATAGCTTGTGTACGTGTCCTGGGCCGCTTACTTGACGAGTTGTTCATCCATTCTCTCATGCCAGACACTGTGCCAGGCGTTCTTGTCCTTCTTGCTCTCATCCTTCATCTTCATGTAGTAGGGCTCGATGATGGCCGAGGCAAGGTCAACCAGGGATTTCTGTTTGTTGTTGTCGCTGCCCAAGACCTTATAGTGGTCTTGGATGTTGACAAGATTCTGGCATTTCAGGCCCGAAACCTTGAGCGCTTTTAGATCGTTGGTGGTGTCCACCGTAGCGAAACTGTAGTCAGAATTGATAATAAAACTGGAGAAAAGCTCGCAAGGCCTTGTGGCCAGGTGGTAGTGGTAGACGAGGACGTCATGTCGCACGCACAACTGGGCGACAGCAACCTTCTAATCATGCCCGGCACGACCGATGGTGTACTCGAGGTTGAAGCCGACCACTTGGTACTTGTCCTCGGCAAGCAACTGCTCCATAGTTTGGATGGAGCTCTCCACCGAGATCGGCTCGTTCGTGTACACCACCAAGAGGGCCTTCCCCCTCACGTGGGTGTCCACTACGTGATGCATGGTGAACTGCCCGCCATTGTCGTTGTCGGCCGCTGGGAGCGCCATTGGAACCACGGCGAGCGCCATTGGAACCGCTGGATGTCCTCTCTGTATGTGTCGTCATGGGTGTGCTTATTGTGTCATGTAGTGTGAGAGATGAAGGTAAATGGCCGCAGGAATAAATGGGGGTTGGGCGGCCTGGATTCTCGACGCGCCCGCATGGCAGTTTTGCTATGGGTAACTGCATCGTCGCACTGCGCTCGGCGCAACCGCATGCACACGAACGTGCGTGATCGTGCGCCGGCTCCAAACACTGGCAGCGCGTGTGGAGGGAGGAGGGCAGAGCATGCACGGCGGGACGCGAGCAGAGCGCGCCGCGTCCGCCTCAACCGCGAGCTACCACACGGATAGAGCAGTGGAACATGCAGGGAATGATCGCCTACAAGCCGACCGACAGTTGCGTCGCTGCGTAGAGAGCGGCCGTGTGCTACTACCTCCGTCTTGGTCTATTAGTACCCTTTATATTATGTACCATACTTTGCCCTTAAATTTAACCAACAAAATGTTAATGCATGTTATAAAAATTATACAATTGGAAACTATGTTCAAATATGAATCCAACGATATAATCTTTGGCGACATGCATTCCTATTTTATTAGTTAAATCCTACTTATAAACCAGGACGGGGGTATTATAGGTAATTAAATTGCAAACTTTTTTATTAACCGTATGTGTATGTGGCTTTTCGTCCTCCTCTCGCACGTCTTATCACCCTGTCATAGACGGCTTACAACGCAAGCTTGCGCAGCACGCGGGGGCGTTCTTTTAGCCAAACGATGGCTCGAAGTGACGCCAATGAATCGTCGGTGATGCCGCGCAACCACGCAGGTTACCGCGCAAGCTTCCCGCCAAGGATGTCAGAATCACAATTCGATTGTACGATTCTATGACTTTACGATCCAAACTAACCCCTCTGATTCTACGATTTTGCTTCATGGAATCTATGTTTTTACGATCCTGATACTGAAGATTCTACGATATGTGATCCTACCATTGGAGCTCCGATCCGATTTAGAATCGCGATTCTAACAACCTTGTTTCTTCCCGAGTCAGTGAAATCCCCCAAAATCCCAATGCCTACCAAGCTGCTATATAAACCCTCACGGTCGGCGAGTCCTGCGTCGCATTTTCCCCTCCCTCCCTATAGCTTATCTTGTCTGCTTCTCCCACAATCGCCAATGGCACCGGTCTGTCGTCGTCGCTCAGCAACTCTGCCGTCATGAGTGGACAGCTCCAGCTGGAAGGCTATATTGCGGCGGTGGCGCAGTCCCCGGCGTACTATAGTGCGTGTGGCGTCCCTATTGGGTGTGCGCGGAACACCCACCACACGCTTCGCCGTTGCTGCCCGTCGGCAGCTGTTGCCGGCTGCCATTGCCGCCACCCCACCGTCTGCCACCGTGGCCGCCACACCACCGTTCAAAGCCAGGGCCATCGCCCGCTCCGCCGCCGCGGCCCGAAGGCGGGAGGTGGCCGTCATGGCCGCCACCCCACTGCCGGCCACCGTGGCCATCTCCCGCTCCGCCGCCGGGGCCCGAAGGCGGGAGGTGGTGGTCGTGGCCGCCACCCCATCGTCGGCCACTGTGGCCGCCAGCCCATCATCGACCGCTGGGGTCATCACCTGCTCCGCCACCGGCGCCCGAAGGCGGGAGGCGGAGGCGGAGGCCCGCACGTGCGTCAGCGACCTTGAACGCTACACCGAGTTCTCGTGGGAGGAGGAGTGCCTCGTCGAGCACGCAAAGAGCCTTACCACCGCTGTTTTAGGGTGGAAACCTAGATGGAGATCAAATGATCCTTCTGCGCCATGGCGTTGGTGGAGGTCTGAGGGAGGGAGCGGAATGGGAGGCAAACAGTAAGGCCACCCGTATTAAACACCGGCTCGGGCGCCATTAATGGAAAGGATGCGAGCAAGGCGGGCGACCATGGAAGTCAAAGGGCTCGCTTCCCAATGAGCATGCGCAGCGTACAGCTAGCACACTTCCCGGTGAGCCTACACATTGGAGGACAACTTGCACGCCTCTCGGTCGACTGCGCCTTGCCGGACTGCGCTTCGCCGACGCCTCCTGCTCACCAAGTACTGCTGCATGGCACCTCCTATAGCCATTAAAAGCCAGACACATGGTGTCACGTGAATGGTTAACAGAACGCACACGATTTAAATTATACAAATGTTTGAGATGTTGAAGTGGCAGCTATTTTTTCAAAATGCCTTTGTTGGCTGTTATTTGAGTGCGCCTTCTCTCAAATGGACAGGGAAAATACCACAGCATGTCGGGTGCCATTCCATGATAGCATGCCAAGTTTTATGAATTTCAGACGAGTTTTGGATTTACTAGAATTTAAAAAACAAAGTATCTCAATGTTTTGCCGGCAATCAACAGTGCCCTAGTGTTTGAAATTCATTCCCATTTCATGGGACCTAAGCATGCACCCAAGGACACACATTTCATATGTCAACCCATTTTCTGCACTGGAGCATGTGCATGTAGTTCAAATTTGAATTATGCACATAAAATGCCTAGAAAACCCAGTTAATGTATAAAAATGTACAAGCGAACCCCGAAAAGTCCCAAAAATTGACACAACACTCCTGTCGTTCTATGTTGACACTTGAAAATTTTTGAAAGCAAGAAGAGGCAACGGATATTGTTTTGTCCCCAAAGGTGGCACGTTCCCTACCGAAACCATCAGGCTTGTTGTGAGAAGCTCTGATTTGCGAGAATTTTATACTCAAACCTGCCCCAAATGGGACAAAAAAATTACCACGGCATGTTGATGCCGCTCCATGATAGCATGTCAAGTTTCATGAACTTCAGACCAGTTTTGGATTTACTAGAATTTAAAAACCATGTATCCCAATGTTTGCGACCAAGCGACGGTGGCAAGGTGTTTGACATACATTCCTATTTCTTGCTTGGGACCTAAGCATGCAGCCAAGGACAGAGATTTGATTTATCAAACAATTTACATGCACTCGAGCATGTGCCTGTAGTTAAAATTTGAATTATGCACATAAATGCATAGAAACTCAGTTAATGTATAAAAAAGTCTAAATGAACACCGAAAAATTCCTAACATTAACACAACACTCTTGTTATTCTATGTTGACACTAGAAAAAAATTGAAATCAAGAAGACAACGGATATCGTTTCGTCCAGAAAGGTGAAACGTTCCCTACCGTAACCATGAGGCTTGCTGTGAGAAGCTCTGATTTGTTAGAAGCTTAAATCCCAACCTGCCCCAAATTGGACAATATTTGTACCACGACATCTTGATGCCGTTCCACGCTAGCATGTCAAGTTACATAAATTTCAGATGCGTTTTCGATTTACTAGAATCTTAAAACCATGTATTTCAATGTTAGCGGCCGAGCGACGGTGGCAAGGTGTTTGACATTCATTTTCATTTCTTGCATGGGACTTAAGCATGCAACCGAGGACACACATTTCAATTGTGAACCCATTTATATGCACTGGAGCATGTGCATGTAGTTCAAATTTGAATTATGCACATAAATGCATAGAAAACTCAGTTAATGTATAAAATGTCCAAGCGAACCCTGAAAAATCCCAAAAATTGACACAACACTCCTGTTGTTCTATGTTGACACGAGAAAATTTTTGAAAGTAAGAAGAGGCAACAAATATCGTTTCATCCCCCAAGGTGGCGCTGCCTCATCAAATCATCGTGCTTCTTGTGAGAGAAGCTCGGTTTCTTGAAGCTTATACCCAAACCTACCCCAAATGGGACAATATTTTTACCATGGCATGTCGATTCCTTTCCATGATATCATGTCAAGTTTCATGAATTTCAGACGACTTTTCGATTTACTAGAATTTTAAAACCATGTATCTCAATGTTAGCGGCTGAGCGACAGTGTAAAGGTGTTTGACATTCATTCTCATTTCTTGCATGTGACCTCATTTTGCAACCAAGGACACACATTTGATTTTCCAACCCGTTTTTACGGACTGGAGCAGGTGCATGTAGTTCAATTATGAATTATGCACATAAATGCTTAGAAAACTGAGTTAACGTATAGAAATGTCCAAACGATCCCTGGAAATTTCCAAAATTTAAGACGCACTCATGTTGTTCTATTTTGACACCAGGAAAAATTGAAAGCAAGAAGAGGCGATGAATACCGTTTTGTCCACAAAGGTGACACGTTTCCCTAGCGAAACCATGAGGCTTCTTCTGAGAAGCTACGGTTTATAGAAGCTTATACCATAATCTGCCCCAAATGGGACAATATGTTTTACCCCAGCATGTTGATGCCATTCCATGATAGCATGCCAAGGTTCATGAATTTCAGACGGGTTTTGGATTTACTATAATTACAAAAGCAAGTACCTCAATGTTTGCCGGAGAGCCACGGTGCCGTGGTGTTCTAAATTCATCCCCCTTTCTTGCATGGGACATAAGCATAAACCCATGGACACATATATGATTTTACAACCCATGTTGGTGCACCGGAGCATATGCATGTAGTTTAATTTTGAATTGTGCACCTGAAATGGCTAGAAAACCAATTTAATGTATAAAACGTCCAAACGAACCCTGAATGATTCTAATTTTTTTTACGACACACATATAGTTGCAAGTTCACTGCAGATAAAAGTTCTAGCAATTCGAACACCCTCCATTGCCACTGTGACCCCATTATGTAATTCAAATCAAGATGAAAAATCAAGTAGATCACACACAGTTTATTATCACCAACAATGTGAGATGCAGTAAAAAATATCTTGGAGCACCGTCGGAGTATAATACGCTTATGGCTTACATGAGAAGGTGTGACGGCTACAGTCCACAGCCTGCGTGTCAAGCACACTAGCTCGCTCCCCAAATATCATTTCACTGATCAATCGTTGCCGGTGAAAGATGGGGACGTGGACCCGCATCGTGAGGGCAACTCTGGTGGCCCACTCTGGTGAGAGCGCGGCCGCAGCCGCCATGCGCGTGCTAACAAGGTGCATGAGCGCGGCCGCAATCTGTGACCGGGCGGCCAAGGCAGCCCAAACAACCGCTATTGCTTCTTAGGTTGTGGCAGCAACATCTTCATCAGGGATACCAACTGGCGAGAGTGGCATAGCAGTTGTCCGTTTTGCAGCGGCTGTCGAGGCCTTATACGTCTCCAACGTATCTATAATTATTGATTGTTTCATGTTGTTTTATTATCAATCTTGGATGTTTTACAATCATATAGTCAGTTTATATCATTTTTTGGTACTAACCTATTGACATAGTGCCAAGTGCCAGTTGCTATTTTTTTCATGTTTTTTATATCACAGAAAATCAATACCAGACGGACTCCAAATGCCACGAAACTCCACGATGATTTTTTATGGGCCAGATGGAAGATATTGTGCCCTGGTTGCACCTGGGGGGGAGTCCCGAGGAGGGGACAACCCACCAGGGCGCCTCTTTGCTCTATAATACCCCAAAAATACCAGAACCCTAGAAGCGTCGACGAAATATCCATCCAAACGCCCGCAGAGTCCAGACCACCAGATCCAATCTAGAAACCATCTTGGATGGGGTTCACCACCTCCATTGGTGCCTCTCCGATGATGCGTGAGTAGTTCTTTGTAGACCTTCGGGTCCGTAGTTAGTAGCTAGATGGCTTTCTCTCTCTCGCTGAATTCTCAATACAATGGTCTGTTGGAGATCCATATGATGTAACTCTTTTGAAGTGTGTTTGTTGGGATCTGATGAACTTTGAGTTTATGATCAGTCACATCTTTTTATATCCATGAAAGTTATTTGAGTTTCTTTGATATCTTATATGCATGATCTCTTATAGCCTCGTATTTCTTCTCTAATATTTGGGTTTTGTTTGGCCAACTTGATCTATTTATATTGCAATGGGAAGAGGTGCCTGGTAGTGGGTTCGATCTTACGGTGCTTGATCCCAGTGATAGTAAGGCAACTGACACGTATGTATCGTTGCTACTAAGGATAAAATGACGAGATATATATCTACCGCAATAGATAAACAGATCTTGTCTACATCATGTCATTGTTCTTATTGCATTACTCCGTTTTTTCATGAACTTAATACACTAGATGCATGCTGGATAGCGGTCGATGTGTGGAGTAATAGTAGTATATGCAGGCAGGAGTCGGTCTACTAATCTTGGACGTGATGCCTATGTAATGATCATTGCCTAGATATTGTCGTAATTATTTGAGGTTCTATCAATTGCCCAACAGTAATTTGTTTACCCACCGTTTGCTATTTTTCTCGAGAGAAGCCACTAGTGAAACCTACAGCCCCCGGGCCTTCTTCCTCATATATTTGCTTGCGATCTACTTTTCCTTTGCATTTTTATTCAGATCTATTAAACCAAAAATACAAAAATACTTTTCTGCACTTTATTTATTTGCGATCTATTATTTCAATCTACTACAATTTTTTGGCATCGTTACCCGAAAGGGATTGGCCACCCCTTTAACACGTCGAGTTGCGAGGTGTTATTATTTGTGTGCATGTGTTGTTCACGTTGTGTTTCTTGGTTCTCCTATCGTTGCTGTGCTGCATCATCCATTCCTCTTTGGGGGAAAACCGACGTAGCTCAGAGAGCAATCAAAAGGAATTTCTGGCGCCGTTGCCGGGGAGGATCTTCAACATATACCAGGTTCCTAATCACAAATCTCATCTCTTTGCAATTTACATTATTTCCTTTTTGCCTCTCGTTTTCCTCTCCCCCACTTGACAAAAAATTGCCGTTTTATTTGCACTCTTTTTCGTTCGCCTTTTTCTTTGCTTGTGTTGCCATGTGCCTTCTATATGCTTGCATCTTCGCTTGCTAAAAATCTCTTGATATGGATCCCCATCCACTTGCTAATCTTTTTAAAAGATCCAATTATGATGAACCAATTGCTAGTGAGTTGGGTGCACTAGATTATATTTATGAAGTTTTGATTGAGATTTGTGAATCTGAAAATTGTGATGAAATTTATGAAGTGATTCATGATAGCTCCTTGAATGAAAAGCATGATTGCAATGATTTTATTATAAATTCTATTAATGTCAATTGTGCTAATAATATGCAAAACCCCAAGCTTGGGGATGCTAGTTTTGCTATGTCCACTACTTATTGTAATGATCATGATTGGGGTGATTCTTCTTATGATCTTGAAAATTTATTTAGGCCTCATTATGAGTATGTTATTTGCAATAATATTGAAAGTGGGTTTGGAAGAGTGTCAACTTTAGATCCCACATATTTGGATAATGTTCAATCTTATGAAGTTTTTGATAGAAGTGGGTTCGGAGAGGTATGACTTTATTTTATGATAATCCCACTATTTCGGAAGAGTGTCAACTTTGCATGCATCCAGATCATGAAGAGAAAATTTTATATGATAGTTACATATTGAATTTTATTATGATCCTTCATATAATTATTATGAGAGAGGAAACTATGGTTATAGAAATTTTCATGTTACTAAATTTCCTCTCATTATGTTGAGATTGTCAATGTTTTATTCCTCTCCTTTGCATATGCTAGATATTTCTTGTCTTGATAGTTTGTTTTCCTATAAAATTCCTGTGCATAGGAATTATGTTAGACTTAAATTTGTTTGTCACATTTTTCATCATGATCTCTTTGTGTTTCAATTATTATCTTTCGTGTGAGCATCGTTGAAATCTTATGCCTAGCTAAGGGCGTAAAACTATAGCGCTTGTTGGGAGGCAACCCAATGAATAAATTTTATTTTTGCTTTTTACTTTCTGTTATTGAGTGTTAGCACAATTATCCTACTATTATGATTGTGTTTTTTGTGTTTAAATTAGTGCTTGTGCCAAGTAGAACAAAGAGGATCTTCTTGGGTGATAGTTGTTTGATCTTGCTGAAAAAGACAGAAACTTTTTGCTCACGAAAATAATTGGTAAAAATCACCAGAACGTGATAAAATGCCAATTCTTCTTGCAGAAGATCAATATACAAATTATCCAGGTTGTCCTAGTTTTTCAGAATTTTTTGGAGTTCCAGAAGTATTCGAAAAAATCAGATTGCTACAGACTGTTCTGTTTTGACAGATTCTGTTTTCTTTGTGTTCTGTGCTTATTTTGATGGCTCTATGGTTTTCTTTGATGATTTTTTGCCATAGAAAAGTTGGAATAAAGTAGATATAATACAAAAACAAAATAAGAATTAGTTTGATACAACACTTATAGTAGTTATTTATTTTTCTTACACTAACGGATCTCATGAAGGTTTTGTTGAGATTTGTGTGATTGAAGTTTTCAAGTTTTGGGTTATCTTACGATGGATGAAAGAAGGATAGAAGAGCCTAAGCTTGGGGATGCCCCGGCATCCCAAGCTATTATCCAAAAATAGCAACTAACTAAGCTTGGGGATGCCCCCGAGTGGCATCCCCGCTTTCTTCTAACGACCATCGGTATTTTACTCGAGACTATATTTTTATTCGTCACATGATATGTGTCTTGGAGTGTCTTGTATGATATGAGTCTTTGCTTGTTTTATTTTGTGTTTTAAGTCATCAATCCTTGCTGGACACACCTATTTGTGAGAGTCAAAATTATATCATGACTTGTTAGAATTGCTCTCTATGCTTCACTTAAATCTTTTATGAGCTAGGACTTGCTCTAGTGCTTCACTTATATCTTTTTGAGCACGGTGTGCTTAGTTTTTTTTTGAAGAAATCCTCTCTTGCTTCACTTAGATTTATTTGAGACTTAGTAAAATTTTGAAGAAATTCTCTCTTGCTTCACTTCAATTATTTTGAGAGAAAGAAAAATTATTATGCTCTTGATCTTCACTTATATTTGTTTGAGCTTATGAAAAGCAACACATGAAAATTAGTCCCAAAGTGATAGATATCCAAGAAGGATAAATAAAAAGAAAAAATGTCATGAAGATCATTGGACAAAATAAACTTGATTCTTAGTAATAGTTTTGAGATATGATGATGTGATATGTGAGTTATGTTGATGAGTAATTGTGCTCTAGTAAGAATATTGGTGTTAAGGTTTGTGATTCCCTATGCATGCATGAAAGTCAATAATCATGCAGTGAAAATTATATCCTACTTGTGGTGCATTATTCGGTGTTAATTATGCTTAATGCTTGCTTATGAGATTATTCGCTTCTTGGTTGGTGTAAGGGCATATTTATCCCGTAAGTGTTTTGGTGATTGATGACGATACTTTTGCGGACTAATCGTATGCCTTGAGTTTCTCAGATGTTTCATCACTAGGCACGAGACGATTCGGAGCCCCTCGGAGACTATTGAAGACGGCGTCGTTCTACGTTTATTTTTGGTGGATTTGAGTCGTAGGAGAGCCGTACTATTAAGAGGGCGTCTGCATCGGAAAGGTTTGGGTGGAATCAACACGTGCACTTGTCCTTCCTTTCCTTGCACTTTGGAGCATCTTCCCGTTGCCATAGTTGTGCTTAAAACCGGCGGCTACTGCTGTTCTTGCGGTAGTACTGCTCTAGGGAGCGGTAGTACCATAAGCAATGATAGTACCGCAGAAGTCACGGTAGTACCGCTCCCCTGGAGCCGTAGTACCGCGACTCCCCGGCCCTGTGCTGCTCCGGTACGGTAGTAGGCGCGGATGTAATTTTTTACATCCGCGCCCACACGGTAGTACCGCACATCTCTGTGATAGTACCGCGAGTGGACACGGTAGTACCGCTCTCTTGAGCCGTAGTACCGTGGCCCTCATGCCCCTGCACTGCTTGCGCCACAGTTGTAGGAGCGGATGTAATTCTACATCCGCGCCTCCCACGGTAATACCAGCGCCTCGGTAGCGGTAGTACCGCGTCGGGTTTTCGTGGTTCTTTTTCAGTGAAGTAAACGCGGATGTAATTTATTTCATCCGCGCTCTTAAATGAGTTGGGGCTTGCCTGCCTTGCGGTAGTACCGCAAGGGTGCGCGATAATCTTTGCGCTCGGTCGAGCAGATCCAGCTCTCTGCTTGCCGCTGTAGTACCGTGGCCCTCCACGGTAGTATCAGCGTGGCAGCGGTAGTACTGCAGCGTTTTGAGCGGTAGTACCGCGTGTCGCAGGCTGAACAAGAGGATAACGGTTGGATCTTTTCTCCGAGTATAAAAGGCGTGTCTCCTACCTCTAGTTGACCACCTCTTCTATCTCTAAGCTCCATTGTTGCTCCAAGCTCCATTTTGGCCCGATCTCTCCCTAGCCAATCAAACTTGTTGATTTGCTCGGGATTGGGTGACAAGGGCCCAATCTACACTTCCACCAAGAGACTTTTGATTCCCCCACTTATCCCTTGCGGATCTTGTTACTCTTGGGTGTTTGAGCACCCTAGACGGTTGAGGTCACCGTGGAGCCATATTCCATTGTGGTGAAGCTTCGTGGTGTTGTTGGGAGCCTCCAATTAAGTTGTGGAGATTGCCCCAACCTTGTTTGTAAAGGTTGATCGCCGCCTTCAAGGGCACCAATAGTGGAATCACGGCTCTTGCATTGTCTTGAGGGCGTGAGGAGATTACGGTGGCCCTAGTGGCTTCTTGGGGAGCATTGTGCCTCCACACCGCTCTAACGGAGACGTACTTCCTCAAAAGGAAGGAACTTCGGTAACACATCCTCGTCTCCACCGGCTACACTCTTGGTTATCTTATCCCTTTACTTGTGCAAGCTTATTTGTGTTTCTATCCTTGCTTGCTCTTGTGCTTGTGTTGATTGCATCATATAGGTTGTCCACCTAGTTGCACATCTAGACAACCTTTATTATTGCAAAGTTTAAATTGGTAAAGAAAAGCTTAAAAATTGTTAGTTGCCTATTCACCCCCCCCCCTCTAGTCAACTATATCGATCCTTTCAATTGGTATCAGAGCCTCATCTCTTTTTAAGGACTTTACCATCCGAAGAGTATGGTTGACGTCGTAGATGATGTGGGGAGCGCTCGGTGCGAATCCGATATCATCTACGGAGATGGGGTACCTCGATCTCGTGAGGAATTCAATGTGGCGTTGGACACATTGAAAACCTCCATGACGACCGAGGTCAAGGACATGTTTAAGGAATTCCTAGAAGGGCTTAAACTTTCCACCGCACCCGTGAAAGTGGGTGATCCCGCCAACACGGAGCGGATGCTAACTCCGATAAGGGGAAGCTACTAGTGAGAAAGCCCCTCGTCTAGTGGTAAGAATGGCACCGCATCTTTGCCCATGTGCAACCTCCTCCCATTTATGGTGGACCGATTCCTTCCACTCATTTGAATCATGCTGGTCCACCACCTAAGATTGATAAAAAGGAGGATTTTGATTCTTGGGTTTATCGTTTTAAGCGTCATTTAAACCATGTGAACACTAACCTTTGGAGAATCATTGAAGAAGGTTTCTATCCGCATGATCCGAGCAACTTTTCTCCAAGAGAAGTCGTGGACCATCAATTCAATGAGAATGCTCTCTTCATCATCCAAGAAGAAATCCTTCCGAAGACCTCCCTCATCTCCGCCCTACTCCCTTGCCAAAGATGCTTGGCTCAAGGTGGTTTCCCTTTATCGAGGAAGCGCAAGCATTCAACGCTTCAATTATGAAGTGGTCCAAGATGAAGCCGATGAGTTTGCAATGAAAGAAGAAGAAGAACCTCGTGAGCTCTATCGGAGAGTAACCAAGCTTGCAGTCTCCCTTCGGGATCATGGAAGTAAGGACAAGGATGACAACTGGATCAAGCGCAAATTCCTCAAGGCAATGATGCCCTGCCACAAAGCCATGTCCTCCGTCATCCGTCAACGGCCGGACTTTCACACCCTGTCCTCAAGTGATGTGTTGGATGAGTTTGTGGCTATGAGCATATTGGACAAGACCGCCCGACAATGCGGTGCTTCGCTCCCAAAGAGCAAAGAAGCCCAACCTCGCTTTGAAGGCCAAGATTTGTGTCGAAGAAGATGGAGAGGAGGAAGAAGAAGAGAGCAACCTCGAAGATACAAAGTATGACTATCATGAACACATGGCCCTTGCTTCAAGGCAATTTTGGAGCAAGAAGAACTCAAGGCCCAACTACAACAAGAGCAACTCAAGTGGCACTAAGGGCAAGCAACGAGTGAGTACTTGTTTCAATTATGGCAATGTGAGTCACTTTGTTGCGGAGTGCCCATATGAGAAGAGGGAAGATAATGGTGGAAAGCTCATCTGTAAGGACAAGGCCAAGTCTTTCCCCAACAAGAGAAACTTCACCAAGAAGGCTCCTCACAAAGCTTTAGTGGTTCAAGAAGAGTACAATGAGGATGATGATGATGATGAAGATGGTGAGTCGGTTGCCATGGCCTCCGTTGCCATTGCAACGACTCCTCGGGTGTCTCTTCGATTCACCCAATGAAAGCATCACCGCCAAGTGCACGATGGCTAAAGCCACCAACAAGGTAACCCCCAACATCAAAACTACCATCATCAATCATTCTTCTTTGACGGATTGCATTGATGAACATGAGGGGACTAATGTGGAGGAGAATGAGTTTGAGATCTTTATGGGTAAACTCAAGGGCAAATCCAAGAAGCACTTCGTTGCTCTCTTGGAACAACTTGGTGAAGCCAATGTCATGATCGAGGCTCATGAAGAAACCATCTCTAAGATGGAAGGGCATAGTCGTGACTATGCCGATGAGATTTAGGATCTTTCCAATGCTCTTGAGGAAGAGCGTGGTCTTCGTTTGGCTCTTGAGGAGTCATACAACGATGATCATGCTAAATTAAAGAAAGACCTTGATCATGATCTTGTTGTGTCTCGTGTGCTTAGCTCCGAGAAGGCAAAGCTTGGAGTTGATCTTGCTAGACTCAACGAGGACTTTGACATTCTCGACAAGGCTCACAAAGTCTTGAAGGGTGCTCATGCTAGTCTCAAAGAGTCTCATGATCAACTCCAAGTGAAGCTAACCAAGGAGAAAGCCACCTTTCCTCATATGATATTGATTGATAATGCAAATGCTACTAACCCTTGTTGTGAGCATGTGCATCTTGTTGAGGAGATTGCTAAGTTGAAGGAGCAACTTGAAAAAGGCCTTGTCACATGCATACAAGGTGAGAAGAACCTTAACGACCTTTTGAGTAATCAAAAGGAAGTTGTGGCCAAGGAGGGGATTGGGTTTGCGCCCAAGCCCAAGAGAAAGAAGAAGAATGACAAGACCAAGCAACCTCCTCCTCTCAGGCAAACTTTTGTGAGGGAGGGAGAGGGTGCTTCCAAGAAGAAGAAGAACCGTGCAAAGGGTGGCAATGCCAACAAGGACAACGTCATCCCCTTGAACATAGCCGGCGATTTTAACCCCTCATATGGGTTGTGCCGTGCTAGTGATGGGCATGTTTATGCTAAATTTGTTGGTTCTTATTATGAGTACATTGAATGGTCTATTTGGGTTCCTAAGACCCTCGTTACTAACATCAAAGGACCCATTACCAAATGGGTACCTAAAACCAAGCATTGATCTCTTGTAGGGGTTTGCTTCCGGTGGGGGATCATGGTTGCTCGATAGTGGAGCAACAAATCATATGACCGGGAGCAAGGACATGGTGGTGGACGTGCAAAGGATCCCATCTATGCCCACCAATGTCGAGTGGGGTGATGCCTCACATTCTAAGTTATTGGGTCTTGGCAAGGTTGTCGTTTCTCATGATCTAACGATCGAGAAAGTCATGCTTGTTGAGTCCCTTGCATACAATTTGCTTTCCGTTTGTCAACTTGCACTCATGGGCTTTGCCACCTTCTTTGACATTGATACCGTGGCCCTCTTGTGGAGCAAGACTCTTAAAGTAGCCTTTGTTGGGCATGTCGAGAACGGTCTCTATGTGATAGACTTTTCGGAGCGACCCACTAAGACCGCGACATGCCTAATGGCTAAAGTTGACGTGGGATGGCTTTGGCATCGCCGTTTAGCCCACGTCAATATGAGATCTTTGCAAAGTCTTCTCAATGGGGACCATGTCCGTGGACTAACAAATGTTAGCTTTGCCAAAGATTGTGCTTGCAGTGCTTGTATCGAAGGAAAGCTTCATGAAACGGCTCACCCTCCCACGACTATCATCTACTCGAAGAGACCCTTGGAGCTCCTGCACATGGACCTCTTTGGACCTCCATCCTTTGATAGTCTTGGGGGTAGAAAGTATTGCTTGGTGATTGTGGATGATTATTCAAGATACACTTGGGTATACTTATTCAAGAGGAAGAGTGAGACTCAACAAACTGTTATCGACTTTGCAAATGAAGCTCAACATCAACATAATGCAAAGATCTTGATAATAAGAAGTGACAACGGCACCGAGTTCAAGAACTACACCTTGGATGAGTTTCTTAGTGAAGAGGGGATCAAGCATCAATATTCGGCACCATATACCCCTCAACAAAATGGTGTTGCGGAGAGGAAGAACCGGACGTTGATGGATGCGGCAAGGACCATGATGGCGGAGTTCAAGTCCCCATACAACTTTTGGGCTGAAGCCATCAACACCGCATGTCATGCATCCAATCGGCTCTATCTCCGCAAAGGCTTGAACAAGACTCCTTATGAAATACTCACCGGTAACAAGCCCAATCTCAAGTATTTCCGGGTGTTCGGGTGTAAGTGTTTCATTCTCAAGAAAGGTGTTCGTTTGTCTAAATTTTAAGCTAGAGCCTATGAGGGCATATTTGTTGGTTATGCTACAAACTCTCATGCTTACCGTGTCCTCAATAAATCCACGGGACTTATTGAGGAGACATGTAACGTGGAGTTTGATGAGAATAACGGCTCCCAAGTGGAGCAAAGTGGCACTTGTGATGTAGGTGATGAAATTCCTCCTCAAGCCATAAGAAGAATGGGTGTTGGTTTTATCCTACCCATTGAGGAACCCCTTGTGGCCGAAGGAGAAGGACAATGCTCCACTCAAGTGGAGCCATCACCAACTCAAGGCCCACACGCTTCCGAAGAACAAAGTGAAGGCCCTCAACCTCATGAACAAGACCAAGGGCAAGATCGTGCTCAAGACGGTGGTGATACACCAAATGATGCCCAAGGTCAAATTATCTTCCCCGAGCATGCTCAAGATCAAGAACATGTTCAAGACGGCGCTCAAGATGATCAAGTGACTCCTCCTCATCTCACCTCCGAGGAAGAATTAGAGCGTCGTGCCGCCAAGATTGCATCCAAACTTACTACCAAAGGCCATCTCATGGAGAATGTGGTTGGAAGCCTAATTAAAGGGGTAAGCACTCGTAGACAATTGGCAAACTATTGTGAACATCATGCGTTTGTCTCTTGTGTTGAACCCCAAAAGGTCTATGAGGCGCTCGAAGACTCGGATTGGCTCAATGCCATGCATGAAGAGCTCAACAATTTCGAGTACAACAAGGTGTGGAGATTGGTGCCAAGGCCATTCGGGAACCACAACGTCATTGGAACCAAGTGGATCTTCAAGAACAAGCAAGATGCTCATGGGAACATCATTCGCAACAAGGCAAGATTGGTAGCACAAGGCTACTCCCAAGTCGAGGGTATCGACTACGGTGAAACCTTTGCTCCCGTTGCTCGTCTTGAATCCATTCGTTTGTTGATTGCTTATGCTACCCATCACAACTTTATGTTGAAACAAATGGATGTGAAAAGTTATTTTCTTAATGGTCCTATTAATGAGTTGGTCTATGTCAAGCAACCCCCCGAGTTCGAGGACCCCTACTTCCCGGATCATGTGTATCAACTCGATAAGGCACTCTATGGCCTTAAACAAGCCCCACGTGCGTGGTATGACCACCTTACCGAGTTGTTACAAGATCGTGGTTTTGAAGTAGGGCAAATCGACCCCACTCTTTTTACTAAGAAGGTCAATGGGGAGTTGTTTGTATGCCAACTATATGTTGATGATATTATCTTTGGTTCCCCTAATAAAGCTTTCAATGAGGAATTTGCCGCTCTCATGACCTCCAAGTTCAAGATGTCTTCTATGGGAGAGTTGAAGTTCTTCCTTGGTTTCGATATCAAACAAAGAAGAGAAGGAACCTTCATCAACCAAGCCAAATACACTCAAGACATGCTCAAAAGATTCAAGCTAAGTGATGTCAAGCCGGCTACTACACCAATGCCTACCAAGTGCCAACTTGACATTGATCCCAATGGTAAAACGGTGGATCAAAAGGTGTATCGCTCCATGATTGGCTCCTTGCTTTACCTTTGTGCATCTAGACCGGATATCATGTTGAGTGTGGGAATGTGTGCACGGTTTCAAGCCACACCGAAGGAAAGCCACTATGTGGCGGTCAAGCGAATCTTTCGATATTTGGCTCATACCCCAAACTTTGGCTTATGGTACCCAAGAGGAGCAAACTTCAAGATTGAAGGATTTACGGATTCCGATTGGGCGGGAGACAAAGTGGATAGGAAGTCCACTTAGGAGGGTGCCAATTTCTTGGTTGCTCTTTGTTAAGTTGGTCTTCCAAGAAGCAAAGTTGTGTGTCTCTCTCGTCCACCAAAGCGGAATATGTGGCGGCCGGTAGTTATTGTGCTCAACTCCTATGGATGAGGCAAACTTTAAAGGAGTACGGTGTCATTTGTGACAAAGTGCCTCTTTGGTGTGATAATGAAAGTGCCATCAAGATTTCTCTCAACCCGTGCAACACTTCAAGACGAAGCACATTGAGATTCGGTATCACTTCATCCGGGATCACATTAGGCGAGGAGATTGATCTCAAGTATGTCAACACTCATGATAACCTTGCGGATATTTTCACGAAGCCCTTGGATGAAGCAAGATTTCGTGAGTTAAGGCATGAGCTAAATATCATTGATTTGAGCAATGTGACTTGAACCCGTGCACCCCCACCACACTCAACTTGTTGTCTAGTTTAGGTGTAGGCATGGACAAAGGGGAGTGTTGTTCTCTCAATGAACTCTCCCTCCCCCCTTCATGCATAAATAGATCAACTCTTTCAAATTAGCCATTTTTTATGGTACTTGTGCTTCAAAGACGAGTTTTGGTCATGGGCCCAAGGATAATTCTTCGCGGTGCCATACCATCTAACTCAAACATAGGTGGCTTCGGCCACCGCCCTCTCCTTTTGAGAAGTTGTGTCGCTTGGTGTTCTCTTGTTGTATTTCTGTCTTTGGGTTGTGCGTGTGCTTGTGGCTTCCTTTGTGTGAAAAGTTTCCGTGCAAAGACCTTCTCTTTTGTGTTGAAACCGGGGATGTCTTGAGCTCATGGTACTACATGACCCGGCTACTGTACTACCAGCCACGGTACTACCGCATGTGTGAGCAGTACTACTGCCTGCGGCAGTAATTTTTTCTTGCCGCTGGGTGAGCGGTACTACCGCTCGGTCTTGATACTTCCGCCCGGCGGTACTACATGATGACCTGCTTGACTACCGCGCCGTCGTGGGCGCGTGGGGATAAGGACGGGCAGGGGGAGTTCTAACTCCCCCATAACCACTCGCAGTTCCTCCACGTCGTCTCATCTCTCTCTGCCGCTCAAGATAGGAGCCGGCGTTCGTCGCCGGATCTCCTCCTCCGGCTGCCCTCCCGTGATTCCTCCGGTGGGATCCTTCCCCACCTTGTGCTCTTGCTATGGACCCAGGTTTTTCCCCAATCCCTTCTCGTTTTATTGCGTTCTTTGTCTTTAGGTTGTTGGGGAAGACTTGGATGTTCTAGAGATTCGTGAGCCTTCTCTTTGCAAGAATAGGATGATGGAGAGTAGCCTTGCATAGGAATCATACTTGTTTTGTTGTCTTGCGCGAGATCTGATCACCGTAGCAAATCGCCATTGTTTGTGGGTCTTTTCAGATTCGAACTGCCGTTCGGATCGGCGGCGCATGATACTACCGCCCGTCGGTAGCAGTACTACCGCTTGCGGTACTACCGCCCCTACGGCGGTACTACAGCGCCTGCTTGACACTAAAACCTTACTACTGCTCCAACCATGGTACTACCGTGGCCTAGCACGGCACTACCGCGACTTGGAGCAGTACTAATTTTTTAGTACCGCAGACACTGGCAGTCCTACCGTGGCTCACATCTAACGCTGGCCAACCTTCACGTATTTTTCCTATGTGTTTCTTGTGCTTTGTTGTGGTCTTTGCATTGATCCTCTTCGCGTTCGTTGGTGTTTTGCATGTGTGTCTCAGGTGGTGGCTCTTGTCGTTCCAATCCCAGTCGTGACACCGGCTCCAAGCGTCTGCGCAACCCAGGTGACGCACCAGAGGGCTCCTCTGCCCCCAAGCGCAATGTCAAGACTACTGCTAGCAAGTTCAAGGAGCCCGCCAAGGGCATGTATGAGATGCCCCAATCTGACTACGTCTGTCTCAGGAAAATTCACCCGTACGTGACCCCTCGTTCCTCTGTCAGGGGTTGTGAGCTATTTTGGAACAAACATCAAACCAACATCTATCTGGATGTCATCAAGAACAAGCAGAATACCTATGTGGATGTGAAATGGATTGACACGCATCACTTGAGGAAGGACAAGTTCCGTGCCTACTTTGGAGAGGCTCTGGACTTGGTGGAGCAGTTTGGCATTGAGCATGTGATATCCTTTCACCTTGACTATGATCCTGAGCTTATGTGTCAGTTCTTTGCTTCAGTTTACTTTCACTCTGATGAGGAGAGGAGGATGACCTGGATGACCAATGGTCGTGGTATTTGCTACACGGAAGGAGTTCATGGATTTGCTCCAAGTACACGATGACGGGCTCGACACTCCCGTGGGTGTTCGCCCCCATGCCAATTCTGATTCTGCCAACAAGGACAGGCTTGCACCATACTATGTTGAGAAGACGCTTCCAAGTGGCAAGATAGGGTTGGTGCTCAACTCTTTTTTGGATATCATGTACCACATCTTCGGCAACTCTTTGTTCCCTCGCATTGGTGACAAGGACAAGGTCCATGCCTATATGGTGGATATGATGCTCATCTGCGAGGAGGCTCGTTTGTCTCAGACTCAGCCACTTGATGTCTCACACATCATGTGGTGTGAGCTTCGGTTTGCGGTGTTCAACCACAAAGTGCCTATCTACGGGCCCTATCTGTTTCTGCTGATCTCGAGGACCTGGGAGAAGATGTTCCCTGGTGAGGAGTTCCTTGCCCCTGACTGGATTCGCCATGATCCCATCTGTCTGCGTGTCAAACCCAACTGGGCCAACACTACTACTCGTGCCGAGGCGTCTGCTGCTAGGGCTGCTGTTGGTGATGAGGATGCTGGCGCCGAGAATGTTGCTGAGGGTCATGCTGCTAGGCCTTCCCAGAGCTTCTCTATGCCTTCATGGGCCAAGAAGCTAAAGGACAAGATGAAGACTCTCTTCTGCATGCAAGCCAAGGGGCAGTACAGGACTCACGTGGCATCCAAGGAGAGTCGTCGCCGGGACAGGAAGATCTTGCAGCTCTATGGTGAGGATGTGTCTAACGGGTCTGAGGAGCGCATCACTCCAGAGGCCGAGTGGATGGAGAAGCAAGGCTACAGGTGGACTGATTCTGAGGAGGACATCGAGGAGTCCATCCCTGCTGCCGAGGAGTCTGACAGAGAGGGTTGGGATGAGTTCCCTGCTGCTTGAGCCACCGCTTGTGTGTAGGTGTCCTCTCTGCCTTTTTGGCGTATCGATGCCAAAGGGGGAGAGAGTGTAGGGATTTGCGAGTCTTGTGTCTTGTTCGTGTTTGATGTGTTTATTGCGTTCTTGGTTGAACCTCGTTTGAACCTCGTTTTAGTTGCTTTTCCTTCATATGGTGTAAGACATATGCACTCTATCTATCTTAGCGAGCCTGTGTTATATTGTGCTATATGTTTCTTAGATGTTATTCTTCGGGCCTTTGTCTCTAAAATATAGGGGGAGTGGTGATCCTAGTATGTGTGCTATGCAGTCCAAAGCATTCATCCCGAGTGCACACATCTAGGGGAGCCCGTCTATATTTTGGAGAGGAGGGGTTTGCCCTTGCTCAATATTATCGTATCTTTGTGCAAATCCCGTATTGTCATCAGTCCACCAAAAAGGGGGAGATTGTAAGGGCATATTTATCCTGTAAGTGTTTTGGTGATTGATGACGATACTTTTGCGGACTAATCGTATGCCTTGAGTTTCTCAGATGTTTCATCACTAGGCACGAGACAATTCGGAGCCCCTCGGAGACTATTGAAGACGGCGTCGTTCTACGTTTCTTTTTGGTGGATTTGAGTCGTAGGAGAGCCGTACTATTAAGAGGGGGTCCGCGTCGGAAAGGTTTGGGTGGAATCAACGCGTACACTTGTCCTTCCTTTCCTTGCACTTTGGAGCATCTTCCCATTGTCATAGTTGTGCTTAAAACCGGCGGCTACTGCTGTTCTTGCGGTAGTACTGCTCTAGGGAGCGTTAGTACCGCAGCACCGGTAGCGATACCGGGGGGTCCTGATAATCTTGCTCCCCTAGAGCCGTAGTACCGCGACTCCCGAACCTTGTGCTGCTCTGTCTGGTAGTAAGCGCGGATGTAACTTTTACATCCGCGCCACGGTAGTAATCTTGCACATCTTCTTGTGATAGTACCGCGAGTGGACACGGTAGTACCGCTCTCTTGGAGCCGTAGTACCGTGGCCCTCATGCCCCGTACCGTTGCGCCACGGTTGTAGGAGCGGATGTAATTCTACATCCGCGCCTCCACGGTAGTACCGCGCCTCGGGCGCGGTAGTACCGCGTCGGGTTTTCGCACTGGTTCTTTTTAAGCGGAAGTAGGCACGGATGTAATTTATTTCATCCGCGCTCTTCATAAGCTGGGACTTGCCTGCCTTGCGGTAGTACCGCAAGGGTGCGCGGTAGTAATGCAGCGCTGCGGTAATCTTCTTTCGGTCGAGCGATCCGAGCTCTGCTTCTTGCCTTGAGATACTGCGTGGCCCTCCAGTAGTACCGCATGGCGCAGCGGTAGTACCGCGTTTTCGGAGCGGTAGTACCGCGTGTCGCGGCTGAACAAGAGGATAACGGTTGGATCTTTTCTTCGAGTATAAAAGGCGTGTCTCCTACCTCTAGTTGACCACCTCTTCTATCTCTAAGCTCCATTGTTGCTCCAAGCTCCATTTTGGCCCGATCTCTCTCCTAGCCAATCAAACTGGTTGATTTGCTCGGGATTGGGTGACAAGGGCCCGATCTACACTTCCACCAAGAGACTTTTGATTCCCCCCCACTTATCCCTTGTGGATCTTGTTACTCTTGGGTGTTTGAGCACCCTAGATGGTTGAGGTCACCGTGGAGCCATATTCCATTGTGGTGAAGCTTCGTGGTGTTGTTGGGAGCCTCCAATTAAGTTGTGGAGATTGTCCCAACCTTGTTTGTAAAGGTTCGGTCGCCGCCTTCAAGGGCACCAATAGTGGAATCACGGCTCTTGCATTGTCGAGGGCGTGAGGAGATTACGGTGGCCCTAGTGGCTTCTTGGGGAGCATTGTGCCTCCACACCGCTCTAACGGAGACATACTTCCCCTCAAAAGGAAGGAACTTCGGTAACACATCCTCGTCTCCACCGGCTCCACTCTTGGTTATCTTATCCCTTTACTTGTGCAAGCTTATTTGTGTTTCTATCCTTGCTTGCTCTTGTGCTTATGTTGATTGCATCGTATAGGTTGTCCACCTAGTTGCACATCTAGACAACCTTTATTATTGCAAAGTTTAAATTGGTAAAGAAAAGCTTAAAAATTGTTAGTTGCCTATTCACCCCCCCCCCCTCTAGTCAACTATATCGATCCTTTCAGTTGGTCGCTTCTCAATCTTTTTGCTAGCCTTCATTTTGCACTAAGTATGACCTCTACTTGTGCATCCAAAATCCTTTAAACCAGTTTTGCCACATGAGTCCACTATATCTACCTATATGTGGTATTCTTTTGCCATTCTAAGCAAATTTGCATGTGCCATCTCTAAATTTCAAAATAAACTTCTCTTTTGTGTGTTTGTTTAGCTCATGAGCAGTAGCAGGTGGCTAATATTTTCCATGCTGGATGTGTTATTCTCACGATGAGTGTTTATTCACTTGTCATTGCACGAAAGTAAGGCAAAGGTCTTAGGGATGCCCAGTCCCGAAATGCAAAAAAAATGAATTTACTTTATGTTGTCAAATAATAAATTCTTTGGAAAGTGTTGGTATGGAGGGCACCCGTGGATACGGTTAGCCATGGAAAGTGAAAGTATGGTGGAAAAAGGAATACACTTTATTTTGTGTTTGGGAACCGCCTATGGCATATCTAGCATGGAAAGTGTTCGGAACTCTAAGTCGTTTTCGTTGGTGGGATGGATACACCTCCCAAAATGTTTTTATATTTAAGTTTTTCGGTTTGAGCTCTGGCACCTCTACAAATCCCTACTTCCCTCTGCGAAGGGCCTTTATTTTACTTTATGCTATTTTATTTTGAAATTTGAGTCTCCATCTTCTCTCATAAAAAAGCACCAACTAGGAGGCAATATGATCGTACTTAAGTATTGGGTGTAGCTAATATTTTAGTGTGTTTCATGAATGGATCAATGTTTGAGCATGATGGGCTAGGGATAACTTATTTTAGCATTGATATTTTGAAAGACAGGGTTGCTTGTTGATATGCTTGAGTATCTAAATTATTATGTCAAAACTAGACTATTGGTTCGAATGACATAAAAGTCCAAATGTCCATGATATAAAGAAAAGAATATGATATGACATGATGAACAGCACTCGACATCAAAAATTCTGTTTTTATCACTTACCTACTCGAGGACGAGTAGGATTTAAGCTTGGGGATGCTGATACGTCTCCAACGTATCTATATCTTTTGATTGTTCCATGTTGTTTTATTATCAATCTTGGATGTTTAATAATCATTTTATAGTCATTTTATATAATTTTTTGTACTAACCTACTGACATACTGCCAAGTGCTAGTTGCTGTTTTTTCCATGTTTTTACATCGCAGAAAATCAATACCAGACAGAGTCCAAATGCCACGAAACTCCATGATGATTTTTTATGGGCCAGATGGAAGATATTGGGCCCTGGTTGCACTGGGGAGTCTCGAGGAGGGACAACCCACCAGGGCACTCCAGAGGCCCAGCGCGCTCGGTGGGTTGTGCCCACCTCTGGTGCCCCCCGGACCGCCTCTTTGCTCTATAATACCCCAAAAATACCAGAACCCTAGAAGCGTCGACGAAATATTCATCCAGACGCCGCAGAGTCCAGACCACCAGATCCAATCTAGACACCATCTTGGATGGGGTTCACCACCTTCATTGGTGCCTCTCCGATGATGCGTGAGTAGTTCTTTGTAGACCTTCGGGTCCGTAGTTACTAGCTAGATGGCTTTCTCTCTCTCGCTGAATTCTCAATACAATGGTCTCTTGGAGATCCATATGATGTAACTCTTTTGCGGTGTGTTTGTTGGGATCTGATGAACTTTGAGTTTATGATCAGTCACATCTTTTTTATATCCATGAAAATTATTTGAGTTTCTTTTCTCTTATATGCATGATCTCTTTTAGCCTCGTATTTCTTCTCCGATATTCGGGTTTTGTTTGGCCAACTTGATCTATTTATCTTGCAATGGGAAGAGGTGCCCGGTAGTGGGTTCGATCTTATGGTGCTTGATCCCTGTGACAAAAAGGGAACCGACACGTATGTATTGTTGCTACTAAGGATAAAAAGACGAGATCTATATCTACCGCAATAGATAAATGGATCTTGTCTACATCATGTCATCGTTCTTATTGCATTACTCTGTTTTTCCATGAACTTAATACACTAGATGCATGCTGGATAGCGGTCGATGTGTGGAGTAATAGTAGTAGATGCGAGGCAGAGTCGGTCTACTAATCTTGGACGTGATGCCTATGTAATGATCATTGCCTGGATATCGTCATAATTATTTGAGGTTCTATCAATTGCCCAACAGTAATTTCTTTACCCACCGTTTGCTATTTTTCTTGAGAGAAGCCACTAGTGAAACCTACGGCCCCGGGTCTTCTTCCTCATATATTTGCTTGCGATCTACTTTTCCTTTGCATTTTTATTCAGATCTATTAAACCAAAAATACAAATATACTTTGCTGCACTTTATTTATTTGCGATCTATTATTTCAATCTACTACAATTTTCTGGCATCGTTACCCGAAAGGGATTGACAATCCCTTTAACACGTCGGGTTGCAAGGTGTTGTTATTTGTGTGCAGGTGTTGTTTACGTTGTGTTGCTTGGTTCTCCTACTGGTTCGATAACCTTGGTTTCTTCACTGAGGGAAATACCTACCATCGCTGTGCTGTATCATCCCTCCCTCTTTGGGGAAAAACCGACGTAGTTAAGAGAGCAATCAAGGCCGCCCAGGCCCAGCTCGTGGCGGTCACCGTACAAATCGAATGAAGCTTCTCCGACAACGGTCGGCAACCCACAGCTGAAGAGTTGGCAATCACCGAGAGCGTTCGAGCAACCGTCCATTCCTCCGCCCCATACCTTGCCACGACGGAGCCCGTCCAAGCCCATATCGTGGCCGCCCGTGCCCAGCTCGTGGCGGCCTTTTCCAAAGAGATGGCCGACGCGGATGGCGAGATGCTTGCCGAGTATGGTGTGGTGGATGCCGTGGAGCCCCATCCCCATGAGACCATCGGGCGCGAGCTGGACATGGAGGAGGTGGTGGACTCGACGAGCACCAACCATAGTAGTACTCTTTGCTTTGTTTAATTAAGAGCGCCGGTCTTTAATTTGTTAGAGTAATATTTAGGTCAGCTAGCTCTGTTTAATTGCTGAACTTGCTCGATTGAGAAGTGTGGGTGTGATGTGTTCTCCTTTGTGTACCCAAATTATGCAATGACGTGGATGACCACTATAACCAGGGAAATTCGAACCAAAATTTTTGACGTTCAAACTCATCATACACGGGTTAAGCTATCTGAATTGTTGTGATGTTCACATATCGTACATAGTTTTGAATAAGGGACCGTGTGTGATGACACTTTGTGCGCCAACTTTTTTGCTGAACCGATTCAAAATTTTCGGCTACCGCGCAATATCTACCTCCCCGCCCCCTCCCCTTAACAAAAGTCACATTTCCCCTGTTTCCGCCTTCCTTTCCAAGTTGAAACCTTTCACTCCTTGCTTGCATCATCACCTCCTCGCCAGCGACCCTCCTTCACGTTGCTCGGTCTCATCTATCCAGGCAGTTAATCCACACCCGACCCCCATCCTCCTCTTCCTTCCACATCCCACATGCCCCGACTACCGGCACGACACCTTCCACCAAAATCACTGACCCCTCCACCAAATAAGCGCCGCCCTGAGCCATGGTGCACGCAGTATAGGCAGGAGCTCAAGGAGCATTTGGCAGCGGAGAAGCAAATCACGGCTGCACACGCAGATGAGGTCGCGATGGCTGCCATTTGTGCCGATCCCCAGATCTTGGACGAGCACCTTGCCATTTGCTAGCTACGCTGGTTAAGCATGCTCGGTTTACCCGTTGCGTGTGCTGCTCCTGCCTTTCCTTAACAAATTCTAGTGAATTGTGCTATCTAATTTTACCATGCAATCTGTTGCTCTAGTGTATATGTTCTATATGTAGTTCAATGTGGTGCTCACTTATTAACTGTTTGGTTAATTAGTTGTCATCTTCAGTTAACTATTTGGTTCAATTCTGCAAATGTGATGTTCAATTCTTCAGGCTGCAATTTTGTATTGTCTTCCATGTGAGAAATAAATCGAATTAATCTTTACAAAATACATGAGAAACGAATAGAATTGCTATACTTCCAAGTTGTCAAGCATGCTTGGTTTGGTTAACTGTCTGATCTTCTAGTATGTTATGCAATGTGCAATGTGGTGCTCAGTTAACGTTTGGTTCATTTGTTGTGGTGTTTAGTTAACTGTTTGGTTCAATTCTGCAATGCGATGTTCAATTGTTGTGGGTGCATTCTATTATTGTATACCATGTGAGAAATAAATCGAATTTGGTTGTACTAAATATATGAGAAACAAATACAATTTCTATATTTCCAAGTTGTCAAGCATGCTTGGTTTGGTTAACTATCTGATCTTCTAGTATGTTATACATTGTGCAATGTGGTGCTCAGTTAACGTTTGGTTCATTTGTTGTGGTGTTTAGTTAACTATTTGGTTCAATTTTGCAATGCGATATTCAATTGTTTTAGGTGCATTCTGTTATTGTATACCATGTGAGAAATAAATTGAATTTGGATGTACTAAGTACATGAGAAACAAATACAATTGCTATATTTCCAAGTTGTTAAACATGCTTGGTTTGGTTAAATGTCTGATCTTCTATTAGGAGTATGTTATATTGTGCAATGTGGTGCTGAGTTAATGTTTGGTTCATTTGTTGTGGTGTTTAGTTAACAGCTTGGTTCAATTCTGCAATGCGATGTCCAATTGTCGTGGGTAGAATTTTGTAATGTAGTGCATATGAGGAATAAATCGAATTTGGTTGCACTTAATACATGAGAAACATATACAACTGCTATATTTCCTAGTTCTTAATCATGCTTGGTTTGGACTAGAATCATACGTGCGCTTTGCCGCACCCATTTTTTCAAACTCTTTGTCTATTTGGTCATTAATTCTCAGATAGATCTTTTAATTATATCTATCAATGGACCGAGCATTGTTGTTCATTTTCTATGGGACTTCTCTGTTTTTGCTTCCATGATTTTGTGGTGTTGCAGGAGTATATTAGTCCAAAAGAAACATATAGAGATTTCGAGAAGCAAAGACATATGGTCACCAAAACTTCGTAGGATATTAGTCATTTTTTAACAGCTTTACATCAATTGTTCTTCACAAAGATGAAATCATAGACGAACTACCAAAAAATATCCATAGGTAGTGGTTGGCGTCACCCATGTCCTAGACCTTCATGGCCAAACCATAATACCGGACAGGGATGAAGCTAGAAATAAAATTCTATGGAATCAACTCTGTTGACAAAGCAGTCGTGTTCACAAATAAACCTTGTGGTTCCTCTATAAACCTCCTGGAAAAGAATAATTCTTACTTCAGAGCACAACATGTTAATCAGATTGAAACTTGAAGATAACATCACCATGGAATTTTCTACTTGTTAAGCTCGGAGCAAGTAATATCAAATTCAAATCTGGCTGAGAAAGGAGAAGGGGGAGGTGGGGGGGGGAGCGAGGGATTAGTAGTTGTGATGTTGACCTTGTCGACGGTAGCGTGTTGAGGAAGACGACCAGGTCCTGAAGTCAGTGGGCATCCCTACCCAGCGCCAGCGCTGGCCGTGGTGGCCTGACTCGCGGCCTGCTGATCAATGACCCCCGCGCTTGCCGTTGCTAAGCATTACCTTGCTGCAAGAGTGAGAGAGAGATGGCGTGCGACGCAGTGGTGAGTTATTGATGCCCGTGCAGACGTGCAGCGCGGAAGGGGCGGTTATGGGCCGACGGTGTTGTGTCGTGATGTGTGGTGGTTTTCTTTTTTCCCATCGGAATGGGAGCGACCCATCAACTGATACGTGGATAGTCGGTCGTACCGCTAATTCCCCTCATTTACAGGAGCGCGGGGCCTTACGTAATTGTTACGTGATTAGCCAGTTGGTAAATTTTGATTGGTCTTGGGAGGAGGCGAGTCCCACCCCCACTAAAAATCAGGGGGGGCAAAGAATTAGCGAAGAAAGGTTTATGTAGCCCTTCGTATTCCTTTTCGTAGGTGTAGGATTATTCGGAGCGACACATCACCAGGATACATGTAACTGGGAGCGAGTGGACCAATCGGTAAACAACTCCCAACTCACCCACTAACAATCATGGTCAATTTCATCTCTCCAGCCCCGAGCGACCACAACCCTCAAATTCAAGGGAGCTTAGTAACTCTTATAAATGGGTTTTCTATGTGGCTTGAATTAATCTTATGAATCTGCAATGTGCTTATTTTTCATCACCATATTTTACTGATAGCATGTGAACCCTCACTTAACCTGATGACTAACTACCTTATATGTGTTGCAGGGAAACAATGGAATCACGGAGGTTTACAATCGAGGTTAGCACATGCATGGTCCTATGTTTAATAGCACATTATTGTGCAATTGTAGGAACCATTATAATATTTAGGTTTTTAACAGTTTGGTCTTGCACATGTAGGTCGTGAGGTTTTGACCCACTGTTCGACCCTTTTTGCATATGGGGAAATGAGTTGTCCATGAATATCAGTCAAGTCAAGGAACTCAGAAAGATTGTTAGGATAAACAAATTAGCGAAAAAAAACAACAAGATCTTTGTCTGCACAATGAGGAAGACATCATTTCAATATGAGATGGTACTAACTATTATCCGTTGTCTTTTTTATTCTACAAGATCATTGTCTGCACAATGAAGAAGACATGAGTTCACTACAAGATGGTACTAACTATCATACCTTGCCTTTTTTTATTCCTTTGCCCCATTTCCAATATAGAGAAGATATTTATGCACATCCTTGTTTTCAGGCCTTTCCAAAGAACTTCACTGATGATTACCTCTCAAACCACCTCTATGGTTAGGAGGCGAGGAAGGTTTTCATAGAACACCCACAGTTCAATATTGAAGTGTTCCTGAAGGGGACGAAGGATGGAAGGTCAATCATCCGCAAGCCCTGGCCTAAAGTTGTAAAGACCTTCAACATCAATGAAGGCTCAATATTCACCTTCCGCTTCAGCGGTTTTCCAGATGAGATCCATCTGTCTATGTACCATCTATGATGCTAATTTCGAAAGGTTCTAGATGTTGCATGTGTGCTGAAGCTATATGGTGTTGGTGCAGTTGTGTAATGGGGTAGCTGAGTGCTGAAGCTATATGATGTTGTACTCTGATGTATTTCAATTATGAAATCTTGCTTCCTTAATATGGAAATCGGTTATTGTGTGCTTATATGAAATGTCAATTAGATTAATAAATGGATTATTAATAATAGTGCAATTAGCCTGCTAATTGGGTTTTTATATTGCAAACGGTTATTGGGAAAACACAGTGGGCGACGACCTCAGGCAACACACATAGTTTATAGGAATAAATTGTGTTGGATCAATGAACAATCACACACGACATCCTCTTGAAAACTGTTTGAGTTAGGCCACCTTGCGCAAACTATTACCACATAAAAAGTGTGTGTGATGGACAGCCTTTCCCACACAGTTTCTTCTACGCACCGTGTGTGATGCATTCGATAACGCAAACGATAGAATTGTCAATATCGTGTGCAATGGCAACACTATCACAAACCATTTAAGAGGGAAAATTGTGTGTGATGTACCTACAGACAGAAACATTTTCCTTGGAGTGACTATGTGGGATGTATATATGAACGGAAACATACTTCTTGGATTAACTGTGTGGAATGTACATACTAACGGAAACGTATTCCTTGGATTGACTATGTGGAACGTACATACGAACGTAAACGTTTAGCGGGGACTGACTGTGTGGGATATACTTACGACCGGAAACGATTTCGCATGTATAATTGTATTTTTTCAGCACTACTGTACTCATAACCATATTTGATCGCTCGCCGGTCGCTGTCCGCATTTTTGGAACCAGGGTACCCAGACTTGCCTTCCTGCGGCCCACGGTGTGGCTCCATCGATGGCCTGGTATGGCCCATCTTCAGCACCTTCAAGGCAAGACCCTCGCGAGGGGCCAAGTCTCGCGACGCGGACGACACCAGGACCTCCGGAGGGAGCAGCCTTCCCAGGCTGGCTCCTAAGGAGCGGAGATTCCTATGCAGGTGCCCACCTCATGAAGTTGAGGTGACGCAAGCCATGACGACCAAGGCCAGGCGGGCGCCAGCGGGCGCAGAGCAGCAGGTTTCCTCTTTGGTTCTAAGGAGGCAAGCGCAGACGCGGGGTCCCGAGGAATCACCCAAAGGTTTCCATTCCCGTGCAACAAGACCAAGACCCCCAGGACGGTAGGACGGATGTCATCGCTGAGCCGACCATGGCGTCACAACTAGAAGCTTTGTAGGCGAAGACCACCTTTCGTCAGGATAGGATGTACTTCTTGTTCCCTTCAAAATTGGCCTCTTGGGATCCCTTCCCGCTTTCGTTTTGGAGGAAGAGGACCAAGGCCACTATAAATATAGGCTGGCCACTACCGTAGAGGGGGGATCGAATCCTTGGCTCACACCCACCCAAGAACAGTCCGCGTGAGGTTGTTCTTCCTCTGTACTAGTTCATCCTCAACCCCTCGCGAGGCTAATCCACCACAAAGCAAGAGTAGGGTCTTACACCGCAAGGTGGCCCGAACCTGGGTAAACTGTTGCATCCATCTTCTCCCTTTTTCGTCGAGCTAGGCCGTGGGGGCGACGAACCGGTTGGCTAAGGAGGTTGAGCTCTTCGCATACGCCCCCGAGTTCAAACCTTCCTTTGGGTCTGCGGAGCCCTGAATCTGACATTTGGCGCGCCAGGTAGGGGCGTGTCGGAGGTCTACCACTGCATCAGCCGCACTCCGCCCCTGCCGCTTGGTTCCCATGGCGGGCGTCGCCCCTCCTACCGGTACGCCGGGCACATTCGAAGCCATTGCAGACCTCCGAGCTTTCTCCCCAGCCTTGCGACAGGTGCGGTGTCCGCTGAAGTTCAGGCCGGAGTTGCCACTGCGCTATGACGACGCGGCGGACCCTACAGAATTCCTCCAGGCATACGCGGAGGTCGTCTGGGTAGCGGGCGGCGACGACAAGGTCATGGCAAACTGGCTCCCTATGGCTCTCACGGGCGCGCCCCTCTCCTGGTTGCTCAGCATGTCGGAGTCTTCGGTAGAATCCTGGGAGGAGCTGTGCAATTTGTTCGTTGCGCACTTCGCAACTCTGGCACCCCACGCCGTCGCGGCCATCCTCGGCGGGTCACAGGCACCCGCCTCAAGCCGCCATGCCAAGCAGCTCTTCCAGCAGGTAGGGGCCGCCCAATCGCGGTGGGGAGCTCCTCCAGGCTGGGTGGCGCCCAAGGCCGACCTCATCTTTGACTCTAGGGACCACCCCAAGACCACGGTCGGCGCCGGCGTGCTTCCCATGCTTTGCAACCATTGAAAAATTACTATTGGGAAATTGATAGAAGAACAAATAATTATGATGACATCCAAGGCAATGATAAATATATAGGCATCACATCCAAGATTAGTAGACCGACTCCTGCCTGCATCTACTAATATTACTCCACACATCGACCGCTATCCAGCATGCATCTAGTGTATTAAGTTCATGGAGAAACGGAGTAATGCAATAAGAACGATGACATGATGTAGACGAGATCTATTCATGTAGGAATAGCCCCCATCTTGTTATCCTTAATAGCAATGATACATGTGTGCCTCGCTGCCCCTTCTGTCACTGGGAGAGGACACCGCAAGATCGAACCCATCACAAAACACCTCTTCCCATTGCAAGAAAAATCAATCTAGGTTGCCTAAATAAATCAAAAATTCGAAGAAGAAATACAAGGCTATAAATAATCATGCATATAAGAGATTAAAGAAGGTTCAAATAATATTCATGGATAAAAATCTGATCATAAACTCAAACTTCATCGGATCCTAACAAACACACCGCAAAAAGTCATTACATCAAATAGATCTCCAAGAGACCATTGTATTGAGAATCAAAAAGAGAGAAGAAGCCATCTAGCTACTACCTATGGACCCGTAGGTCTATGGTGAACTACTCACGCATCATCAGAGGAGCACCAATGAGGATGATGAACCCTATGATCGTGTTCCCCTCCGGCAGAGTGCCGAGATTGAGCTCTAGATTGGACCTTGTGGTTCTCGAACTTGTGGCGGCTGGAATTGTTTTTCGTTGACTCCCCTAGGTTTTATGGAATATTTGGGTATTTATAGAGCGACCCCCGCGGGCCCCACAAATCACCAGGGCGCGCCTGGGCTCCTGGGCGTGCCCTGGTGTCTTGTGGTCCCCACGAGCCTCCCCTTTGGTCCATTCTTGGCCCCCAAGTTGTCTTCTGGTCCAAAAAATCTCCAAAAAGTTTCATTGCATTTGGACTCCTTTCGGTAGGGATATTCTGCGAAGTAAAAAACAAGCAAAAAAAGCAACTGGCACTGGGCACTATGTCAACTGGCACTAGGTATTTACAGGTTGGTATGGTGGACTCATATGGCAAAATTGGGTTTAAAGATTTTGGATGCACAAGTAGTATTCCCACTTAGTACAAATGGAGGCTAGCAAATAGATTGATAAGCAACGAACCAAGAAACGAAAATTCACCTAAATGAGCATTGAGCATAACTAACACCGAATAATGCACCACAAGTAGGATGTAATTTCATTGCATAACTATTGACTTTCATGCTTGCATAGGGAATCACAAACCTTAACACCAATATTCTTACTAAACCATAATTACTCACCAACATGACTCACATATTACTATCATAAAATCTCAAAACTATTACAAAGAATCAAGTTTATTTTGTCCAATGATCTTCATGAAAGATTTTATTATATCCCTCTTGAATATCTATCACTTTGGGACTAGTTTCATATGTTGCAATTGCTTTAGAGAAGCTCAAACAAATTTAAGTGAAGAACATAAGCATAAAAGTTTTCATCTCTCAAAATAAATTAAATGAAGCATGAGAGAATTTCTTCAAAATTTTACTAACTCTCAATAAATCTAAGTGAAGCATGAGAGCATTTCTTCAGAAAACATACACAGTGTGCACAAAAAGATATAAGTGGAGCACTAGAGCAATTCCATAGCTCATAAAAATTAAGTGAAGCATATATAGCAATTCTAACAAATCATAGCATAATTTAGCTCTCTCAAATAGGTGTGCCCGGCAAGGATAATTGGGACAAACTAAAAATAAAAACAAGCAAAGACTCATATAATACAAGACGCTCTAAGCAAAACTCATGATATGTGACGAATAAAAATATAGCTCCAAGTAAAATTACCGATGGTTGTTAGAAGAAAGAGGGGATGCCTTCCGGGGCATCCCCAAGCTTAGTTGCTTGGTTCTCCTTGAATATTAACTTGGGTTGCTGATGTCTACTACACAATTTTATTCTTGTAGACACGTGTTGGGCCTCCAAGCGCAGAGTTCTGTAGGACAGTAGCAATTTTCCCTCAAGTGGATGACCTAAGGTTTATCAATCTGTGAGAGGTGTAGGATGAAGATGGTCTCTCTCAAATGACCCTGCAACCAAATACAAGAAATCTCTTGTGTCCCCAACGCACCCAATCAATGGCAAATTATATAGGTGCACTAGTTCGACGAAGAGATGGTGATAAAATTGTAATATGGATGGTAGAAATATATTTTTATAATCAGAATAAATAAAAACAACAAGGTAGCAAATAGTAAATGGGCACAAAAACGGTGTTGCAATGCTTGAAAATGAGGCCTAGGGTCCGTACATTCACTAGTGCAGCCTCTCAATAGTGCTAACATAGTTGGATCATATGATTATCCCTCAAAGTGCACTAAAGAATCACTCCCGAGTTCATATTAGCGGAGAACAAAAGATAGAAATTGTTTGTAGGGTACGAAACCACCTCAAAGCTATTCTTTCCGTTCGGTATATTCAAGAGTTCGTACTAAAATAATACAAAGCTATTCTTTCCGTTCGATCTATTCTAGAGTTCGTACTAAAATAACACCTAGCAAATTCATATTCATAATACTGAATTCACACAAAGAACTACAAGGAGACCCCAAAGTTTCTATTGGAGAAAAGATAATAAAAACGTGCATCAACCCCTATGCATAGACTACCCCAATATCACCGCGGGAATCCGCAAGTTGATTGCCATAACGTATATCAAGTGAATCAATATGATACCCCATTATCACCTCAAGTATTCATACCACAAGACATACATCATGTGTTCCCAAATCTGAACATTCAATCTGACATGACAAAACTTCAAAGGGTAAAGATTCAATTCATCACAACAAAAGTATAGAGGGGAGAAACATCGTATGATCCATCTATATTAACAAAACCCATGATATAGCTACGGGTACAAACCATCAACCCTGAGGGTGGACTATTCCCTCTTCATCATGGTGGGCGCCGGAATGATGAAGATGGCCACCGGAGATGATTCCCCCCTCCGACAGGGTGCCGGAACGGGGTCTATATTGGTTTTCGGTGGATACACAGGCCTGCGGCGGCGCAACTTCTGATCTAGGTTAACCCCGAAGGGTTTCGGAATATTTGGGAATTTATCGTGCAAAGAGGGGGTGTTGGAGGCCACCGAGGTGGGCACAACCCACATGGGCGCGCCAGGCCCCCCTGGCGTGCCCTGGTGGGTTGTGCCCCCCTCGGGGCACCCCCTAGGTGCAGCTCTGGCCCATTGGGTTCCTTCTGGTCCAAAAAACATCTCCGTAAAGTTTCATTGCGTTTGGACTCCGTTTGATATTGATTTCCTGCGATGTAAAAAAACAAGCAAAAAACAACAATTGGCACTGGGCACTGGGTCAATATGCTAGTCCCAAAAAATGATATAAATTTTCTATAAAATTATTGTAAAACACCCAAGAAAGATAATATAACAGCATGAATACTTCATAAATTAAAGATACATTGGAGACATATCAACATCCCCAAGCTTAATTCCTGCTCGTCCTTGAGTAGGTAAATGGTAAATGAAATAATTTATGAAGTGTGAATGCTAGCAAAGTGCATAAGTTTGATCAATGACAATTTCAATCACTTTTCCTAGCATCATAACAACAATTCTTTCTCATAAAGCTTCTTATGTTATAGTGGCAACCAATTCACATGTTAAGGTTCAAACAATGAACTCTCTTGAAACTCAACAACCTATTTTCTTAGTCACCAAGCAATTTCGATTCAACTTATTCAATCGAGTTTAAGTAAGAGATCCACATACTCAACCATCATATAGTCTTCAATGATTGCTAACACTCACCACATACACATGAGCAAAACGTTTCAACCGGACACAAAGAAAGATAGGGGCTTATTGTTTTGCCTCCCAACGTATTCACCAAAAGGGTGATGTCAACAATAATAACTCATGCTACCCATATTCAACTGGACATATATGCCTAGATCTTTCCTCATCACATGATGCTTGCCAAAAGAAAAAAAGAAAAAGGAATGGAGAGAAAAACTTTGACTCTTTGCATAAAAGTAAATACATAAAAGTAAAAGATGGCCCTTCCCAGAGGGAAGTAGATGTTTCCACGCGCTTATTTGTTTGTATGCTCAACCCCTTAGTTCAAAAGAACGTCACGTTATATTGCCCCTTATGATAGCAACCTTTATTACACAGTATGTCGCTTTTATTACTTTGCCATCACAAGTTCGTACAACGCTCAATTTCCTCTTACACTAAATGATCTAACACTTTTAGAAGCAATTTCTATTGCCTTATTGCACTGATGACAACTTACTTGAAGGATTTTGCTCAATCCATAGGTACGTATGGTGGACACTTGAAAATAAGATTTGGGTTTAAGGGTTTCTGGATGCACAAGTAGTATCTCTACTTAGTGCGGAATTTTTGGCTAACAAAGATAGGGGGCAAGCACCAAATGTTGAAGGATCTATGACAATATAAATTATATGTGAATATGAACAAACATAAATCATTACATTGTCTTCCTTGTCATATGTCAACAATTTTGGCATATAATATTTTGATGGGGGCTCACAATCACAAAAGATTTCCAGGATAGTGTATTTGCATGTGAAAGTTCTCTTCCTTATACTAATTATTCGTGAATTTCTTGTATGACAAAAATTGTGATCGTCAAGCCTCAAAAGATTTTACTTTCTAAACCCAATGTGAAGCTACCACTAGGCATGATATGATTTCAACTTCATGAAATTCAATTTATTCAACAATTTACTCATAGGATATAAGTGAAGCACAAGAGTAATTGACATAGAAAAGAGCTTTGTTGACGGGATGTGAATGTCGTTTACTTAGCCTCCTTGGCAATTATTTGAGGGTCTATTCTGTTTAAAAACTTTTAGATCTAAGTATTTTATTAAAATAGCAAGTAAAACAAAAATAAAATGACATTCTAAGAATAGCACAACTCATGTGAAGAAGCAAAAACTTAGGCTCAACTGATACTAACCGATAATTGTTGAAGAAGAAAGGTGGGATGCCTACCGGGGCATCCCCAAGCTTAGATGCTTGAGACTTCTAGAATATTTGATGTAGGGTGGAACCCTAGACGGCCATCTTTCACGAAAGGAGCGGATCCCAACTAAGAACACGAAGAACACGAGGGGAAAACGAGGGAAAACACAAGAGGAACTCTCAAACCAACAAGATATAGTCACACATATGCTAGATCCTCGGAACACAAGAGGAGATACAAGATCCAAATCCAACAAAGGACGATACAGAGGGTAACCGGTTCTTCTCCGTGAGGAGGTCTTGATGGGGCCACCCAAGAGGGGGTCTTGAATCCAACGTGGATCGTCTCTATAGAGGGGCCGCGGTCTCTCTCGAGGAGCAGATCCGTATGGATGAGCAATGCTCTTTCTCACATATGAGCTAAACCAATGCTAACCCTAGAAAGAGGGAGATGGGAGAGTATATATAGTCTAGGGGAGCGAAAGGGTACATGGGCCTCGGCCCTTTACTGTGCGCAGACAGACGGGGCCGGATGTCCGGGCGACGGGCCGGATGTCCGGTCCTTCCTGAAGGGCCGGATGTTCGGGCTAGGAGGTCGGATGTCCGGGCTGGTGGAGTCAGCTTCTGTAGGTTCTGGTGCGTGGCGCCAGATGTCCGGGCTTCTGGCCGAATTTCCGGGCTCGGGCCGGATGTCCGGGGCCTGTAGATGTTGGGCGGCTGGGAGGATACTGAGGGGGATGCTCCAGGGGCCGGATGTCCGGGGTCCTGGCCGGATGTCCGGGGCCTAGGAGGTGTTCTTGACTCTTTTCGTTGGTTCTCTTCATCCATGGACTTGGCGACTTGTCCGTCTTCATGTACATCTCCGGGAGGGTCCTCTTGACACCTAATCATGCATAGCATATTGGACTTAGGTAGTAGCCATGTCTCGAGTGGATCATATGTGATATCACTAAGGAAAGAAGTCACCTCGTTCTCGAGAGCTCTAGATCGTGCTCGTGTCATAGGTCCTCTTGGCTCTTGATGCGACGATGGTAGGTCCAAGGGGATGGCTGTAGGATGCTCCGCATCATCTCCCCTCCCTTGGGACTCATCACCATGGTGCGGGGAGAGATCTTTGATGTTGAAGATGTCGCTCACAGAGTACTTGTCGCGTGGGCGGTCGATCTTGCAGGCATTGTTGTTGTAGCGTGCAAGTACCTTGAAGGGTCCATCCGCTCGTGGTAAAAGTTTGTACTTGCGTTCGTTGGGGAAGCGTTCCTTGCGAAGGTGTAGGCACACAAGATCTCCAATGTTGAATATCATGGGTTGTTTGTTGACGTTGATCTTGGTTGCTAGTCATTGTACTTGGCGCTCGATGGTGTGCCTTGTATCTTCATGCATCTTCTTGAGGTAGTTTACTCAGGCACTCGCGTCCATGTTTGTGTGCTCTTGTAGCGGTAGAGGTAGAATGTCCAATGGGGACAATGGGTTGAAGCCGTAGACGACCTCGAAGGGGGACTTGCCGGTAGTCGAGTGTCTTGCATAGTTGTAGGCGTACTTGGCGATAGGTAGGCACTCCTCCCACTCATTGATGTTCTTCTTTATCAACACGCGTGTGGAGAGCGTGCGGTTCGTCACCTCCGTCTGGCCGTCGGTTTGTGAATGGTATGCCGAAGAGAACAAAAGCTTGATTCCGAGCTTGGCGCATAATGTCTTCCAAAAGTAACTCAAAAACTTGATGTCGCGGTCCGAGACAATCGTCTTTGGCACTCCATGAAGGCGCAAGATTTCCCTACAAAACAAATTTGCCAATGAGAAGCATCGTCTATCTTGTTGCAAGGAATGAAATGAGCCATTTTGGAGAATAGGTCCACAACAACAAAAACGGAATCCTTGCCATTTTTAGTTCTAGGCAAACCAATCACAAAATCCATGCTAATATCTTCCCATGGTTGGTACGGAATTGGAAGAGGCATATAGAGTCCATGAGATTGAGCTTTAGACTTAGCTTTGCGACATGTAGAGCATCGGTTGGTGAAGCGATTGTCGTTGCGAAACATCTTTGGCCAAAAATAGTTCTTGGAGAGCGTGGCAAATGTCTTGTCGCGTCTGAAATGTCCCATTAGTCCTCCGCCATGAGATTCTTGCAAAAGCAACAAACGAAGAGAAGACTCGGGGATGCATAGTGTCGGTGTCAAAACCGACGGATCTCGGGTAGGGGGTCCCGAGCTGTGCGTCTAGGCGGATCGTAACAGGAGACAAGGGACACCATGTTTTTACCCAGGTTCGGGCCCTCTCGATGGAGGTAAAACCCTACTCCTGCTTGATTAATATTGATGATATGGGTAGTACAAGAGTAGATCTACCACGAGATCAGAGAGGCTAAACCCTAGAAGCTAGCCTATGGTATGATTGTTGTTAGATCCTCTGGACTAAAACCCTCCGGTTTATATAGGCACCGAATAGGGTTAGGGTTACACAGAGTCGGTTACAATGGTAGGAGATCTACATATCTGTATCGCCAAGCTTGCCTTCCACGCCAAGGAAAGTCCCATCCGGACACGGGACGAAGTCTTTAATCTTGTATCTTCATAGTCCAGGAGTCCGCCAAAGGTCATAGTCCGGCTATCCGGACACCCCCTAATCCGGGACTCCCTCAGTAGCCCCCGAACCAGGCTTCAATGACAACGAGTCCGGCGCGTAGATTGTCTTCGGCATTGCAAGGCGGGTTCTTCTCCAAATCATGTGTCCCTGTTTGAATAGTGTCCGGCTTCTTGTAAACATCGCGCTCCTTGGCTTCCACGCCCAATAATGGCCATCTTCCACGTGTTGAATGAATGCGAAAAGCCAGGGTATTTTTACATTTATCCCCCTAGTTGTGCAAATGAGCTGCCTATATAAGAGACGAGGATCTAGATCCAAATCACACCACCTTCCCTTCACGAAGCTTTCATCGGAGCGCATCCGATGTAAACCCATTCCATCATGGGCCGACGCGGCTCCTCCTCTCGTCCTCCTAGTCCTCGGCCCGGAGATTGGGAGAGATGCTCCGTCCCACAATGAGTTAGTGACGCTCCAAACCAAGGGGTTTCTTCCCTAGCCTTCATGGTTCCGGTTCGAGCGGACTCGCTACCTATAAGGGCGGAAAACAAGCGGAGAGCATCCCAGTCCCTCCCGAGGAGAGCGGGTATGCCTTGTCCCTTATTTGATAAGAGGGCTCGGATTTCCAATTCATCCGTTTCTCCGGGGGCTCCTGGAGTTCTATGGCCTCCAGTTGCACAACCTCACGCCTGCCTCCATTCTGCATATTGCGGGCTTTGTGGCCCTTTGCGAGCTGTTTTTGGGCATTGAGGCTCATTTCGCGCTGTGGAAGAGGCTGTTCTGCCTCGTACCCCATTCTCAGGAGCGGTCGATATATCAAGTGGGCGGAGCCGAACTATGGCACATCGCCAGGACCGGATATCTATCCGGAACCCCGAAGAAGGTGTCCGAAGACTGGCCTTCGGAATGGTTTTATATAGAAGACGTCCCCTTGCCAGACCCTGTTCGGATCGGCCTCCCAGAGTTCAGTAATGCTCCTTTGAAGAAACGCCTAAGCTGGCGTCCACGGAGCCCCCAGAGGGAGAATGACAGGGACGTCCTTTACCTGATGAGACGAATAAGGTTTTTGGCTCACTCCGGACTGACCATGATCGGAGTCATGGCCATATGCATCATGCGGGGGGTGCAGCCGCTTCAATATAGAGGCCACCCCATGTGGGATTTCAATGGGGAGGATGACGCCACCCGCTGCGGCCGTAAGGGGCCGGGATCGGTTGTTGTTCTGACGGAGGCCTTGTCCACATTATACAAGGGAGAAGAGGAGGATTTCCTCCGCATCAATCCACAGGGCGGATTTTCTATGTACGATCCTCCAAGCTGGGTAAGCGGACACTTCTTTATGCCCATCCGTTCCATATTCCCATAGTTAAGTACCTTATCTTGTGATTTTGACGCAGGAATTGCGCCGGGCCGTAAAGGATATAAACAACCCACCTCCACAACCTGAGGATCCGGAACGGTCCCTCGATCCGGCCTCCCAAGAGGATCCGGACATATCTGTGGAGCTGATCGATGGGGTATTTTACCAACTGAGCATCGACAATGCCTTGGTTGCCATTACAGCCGATTACCCCGGAATATTTCCAGCCTCACAGGTAATTGAGACCGAAGTCCCAATACTTTAGAAATGATCCCTACGTGCTTATCTTTGACCACCATATATCAACGGCGTTCTGCAGGGGGAGCCCTTGAGGCGGAAGGCCGAGCCTGTGGTGGCTAGCCAACAAGGGGCAGCACGGCCCAGCAGGCTAAAAAGAAGTGCGGTCCGGACTGAAGCGTCGGCGCAACGGTATGGCGTGTCGCCTTATTCCGAGGTTTTATTCCGGAAGGCATGCTAACGCTCGCGCTCTTTTCAGGAAAAAGAGCGCTCGTCGGACTATATCCGGAGTGGTTGCCAATCGAGCCTCCGCCGGCCAGGCTTCAAAGCCAGGCCCAGAAGCGGAGGCGAACACTAGGCGTGCGTCGGACGCTCCTCCGACGGAGGATGCCGACAGATTGTTTGCCACCAACTCCGAGGTGGAGAGTGCCATGAGTTACAGGCGTCGCCGGGCTGTTCTTCGTGACGCATGTTTCTCCCAAGAGGCATTGGATGCCTTCAATTCGGGAGATGCGCACCTCCGTGCTGCTCAAAATGGTCTAGCCAGAGCCACGGAGCAGTATGTGAAATACATAAGGGTGAGAAAATTTGATGGTTATATATACCAGTAGCCCCCGAGACTTAAAATAGTTAGAATAACTGATTTAAGGATCATTTATTGTGCAGGATCTTACAGAAAAGAATACCCAATTGTCCCAGGAGCTTGAAGAGTGCAAAGCCCAACTTGAGGCCGCACAAGCCGCGACAGGGGAAGCCAAGGAGACCCCCTCTGGTAACATACGCTTTTAAAAGATAAGTGTGTTATGAAGTGCGGCGTGTGTATAGATCTGACAATGACATTGCAGATGGCACCGGGGTAGATCCGGACAAGCAACAGCTCCTGCGCCGGTTAAAGGCCGGCGAGAACGTGCTTACGAGGGTGAGGCGGGAGAAAATAATCTCCAAGATGCCAACACCCAGCTGGGTGAGGAGCTAAAGGATGTTCGTGCTCAAATGTCGACTCCGTTAAGGAGAATCGGCGGCTTCGACGTGGCATTTTAGTAAGTGCTTAAGCGAACATTGAAAAAGAGTTTGGCGGTGAAGTCGACTAACGGCGTTATATGCAGTAGGTATGCTCACGAGCCGTCCTGCAGAGAAATGCCGGTTCTACGGGTGACCTTCTTCGAGCTCTTACAACTGCACGAGCAGGTTGGCAGGTGATGAAAGGCGTCGCCCAGGCCTTGTGGCCATCTGTCTCCCTGCCCGAAGGCCTTGGGGAGCTTGCAGAGAGGCTCCAGGGAGCGCGGTGGCGCTTCCGGTTATGGAAGATATCGGCCTTTCGTCAAGGCGCCAGGGAGGCCTGGGCCATGGTAAAGACGCGGTACACGAAGGCTGACCCAAACCACATGGCCTAGGTCGGACCTGTGGGGCCAGATGGGAAGGAGATCCCTGTGAGCTTAGTGTACGGCCTGGTGGAATTGGCCGCAAAGTATTCCCAGCAGGACTGTAAACTAGACAGCATGTTAGATGGTATAGAAGAGGAATACAATCAATCAAATTGACTATGTAATTATAAGTGACATGTAAAATGCCTTCTAGCCGGATTGTAGATCGTTTGTCTTAGTGGACCTTTTCGCTTCAACCTCGGGACCCGATAGTCCGGAGTGTGTCCAAATACCCTCGCGGTTATATAAAAACCGGGGCATGCGTGGAGACCAGGCGTAGGGGTCATTAGTGCTTTATCAGACAAGTGCCCAACTAGTTATGTTATATTACATGGTTAGTAAGAAACATCTTCCAGGGAGAATAGTTACATTAGGGTTCCTTTCCACAGGAGGCATGCCCTAAAGTGCATGTCCTGGACCGAGAAAAATGCGAAAAAACATCTGAGGCGAGATAAATAAATAGGTAAGAAATCTTCTTTTAGTTCACCGACCGAATATTCTCTTAAGAACGCTTAGCTTCCGGCTTCACCTAGTCTGAGGTACACATCCGGTGACCCGGCAAGAATAATCACAGAGGTGCTCCCTTTACCACCTAGCCGAACAATCGGGAACGTAGGGGTAAGCACAGTAGCCAGGCAACCCAGCTTGGCCAAAACTTAAGTCATATCGATGCATATAATGGCGAATAAAAGGTACATGTGGAAGTGTGACACATGTATTGGGCATGAAGCCCTTATAATTAAGCTTCTGTGAAAGAAGCCCCCAGGTACAATGAACGCGGATAGCGCGTCAAGGGTGTGCGAACAATGCGCTAACGAGCCTTCCAAGGCTTGAATGAAAAAAGGAGGAGAAGGAGAAAATAGAAGACAACTAAAATGTAAAATATGGACAGAGGAAGGAGACGAACTCGTAATCCGGCGCTAGGCGTAGAATCTTGAGGAGGCGTCTTTGCGTTCCATGGGTTCGGCTCGAGTCGGTTATCCGATGCATCTCGCAGACGGTACGCTCCACCGGTCAGGACTTGGTCGATGATAAAGGGACCTTCCCATTTGGGCTTTAGTTTGTCCTTTTTCTTGTCCGGCAGGCGTAGAACTAGCTCGCCAACATTGTAAGTTTTGGCACGTACTTCTCTGCTTTGATATCTTCGAGCCTGCTGTTGATAGAATGCGGAACGGGCTTTTGCTACGCCACGCTCCTCCTCCAAGGCGTCAAACTGTCTGCCGATCGAGCTCGGCTACTCTTTCTTCGTACATGCGCATGCGAGGTGAGTCATGAATTATGTCGCAGGCAGAACTGCCTCTGCGCCAGATACCATAAAGAATGGTGTGAATCCGGTCGTGCGATTCGGAGTGGTCCTCAGCCCCGTGAGTACGGAGTCGAAGCTCCTCTACCCGGTCGTGTTAGATTCCTTGAGGACCGCACTAATCTGGGTTTGATGCCGCTCATAATTAGACCATTTGCTCGCTCAACTTGACCGTTAGTTTGAGGGTGATAGACTGAGGTGTAGTCGAGCTTAATGCCCATGTTTTTGCACCAGAGTTTGACCTCGTCGGTCGTAAAGTTCGTGCCGTTATCAGTGATGATGCTGTGGGGCACACCGTAACGGTGTACGACCCCTGATATGAAGTCTATCACTAGTCCGGATTCGGCCGTCTTGACACGCTTGGCCTCTATCCATTTGGTAAATTTATCCACCATGACCAGTAGGTATTTTTGCTTGTGGGTTCCCCCTTTAAGGGGTCCGACCATGTCAAGCCCCAGACGAAGGGCGGTGATGGAGTACAGTTTGAGGGCGGTGGGTGGCATGTGGCTCTGATTAGCAAAGAGCTGGCATCCGACGCATCGTTGGATTAAGTCCTAAGCATCTGCCCGGGCCGTCGGCCAATAAAATCCTGTATGGAAGGCCTTGCCTACAAGGGCCCGGGCTGCGGCGTGGTGCCCGCCGAGTCCGGCATGTACTTCAGCTAGAAGATTCCGCCCTTCTTCTACGGAGATACACCTTTGAAGGACTCCGGTTGTGCTTTTCTTATAAAGCTCTCCCTCATGGACTTTGTAGGCTTTAGATCGCCGCACTATGCAGCGGGCCTCGTTTTGGTCCTCGGGGAGTTCCTGCCTTTTTAGGTAGGCTAGGAATGGTTCTGTCCACGGGGCAATGACTGCCATTATTACATGGGCTGAGGATGTTATTTCGGTGGTAGAACCACCAACTGCGTCAGAATGTTCGGTGTGGGGCGGTCTTGGTTGGGTCCGGATTGTTATTTCGGATTCTCCTCCCATAATATGGATGGCTTGAACATCCTCTCTAGGAAGATGTTGGGGATAGCATCGCTTTGCGCCCGATCGTGCCAACCGCCTTTCTTTGCACAGTTGTTGTCCGGGCTATATGGTGAAATTCGAGCCCCTCAAACCGAGCTGACATTTTTAGGACTGCATTGCGATAGGCTGCCATTTTCGGATCCTTGGCATCAAAGTCTCCATTTATTTGTGATATCGCGAGGTTCGAATCCCCACGCACCTCTAGGCGTTGAATGCCCATGGAGACTGCCATCCGGAGACCATGTAGAAGGGCCTCGTATTCGGCTGCGTTGTTGGAGTCCGTATACATTATCTGGAGTATGTATTGAACTGTATCTCCGGTTGGGGACGTCGAGCAGCGCCTTGACTCCTTGGCCAGCCAACATTTTGGAGCCGTCGAAGTGCATTATCCAGTTGGAATATGCGTCGTACTCTTTAGGGAGTTCAGCTTCGGTCCATTCGGCGGCGAAGTCGTCCAAAACTTGTGACTTAATAGCTCTCTGTGGCTTATAGGTTATGTCGAACGGGAGGAGCTCAATGGCCCATTTGGCAATCCGGCCCGTCGCGTCGCGGTTGTTTATAATGTCGTTAAGGGGTACTTCGGAGGCTACTGTTATTGAACACTCTTGAAAGTAGTGTCGCAGCTTCCGGGATGCCATAAACACCGCGTACGCTATCTTTTGATAATGTGGGTACCGTGACTTGCATGGAGTTAGGACAGTGGACACGTAGTAAACTGGTTTTTGAAGAGGGAACTTGTGTCTGTCCGTTTCTTGTTCGACAACGAGCACCGCGCTTACAACTTGATGAGTTGCCGCGATGTATAATAGCATTGGTTCACCCATGTTGGGCGCGGCCAGGACCGGGTTGGTTGCCAATATGGCTTTTATTTCTTCGAGTCCGGCCGTGGCGGCATCCGTCCACTCGAAGTGTTCGGTGCGTCGGAGGAGGCGATAAAGGGGTAATGCCTTTTCTCCCAAAGCGGGAGATAAAGCGGCTTAGAGCCGCCACGCATCCGATCAATTTTTGTATTTGTTTGAGGTCTTTTGGGATATCCAATTGTGACAGAGCTCGGATCTTGGCTGGGTTTGCTTCAATTCCTCTACCGGATACAATGAAGCCCAAGAGCTTTCCGGCCGGTATGCCGAAAACGCATTTTTCCGGGTTGAGCTTAATGTCGTATGTTCGGAGATTATCGAATGTGAGCCTCAAGTCGTCTACTAGAGTTTCGACGTGCTTGCTTTTGACGACCACATTGTCTACTTATGCCTCCACTGTTTTGCCGATCTGTTTTGCCAGACTTGTCTGAATCATGCGCTGATATGTTGCACCGGCATTTTTGAGCCCGAAGGGCATTGTGTTGAAGCAGAATGGGCCGTATGGAGTGATGAATGCCGTTGCGGCTTGGTCAGGCTCTGCCATCTTAATTTGGTGCTAGACGGAGTATGCGTCGAGGAAACACAATGAATCGTGTCCTGGGGTAGCGTCGATGATTTGATCGATGCGGGGAGGGGGAAGGGATCCTTTGGGCAAGCCTTGTTGAGGTCCTTGAAATCGACGCATAGGCGCCAGGATTTGTCCTTCTTTGGTACCATCACCAGGTTTGCTAGCCAGTCCGGATGTTTTATATCTCTGATGAATCCGGCCTCCAATAGTTTGGCTAGCTCCTCTCCCATGGCATGTCTCTTTGGTTCGGAGAAACGTCGAAGAGCCTGTTTGACTAGCTTGAATCCTTTTAGGATGTTTAGGCTGTGCTCGGCTAGCCGGCGTGGGATTCCTGGCATGTCCGAAGGGTGCCAGGCAAAAATGTCCCAATTTTTGCGTAGGAATTCTCTTAGTGCGGCGTCTACATCAGGATTTAATTGTGCCCCGATGGAGGCCGTTTTGGTAGGGTCCGTTGGATGGACTTGGAATTTGACTATTTCGTCCGCTGGTTTGAAGGAAGTGGATTTGGATCTCTTATCGAGTATCACATCGTCCCTATTCACCATGGAGCCTTGTGCGATGAGTTCCTCGGCCGCTAGGGCGTCGGATAGTGCCTCGAGGGCCGGTGCGGCTGTCTTATTTTCGGCGCGGAGTGCTATGTCCGGGTCACTAGCAAGAGTAATGATTCTGTTGGGCCCGGGCATTTTGAGCTTCATGTACCCATAATGGGGTATAGCTTGAAAAATTGTGAATGCCTCTCGCCCTAATAGAGCGTGGTATCCGCTGCTGAACGGGGCCACTTGGAATGTGACTTCCTCGGATCTGTAATTATCCGGCGTGCGAACACCACATCCGTGTGATTTTTCCTGTCTGACATGCTTCCCGACTGGGGATTATTCCTCTAAAGGTTGTGCTGCTTCGCTCAATGCGGCTCCAGTCTATCTCCATTTTTCGGAGGGTTTCCTCATAAATGAGGTTCAATCCGCTACCACCGTCCATGAGTACCTTGGTAAGGCGAAAGTCGTCCACTATCGGACTGAGGACCAATGCGGCTGGTGCTCGGGCTGTTCGGAATTTAGGTTCATCACTGGCATTAAAGGTAATAGCCGTGTCCCCATGGGTTTATTGTTGCTACTTGGTAGACTTGGCGAGGCTAGGAGTGTTCGTTCCGCATATTATTTGATGCGAAAGTCTCAAGACTATTAATACCGTCTTGGTATCCTTGGGTTGGTGCTCTAGAGCTAGAAGCTCTTCGCCAGTTTTGGCTACTGCCGTAGTATCCAACATGCTCTAAGGCTATGAGTTGGAGTGGCGCCCTCTGTATTATGAATTTTACGGGGTCCATTGAGCCATCCCTCCAAAGACGGTTCCATGCCCTATAGAGGGTTTTTGCTTTTTGGTATTTAACCCAGGTGCCTGGCGATGATTCACCCTTTTATTTCGGACTGGGGTTGTATTCAAGGCCGGATTGTCCCAAAATCTTGATTTGGTTTTCCAGGCGCTTTCCATCGCATAGTACTTTCGTACTATGGTCGCCAAGTCGGCAAAGCGTGCAATGTCACGGCGACTTATAGCGTTTAGGATCCCGTTGTCCGTGCAATTGTTGCAGAATAATGAGATTGTGTCCTCCTCGCGGCAGTCTTTTATCCTGTCCATAACCAGGAGGAATCTGGCCCAGTAATGGTATACTGTTTCTACGGGCTCTTGCCGAATTTGAGATAGGTCGCTTATGTTTGGGTGGGCGGGTGGAATTAAATTCGGAACCGTGCCCAATCTGAAACTTAAGGGCCGAGGAGCTTCCAAACTTGGAAGCTTGGATTCTTGGACGTTGTCCAATGAATCTAGCCCGTTGCCTGACTTTAGGTTCAGGGCTTGAGTGACGTCCTCTCCTCCGCGGGAATCCAGCATGGAGGGATTGGGAATCCGGACGTGGCTAGTCCTTAAGATAGAAGAAGGGTCGCCGTATTGTTCCTCCACCACAGCAACGTGGTGGGTAACCTGGGGAGAGTTAATCTCTCTCAGATCGGGTTTAGGCCCAATCTGATCATAGTCCGTAGCGACTCCCGATGCGGCGTCACGATCCAAGAGCTCGTTTAAGGAAGAGAGCTCCATCGGATCTAACTGCTCGGCGAGCTCCGATTTAACGTGAAGATTGCTTTTGATGACCCGAGAATTCATCGTCGGCGCGGCGGCCGAACAGGCGGTCATAAGAAAACCGCCTAGCCGGAGAGTTTGGCCGACAACCAATGCTTCTTTAGAAACAGTCCCGTCTTTAAAGACGGGATGAGGCATCCTTCCTGACGGCGACGACACAGAGGAACTCTCAATGAAAGCACCAATGTCGGTGTCAAAACCGGCGGATCTCTGGTAGGGGGTCCCGAACCGTCTAAGCGGATGGTAACAGGAGACAAGGGACACAATGTTTATACCTGTGTTCGGGCCCTCTCGATGGAGGTAAAACCCTACTCCTACTTGATTAATATTGATGATATGGGTAGTACAAGAGTAGATCTACCACGAGATCAGAGAGGCTAAACCCTAGAAGCTAGCCTATGGTATGATTGTTGTTCGTCCTACGGACAAAACCCTCCAGTTTATATATGCACCGAATAGGGTTAGGGTTACACAGAGTCAGTTACAATGGTAGGAGATCTACATATCCGTATCGCCAAGCTTGCCTTCCACGCCAAGGAAAGTCCCATCCGGACACAGGACGAAGTCTTCAATCTTGTATCTTCATAGTCCAGGAGTCCGGCCAAAGGTCATAGTCCGGCTATCCGGACACCCCTTAATCCAGGACTCCCTCACATAGTTTGTTAGATTTCATAAGATAACCATCTTTGATGTAATAGCGTTCCCAAGATGTATGCGTCAAACATTTGGCATAAGGATTAGCAAAAGTAGGATCATGCTCATACAAGTCTTTTATATGCTCAAAGCCAATGACATTCAATTCAAGTTGAGTAACAAGAATGCATATACAGGAAAGCGCATCCGCCACAACATTTTCCTTTCCTTTGATATACTTGATGACATAAGGAAATGACTCAATAAGCTCACTCCATTTAGCATGACGCTTGTTCAACTTAGTTTGACCCTTAAGAGCGTTTCATTGTCGGTATGGATGACGAATTCATGAGGGTGAAGGTAATGTTCCCATTCATGCCAAACTCGCACTAAAGCATATAGCTCTTGTCATAGATGGGGTAATTGAGTTGCTCTCCGGAAAGTTTCTCACTAAAGTATGATATGGGGCGCTTCTCTTGCGTTAACACACCTCCTATGCCATTACCACTAGCATCGCAATGAATTTCAAAAGGTTTGTCAAAATTGGGTAATGCAAGCACGGGAGCATGAGTAAGCAAATTCTTAAGCTCATTGAATACGCTATCTTGCGATGGTCCCCAAACAAAGGGTGCATTCTTCTTGCTCAAAGCATGTAAAGGAGATGCAATAGTGCTAAAATCCTTCACAAATCTATGGTAAAAACCGACTAAACCATGAAAACTACGCACTTGATGCAAATTTGTTGGTTGGGGCCAAGTTTTAATAGCATTGATCTTAGATTCATCAACATGAACACCCTTAGAAGATACTACAAAACCCAAGAAAACAAGCTTATCAACACCGAAAAGGCATTTTTCCATATTAGCATAAAGTTGCTCTTTTCAAAGAGTTTGTAGCACGGTGCGAAGGTGGGTGACATGCTCTTTGAGAGATTTGCTAAAAACAAGGATATCTTCGAAGTAGACCACAACAAACTCACCAATGTAAGGGTGAAACACATAATGCATAAGACGCATGAAAGTACCGGGTGCTTCGGATAAACCCATAGGCATGACTAACCACTCATACAAACCAAACTTAGTTTTGAAAGCGGTTTTCCATTCATCACCCTCTTGTATGCGGATTTGACAAGAACCACTTTTGAGATCGATTTTGGAAAAATAGTGGCACCGCTAAGCTCATCAAGCATATCATCAAGGCGTGGAATGGGATACCTATAGCGAACGGTGATAGCATTGACAGGTCTACAATCGGAACACATGCAAAAGATATCGTCCCTTTTTGGCACAAGAATGACCGGTACAACACAAGGACTCAAACTTACACGCACAGGTCCATGATCTATGAGATGTTTTACTTGCCTTTATATTTCTTTGGTTTCTTCGGGGTTGACTCGGTAGGGAGCCTTGTTTGGAACTGGCTCTCCGAGGATGAGGTCGATGCGGTGCTCGATGCCTCGTAGTGGAGGTAGACCCGGAGGTAGCTCGTCGGGGAAAACATCTTGGAATTCCTGCAATAGAGAAGATAACACTAAAGGTAGATCGTGAGAGGTGTTAGCTTTTGGTGCCTCGTCCTTGCACAAAAGGACATAGTGCATAGCACTTGATGGGTTCTCACACACTTCTCTCATCTCACGTTTGGTGGCAAATAGGACTAAGTTCTTCTTGTCGCTCATCGTGGAGGTACTCAATTTGGGCTTGTGGCGCTCACTCTCTTTTTGGTGGGTCGCTCTCTCACTATTCTTCCATGATGGGTTACTTGTCGGTGATCACTTGGCTTGGAAACATAGGTCGTAGCACATACTCCTTTCCTTTCATCTTGAAGCTATAATGATTTGTACGCCCATTGTGGATGACACCTCAGTCAAATTGCCATGGCCGTCCAAGAAGGAGGTGGCACACGGTCATCGGAATGACATCACACTCCAAAGTGTCTTTGTAAGCTCCAATCTTGAAAGAAACTTGTACTCTATGCTCGACTTGGACTGTGCCGGTGTTGCTTAGTCATTGAACCTTGTATGGGTGCGGGTGCTTCATCTTGACCAATTGAAGCTTGGAGCATAGTTCTTCACTTGCTAAGTTATGGCAACTCCCTCCATCGATGATGACCTTGACGGACCGTCCATTAATGCCGGCCTTGGTGTGGAAGATATGGCATCTTTGGTCTTCGTCTTGTTGATGTTGAAGAGTCAAGACCTTGGAGACAACAAGAGCGGGGCTCGAATCTTCATCACAAAAGACTTGATCATCTTCATCTTTGCTGTTCACTTGCCGGTGCATGGCCACTTGCTCAAGGGCTTCCATTTTCCCTTCACTCATTGAATCATAGGTTCCATCGTCGCTGAGGATCATGGTGCGCTTGTTTGTGCATTCGAAAGACTTGTGGCCTCGGCCACCGCATGTGAAGCATTTGAAGGAAGTTGTCTTGATGGTCTCATCGGTTGGGGTAGATGATGATGAAGCTTTCGGCTTGATGTTGCTTGAAGTAGGAGGACGACTTAAGGTTGTCAAAGTTTTCTTGTAACTTGACTTGTCGTCGTTGTTTGTAGATGGCTTGGTTGAGGTAGAAGGAGTTGGAGTCGTTGACTCTTGAGAGTTGGGGAAGCCATATGACTTGGATGAGAACTTGGCATATTTGATGTCATCTTGCACTTGACGTTCTGCTTTGGTAGCTTGGTGCAGTAGCTCGATGAGGTTCGAATATGGTTGGAAGTCGGCGATCTTCTTCATAGGATGATCGAGTCCATTCAGGAAACGTGCCATAGTTTGCTCATCATCTTCTATGACATTGGCTCTTATCATGGCAATCTCCATTTCCTTATAGTACTCTTCAACGCTCTTGGTTCCTTGCTTGAGTAGTTGGAGTTTCTTGAAGAGGTCGCGGTTGTATTAGTTTGGCATAAAACATGCTCTCATGAGATCCTTCATTTGCGCCCAAGTAGTGATGGGTGGTTCTCCTCTTGCCTCTTGGCGCTCAATGACTTGTTCCCACCAAATGAGGATATAGTCTTGGAACTCAAGGGATGCCATTGCGATCTTCTTCTCTTCTTCGTAGTTGTGCAAGCGGAAGATTTTGTTAACCTTCAATGCCCATGATATGTACTCTTCGGGGTCATTGCTTCTGGTGAACTTGGGCATGGTGAACTTTAGCTTGCCATATCGTTGCTCTTCATTGTGTTGGGGTCGGGGATGATGACGCCCATATCTTTGAGGATTGACAATCTCATGTTGCTCTTGGCAAGGAGGATTGTCGGACTCATGTTGCTCTTGTCTTGGAGGATTTCCATTGTCGTCTTGCTCTCGTTGAACTTGATGTTCTTGGAGAGCTTGTGGAGGAGATTGTCGAGCTTGTTGAGGAGCTTGTCAATGCACACGTGCTTGGAAAATCCTCTCTTGAGCTTCATCGCGAAGCGCTTCTTGATGTAGACGAGCTTGTCGGCCTCGGTTGGCTACGGCACGACTTGAATCTCGAAGGGCACGTTGCGCCTCAACTGCTTGAGCTTCATGAAGTAATTGTTCTTGGCGTTGTGCCTCGGCGTCTTGTGCATCTTGATGTTGTCGTGCTCGTTCCTCTTGTTCTTGTTGTCGTTGGCGTTGCCGTTCTTGTGCTTGCGCGAATGTAGCTTGATTTTGATGGTGTCGACGTTCCTGCGCGCGAGCTTGCTCTTGAGAGTCGTTGTCGTGTAGAGGATTGCGGTTTGCTTGACGATCTTGACGCGCGGCACGACGAAGAGTATTTGATGTCAGGGTACTTGAGCCGGAGATAGTGTCGTTGGATTGTCGACTCGAGCGGCTCCGTCTTGAGTAGGACAAAGTGGTAGAAGAGCGGTTGACCAACAAGGCACGAATCTCGTCCATTCTTGCGCCATTCTTATGCTTGTGCTCGTCGAGCTTGTTGTCGAAGTAGGCTCTTGTACGTTGCTCGGAGAGTCGCAAATCGGTGGCGAGGTTGTCGATGCGGTCTCTCATTACTAGTTGCTCTTCATGCGAAACTCGTTGTGTACCAAATACGTGTAGTTTGGTGACGTAGTTGTTCGGGTCGTCGTCTTGCTCGATGAAGAGTGAGTTGGTAGAGGTACTTGGCCTATCCATCATTCCAAACAAAGATATGTGAGTGGGATAAAGAGAAGAACTTATACCAAATTTACCTTGACCAATGTTGAAAATGGATCAATGATCACTCCAATGTGGAACAAGGAAATAGCACAATTGGTACCAATTCTTGTCGGTTTCTCACACCTACACAAGTAAAAGCTTATGATGGAGCTCGGTTAGGATGTTGGCACAAAATTTGATGCAATTGTAAGTGAGACTCAATAATGTTGGAAAAGATTTGCAAATTTTCAAATGCAAAGTAGACCAATAGCAAGATAAGGTACACGGAAACACACACGCAAATAGATAAGTGGGGTCGTGCAACCAAGGGGTGAGCCAAAATGTGGAATCCATGAAAATGCTCTTGTTGCACAACACTAGAGAGACGCTAGCACAATTGCACAATAGGCGGATATGAACTTGTGCACAACCTACTAAGCAAAAATGCAACGACTTCTACCCAAAGTATGCTATATGTATGGTATTCCGAAGATATGATCCAAGATGATCGAGTATGACAATCTTCATGTTGTATGATGCTATGGTTCTTGCTTATAAGCTCTTTGCTTATCTTTCTCTTTTGCTTAAAAGCATGTTTGGCTCTTTGTTGTTTGAGCTCTTTTCTCATGCAATGCTTCACGAACCAAGATAGCAATTGTGTACGCGATGACAACTTTGTGACACAAGAAATGATACCAAGATATGCAACACGATGATATTGTATGTTTTCTATGGGAAGTATGATCACTAATGTGCACAAGTCACGTTGCCGGCTATACTCAAAGGCTAGTCTCGATGGTAAGTGACGCAAAAGTAAGGCTATGGGGTTATCAATGCATATGCAAGAAAGAATGATGATATCACGATACCAAGATGATACCAAGTTGGGGTTGATACCAAAGTGATGTAGCCGTTCGTAGTAGTCCTTGGCGAAGATGAGCGGTGGTGATGTTGATGTCGAACCGTACCTAAATAGCCAAAACACAATAGGACACGGTGAACCGCAACTCAAATTCTCAAAGCAAAAGCGGGTCAAAATTGCCAGAGTTGGTAGCGGGAAAGGCTATGGTGGTGCTATGTGGAAGTGGTGGTGGTATGCGGAAGTGTATGTGGGCACCGGTACAAAATTGGACGAAAGTTAGGTGGAATTGGGGAGGTGGATGGACGTGTTGCTGTTAGGGGCCGGATGTCCGGGCTGATGGCCGGATGTCCGGGGTAGGCCGGATGTCCGGGCTGTCGGGCCGGATGTCCGGGCTCTGGATCCGTGGACGAACTCGATGAACACCGCATGGAGAGGTTAAATCAGGGGCAAATTTTGGAAGATTTTGTGGATGGAAATTGGGGAAAAGATGGGGGAAACCTAGATCTACCTGCAACACACGACATCCGTGGATCAAATCCAACAAAACTTCATCACACCAACAAATCACAAACAAAATTTGGGGCTATTTTTATGGGGAAATTTTTTAATTAGGAACAAAATCAACAAAACTAGGCTAGAAAACAAAGAGAGGGGGCTCCGAAATCATGATCAACGTGGCTCATGATACCAAGATATCATGAGACAAGCTGGCTCTGATCCAAGATGATGTAGGGTGGAACCCTAGACGGCCGATCTTTCACAAAAGGAGCAGATCCCAACTAAGAACACGAAGAACACGAGGGTAAAACGAGGGAAAACACAAGAGGAACTCTCAAACCAACAAGATATAGTCACACATATACTAGATCCTCGGAACACAAGAGAAGATACAAGATCCAAGTCCAACAAAGGACGATACAAAGGGTAACCAGTTCTTCTCCGTGAGGATGTCTTGATGGAGCCACCCAAGTGGGGGTCTTGAATCCAACATGGATCGTCTCCGTAGAGGGGCCGCGGTCTCTCTCGAGGAGCAGATCCGTATGGATGAGCAACGCTCTATCTCACATATGAGCTAAACCAATGATAACCCTAGAAAGAGGGAGATGGGAGAGTATATATAGTCTAGGGGGGTGAAAGGGTACATGGGCCTCGGCCCTTCTTTATCTTGCCTGACAGACGGGGCGGATGTCCGACAGCGGGCGATTGTCCGGGCCTTCCCGAAGGGCCGGATGTTCGGGCTAGGAGGCCGGATGTCCGGGCTGGTGGAGTCAACTTCAGAGGTTACAGTGCGTGGCGCGGATGTCCCAAGCTTCGGCGGATTTCCGAGCTCGGGCCGGATGTCCGGGCTGGGGCCGGATGTCTGAGGCCTGTAGATGTTGGGCGGCTGGGAGGCTGCTGAGGAGGATGCTCCAGGGGCCGGATGTCCGGGGTCCTGGCCGGATATCTCGGGCCTGGGAGGTGTTCTTGACTCTTCCCGTTGGTTCTCTTCATCCATGGACTTGGCGACTTGTCCGTCTTCATGTACATCTCCGGGAGGGTCCTCTTGACACCTAATCATGCATAGCATATCAGACTTAGGTAGTAGCCATGTCTCAAGTGGATCATATGTGATATCACTAAGGAAAGAAGTGACCTCGTTCTCGAGAGCTCTAGCTCGTGCTTGTGTCATAGGTCCTCTTGGCTCTTGATGAGACGATGGTAGGTCCATGGGGATGGTTGTAGGATGCTCCACATCAATATTTCCTTGGGATGCCTTAGGCATCCCCAAGCTTGACCTTTTGTGTCTCCTTAATTCCTTTTATATAACGGTTTCCCTATATCTTAAAAACTTCATCCACACAAAACTCGTGAGATAAGTTAGTATAAACCGATGCAAAAACCCTATCATTCTCTACTGTAGCAAATAACTAAAATTATTATTCAACATTGCATACAAAATGCCTCTACGTAGTTAATACTCCTATCCTCAAATAGAATCATTAAACAAGCACACATATGCAAACAATGCAAACATAACAGCAATCTGACAAAATAGTACAGTCTGTAAAGAATGCAAGAGTATCAATACTTATTCAACACAAAAAATTCTGAAAATTTAATACACTGTAGAAAATTTATCAGAGCTTATTGTGCAAAAAGTTTCAACAATTTATCACATTCTGACTTTTCTAGGGAATATTTTGCAACAGCGGTAAACTTTTTGTTTTCAAACAGCAACATGTATACTTGCAAAATAAGGATGGCAAAGGCTATGATTGCCACTTTTATTGAAATAAAAGATGCAAACAATTATTCTAAATAACAGCAAGCAAATCCTAGTAAAATAAATCGACGCTCCAAGCAAAACACATATCATGTGATGAATCAAAACATAGTTCCAAGTGAGGTTACCGATAATGTTGGAGACGAAAGAGGGGATGCCTTCCGGGTGATGAGGACATCAATACCATTGTTACACCCACAGACCCTACTACTACATATACTGGACCAATTACTAGATCTCGCGCACGCCAATTAAATTATCACGTACTTTCGTTTCTTGGTAATGATTCTAATGTTCATGAGAATATGATGCTGCCTAAATTGGATACATTTGTTTTGCTTACGAATGAAGGGCCTGGCATGGATAAGAGGGATGAACACTAGAGCAAGACCAAGCATGGAGATGATGGCATGCGCAAGGGGAACAAGAACGGAGTTACAAGTGATGATTTCAGGACTTTGAAGCCACCATAATGAGTGCATGAAGCCTTGGACGAAATATACAAGATGCCACTTCATAAATTTTGTCCAGAGGCTATTATAGGTGCTGCGTCACCTTATTATTGGGCCAGGCCCATGTAATTTCGAAATACTTGAGTATAGGATGTTTTTAGAGTCCGTATGTGTGGGGAAACAAGAGATACGGTTGGTTTCGGACCCCTCCCCCAGGGGCCACGAAATTCCCCTCCTCTTCCTCCATATATACCGCCCTTAGGGCACCGTTTAGACTTTGGGTTTTGTTTAGATTAAAGTTCGCCATAGTTGCAACTTCGTGTACTTCGTTTGTGTTCAACGACCAGACAAAGGCGTCACAGAACCCCACCTTTGATCAATAAAGCTTTCCTCTTATATTCGCAATATCCAGATTGCAATCTTAGTTTCTTGCTTGTTCTTCGTTTGTCTGCAGGAAACAGACCTTCGTGGTCAGGTTGATCGTGCTCCGGCGTGGTCAATAACCTCTTGGAGTTGGTTTAGCGATTGCTAAGGCGCAACGTCCTCGCACGTTCGTAGTCGGATCGTCAAAGTCGACTTCCTCCAAAACGATAGCCACCATCTCATCGAAAGACGGGACACCTTTGCCTCTATCACCGGGGCATCCCCAAGCTTAGTTGTTTGGATATTCCTTGAATATTAACTTGGGTGCCTTGGGCATCCCCAAGCTTAGGGTCTTGTCACTCCTTATTCTCCTCATATCGACATCTCACCCAAAACTTGAAAACTTCAATCACACAAAACTTAATGGAACTTTCTGAGATAGGTTAGTATGATAAAGAGCAAACCATTTCACTTTGGTACTGTCAAAGACAGGATTCATAATTGTTTCCACACAATGCCTACTGTAGCATATCATTTCCACAATTCATATTGAGCAATATAATCCATAGAAACTAGAAAACAAGCAAACTATGCATTGAAAACAGAATCTGTCAAAAACAGAACTGTCCATAGTAATCTGGATAACTACCATAGTTCTGCTACCCCAAAAATTAGGACCACGTGAGAAATTTGTATATTAAACTTCTGCAAAAAGAATCAACTCAAAAGCAATCTTTTGTTAAAAATTAGAATTATTTTCATGAGCGCATAAGTTTCTGTTTTTCAGCAAGATCAAATCAACTATCACCCAACATGATCCCAAAGGCTTTACTTGGCACTTTATTGAAACAAATGCTATAAAAAATGATTACTATATTAGAATAATCATGTGAACACACAAAAACAGTAGGTAAAATTGTTGGGTTGTCTCCCAACAAGCGCTTTTCTTTTATGCCTTTTAGCTAGGCATGATGATTTCATTGATGCTCGCATAAAAGATAAGAATTGAAACATAAAGAGAGCATCATGAATCACATGACAAGCACATTTAAGCCTAACCCACTTCCTATGCATAGGGATTTTGTGAGCAAACAATTTATGGGAACAAGAATCAACTAGCATAGGAAGGCAAAACAAGCATAACTTCAAAACTTTAAACACATAGGGAGGAAACTTGATATTATTGCATTTCCTACAAGCATATGTTCCTCCCTCATAATAATTTTCAGTAGCGTCATGAAGCAATTCAACAATATAACCATCACATAAAGCATTCTTTTCATGACCCACAAGCATAGAAAACTTATTACTCTCCACATAAGCAAATTTATTCTCATGAATAGTAGTGGGAGCAAATTCAACAAAATAACTATCATGGGATTGAAAATAAGAATCATGACGACAACTTTCATGGTTATCATTATTCTTTATGGCATACATGTCATCATCATAATCATCATAGATAGGAGGCATGCTTTCATCATAATAAATTTTCTCATCAAAATTTGGGGGACTAAAAATATCATCTTCATCAAACATAGCAACCCCAAGCTTATGGCTTTGCATATCATTAGCATCATGGATGTTCAAATAATTCATACCAACAACATTGCAATTATGCTCATCATTAATACCAACCATTCTATTGAATTCTTCTTCAATCAATTGAGCACAATTTTCCTTTCCATCATTTTCATGAAAGACATTATAAAGATGATCAATAATATGATGCAACCTCAATTCCATTTTTGTGTAGTTTTCTTTTGTAAACCAAACTAGTGATAAAATAAGAAATTAAATATTCAATTGCAAGATCTAAAGATATACCTTCAAGCACCCACCTCCCCGGCAACAGCGCCAGAAAAGAGCTTGATGTCTACTATGCAACTTTATTCTTGTAGACACGTGGTGGACCTCCAAGCGCAGAGTTTTGTAGACCAGTAGCAATTTTCCCTCAAGTGGATGACCTAAGGTTTATCAATCCGTGAGAGGTGTAGGATGAAGATGGTCTCTCTCAAACGACCCTGCAACCAAATACAAGAAATCTCTTGTGTCCCCAACACACCCAATACAATGGCAAATTATATAGGTGCACTAGTTCGGCGAAGAGATGGTGATAAAAGTGTAATATGGATGGTAGAAATATATTTTTGATAATCTGAATAAATAAAAATAGCAAGGTTGCAAATAGTAAACGGGCACAAAAACGGTGTTGCAATGCTTGAAAATGAGGCCTAGGGTCCGTACTTTCACTAGTGCAGCCTCTCAACAGTGCTAACATAGTTGGATCATATGATTATCCCTCAAAGTGCAATAAAGAATCACTCCCGAGTTCCTATTAGCAGAGAACAAAAGGTAGAAATTGTTTGTAGGGTATGAAACCACCTCAAAGCTATTCTTTCCCTTCGATCTATTCAAGAGTTCGTATTAAATAACACAAAGCTATTCTTTCCGTTTGAACTATTCGAGAGTTCGTACTAAAATAACACCAAAGCAAATTCATATTCATAATACTCGATCCACACAAAGAACTACGAGGAGACCCAAAAGTTTCTATTGGAGAAAAGATAATAAAAACATGCATCAACCCCTATGCATAGATTACCCCAATATCACTACGGGAATCCGCAAGTTGATTGCCATAATGTATATCAAGTGAATCATTATGATACCCCATTATTACCTCAAGTATTCATACCGCAAGACATACATCATGTGTTCCCAAATCTGAACATTCAATCCGACATGACAAAACTTCAAAGGGTAAAGATTCAGTTGATCACAACAAGAGTATAGAGGGGAGAAACATCATATGATCCATCTATATTAACAAAGCCCATGATATAGATCACGAGAGAGAGAGAGAGATTAAACACATAGCTACTGGTACAAACACTCAGCCCCGAGGGTGGACTACTCCTTACTCATCGTGGTGGCCGCCGGGATGATGAAGATGGCCACAGGAGATGATTCCCCCCTCCGGTAGGGTGCCGGAATGGGGTCTAGATTAGTTTTCGGTGGTTATAGAGGCCCGCGGCGGCGGAACATCTGATCTAGGTTAACCCAGAAGGGTTTCGGAATATTTGGGAATTTATAGTGCAAAGAGGGGGTGCGGGAGGCCACCGAGGTGGGCACAACCCACCTGGGCACGCCAGGCCCCCTGGCGCGCTCTGGTGGGTTGTGCCCCCCTCGAGGCACCCCCAGGTGCAACTCTGGCCCATTGGGTTCCTTCTGGTCCAAAAAAATCTCCGTAAAGTTCTGTTGCGTTTGGACTCCATTTGATATTGATTTCCTGCGATGTAAAAACACAAGCAAAAATAGCAACTAGCACTTGGCATTGTGTCAATAGGTTAGTCCCAAAAAATGATATAAAGTTGCTACAGAATGATTGAAAAACACCCAAGAAAGATAATATAACAGCATGAAGATACGTTGGAAACGTATCAGTTGCCATGGGCATCCCCAAGCTTAGGCTCTATTCACTCCTTATTCCTTCATCCATTGTGATCTCACCCAAAACTTAAAAACTTCGATCACACAAAACTTAACAAAACCTTCACGAGATCCGTTAGAATAATAAATCAAATCACCACTCTGAGAATTGTTGCAAACCCATTCATATTTTATTCTTGCACTATATCTATTGTATTCTAACTTTTCCATGGCTTATACCCTCCAATACAATCCATAGATTCATCAAAATAAGCACACAATGCAAAGAAAACAGAATCAAAAAACAGAACAGTCTGTAGTAATCTGGACTTTGTCCATACTTCTGTAACTCCAAAAATTCTGAAACGTTAGCACGACATGGGAAATTTGTATATCAATCTTGTGTAAACAATTCAGAATTTTTCATTGCTTCTGTAAATTTAAATAGTTATGTTACTGGACGCAAAAGTTTCTGTTTTTCAACAAGATCAAATCAACTATCACCCAACATAATCCCAAAGGCTTTACTTGGCACAAACACTAATTAAAACATCAAAACACAATCATAACAGTAGCATAATTGTGCAAACACTCAGGAACAGAAAGAAAAAGGCAAAAATAAATTTTATTCATTGGGTTGCCTCCCAACAAGCGCTATCGTTTTATGCCCCTAGCTAGGCATAATGCATAGATTCAAGTATTGTCATCTTTCTTGTTATTTTCCATAGATGTGTTTTTGTCAGGCGGTTTTGCAAAAATAAATTGAAACACATTATCCATAGAAATTTTAGCATTATCAAGTTGCCCATCTACGTAGCCCTTTTGATTTTCGGCCACAATCCAAGAATATTGTTGATTAACATCACTGAAAACTTGTTGGATCACATCTAAAGCTGGGGTTTCCTTTTTAAGGTTATCATCAAAAATTTGATTATTTCCAAGCAAATGTCTCAACATATAGTCACTATTGTAAAGGATCTCCTCTATCACCGTTTTTTCATGGCTCATACCATAAAAATCAAAAAATTCCAATCTTCCTGTATTATGTGATCAAATTCGTTCATATGGGTAGCTATATTTTTAGCTTTAGGATCTTTTATAATGGGTAGCTCATAAAAATTTTCAGAACTAGTGGTGAAATAGCCTCCGCGTAAGTTTTAGTTCTTTTAAGTATAGGAGCATCACCAAAAGTCAAATTTTCCAACACAATTGAAAAATTCTTGGATATATTCTTTTCCCATGACATTCCCTTGCCCCAAAACAACAGTTTTAGCATCCAGATTGCTAGATTGTCCAATTTTAGGAGTTAGGCCATCATCTGTTTCTGCCATACCAACGTCACTCATGATGATGAGATCAAGCTAACAAAAGATCGAACGAGAAAAAGGGCGAACGAGAAGGAAGGCGAATAAAAAGGCAACTTTTTGTGAAGTGGGGGAGATGAAAACGAGAGGCAAATGGAAAATAATGTAAATTGAAAGGAGATGAGATTTGTGATTAGGAACCTGATGTTGATGATGTCTCCCCGGCAACAGCGCCAGAACTTACTTTGACGTGGCTAGATTGCGTCGGTATTTCCCCAAAGAGGAAGGGATGATGCAGCACAGCTATGGTAAGTATTTCCCTCAGTTGTGAAACCAAGGTGTCAATCCAGTAGGAGAACCAAACAACACTATGTAAATGGTACCTGCACACAAAGAACAATACTTGCAACCCCACGCGTAAGAGGGGTTGCCAATCCCTCCTTAGGAAAAATATAGATTTATTTGTATGAGTTTGGGTAAATAGATCTCACAAAAACACAAAATAAAATAGGTAAAGAAAAAGTGCAGCAAGGTATTTTTGGGTGACGATGGCGACGATTTCCCCTCTCCAGAGCCCAAAACGGACTCCAGATCTGCCCTCCTGAGAAGAACATGTGGTGGCGGCGGCTCCGTATCGTAAAACGCGATGAATCCTTCTCTCTTATTTTTTCTCCTCGGACGTGAATATTGAGTTGGAGTTGAGGTCGGTGGAGGTCCGTGGGACCCACTAGGTCAGAGGGCGCGCCCTACACCCTTGTGGATAGGGTGTGGGTCCCCTTCGGTTAATTATTTAGCCAATATTTTTATTTATTCCAAAACTGATCTCCGTGAAACAGGTCATTCCGAGAACTTTTATTTCTGCACAAAAATAACACCATGGCAATTCTGGTGAAAACAGCGTCAGTCCGGGTTAGTTCCATAACAAGGGCAAAAGATTTTGATAAAGTAGATACGATGGAGACATATCAACTCCCCCAAGCTTAACCCATTGCTTGTCCTCAAGCAATTAAGTTAACAAACTCAAAGTGATCAAGAAAAACTTATACAAAATCTGTTTGATCTTATTGTTGCAAATATGTAAAGCCAGCATTCAAGTTTTTAGGAAAGACTATGAACTAACCATATTCCCAATAACATTTAGGTCTCACATTTACTCATATCAATGGAATAATGATGCGGAGCATCCCATGATCATCCCCATGGACCTACCATCGTCTCATCAAGAGCCAAGAGGACCCATGACACGAGCACGAACTAGAGCTCTCGAGAACGAGGTGACTTCCTTCCTTAGTGATATCACATATGATCCACTCGAGACATGGCTACTACCTAAGTCCAATATGCTATGCATGATCAGGTGTCAAGAGGACCCTCAAAAATGCACGTGAAGACGGACAATCCGCCAAGTCCATGGATGAAGAGAACCAACGGAAGAAGGCAAGTTCACCTTCCAGGCCCCGGACATCCGGCCCCTGGAGCGACCACACCAGCAGGAGCCCTGCCGCCCATGTCTACAGAGCCCGGACATCCGGCGTCCAGCCCGGACATCCGGGCCCAGCCCGGACATCCGGCCAGAAGCCCGGAAATCCGGCGCCACGCAACAGAATCGACAGGATCGGCCGCCAACAGCCCGGACATCCGGCACCTCCTGAAGCCCCGGACATCCGGCCCGACGCCCGGACATCCGGCTCCGCTGTCACAAGATAAAGCGGGTCAAGCCCATGTACCTCTTCGCCCCCTAGACTATATATACTCCATCCCCTTCCTCTTTCTAGGGTTAGCATTGGTTTAGCTCATAGTTGAGATAGAGCTTTGCTCATCCATTACGGATCTCCTCCTCGAGAGAGACTGTGGCCCCTCTTTGGAGAAGATCACATTGGATTCAAGACCTCCTCACGGAGAAGAACCGGTTACCGTTTGTATCGTCCGTTGTTGACTTTGGATCTTGTATCTCACCTTTGTGTTCATCGATCTAGCGCATGTGTGATCTATTCTTGTTGGTTGAGTGATTTCTATCATGTTTCTCTCGTGTTTCCCCTCATGTTCATCGCGTTCTTCATAGGGATCCGCTCCTTTCGTGAAAGATCGGCCATCTAGGGTTCCACCCTACATCATCTTGGTATCAGAGCCACGTTTATCATGATTTCGGAGCCCCCTCTCTTTGTTTTCTAGCTTGATTTTGTTGTTTTTCGTCCTAATCCAAAAATTTCCCCACAAAAATAGCACCCACCAATTTTTTTTGTGATTTGTTGGTGTGATGAAGTTTTGTTGGATTTGATCCGCGGATTTAGTGTGTTGCAGGTAGATCTAGCATTCCCCCATCTTTTCCCCAATTTCCATCCACAAAATCTTCTGAATTTTGCCCCGGATTTGACCTGTCCACGCGGTGTTCTTCGAGTTCGTCCACGGATCCCGAGCCCGGACATCCGGCCCGGCCCAGACATCCGGCCATCAGCCCGGACATCCGGCCCCTAACAGCATCACTTCCATCCTCCACTCCGTTTACCGCCTAACCCTCACCAAATTTTGTCTCGGTGCCCACATACACTTCCGCATATCACCACCACTTCCGCATAGCACCACCATAGCCTTTCCCGCTACAAACTCCGACAATTTTGACCCATTTTGCTTTGAGAATGTGAGTTGTGATTTCCGTGTCCTATTGTGTTTCGGCTATCTAGGTACGGTTCGGCATCAACATCACCACCGCTCATCTTCGCCAAGGACTACTACGAACGGCTACATCACAATTGTGGTATCAACCTCACCTTGATATCATCTTGGTACCGTGATATCATCATACTCTCTTGCATTTGCATTGATAACCCCATAGCCTTACTTTTGCGTAGCTTACCCATCGAGACTAGCCTTTGAGTATTGCCGGCAATGTGACTTGTGCGCATTAGTGATCATATTTCCCATATCATACATATCATCATCGTGTTGCATATCTTGCTATCATCTCTTGTGTCACAAAGTTGTCTTCGCATACACAATTGCTATCTTGGTTCGTGAAGCATTGCATGAGAAAAGAGCTCAAACAACAAAGAGCCAAACAAGCTTTTAAGCAAAAAAAGGGAAAGATAAGCAAAGAGCTTATAAGCAAGAACCATAGCATCATACAACATTAAGATTGTCATACTCGATCATCTTGGATCAAAGCATAGGAACATCATACATATAGCATACTTTGGATAGAAGTCGTTGCATTTTTGCTTAGTAGGTTGTGCACAAGTTCGTATCCGCCTTTTGTGCAATCGTGCTAGCGTCTCTCTAGTGCTGTGCAACAAGAGCATCTTGGTGGATTCCACATTTTGGCTCACCCTTGGTTGCATAACCCCACATTATCTATTTGTTTGTGTTTCCGTGTACCATATCTTGCTATCGGTCTACTTGTTGCATTTGCAAATTTGTGAATCTTTTCCACCATTATTGAGTCTCACTTACAATTGCATCAAATTTTGTGCCAATTGGAGTGAGAACCGACAAGAATTGGTACCAGTTGCGCTATTTCCTTGCTACACATTGGAGTGATCTTTGATCCATTTTCAACATTGGTCAAGGTACATTTGGTATTGGTTCTTCTTTGTCTCCCACTCACATATCTTTGTTTGGAATGATGGATAGGCCAAGTACTTCTACCAACCCACTCTTCTTGAAGCAAGATGACGACATGTCATCCTACGTCACCAAGACTCAACTATTTGGTGCACACCGAGCTTTGCATCAAGAACAACTTGCTTTGGGCGACCGCATCGGCAACCTCGCCACCGATCTACGACAATCCGAGCAACGTACAAGGGACTATTTCGACACATCCATGAGTTCACTCAAAGAAGATATCCGAACCATGATGGTCCGCTCTTCTACAACTTCGTCATCTTCAAGACGGAGCCGCTCAAGTCGACACTCCGACAACACTATCTCCGGTTCAAGTACACCGACATCAAACACTCTTCGTCATGTCGCGCGTCAAGACCGTCAAGCTAATCGCAATCCTCTACACGACACCGACTCTCAAGAGCATCGACATCATCAAAACCAAGCTGCATTCCCACAAGCACAAGAACGGCAACATCAACGACAACAAGAACAAGATGAGCGAGCGCGACAACATCAAGATGCACAAGACGCCGAGGCACAACGTCAAGAACAACAACTACGTGAAGCTCAAGCACTTGAAGCGCAACGTGCCCTTCATGACTCAAGTCGTGCCGTAGCCAACCGAGGCCGACAAGCTCGACTACGTCAAGAAGCACTTCGCGACGAAGCGCGAGAAAGAATTTACCAAGCACGTGTGCATCGACAAGCTCCTCGTCAAGATTGACAAGCTCCTCGTCAAGATAGACAAGCTCCTCCTCAAGCGAGACAAGAAGATCAAGTCCATCGAGAGCAAGAAGACAATGGACCCCATCCTCGCCAAGAGCAACATGAGGTCGACAACCCTCCTCGCCAAGAGCAACATGAGGAAGACAACCCTCCTCCCCAAGAGCAACATGAGATTGTCAATCCTCACCGACATGGGCGTTATCATCCCCGACCCCAACACAATGAAGAGCAACGATATGGCAAGCTAAAGTTCATCCAAGTTTACCGGAAGCAATGACCCCGAAGAGTACATATCATGGGCATTGAAGGTTGACAAAATCTTCCGCTTGCACAACTACGAAGAAGAGAAGAAGATCGCAATGGCATCCCTCGAATTCCAAGACTACATCCTCATTTGGTGGGAAGAAGTCATTGAGCGCCGAGCGGCAAGAGGTGAACCACCAATCACCACTTGGACACAAATGAAGGATTTCATGAGAGCACGATTCGTGCCAAACTACTACAACCGCGACCTCTTCAAGAAACTTCAACAACTCAAGCAAGGAACCAAGAGCGTTGAAGAGTACTACAAGGAAATGGAGATTGCCATGATACGAGCCAATGTCAAAGAAGATGATGAGCAAACTATGGCACGTTTCTTGAATGGACTCAATCACCCTATCAAGAAGATTGCCGACTTCCAACCATACTCGAACCTCATCGAGCTAGTGCATCAAGCTACCAAAGCGGAACGGCAAGTACAAGACGACTTCAAGTATGCCAAGTTCTCATCCAAGTCCTACGGCTTCTCCAACAATCAAGCTTCGACGACTCCACCACCTTCTACCTCAACCAAGCCATCTACAAGCAACGGCGACAAGTCAAGTTACAAGAAAGCTTCGACAAGCTCAAGTCGTCCTCCTACTACAAGCAACTTCAAGAAAGCTTCATCATCATCTACTCCAACCGATGAGACCATCAAGAGAAGTTCCATCAAATGCTTCACATGCGGAGACCGAGGCCACAAGTCCTTCGAATGCACAAACAAGCGCACGATGATCCTCAATGACGACGGAACCTATGACTCAACGAGTGAAGGAGAAATGGAAGCCCTTGAGCAAGTGGCCATGCACCGACAAGTGAACAACGAAGACGAAGATGATCAAGTGTTTTGCGACGAATATTCAAGTCCCTCTCTTCTTGTCCCCAAGGTCTTGACTCTTCAACATCAACAAGACGAAGATCAAAGATGCCATATCTTCCATACAAAGGCCGGCATCAATGGACGGCCCGTCAAGGTCATCATCGATGGAGGTAGTTGCCATAACTTAGCAAGTGAAGAACTATGCTCCAAACTCCAATTGGTCAAGATGAAGCACCCGCACCCCTACAAGGTCCAATGGCTAGGCGACACCGGCACCATTCAAGTCGAGCATAGGGTACAAGTCTCTTTCAAGATCGGCGCCTATGAAGACACTTTAGAGTGTGATGTCCTTTCGATGACCGTGTGCCACCTTCTTCTTGGACGGCCATGGCAATTTGACCGAGGTGTCATTCACAATGGGCGTACAAATCACTATAGCTTCAAGATGAAAGGGAAATAGTTTGTGCTACGACCTATGTCTCCAAGCCAAGTACTCGCCGACAAGCAAGCCACCCATCGTGGAGAGCCTAGTGAGAGAATGCACCACCATAAAGAAAGTGAGCGCCACAAGCCCAAATTGAGCGACTTTTCGCCAAGAGAGAAAAACCTAGTCCTATTTGCCACCAAATGTGAGATGAGAGAAGTGTGTGAGAACCCATTTAGTGTCCTACACTATGTCCTATTGTGCAAGGACGAGGCACCAAAAACTAACAACTCCCACGATCTACCTTTGGTGTTATCTTCTCTATTGCAGGAATTTCAAGATGTTTTCCCCGATGAGCTACCTCCGGGTCTACCTCCACTACGAGGCATTGAGCACCGAATCGATCTCATCCCCGGAGCGCCGCTTCCAAACAAAGCTCCCTACCACGTCAATCCCGAAGAAACCAAAGAAATACAAAGGCAAGTAAAGCATCTCATAGACCATGGACATGTACGTGAAAGTTTGAGTCCTTGTGCCGTACTGGTCATTCTTGTGCCAAAACGAGACGGTAGCTTTCGCATGTGCTCCGATTGTAGACCTATCAATGCTATCACCGTTCGTTATAGGTACCCCATTCCAGGCCTTGATGATATGCTTGATGAACTTAGCGGTGCCACTATCTTTTCCAAAATTGATCTTAAAAGTGGTTACTCGTGATGAATGGAAAACAGCTTTCAAAACCAAGTTTGGTCTATATGAGTGGTTAGTCATGCCTATGGGTTTATCGGAAGCACCCGGTACTATCATGCGTCTTATGCATTATGTGTTTCGCCCTTACATTGGCGAATTTGTTGTTGTCTACTTTGATGATATCCTTGTGTTTAGCAAATCTCTCAAAGAACATGTCACCCACCTTCGCACCGTGCTACAAACTCTTGGAAAAGAGCAACTTTATGCTAATATGGAAAAATGCCTATTTGGTGTTGACAAGCTTGTTTTCTTGGGTTCTGTAGTATCTTTTAAGGGTGTTCATGTTGATGAATGTAAGATCAACGCTATTAAAACTTGGCCCCAACCAACCAATTTGCAACAAGTGCGTAGTTTTCTTGGTTTAGTTGGTTTCTACCGTCGATTTGTGAAGGATTTTAGCACCATTGCTTCACCTTTGCATGCTTTGAGTAAGAAAAATGCACCATTTGTTTGGGGAACATCCCAAGATATTGCTTTCAATGAGCTTAAGAATTTGCTTACTCATGCTCCCATGCTTGCATTACCCAACTTGGACAAACCTTTTGAAATTCATTGCGATGCTAGTGGTAATGGCATAGGAGGTGTGTTAACGCAAGAGAAGCGCCCCATTGCATACTTTAGTGAGAAACTCTCCGGAGCGCAACTCAATTACCCCATCTATGACAAAGAGCTATATGCTTTAGTGCGAGTTTTGCGTGAATGGGAACATTACCTTCGCCCTCATGAGTTCATCATCCATATCGACCACGAAACACTTAAATACCTTAAGGGTCAAACTAAGTTGAACAAGCGTCATGCTAAGTGGAGTGAATTTATTGAGTCTTTTCCTTATGTCATCAAGTACATCAAAGGTAAGGAAAATGTTGTGGCGGATGCACTTTCCCGTATATGCATGCTTGTTACTCAACTTGAATTGAATGTCATTGGTTTTGAGCACATAAAAGACTTGTATGAGCATGATCCTACATTTGATATTCCTTATGCTAAGTGTTTGACGCACACATCTTGGGGAAGCTACTACATCAAAGATGGATATCTTATGAGAGCTAACAAACTTTGCATCCCCGAGTCCTCTCTTCGCTTGTTGCTTTTTCAGGAATCTCATGGTGGCGGACTCATGGGACACTTTGGACGCGACAAGACATTTGCTACGCTCTCCAAGAACTAATTTTGGCCCAAGATGTTCCGCGATGTCAATCGCTTCACCAACTGATGCTCTACATGTCGCAAAGCTAAGTCTAAAGCCCAATCTCATGGCCTCTATATGCCACTTCCAATTCCATATCAACCATGGGAAGATATTAGCATGGACTTTGTGCTTGGTTTGCCTAGAACTCGAAATGGCAAGGATTCTGTTTTTGTTGTTGTGGACCGTTTCTCCAAAATGGCTCATTTCATTCCTTGCAACAAGATAGACGATGCTTCACTTTAACATCCCAATTTTCCTAAATTAGGATGTTAATAGATCATTCATATGCATATCATATTTTTATTGCATTATTTGTCTCTCTGCAATATTCGAATCATTATGCAACTAAAGGCAATTTATTGGAGTGGAGATAACATGACTTCTCCCCTGTTTTTAAAAATGTTCATAATGTGCAGAATATTATTTCCAGTTCATCTGATATGTTCTGGTAATTTTTGTGATCTTCAAAATATTTTATTTGATTCTTTTATTGATGTTTGAGTGGCCTATTGCATCAAAATGAATTTCTAAAATTGCATTAGGTGAAGAACTAGCGTTCCTGTAGTTTATATTAGCAGTATAGATTTTAGTGTGTGTATATATAATTTGTTTTAGTTTTATTATGTTGTTTTTATTTTAGTTATTTTTACTCCTGTAGTTTTTGTTTAAAAAAAAGGAAAGAAGCAGCGCAGCATAAGCGCCTTCTTGGCGGACCAGCTAACCGCAGCCACTTGACCTGCAGCGGCCAGCGGCCGATCCCCAGCGCCTCGGCCCAAGCGATACGCTGCAGCCTCGCCCGATCTGCCCCTTGAGCCCGCACCGACCGTCGCCTCTTCTCTCTCTTTGTCCAGCGGGCCCAGACCTATCTCCTTCCTCCGGTCGGACGCATGCAGTCGCAGCGCCAAGCCGAGCCGAGCCGGATCGATCTGCGCCCTGTTCGATCCCGTGCTCCTCGGGGACACCGTCTGCGGGCAAGACTCCGCGAGGGACGCTGCACCCTTTCTCCCGATCCTTTCCTCGTCGCACACGGTTGCGGTAAACGGATCTCGCCCGGAGCTCCGCCGTCCGCGGAAGATTGTGCCGCCAGAAGAGCTCAGACTGGGACCTCTTGCACCGTCCGAATCTCCTCTCGAAGCCTCTCGCTCGACACTTTCGTGGCCGAAAACGCAGCATCGCGGGAGGGACAAGCTCGTCCGCCACCGTCGGAGCACAACGGCTGTCCACGTCGTCACCGCCGCCCGCAGAGGAGGCCCCGCCGCCATTGAACACCACCACCGCCTCCGCCACTCACCGCCGCATCCTCCCGTCACTTCCCCATCGCCGGAGAGTCGCGGGAGGAGCGCCACCGCCGACGCCGACCGCCGCCGCTGTTTTCCTCTGTACACGGTGAGCACACGCGCCCAGCCAATCACGCGCTGACACGTGGCAGTTTGCTACAGGAGTTCGCTACAGGAGTTGCTACAGCCCAGATGTTTTCTGTTGCTTTCTGTTTTATTTTCAGATTTCAACTCTAACTTCAATTAGCTATATCTTTTATTCTGTTTACCCAAATTAGGTAATTCTTTTTCCTATGCACTCACAAAAACCAGCACTTTATCAGAGTACCAAAATCTCACATGTTTGCACTGTTCAAATTTGAATTTGTTTGAATTTGAATTAAATCTTCCGGAGGCCGTATCTTTCAAACCGTTTATCGGAATCGAGTGATTATTTTTGCATTGTGACCATAGTGCAATTTAGGTGATGTTAAGATTCTGTTGTTGAGTTTTAAAAATGGTTTTCTTGCTGTTGGTTTTATTTTGGTTCTATTTGTGTTCTGATGATTGATTTGTTGAATTGTGTGAAAAGTGTAGATTGTCCGGAGTGCGACGCGAGCTATTGTCAGGAGTGTGACTTTCTGAACCAGAACCAAGGCAAGTTACATGTTGATCATCCTTTACCTATTATTTTCTATGCATGTAGTTATATCACACTATGAATATATGCATGTATAGGAGTATTATATATGTTGGCTATCTTTGTTGAGCTATCTTCCCGTCTTTTGCAAATCGTGGTAGTTGTAGTTTGCTATGCTTTGTAGACGGGGGTGGTTCGTGTATTCATTGAGTTTATGTGAGGATTATATATATAACTAAAATCAGTAATAATTAAGGATTTAATTCACCTCTGGGCGGAAGTGGTATTGTTGCTTGGTGTTGAGGGAAGGCATCATGGGGTCTTGCACCTTTTCTAAGGCCATGCGCTCATGAGAGTGCACCCTAAGTGGAATGCCGCCCAGGTTCAAAAAGATCAGACAGACTTAGTGACTAGTAGCTTCCATGTGCGTACTTGGCTATATGGGCTCTGGCTTAGTTGATCGGTTGTTGGAACCCTTGCCCTGCATAAAGGTGTCGACGGATGTAGCATATGTAGGTGGGATGTGGCCGTCGGTGGTTAAGGGAACCTCTTCGAAAGACTTTGTCTCAATCTTGGATTGGGTCCGATTGGGTAAAGCGTACAAAACACTGCAGAGAACTAAAACAAAACATGATTAGCCATGCCCCCGCTAATGGGTAAATTTGAGCCACTATGCCATTATATTGTTGGATGATCTTGACAGATGTGACACTTAATAAATTTGTTGGGCAACTTAATAAAAGGGTAGGTTGGAGTTGATTTTTGCCAACTCAACCTTGTGTATTTAATTGTAGTAATAAAAGGACTAAATAATAAAATTGACTATTAGGTAATTATTAGGGTAAAATCAGCTTTCTGCAAAATAAACCCCCAAGCCTTCCTTTGTTGTACTATGCATATACATGTAGGTCTGCTTTATTATTACTCCAGTGTAACTTGCCAATACATTCCAAGTATTGACCTATATGGATGCAACGTCTCATGTTGCAGGATATTCAGACGAAGAGTAAGGTACCATTAGGGTCATGAAGTTCGACTCAAAGATCGCCCGAGTGGGCTATGATGGGACTCATCGTTATTTTCTACTACTTTCCATTGTTTGATTGAATAAAGCTAGCCAAGTGCTCTGCAGATTGTTTTATTTTATATACTCTGGATCATACGTTGTAATAAATGATGCACTTGCTATTCTGGTATTCATCTATACTGTGTGTGCTAGCGAGTTCGATCCAGGGACTAGCACGGTAAGCACAGAGACTCAAATCCTTCGAGGTTTGGTCGTTACATTCACATGTTGCAAATTTGTTTTGTAGGGAAATCTTGCGCCTTCATGGAGTGCCAAAGATGATTGTCTCGGACTGCGACGTCAAGTTCTTGAGTTACTTCTGGAAGACCTTGTGCGCCAAGCTCGGAATCAAGCTCTTGTTCTCTTCGGCATACCATCCACAAACCGACGGCCAAACGGAGGTGACCAACCGTACGCTCTCCACTCTACTACACGTGTTGATAAAGAAGAATATCAAGGAGTGGGAGGAGTGCCTACCCATTGTCGAGTACGCCTACAACCGAGCAAGACATTCGACTACCGGCAAGTCCCCCTTCGAGGTTGTCTATGGCTTCAACCCATTATCCCCATTGGACATTCTACCTCTACCGCTACAAGAGCGCACAAACATGGACGCGAGTGCCCGAGTCAACTTCCTCAAGAAGATGCATGAAGATACAAGGATCACCATCGAGCGACAAGTACAACGACTCGCGACCAAGCTCAACATCAACAAGCAATCCATGATGTTCAATGTTGGAGATCTTGTGTGGCTACACCTTCGCAAGGATCGCTTTCCCAATGAACGCAAGTCCAAGCTACTACCCGGCGGATGGACCCTTCCAGGTGCTTGCACGCGACTACAACAACGCATACAAGATCGACATCCCACGCGACAAGTACTCCGTGAGCGACATCTTCAACATCAAAGATCTCTCCCCGTACCATGGTGATGAGGATTTCGATCCGAGGTCGGATCTTTCCCAAGGGAGGGGAGATGATGCGGAGCATCCCATGATCATCCCCATGGACCTACCATTGTCTCATCAAGAGCCAAGAGGACCCATGACACGAGCACGAACTAGAGCTCTCGAGAATGAGGTGACTTCCTTCCTTAGTGATATCACATATGATCCACTTGAGACATGACTACTACCTAAGTCCGATATGCTATGCATGATCAGGTGTCAAGGGACCCTCACGAAGATGCACGTGAAGACAAACAATCCGCCAAGTCCATGGATGAAGAGAACCAACGGAAGAAGGCAAGTTCACCTTCCAGGCCCCGGACATCCGGCCAAGGCCCCGGACATCCGGCCCCTGGAGCGACCACACCAGCAGGAGCCACACGCCCATGTCTCTGAGGCGGATATCCAGCGTCCAGCCCGGACATCCCGCCCCAGCCCGGACATCCGGCCAGAAGCCCGGAAATCCGGCGCCACGCAACAGAATCGACAGGATCTGCCGCCAACAGCCCGGACAACCGGCCACCAGCCCGAACATCTGGTGCCTCCTGAAGCCCTTGACATCCGGCCCGACGCTCGGACATCCGGTTCCGCCTGTCTACGCACAGTAAAGGGCCGAAGCCCATGTACCTCTTCGCCCCCCTAGACTAAATATACTCCATCCCCTTCCTCTTTCTAGGGTTAGCATTGGTTTAGCTCATAGTTGAGATAGAGCTTTGCTCATCCATTACGGATCTCCTCCTCGAGAGAGGCTGCGGCCCCTCTTGAAGAAGATCACCTTGGATTCAAGACCTCCTCACGGAGAAGACCCCCATCAAGACCTCCTCACAGAGAAGAACCGGTTACCGTTTGTATCGTCAGTTGTTGACTTTGGATCTTGTATCTCACCTTTGTGTTCATCGATCTAGCGCATGTGTGATCTATTCTTGTTGGTTGAGTGATTTCTCTCGTGTTTCCCTCGTGTTTCTCTCGTGTTTCCCCTCGTGTTCATCGTGTTCTTTGTAGGGATCCGCTCCTTTCGTGAAAGATCGGCCATCTAGGGTTCCACCCTACATCAAATAATCAAATAGCGAGCAATAATAATAAATCTCGGATGACAACACTTTCTCAAAACAATCAAGATATGATATAACAAGATGGTATCTCGCTAGCCCTTTCTGAAACCACAAAACATAAATGCAGTGTACCCCTGAAGATTAAGGACTGACTAGACATTGTAATTCATGGCAAAAGAGATCCAGTCACAGTCATACTCAATATAAATTAATATCAACGCATACAAATAGCGATGAGTGCTCTCTAACTGGTGCTTTTTATAAGAGGATGATGACTCGGTAATAAAAGTAAATAGATAGGCCCTTCGTAGAGGGAAGCAGGGATTTGCGGAGGTGCCAGAGCTCGAGTTTTTGAAATACAGATAAATAATATTATTAGCGGTATGCTTTCATATACAACATAACAACCAAGAGATCTCGGTATCTTCCATGCTACTTACATTATAGGCGGTTCCCAAACAGAATGGTAAAGTTTATACCTCCCCCCCACCACCACCACCACCAATAAGCACATTCCATGGCTCGTCCTAAACAACGGGTACCATCCAACTAACCACAGTCCTGGGGGAGTTTTGTTTGCGATTATATTTTGATTTGATTTGAGCATGGGACTGGGCATCCCGGTTACCAGCCATTTTCTCGTGAATGATGAGCAGAGTCCACTAAAAGTGAGAATAAGCCACCTAGCATGGAAGATATTGACAACCCTAGTTGCTACATGAGCGATTCGAGCATACAATACAGATTATCATTTGAAGGTTTAGAGCTTGGCACATGCAAATTTACTTGAAAAGGTAGGTAAATACCGCATATAGGTAGATATGGTGGACTCATATGGAACAACTTTGGGTTTATGGAAGTGGATGCACAAGCAGTATTCCCGCTTAGTACAAGTGAAGGCTAGCAACAGATTGAGGAGCGACCAACTAGAGAGCAACAACGGTCATAAACATGCATTGAGATTAATTAACATTGATTGCAAGCATGAGTAGGATATAAATCACCATGAACATAAATATTGTGGAGGCTATGTTGATTTTGTTTCAACTACATGTGTGAACATGTGCCAAGTCAAGTCACTCGAATCATATCCTATCATACTACATCACAACCATTTTAAAAGCATGTTGGCACACAAGGTAGACCATTATAAACTCCTAGCTAATTAAGCGTGGCATGAGTAACTATAATCTCTAATTGTCATTGTAAACATGTTTTATTCATAATAGGCTAAATCAGGAATGATGAACTAATCATATTTACAAAAACAAGATAGGTTGAGTTCAAACCAGCTTTTCCTCATCTCAATCATTTCATCATATATCGTCATTATTGCCTTTCACTTGCATGACCAAACGGTGTGGATAATAATAATAGTGCACGTGCATCGGACTAAGCTGAAATCTGCAAACATTTATTCAAAGGAGAAGACAAGGTAATATGGGCTCTTTTGTTAGATCAACAATAATGCATATAAGAGCCACTCAACATTTTCATCGTGGTCTTCTCCTCTCGACCCCTAAACAAAAAGAAAAGAAAAGAATTTCAAAGAACCACACTGAAATGTGTTTGGAGTTCTTGTTTTTCTAAAGAAAGTAAAACAAGAACGAGAAAAACTATTTACACAGGAAAGCTCCCAACAAGTAAAAGAAGAACAAGAAATCTTTTTGGGTTTCCTTTAATACTAATATTAAACATGCATAGAAAGGAAATAAACTACAACTATTTTTTTTCTTAAAGTTTTTCAAACACACAAGAAGAAAGCGAGAAAAAGTAATGAACTAACATGGATAATACAATGAAAAAGTATGAACACCGACAACTGAAATGAGTGTGTGAACATGAATGTAATGTCGGTGAGAAATACTTACTCCCCCAAGCTTGGGATTATGGCCTAAATTGGTCTTGGGCCACCACTGGCCCGGATGATATCCGATATCATAGTTGGGGTCGTATTGTGCTGCGGCAGCTACCGCTTGGCGAGCTGCCTCCTGGAGGGAGCAGCCTCCGCTGTTCTCTCATACTCGTTTGCCTCCTCTCTAGTTATAAAATATCTCCTATTTACCTGAAAGTTAAAGAAGGCAGGAGCAGGAAGGGTAATATGGACGGCACGCCATCTGTCAAAGATTAATCGGTACTGGAGGGACTGTTCGTTCCTCTCAAGAAACTGGTAGCGTACCATTGATTATAATCTAGGAAAGCAGGTGGCAACTCAGTGTGATTCCCTCTTATGGGTACACCGAGATAATTAGCAAAACGAGTTGCATAAATCCCACCAAATAAATCTCCCTCTTTAGCATTAAGATGTAACCTCCTCGCAATAATATCCCCCAAGTTATATCGCTTATCACCTAACACCGCACACTTGAGGATACTAAGATCTGGAACGCAAAGGTGGCAGTGATCATGTTTACCGTTAATGCATCTGCCTACAAAGAGAGCAAAATAATGTATCGCAGGTGATGCGGAGCATCCTATGGTCATCCCCATGGACCTACCATCATCTCACCAAGTGCCAAGAGGACCTATGACATGAGCACGAGCTAGAGCTCTCGAGACCGACGTGACTTCCTTCCTTAGTAATATCACATATGATTCACTCGAGACATGGCTACTACCTAAGTCTGAAATGTTGTGCATGGTTAGGTACCAAGAGGACCCTCCCGAAGATGCACGTGAAGACGGACAACTCTCCAAGTTCACGGAAGAAGAGAACCAACGGAAGGAGGCAAGAACAGCTCCCAGGTCCTGGACATCCGGCCCCTGGAGGTGTCGTCTGCAGCAATGGACCAGTGGCTAAGTCTACAGGGCCCGGACATCCGGTGGCCAGCCCGGACATCCGGCCTCCACCCGGGAAATCCGGACACCGCCTATCCAGAAAGCTTCAAGACCGATCCCGCCAGCCCGGACATCCCCCCCCCCAGCCCAAACACCCGGCTCCTCCTGAAGGCCCAGACATCCGGCCCGACGCCCGGACATCCGGCCTCGTATGTCTGCGCACAGTAAAGGGCTGAGGCCCATGTACCCCTTCGCCCACCTAGACTATATATACTCCTCCTCCTCCCTCTTTCTAGGGTTAGCGTTGTGATAGCTCATATGTGAGATAGAGCCTCGCTCATCCATCCGGATCTACTCCATTGCGAGGGACCGACACCTCTTCGGATAAGATCCACTTGGATTCAAGACCCCTAACGGGAAGACCTCAAGACCTCCTCACGGAGAAGAACAGGTTACCCTATGTATCGTCTCTTGTTGGATTTGGACCGTGTGATCTCTATGTGTACTCGGATATAGCATATGTGCGACCTAATCTTGTTGGTTTGAGTGATTCTCTCGTGTTTTCCCTCGTGTTCTTCGTGTTCATCGCGGGATCCGCTCCTTTCGTGAAAGATCGACCATCTAGGGTTCCACCCTACATCATCTCGGTATCATGAGCCACGTTGATCACGATTTTGGAGCCTCCCCTCTTTGATTTCTAGCCTTGTTTTGTTGATTTTGCCCCTAATTCGAAAATTCCCCACAAAAATAGCCCCCCAAATTTTTTTGTGATTTGTTTGTGTGCTGAAGTTTCGTTGGATTTGATCCATGGATTTCGTGTGTTGCAGGTAGATCTAGCTTTCCCCCATCTTTTCCCCAATTTCCATCCAAAAAATCCCCCGAATTTTGCCCCGAAATTGCCTCTTCCGCACGGAGTTCTTCGAGTTCGTCCACGGATCCAGAGTTCGGACATCCGGCCTGACCCTTGGACATCCGGCCCTCAAGCCCAGATATTCGGCCCCTGACAGCATCACTTCCATCCACCGCCCCGTTTCCTTCCTAACCCTCGCCAAATTTTGCTCGAGTGCCCACATACACTTCCGCATACCACCATCCCTTCCGCATAGCACCACTGCTTTCTGCAAACACCACAATCGCTTACCCAGTACCAATTACGACAATTTTGACACATTTTGCTTTGAGAACTTGAGTTGCGGTTTCCGTTTCCTAACGTGTTTCGGCCACTTAGGGAGAACATCACCGCCGCTCATCTTCGCACGAACTCGTCATCAACAACCACTCCACCATTTTGACACCATACCATAAGCTAGAACGGCAACCTCATCTTGGTATCGCGATATCATTATACATTCTTGCCATTGCATTGATAACCACCATAGCCCAATTTTGCGTATCTTACCTATCGACACTAGCCTTTGAGTATTGCTGACAACGTCACTTGTGCACATTAGTGGGCATACTTTACATTGCATACCTGCCATATCATCTTGGTACATATCTTGGTATCATCTTTTGTGTCACAAAGTTGTCATCGCATACACAATTGCTATCTTGGTTCGTGAAGTTTTGCATGAGAAAAGAGCTCAAAAGAGAAAGAGCCAAACAAAGCTTTTAAGCAAAAGGGAAAGATAAGCAAAGAACTTATAAGAAAGAACCATAGCATCGTACTACATTAAGATTGTCATACTCGATCATCTTGGATCATATCATCGGCAAAACATACATATAGCATACTTGGGATAGAAGTCGTTGCATTTTTGCTTAGTAGGTTGTGCACAAGTTTCGTATCCGCCTATTGTGCAATCGTGCTAGCGTCTCTCTAGAGTTGTGCAACAAGATCATTTTCGTGGATTCCACATTTTGGCTCAATCCTTGGTTGCACGACCCCACTTATCTATTTGCGTGTGTGTTTCCGTGTACCATATCTTGCTATTGGTCTACTTGTTGCATTTGCAAATTTGTGAATCTTTTCCAACATTATTGAAGCTCACTAACAATTTCATCAAAAAAATTGCCACCATCCTAACCAAGCTCAACCATCATAAGCTTTTTACTTGTGTAGGTGTGAGAAACCGACAAGAATTGGTACCAATTGTGATATTTCCTTGTTCCACGTCAGAGTAATCATTGATCCATCTTCAACATCGGTCAAGGTACATTTCGTATAAGTTCTTCTCCTTCGCCCACTCACATATTTTTCTTGCAATGATGGATAGGCCAAGTACTTCTACCAACCCACTCTTCATCGAGCAAGACAACGACATGTCCTCCTACGTCACGAAGAGCCACCTCTTTGGTACACAACGAGCTTTGCATCAAGAGCAACAAGCAATGAACGAATGCATCGACAACCTTGCCACTGACTTGCGACTCTCCGAGCAACGTACAAGAGACTATTTCGACAACAAGCTCGACGACCACAAACAAGAGAATAACGCAAGAATGGACGAGATTCATGCTTTGTTGGTCAACCGCTACCACTTTGTCCTACTCAAGACGGAGCCGCTCGAGTCGACACTCCGACGACACCATCTCCGGCTCAAGTACTCCGACATCAAACACTCTTTGATGAGCCGCGCGCCAAGAACGTCAACCGCAATCCTCTACATGACAACGACTCTCAAGAGCAAGCTCGCGTGCAAGAACATCGATACCGTCAAAACCAAGTGATGTGTAGCATCCTATGGACATCACCATGTCAAGAGTCCATTCGGCAAGTGACACGTGCGACATCTAGTTCACATATACAAAGGTGAATCATCTCCTTTACAGGTGCTCACTTGACCCCTTAGAGGATGGTATACTACTTGACACTTTTCCCGTGTGCATGCAAAGGTATTGTCGGAGCTTCACGGATGTTGAGGAGGAGTGCAAGTGCCAAGGAACAACTACACCATCCGCGAGGGAAACGTGGAAGCGAAGATGGAAGAAGACGGAGCTGCTAAAGCTACAGCGGCCGGACATCCGGCGCATGTGCAGCCGCCCAGGAGCTGCACCAACAGACGACCGAAAGTATCAGCGGCCGGACAGCCAGCGCCGGCTCGGACATCCGGAGCCTCAGCAACGCCCGGACATCCGGCGACCAACCCCGGAAATCCGACGACGACTATCCAGAGAAGATTGGATTGGCATGTTCCTGGCCAGACATCCGTCCCGTGCCCCGGACATCCGGCCCCCATCCCGGACATCTGGCGCATGCCTGCGTGCAAAGTCGGGCCAAAGGCACATGTATCCCTTTCCCACTTACCCCTTCGTGGCTTAGACTATGAGTAGACATCCCCCTCCTCCATTCTAGGGTTAGCAAATGCGATAGCTCATTTAGAGATAGATCTTTGCTCATCCATCCGGATCTACTCCATCGAGAGAGACCACAACCTCTACGGATAAGATCCATCTTGGATTCAAGACCCCACAAGGGAAGATCCGTCTAGGATATTATCAAGACCTCCTCATGGAGATGAACTTTACCTTGTGTCTTTCCTTTTGTTGTTCTTGTACCTTGTGGATCTTGTGTGTTTGATTGTCTAGTGGATTTGTGATTGGACTTGTTCTTGAGTGTTTCCCCTTGTAATTTCTCTCTTTTCTTCCCCGTGTTCTTCGTGTTCTTCGAGGGAATCCACTCCAATCGTGAAAGATCGGCCTACACCGGGTTAGCCCCGTATCATATGGTATCATGAGCCACGTTTATCACGTATTTGGAGTCCTCCCACCGTTTTCGTGCCTTCTTTTGCTTGATTTCGTCCTAAATTAAAAAATCCCTGTCGGTGTCAAAACCGGCGGATCTCGGGTAGGGGGTCCCGAACTGTGCATCTAAGGTCGATGGTAACAGGAGACAAGGGACACAATGTTTACCCAGGTTCGGGCCCTCTCTACGTAGGTAATACCCTACTTCCTGCTTGATTGTTCTTGATGAATATGAGTATTACAATAGTTGATCTACCTCGAGATCGTAATGGCTAAAACCCTAAAAGTCTAGCCTGTATGACTATGAGTATGATTCTTCTCTACGGACTAAGCCATCCGGTTTATATAGACACCGGAGGGGGCTAGGGTTATACAAGGTCGGTTACAGAGAAAGGAATCTTCATATCAGGATGCCAAGTTTGTCTTCCACGCCGAGGAGAGTCCCATCCGGACACGGGAGATAGTCTTCGGTCTTGTATCTTCACAACCCATCAGTCTGGCCCTCATACCATAGTCCGGACGTTTGAGGACCCCCTAATCCAGGACTCTCTGAATCCCCACCAAAAAATAGCCCCCAATTTTTTTTGTGAATTGTTTGTTTGATGATGTTTTGTTGATTTTGATCCATGGATTTGCTTGGTTTCGAGTGGAGCTAGCATCTCCCCAAGTTTTCCCACCATCCATCCATGAAATCTCATTAATTTTGCCTCCAAAATCATCAATTTTCGCTCCAAATCGAGTTTCGAAGTCCAAATCCCGATCTAGAATCGTCGGGACGGACATCCGGGCCCCAAGGTGGACATCCGGGCCCCAAGGTGGACATCCGGCTCCTAGAGCACCAAATCTGAATGGTTCTGGACACTGACTCCCGGATATCTGGCCCCCAACCCCGAATTTCCGACCCTTGGGATTTCAGCCTCCTGTGTTTCATCGTTTTGACCATAACTTTCACATCCGGAGTCTGATTTTCATGTTCTTTAGCTCGTTGAGTAGCCATTGACATCCCCCATCCATATAGATAGGTTTAAACACCATTTGAGTCCATCTATTTTTTGGCACTTTGACATCTTTGCCTAGGGCTCCCACCATATCATCCGCATAACCACCACCGACTTCCGCAACCTAACCCATTTTGTTCCATATAGCATTTGAGCTTGTTTGAGTTGTGGTTTGTGTCTCCTAAGGTGTTTCGGCTACTTAGGGATCGTGCTTTCAACTACAAAGCCGTGTATAGCCCATCATACCCTTCCGCCACCATACCTCATTTTGACCGGGTTTCCACCAATACTTCCGCAACCATCACCGCATTCCCGCTACCACCATTCTGACATTTGACGTTTGAGATTTTTAGTGTGCAGTTTTTACGTTTCCTAGGCTGTTTCGGCTAACTAGGAATGGCTAGACATCAAGAACACCGCCACTCATCATCGCCAAGGACGGTAACCTCGACGACACCATTGTATATTCCCCTTGCAATTGCATTGATAACCCCTAACCCATTTTGCGTCACTTGCCTATCGAGACTAGCCATTTGAGTATTGCCGAAAATGTTACTTGTGCACATTAGTGATCATTGATCTACACCTTCCATTGCATACATATCATACCATATTGGTATCATATCATCTCTTGTGTCACAAGATTGTTCCCACATATACACAATTGCTATCTTGGTTTGTGCATTTCAGATAGTGGCTATCCAAAAAAAGAATAAGCTTTTAAGCAAAAGAGAAAGAGCAAAGAAGCTTGTAAGCAAGAGCCATAGCATCGTATCATAGTGCATTACAATATATCATATGGTATCATATCCGATCATCTTGGATCATCTTGTGCTAAAGCACCGGAACATCATACATATATAGCATACTTGGGATAGAAAGTTCATACATTTCACATCTTATAGGTTGTGCACAAGTGTCGTATCCGCCTATTGAGCAATCGTGCTAGCGTCTCTCTTGAGTTGTGCAACACGAGCGTTTTCTGTGGATTCCTCATTTTTTGCTCATTCCTTGGTTGCATGACCCCATTTTATCTATCCGTGTGTGTGTTTCTGTGTGCAACATATTTCTATTGGTCTACTTGTTTCACTTGCGAATTTGTGAATCTCTTTCAACATTATTGACTCTTGCTAACATTTTGCATCAAATTTTTGTGCCACTATCCTCGTCAAGCTACTCCATAAGCTTTAATTGATAGGTGTGAGTGAACAAGTCCGGTACCAATTCCACTATTCTTTCATTTCACATTGAGTGAAACCGGATACATTCTCAACTTTGGGAAAAGGTAACTTGGTATTGTTTATCTCATTTCCTAGTCACCTCTACTTTGAGTCTTGTGATGGATAGGCAAGGCATTTCACCTCGTTCGGTCTACAACAAAAACAACGAGTTCGATGCCAAGAAAAACTACACTGACGCCAAGATGCAAGCTCAAATGGAAGAGATCAAGGCCCTCATCAAGTTCTACAAGAGATCTTCCTCATCTTCGAGAAGACGCTCAAGAGCACATGCCTCCGAGCTACCATCTCCGGCAAGATCACATCGGCATCGACACCACCACCGACAAGAACGTGAAGGTCAAGAGCTCAACACCAACCACCGCTCAACGACTTCACCATCTCCCTTGGCATCTTCGCCAAGTGACTTAAAGGCATCTTCGCCTACGGACATACGACATCTTCACCAACAAGCACCTCAAGACTACGCTCAAGAGAAGCTCCCCAAGATCAAGTCCGTGACTTCCACAAGCTACTACGACCTCGACACCGACCACAAGATTCCTTTCTGTGGGACTCAAGAACCCGAGGAGTATATCGAGTGGGAGCGCCTAATGGACGACTACCTCAAGCTACATCAAGTTCCTCCCGAAGATCAAGTGAAATGCGCCACAATGAACTTCCACGACTACACATCGACATGGTGGCTTCACACACCTTCGGAGAGCTACAACATGAGTTGGCCCAAGACGAAGAAATGCGCCACAAGGAGATCAAGAATGCCTTGCGACGAGCCAGCGTGGACGACTACATTTTGATGAAGTTCCACTTCATGATGGGATTGCACAACGACATCTCTAAGACTATCTTCCTCGAGAACTACAAGTCCCTCGATGACAACTACATTGGTGCTCTCAAGGCAGAACAAGAACTCATGAAGGCTAAAGCTTCTCCACCCCAAGCACACTTCTCGAAGACCAAGCTCCAAAACAACAAGCATGAGGCTAGTACCACCACGATGTCCAAGCCCGGCGAGCTCCAAGACGACGCTCCCAAGTTCGACTTCACCGCCATCCCTCTTTGTGGCATTGATGATGCCGAGTCTACTTCGACTCTTTTTCAAGATGGTGCGGCGATGACTACAAGTACGGAGCCTCTCAAGGAACATGCTTTGGAGGCGAGCGACAAGGTGGTGAGCAAGGATGATGCTTCCATCTTAGGAGGCGGGAGTGATGATGTGCCATCTTCGGCCTTCATCCATGGCGACGGTGACAAGATGATCGAGCATGGGATTTTCCCTTCGGTCATGGAGAAGAGTGATGATGTGCCATCTTCAGCCTTCATCCACAGCGACGGCGATGAGATGGTTGAGTATTTCACCTTGACAAGGCGACGTATGATGACTTGAGTGACTTGTGCCACCATATTGAGAGTGAGAGTGAGTTCACCACTAGCCCCATATATGACGAGTTGCCCCAGTTCCCATGTGAGGAGAGCCACAACCCCCACCATTCGAGTGAGATGAGTGACTCCACCATACGTGAGATTGAGTGCACCTACCTTGAGGGAGTGAGTGAACCACCACATAGAGAGAGTGTGATAGTTGATAGGTCTCATGAGGCCATTTACATTTCTAACAACTTGACCTCTACCTCTATTGTGTCTTCTCATTTGGTGCTAGGTCCCATATATGATGACGTGCCGATTCGCGACAACTACGTCCTCCCTTTGGACAAGACGATGGCCATGGTGGAATATGATGCACCCCCACATGGTTCCATAAATATGAAGATGACCACCATTTGGTCTTTCCCACCTCACCTACACCACTTGAGTGGAATGAAAACGGTAACATAGGTGACCGTGATGCTCTAGTCCCACTAGTGGATATTCTTGACATTGATTGCTTGCATGATGTTGATCAGCCTATTACCATGCTTCATGCTAGCGAGACTTCCCTATGTGATGATTTATTTCCCATTTATGATGAGTATGATGATTCTCATGTCGAGTCTATTAGGTATGGCGCGATGTTACATAGGATTTCTTGTGACAATTCTTTAGGTCACATCATGTTTGACAATCCGCTGGACTTGTCATATGCTATGCATGAGATCAACCATATGTCATATTTGCAATCTCTTCGTAGTAACTATGCATGTGCCATTAAAATAAACCCAATTTGCACATATGGCATAGATGACAAACCCATGGTTATTGGCATTTGTTTTTCTTGTGATGATATTGATATGCTCCCTTTGCATCATTTATCTCATATGCCATGCCTTGACCACCTAGCTTCGAATATGCATTGTTTGGGATGTTGTCCATTTTCTCCATATAATGTTTCCGATATTGCTCATGAGGAGACCCCCATAGTTTCCTCATACATTTTAGGAGATTTTGATTCATCCTATCCATTGCATAATCCCAATAATTATGTGCACAATATGCTCCCCATGAATAAACATGCTATTGATGTGCCATATATTATGCGCTCAATTTGCATCCCGTCGTGTTATAAATAACAACTATTCTTTCATGACGGATGACATGTTCTTATACCATGCTTCCAATTTCTTTGAGCAATGCTTATCTTGTGCTAACTCACACATGCACATACACATCATAATGGATGATGTGTACATTTACCACGCACACAATTTCTTTGCTTTGTGTCTCTTTTGTGTAGGTACCCATGATCACTTGTCAACCTTGCAATCCCACTAGTTGACAAAACGAGATCTAGAGAGCAATGATGACTTGGGATCCCATGGTGATAGAGGCAAAGGTGTCCCGATGTTTCGATGAGATGGTGGCTATCATTTTCTGTGGGAGTCGACCTTGACGATCCGACTACGAACGTGCGAGACATCGCGCCTTAGCAATCGCTAAACCAACTTCCGAGGGTTATTGACCACGCCGGAGCACGATCAACCTGACCACGAGGGCCTGTTTCCTGCGAGCAAACAAATAACAAGCAAGAAACTAAGATTGCAATCTGGATATTGCGAATATAAGAGGAAAGCTTTATTAATGAAGGTGGGGCTATGTGACGCCTTGGTCTGGTCGTTGAACACAAACGAAGTACGCGAAGTTGCAGCTATGGCGAACTTTAACCTAAACAAAACCCAAAGTCTAAACGGTGCCCTAAGGGCTGTATATATGGAGGAAGAGGAGGGGAATTTCGTCGCCCACAGGGAGGGGTCCAAACCAACCCTATCTCTTGTTTCCTCACACATACGAACTCTAAAAACAGCCTATACTCAAGTATTTCGAAATTACATGGGCCTGGCCCAATAATAAGGTGGCGCAGCACTTATAATAGCCTCTGGACAAAATTTATGAAGTGGCATCTTGTATATTTCGTCCAAGGCCACTCATTATGGTAGCTTCAAAGTCCTGAAATCATCACTTGTAACTCTGTTCTTGTTCCCCTTACGCATGCTATCATCTCCATGCTTGGTCTTGCTCCAGTGTTCATCCCTCTTATCCATGCCAGGCTCTTCATTTGTAAGCAAAACAAATGTATCCAATTTAGGCAGCATCATATTCTCATGAACATTAGAATCATTACCAAGAAACGAAAGTACCTGATAATTTAATTGGCGTGCGCGAGCTCTAGTAAGTGGTCCCTTATATGTAGTAGTAGGGGCTGTGGGTGTGACAATGGTATTGATGTCCTCATCACATGGATTGTCTTTCCCACCGCTCTCTTCGCGCAAAGACTTCGCGCATTTCTTCTACACGGCCCTCACTTGGCTACGGGTTATTGTCCAATACATATTCTATGCCCATTTTGCCATGTTCACTTTGCATGATATGCCCATTCCTATGCCTTTGCCATGCATTTATGACACATGCTTTGCATTACACATGATGATTGATTCTACTACTTGTATGTGTATTTGCAAGCTTGGTGGAGATATTGCTTATTATTGCCATGTTCCACCTATGACCCGTTTCTATGATGATACTACGATCTTGCTTTGTGTTCGTGCTTGCGATATGTCATGTGCATTGCCTATGCCTATTATTTTCCCACCTGACATGATTGCCATGATTTCCTCTAGTATGTTGCATCTTCGCACTACTAGCTTTCACGACTTGATTACTATGATTGCTTGCCTTGTTGCATCACCAATGACTCATACTTTCTCCTTTCATGCGGTTGATGACAACCATTACCATGCTTTGCACATGATTCATATTGTTTCTTGTCATATATCTCCATATGTTGCCTCTCTCATGCTAGATGATTTGCCATGTATTGAGTGCAACAATGCCCTTAGTCTTGATAATGAGTTTGCCCCCATAACATTCTCACATATATTTGGAGTTTTTGACATATTCCTTGTGAAGCATGCTTGTCTTACCTCTTTTCACCATATTCCTCGTGCCATGAATATAGCCATTGTTGCATCATATTATTCATGCACTTGTGCTACTAAAGGTTATGAGCAAAAGAAGAGAACCATCATGATGGATGATGTGTTTATCTACCATGCGCATACGTTCTTTGCTTTGTTTTGTGCATGTGTAGGATACTTGGACTTTGTATCGACTTCCACTTCACGTGAGTTGACCATTCGAGCTCTTGAGAGCGAGCCTCATACATTCGACCATGACTCGCTTCTACACCACCTTTCCTACCACTTCGGCATTGTGAAGAACGCACAAGGACACGCCTTCAAGGTGAAATATTTCTTGAGCATGGATATTATGGATCATACTACTTGTGTTTCTTGCACCATGAGACTTATTGTTCATCTTGGACCACTTGATTGCACACATGTTAGAGATCTTGCTTCGAATTGTCATTTTCACCATCCCATGCATCATGATATATATGCCTTGTGTGTTGCATCCAATTATTGGATTATTTGCTCCTATCACATGCTTGGTTGCAACAAATATCATTTCTTCACATATGCCACGTCCCATTGATTGTCACATGATTGACTTGATTGCCTCACACATGATGAACAATTGCTCTTTCTATTGTGTTGAGTGCCACACTATCGTCACTACACCCTATGCACGTTATGCTTTGATTGTCTTGCACTTGACTCATGTGTTTAGACACTTCATTTTATTTGGTGTTGTGAATGATTCCTATGCCTACCATAGACCTTTCATTGAGCTATTTGTGAATGCTTGTTATGACTTTGAGGTAGATACTTATTCTCTTGTTACACATATTTGCATTACTACCTCACACTTACATGCTTGTCCGCATGATATCTTTGCTTGTGCTCGATTGATATGCTTACATGGCATGTCACAATCCTTTGTCACACCATATGATTTGCATGATGACGACACTTGTTGGGTGAATCACCTCTTGAGTGCTTGGTTTTGCACTAACGCTAACCACATTTTTTTCCAAGTGTTTGTTATCCTTACTCTTTTTGAAGGCATCACTAGACGGTGCGACATTGGAGAGTGCCCATTTCGAGCTTCAACATGACGAGTACTTGGTGAACGTCTACTTCTACACAACGAAGCCATCTCTTTCCCATGGTGATTTGGTTTTCGATCCGAGGTCGGATCTTTCCCAAGGGGGGGGGGGGGGATGATGCGGAGCATCCTATGGACATCACCATGTCAAGAGTCCGTTCGGCGAGTGACACGTGCGACATCTACTTCACATACACAAAGGTGAGTCATCTCTTTTACACGTGCTCACTTGACCCCTTCGAGGATGGTATACTACTTGACACTTCTCCCGTGTGCATGCATAGGTATTGTCGGAGCTTCACGGATGTTGAGGAGGAGTGCAAGCGCCAAGGAACAACTACACCATCCGCGAGGGAAGCGTGGAAGAGAAGACGGCGCTGCTGAAGCTATAGCGGCCGGACATCCAGCGCCTGTGCAGCCGCCCATGAGCTGCACCAACAGACAGCCGAAAGTATCAGCGGGAACATCCGGTGCCAGCCCGGACATCCGGCGCCTCAACAATGCCCAGACATCCGATGACCAACCCCGGAAATCCGGCGATGACTATCTAGAGAAGACTGGAATGGCCTGTGCCAGGCCGGACATCCGGCCTCTCGCGAACGGCCAGACATCGGACCCCCAGCCCGGACATCCGGCGCCTGCGTGCGTGCAGAGTCGGGCCAGAGGCCCATATATCCATTTCCCACTTATCCCATCGTGGCTTAGACTATAAGTAGACATCCCCCTCCTCCATTCTAGCGTTAGCAAATGTGATAGCTCATTTAGAGATAGAACTTTGCTCATCCATCCTGATCTACTCCAGCGAGATAGACCGCGGCCTCTACAAAGAAGATCCATCTTGGATTCAAGACCCTGCAAGGGAAGATCCGTCTAGGATATCATCAAGACCTCCTCATGGAGATGAACTTTAATTTGTATCTTTCCTTTTGTTGTTCTTGTACCTTGTGGATCTTGTGTGTTTGATTGTCTAGTGGATGTGTGATTGGACTTGTTCTTGAGTGTTTCCCCTTGTAATTTCTCTTCGTTCTTCCCCGTGTTCTTCATGTTCTTCGAGGGAATCCACTCCAATCGTGAAAGATCGGCCTACACCAGGTTAGCCCCGTATCACCAAGCTACGTTCACGCAAGCACAAGAACGACAACGTCAATGCCGACAACAAGAGGAAGAGCGTGTGCGACAACACCAAGATGCACAAGATGCCGAGACACAACGCCAAGAACAACAACTACGCGAAGCTCAAGAACTTGAGGCGCAACGTGCCCTCCGAGATTCAAGTCGAGCCGTAGCCACGCGCAACCGCCAAGCCCGTGAGCAACAAGAAGCGCTTCGTGATGAAGTTCAAGAACGAATATACCAAGCTCGCGTGAATCGTCAAGTTCGACAAGCTCCTCCACAAGCTCGGCAAGAACATCAAGTTCACCAAGAGCAATAAGATAATGGAAATCCTCCTAGACAAGAGCAAGTTGAAGGGGACAATCCTCCTCGTCAAGGACGTCATCATCCCCGACCCCAACACAATGAAGAGCAACGTTACGGCAAGCTAAAGTTCACCATGCCCAAGTTCTTCGGAAGCAATGATCCCGAAGAGTACCTTTCATGGGCATTGAAGGTTGACAAGATCTTCTGCTTGCACAACTATGAGGATGAGAAGAAGATCGCGAGGGCACCCCTTGAGTTCCAAGACTACGTCCTCATTTGGTGGGAACAAGTCATTGAGCGTCAAGCGGCAAGAGGTGAACCACCCATCACAACTTGGGCGCAAATGAAGGATGTCATGAGAGCACGTTTCGTACCAACCTATTACAACCGCGACCTCTTCAAGAACTCCAACTCCTCAAGCAAGGAACCAAGAGCGTTGAAGAGTACTACAAGGAAATGGAGATTGCCATGATACGAGCCTATGTCACGAAAGATGATGAGCAAACTATGGCATGTTTCTTGAATGGACTCAATCATCCTATCAAGAAGATAGCCGACTTCCAACCATACTCGAACCTCATTGAGCTAGTGCATCAAGCTACCAAAGCGGAACATCTAGTGCAAGATGACTTCAAGTATGCCAAGTTCTCATCCAAGTCCTATGGCTTCTCCAAAAACCAAGATTCAACGACTCCAACACCTTCTACCTCAACCAAGCCATCTACAAGCAACGGTGACAAGTCAAGTTACAAGAAAACTTCGACAACCTCAAGTTTTCCTCCTACTACAAGCAACTTCAAACCGAGAGCTTCATCTTCATCTACTTACACCGATGAGACCATCAAGACAAGTTCCTTCAAATGCTTCACATGCGGCGGTCGGGGACACAAGTCTTTCGAGTGTACAAACAAGCGCACCATGATCTTCAACGACGACGGTACATATGACTCCATGAGTGAAGGAGAAATGGAAGTCCTTGAGGAAGTGGTCATGCACCGACAAGCGACAAGAAAAACTTAGTCGTATTTGCCACCAAAAGTGAGATGAGAGAAGTGTATGAGAACCCATCAAGTGCCATGCACTATGTCCTTTTGTGAAAGGACGAGGCACCAAAAGCTAACACCTCTCACAATCTACCTTTAGTGTTATCTTCTCTATTGCAGGACTTCCAAGATGTATTCCCCGATGAGCTACCTCTGGGTCTACCACCACTACGAGGCATTGAACATCGAATCAACCTCATCCCCGAAGCACCCCTTCCTAACAAGGCTCCCTACCACGTCAACCCAGAGGAAACTAAGGAGATCCAATGACAAGTACAACAACTCGTCAACAACGGCCATGTACGAGAAAGTTTGAGCCCTTGTGTCGTACCGGTAATCCTTGTTCCCAAGAAAGATGGTACATATCGCATGTGTTCAGATTGTCGTCATATCAATGCTATTACCGTGCATTATGGTTACCCCATTACACGCTTAGATGATATGCTTGATGAACTTAGCGGAGCCACCATTTTCTCTAAAATTGATCTTAAAAGTGGCTACTATCAAATACGCATCCAAGAAGGTGATGAATGGAGAACCGCATTTAAGACCAAATTTGGCTTATATGAATGGCTTGTTATGCCAATGGGTTTATACGAAGCACCCCCTACTTTCATGCGACTCATGCATTTTGTTCTTCGACCCTATATTGGTGTATTTGTTGTGGTCTACTTTGACGACATTCTTGTCTTTAGCAAATCCCTCAAAGAACACGTCACCCATATTCGGACCGTTTTGCAAACCATTAGGAAAGAGCGCCTTTATGCTAATATGGACAAATGCCTTTTCAGTGTTGATAAGCTTGTTTTCTTGGGTTTTGTTGTGTCTTCTTAGGGTGTTCATGTTGATGAATCCAAGATCAATGCTACTAAAACTTGGCCCCAACGAACCAACTTGCAAAAAGTGCGTAGCTTCCTTGGTTTAGCCGGTTTCTACCGTAGATTTGTGAAGGATTTTAGCACAATTGCATCTCATTTACATGCTTTGAGTAAGAAGAATGCACCCTTTGTTTGGGGACCATCTCAAGATAACGCATTTAATGAGCTCAAGAATTTGCTTACTCATGCTCCCGTGCTTGCATTACCCAACTTTGAAAAACCTTTTGAAATTCATTGTGATGCTAGTGGTAATGGCATAGGAGGTGTGTTAACGCAAGAGAAGCGCCCAATTGCTTACTTTAGTGAGAAACTTTCCGAGCGCAACTCAATTATCCCATCTATGACAAAGAGCTATATGCTTTAGTGCGAGTTTTGCATGAATGGGAACATTATCTTTGCCCTCATGAATTTGTCATCCATACCGACCATGAAACGCTTAAATACCTTAAGGGTCAAACTAAGTTGAACAAGTGTCATGCTAAATGGAGTGAGTTCATTCAGTCATTTCCTTTTGTCATCAAATACAATAAAGGTAAGGAAAATGTTGTGGCGGACGCCCTTTCCCGCATATGCATTCTTGTCACCAAACTTGAATTGAATGTCATTGGTTTTGAGCACATAAAAGACTTGTATGCGCATGATCCTACTTTTGCTATTACATATGCCAAATGTTTGACGCATGCATCTTGGGAACACTATTATATCAAAGATGATTATATTATGAGAGCTAACAAACTATGCATCCCCGAGTCTTCTCTTCGTTTGTTGCTTTTGCAAGAATATCATGGAGGAGGACTAAAGCGACAGTTTGGACGCGACAAGACATTTGCTAAGCTCTCCAAAAACTATTTTTGGCCCAAGATGTTCCGTGACGTCTCACGTTTCACCACTCGATGCTCTACATGTCACAAAGCTAAGTCTAAAGCTCAATCTCATGGCCTTTACATGCCACTTCCTATTCCATATCACCCATGGGAAGATATTAGTATGGACTTTGTGCTTGGTTTGCCTAGAACTAGAAATGGAAAGGATTATGTGTTTGTTTTTGTGGACCGTTTCTCTAAAATGGCTCATTTCATTCCTTGCAACAAGATAGACCATGCTTCACATATTGCAAATCTTTTTGTTGGGAAATCTTGCGCTTACATGGAGTGCCAAAGACGATTGTCTCGGACCGCAACGTCAAGTTCTTGAGTTACTTTTGGAAGACCTTATGTGGCAAGCTCGGAATCAAGCTACTATTCTCCACGGCATACCATCCACAAACCGACGGCTAAACGGAGGTGACGAACCATACACTCTCCACTCTACTACGTGTGTTAATCAAGAAGAACATCAAGGAGTGGGAGGAGTGCCTACCCATCGTCGCGTACGCCTACAACCACGCAAGACATTCGACTACCGGCAAGTCCCCCTTCGAGGTCGTCTACGGTTTCAACCCGTTGTCCCCATTGGACATTCTTACTCTACCACTACAAGAGCGCACCAACATGGACGTGTGTGCCCGATTCAACTACCTCAAGAATATGCATGAAGATACAAGGCACACCATCGAGAGCCAAGTACAACGACTCGCGACCAAGATCAACGTCAACAAGCAACCCATGATATTCAACATTGGAGATCTTGTGTGGCTAAACCTTCGCAAGGACCGCTTCCCCAACGATAGAAAGTCCAAACTTCTACCACGAGTCGATGGACCCTTCAAGGTGCTTGCACGCTACAACAACAACGCCTACAAGATCGACATCCCACACAACAAGTACTCCGTGAGCGACATTGCTACCTCCTGAGCACAACGTTGGTTTCCCTTGAAGAGGAAAGGGTGATGCAGCACAGTAGCGTAAGTATTTCCCTCAGTTTTTGAGAACCAAGGTATCAATCCAGTAGGAGGCTACGCGCGAGTCCCTCGTACCTGCACAATACAAATAAATCCTCGCAACCAACGCGATAAGGGGTTGTCAATCCCTTCATGGTCACTTATGAGAGTGAGATCTGATAGATATGATAGGATAATATTTTTGGTATTTTTGTGATAAAGATGCAAAGTAAAATAAAAGCAAAGGAAATAACTAAGTGTTGGAAGATTAATATGATGAAGATAGACCGGGGCCATAGGTTTCACTAGTGGCTTCTCTCAAGAGCATAAGTATTTTACGTGGGTGAGCAATTCATGTTGAGCAATTGATGAGAATTGAGCATAGTTATGAGAATATCTAGGTATGATCATGTATATAGGCATCACGTCCGAGACAAGTAGACCGACTCACCTGCATCTACTACTATTACTCCACTCATCGACCGCTATCCAGCATGCATCTAGAGTATTAAGTTCATAAAAAACGAGTAACGCCTTAAGCAAGATGTCATGATGTAGAGGGATAAATTCATGCAATATGATAAAAACCCCATCTTGTTATCCTCGATGGCAACAATACAATGCGTGCCTTGCTGCCCCTACTGTCACTGGGAAAGGACACCGCAAGATTAAATCCAAAGATAAGCACTTCTCCCATTGCAAGAAAGATCAATCTAGTAGGCCAAACCAAACTAATAATTTGAAGAGACTTGCAAAGATAACCAATCATACATAAAAGAATTCAGAGAAGATTCAAATATTGTTCATAGATAATCTTGATCATAAACCCACAATTCATCAGATCTCAACGAACACACCGCAAAAGAAGATTACATCGAATAGATCTCCACGAGAGAGGGGGAGAACATTGTATTGAGATCCAAAAGAGAGAACAAGCCATCTAGCTACTAACTATGTACAGAAGGTCTGAGGTAAACTACTCACACTTCATCGGAGAGGCTATGGTGTTGATGTAGAAGCCCTCCGTGATGGATGCCCCCTCCGTGAACTCGAACAGGCCGAGATGGGATCTCGTGGGTACAGAAGGTTGCAGCGGTGGAATTAGGTTTTTGGCTCCGTATCTGATTGTTTGGGGGTATGTAGGTATATATAGGAGGAAGGAGTACGTCGGTGGAGCAATAGGGAGCCCACGAGGGTGGAGGGCGTGCCCCCCCTACCTCGTGGCCTCCTCGAAGCTTCCTTGACTTAGGGTCCAAGTCTCCTAGATCATGTTCGGTGAGAAAATCACGTTCCCGAAGGTTTCATTCCGTTTGGACTCCGTTTGATATTCCTTTTCCACAAAACTCTAAAATAGGCAAAAAAAAACAGCAATTCTGGGTTGGGCCTCCTGTTAATAGTTTAGTCCCAAAAATAATATAAAAGTGGATAATAAAGCCCATTAATGTCCAAAACAGTAGATAATATAGCATGGAGCAATCAAAAATTATAGATACGTTGGAGACATATCAAGCATCCCCAAGCTTAATTCTTGCTCGTCCTCGAGTATAAATGATAAAAAAGATAATTTTTGATGTGGAATGCTACTTGGTATAATTTTAATGTAATTCTTCTTAATTGTGGTATGAATATTCAGATCCGAAAGATTCAAGACAAAAGTTCATATTGACATAAAAATGATAATCCTTCAAGCATACTAACTAAGCAATTATGTCTTCTCAAAATAACATGGCCAAAGAAAGTTATCCCTACAAAATCATATAGTTTAGTCATGCTCCATTTTCGTCACACAAGAATGCTCTCATCATGCACAACCCCAATGACAAGCCAAGCAATTGTTTCATACTTTAGTAATCTCAAACCTATAAACTTTCATGCAATATATGAGCGTGAGCCATGGACATAGCACTATGGGTGGAATAGAATATGATGATGGGGTTATGTGGAGAAGACAAAAAAGGAGAAAGTCTCACATCAACGAGGCTAATCAATGAGCTATGGAGATGCCCATCGATTGATGTTAATGCAAGGAGTAGGGATTGCCATGCAACGGATGCACTAGAGCTATAAATGTATGAAAGCTCAACAAAAGAAACTAAGTGGGTGTGCATCCAACTTGCTTGCTCATGAAGACCTAGGGCACTTGAGGAGGCCCATCGTTGGAATATACAAGCCAAGTTCTATAATGAAAATTCCCACTAGTATATGAAAGTGATAACTCAAGAGACTCTCTATATGAAGAACATGGTGCTACTTTGAAGCACAAGTGTGAAAAAAAAGGATAGTAGAATTGCCCCTTTTTATTTTTATTTTTTTTGGGCCTTCTTTTTTTTGGTCTTTCTCTTTTTTTTGGGATAATGCTCTATTAAATGATGATCATCACACTTCTATTTATTTACAATTCAATGATTACAACTCAATACTAGAACAAAGTATGACTCTATATGAATGCCTTGGTGTGTACCGGATATGCAATGAACCAAGAGTGACATGTATGAAAGAATTATGAACGGTGGCTTTGCCACAAATACTATGTCAACTACATGATCATGCTAGCAATATGACAATGATGAATGTGTCATAATAGACGGAATGGTGGAAAGTTGCATGGCAATATATCTCGGAATGGCTATGGAAATGTCATAATAGGTAGGTATGGTGGCTGTTTTGAGGAAGATATAAGGAGGTTTATGTGTGAAAGAGCGTATCATATCACGGGGTTTGGATGCACCGGCGAAATTTGCACCAACTCTCAATGTGAGAAAGGGCAATGCACGGTACCGAAGAGGCTAGCAATGATGGAAGGGTGCGAGTGCGTATAATCCATGGACTCAACATTAGTCATAAAGAACTCGCAAACTTATTGCAAAAATCTACAAGTCATCAAAAACCAAGCATTACGCGCATGCTCCTAGGGGGATAGATTGGTAGGAAAAGACCATCGCTCGTCCCCGACCGCCACTCATAAGGAGGACAATCAAAGAACACCTCATGTTTCAAATTTGTTACATAATGTTTACCATATGTGCATGCTACGGGACTTGCAAACTTCAACACAAGCATTTCTCAAATTCACAACTACTCAACTAGCATGACTTTGATATTATTACCTCCATATCTCAAAACAATCATCAAGCATCAAACTTCTCTTAGTATTCAACACACTCATAAGAAAGTTTTTACTATTTTTGCATACCTAGCATATTAGGATTATTTAAGCAAATTACCATGCTATTTAAGACTCTCAAAATAATCTAAGTGAAGCATGAGAGATCAATAGTTTCTATAAAACAAATCCACCACCGTGCTCTAAAAGATATAAGTGAAGCACTAGAGCAAAACTATATAACTCAAAAGATATAAGTGAAGCACAAAGAGTATTCTAATAATTTCCAAATCATGTATGGCTCTCTCAAAGGTGTGTACAGCAAGGTTGATTGTGGTAAACTAAAAAGCAAAGACTCAAATCATACAAGACACTCCAAGCAAAACACATATCATGTGGTGAATAAAAATATAGCTCCAAGTAAAGTTACCGGTGGATGTAGACGAAAGAGGGGATGCCTTCTGGGGCATCCCCAAGCTTTGGCTTTTTGGTGTCCTTAAATTATCTTGGGGGTGCCATGGGCATCCCCAATCTTAGGCTCTTTCCACTCCTTGTTCCATAATCCATCAAAATCTTTCACCCAAAACTTGAAAACTTCACAACACAAAACTCAACAGAAATCTCGTGAGCTCCGTTAGCGAAAGAAAACAAAAGACCACTTCAAGGTACTGTAATGAACTCATTCTTTATTTATATTGGTGTTAAACCTACTGTATTCCAACTTCTCTATGGTTTATAAACTATTTTACTAGCCATAGATTCATCAAAATAAGCAAACAACACACAAAAAACAGAATCTGTCAAAAACAGAACAGTATGTATCAATCTGTAACTAACGCAAACTTCTGGAACTCCAAAAAATCATCCAAAATAGGAAGACCTAGGAAATTTGTTTGTTGATCATAAGCAATTGGAATCACTATTTTATCATGTTATGGTGATCTTTAACAATTGTTTTCGTGAACGGAAAGTTTCTGAAAATTTCTGCAAGATCAAATAACTATCATCCAAGAAGATCATATAGGTTTAACTTGGCACAAACACTAATTAAAACATAAAAACACATCTAACCAGAGGCTAGAACAAAAATTTATTCATAAACAGAAGCAAAAAGCAAAAAACTAAAATAAAATTGGGTTGCCTCCCAAATAGCGCTATCGTTTAACGCCTGCCAGCTGAACATAAAAGCAAGGATAGATCTAGGTATTGTCATCTTTGGTAGGCAATCCATAAGTGGCTCTCATGATAGATTCATATGGTAACTTTATTTTATTCCTATGGAAGTGTTCCATGCCTTTCTTTAATGTAAATTGGAATCTAATATTCCCTTCCTTCGTATCAATAATTGCACCAATCGTTGTAAGGAAAGGTCTACCAAGAATAATCGGACATGAATAATTGCAATCTATATCAAGAACGATAAAATCTATGGGGCACATAGTTCCTATTTGCAACAATAAGAACATCATTAATTCTTCCCATAGGTTTCTTAATAGTGGAATCCGCAAGGTGCAAGTTTAAAGAGCAATCATCAAAATCATGGAAATCTAGCAAATCACACAAAGTTTTGGGAATAGTGGAGACACTAGCACCCAAATCACATAAAGCATAAAACTCATGATACTTAATCTTAATTTTAATATTTAGTTCCCACTCATCATAAAGTTTTCTAGGGATAGAAACTTCCAACTCAAGCTTTTCTTCATAAGATTGCATCAAGGCGTCAACAATATGTTTAGTAAACGCTTTATTTTGACTATAGGCATGAGGAGAATTTAACACGGATTGCAACAAGGAAATACAATCAATCAAAGATCAATTTTCATAATTAAATTCCTTGAAATCCAAAATAGTGGGTTTAGCAACATCTAGGGTTTTGATTTCTTCAATCCCACTTTTATCAATTTTAGCATCAAGATCTAAAAACTCCGAATTTTTGGAACGCCTTCTAGGTAAAGGTAGATCATATTCAGTCCCATCATTATCAAGATTCATATTGCAAAACAAAGATCTAATAGGGGACACATCAATAACTTTTAGATCTTCATATTTGTTTTCATAAAAAAATTGAAGAACGCACTTTCATAAAGCAATCTTTCTTAGCACGCATCCTAGCGGTTCTTTCTTTGCACTCATCAATGGAAATTATCATGGATTTGAGAGACTCATTGATATCATGCTTAGGAGGAATAGATCTAAGCTTTAAAGAATCAACATCAAGAGAAATTCTATCAACGTTCCTAGCCAATTCATCAACTTTAAGCAATTTTTTCTCAAGCAAAGCATTGAAATTCTTTTGCGAATTCATAAATTCTTTAACACTAGTCTCAAATTCACAGGGCATCTTATTAAAATTTCCATAAGAGTTGTTGTAGGAATTTCCATAATTATTAGAGGAATTACTAGGATAAGGCATAGGATTAAAGTTTCCTCTATCTGGCGTTGTTACCAAAATTATTCCTACCAACAAAATTCACATCCATAGATTCATTATTATTCTCAATCAAAGTAGACAAAGGCATATCATTAGGATCAGAAGAAACACTCTTAGTAGCAAATAGTTTCATAAGTTCATCCATCTTTCCACTCAAAACATTAATTTCTTCTATCGCATGCACTTTTTTATTAGTAGATCTTTCAGTGTGCCATTGAGAATAATTAACTGTAATATTATCTAGGAGTTTAGTAGCTTCTCCTAAAGTGATTTCCATAAAAGTGCCTCCATGGCCGAATCTAAAAGATTTCTAGAAGCAAAATTCAATCCGCATAAATTTTTGTATAATCATCCACAAATTCAAACCATGAGTAGGGCAATTACGTATCATTAATTTCATCCTCTCCCATGCTTGTGCAACATGTTCATGATCAAGTTGCTTAAAATTCATAATATCGTTTCTAAGAGAGATGATCTTAGCGGGAGGAAAATACTTAGAGATAAAAGCATCTTTGCACTTGTTCCAAGAATCAATACTATTTTTAGGCAAAGACGAAAACCAAGCTTTAGCACGATCTCTAAGAGAAAAAGGAAATGGCTTCAATTTAACAATATCATTATCAACATCTTTCTTATTTTATATATCACACAAATCAATGAAGCTATTTAGATGAGTAGCACCATCTTCACTAGGAAGGCTGGCGAATTGATCTTTCATAACAGATTCAACAAAGCAGCATTTATTTCACAAGATTCAGTATTGGTAAGAGGAGCAATCGGAGTGCTAAGGAAATCATTATTGTTGGTATTGGTAAAGTCACATAATTTGGTATTATCTTGAGCCATCGTGACAAGCAAGCAATCCAACACACGAGCGAACAAAAGCAAGCGAAAAAGAGGTGAACGGAAAAAGAGAGGGCGAATAAAACGGCAAGGGTGAAGCGGGGGAGAGGAAAACTAGAGGCAAATGGCAAATAGTGTAATGCAGGAGATAAGGGATTGTGATGGGTACTTGGTATGTTGACTTTTTGTAGACTCCCGACAGCGGCGCCGTAAATCCTTCTTGCTACCTCTTGAGCACTGCGTTGGTTTTCCCTTGAAGAGGAAAGGGTGATGCAGCACAAGATGGCGTAAGTATTTCCCTCAGTTTTTGAGAACCAAGGTATCAATCTAGTAGGAGGCTACGCCATGAGTCCCTCGTACCTGCACAATACAAATAAATCCTCGCAACCAACGCGATAAGGGGTTGTCAATCCCTTCACAGTCACTTACGAGAGTGAGATCTGATAGATATGATAGGATAATATTTTTGGTATTTTTGTGATAAAAATGCAAAGTAAAATAAAAGCAAAGTAAAAAAGCAAAGGAAATAACTAAGTGTTGGAAGATTAATATGATGAAGATAGACCCAGGGGCCATAGGTTTCACTAGTGGCTTCTCTCAAGAGCATAAGTATTTTACGGTGGGTGAGCAATTCTTGTTGAGCAATTGACAAAATTGAGCATAGTTATGAGAATATCTAGGTATGATCATGTATATAGGCATCACGTCCGAGACAAGTAGACCGACTCACCTTTTGCATCTACTACTATTACTCCACTCAATGACCGCTATCCGGCATGCATCTAGAGTATTAAGTTCATGAAAAACAGAGTAACGCCTTAAGCAAGATGACATGATGTAGAGGGATAAATTCATGCAATATGATAAAAAAGCTCATCTTGTTATCCTCGATGGCAACAATACAATACGTGCCTTGCTGCCCCTACTGTCACTGGGAAAGGACACCGCAAGATTGAACCCGAAGCTAAGCACTTCTCCCATTGCAAGAAAGATCAATCTAGTAGGCCAAACCAAACTGATAATTCGAAGAGACTTGCAAAGATAACCAATCATACATAAAACAATTCAGAGAAGATTCAAATATTGTTCATAGATAATCTTGATCATAAACCCACAATTCATCAGTCTCAACGAACACACTGCAAAAATAAGATTACATCGAATATATCTCCACGAGAGAGGGGGAGAACATTGTATTGAGATCCAAAAAGAGAGAAGAAGCCATCTAGATACTAACTATGGACCCGAAGGTCTGAGGTAAACTACTCACACTTCATTGGAGAGGCTATGGTGTTGATGTAGAAGTCCTCCATGATGGATGCCCCCTCCGTGAGCTCCTAACAGGCCCCAAGATGGGATCTCGTGGAGTGCAGAAGGTTGCGGCGGTGGAATTAGGTTTTTGCTCCATATCGGATCGTTTGGGGGAGTGCGTGGGTATATATAGGAGGAAGGAGTACGTGGGTGGAGCAACAGGGGCCCACGAGGGTGGAGGCGCGCTGGGGGGAGGCGCCCCTACCTCGTGGCCTCCTCGAAGCTTCCATGACTTAGGGTCCAAGTCTCCTGGATCATGTTCGATGAGAAAATCATGTTCCCGAAGGTTTCATTCCGTTTGGACTCCGTTTGATATTCCTTTTCTGCAAAACTCTAAAATAGTCAAAAAAACAGCAATTCTGGGCTGGGCCTCCGGTTAATAGGTTAGTCCCAAAAATAATATAAAAGTGGATAATAAAGCCCATTAATGTCCAAAACAGTAGATAATATAGCATGGAGCAATCAAAAATTATAGATACGTTGGAGACGTATCAGACATCTTCAACGTCAAAGATCTCTCTCCCTACCATGCTGATGAAGACTTCAATCCGAGATCGGATCTTTCCCGAGGGAGGGGAGATGATGCGGAGCATCCTATGGTCATCCACGTGGACCTACTATCGTCTCACCAAGTGCCAAGAGGACCTATGACACGAGCATGAGCTAGAGCTCTCGAGACCGAGGTGACTTCCTTCCTTAGTGATATCACATATGATCCATTCGAGACATGGCTACTGCCTAAGTCCGAAATGTTGTGCATGGTTAGGTACCAAGAGGACCCTCCTAAAGATGCACGTGAAGACGGACAAGTCCCCAAGTTCACGGAAGAAGAGAACCAACGGAAGGAGTCAAGAACAGCTCCCAGGTCTCGGACATCCGGCCATGACCCCGGACATCCGGCCCCTGGAGGTGTCGCCTGCAGCAACGGACCAACGGCCAAGTGTACAGGGCCCGGACATCTGGTGGCCAGCCCGGACATCCGGCCACGGCCTGGAAATCCGGCCTCCACCCCGGAAATCTGGACACCGCCTATCCAGAAAGCTTCAAAACCGATCCCTCCAGCCCGGACATCCGGCCCCCCCAGCCCGGACATCCGGCTCCTCCTGAAGGCCTGGACATCCGGCCCGACGACTGGACATCCGGCCCCGTCTGTCTGCGCATAATAAAGGGCCGAGGCCCATGTACCCCTTCGCCCACCTAGACTATATATACTCCTCCTCCCTCTTTCTAGGGTTAGCGTTGTGATAGCTCATATGTGAGATAGTGCCTCGCTCATCCATCCGGATCTACTCCATTGCGAGGGACCGACACCTCTTCGGAGAAGATCCACTTGGATTCAAGACCCCTAACGGGAAGACCTCAAGACCTCCTCACGGAGAAGAACCGGTTACCCTATGTATCGTCTCTTGTTGGATTTGGACCGTGTGATCTCTATATGTACTCGGATCTAGCATATGTGTGACCTAATCTTGTTGGTTTGAGTGATTCTCTCATGTTTTCCCTCGTGTTCTTCGTGTTCATCGCGGGATCCGCTCCTTTGTGAAAGATTGGCCATCTAGGGTTCCACCCTACATCAGCAGGAAAGTGAATGCTCCCTATGGCGGCTTGTGTGATATTTCAAGTTTCTCCCACGGTGATGCTAGCAAGGAAATCATTGTATTTAGATTTGCGAGGCTCACTAAGAATACCCCATTGTGTAATTTTACATGCATCATTAAAGTCCTCTAAGTCCATGGTATAATATTTATCATAGAGATCAAACAGGACAGTATGGGTATTGCGCTTAGATGAAAATTCAAACCTCCGCACAAAGGAATCGGTGAGGTAATAGTATTATTGGCACTTATCTGATACGAAGTCCTCAAGATCAGCATTCCGTACATACGCATCAAATTCATCCTTGAAGCCTGCTTGAACCATAAATTCATCCGACGGCCATTCACAAGGCCGCACTTGAGCCTCCCTTGGTGGTTCAAGGTCCGGCTCACGTATCGCGAGCCTCAGTGCTTGCTTCCTCGAAGAACCACCTTCGTACATTTTCCTACACATTTTTCTTCCTCTGAAAAAATTTCTGAAATTTTTAGTGACTCAAAATATAAGTGAACCAAACTCAACAAAATTGGTAGCAACTACTCCTACAAGTGTCTAGAGGCTATATCATGCATCAAAACTACCTTGGACCACATAAATTTGACATGCAAGCTCAAGAACAAGGTCACCACAGCAGCAAAAATTTGCAATAAATAAAGCACTAGATCAAAAACTAATTAGACCATTGGAGGATTCACATACCGAAGAACAATCCTCCAAAGCAGTTTTGCGAACGGAGCTTTGAGCAAGGAGATCGAAAATGGCAGCAAAATGAGCAAGAATACGAGTTTGAGCTATGGGATGATTTTTTTCTGGAGGAAGACGAAGTGGATGGGTGCAGGGATAAGTGGAGGGGACCCACGTGGGACCCACAAGACAGGGGGCGCGCCCAGGGAGTAGGGCACGCCCTCCACCCTTATGGCCCACTAATGAGGCCCCCTGGTGTGTTCTTAGTGCGAGAAATTCTCAAATATTCTATAAAAAATCATATTAAATTATCAGGGCATTTGGAGAATTTTTATTTTCAGGACATTTTTTATTGCACGGATAATTCAGAAAACAGACAGAAAATACTATTTTTGCTTTATTTAATCTAAATAACAGAAAGTAAAAAGTGGGTACAGAGAGTTGTGCCTTCTAAATTCATCCATCTCATGCCCATCAAAAGGAATCCATTAACAAGGTTGATCAAGTCTTATTAACAAACTTCTTCCGAACGATATGAAACCGGAGAACTTTCGCATAACACTAGGTTACCTCAATGGGGATATGCCTGTCCCCAACAATAAGAATATCATATTTCTTTTTGACAGTAGGGAGAGGAAATTCAAAACCTCCAATAGTAATAGTTGAAATTTTTCCAATAGAATTGATAATATGAACTTGAGGTTGTTTCTTCGGAAAGTGTATCGTATGCTCATTACAATTAACATGAAAAGTGACATTGCCTTTGTTGCAATCAATAACAGCCCCTGCAGTATTAAAAAGGGTCTACCAAGGATGATCGGCATACTGTCGTCCTCGGGAATATCAAGAATAACAAAGTCCGTTAAGATAGTAACGTTTGCAACCACAATAGGCACATCCTCACAAATACTGATGGGTATAACAGTTGATTTATCAGCCATTTGCAAGGAAATTTCAGTAGGTGTCAACTTATTCAATTCATGTCTACGATATAAACAGAAAGGCATGACACTAACACCGGCTCCAAGATCACATAAAGCATTTTTAACATAGTTTCTTTTAATGGAGCATGGTATAGTTGGTACTCCTGGATCTCCAAGTTTCTTTGGTATTCCACCCTTAAAGGTATAATTAGCAAGCATGGTGGAAATTTCAGCTTCTGGTATCTTTCTTTTATTAGTAACAATATCTTTCATATACTTAGCATAGGGAGGCATTTTAAGCATATCAGTCAAATGCATACGCAAAAAGATAGGTCTAATCATTTCAGCAAAGCGCTCAAAATCTTCATCATCCTTTTTCTTGGATGGCTTAGGAGGAAATGGCATGGGTTTCTGAACCCATGGTTCTCTTTCTCTACCATGTTTCCTAGCAACTAAGTCTCTCTTATCATAATGTTGATTCTTTGATTGTGGGTTATGAAGATCAACAGCGGGTTCAATCTCTACATCATTATCATTGCTAGGTTGAGCATCAACATGAACATCATCATTAACATTATTACTATGTTCATGTTCATCACCAGATTCTGTCTCAGCATCATAAATAGAAATATCATTGGGATTCTCCGGAGTATCTATAGCAGGTTCACTAGCATGCAAAGTCCTATCGGTTTTCTTTTTCTTTTTATTACTAGGACTAGGTGCATCAGTATTAGTTCTCTGAGAATCTTGCTCAACTCTCTTTGGATGGCCCTCAGGATACAAAGGTTCCTAGGTCATTTTACCACCTCTAGTCATAACCGTAACAGCATTATCATTATTCTTACTATTCAACTCACTAAGCAAATCATCTTGTGCCTTAAGTACTTGTTCTACTTGAGTTGTAAGCACGGAAGCATGTTTACTAATAAGCTTAAGATCATTAACAGTTCTACTCAGATAATCAGCCAAGCGGTCAAGCATGTAAGCATTATGTTTCAATTGTCTACTAACATAGGCATTGAAGTTTTCATGTTTAATAATAAAGTTATCAAACTCATCCAAGCATTGACTAGCAGACTTATTATGAGGAATATCACCTTCATCAAATCTATAGAGAGAGTTTACCTGTACTACCTGTGTCGGTTTATCAAGACCATGTATTTCTTCAATAGGTGGTAGATTCTTAACATCTTCAACTTTAATACCTTTTTCTTTCATAGATTTCTTTGCCTCTTGCATATCTTCAGGACTGAGAAATAGAATACCCCTATTCTTTGGAGTTGGCTTAGGAGTTGGTTCCGGAAGTGTCCAATCATTATCATTGCTCAATATATTATTCAATAGCAATTCAGCTTGCTCAACAGTTCTCTCCTGAAAACACAAACAGCACAACTATCTAGGTGGTCTCTGGAAGCATCGGTTAGTCCATTATAAAAGATATCAAGTATTTCATTTTTCTTAAGAGGGTGATCAGGCAAAGCATTAAGTAATTGGAGAAGCCTCCCCCAAGCTTGTGGGAGACTCTCTTCTTCAACTTGCACAAAGTTAAATATTTCCCTTAGGGCAGCTTGTTTCTTATGAGCAGGGAAATATTTTTCACAGAAGTAGTAAATCATATCCTTGGGACTACGCACACAACCAAGAGCAAGAGAATTAAACCATAACTTAGCATCACCCTTTAACGAGAAAGGAAATAATTTAAGAATATAGTAATAGTGAATTTTTTCCTCATGAGCAAATAGGGTGGCTATATCATTCAATGTAGTAAGATATGCCACAACAGTTTCAGATTCATAACCATAGAAAGGATCAGATTCTACCAAAGTAATTAACTCAGGATCGATAGAGAATTTGTAATCCTTATCAGTAACAAAGATACGTGAAGTAGCAAACATAGGGTCATATTGCATTCTAGCATTCAAAGACTTTTCTTTCAGCTTGGCTAACAATTTCTTCAGATCATCTCTATCATTACAAGCAAGAAAGTCTCTAGCAGTTTCCTCATCCATAACATAACCCTCAGGTACAAAAGACAATTCATATCTAGGGGGAGAATCATAATCATCAGTTTCAATAATATCATCAATTTCAATAATTTCATTCTCTCTAACCCTAGAAAGTTGTTCATCAAGAAATTCACCAAGTGGCACAGTATTATCGAGCAAAGAAGTAGTTTCATCATAAGCATCATGCATAGTAGAAGTGGCATCATCAATAACATGCGACATATCGGAATCAATGGCGGGTGTAGGTGTCGCAAGTTTACTCAAAACAGAAGGAGAATCAAGTGCAGAGCTAGACGGCAGTTCCTTACCACCCCTCGTAGTTGAGGGAAAAATCTTGGTTCTTTGATCTTTCAAATTCCTCATAGTGATCAACAGATATAAATCCCAAGTGACTCGAAGAATAGATATATGCTCCCCGGCAACGGTGCTAGAAAAAGGTCTTGATAACCCACAAGCATAGGGGGTCGCAACAGTTTTCGAGGGTAGAGTATTCAACCCAAATTTATTGATTCGACACAGGGGGAGGCAAAGAATAATCTCAAGTATTAGCAGCTGAGTTGTTAATTCAACCACACCTGAAAGACTTAATATCTGCAGCAAAGTATTTAGTAGCAAATTAGTATGGAAGTAGCGGTAACGGTGGCAAAAGTAACAGTAGCAGATTTGTAGTAATCGTAACAGTGGCAACGGAAAAGTAACAAAGCAAAGATCAATATGAAATGAGCTCGTAGGCAATGGATCAATGATGGATAATTATGTCGGATGGCATTCATCATGCACCAGTTAAAACCTAGGGTGACATAGAACTAGCTCCAATTCATCAATATAATGTAGGCATGTATTCCGAATATAGTCATACGTGCTTATGGAAAAGAACTTGCATGACATCTTTTATCCTACCCTCCCGTGGCAGCGGGGTCTTATTGGAAACTAAGGGATATCAAGGCCTCCTTTTAATAGAGTACCGGAGCAAAGCATTAGCACTTAGTGAATACATGAACTCCTCAAACTATGGTCATCACCGGGAAGTGTCCCGACTATTGTCACTCCGGGGTTGCCGGATCATAACACGTAGTAGGTGACTATAACTTGCAAGATAGGATCAAGAACACAAATATATTCATGAAGACATAATAGGTTCAGATCTGAAATCATGGCACTCGGGCCCTAGTGACAAGCCTTAAGCATAGAGAAGTCATAGCAACATCAATCTTAGAACATAATGGATACTAGGGATCAAACCCTAACGAAACTAACTCGATTACATGGTAAATTTCATCCAACCCATCACCGTCCAGCAAGCCTACGATGGGATTACTCACGCACGGCGGTGAGCATCATGAAATTGGTGATGGAGGATGGTTGGTGATGACGATGGCGATGATTTCTCCTCTCCGGAGCCCAAAACAGACTCCAGATCTGCCCACCTGAGGAAGAACAGGAGGTGGCGGCAGCTCCATATCGTAAAACATGATGAATCCTTCTCTCTGATTTTTTTCTCCCCGAACGTGAATATATGGAGTTGAGTTCAGTGGAGGTCCATGGGACCCACAAGGTTAGAGGGCGCGCCCCAGGGGTGGGCACGCCCTCCACCCTTGTGGACAGGGTGTGGGTCCCCTTCGGTTGATTCTTTCGCCAATATTTTTTATTTATTCCAAAACTGATCTCCGTGAAGTTTTAGGTCATTCCGAGAACTTTTATTTCTGCACCAAAATAACACCATGGCAATTCTGCTGAAAACAGCGTCAGCCCGGGCTAGTTCCATTCAAATCATGCAAATTAGAGTCCAAAACAAGGGCAAAAGAGTTTGGAAAAGTAGATACGATGGAGACGTATCAGAGGACTTTTTGAACAACACCTAAACTTATCTTTTGCCCTTATCTTCATATGTGGATTGTACAAATGTCCCATACACCTGCAATTAGACATGGCACAAAAGTCTGTGAAGTATTTTGTCCTGGATGACATAAATTCATTATTGCATAGTTTGCATTAAAAATCACCTCACAAGTGTACATGTATGCACTAGTCGTATCCAAGGTAGTCATGCCCTCCACATCGGCCCTCGACTTTGTAGCACCCCGTGCGCATAGGCGTGTACCGTGTGCACGGACCGCACATACCATGTGTGCACGGGCCTCCCAGGATTTGGTCGTGGACCTCATGTTCTAAAGGAAATATGCCCTAGAGGCGATAATAAAGTTGTTATTTATATTTCCTTATATCATGATAAATGTTTATTATTCGTGCTAGAATTGTATTAACCGGAAACTTAGTACATGTGTGAATACATAGACAAAACAGAGTGACCCTAGTATGCCTCTACTTGACTAGCTCGTTGATCAAAAGATGGTTATGTTTCCTGACCATAGACATGTGTTGTCATTTGATGAACGGGGTCACATCATTAGAGAATGATGTGATGGACAAGACCCATCCGTTAGATTAGCATATTGATCGTTAAGTTTTATTGCTATTGCTTTCTTCATGACTTATACATATTCCTCTGACTATGAGATTATGCAACTCCCGAATACCGAGGAACACCTTGTGTGCTATCAAACGTCACAACGTAACCGGGTGATTATAAAGATGCTCTACAGGTGTCTCCGAAGGTATTTGTTGGGATGGCATAGATCAAGATTAGGATTTGTCACTCCAAGTATCGGAGATGTATCTCTGGGCCCTCTCGGTAATGCACATCACTATAAGCCTTGCAAGCAATGTGACTAATGAGTTAGTTACGGGATTATGCATTACGGAACGAGTAAAGAGACTTGCTGGTAACGAGATTGAACTAGGTATGAGGATACCGATGATCGAATCTCGGGCAAGTAACGTATCGATGACAAAGGGAATAACGTATGTTGTCATGCGGTTTGACCGATAAAGATCTTCGTAGAATATGTAGGAACCAATATGAGCATCCAGGTTCCGCTATTGGTTATTGACCGGAGATGTGTTTCGGTCATGTCTACATAGTTCTTGAACCCGTAGGGTCCGCACGCTTAACATTCAATGACGATTTGTATTATGAGTTATGTGTTTTGGTGACCGAAGTTTGTTCAGAGTCCCGGATGAGATCACGGACATGACGAGGAGTCTCAAAATAGTCGAGAGGTAAAGATTGATATATTGGAAGGTAGTATTCGGACACCGGAAGGGTTCCAGAGTTTATCAGGTACATACCGAAGTACCGGAGGGGTTACCGGAACCCCTCAGGGAAAGATATGGGCCATATGGGCCATAGGAGGGAGGCTAACCAGCCCACAAGGGGTTGCACGCCCCCCACAAAGGAGGAGGCCGAACTGGATTAGGGAAGGGGGCGGCGCCGCCCTTTCCTTCTCCTACTCCCTCTCCTTTCCCCCTTTCCCCCTCCGGAAGAAGGAAAAAGGGGGGGCAATCCTACTAGGACTGGAGTCCTAGTAGGACTCCCCTCTCCCTGGCGCGACCCTTGTGGCCAGCCTCCTCCTCCCCTCCTTTATATACGGGGGCAGGGGGCACCCCATAGCACATCAATTGTTCTCTTAGCCATGTGTGGTGCCCCCTCCACGGTTTACTCCTCCGGTCATAGCGTCGTAGTGCTTAGGCGAAGCCCTGTGCGGATCACATCACCATCACCGTCACCACGCCGTCGTGCTGACGGAACTCTCCCTCGACCCTCTACTGGATCAAGAGTTCGAGGGACGTCATCGAGCTGAATGTGTGCTGAACACGGAGGTGTCGTACGTTTGATACTTGGGTCGGTTGGATCATGAAGGCGTTCAACTACATCAACCGTGTTAATCTAACGCTTCCGCTTTCGGTCTACGATGGTACGTGGACACACTCTCCCCCTCTCGTTGCTATGCATCTCCTAGATAGATCTTGCGTGAGCGTAGGATTTTTTTTTGAAATTGCATGCTACGTTCCCCAACATGTTCTGCCCTCCAACTCGTCCCTCGACTCCATCTAGCTATATATTCCATGCCTAGGTCATTGTTTAGGGTTAGCAAAGTATATGTGAAACATAGAGAGAGCTTTGCTCATCTACCACTCCTCTTGGAGATCAAGACCTCATAGGAGAAGATCCTAACTGGATATCAATACCTCCTCTTGGAGAAGACTATCATCAAGGCCTCACCTCCTTAGGAGTGAGAAGAACCTTGCCTTAGTGCTTTTTCCTTGGATTGTTCTTCCATTATTGTGGATCTCAACTATGCTATTCTAGTGGATGTCTAATTGGGTAATGTTTGAGTGAATTTCCTTTTGATGTTCTTGTGTTCATCCTTTTCCCCCTCCAAGTGTGAAAAGATCCCCACTTAGGGTTCCACCCTACAATAGAACCTTTGGTTATCATGTGATGTTACGTCATGTACTTTACAAAACCCGGTGTCCATCGGTACCCTCCTGAATCATCATCATGCTCACTATATCGTTGCTCCCGTTACCGGTTTTGTTCTTCTTTCTCGTTGACATGTTCCAACATCCCCGTGATGTAGTCACCTATGTGTGGCCAGATGATGATGGATGCTGTCACACCGAGAGGGCCCTAAGAATATCTCTCCATCTTCGGAGGAGAAAATCTCACTCTCGAGCTATCCGGTCACTTGTCAAACTTTCTGGTGAGCCTGAAAGTTGTCATTATGATCACCTTGTTACAGATGAAGTTTGAGCAACCCGAAGCCCACCTGAAGCCCACCTTTTGGTAGGAAGTGACCGAGACACTCTCATGGTTTGAGGAACTAAGACACATGCTTACGCTTCGTGTTATAACAAATGATTTCAGACGATATAATCACAAAGTATAACAGACAAGTATTGGGTCGATTCAACATGATCATTCTTATAATGTCATACCCTCAATGTTGTTTTAGGACTATCGTTACACTTAATAATATCCTAAGATCCGGAAAACGTGATCACCAACAACACTTGGGCCAGTCTCAAAGGCGAGACCGGGAACCTAGTGTTAACCGTTTATTACTTCACACATGCATCTGATTTTTCCACTAAATCGCATATTCTAGGATCATAGCAGTTATAGCATGAAATATAAACTCTTAATTATGAATAATGGAAATATAATAATACAATATTATTGCCTCTAGGGCATATTTCCAACAATTACTAGTTCAAGTTTCTCTTCATGAGCTTTGATAAGAGCTTCTACAATATGTTTAGTAAAAGCTTTATTTTTTTATAGCATTAGGTGAATTAATCATGGATTGAAGCAAGTAAATACATTCAATTAAATAACGACTACCAAAGTCCTTGTAATCCAAAGTAGTGGGCACATCACTATCTAAAGTATTAACCTCTTCAAACACACTTTTATCATTAATAGCATTATGATCATCACCCTCCAAATTATTGGGACACCTTCTACTTAAAGTTCACTCATCTTAAATCCCATCATTATAACCTTTTATATTTCTAAATAAAGAATCAATAGTAGAATATCCTATAGTTTTAATGTCTTCATCATTATTATCTAGAGAACATGATTCAACCTCTTTTCCTCCTCGTTCACTTCTAGCTCTTAGCATTTTTCTACTATAATCAATGGAGACTTGGATAGATTTTAGAGATTCGGGTATTTTGTCCTTACTGTGGCAAAGTTTTAATTTTAAAAATATCCACATCATGCACAAGTCTATCCATGTTTCTAGACATATCATCAACTTTACTCAATTTTTCTTCGACCATAGCATTAAAAACCTTTTGAGAACTAATAAATTATTTAATATTGTTCTCTAATTTAGAAGGTACCATATTATTACTATATGAATTTCCATAGGAATTACCATAATCGTTAGAGGGATCACTGGGGTATGATCTAAGATTATTAAAATTCTGACTATGAGCATTATTACTGAAATTGCTCCTCGAGATAAAGTTCACATCGGTAGCATCATTATTTTGTTCAATCAAGTTAGATAGAGGAACATCATTTGGATCAATTGAAAAAATTACTAGCAAGCATAGTCATGATAGCATCAATTTTCTCACTCAAGCAGGATACTTCCTCAATAGAATTTACCTTCTTACCTGTAGGAGCGCGCTCGGTGTGCCATTGAGAGTAATTTGACATTATGTTGTCGAGAAGCTTCGCGGCTTCTCCAAGTGTTATCCCCATAAATGTTCCACCAGCAGCTGAATCTATAAGGTTACTTGAAACAAAGTTTAGTCCCGCATAAAAGTTTTGCGCTATCATCCATAAAATCAATCCATGTGTGGGACTATTTTTAATCATCAATTTCATTCTCTCCCATGATGCGACATGTTCTTTTTCATGTTGTTTAAAGTTCATAATTTGGTTTCTAAGAGATACTATCTTAGCGGGAGGAAAATATTTACACTTAGACCATGAATCAATACTATTTTTGGTAAAGATGAAAACCAAGCCTTAGATTGATCTCTAAGAGAGAAAAGAAATAATTTCAGTTTCACAATATCATTATCCACATCTTTCATTTTTTGCATGTCACATAATTCAACGGAAGTATTAAGATGGGATGCAGCATCTTCATTAGAAGTTCCAGAAAATTGTTCTTTCATAGCAAGATTTAGCAAGGCAACTTTTATATCATATGAATCCGCACTAGTGGTGGGAAGAGCAATAGGTGTACTAGTAAAATCATTATTGTTAGTATTTGAGAAATCACACAACTTAGTATTTTCTGGAGTAGACATGATGGCGATTCGAGCAAAGATATTGACACAATTTATTTTGTATTTCTAACTTTTTAGAGGAGGAGTAAGAAAAAGAGAAGGCAAGTAAAAAAGCAAATGGAAAAGAAAATAAAAACAATAAATTGATAAACATGAGTGAAGGCACCTCGATTGTTTGGTGAAGCCTCCCCTGCAACAGTGTCAAAAATTCTTCTGCTACTCTCTCTAGAGTTGTTGGCCTTCCCTGAAGAGGAAGGGTGAATTAGTATAGTAGTAGATAGTATTTCCTTGAGTTAAGAACCAAGGTTTATCGAACCAAAAGGAGACAAAACACAAACAACATGAACAACACATGCACACAAGCAAAGCAAATGTTTGCACCCAACTAGGGCAAGGGGATTGTCTCCCCTTGTTGTCGCCAGTTGCAAGAATTAAATCTAATAGTGATAGGTGAACAAATAAAATAAAGGAAAGGAAAACAACGAGCAATTTTAGGATTCTTAGTAATAATGGAAAAGGGACCCGGGGACATAGTTTCACTAGAAGCATATCTCTCATAAACATAGCATCGCTGGGTAAACAAACTATTGTTGGGCAATTGGAAGAATTGTGCATAGTTATAATTGTGATTCTTCATGGATAATTCATACATAGGCATTACGTTCGTGACAAGTAGACCGTTAAACTTACCAACGTCTACTACTATTACTCCACCCCAAGACCGCTATCCAGCATGCATATCAAAGTATTAAGTTCATGCTAAACACAGTAATGCATAAGCAAGATGACATACTGTAGATAAAGTAAGACCAAGCAATATGTTCAAACCCCATCGTTTTATCTTTAGTAGCAACAATACAATACGTGCCTTGCAATTCCTCCTGTCATAGAGTAAGCACACCCAAGACTGAACCCACTAATATGCACCACTCCCTCTAAAGATCAACTCATCCAATAGGCCAAAGAAGACTTATACATGGGAAAGAATACATAGCTATAAAATTTCACAACAAATAAATCTCAAGAGACTCAAATAATTTCAATGAATAATCTGATCATATATCCACAATTCATCGGATCCCAACAAACAAAACGCGAGAATTACATCTAATAGATCTCAGAGGAGATCATTGTATTGAAGATCAAAGAGAGAGAGAGAGAGAGAGAGAGAGAGAGAGAGAGAAAGCCATCTAGCTACTAGTATGGACCCATAGGTCCTAAGGGAACCACTCACACGTCATCATGGAGACAAAAAGGTCGATGAAGATTGCCTCCCCAATGGTTCCCCCCTCCAACAGAGTACCGAAAAAGGCCTCCAAATGCGACCGCAGAAGAATAGAAGCTTGCGGCGGTGATAAAATTGATTCGGGTCTCGCTCTAGGGGTCAAGAATTAGGTCAGGAGTGTGCTTAGGGGCCCCACAAGTGCTGATGATGCCCCCCTCCAGGGCGCATCGTGTGAGCTTGTGGCTCCCTCGTAGATCATATGGTCTCTCCCTAAAGCTTCTAAGATCGCTCGTGTTCTAGAAACAAAAAATATGCACAAAACAGAACTGCACCGGGCATTAAGTTAATAGGTTAGTCCATAAAAATAATACGAAATGACATATAAAGCATACAAGAATGATAATATAATAGCATGAAACAATCAAAAATTATAGATACCTTGGAGATGTATGAGTGTTGCCTCCTATTGGTTTGATAAATCTTGGTTATTAACTGACGGAAATACTATCTACTACTATACTGCTTCACCCCTCTTCGGGGAAATCCAACAACTCCATCGTGAGTAGCCCGCCAGAATGCATTTCCATGGAGATTTTATTTTCAGCCTTGAACCAGAACTCTACCAGAGGGGGAAGCCATCTTCATCAACACCAATCTCGATCGTCTCACTCTAAGATGAGTTGTGGGTACTCCACCCCTGGACTACGGGCTCATGGCACTAGCCAAAGTTGTAATCTATCCATCTTGATGTGTTTAGATGTTCAATACAATAGCCACATTAGATGTCCTACATGATTATGGTTTATCTGATGTATTTAGAGCAGTGATGTTGATCATGTGATGAATTATTTTTTTACGTTCAGATTTATGTGCGGCATCTTGTTTGATCTATAGATGTAAATTTCTTTCCGATTGCTCGTCTACTCCTGGCAGTTTAAATCAGATATTGGTAGTGGAATAGGTTAGTATTATATGGGTTCCATCTTGCAAGTAATCTACCATAGTAGCATTATCGAAAGTGCAAAAGGCTTGTATAAAACTGTTGCCACTAAGGATTAAGGTTTATTAGATGGATCAATGGAATCCCATAAACACAATAGTATGTTATCTTGCTAAATGCAATTACCTGTGTTCACACCCAATGTCCAGATTGTGCAAAGGGATCTCGATCTATGGATGGGCTATTCAACTATGAGACGCAGAGAGGATGTTGATTTAATAGTATTATGGACATACTTCCTATATAGAATAATCATGTTCATATATCTCGCATGATCATGAAATACTTCATTGTGCACTTTTTGACATGATGTTACTTAACACACTTTTATGCTTTGGAGAGTTTATACTTTTTGAAAAAATCCCCAACTTTACTCATTGGAAATAAGCAATACATCATTTATGAGGATCGGTACAATTTCCATTAAGGGTTCCTCAAACCAATTAGATTAGAAGTCAAAAAAATCTAGCTAATCTAGCGAGCTCGTGGGCAAATTTATTTGCTTCTCTCTTATGGTGCTCAAATCTAGTGATAGGAAAATCACAATAAAAATAGAAATAATCATCAAAAATTGTCGTCGCCGCTCCCGCAGGTCCTCCTTACTTCATGGTATGAATCACCTCCAGATTGTCCGAGTAGATAATAAGATGGTTGCGTCCCGTCCTTTACGCAAGTGATAAACCAAACTTGAGAGCCAAAGCTTCGACCGTCAGGTCATCCATGCAGCAATCTATATTCCCATTGTCCCCAACGATAAATCTACCTTTGTCGTCTCTTAATACCACCCCCATCGTTCCCCTAAGCAGGTCATGGTGAAAAGAAGCATAAACATTAAGTTTAACAAAACCCACTGGAGGGCACGGCTAGCCCCTCTTTTCATAGAAACCTTTGGAGAGTAGGCATTAACAAAGTTGGTATTAAGGGCTAGAATCCCTGTAGACATTTTGGTTGCATTCTGGGTTGTCTCCTTGTGCACCAGTTTCCGCCTTTCCCACCACAAATACCAGGCTAAGATAGCAATCATTTCATGCACATTTTTTATGACCCATAATACACAATTCATGTTCTAACAGAAGAAGTAAATACTCCAGGACCGCCTCACCACCACGATTGACTTCACTTTCTCTTTCAGTGATATCATCCAAACCCAACCTTTTCCAAACCTCCCTAGCTCTGTTGCTGAGACATAACAAGTGCTTCGTATCTTTTGGGCCAGCAGAGCAAGGACATATAGGCGAGATTTTCATATGTATGTTTGCAAGCGTAACACGACATGGGAAAGTGCCATGTAGCGTACGCCAGATAAAGATTTTAACCTTTCTCGGGAAAGATAATTTCCATATCGGGCTCCAAATAGGATTAAGTGTTTTTGTCCCATCACGTTCATGTGTCTCAGCTTACTTCCATGTTGATAGTCCCATTCCACAAAATATGCAGACCGAACTGAAAACATAGCGTTCTTGAAACAGTGAATATCGTGAAAACCCATCCCGCCTTGATTTTTAGGGACACACATTGTCCACCATGTCATCCAGTGCATCCTTCTCTGGTTCTCCTTGTCTCTCCACTAGAAATGCACCATCACATCAATAATTCCTTTGCAAAAAAATTAGGAATCATCGAAGAGCTTATACTCGGTTTACCTGTTGGGATCTACGATAGGGTGCGTCGACTGCAAATTAAAATTTTCCTATGCACTGAACAACCAAGAACATTCTAAGGAGATGGATCACGGATCGTTACCACTACACTGCAGTGCCATGCAGCGAAAGAAGAGTTGGGGCAGCGTGTCTGCATGGATCGTCTCCTCCTTGTCTGATCTCCCTTGAACAGTCGGTCGTCGGATCCCACGTTCGCCGGAGCGGCGCAAGTGCACCACCTCTAACGGTATCCACGTGTGCAAGAGGAACACCGTGCGGTGAACTGCTTAGGTCCGATAACACAGTCGGTGGCGAGTGGAGGTGGCTAGTTGCAACACATGCAAAGCCCTAGTGTCAGCGCCGAAGTGATCAACCGAATGAGTATGCCCACCCCCACTTTATATAGGCATTTGTCACGGGCTCAATACTTGGGCCTCGCACGGATCCTAAAGCCCAAAGTATGTTCGGCCTGGATCCAAGTCCGAGTAGGATCACTTCTGACTCTGGAGTCGGACCGGGCCTCACAGGTTCTTTCCCTTAAGCGCGCGACCCCTTAGGTTCAAGTCATTTTGGTCGCAAGTCGGATCATCTCCGACCTGCTCGGCTGGTAGCGGCCTCTAGCAAGGCGTGCCGACCACCAAGTAGACAATGAAGCTGGTTGGCGAACATGTACAACATCTCACAGTTTTGTTCCCTTTGCCACACGTTATGTGTTGTCGGGCTCAAGGCGAGTCTGCCATCCTTGTGATAGCTCGACCTCTTTCTCATTTCAGTGATGCCGACCACAAACCAAATTATCTCATAATCCTTGTCGCATGGCCATGCTTATCTTCACTAGTAGAAAACGGAGCTTTAAAACCGGTTTGTAAGGGTCTTTAGTGCCGGTTATGGAACCGGCACTAAAGTGTGGGCACTAAAGCCCCCCCCCCCCCTTTAGTACTGGTTCGGCACGAACCGGCGCTAAAGTGCCACCACGTGGAGTGAGCTCACGCCCTAGTATGGGGGACCTTTAGTACCGGTTGGTGTTACCAACCGGTACTAAAGGTTTTTTTTAATTATTGTTTTTGAAAATTTTGGAAAAAAAATTTGATTTTTTTTATTTTTAATTTTTCTGAATTATTTGATGATTTAGTCTCTAATCACCTCTCTTAACTGCTCAAGTATGGATCACTCATTCCAAATCATCTAACTTCCCGACTGGTCACCCATCTGATGAGGACATCAATACCATTGTTACACCCACAGCCCCTGCTGCTATACATACTGGACCAATTACTAGAGCTCGCGCACGCCAATTGAATTATCAGGTACTTTCGTTTCTTGGTAACGATTCCAATGTTCATGAGAATATGATCTTTGCTAAATTGGATTCATTTGTTTTGATTACAAATGATGGGACTACCATTTACAAGAAAGTTGATCCTTGGAGCAAGTTCATGCTTTGTGATGTTGGCATGATCAAGGGTAACAAGAACGGTGTTACAATTGATGATTCCAGTACTTTGAAGCCACCCTAATGAGTGCATGAGGCCTTGGACGAAATATACAAGATGCCACTTCATAATATTCGTCCATAGGCTATTCTAGGTGCTGCGTCACCTTATTATTGGGCCAGGCCCATGTAATTTCGAAATACTTAAGTATAGGCTGTTTTTAGAGTCCGTATGTGTGGGGAAACAAGAGTTAGGGTTGGTTTGGACCCCTCCCTCAAGGGCCACAAAATTCCTCCTCTTCCTCCATATATACAGCCCTTAGGGCGTCGTTTAGACTTTGGGTTTTGTTTAGATTAAAAGTTCGCCATACCGCAACTTCACAGATTTCGCTTGTGTTCAACGACCGCATAAAGGCGTCCACAGAACCCCACCTTCATTAATAAAGCTTTCCTCTTATATTCGCAATATCCAGATTGCAATCTCAGTTACTTGCTTGTTCTTCGTTTGCACGCAGGAAATAGACCCTCGTGGTCAGGTTGATCGTGCTCCGGCGTGGTCAATAACCTCTCGGAGTTGGTTTAGCGATTGCTAAGGCGCGACGTCCTCGCACGTTCGTAGTCGGATCGTCAAAGTCGACTTCCTCCAAAGCGAAAACCAACATCTCATCGAAAGATGGGACACCTTTTCCTCTATCACCATCCCTCTCACTACTCCAGCCCGAGCACGCTTAACTTTCGGGTTCTATTCTCCTTCGTTTCTGAGTCTGCACTTGTTGTTTTCCTGACAATAGTAAGATGTCAATCCTATTAACCCTCGGGAGTTTAGCTTGAGCATGAAGTCACACATTTCACCGTTTGAGTTTGAAACTATTATTCTAAAAAAATAGTAATTATTTAATAACACTAATATTTCTTGAATAAGTTTGACCATAGTTTGACCAAAATTCAAAAAATTGAAATAATTATTTAGTAACACTAATATTCTTGAATAATTATGTAGTAACATTAATACTTCTTGAATAAGTAGTTTAACCAAATTTAACCAATTTTTTAAAAAACTGAAATTTGACCATACCTTTTTTCCTTTTCGAATTTGAGGATTCTAAAAATTCCAAACAGGCCGTGGCGGTCTCCATCGGATGCGGATTTTCGTGCTGAATTTTTTGATATATTATACGCTTTATTCCGACATCGTATGCAAAAGTTATAGCCGCTTTTACATTTTCCCTACACTTTTGCAAAACATGTCCAAATTTAAGTTTTCAAATTTTCCTAACTAGTAGATATAGTAATATAACTACCTCTCGAAGGATTTTATTTTTGAAGTTTTTATCATTTTCTTTTGATTTTTCAAAACTGAAATGGCGATACACCGGGGGGTAGAGTTTGAAAATTGGCCCCTTTAGTACGGTTCGTGGCACGAACCGGTACTAAAACTTGTCCTTTAGTACGGTTCGTGGCACGAACCGGTACTAAAAACTTGTCCTTTAGTACCGGTTCGTGGCACGAACCGGTACTATAGGTTAGAACCTTTAGTACTGGGTTGGTAACACAAACCCGGTACTAAAGGGCTCGTGGGGACCCGGCGCCTTGACTGCCACTACCCCTTTAGTACCGGTTCGTAGCACGAACCGGTACTAAAACTCAACACGAACGGTACTATTGATCGCAGCCACGAACCGGCACTATTGATCACATTAGTGCCGGTTTTTTTACAAACCGGCACTAATGTGCTTCACATTTGACCCTTTTTCTACTAGTGCTTGGTCGGGTCACACAAGGGACCCAGAGTATATCTCTCCTGATCGAAGGGTGAATCACATCTTGCTCGACCATGTCTCGCAGCATGGGTCTGGACAAGCCCAAAACCTACCTTTCTAACTACCCAGTCATGGAGTAGCGTTTGGTCGGCCCAAAGCAGGTCTATCACCATCCCGAGTACATGCGCCAGCTCAGGTCTTAGGACATAGAATGTATGTTGTACTAGAGACTCACAGATGACATATCGTTGTGTCTCATAGTTGGGTCTGTCCGACTTGGACCTTATCTCGACTCGGATCCGACTACGTCGAATCCGACCAGTTCCTTTCAAGTCCATATTATCCGGCTAGCATCCAATGATCCATGGCTAGTGAGACCGAGCCATCCACCATGTCATATGCTAGTCTAGTCGGTTGCGCGCCCACACAACCCTTTCGACTAGGGACCTTTTAGGACGGTCATCATACAATGTATAGTTCCACAAACAAGTCACGTATTTGCTGATACACATCATTGATAACATCCAAGGACTATCTTTATTCATAAACACATAGGAATACCATTATACATGATTGCCTCTAGGGCATATCTCCAACAGTGCCTATGAACCCCGGTCCAATTTTTAGCATAAGAAACACCTTCCAACACGTTTTACATGTTTTTTATTCCAAAAATACAAAAAATAACATCTACCACATTATCTTTTAATTGCTTTGTGCAACTAGCAAGACTCACAAGTGCAAGATACCACATAAGATTGATAGCAAAATTAGGTTTGATACCTTGGTTTCTCACTGAGGGAAAGCTTGCTGCTTGCTACAAACTCCTACAGTGAGGAATCCAACAAAGCTAACCACCGTTAGCACTCATCAGTTGTCTGGTCATGGGTCCAATTGGCGCTTGGGGTGTTGATGTAGGATCCATGGGGATATCCATACACTGGTCCACACCATAGTACTTATCATGATTATACTGCATTATGCAAGAATTCGTGCATATGGATTAGGGAATCTGGTTAGTGACAACTTATATATTTAATCTAAGAACCGAGATTCTGGCATCATTCGCCAAAAAAGGGAGATTCCGGCATCATTAACTCTTGAAGACCCAGGCTAGGGAATCTGATTTTATTTTATTTATGATAGGGAACTGTGATAATTTTCTGAGTCTGGTCCTTCCTAAAGAAAAATATAAATTTATATGATTAAGAGGATCCGTCTACGTACTAATGATCTTATATAAAGCAAAAGAAGCTTGACATGACTTAGGTGCTATCCATTAAGCATGGCACTATCTAAAAAAGGCTTTTATACCAACATAAAAAAAGGGGGGAGGGGGGATTGTCATCACATCATACAGGGAAGATGTCTTAATTACGCAACACAGCGTCATCACATCATACAGGGAAGATGTCTTACTTACGCAACACAGCAACTATGAACATTCTTTTCTACGCAAAAATAAACTATGTATACTCTTTGCCAAAATTCTGCACACCATATGTATGGGTGGCAAAATGTCCACAATTCTAGCTGGAGTTTTTTTTTTTTGAGATAATTCTAGCTGGAGTTGCAACACAGCATCATGTCCCGAGACAGAACCAATTTCCCAAAATGTCCACAGCTCTTGGCATGCCATTTAGGTAACTGCCCCAAGAAAGAACCGTTTTTTATAATTCAGGGAGGAGTGCACAGCTGACATGGAAACCATTCAAGAAGTTAATCAGAGTAGGCTCCTTTGTAGCCTCATCATCATCTTGTCGATTAGTAGTAGCTGCATGGCCTTAATCTTAAAGTAGAAGTTTATAGTAAGAAAATTAGGCCCGCTAACTAAAATTTGCAGCAAGTAAATAACCCCCTAAATTATCACAAAGAATCCTGTAAGTATTTGTGTAGATCTCCCCTCAAAAAAAAGTATTATGTAGATCTAAATCGAAAGCCAACCAAAGGATTTGCTACTTGCTAATCCATATTTGTCTAAATCTACAGTATGCATTAGTACATGTGTTTTTTTACAATATGCAAAGTACGCCAACTGATAATGAAAGCATAGGAAATATGTATAACTCTTATTTTTCAGATTTAGCACAGGGCCAAAAAATTAAGGTAAGAAGCCAAGCCTCAACGTTGGCTCCAAGAACACGAGCCATTTTGTAAATCTGAGATGCTCCAATGGGTGCAATCCGCGCTGGAAACCTATACTGGGCAAACATCATTTTTGGCCACATGTTGTTGAACCAATCCCTAATACCGATCATCGATCCACAGACTGCTAACTATACACACAGGTCATCATCGACACTTTGCGAAAACACAAAAAGAACTTGGGACTTTGTTAGAAAAAGAAATGAGTCATCGTGGACTTGACACCCCCCAAGAAAAAAGGTCTTCATCATTCAGGAGACAGGAGCCAAGCCTCTGTTTCTTAAGCTCTCTTTTGCATTGCATGCCTTTCTCATACATAAAAAATAGGTTTCCATGGGAATTTAATTTCATTTACTTTACTTATATAATATACTGTGCGTGACTCTGAAAGGAAAGCGTAGTTTGCCGGGTGTGGGGCCCTGGGGACGCGCCAATGGGAGACCGTCCGGGTCCACTCCGATCTCGTGTGAAGATTGGCGCTGCTTTAATCCGAATCTCCTTTTTCTTTTTTGATTGAAATCAATCTCCTTTGGCTTTTTTTTATATAAGAGAGTGCAGCGTTCTGTCGTACGTAATTGTTTGAGGTGCCGGCCACTTGGGGGGTGCGTGGTGCGCACAGACGTCAAGGCACTGGCTGGCTCCTTGGTTGAGATTGGGGCAACTCGGCAGCTCAGCTTGTTGCGCATCGGTGCATGGCGTTTTCATCCGCTCCCAAGTAGCCAAAGAGAAACGTCAGCTTAAACAACTTACGTTGTGAATCCAAGGAAGTAGCACTGTTGTGCTTATTTGAGCTAGGGATAATGGTGTAGCCTACTAGGAGTACTAGATAGGAATCATGGCAGAGATGGCCATATCTTACCAGATTCGCTAAGACAAAATTTGCCTCATCTACACCGTACCATTGCCTTCCCAAAGGGCGGCCTAGCTCCTCATGGCCAACTTGACTGTCTCATGGGAATCCTTACTGAGATGCAAAGAAATGACGAGCTCGCGTCATGTTTTCGTTAAGCATATATTGGATAAAGCAAAGTGGCCAAGAAAGCTAATGAATGAGATATGCATTGAGAGAAGTATTTCAGATCCAACTATTAAAGTCCAAAGAAAATGACCAATTAATTAAACAAATATACATACCCAAAAAGGGACTCGCCATCATCAATCTCATAAATGCCAAATACTCCCTCCGTAAAAAAATATAAGAACGTTTAGATCACTAAAGTAGTGATCTAAAGAAATATAAGAGCGTTTAGATCACTCTCTTATACTCCCTCCATTCCTTTACGTAAGGTGTATTATTTTTGTCACGGTGACCAAGACACATAATTATACACATGTATGAAGGGCTAACGACAGAATTACAAGGAATTAGAAGAAATGCACCTTACATTATGGAATTTTATCAAAAAAACAAATACACCTTATATAAGGAACGGAGGGAGTGTTTCTTTACAGAGGGAGTAATTGTTAGTGCGCAAAAATTATTCCCGATATGGATAGTCATTCAACCCTCCATTCAGGTATCCAGAATGTTACTCGGCTAACTATCTGACCCTCTTGATGCAGAAACTCACTACAATAAGAAATGCATCTCACAAAAGTATATTATGGGAAACACATAATTCTGAACAAAAGATGACAAGCCAAGTTCCTTTGTGACATCTTCTTTCAACACTTCATTTATCCATTGATTCGAAAAACTTATCCTGCAGATAGAAAGGAAGCACAAATTTCCATATGCGGCTTAAGTGCTTAACATAAGGAAACTGAAAAAAACAATTCATTTGTAAACGAAAAGATCTCAATGTAATTAGTTAAGAAACATGACCCTTCTATTACTAAAAATTGACAAGTCGCTAGCAACCATACTAAACTGCATATTTTTTAGATCTCTAATAGAAAGAGAAATTAATTAAATTCCGATAACAGCATACTTTCTAAAAGAAATCAAATTGTGCTTGTACTATAGCAAATTACCAAAAGAAAATAGGGAAATGCATGTGTACATGCACACATGGGTATATAAGCTATCCCCACCATCCAATGTCATAAAGTTGCTTTCAGACTGAAGATCTAGCCTAACTAAATTAGTGTGAACCGTTTTGTTTGAAGAGAAAATTCAAAACATGCAATATACTGAATGCTTGACCTGATGTGTAGCCGCAAATAATTCTTGGTCCGATTGGATGGTAAAATGTACAATAAATGTCACATCTTGGTGTGTAACCACACAGTTGTGATGAAACTCTAAGCAGAACATTCACAGCTAGGTGACTTGTATCATTATTATTTCGCCATCACTGGGATAGTTTGGAAGTTGGAATCATGCAGGTGTACAACAGTACCAATTTACATAAGCTGGATTAGACATACCTACATATCCAATAGCTAACAAAACTCAAGCTCAAAATCACTCTTTAAACAATCGGGTCATATTTCACGTTGTCAAGGTAAAGCCCGTAAGCAGGTGCCATAGGAGGTGCAGCAGTCATTGTCTTTGCATCCAGAATTCTCTCCACTGCATCAAATGTAGGTAGACATATCAAAATAAACATTTTAAAATTTCACTTCAATTCTTGGTCCATTAATCAAAAGACAATACTAGGTGAATGTTCAAACCATCAGCAGTTGTTAGATCTCCTATTCCAACAGCTTTCAGAAGACCGACCATCAATCTTACCTGCATTCGAAAATAATCAGTCATCAGGTTGCAGCAACATCTAATAATCAAGTACTAATAGCAACTATGACAGATACAAAGTTCTCTAGTGATAACATTTTCCTCACTAAGAAAAACATGTTCTTACACAACAAACATGATGTTTCTCAAATCCATTTATCTGCAAGCGAATTATAAATTGCTAGGCGTCCTTCAGCTTACACCATACTTTTGCCATTTTGCAATGTCATAGAGCACATTTTTGCTACCATGGAATAAAGTAGGAGCTGCAAATGCTTAATAGTACAACTGGCCTTAAACACCAAATGTGTTCATCAAGAAATGGCATGTGACCAGTTCGAGACAGCGTTTGGCTACTCCCAGGGAGCATAGCTGAGATATGCCTGTTTTTGGGACACTTCTTTAGTTGATTACACCTATGCACCTAAAGCTGCATTGCATTGTAGTTGCTCCTGAAGATACGTACAGTAGTAGATTTCATGCTTTACATCCAAATTTCTTCACGAAGCAATAATTATCAAGAAATCTGAACACGAGCACTTGCATCTGTTAGGCATTGGCACAGATCCCAAAAAAACAAATCTTGATAGCACTACGGAAATTAAGAATATTGTTACACTGAGAGTAACTCTCAAATATCCCTAAGAGAAAGAATAGCTCTCAAATATATCAATGGCACTTCTATATATGCTGCTTTTTAAAGATTTTCTAGGCTCTGAAAGTACCCTTCAAAGAAGATGACTTAACCTGGTGGTAAAGGAAAGACTGTGCCCTTGCAGTAACAACAAAGCAGCGGTGCCTTAATCTCTTTCCAAACTCTTGCCCGTTCTCGCATACTGATTTCCCACTAGTAGTACTAGAAACATCAGATCCTTCTCCAGAAGATACCATGAGTGATGCCCTTGAATAAACAAGAGACCCATCTGGCGATTCCATCTCTGATCGCTCTAAGCTTGAAGGAAAAAACATGACAGGAAATACTTCTGTAACAGTAAGCTCATCCAAAGTTCTCACTGGAGATTTTGCCTGTAACAATAATCCCTCCATATAAACACAGTGGATGGTCAAATCCAAGAAACACTGTGCCTTTCTGCACTAGTATTTCTTGATGAACTCTGCAACTGAGAGACAGTTAAGAAGCAAAACACCACCTGACATCCAAATGCTCGAAATGAACTGAAATCATGATGCCCAACAAGTATATTGCATGCTTTCTGAACAAAAACCATCATTAGTAAACCCAGAAACATAATTTCACATCAGAAAACAATTATGTATGGCTGGAGACCTCACCTTCATAGCTTGTATATTTAGATCCTCAGGTATGTGCCAAGCCGATTTTTTCTCAAAGATTGACGGTCGCTCAGGCCCAGAAAGTAAACGATAGTGATACCTTCAACAAAATTAGTAAAGTAATAACACCCTCATTACTTCGAAAGGACAAATGGAGTTGTTTATAATCAAGCTACCATTCTCACACTTTGAAAATAAAGCATAATAGGAGGACTCAAAGTCACTAGCCTTTTAATAAATTTTAGACATACGAATGGAATAGTAACAAGATAAATTAGAAGAGTGCCTCGTATTATATTGTAGATTTTGCTACCTACGCGCGCTCTAGAGCTTTGTATCTAGCATGGAAATCTGGTGCAACACAACGAACATCAGTCACCATTATGTCACCTTCATTCTTCTGCAGGAAAAATGTGGATCAGAAATAAATATCTACTGCATGAGACTGGTCAAATTATAAAATCTGGAGAACTACATAAATCATCAGCAGGCACGTGTATGTTTATTCAACTAACGACCAGCTCAACCAAATGAAAAGCACTATAGCTAGATTAGGTCAAAACATACATGTAAAAAATGGTTCACCGCGCATTTTACAACTTCAGGGTCATGAGGTGGCAACTGCAAAAGGGGAAAAGTACATCAACAAACAGAACTAGAAGTGGTATAAGAGCTCTAAAGTGCATACACTTGTTTTAGGTAGTATTCATGGAGATTCTATATCTGACATCAAACCCATGAAGGACATAATTAACATGCAGCGGGCCAAAATGTGTTTTGATATAGACAAAGCATACAATTAATAGTTTATGCATATCCTCAATGTAAGCCAGTTAAGAGAGAAAAGGGTATGCATACAAACCACTTCACCAGGCTTCCTTTTACTTATGCGCTCCACATCAACATGACAAACATTTGACAAAGCATGAACACCTGCATCCTGGATTGGCAGATAAATCTTTAGCTGCATATAACATAATGTTGTAAATGGTGAATTATAGATAGGGCTTTAGGCCAATATAAACAATAATTCCTGGAAAAACTCAAAGGCCCATGTGTGGTTTCATGACATGGTGGTAAGTTTAGTGCCATCCCGGATTTGGAGGAGTTGAGACCAACATATAAGGGATTCTCTTCCACATGCTATTGGAGCTTGAGAAGAGGAGTGGTACACCCGCGTTCCTCCTCAGACGCCCACCACGCCTCACCCATGTCGTGTTTCATGAACGAGCCGTGTTAGAAATAGGCTGAAGTAGAGAAGCAGAGAGGAGCTGGGGCTGAACACAGAATAGTTTTATTTCTTGGAGTTGTGCCTTGTATTACAGCTGACATCCTGAACCAGTTCATGTGCTAGGCATACTTGTTGTTATCGTAGATGTTCCTGCTGTGTGCTTAGTACATGCTCATACTGCTATCATCATGATTTATTTATAAATTAAATTAATTGGAAAATTGCTAATATTCCCAACAGTAAATAACAATTATCGTGGTATCATGGTGATCTGCCCTATTATATCCCCTAGCCTTCCAAGCTCGATTCCCCTTTCGAGGTAGTCGATGGCTATTCACAGCTACCACCTTAACAGAAAGAAGAGGTTGGCCCGCAACACAGGAAAACACCTGGGTATGCACTGAGGCTATAATACATTGCGGATCTGCCGCCATTTTGAAATAAGTTAATTGTATTGATTTGCTGTACAAAATACACATAAATACAAATAACTTAAACAAACCAAGGGTATGCATGCAATACAACTAAAAAAACAAACTTACATTCCTGGCACGTACACTCAACTAAAGTTGCATAAAAATATAACTAAACTATGAAACTCTATAGTCAACTTAGAGCAACACACTGAATATGAATGTAATGCTTACAAAACATAAAATAGAATTCAAATATACGTTATTGAGCATACCTTTATTCACATCGACTTATGATTTTGCAGATTATAAATATGTTCTTTAATTAAGCAGCATTATTAATTCTTAATTATATTCCCAGCTTTGAATTTAAAATTAAAAAATGAGACATCATTTTTTGAATTATTAGTCTATGGTGCTACTTTTGGTTCAGTACATACCAAGTATACAGTATTCCAAAATAATTGTCCAAAGGCATAAATAAAAAAATGAATGGCATGGCAGCCGCTATCTGGCTATCTGCAGACAATTACAGCAGACCAGGGGCGGAGGCAGAGGGTGGACCACCCTGAGATTTTGGTTTGACCCGTATACCATAGGAGAATAGAGATTGGTCCAAGAAAAAAATAAAACAGAGCTCAACTAACAGGTAGCAGACCTAACCAGCGTCGGACTGGACACTCTGGAGACGTGCAGAAGCCAGCCGCCCAGCCCATTATCTTCAGTACGCACTTCCCAATCCCCATTCCCAATTTCTAATTGAATCATTATTAATTACGAGCTGCTGTGTTTATAAGTATATTTCCCTCAAAAAAATGTATATTTGACTGAAAAAATTGGCACTGTATGGCTTATTTGTTGTAAAAATATCCAGCCCAATCTCTGTTTGCATGACATATTTGTTGTCAAATTTTTTTATAGGCAGACCACCCTGTTTCGAAATCCTAGATCCGCCACTGCAGCAGACCATTATTATCGTGTTAGCTGTGATAGAGAGCGTTTGGGCTTATAGCAGAGTTGCAAGGGTAAAAGCCTAAAAGGACACCACAGTGTCACTACAGCCTCTATTTAGAAAATATATATAGATCTCCAAACGTAAGTAACTACCAAAGTATGAGAAAAGTATTCCAGCAAACTAAGGCCCAGTTTGGCATCGAGGTGAATTATGATAATTGGTAATTCCGTTTGTCTAACCAGCTTTTCCCTATTTACTGTTTATTTAACAAGCTTTTTCCTAATTCCATGGCTAATTTCTCAGCAAAGCACAGTTCACAACAGTAAACTGGACCTAAGAGTGTCATAGCATTTTGCAAAAGCATGATTTGAACTTGTTACGCAATCGGCCTAGACTCTCTAGTAACGATAGTCTTATCAAAAAATAGCCTAGATACCTACTAATTCCAACTGCACCATAATGTAGATCCAGACTTATAGAATAGCAAATGGCCCCTCATATATTATATGGCATGCAATGCAACATGCAACATTCATAAAAAGTTTATCTCTGACTAACATATGCAACTAATTAACTCTACAACTATGACAGATTTCTAGGTATATAAAGTAAATTATTGCTTATTGCATTAGTGCTCCTATAAAAAAAACAAATGAGCAATTTGTTTAATCGCTATCAGAAAATTTGCAGATTCAACAGCAAGAAAAACAAAAGTGCAGAAAAAATTGTTAAATATTGCGTTAAAGCATTTTGTACAATACCGTTCGACTAGAACAGAAGATTGAGACTGGCTGCCCAATGAATTTGTGAAATGCCTCCTGAAATAATTCAAAAACATGAGCTGTCGCCGAATCTATTATATGTTTACTACAGCTAAGCAAGCTATAGCAGTAGGGCAGGAAGAGGCAGATACTTTAATTCGTAATTTGCTGCACATACATATACATGTATATAACAGTATTCAAATGATTATGTATGCCACCCACAAAATAATAAAATAAACCTCCTTATTCTTTACAATAATCTTATCAAGGAATATCGTACCATTCTTCACAATACTATGCCATTTTCTCCTTCATTCTATCCTTTTATTCAGCAACTTATAGGAACTTATTTCATCTAGTGATTTCTTTTCTTATCTATACCATGTTCTCCATCAAAACAAAGCATGAAATCAAAAAAACTATTCATTTATTTTTGCTGCAACAGTCTCTAAGGCATTTTCCTTGTCAATGCTACCATCTAAAATGCTAATTTGCACTCGAACTGCTCTGCTACATACAAAGAAAAAGCACACACATAGAAATGGAACACACATGCTTTTAATGGTATATTATGAATACTACTAAATCAGTTTGCTTCAGCCTCTCCTATGTCTTATGCACCCTATTATAGATATTGGGTCTCCAATAGCAATGCATCAGCAGCATCTTTGCACAGTTAACATGGTTTAAGAGCTAAGATCCTCAACTCCAACAGTAGCCACCACCCAGTACCCACCCACTATTGGTTATGGGCTTATGGAACTGTCGCCAAATAAAAAATCCATCCGATGACAGCTGCAGGCATGTACAGTGGAGAAAGGTAAAATCACAACATTTGATCTTGCAAGTACAGATGGTGACAGGAAGAACTGTTCTTCATGACTAGAAGCATACTGACAGCAGACTTGGCACTGCGTGGGGTAAACTATTCGGCTGTAACAGCATGTTAGAGGTGTACGAAATACAACTGATATGAGTTGGTCCTTGCTAATGTAGGCCCAAATGACCAATTAGTACATATGTTCAGTGTTGGGTGTGAGATACGTATATACTACTCCCTCCGTTCCTAAATATTTGTCTTTCTAGAGATTTCAAATGGTTACCACATACGGATGTATATAGACATATTTTAGAGTGTAGATTCACTCATTTTGCTCCGTATGTAGTCACTTGTTGAAACCTCTAGAAAGACAAATATTTAGGAACGGAGGGAGTATATAGTTTGTCTTGGCTATTGTGGCCTGTCCAGTATCAGTTTACCCCATGCCGCCCATTACTATCATGTATATATATGAATTTATGTACCCTTATTTCTGATGCAATAGGATGAACCATGAATTACATTCAAGGCTGTAAATTTGCTAATTTTCATGCAAGGCTGTAATATCCATTCTTCCAGGAGAAAATATCTTTTAATATAAAAAACTCAAGGCATAACCAAAAGAAATAAATAAAACAGTTCAAGTGTCATAGATTTCTCCTACTGTTACATTTGGAGTCCAACTATTCATCCTATGCACAGTTTACCCCATGTATCTCCAGTTCTACCTCTATAGCTTCCAGCCTTGTGTATATTCAAACAAAGGTCACAATAAGGACATACACCAGAGCAGTCATACTACTGTTTACTGTATACTACTCCCACCGATCCAACCTTAGTTCAAAACTGCGACACTTATTTTGGATAGGAGGGAGTACTGTCTACTGTATGTACCGATATTTATGCAGATACCAATCCATCAAAATGTGACAAATCTGTACGCAAGTAAAATAAGGAATATATTACGTGTCCCTCTATAAACATATACATTTTGTTGTACTTATATGAGATTGCCGTTGAAAAAGAAAAACAGGAAGTTCAAACAACATATCTGTCAGGCCCAGCGTATCTCTGAACCTACACAACAACGAGCAACACTGAAGGTTCAGTTAATGGACAGCTCAGATATCGGCAGCGGCTTAAGTCAAGATTAACAGCTCCCATTCATCCAGGAGTTACCGTTAAACAGTTTACTTTCATTCACTTTAATACCGAGCTACTGTTTACAGCTCAGTCGCTTGTAATTTCAAACCCCTTTATATGCGGTGCTGGCTTAGCGTAGATGATCTTCTTCCGCTCTCCATCTCACCTACCTCACGAATCCTTCTCAGGGTGTGACAAAGATATCCAGAGCAAGGCTATCCTTGGCGGCAAATCAAGTAGGGAGCAGCGGTGGTTCGTGATCTGGTAAAAAAATCCCACCCTCCTCTCCCTCCTCGCGGCGGCGGCAGCATTTGTGTGGGAACAGCAGCGTGGGCTCATTCGGGTACAAAGTGAGCATCGGGAACAGGTTTGCATACAAACAATTCGTTCGCTCTGAAATCCCTGGTTCGATCTAACTTCGTGTGCTTTCCGAGACTAATACAACCTCCACATTTACTACCTATACTCACTCATGACAGAGGATTCACCTTATCCTACAGCATTTGCCCACAACCCAAGGGATTGTAACACCCCAGGAAGGAAGAGAGGGGGAGGGGATCCAGATCGGGATGAGAGGAAGGAGAATGACTTGGAGAGGAAGGAGGGATGAATTGCAGAGGAAAGATTCAGGTACAGGAAATGTCAACACACGCATAACCCACACGGCCACAAAGCGGCCACCCTTTATCGTCACCCACGCAGCCACTTGTCTGGCCAGCTGGCTGGGCCCACCAGCCAGCTCTAAGGCACACTAATCAGCTGGTTAGGTGTGACATTCCTCCCTCCTTAAGACGGTGCGTCCCCATCTTCGTCTTCGACGTCGTCGCCGGCGTCGTCTTCCTCCCAGAGCTCCGCAGATGGAAAGCGGTGACGAAGAACGTCGTAATTCTCCCACGTCGTTGGTGTGGAGTCTCCAGCTCCCCATTGGACATTGATCTGTACCACTGGCGCGTTCCCCCAGCTTCATCATGCGCCGGTCCAGGATGCATGTGGGAGAGAGGCCGGTGGTGGAGAGGTCGGGCACCTTGGGCAGTTCTCCATACATCGGCGTGAAGTCAGGTGTGAAGGGCTTCAATTGCGAGACGTGGGAGACGGGGTGGATCTGGCTCTCTGGTGGCAGGTCGAGCTTGTACGCGAGCGAGCCGATCTTCTCGATGATCTTGTAGGGCCCGACGAACTTGAAAGCAAGCTTGGCGCACAGGCGATTGACCACCGAGCGCTGCGCGTAGGGCTGGAGCTTGAGCAGCACTTGCTCCCCTTCCTGGAAGTGGCGCTCGGTGCGGTTGCGGTCCGCGTTCTTCTTGAACCGGCGTTGCGCGCGCTCCAGCTGGGCGCGTATGTGCGCCGCCCAGTCCATCTCCTCGCCGGCGGCTGTTGATGCCTCCCAAGACGCCATTGTGCCCAGATTTGCTTCTTTGCCGTAGAGGGCCTTGAAAGGCGTGCCCTGAAGAGAAGCGTGGAACGTCGAGTTGTACCAAAACTCTGCCATGGGCAGCCAGCGATGCCATTTGTGCGGCGAAGTCGCAGCACCGCAACGGAGATACATCTCCATGCATCGGTTCATGCGCTCACTCGCCGTCCGTCTGGGGTGGTAGGCCGTCGAGTAGAGCAGCTTGGTACCGCTCCGTGGCAGCTCGCGCCAGAGGTGACTGGTGAAGATCTTGTCGCGGTCGGAGACGATGGAAGAGGGGATGCCGTGCAGCTTCACCACGTTGTCCCAGAATGCCCGCGCCACTAGCGTGGCGTTGAACGGGTGGCGGAGAAGGACGAAGTGCGCGAATTTGGTGAAGCGGTCGACCACCACCATGATCGTGTCGCAGCCCTCCGAGCGCGGCAAGCCTTCGACGAAGTCCATGGTGAGATCCTCCCAAGGCGCGGCCGGAATTGGCAGCGGGGCCAGGAGCCCCGGCGACTTGACGTGCTCGTGCTTGCCGGGCACACCGCCTTCTTGACCGCACAAATTCGTCGACGTCGCGCTTGAGGCCGCGCCAGTCGAAGTGTTTGCGCACGCGCTGGTAGGTAGCGGTGCTGCCAGAGTGGCCTCCCACGGCGCTGCAGTGAAGTGCGGCGATGAGCTTGGTGCGCAGAGCAGCATTGGCACCGATCCAGAGGCGACCTTGGCGTCTGATAGTGCCACGGTAGAGCTCGTAGCCGTGCTCGTCGGGGCTGTGCAGAGCGAGCTGTTGCAGCCGCTCTTGTGCGTCCGCGTCGGTGGCGTAGGAGTTGATCACCTCCTGCACTCCACGCCTGGCCGGCATGCCGAGAGCGCTGCCACCTCGAATTGCTTGCCCACGCTGGAGAAAGCGCGTCGCAGCGCCATTGTTCAGCCCCGTCTGCATCGAAGCTTAAACCGAGTCCCACTAGCTTTGCCATGGCCTTGCGCTGGAGCTCTATTTCCAGGTGCTACTCCCCGAGGTTGCAGAGGGACTTGTGGTCCGTGACGATGTCGAAGGGGCCGCGCCGCAAGTACTGGCGCCACTTGTCGACGGCCATCATCACGGCGAGGAACTCTTTCTCGTAGGTGGAGAGCTTCTGGTTGCGCACGCCCAGCGCCTTGCTGAAGTAGGCCACCGGGTGGCCATCTTGCGCCAGCACCGCGCCAACCCCCGTGTCGCAGGCGTCCGTCTCGATCGTGAACGGCCGCTCGAAGTTGGGCAGCGCCAGGACCGGTGTGGTGACCATGGCGCTCTTGAGCATGTCGAACGCCGTCTGCACCTGCTCTGTCCAGGAGAAGCCCTTCTTGGTGAGCAGCTGCGTGAGCGGCTTGGCGATGATGCCGTAGTGCGGCACAAATTTTCTGTAATAGCCAGTGAGGCCCAGAAACCCGCGCAGCTCGGTGGCGTTCGTCGGCGTTGGCCACTGCTCCATGGCCTGCGTCTTCTCCTTGTCCCTGGCCACGCCCTCTTTGGATATCACATGGCCGAGGTAGTCGATGTGGTCGCAGGCGAACGTGCACTTGGATTCTTTGACATACGACTGGTGCGCGCGGAGCAGCTCGAAGACGATGCGCAGGTGCTCCAGGTGCTCCTCCATCGTCTCGCTGAAGACCAAGATGTCATCCAAGAATATGATGACGAACTTGCGGACATACTTACCGAAGATGGCGTTCATCAGACACTGAAAGGTGGCGGGTGCGTTCGTGAGGCCGAACGGCATGACCCTGAACTGGAAATGCCCATGATGTGTCTTGAACGCCGTCTTGGACTCGTCTTCTTCCCGCATCCTGATCTGATGGTAGCCCGCCCGCAGGTCCAGTTTGGAAAACACCGCGGCGCCGGCCAGCTCGTCCAGCAGCTCGTCGATGATGGGGAGGGGAAATTTGTTCTTGACCGTGGCGTCGTTGAGACGACGGTAGTCGACGCAGAATCGCCAAGTGCCGTCCTTCTTCACGAGCAACACTGGCGCGGCGTAAGGACTGACGTTGTGCATGATCACGCCGGAGTCCAGCATCTCCTTGACCTGACGCTCGATCTCGTCCTTCTGAAGCGGCGAGTAGCGATACGGGCGCGTGTTCGCGGGGGCCGCGCCCTCCACTAGCGTGACGGCGTGGTCATACTGGCGATGGGGAGGGAGCCCTTGCGGTGTCGCAAACACGTCGGCGAATTCCTCGAGCAAATCAGCCAGCGGGGTCTGACTTGGGCCTTTGCGAACCGGGCGCGCTGCAGGGCCACAGGTGTCCACCATGGCCATGGCCCATACATCGTTGCCGGCGATTATCTTGCGCAGCTCCTCGGGACCGACTGCCTTGAGCGTGGTGGCCGGCTTGGTTGGGACACTGCGGAGTGTGACCTCTTCGCCGTCGTGCAGAAATTTCACCCACTTGTCTTGCCAGTGGCATGTCATTGGCTGTCTTTGGCGAACCGATCCATGCCCTGCCGTCGTCTGCGCCGATCTCCGGCTCGCGCATGGGCGTCGCGAAGGTGTGGCCCTGCATCCACCATTTGAGGCGGTGCGATGCGGTTGCAGCGAGCTTGTCGCCGCTATTACGCGCACCTCTGTCGTGGCATTTCCTCCGTGGCGAGGCCGAGGCGATCCACGAACGCTTTGTCGATTTAAATCGTGGGTGTTGCCGAGTCGAAAGCAGGAGCATGACACGGTTTCCCACCGCATAACTCGATCGTAGTCGCCGAGTCCGCGGTTGCCGAGCGCTGCGACGAGAGGAGATAAAGACTGGGCGCGTCGACGGCCAGAGCAGGGGGTAGCGCCACCGGGCCCGAGTCGTCGAGCAGCTGCAGGGCATGGATGGTGTCGTCCGAGAGCACCTCACCGTGGTCACCCACATTGATTGTGAGTAGTTGCGCGGGCTGGGCGCAGCGATGCTCTCTGGAGTAGCGATCGCCGCACTTGAAACAGAGGTTGTCCGCGCGACGGAAATCAGCGTAGCCGCTCCAGCGCTGCCTCAAAGACTCACCGTGGTCACCCACATTGATTGTGAGTAGTTGCGCGGGCTGGGCGCAGCGATGCTCTCTGGAGTAGCAATCGCCGCACTTGAAACAGAGGTTGTTCGCGCGACGGAAATCGCGTAGCTGCCGCTCCCGCGCGTACTCGTCTCCTTGGGCGCGAACGCGCCACGGCGCTACCGCAGCGCCATTGTGTTGTTGGTGGCGGCCCATGGTGTGATGCGTGGTCGCGCGGGTCATGCCCAGTTATTCCTCTTGGATGCGCGCGAGCACCGAGGCGCGCGTGATGCTTGAAGGTGCCTGAAGACGCACCGGGGCACGCAGCTCGTCCTTCAGGCCGAGGAGGAACTGCGTCACGAAGAACTTGGTGTTGATCGACGGATCGAGCGCGAGCAAGTGGTACATCTGCTCGTCGAACACGGCGCGGTACTCGGCGACTGTGCCTGTTTGGCGGAGTTGGACCAGCTTGTGCATCACCACCTCAAACTCGTCGGCGCCAAATTCCTCCAGGATCGCCGACGTGAAGACGTCCCATGTGATGTTGCGATGCGTCTGGCGGAACGCTTGCAGCCAGTGTGCGGCCAGGCCGTCGATGTAGAGCGCCGTGGTGGTGACCCATTGGTGGGCAGCCACCTTGTAGAGCTCGAAGTAGGTGAGGCAACGGTCCAGCCACAAGTAAGGCGCCGTGCCGTCGAACTTGGGAAAATCGTGCTTCGGAGGTTTGTGGTACTCGTTGGTGTGGTGGCCCGTCGGAGACGCGGTCGGCGCGGTGACAAATCCGCCTTGTGGTGGCATGGGAAGAAGAGGTGGGCGGTGGTCGCCCAGACGCGCGTGCGAGGACGACGGGCGCGCCGGATCTGGTACGGGGCGCGGCGACGGAGGAGGAGGGGGTGGTGGAGGTGGCTGCTGCGGTTGCGCAGGCTGGTGAAGATGCGTGGTGACCGAGCCTGACGGAGAGGCCGATCCTTCCACCGTCTTGCGCGTGAGGTCGAGGTCCGCCTGGGTCAGATCAAGCTGCCGCGAGAGGCCGCGCATCTCCTGCGAGATCTGCGCGTTGAAGGCGGCCTGGAGCTCGATCTGCTTCTCGTGCGCCACCTTCTGGTCGTCGATTCTGGCGAGCAGCGTCTCCAGCATCTTGGTGATGTTGGTGTTCCCCTCGTCCATGGTGGCGAGAACTTGCCGCGTCGCCGCCGAAGCCTTGGAAGGAGCCGTTGTCCTGCTCGAAAAGGCGTTGAACCCCGCAACGGATTTCGTGCGGCTCGCCGGAGCAAACCACACCGGCGCGGTGGATGTTACCGACTCCCAATCAAGCAAGGAAGAAAAATTTCGGCGGTTAGATGGCTCTGATTACCAGTTGTAACACCCCAGGAAGGAAGAGAGGGGGAGGGGATCCAGATCGGGATGAGAGGAAGGAGAATGACTTGGAGAGGAAGAAGGAGGGATGAATTGCAGAGGAAAGATTCAGGTACAGGAAATGTCAACACACGCATAACCCACACGGCCACAGGCGGCCACCCTTTATCGTCACCCACGCAGCCACTTGTCTGGCCAGCTGGCTGGGCCCACCAGCCAGTTCTAAGGCACACTAATCAGCTGGTTAGGTGTGACAGGGATATCTCCCACAAAGACCTAACAAATGTTTCAAGTTACGCATAGAGTCATGTACAGATGTGCCACCCGAATATCTCATGGTAAGCATCTCTAACGACATGAATTTAGGTTATCGTTATGATTTCCCAACTCAAATTATGAGAATTTTACCTTGAGGACGCCTACGACGGTGCGCTGGTTCGGCTGCTGCTGGGAACCGGAGAAGCGGGTGCCATCGTACTCCACGGCGACCAGGTATCGCTGCGTCCGGGAGAGCCGTGCGCCGGCCATCGCCTCGCTTTCGGCGCCCGCCTCTCCGCCGCTGTCTGCGTCCGCCGGCGAGATGTCTGACTGGGAGAACCGCTGGAGTTTGGAAGGCGGCGACGGGTCGGCAAGGGAGGGATCGAACGGGCGCTTGGAGCCAGTGGCGATTTCAGCGGAGTCCGAGCTGGCGGCGCTCATGGCTCTTGTGGCGTATGGAATAGCAAGCAAGGGTTTTGGGAGGTTCTTCCGTCTGCACTCTGCAGCAGACCTGGCAGGCCGGCACGGCACGCTAATACGCGAGCCGGGCCGGGCCGGCACTCGTGCCAAGAAAACGGGCAAATCGCGCCTTAAGTTCCGTGCTAGGCCGGGCCATTTTCTCTTTCTTTTTCTGTTTTTGCACGCAAAAAATCTGTGCCACGGATAGATTTCTTTTTTACGCGAATACACAAAGCTTGTGTATCATTCATTTAGATATATTAAAACTGAGCACTTTTCCAGCCCTCTCAGGTCATCAGCGTTCCCGGCCGTCGGATCGTCAATTCTAAGCATTTTCGGTCGTCGGATTAGCAGCGAATCGTGCCTAAACTCGTTTCGTTCGCTAATACCCACCGCTACCGTGCTGGGCCGCTGCTCCATGAGAATTTTTGGACGCTCGGTGTTAAATTGGGCCCAATGGGCTGTCACCCCACCAGAAGCAGATCGTGATGCAGGGTCGACTCCTTCTATCCCCGACCTCTCTCCCCTTTCTCCCCATCTGGGCCGGGTTGGATGAATCCTGCGGCAGCCAGCGACCACAACCTCGAGCAGACCACCACCGGCCTCCGCCCTATCCTCCCCTAAGCAATCAGCCTTGTCTCCCACCCTCTCCTCCTCACCTCATCAGAAGAGAAGAGAACAGGGAGATCGACCAGGTCAGGCGCCGGCCAGATCCTCCACGGACCACGGCCGCAGCCACCTCACTCAGGCTCCGACCTTGGCATCCATGGAGGTCAGAATAGCACGCCGGGATAGGATCTAAGCTCGGCCACGTGAGGAGACGTCTGCCTGCTCCGCGCCATCGACGCCATTGAGCTTCCCCCCTCTAGCAGGCTAGCATCCATTCTTCTCTGATCCACTAGGTTGCCCCTCCATCTTCAACCTTTCTGCAGATATTTTTCTCCCCAAAGACACAATCCCTTCTCTACCGGTGGTTCGTCACCTCAAGATTCTTGATGAGTCCAAATGATTTGTTTGTTGCGCATTTAATCACCAATTCGATAGATGAATTATTATTTGTTTCTACCGCAAATTTTGTTCATGTTGTTGTCCATATATTTAGTTGGTGTCACAAAGAATTGATTTGAGCATCGTGAAAATATAGGAATAACGCTTGTTTTAGGAATGTGTTTCCTTACGACCGAGTAGTGTGATTGCACAGGCTGCTCAATGGCTTAAATTTTGGTCTGTATCTGAGAACAAGGACATGGCGCCATGCAAGAGAGAGGAGCAAGGTGGCTTCTGCAGGTTGCGGCTCAGATTTTCAGCACAAGAAGAGGCTGGGCACTTGGTGCTTAGAATAGCAGGGTGAGATGGAGTTTTGTGGAGCACTAAGGTAGATACAGTTGCGGTACTGTATTTTGAGTAGTATTTCTGGTTCATCAGTTTTGATATTGGGATTGGTTGCTTTCCTGTGTCGTGATGTTGGGTTGCTATGTACCCATATTTATGTAATAAGTAGTTGGCTGTATAGAGTTATGTAGTTGGCTGTAGAGTTCTTGCTGCGTTTGCGAGGTGTTTTGTGTCTGCTAATTTAAAATCATGGCTGATCCTTGTGACCAGAACCTGAAGCTTGCTTTGTATTATCAGTTTCACTGCTGCAAATGAAATTGGGAGCGGGGAGCTCCTAAAGTCAAAAAAAAATGTTGTTCATGTTGTGCTATGCTCTGCACCAATTGCTGATTTGTGTGCCAGGCCACCACCACGGTCGCACCCGCGTCTCCGCTCCATTCAATCATATCGGCCTACGATGCAGACATCCTAAGTCCGAGAAGCGATCCTGGTAAGACAATTAGACTCACATTTTTTCAATCCTAGCTATCACACGCGCCAATCTAATCGATGGTTAATTTGCCATGTCAGGTTCAAGAGCTTGTTGGTCAGCTCTGGTCATTGGGATCCCATGGATGCCACCAATGCATGCAATCAATAAACATATTTGATCATGTCTTCTTGAACGAGTCAGCATCCCAAGATGAAGCCAATAAATCCAGCACTACAATCTATCTGCCACTTAGCCCCTGAAATTAGTATGACTACTAGTTAACTACACCAATTCATAAAGCTCTACAATATACTGTAACTATCTCACATGGTATGGTACTAGCGAACAATTTTTTTCAGTTGTTAATTATTTTTATAACTCAAATCATCCTATTGTTGAATAGATGTGAAGTACATATCTGGTAGCTTACGGTTGTTCAAAAAACTAAGACCATGATCATTCCTAAATGTGAGATTTCATTGTGAATTATTTGGTACAATTGATTCTTTTGTTCTGCTTCAGCTCACTCTTAAATATTGGAAATTCGTGTCCAGAGCCCTTCGTTGGCAACTCACTGATGTAGACACTCACGTGGATGCAGCCGCTCAGCCCCAAATTGATTTTTCTGTAAGGATTCTCGGTATATATTTAGTTCGAAAGCATCGATCTTATTCAATTTACTTTACTTGAATGTTATCTATGTAAGTGTTTGAGCCAGAACATCTTATGTGGGTGTCTTCTCATGATATTTGTACCTTACAAAGATTCTATCTTGATTCGTGAATTTTACCGGGGGCTTTCCTACTTTTACCATTTGATTATTAACATTTTTGTGTATCACATTTTCTGTAAGTTGAGCCTTAATACATATATGGCATGCCAATCACACCATGATTACAAGTATATATGTTTGCAGTTAGAAAAAATAAATTTGCCGTCTATTGATCAGTGCATCACAATAATGATTTCTCCCGTCACATGCCATTCATTTATTAGCTTATTTGTTGCATTGGTATTTCACGTCACTTCCTAATTTACTTGTAACATAGATTGAATGTGCTTTGACAGATATAGTCAGATATCAAGGAAACATCCACGTCTAAGTTGTTTTAGATATATTTTATATTGGTTTATAGCTTGCTGATAATACCCTTTTTTTAATTTAAGATATAAGAAATCTTTGCCTTCTTGAACCACTATACAGTGAAGTTTCCTTTTTGTTGGGATAGCATTATGGTCAACTAATTCGATAGAAATTTTTACCCAGAGGATGCTAAACAAGGAAACAAAGTACACTTGCTAAATTTAATTTCCTTCACAAGGATATAGGGGGAAAAATTCTCTTATAGATCTTGGTCACCATTTGTGATCTTATTCCAGGATCCATGCTATGCATGCCCATACATTTTTCCTCCCGAGTCTAATTGGATGACTGGAATATTACCGAGCCATACATGTTCTTCCCTGCTGTTTATGACTTGGCAGTTCGGATTAGTTGTAATTACTACGAACATTGTTGTGTATGTAGTCATACCATGTATCTGTGAATCTTGAGATTTCCTTTAATTACTGAATAATACTCCCTCCGTTCCTAAATATAAGTCTTTGGAGAGTTTCCACTATAGACCACATACTGAGCAAAATGAACGAATCTCACTCTAAAATGCATCTATATACATCCGTATGTGATTTATAGTGGAATCTTTAGAAAGACTTATATTTAGGAACAGATGGAGTATATGTTTATGTTCATGCAAATTTAATATGAGCTATGTGGCAATTTATTTACAAAGTTTATTACAATTTTATTGTATAAACAGACGGGCGCAGCAACGCGCGCAGTCAGTGATCTAGTTGATAGAAGAAGAAGATTGAATACAGGATATGAACAACACATGCACAGACGACATGGTGCCCGAAGCAGAGGGACATGGGGTGCTCAGCCCAAAGAAAGGAAAATAACAACACGACAAACTCTCCTAGCCCTGAGAAGCAACTCGAACACAGTGAAGATAACCAGCGTCCAACTCCACCGTCGGGAACGCCGTGAGCGAGCAAGACGACGCCTTCAAGAAGGGGAACAGCGTCAAGACGTCGTCGTCGTCCAGTCCAGAAGCCCGGACCTAGGGTTTCCCCTGATGCTCGAAGAGGGGCTAAGACGGAGACCATGGCAGCGCCTCCAAGAAGGGGACGGCACCTGCGGGTGTTGCCGCTACCAGCACCAGCAAACCGAGCAGGGATTTCACCATGGTCTTTGTCTGAGCAATCCCAAGCCACCGGGGCAGAGTGGAGGAAGTTGAAACACATGTCGATTTTCAAAACCAGTGAACTTTTTTCAAAATCGATGAACTCTTTTTCAGAACCGATGAACTTTTTCCAAAATCGATGAACTCTTTTTCAAAGCTGATGAACATTTTTCAAAATCGATGAACTCTTCTTCAAAATTGTTGAAATTTTTTCCAAATTGATGAACTTTTCTCAAAATCGATGATTTTTTTTCCAAATCGATGAACTTTTTTCAAAATCGATGAACTCTTTTTCAGAACCAAGTGAACTTTTAAAAAAATCGATGAACTCTTTTCAAAATCAATGAACTCTTTTTCAAAACCGATGAACATTTCAAAGTCGATGAACTCTTTTTCAAAATTGATGAACTCTTTTTCCAAATGGATGAACTTTTTTCAAACTCGATGAACTCTTTTCAAAATTGATGAACTCTTTTTCAAACCAATGAATCAAAAACGATGAACTCTTTTCAAAATCGATGAACTTTTTCCCCAAATCGTTGAACTTTTTTCAAAATCGACGAACTCTTTTTCAAAAGCGATGAACTTTTTCACATCGTGAACTTTGTTTTTAAAATTTCATGAGGATATGGCTACCTTGGATAATACCAAAAATATTGCATAAATTCATATTTGTGAGGTGATTTTCAATGCAAACTATGCAGTAATTTATTTATGTTATCCAAGACAAAAATACTTCACAGACTTTCGTGCCATGTCTAGTTGCAGGTGTATGGGACATTTGTACAATCCACGTATGAAGATAACGGAAAAGAGAAGTTTAGGTGTTGTTCAAAAAGTTCTCTCACGTCACTTTTGGGCCAAGAGAAGATAGACTCCAAGTTTCTCACTTTCTGAACTCAGATTCGGACTACACATACATACTTAACTCAACACGCCAAGATCTCTTTCATCCGGACTCCGAATTGGGTGATTCTTTTTTGTTGGAAAGTAGATTTCGTGCTCTTTCTAACCCAATCCGAGTGTTGAGATATTGACGAAACAATCTGAGGCTGCACTACAAGTCCAAAGGTGTTGCATCACCTCCACTTAGACCCACGAGCCTTGTACCACCAAGGGTTAGTTTTAGGCTGCCTTGGGACATCCTCCCACCTCCTTGGTTGCCACCCCTTGCCCCTATATAAGTAGATCAATCTAGAAACTTTTTAGTTGAGTTTTGTTTAGATTAAAGTTTGCCATAGCTGCAACTTCGCGTACTTCATTTGTGTTCAATGACCAGACCAAGACGTCACAGAACCCCACTTTCATCAATAAAGCTTTTCTCTCATATTCGCAATATCCATATTGCAATCTCAATTTCTTGCTTGTTCTTCCTTTGCTCGCAGGAAATAGATCCTCGTGGTCAGGTTGATTGTGCTCCGGCGTGGTCAATAACCCTCAGAAGTTGGTTTAGGATTGCTAAGGCACGACGTCTCGCACGTTCGTAGTCTGATTGCCAAAGTGTACTCCCACAGAAAACGACAATCACATTCTCATCGAAAGACGGGACACCTTTGCCTCTATCAAGTGGTATTAGTTTTCAAGTTACTCGGTGAGAATTTCCAGTTATCCATAGATTGGATTTATTTTCTTACCTATTCTCCAAGAAAAAGCAATAACAAAAGTTAGATTTGTTCATCTTTTGTCCAACCTAGTCCAAGCCTTTGCAATTTTCTTTTCATCGCTTGCATAGTTGAATTATCGGTTGCATCATCGTATCGAGTTGCTGGTCTTAGTGTCTAGTTCGTTTAGAGTTTCGAGTTCTATTCACATTAGTCACGCCACCGCTGCATCGTTATCCCTTTCGTTGTCCACCACCCCTTCCATCAATTTCCACCACGTGCTACCCACCGTTCATTGTCATAATCATAGTTGAGGTCGTTCACATCTTCGCTTGATCCAATCTGCATTTTATCTAGTTTGTTTTGGAGAGAGGGAGAGAGAGAAAAAGACAAAAAAAGAGAGAAAAAGTCAAACAAAGAGGGAGAGAAAGAAAAAAGAGAGAGAGAAAAAAACAAAATTCGGATCTATCTAGACTCAATCTCGTAGCTGAATTCGGATTGGAATCTATTTTGTGCATTGTTCAGTAAAACAGGCATATCTTCCTCATACGAACTCCATTTTGACTCCGCGAGTACTCAAATTAAAGCTAGCGACGAGACACATCTGAATAGTTGCAGAAGCTAGGTCAATATTTGACACCTCAAAATTGGTTTCTAAATATGTATTTTTGCCCTCCGAAGTTCGCGAACACAGCTTGTTCCCGTTTTTCAGTCCAGCTTTAGAATTTTTTGACCGCTCATATCAAATAAGAATTGAATGATTCTTTTTGCTTTTGAAATCTTGAGTCAGTGCCATTCTTGAGAAAAAGTATCATAAAATTGGCACAAACTTTTGCAGAGGAAAGTTGGAGAGAGAGTTGTTGATATATCCTACTTGGCAGATGTTTCTCATCATTATCTTTACTGCCATTGTGATCTTCACTTATACTCCCTCTGTTCCTTTGTCTTACGTGAAATTTTTTTTACTAAAATTTCACAATGTAAGGTGTATTTGTTGTAATCCCATATAATCCCTCTTTTACCCCTCCACCACCACATATACATGGTAAGCTATCCTTATGACGGTAAACTGAAGCGAATCACTCAATTAATGCGTTTGTTGGGAAAAAAAGGGCCCATCGTTAGTTAGGAAAATGTATCCCATGCAATCCCATTTTTTAGTATTTCCTCTTTCTCTACCTGACCGAAGCCTTCTCAAGAGAAGAGAAAACATCTGACGAACAAAAATTCTCAACCGATGCCCTTTCTCTTCCACCACGGATCCGTTCAAGGTAGAGGAAGATAGATTCAACTCGTTGCTGCATGTTTTCAGCCAAGAGGATGATCCGGCTATGGAACCGTTCAGTCAGGTGGAAGAAACAGATGAGTCCTTGGGCCTGTTTAGTGAGGTCCAAGACCGTGGCCAGTGTCTCACCGGGGACTCCTCGCCTGCGTTGTCGGACGTGAAGCTCGCCGACCAGATTTTACATGATGCGGCCACGACCGACAGCGGCGATGCCCGACGTGTCGGGTTATTGCGCACACATGGTGCTCGACATCCGGTCTGCAAATTCTTCCAACGCGGGAATCGCCACCGTCAACAAGGTTGTGAATTGCACGGTGTCGGAACCGTACGCAACATCGGCCTCTTCAAGCATTGATGAGGACATCAATACCATTGTTACACCCACAGCCCCTGCTGCTATACATACTGGACCAATTACTAGAGCTCGCGCACGCCAATTAAATTATCAGGTACTTTCGTTTCTTGGTAATGATTCTAATGTTCATGAGAATATGATGTTGCCTAAATTGGATACATTTGTTTTGCTTACAAATGAAGGGCCTGTCATGGATAAGAGGGATGAACACCGGAGCAAGACCAAGCATGGAGATGATGGCATGCGAGGGGAACAAGAACGGAGTTACAAGTGATGATTTCGGGACTTTGAGGCCCCATAATGAGTGCATGAAGCCTTGGACGAAATATACAAGATGCCACTTCATAATATTCATCCATAGGCTATTCTAGGTGCTGCGTCACCTTATTATTGGTCCAGCCCATGTAATTTCGAAATACTTAAGTATAGGCTATTTTTAGAGTCTCAGATGTGGGGAAACAAGAGTTAGGGTTGGTTTCGCACCCTCCCTCAAGGGCCACGAAATTCCTCCTCTTCCTCCATATATACAACCCTTAGGGCATCGTTTAGACTTTGGGTTTTGTTTAGATTAAAAGTTCGCCATAGCTGCAACTTCACGTGCGCCGTTTGTGTTCAACGACTGCACAAAGGCGTCACCGAACCCCACCTTGATCAATAAAGCTTTCCTCTTATATTCGCAATATCCAGATTGCAATCTTAGTTTCTTGCTTGTTCTTTGTTTGCCTGCGAAATGCAGACCTTCGTGGTCGTTGATCGTGCTCGGCGTGGTCAATAACCTCTCGGAGTTGGTTTAGCGATTGCTAAGGCGCGACGTCCTCGCACGTTCGTAGTCGGATCATCAAAGTCGACTTCATCCTAAACGATAGCCACCATCTCATCGAAAGACGGGACACATTTGCCTCTATCAAGTGGTATCAGATTTCTAGGTTGCTCGGTGAGATTTTCCAGTTTTTCATAGTTTAGATCGAGTTTGTCCTTCCTACCTACAGTCCACGAAAAAGGCACAAAAAAATTAGAGTTAGTTCATCATATCCGAACCAGTATGAGCCTTTGCATAGTCTTTTCAGTATTTTGCTTTGTTGAATTTGCGGTTGCATCGTCGTGTCAAGTTGCTGGTCTTAGAGTCTAGTCTTTTAGAGTTTCGAGTTCTGGTCATAAGTTGTCACGCCGCCGCCGCACCATCATCATCGCCCCTGCCATCTACAACCGCCGCTTATTCGCCGCCGATCCATATCCATATACCACCACCAATCCGTATCCATATACCACCACCGATCCGTATCTATATACCAGCACCACTGCCATATCCTACCACCATATATCCACCACCAATCCGAGTTACTGTCATATTAGGTTTGTTTTTTAGGTCCGTTTAATTTCCGATTCGTGTTTCCTTGCCTAAGTAGGTCTCGGAAAAAAAAAGAGTCTAGAGACCCCGGGGCAGTTTTTAGGCCAAAATTTTGGTAGCCGAATTTTTTTTCCTGTCCTGTTTTTAGGCTTTTCTAAGTCTTTTGAGCCACGTGCCATCATAGTGATTTTTTGTCGCACTTTTTCGTCGTCGCTGCCCTGATTTCCGAAAAAAAAGAGTCAAAAAACATTTCTTGCCCATCCTGTCAGTTTGACCGGGAAGAGTTTTGAGACACTCGCCATTATAGTGATTTTTCGCAAAAAAAAAGAGGAGTGCAAAAAAAAGAGCACAAAAAAAGCGAAAAAAAATCCCAGAGTGTGGCTTTCCCTTGTTTACGTGCAGCGCCGTGATTTTTTTAGTGTTCTAGGCTCGCATCTCTATCACGGTCTAGCCTAGGACCAGCACAGTACCGTCGTTGAGCGTTTATTCAACTTTGCATCTCTGAATTGATTATTGCTGACCCTTTTTGCTACCATATTATAAGCCTTCCCAGCTCCACATACATCTACGTCGTGCGTTTGACTCTCCACAGTAATCGCTCTATCCAATCTTTTGAGAGTTTTGACTACAACGGTTGCCGATCACCGCATGTCACCGGGTAAGAACCGGTAAGAATTTGAGATTTGCTTGACGAATTTGTGACACCCACCACCACCTCTTGTTAGTAGTCCTGTAGGATCATATTCTTGTATGTTTCTATTGTCGCTAACCATGCCAGATCATGTCGATTTAGACCGACCGGGAGAACATGACGAATAAGGAGTTGCATGATAAATTTCAGCAAATGATGAGTGGACAGGTGCAAGATGTGCTAAACAGATTTGAAGAGGCCATGGAGAAGATAGATGGCATGGAGAAGACGTTCAAACAAAGCTCGATAACAAGTTTAATGAATTGCTCGTATGCGTCTTCCACCACCACCACCGGCTGCTCCTAACGCACCTCTACAACAACAACAACAACAACAACAACAACAACAACAACAACAACAACAACAACAACAACAACAACAACAACAACGACGACGACGACGACGACGACGACGACTACCTCCACGTCATAAACAGCCCTCCACCGGTGAGCCGTGTCCCTCTTGCGCTTGGCCAAACTGTTGGTGCTTTGTTGATACTTCAGGCTCCTGGCTGGCGATGCGGAGGAGGATGATTATGTAGGAGATTATGAGGATGAAGTTGATCAAAATCAGAACTGCGTGCAACCACCAGCACCACAACCACCAGGTCGCCCACATGCAAATAATGGCAATGTTAGGGCTCCTCCTTAGGTACGAGATCATGCCCATCTCCCTAAACTGAAATTGAATATTCCACCATTTGAGGGTAGATATGTTCCTGATATATATCTTACTTGGGAGTTAGAAACTGAACAACGATTTACATGTTTATAATATCCTGAGGAGAGACGTGTTCCTGCCGCTGTTTATGCTTTCACTAGCTTTGCATGTGTTTGGTAGTCTGAACATTGTAGAATATATCCTGTTCCAGCTACTTGGGCTGCTTTGAAAACTGCTATGCGTACTCGTTGGGTTCCACCATATTATCAACGTGAATTACTTCAAAAATTGCAGCGCTTAAGACAAGGAAACAATTACAGAGAAGAATATTATCGTGAATTACAAACCGCTTGATTTGATGTTGTATTGTTGAGGAGAATGAGGCTATGCTTGCACGTTTTATGGGTGGATTAAATAGAGAGATTCAGACCATTCTAGAGTATAAGGATTATAATAATATCACTCGTTTATTCCATCTTGCTTGTAAAGCTGAACGTGAAGTGCTTGAGGATCGGCTGTGCATTGGCGCCGAACTAACTTTTCTCGCAGGTCGACCTTCATCATGGACACCACGTGCATCATCTACTTCCACCGCACCATCACCTCCTTTAGGTGCCACCTCCAACCGTGATACAAGAAAGTAGGCACAACCACCACTATCTGCCAAGAGCACACCTGCCGGGTCTGCACAGAGCTCTTCTTCTTCCATGGCGTCAACAGGACACACAAGTGATATTATTTGTCGTCGTTGTAAGGGAAGAGGACATTTTGCGAGAGAATGCAAATCTCAGCGTGTGATGATTGCTACTGAGGATGGTGGGTATGAGTCTGCTAGTGACTATGATGAGGAGACTTTGGCTCTTATTACACATGAAGAACACGGGGGAGATGATTACGATCATGAGACGCAATACATGGCTGCTGAAGATCTTGGCAGTATGAATGTTTAGTTGCTCAACGTGTTTTGAGTGTGCAGGTTACACAAGTCGAGCAAAATCAGAGGCATAATTTGTTCCATACTAAGGGAGTTGTGAAGGAACGTTCTATTCGCGTCATCATAGATGGAGGGAGCTGCAACAACTTGGCTAGCATGGCGATGGTGGAGAAGCTTTCTCTCACCACAAGACCACATCCACATCCTTACTACATCCAATGGTTCAACAATAGCGGCAAGGTTAAGGTAACACGTACTATTCGGGTGCATTTTAGTATCTCTACATATGCTGATTATGTTGATTGTGATGTGGTACCTATGCAAGCATGTTCCTTATTACTTGGTAGACCATGGCAATTTGATAAAAAATCCGTACACCATGGTAGAAACAATCAGTATACTCTTGTTCATAAGGATACAAATATTACTTTGCTTCCTATGACTCCTGATTCCATTTTGAAAGATGATATTCATAGAGCTAATAAAGCAAAACAGGAGAAAATAAGAGTGAAAATCAGATTGTGGCAAAAGAATTTGAGCAACAAATGAAGCCTAATAATAAACCATCCGTGTTGCGTCTGAAATTAAATTGAAAAGTGCATGTTTACTTGCCACCAAATCTGATATTGATGAGCTAGATTTTAGCAAATCTGTTTGCTATGCTTTTGTGTGCAAAGAGGCCTTATTTTCATTCGAGGACGTGCCTTCCTCTTTGCCCCTACTGTCACTAACATTTTGCGTGAGTTTGTCGACGTCTTCCCACGGGGCGTGCCACCGGATTACCACCTATTCGAGGGATTGAGCATCAAATTGACTTAATTCCCGGTGCATCGCTACCAACCGTGCACCATACCATACCAATCCGGAGGAGACGAAGGAGATTATGCGTCAAGTACATGAGCTGCTCGACAAAGGTTATATACGTGAATCTCTTAGTCCTTGTGCTGTGCCTATTATACTAGTGCCTAAAAAGGATGGTGCGTCGCGTATGTGTGTTGATTGTAGAGGCATTAATAATATTACTATCTGTTATCGTCATCGTATTCCTAGGCTAGATGATATGCTTGATGAATTGAGTGGCTCTACAATATTCTCCAAAGTTGATTTATGAGTGGATACCATCAAATTCGTATGAAATTGGGAGATGAATGGAAAACAACATTTAAAACTAAGTTTGGTTTATATGAGTGGTTAGTCATGCTTTTTGGGTTAACTAATGCACCTAGTACTTTCATGAGACTAATGAACGAAGTTTTACGTGCTTTCATTGGACGATTTGTGGTAGTCTATTTTGATGATATCTTGATTTATAGCAAATCTTTGGAAGAACATTTGGAACATTTACGTGTTGTTTTTATTGCTCTTCGTGATGCACGTTTGTTTGGTAACCTTGGGAAGTGCACCTTTTGCACCGACCGAGTATCTTTTCTTGGCTATGTTGTTACTCCACAGGGAATTGAAGTTGATAAAGCCAAGATTGAAGCTATTGAGAGTTGGCCGCAGCCCAAAACGGCCACACAACTGAGGAGTTTCCTTGGACTCGCTGGTTTCTATAGGCGTTTTGTGAGAGATTTTAGCACCATTGTTGCACCTCTCAACGAGCTTACAAAGAAGGATGTGCCTTTTGTTTGGGGTACCGCGCAGGAAGAAGCCTTCAGGTATTGAAAGATAAGTTGACACATGCTCCTTTACTCCAACTTCCTGATTTTAATAAGACTTTTGAGCTTGAATGTGATGCTAGTGGAATTGGATTAGGAGGTGTGTTATTACAAGATGGCAAACCTGTTGCATTATTTTCTGAAAAATTGAGTGGGCCTAGTCTGAACTATTCTACTTATGATAAAGAATTATATGCTCTTGTTCGGACTTTAGAGACATGGCAACATTATTTATGGCCCAAAGAATTTGTTATACATTCTGATCATGAATCTTTGAAACATATTAAAAGTCAAGCTAAACTGAATCGTAGACATGCTAAATGGGTGGAATTCATTGAGACTTTCCCTTATGTCATTAAACACAAGAAGGGTAAAGAAAATGTTATTCTTGATGCTTTGTCTCGTCGCTATACTATGCTTTCACAACTTGACTTCAAAATATTTGGTTTGGAGACCATCAAAGATCAATATGTGCATGATGCTGATTTTAAAGATGTAATGCGGAATTGTAAAGAAGGAAGAACATGGAACAAGTTCGTTATTAATGATGGCTTTGTGTTCCGTGCTAACAAGCTATGCATTCCTGCTAGCTCTGTTCGTCTTTTGTTGTTGCAGGAGGCGCATGGAGGAGGATTAATGGGACACTTTGGCGTGAAGAAGACGTGGGACGTACTTGCTACACATTTCTTTTGGCCAAAGATGAGACGGGATGTTGAGCGTTTTGTTGCTCGCTGCACTACATGTCAAAAAGCTAAGTCATGACTCAATCCTCATGGTTTATATATGCCTTTGCCTGTACCTAGTGTTCCTTGGGAGGATATATCTATGGACTTTGTTTTAGGTTTACCTCGAACAAAGAAGGGGTGGGATAGCATATTTGTTGTCGTGGATAGATTTTCAAAAATGGTACACTTTATACCATGTCATAAAAGCGATGATGCTGTTAATGTTGCTGATTTGTTCTTACGGGAAATTATTCGCTTGCACGGTGTGCCAAATACTATTGTTTCAGATCGTGATACTAAATTCCTTAGCCACTTTTGGAGATGTTTATGGGCTAAGTTGGGGACTAAACTGCTTTTTAGTACTACTTGTCACCCCAAACCGATGGACAAACCAAGTAGTCAATATAACATTGTCTACTATGCTTAGGGCTGTTTTGAAGAATAATAAGAAAATGTGTCAAGAATGCTTGCCTCATATTGAATTTGCTTATAATCGTTCATTGCATTCTACTACTAAGATGTGCCCTTTTGAAATTGTGTATGGTTTCCTACCTCGTGCACCTATTGATTTGTTGACTCTTCCATCTTCGGAGAAGGTTAATTTTGATGCTAAAGAACGTCTTGAATTGATTTTAAAAATGCATGAGTTAACTAAGGAAAACATTGAGCGTATGAATGCTAAATATAAACTTCTTTGGAGATAAGGGTAGAAAACATGTTGTGTTTGCACTGGAGATCTTGTTTGGTTACATTTGCGTAAGGATAGATTTCCTAATTTGCAAATCAAAGCTAATGCCACATGCTGATGGTCCTTTTAAGGTGTTAGAGAAAATAAATGATAATGCATATAAACTTGAGCTGCCTGCAGATTTTGGGGTTAGTCCCACTTTTAACATTGCAGATTTGAAGCCTTATTTGGGTGAGGAAGATGAGCTTCCGTCGAGGACGACTTCATTTCAAGAAGGGAGGATGATGAGGACATCAATACCATTGTTACACCCACAGCCCGCCGCTATACATCTTGGACCAATTACTAGAGCTCGAGCATGCCAATTATATTATCAGTTACTTTCATTTCTTGGTAATGATTCGAATGTTAATGAGAATATGATGTTGCCTAAATTGGATACATTTGTTTTGCTTACAAATGAAGGGCCTGTCACGGATAAGAGGGATGAACATCGAGCAAGACCAAGCATGGAGATGATGGCATGCGTGAGGGGAACAAGAACGGAGTTACAAGTGATGATTTCAGGACTTTGAGGCCCCCATAATGAGTGCATGAAGCCTTGGACGAAATATACAAGATGCCACTTCATAATATTCGTCCATAGGCTATCCTAGGTGCCGCGTCACCTTATTATTGGGCCAGGCCCATGTAATTTCGAAATACTTAAGTATAGGATATTTTTAGAGTCCGTATGTGTGGGGAAACAAGAGTTAGGGTTGGTTTCGGACCCCTCCCTCAAGGGCCACGAAATTCCCTCCTCTTCCTCCATATATACAGCCCTTAGGGCATCGTTTAGACTTTGGGTTTTGTTTAGATTAAAAGTTCGCCATAGCTGCAACTTCGCGTGCCGTTTGTGTTCAACTACCGCACAAAGGCGTCACAAAACCCCACCTTGATCAATAAAGCTTTCCTCTTATATTCACAATATCCAGATTGCAATCTTAGTTTCTTGCTTGTTCTTTGTTTGCTCACAGAAGCAGACCTTCATGGTCGATTGATCGTGCTCGGCGTGGTCAATAACCTCTCGGAGTTGGTTTAGCGATTGCTAAGGCGCGGCAGCCTCCTCGCCGTTCGTAGTCGGATCGTCAAAGTCGACTTCATCCTAAACGATAGCCACCATCTCATCGAAAGACGGGACACCTTTGCCTCTATCAAGCATGCCATGTCAAGCAATGCTCGGTGCACTAACCTTCGCTATATCTACGGAATACCCATCATGTCAAACAACATCACCAATTTTTGGTTAGTTGCACTTGTACCTTTGCTCTTATCCGTCATATTTGTACATGTATGACATGCCTTGTTCTAACTTTTAGCGCCACAACTAGAGGCATCAATCAACGGGAACACGAATATGGCGAGGAGAATGATAAGAGCAACATGGTGAATGACAAGGCCATGAAGAATGATGAGGTGGATAGCGATGATGAAACCATCGATTTAGAGTTTGAAGCATTGCAAGCTGCCAGGGCAAGTGAAGTGCATGTGGAACGATTTTATGCCCCAGATTCAATGCCACACTCGGTACCCCCATGAATGGAATCATACAGGGATTTTGTACTAAAGTCCTTGATGTCATCGTATGATCCAAAGATGATGAAGAAATGACCACGTAATCAGTGACGCAAGTACTCTGTTTAGCACTAAACATTTGGTGTGATCTCATAAATTGGCATTGTGCACAAAGTCTTTTTTGTATTGCGTGAGTTTGTTAAGTGACATCATACATTAATAAAGGCATGAATGAAGTTCATTTGTTGGTTACTGTTACTTGCAACGTTCTACTTGTTGGGGAACATAGTAATAATTCAAAATTTTCCTACGTGTCACCAAGATCAATCTAGGAGATGCTAGCAATGAGAGAGAGAGTGTGTGCATCTTCATACCCTTGAAGATCGCTAAGCGGAAGCATTACAAGAACGCGCTCGCGGTGATTCAAATCGCGGAAGATCCGATCTAGCGCCGAACAGACGGCGCCTCCGCGTTCAACACACATACAACCTGGGGACGTCTCCTCCTTCTTGATCCAGCAAGGGGAGAGGAGAAGCTGAGGGAGAACTCCGGCAGCACGACGGCGTGGTGGTGGAGCTCGTGGTTCTCCGGCAGAGCTTTGCCAATCACTACAGAAGATGAGGAGGAGTTGGACGAGGGAGAGGGTTGCGCCAGGGTAAGGGTGCAGCTGCTCTCTCTCTCCCTTGCTATATATAGGGGGAAGGGGGAGGAGGAGGCGCCCCAGGGTTTCGGAGGGGCGGCGGCCACAGGGGAAACCCTAGATGGGTTTGGGCGCCCCACCCCTAGGAAACTTGGCGCCCCATCCAGATCTGTGTCGAAGCTAGCATGGACGTAACCCTTTACGACGATCTCTTCGTCACCTCCATAAACGAGAAACGTATCCTTAGTCCTTTTCAGGTACTTCAGGATATTGTTGACCGCTGTCCAGTGTTCCACTCTGGGATCACTTTGGTACCTCCCTACCAAACTTATGGCAAGGTTCACATCAGGTCTGGTAGACAGCATGGCATACATAATTGATCCTATGGTTGAGGCATAGGGGATGACACTCATCTTTTCTCTTTCTTCTACCGAGGTCGGGCGTTGAGCTGCGCTCAATCTCACACCTTGCAATACAGGCAAGAACCCCTTCTCGGCTTGATCCATATTGAACTTCTTCAATATCTTGTCAAGGTATGTGCTTTGTGAAAGACCAATGAGGCGTCTCGATCTATCTCTATATATCTTGATGCCTAATATGTAAGCAGCTTCTCCAGTGTCCTTTATTGAAAAACACTTATTCAAGTAGGCCTTTATGCTTTCCAAAAGTTCTATATCATTTCCCATCAACAATATGTCATCCACACATAATATGAGAAATGCTACATAGCTCCCACTCACTTTCTTGTAAACACAGGCTTCTCCATAAGTCTGTATAAACCCAAATGCTTTGATCATTTCATCAAAGCGAATGTTCCAACTCTGAGATGCTTGCACCAACCCATAGATGGAGCGTTGGAGCTTGCATACTTTGTCAGTATTCTTAGGATCAACAAAACCTTCTGGTTGCATCATATACAATTCTTCCTTAAGGAAACCGTTAAGGAATGCCGTTTTGACGTCCATTTGCCAGATCTCATAATCATAGAATGCGGCAATTGCTAACATGATTCGGATGGACTTCAGCTTCGCTACGGGTGAGACCGTCTCATCGTAGTCAACCCTTTGAACTTGTCGATAACCCTTAGCGACAAGCCGAGCCTTATAGACGGTCACATTACCATCCGCGTCAGTCTTCTTCTTAAAGATCCACTTATTCCCTATGGCTTGCCGATCATCGGGCAAGTTCGTCAAAGTCCATAATTTGTTTTCATACATGGATCCTATCTCGGATTTCATGGCTTCAAGCTATTTGTTGGAATCCGGGCCCGCCATCGCTTCTTCATAGTTCGAAGGTTCACCGTTATCTAACAACATGATTTCCAGGACAGGGTTGTCGTACCACTCTGGTGCGGAACGTGTCCTCGTGGACCTACGAAGTTCAGTAGCAACTTGACCCGAAGTTTCATGATCATCATCATTAACTTTCTCTCTAGTCGGTGCAGGCACCACAGAAACATGTTCATGAGCTGCGCTACTCTCCAGTTCAAGAGGGGGTACCTCGTCAAGTTCTACTTTCCTCCCACTTACTTCTTTCAAGAGAAACTCTTTCTCCAGAAAGGATCCATTCTTGGCAACAAAGATCTTGCCTTCGGATCTGAGGTAGAAGGTATACCCAATAGTTTCCTTAGGGTATCCTATGAAGACACATTTTTTCGATTTGGGTTCGAGCTTTTCAGTAAGTTTCTTGACATAAGCATCGCATCCCCAAACTTTCAGATGCGACAGCTTAGGTTTCTTCCCAAACCATAATTCATACAGTGTCGTCTCAACAGATTTAGACAGTGCCCTATTTAAAGTGAATGTGGTTGTCCCTAAAGCATAACCCCAAAATGATAGCAGTAGATTGGTAAGAGACATCATAGATCGCACCATATCCAATAGAGTGCGATTACGACGTTCGGACACACCATTACGCTGAGGTGTTCCAGGAGGCGTGAGTTGTGAAACAATTCCACATTTCCTTAAGTGCGTGCCAAACTCGTGACTCAAGTATTCTTCTCCACGATCTGATCGTAAGAACTTTATTTTCCTGTCACGTTGCTTCTCTACCTCGCTCTGAAATTCCTTGAACTTTTCAAAGGTCTCAGACTTGTGTTTCATTAAGTAGACATACCCATATCAGCTTAAGTCATTAGTGAGGGTGAGAACATAACGATAGCCACCGCGAGCCTCAACGCTCATTGGACCGCATACATCAATATGTATTATTTCCAATAAGTTGGTTGCTCGCTCCATTGTTCCGGAGAACGGAGTCTTGGTCATTTTGCCCATGAGGCATGGTTCGCACGTGTCAAATGATTCATAATCAAGAGACTCCAAAAGTCCTTATGCATGGAGTTTCTTCATGCGTTTGACACCAATGTGACCAAGGCGGCAATGCCACAAGTATGTGGGACTATCATTATCAACCTTACATCTTTTGGCATTCACACTATGATTATGTGTAACATCATGTTCGAGATTCAATAAAAATAAACCATTGACCAGCGGGGCGTGACCATAAAACATATCTCTCATATAAATAGAACAACCATTATTCTCGGATTTAAATGAGTAGCCATCTCGCATTAAACAAGATCCAGATACAATGTTCATGCTCAAAGATGGCACTAAATAACAATTATTGAGGTTTAAAACTAATCCTGAATGTAAATGTAGAGGTAGTGTGCCGACGGCGATCGCATCGACCTTGGAACCATTCCCGACGCGCATCGTCACCTCGTCCTTCGCCAGTCTTCGCTTATTCCGCAGCTCCTGTTTTGAGTTACAAATGTGAGCAACCACACCGGTATCAAATACCCAGGAGCTACTATGAGCGCTGGTAAGGTGCACATCAATAACATGTATATCATATATACCTTTGGCGTTGCCGGCCTTCTTATCTGCTAAGTACTTGGGGAAGTTCCGCTTCCAGTGACCATTTCCCTTGCAATAAAAGCACTCAGTCTCAGGCTTGGGTCCATTATTTGGCTTCTTCCCGGCAATTGACTTACCGGGCACGGCAACTCCCTTGCCGTCCTTCTTGAAGTTCTTCGCACCTTGCCTTTCTTGAAACTAGTGGTCTTATTCACCATCAACACTTGACGTTCCTTTTTGATCTCCATCTCCGCTGATTCAGCATCGAATATAGCTCAGGAATAGACTTCTCCATCCCTTGCATATTGTAGTTCATCACAAAGCTCCTGTAGCTAGGTGGAAGCGACTGGAGGATTCTGTCAATGACCGAGTCATCTGGAAGATTAACTCCCAGCTGAGACAAGCGGTCGTGCAACCCATACATTTTGAGTATATGCTTGCTGACAGAACTGTTTTCCTCCATCTTACAACTGTAGAACTTGTCGGAGACTTCATATCTCTCGACCCGGGCATGAGCTTGGAAAACCATTTTCAGCTCTTGGAACATCGCATATGCTCTGTGTTGCTCAAAACGCTTTTGGAGCCCCTTCTAAACTGTAAAGCATGCCGCACTAAATCAGGGAGTAATCATCACTACGCGACTGCCAGGCGTTCATAATGTCTTGAGTTACTGGGAAAATGGGTGCGTCACCTAGCGGTGCTTCAAGGACATATGCTTTCTTGGTAGCTATGAGGATGATCCTCAAGTTATGGACCCAGTACGTATAATTGCTACCATTGTCTTTCAGCTTGGTTTTCTCTAGGAACGCGTTGAAGTTGAGGGCAACATTAGCGTGGGCCATTGGGTCTACAAGATAGATTGTAAAGACAATTTTAGACTAAGTTCGTGATAATTAAGTTCATCTAATCAAATTATTTAATGAACTCTCACTCAGATAGACATCCCTCTAGTCATCTAAGTGATACATGATCCGAATCGACTAGGCCGTGTCCGGTCATCACGTGAGACGGACTAGTCATCAACGGTGAACATCTCCATGTTGATCGCATCTACTATACGACTCATGTTCTACCTTTCGGTCTCTCGTGTTCCGAGGCCATGTCTGTACATGGTAGGCTCGTCAAGTCAACCTAAGTGCTTCGCATGTGTAAATCTGGCTTACACCCATTGTATGCGAACGTTAGAATCTATCACACCCAATCATCACGTGGTGCTTCGAAACAACGAACCTTCGCAACGGTGCACACTTTAGGGGAACACATTTCTTGATATTTTACTGAGGGATCATCTTATTTATGCTACCGTTGTTATAAGCAAATAAGATGTAAACATGATAAACATCACATGCAAATCATAAAGTGAAATGATATTGCCAATATCATCTTTCGCTTTTTATATACATCTTCGAGGCGCGACATGGTCACCATCGTCACCGGCATGACACCATGATCTCCATCATCGTGTCTTCATGAAGTTGTCTCGCCAACTATTACTTCTACTACTATGACTAACGGTTAGCAATAAAGTAGAGTAATTACATGGCGTTTATATTGACTCGCAGGTCATACAATAAATTAAGACAACTCCTATGGCTCCTGCCGGTTGTCATACTCATCGACATGCAAGTCGTGATTCCTATTACAAGAACATGATCAATCTCATACATCACATATATAATTCATCACATCCTTTTGGCCATATCACATCACATAGCATACCCCTGCAAAAACAAGTTAGACGTCCTCTAATTGTTGTTGCATGTTTTACGTGGCTGCTATGGGTTTCTAGCAAGAACGTTTCTTACATACGCAAAAGCCACAACAGTGATATGCCAATTGTTATTCACCTTTCGTAAGGACCCTCTTCATCGAATCTGATCCGACTAAAGTGGGAGAGACAGACACCCGCTGGCCACCTTATGCAACAAGTGCATGTCAGTCGGTAGAACCTTTCTCACGTAAGCGTACGTGTAAGGTCGGTCCGAGCCGCTTCATCCCACTATGCCGCTGAATCAAGATAGGACTAGTAACAGTATGCAAATTGAACAAATCATCGCCCACAACTACTTGTGTTCTACTCGTGCATAGAATCTACGCATAGCCCTAGCTCATAATGCCACTGTTGGGGAACGTAGTAATAATTCAAAATTTTCCTACGTGTCACCAAGATCAATCTAGGAGACGATAGCAACGAGAGAGAGAGAGAGAGAGAGAGAGAGAGAGAGCATCTTCATACCCTTGAAGATAGCTAAGCGGAAGCATTACAAGAACGTGGTTGATGGAGTCGTACTCGCGGCGATTCAAATCGCGGAAGATCTGATCTACCGCCGAACGGACGGCGCCTCCGTGTTTAACACACATACAGCCTGGGGACGTCTCCTCCTTGATCCAGCAAGGCGAGAGGAGAAGTTGAGGGAGAACTCCGGTAGCACGACGGCGTGGTGGTGGAGCTCGTGGTTCTCCGACAGAGCTTCGCCAAGCACTGCAGAAGAGGAGGAGGAGTTGGAGAAGGGAGAGGGTTGCGCCAGGGTAAGGGTGCAGTTGACCTCTCTCTCCCTCACTATATATAGGGGGAAGGGGAGAGGAGGAGGCGCCCCAGGGTTTCCCTAGGGGAGGGGCGGCGGCCACAGGGGAAACCCTAGATGGGTTTGGGTGCCCCCACCCCTAGGAAACTCGGTCCCCAACCGGGAGGGGCGACTACCCTAGGGGAGGCGCCCCACCTCTCCAAGTTACGTGAGATGGGGTGGGAGGGGCGCACAACCCCTTAGTGGGCTGGTGTGCCCCCTCCCCTTGGCCCATAAGGCCCACAACGCTTGCCGGGGCCTCCGAAACCCCTTTCGGACACGCTGGTTGTCACAACGGTATCCCCGGAACAATTTCGCACTACAATACCCTTCGTCCAATATATTGATCTTCACCTCCGAACCATTTCGGAGTTCCTCGTCATGTCCAGGATCTCATCCGGGACTCCAAACAACCTTCGGTAACCACATACTATTCCCATTACAACTCTAGCGTCACTGAACCTTAAGTGTGTAGACCCTACGGGTTCAGGAACCATGCAGACATGACTGAGATACCTCTTTGGCCAATAACCAATAGCGGGATCTGGAGAGCCATATTGGCTCCCACATGTTCCACGATGATCTCATTGGATGAACCACGATGTCAGGGATTCAATCAATCCCGTATACAATTCCCTTTGTGCATCGGTATGTTACTTGCCCGAGATTCGATCGTCGGTATCCCCATACCTCATTCAATCTCATTACTGGCAAGTCTCTTTACTTGTTCCATAATGCATGATCTCGCGGCTAACTCCTTAGTCACATTGAGCTCATTACGATGATGCATTACCGAGTGGGCCCAGAGATACCTCTCTGTCATACAGAGTGACAAATCCCATTCTCGATTCGTACAACCCAATGAGACACTTTCGGAGATACCGTAGTGCACCTTTATAGTCACCCAGTTACATTGTGACGTTTGATACACCCAAAGCATTCCTACGGTATCTGGGAGTTGCACAATCTCATGGTCTAAGGAAATGATACTTGACATTAGAAAAGCTCTAGCAAAATGAACTACACGATCTTGTGCTATGCTTACGATTGGGTCTTGTCCATCACATCATTCTCCTAATGATGTGATCCCGTTATAAACGACATCCAATGTGCATGGTCAGGAAACCACAACCATCTCAACGAGCTAGTCAACTAGAGGCTCGCTAGGGACATGTTGTGGTCTATTCATTCACACATGTATTACGGTTTCTGGTTAATACAATTATAGCATGAACAATAGAACATTATCTTGAACAAGGAAATATAATAATAACTATTTTATTATTGCCTCTAGGGCATATTTCCAACACTACTCTCAAAACAAAAGATAAGTCGATGTCATGGAGTAATAAACATCACCAAACAAGAACAATGACTTATTTTAAGATTAGTCGATGACATGGAGTAATAAGCATCAGAAAACAAAGATTTAAGTGCTAGAAGTACAATACGAGTAAGTTTAAATTCAGTACTATATAACTAACGAATTTGCTAAGATTATTGATGATAAAAAGTGACGAGAAGTACATCAAGCATCTGGAAGGGCCTCCATAGCAGCAATTACAACATCAGCATCACAGGGTACTACGTCCGGAAGCATTTCGAGTGCCGCCAGAAATGACTTCCTCATGTGCGGGACCTTGTACCGGTTACCTCCTTTACCTTCAAGATTACCTCATGCATGCATGACTGAAGGGTCAGAAAAATACGGTTGCTTCTCTTGGTCAGGTACGTGTCATATGCTTTTTTCACCTTCGCAACAATATCAACAATTTTACCGGGGCACATCTTCTCAAAAAGAGCCAGAAGTGCCGCAAAGAACCCTAAGTCAAGAATGTTCAAATCAGGTGAGTTGGGCGGCTGACATGTAAGCCTAATATCCCATCCATCCGCCTACGCCGCTGCACAAAACACACTGTCATTCACGGAAATATGGGTCTTTGCATTATCTTGCTGAATGTATATTATGCGTCCATGTTCCGAAGCCGGCCACAAAGCCTTGATGGCAGGTAGAAGCTTGTTCACCATATAATCTCTACTGACATCCTTTGTCACTGACGGCAAAACCTTGGTTACCTCTTCCCCCCTCTCTCTGTAAGGGCTACGCCTCTTTGCCAAGTCCTGGTATGTGAACGGCCAAATTCCAATCTTGCCATCAAATGTCATGACACCATGATCATCATAACGAGGCCTTGCTACCGCTGCCAAGAACATCACTTTATCAATAAAACCCTTGCTCTATGTGCTGCGATATGGTTCTTCTTCATCAGGTGCCAAGTAGTAGTTCTGAGTACCTTTAGTGCGGTAGAACCACTTCTCATCAATATGGATGACATTGTACATGCCTTTAAATGTGGGTTCTTCCAACATGGATAAACAAAACTGAATCTGACCTAGCTTGTTGTCATCAGTCAGTGTGGATTTAATTGAATTTGTATGGCGCTTTAGTCTGCCCTCCTTCAACCTTCTACATAATGTTGTCTTCGTCATTTGAAGCTCATTAGCAAGATCTTTAAGCGTAGTTCTTTTGCTCAGATCGATCTGTTTTATAGCATCTGAATCAAATGGTATCTTCTTACGGCCACAAGTTTTCATCTTTTTGTTTGCTACTCCATGAATACCACCGGCTCGCTTACCTCTCAACCATATGTTTTGAACAGTCCTGTAATTAACTTGACAAAGTTTTGCCACCTCCTCAACCACCCCTTGGTTTAGTACGCCTTGATTTATCCGCTCTAATAGCATGGCATAAATTTCTTGCTTTTGATTGTCTGGGTACCATCTTCTCTTCTTTTTTTGTTTAGCATTTGAGCCTACTGCAGAATATTCAGAACAAGAAATGAATTACTTTCAGTTAAAATGAACCAACATTCTCTAGAAATTAACATGAATTAAGTGCCACAAATTACTCACAATGACTTCAAACAAGGACTAACTTAAATAACTCATGGAGTAGACTAACCATTGTTGCTGCCGGTGTCAGCTACTTCACCTTGTACTCCAGAATCAGTCTCCGGAACAACATCTTTCTTCAACTCCACACGGATGCATGGGTTAACATTGCCGGCGGGGCTGGTTGCATCATTGTCGCTGCCATTTAGTGAAGATGGAACACCTTCGGGATAGTCAGCTTGGTTAACATTGTGGGTGGGGCTGGTCGCATATTTTTTGCTGCCATTTAGCGAAGATGGAACAACTTCGGTACGTTCGCCTTGCCACTTCGTCAGAGCCGGGCGCATTCTGCCGCGACCAGCCAAGCCCAAGCGTCGACAACCATGGCGAGCGTCACTGGCATCCCCGACGGCATTGTTGTCACCTCCCCGGCCATGCCCCACGACAGGACCAACAAATAGCGTCGCACACACGCGTTTAAGCACGACATCATGTGCACCACGAGCATATCTGAGGCCCGCGTACATACTGGCAGCTTCTTCTCCTTCAGAGCCATCGCATCCACCACCAACATCTACTCTGTGGCCCGAGTCATGTGCGGACATAGAACCTGCCGCGTCAACTCCTTGATCATCGGTGGCGATGTTCGCGAGATGGCAGGGGAATATGACAACAGTTCCCTGGATGAATACTTCACCAGTACGGCGCGCACGAGAATATATGAGAATTTGTTCACCATCGAAGAGATAGGCCCTGGTGGTACCAAGCCGGATTGTCCCCGGATAGAAGGTGAGGTAGTCCTGGACTAGGGGGTGTCCGGATAGCCGAACTATCATCACGGCCGGACTCCAAGACTATGAAGATACAAGATTGAAGACTTCGTCCCGTGTCCGGATGGGACTTTCCTTGGCGTGTAAGGCAAGCTTGGCGATACGGATATGTAGATCTCTTACCATTGTAACCGACTCTGTGTAACCCTAACCTCTCCGGTGTCTATATAAACCGGAGGGTTTTAGTCCATAGGACGAACAACAATCATACCATAGGCTAGCTTCTAGGGTTTAGCCTCCTTGATCTCGTGGTAGATCTACTCTTGTACTACCCATATCATCAATATTAATCAAGCAAGAGTAGGGTATTACCTCAATCGAGAGGGCCCGAACACAGGTAAAAACATCGTGTCCCTTGTCTCCTGTTACCATCCGCCTAGACGCATAGTTCGGGACCCCCTACCCGAGATCCGCCGGTTTGACACCGACATTGGTGCTTTCATTGAGAGTTCCTGCGTATGCGTCACCTATAGGCCTGATGGCTCCTTTGATCATCAACAATGACGCGGTCCAGGGTGAGACTTTTCTCCCCGGACAGATCTTCGTATTCGGCGGCTTTGCACTACGGTCCAATTCACTTGGCCATTTGGAGCAGATCGAAAGCCACGCCCTGTCGGTGTACTAGAGTAGGGGTACCCTAGTATCCCGAACTTGTGCACGGGCAGTTGCAGCCCTCCGCGGCAAGGCTTACCGGGTGACCGCCAAGGTCCTTCGTGGTTCCTTGGAGCCATTCAAGAACAAAGTATTTAAGCAAAGGAGGCAAGACCCGACAAGAGGAGCTTGCGGAAGGCCACCCATGGCACATAGGAAACAAGGCACCGCAAGAGGAGCTTGCCGAAGGCCACCCTGCACTTACAAGACAAGGCCCCGGCAAGAGGAGCTTGCCGGAAGGCCCGATGAGCGACAAGCTTCCGGGCGCGACAAAATAACAACCACGGCAAAGGCGCTTGTTGGCAGACCACCTCTTCAGACCTACGCTCCAGCGCATCCACTAACGTGTCGCATACAGGCCTTTCCAAGGTAGCGTGGCGAGAGGTTGTGCAGCCAGCGGTGGGAGGTGGCAAGCGGCGCTGACAAGTTTGCCATCGTGGCGGACGGTGGCGCCCCTGACGGTCCATGTTTGCACTGTTAGGGCGACAAGATGGACATTTAATGCCTTTGTCCCCTGCCGTCAGAGTTAGGTATATTACAACATACCTTTGTACAAGTAGGTGTACCAACCACTAGTTTTACATTTGTACCCCGTCTCGTTGCCACAGCCGGGCCTTTGAGCATATAAAAGGAGGCCCATGCACAACGTGAGGGGTTGGTCAATCGTCGATTCCCTCGAGCTCGTCTCGTTAGCAGCTTCGTCATCTTTGTAGCATTCGGCGCCCTGAGCAAGAAGGCAATACACTTAGACATGCAGCGGTAGGAGTGTTATCTCTCGGAGAGCTCGAAGCTGGGTAAAACCTCTCGCGTGCTTCGCCTCGATCTCTGCTCTTCGCGACCTCCGCTCCCGCCCGAACGAAAGGGGCTCGGTCCGCCCGGCCTCATAGGTGTTAAATGGGCCAGATCAGCCTGCCCCGACATCTTTGGCGCGCCAGGTAGGGGGCGTCGAGGTTGTGTGAACCTGATCCGGCGTCCACGCGAGCTAGATCTTCATCATCTTTGTCAACATGCCACCGAAGAAGAAGGCTTCGGCGGCAGAAGCCCCGTCCGCGTCGAACCCACCACCACAGGAGCAAACAGGTGGTGGGGTAGACGTCGGCGAAAGGATAGACGGCGACGGGAGCTCACGGTGCTGCCAAGTCCAGGACAAGGCCGCGCAGACCTCGGCGTCCGTACATGTACCGCGCCCGTCTCAGAGGCGCGGGACCGACAACGCCATGGCATTCACAATGCCATACGCTCGTTGGACCGAGATCGAGCTGGAGGATCTCGGGGCGTTCAAGACCAAGATGCACGCCAACATCTTTGTACGAAGCGAAACGCAGTCACTCGGACGGGATACTGCTCCTTCTAACATAGATAGAAGTCCGAGCATATCCGCTCCTCGCGCCGCTCGCCATCGCCACCCACTACTCCAACAGAAGCTCTAGCGAGAGCTCAACTGCTCCTGGATTACCCTCCAACGGCCGACAAGGTCGACGAGTGGAGGGCCACCATACAGAGTCTCATCGGCTTCGCCAACGGCGACGCCCCGCGGCAACCAAGTGCGTCGCTGCCGCGGCAGGACCGCCAAACGCGAGCCGGTGGCGGCGACACCGGTGAAGTGCAACCACCATGCACTCTCCGCCCGAAGGCCAAGATCGCCGACTCGTCGGATCCACCTCGGCAGCGACTCCACGCGTCGCCAGATCCACGAGCTCATCGCGATCAGCGCCAAGTGCTACGATCGATCGGCAAGAAGAGGACGCCGAACTGCGCCATCGAGCGCGAAGAGAAGCATGACGTCAATCCGACAGCGGCGTCGGGCCCTCTGTCGACATGCACGCGCCCGGAGAACCAGCGACTTGCCGTCAGACGGTAGGTTGCCCTGCGTTCACTCGTGAGCTGCGGCAAGTCCAATGGCCCAAAGAAAAACTTCAAGCCGCACGTGCAGGAGAAGTACGGCGGCAAGACGCATCCATCGGAGTTCCTCGGCATCTACACCATCGCGGTGCGAGCTGCGGGGCGAGACGACAAGATCCTTGCCAACTACTTCCGCCGGTGCTCAAGCCCAACGTCGAGTCCTGGCTCATGCACTTGCCGGACAACTCCATATCTTCTTGGGCAGATCTATGCCATCAGTTTGTCGGCGCCTTCTGATGACCACAAACCCCATGGCCAAGAAAGCGACCTTCATCTGCCGCCCGGAAGGAAGGAGAGCCCCTGCACAAGTATATTCGGAGATTCACCGTGTCTGACACAACATCCCAGATGTCCACCTCGCCATGGGTGATCAGCGTGTTCCATCGAGCGTCGCGGAACGCAGGATGCGGAGGAGATGTCGATGTGCAAGATCGAGACGCCCGATGAGCTATACGCCTGGCCGACAAGTGCGCCGCGTCTTTGAGGAGGAGGAGACTCCGGAGAGAATACCAAGCAGGAGGATCTCGATGAAGAGACCGCCCGGGAAAGAAGAGCGGCGGCGGGCAACAGGAAAAGAAGGGCGAGATGTGCTGGTTGTCGAGCGGTCCGCAACGAAGGTGGCGACAAGAACGCCAAGGCTGGTGGCTCGGCAAGGAGGTTACCGGGCGCCAACCACCGATCTGTGGCGGCCGACAAGCGGGGCGGCTCCGGCAAGCGATCTTGCAAGATCCACCGCACCAAGGGCCATGACCTCCGTGAGCTGCAAGAAGGTGGAGCAGCTTGTCGAACAATGCCAGAAGGCTGAATCTGACGATGCGACAAGGAGAAGGCCGAAGGTGCTGGAGGAGCTAGCAAGAAACGTCCGGTAGGGAGGACGCCAGCGGCAAGGCCAAGCAAGCGGCAAGGAAAGCAGACCTCCAGCGGCGCGACAAGGATGAAGACGAAGACGGCGATGAAGACATGGATGATGACGAGGCCGATGAGCAGGAGTTCCAGAAAGCCACAGAGGTCCCTCTGGCGTTGGCGGTGGTGCTTCTCTGCATACCTCACACCGCCAACTCAAGCAGTGGATGCGGGAGGTCAATGCAGCAGAACCATCCATCGAGTCACGCAAGCCTCTGAAATGGTCCAGCACGCCTATCATCTTTGACATTGAGGACCACCCTGATCGCGTAACTGCGGTCGGGTGCTTGCCGATGTTGGTTTCACCAACTATCCGCAACCTCAATGTCACCAAGATGTAAGTTGACGGCGGTGCCCGCTTGAATCTGATCTCCTCTTAGGTGCTCCAGAAACTACAGATCACTTATGGCGAGCTCTAAGAGACCGGCACTATTCAAGGAATCAATCCGGGAAGGAGCAAGCGAAGGAAAGATCACGTTGCCGGTAACATTCGGCGTGAAGTTGAACTTCAGGATCGAGAAGGTCACCTTTGATGTTGCTTGACTTTCCATTGCCTTACAATGGAATACTTGGCCCAAAGACTCGCCAAATTCATGGCGGCCTCTCACTATGCATACAACCTCCACGAAGATGCCGGGCCCAATAAGTATCATCTCATCCCTGGCGACAAGAAGGATGCTCTTATCTGCGCCGACAAGATCTACCGAAGCGGCGGCCATGACAGATTGCAAGCCACTTGCCGTTGAAGCTCCCGGGGGGAAGAAGAAGACGAAGTCCGGCAAGAGCTCTGATGCCCACTCCGGCAAGCGCACCTCTTCGGAGTGCCGCGCTACCGTCGAGGACGCACCATCGAGCTCCACCGGCAAATATAAGAAAACGATGACAGCTCCACCAGAGACCAAGAAGGTGTCCGCCAAGGAGGACGGCAACCGGTGGTACATTCACCATCGCTGCCTCTCTCGACCCTAAATAGGAAGCGGCGCTCGTTGCTTTCCTGCGGGCGAACGTCGGCGTGTTTGCATGGCAACCGTCGACATCCCCGGTGTTCCCGGAAAGTAATTGAGCACCATCTTGCCGCTTGTCCTCATCTGCGCCCGTCAAGCGAGAAAGTCGAAGCAAGCGGTGGAGCGCGTCAAGAGTTCATTGCGGAAGAAATCAAGAACTGGAAGCAGCAGGCCTTGTCGAGGGTACTCCATCCCTACGTGGTTGGCCAATCCTGTAGTTGTATGCAAGGCTAACGGAAATGGAGGCTTTGTATCGACTTCACCGATGTCAATAAAGCTTGTCCCAAAGATCCATTTCCCTTGCGGCGCATCGACAGATTGTTGACTCCACGGCGGATGTGATTTGCTTTCATTTCTGGATGCATATTCAGGATATCATCGAGATCTTCATGGCGTAAGAGGATGAGGAAGACCGCATTCATCACCCCATGTGGCACATACTGTTTTGTCTGAATGCCCTTCGGGTTAAAGAATGCTGGTTCAACGTTTGCAAGAGTAGTTCATGATGCTTTTGAGCCGCAAATGCACAGAAATGTGGAAGCCTACATGGATGACATAGTGGTCAAAAGCAAGGATAAGGCTACCCTAGTTCAAGATTTAGATGAAACCTTTACAAATCTGTGTAAAATCAACCTCAAGCTCAACCCCGAGAAGTGCGTGTTTGGAGTCCCTTCCGGCAAGCTTCTCGGGTTCTTCGTGTCTCAGCGGGGAATTGAAGCCAATCCCGACAAGATCAAGGCCATTGAGCAGATTGAAGCACCAAAACGCGTCAAGGATGTATGAAGACTTGCCGGTTGCGTAGCTGCTCTCAGCAGCTTTATCTCTAGGTTCTGTTGAAGCGCTACCGCCATTTTTCAAAATCTTGAAAAGGCGGGTCCGATGCAATGGACTCCAGCGGAGGCAGCGCTGCAGGACTTGAAGAGATACATCCTCCACTCCAACACTTGTCGCACCTAAGCCACAAGAGAAGTTGCTGCTATATATAGCGCACGACAAATCAAGTGGTTAGTGCTGCGTTAGTAGCGGAGAGGGAGGCGGATGATGAGCTAGCAACCTGGCGGACACATCCAGCGACAAGCGAGGGGCTTCGCCCGGCAAGCTCTGGTCCCGACAAGGACGGATCTGCTTGACGCATGAGCAGATCACGTAAAGGATGGTGCAGCGCCTTGATTTACTTTGTCGGTTCCCTTCTGCAGGGGCTAGGTCAAGGTACTACGGTGTGCGTAAATTGCTTTTCGGCCTCCTCATGGCCTCGAGAAAGCTGCGCCATTACTTTCAGGCACATGAGATCCACAGCTTGTCACTCGCTTCCCGCTAAAGAGGATACTGCAGAATCCGAGAGGCAACAGGCGGGATTGTCGAGTGGGCACTTTGGAACCAAGCTTTGGCCTCAAGTTTGAGAGCACTTCAACTATCCAAAGCGAGCATTGGCGGAGTTCATAGCAGAATGGACACCAACGCCGGATGAAGAAATTCCGAAACGAAGCGTCCCGTCAAGGAAACAAGCAAAGAGTGGCTGATGTACTTTGATGGTGCCTTCTCGCTGCAAAGGCGCCCGGTCTTGGCGTCTTTGTCGCACCTACCGGAGAGCACCTCAAGTACGTAGTCCAAATGCACTTTCCCAAGGAGCAAGCAACAAACAATACAGCAGAGTATGAAGGTTTGCTTGCCGGTCTCAGGATCGCAGTGGACCTTGGGATCAAGAAGCTCATTGTCAGGGGTGACTCACAACTTGTTATCCGCCAAGTGAACAAGAATTATCGAGTCCGTTGATGGAAGCTTATGTTGATGAAGTGAGGAAGCTAGAAGAGCACTTTGACAACTGCCAAATGGAATATATTCCGAGAGCTCGAGCGACATTGCCGATGGCTTGTCAAAGTGCGCCGCCTAAATTACACAATGGAACCAGGGATTTTTGTGCTCAAGCTAAATCAGCCGTCCGTAACACCACCAACTGGACAGAGCAAGAAGAGGAGGTTAATCTCTGGTGACTACTTTCTGGCAGAGCTTCCCGAAGCCGCCGCCACGAAGGTCCCCAAGATCGACACCAACAGAACCGAGGGGCAGTCTGCTCCGACAAGCCCCAGGGTTTGTTTCGTTGAAGCAGACGCTCCCGACAAGTTTTGCTCCGGCAAGCTTGGGAACGATCAAGCTCCGGCTGAGCCGCAGGTTCTTGCCGTGGAAGCTGATGTTCCCGCAGCAGCAGATGTGCCTTTAGTCCTTGTTGTCGAGACTCAAGCTCCAGCATGGGCGCAGCAGATTGTCCATTTCCTTCAGACAGGAGAACTTCCCGAAGAGCATGAAGAAGCGGAAAGAGTAGTCCGGCAGTCAAGTATGTACCCGTTTGTCGACGACACTGCATGTAAGAAGACTCAACGGGTGAAATTGAAGTGTATTAATCGGAAGACCGGACAAAAGCTGTTGGCGAAGATACATGGAGGCATATGTGGTCACCACATTGGCGCAAGAGCACTTGCCAAAGCGTTAAAGAAGGTTTCTTTTGGCCGACAGCCCTCCAGATGCAACTGCACAAGTAACCAAGTGTGAAGCGTGCGGTTCCATTACAAGCGAATACACCAGCCATCTCAAGCTCTCCAGACGATCCCTTTATCCTCGCCATTTTCGGTGCAGGGGCTCGACATCCTCGGCCCCTTTCCCGAAGCTGTCGGGGCTTTGAGTACTTGTACATTGCAATCGACAAGTTCACAAAGTGGCGGAAGTGGAAGCGATGAGGAAGGTGACGCCTGATCGTGATCAAGTTCTTGGTCAATTGTTTGCCGTTTGGAATCCCTAATAGGATCATCACCGACAACGGCACACGGTTCTAAGCCGCACCTTCATGCGATGCGTCCAAGATCTTGGCGCCAAGGTCTGCCGCTTCATTGCTCATCCGAGAAGCAACGGTCAAGCGGAGAGGGCAAATCTTTGAAGTCTTCTTGGCGAACTCAAGACCAGAACTTTTCGGCGGTTTGCACAAGTCTGCGGAAGAAATCGATTGAGGAGCTGCGGTGGTTCTTTGGTCGATCGGGGCGACGCCAAATCGAGCCATCGGCGGACACCTTCGCTCTAGTCTATGGAGCAGAGGCAGTTCTCCACACGGAACTAGTATACGGATCGCCTCGAGTGCTCGCTTATGATGAGCTTGAGCAAGAGCAGCCGCGACAAGATGACGCGCTGCTCCTTGAGGAAGATCATCTTCAGCTCTTGTCTGAGCTGCTCGGTACCAGCAGGCTTTCTTGCGCCGCTACCATAGCCGCAAAGTCAATGCCGAAGTCTCGAGGAAGGCGACCTTGTTCTTGGTAGCGTCCAGTCCGCCAAGAATTCCAACAAGTTGACGCCAAAGTGGGAAGGCCCTTATCGGGTGAAAGCGAGTCACTAGGCACGGCGCTGTCATGCCTTGAGACCGAAGATGGCATTCCGGTGAGCAACTCTGGAATATTGAGCATCTTCGTAAGTTTTACCCGTGAGAAGCGCGGTTGCGGAACCTGTTCCGCAACCACCTTTTGTACAAGTCTTGCCGCGATGCATGTAATCCTTTGTACAAAGCGCGCAGAACCCGTGCATCGATAAAGCTAGCGTTAGCCGCACACCTTGTCGATTTCATGCTGTTTACTTCTATTTTGCATGCATTATCGACACTTTGTGCAGCACCTACCCACGGTAGTGATAACGAGCCACAAGGCTCCATATCTTTATTTTCTCTTCTTTCTCTTTCTCAAAGAAAGGAAGGTTCCCCCACACACAAGTTTGCCGGGGGGGGGGGGGAGGAGAAGATAATGGTGTGGACCAAGCATCGCTCAAGGAAGTTTAACCTTACCGGGAAGCAAACGACAGAAAAGCTAAGTTGCCAAAGTTTGAGCAATCAATTTTAAAATTTTGAAGTTATTTTCCTTGAACGACCGAACTTTGTATGGAAAACACATGTGCAGAGGAACCAACTCGTAGCTAGTTGCGCCTTACTTTGTTTCGAGTCCGCTCAACAACTTAAGTGAGCCGCGACTAGTTGCGACAAGGTTGCTTGTCGAAGCGGCTCCGCCAAAGAAGGCTTGACGTTCGCACTCAACGCTTCATGGCTCGGTGCCCACGACAAGTTCCCTAAAAGCGTAAGGCGAAAACATACAAAGGAAGGAATCAAGTAAAGGAAATAACATAGCAATTGATATCCAAAATAAAGTTATATTATAAGATAGCTTGTCACAGCTCTAATGGATTGTTCCTATGACATGACTAGCAGCGGCAAGAGCAAGAAAAAACGGGCGGCCTAATCTACGCGGCCACCCTCAACCCTCTTGATTCCGCTCACCCCTGTCCACAATGGAGTGCGACAAGGGTCTTGAGCGCCTCCACATCGGCATCCCGTGGCAGAGACTTGAGGGCGTTGGTGAAGTTGAGGCCCGGGTTGCGGAAGGCCACCTTCATCGGCACCTTTTGGAGGCTCCGCGCAGATCTGGCGCGACTCCTCGGCCAGCTGTTTGGGACCTCTTCCCGAGTCGCTGGAGGCCCGTCCTGCACGCCCTTGAAGAATAAGCTAAGCTTGGCGCTGGGTTGGAGGTGCTCGTCGAGAGGTATCCAAGATCCACCATCCCAGCCTCCATCATTTCATTTGTGGATGGCGGCGGCAAGATCCACGAGACCTTCGGTCCGGTGCTCCACACTCTCCCTCAAGGCACTCAGGTGGCAACAACATTCGCGCCAGCTCCTCGTCGGCCTTGATCTTCTCCTTCAGGCCACCTCCGCTCCTTGGCGCCGTCAGCGTCTGAAGTCAAAGTAGTTAGCTTCAACTCAAGGTCTGCATTGGAGTCCTCGGCGGCGCTGAGCTCCTTGCTCCTCTCGGCGAGGCAGCCCGCAGCTCGCCAAGAGTGTAAGCGTCCTTCTCGCGCTCGTGCTTGAGTGCAAGAAGCTCCTCGCCGCTCTTCTTGAGGCTGGCCTCCAACTGCGCCACCTTCGTCTCCAGCTCCTTCTTGGCGGCCTTGGCAGCTGGCGGCAAGATCCTTTGCCTCCTTGAGAGCCCGCCAAGTGTTCCCTCGCGCATGGCGAGATCCTCCTCGTGGCTGTCCAGGTTGACCTTCCGCTACGCCACCGCTTTCCTCTGTGAGCGGCTTCTCGGCGGTGAGCAGCTGTTCCTCCTCACCGCAGCCTTCTCGAGGATGAAGGCCGTGCGCTCCTCGGCGAAGTTGCTCCCGCTCCTCCGCTAAAGATCGGAGAGCTTCACAGTTGCGGCCGGAGCTCCTCCAGCAGCGCTTCTCAATATCTGCTCCCGCCTTCGCGACAAGCGCCTCCCGGGGCCTTGATTTGGCTTGTCGAGCACGGTAGAGCGGCAAGCTGCTCCTCCTCGGGCTCGCTTGCCGCCGCTGCTTGGCGTCAACTAGCGTCGGCCAGCCGGAGGCGAGCAGCTCTTCATCAAAGGTTTCTCCTTCGCCGGCGCCACAGAACTCGTCTCCATGGGAGCTTGATGAAAACGCCGTCGCCGCCTTCAAGTAGGCGCCGGGCTGGGGCTCTTGGTCCGACATTGCAGCGGCGGAGGGATCGGCGGTCGATGTAAGCGCTGGCGCTCCTGTGGCCTCGAGTGCGTCGATGCGATCGCCCGGACCCCTCGCCCGGCTCTGCTTGGCGGCAGCGGCTCAGCGGCCTCTTCGCCGGCGAGCTCGTCGGCCGACTTCTTCTTCCAATGGCGGCCGTCGGTGTTGCCTTGTAGCGTCCTCCTCGCCGGCGACCTCGGTCCCCATCGGCTCTGTGGCGGACGGATGAAGAAAGTCAAGCAAATATTCAAAGATAAAATCAGAAGAAGAAAAACACAAGGGAAGTACTCAGGCAAGAAGGTCACCTGCGCCGGGGGCTGCGTTCATGGTCTCCGCCGCCAAGGGATCGCTGGTGCCGTCCCTTGCCGGAGAGCTGCCTCTTGCCGAGGAAGGCTCCCTTACCGGAGACGGCTCCCTTACCGGAGACGGCCCCCTTGCCGGGGAATCCACCCTTGGCGGCGTAGTCGAAGCAGAAGGAGGCTGCTCTGCTCCTACACAAGTCAACAGTCAGATATCAGCAAAGGGAAAAGCGCCCATGCACGCCGAACAGTAAGAAATCGACCATATACTTACGCTGGGGGCTGCGCTAGGGGCTGCTTTGGGGAAGGGTTGCCTCATCCGGCAAGGTTGTCTCGGACGCGCCTCCTGCCGTCGCAGTAGGTTCGTCCTCGACGACAATCACCGGGGTCTTGGCCCTCTTCGACATCCTCTGGGCCAGCGTCCTGAAAAGGAATGGATTCAGAGTAAAGCAAATCAGATACAAGACAAGGCAACAAATCAAAGAATTACAAGTACAGACAAGGAATCTTACTCTTCCTCTTCCTCGTCAAGCCGAGCGCCGGAGAGGTCGTCTGGCCCCCCTCCCAGAATGCACGACGAGGCGGGGAGTGGGCTCCTTGGGACGCTTGGCGGGAGGCGGGACCGGTGGCTGCGAAGGCCCGCCCGATGCCGCAGCGGTGTGAGGTGCTCCGCTGCAACAAGTGCTTGCCGTGGTGGAAGCCCGTCCAGCTGCTGCCTGCCCGTCTGCCGCCCAGCTGCGTCCCGACCTGCGAACACGCCTTCTCGGTGGAGCCGGTGGCTCCACTCGCGGCAAGCTGCTTGGAGGTGGAGAGGATGCGCCCTCGGCGGGCTCGCCCGACTCGGCTTCAGGCTCGGCAAGCTCTTCCTCGTTGATGAACTCCTTTCGCTCGACAAGGCTTGCCGCCTCGGCTGCCTCTGCCTCCTCCACAGTGAAGCCAAACTTCGCGCGGCAGCCTCTTTGCCGCCTCTTCTAGCTTTGGTGGCGTCGCGCGCATCTAAATGCGTCGATGGTTTTGCGGGTGAGGCCCCTCTGCTCATTGGGGCGGACCGGCATCTCCACTAGATTGTCGAAGAACTGCCGCACGACGTCGTCGGACGGCTCTTGCCAAGTGGGGACAATTCCGTGGGAGTCGCTGGCGGCATCATTGCACGGATGCGGTCAAGCGGCGAGTTGTTGCCGCAATGAACGACACCCCTCGGCAACCTAAACATCTCCGGATGATCAAGATCATGCTTGAACAGCTCTAAGAGCATTGCGTCAAGCTCCAAGACAGTGAAGTTGAAGTTGAGGCCTGGGCGCAGCCTCATGATGTCTGCGGCATTAAGAAATTCCCAGGCAGGTCTCCTTCTCTCCTGCAAGGGGGCGATGCGGCGGCGAAGGAAATCCGCGCCAACAGTGCCCACGGTGAGTCCGGCAAGTCTGAGGCGGAGGATTCGGGTAACCGCGATCTTCAACCTAGCATCCTCCGGGGCCAGATTGCTCCAATCATTGCCGCGTACTACTGGGGTTTGGCGCTGAGCGGTAAAAGGTTGCGGGTTCTCCTCAATGATCTAGCACCAATCTGCCCTCCACTCCTCCCATTTGCTACGGAGCTCTCCCTCCAGATAAGCCTCTTTCTTGCCGACCCTGGAGACCCAAGCAATCCCTCCGGCAAGGGGCTCTCCTCTCTCGGCTCGGGGCAAAAAGAAGTGACGGAAAAGAGCTACATTTGGGTGGACCCCGACAATGTTTTCGCAGAGGTGTGCGAAAACCGCCATGGTCAGAACGGCGTTGGGGGTGAAATCAAGGAGGCGGAACCCGTAGGTGTTCATAATGTCGCAAAGAACTTCCGGAAAAGGCGGGCGAGCCCGCAGAGAAGAAGAGCGCGAAGAAGGATACCCGTCAGGCTAGTTCTCTGACAGAGGCGGGAGTACCTTCGTCTTGTGGCGGATCTTGTAGCGTCTCCGTCGACCGGAAGAGGTAGTAGTTCTCCTCGGCTCCCTCGCGGTGAGCTGAGGAAACGACCCGCTCCTTCCATGTGCCGCAAACGCGGCGCCTCGGCCGACTTCTGATCTTCCCTTGTCGGCCTTCGGGCCCATGGCGGAGGCGGTGGAGGAAATCGGCAGCGTCGAGTGTCTTTGGCGGCGATGGGGGCGGAGCTGCTCTCTTTTCAGCCTTGAGAAGAAGGGGGCGGCGGTGGTTTTTCGATGGGGCAAAGAATCGGCAAGGTAGGCGACGTGCCCCTGCTTCCCCTGCTTATAAAGAGGGAGGGGGCGGATGTTCCGATTTCCCAAATAAAGAAACCCCCACGACCTCGCCCACGATCTCTCACACGACACCACGTTCGGTGCGTGCCGTTCGTGGGGGACGTGGTGGGTCCGAGGTGAGTTATGGTGTGACCCGGGCGCGTGTGCCCGTTCCTGTTTTAGGCCTGGCCCAACAGCTCGGCTTGCAGTGTGTGGCCGGGCAAGGGCTCTGTCGGTGTACTAGAGTAGGGGTACCCTAGTATCCCGAACTTGTGCACGGGCAGTTGCAGCCCTCCGCGGCAAGGCTTACCGGGTGACCGCCAAGGTCCTTCGTGGTTCCTTGGAGCCATTCAAGAACAAAGTATTTAAGCAAAGGAGGCAAGACCCCGACAAGAGGAGCTTGCCGGGAAGGCCACCCATGGCACATAGGAAACAAGGCACCGGCAAGAGGAGCTTGCCGGGAAGGCCACCCCAGGCACTTACAAGACAAGGCCCCGGCAAGAGGAGCTTGCCGGGAAGGCCCGGTGAGCGACAAGCTTCCGGTAGCGACAAAATAACAACCACGGCAAAGGCGCTTGCCGGGCAGACCACCTCTCTCTGTACCTCGCTCCAGCGCATCCACTAACGTGTCGCCACAGGCCTTTCGGTAGCGCGTGGCGAGAGGTCTGTGCAGCCCGGTGGTGCGAGGTGGCAAGCGGCGCTGACAAGTTTGCCATCGTGGCGGACGGTGGCGCCCCTGACGGTCCATGTTTACACTGTTAGGGCGACAAGATGGGCATTTAATGCCTTTGTCCCCTACCATCAGAGTTAGGTATATTACACTGTACACTGTACAAGTAGGTGTACCAACCACTAGTTTTACATTTGTACCCCCGTCTACGTTGCCACTGTCGGAGCCCTTTGAGCATATAAAAGGAGGCCCATGCATAGCGTGGGGTTGGTCACGATCAGTTCCCTCCGAGCTCGATCTAGATTAGCAGCTTCGTTTGTCTTTGTAGCATTGGCGCCCACCGAAGAAGGCAATACACTTAGACATGCGTAAGTAGGAGTGTTATCTCTCGGAGAGCTCCGGTAGGTAAAACCTCTCGCGTGCTTCGCCTCGATCTGCTCTTCGTGCGACCTCCGCTCCCCGCCGAACCGAAAGGGGCTCGGTCTGCCGGCCCCATAGGTGTTCGTGGGCCAGATCAGCCTGCCCCGACACGCCCCTGGCCATCAGGTCAGATTTGGAAGCTTGAATTATACGGCCGACATCCGCGGAGACCTTATCTTCGACGGATTCGAGCCACAGCCAAGCGCGTCACACTGCCTCGATGGGCATGATCTAACTCCGCCGTCGAACAGTGTCCTGGAGGCCGCACTAATGTCCGCTCCGAACATTGATTCGGAGCCGATCTCGCCGATCGAGGATGCTTGGTTGGACACCACCTCGGAGACTGAAATCTCTACGGCGATTAAGCCGAACACAATCCCTGTCCTTTGCGAAAACCATGACTCCCAGGTGCCGGACTCCTCTCCGGACTCCGAACCCTCCGCGCCCCTGCCAATCGAATCCGATCGGGCGCCGGTCATGGAGTTCATCGCGGACATCTTTCGGCACTCGCCCTTTGGCGACATCCTGAATTCACTAAAGTCTCTCTTTATCCGGAGAGCCATGGCGGGACTACGGTCGAGGAAGGTTGGGATGCGGACGGCGAAGAAATTCAACGCCCACCCACCACCCACTTCAGTAGCCACCGCCGAAAGCTTACACGGCGTGCTCGATTTCAACTACGAAGACATCGGCCAGTGCGGACGACAATGTAGGAGACAACCATGAACCAGCGCCTATAGGATGCTGGACAACCACCTCATCCCATGATGTATACATGGTGGATACACCTAAAGGAAATGAAGACGAGGAACAACGGGACGCTACGAAGGATAAATCCCTCGGCAGTCAAAACGGCAACGTAAACGCCGAACCAAGTCCCGCCTCAACAAAGACCGAGCCATAGAGCAAGGCGAACCGGTGGACGACGAACATGCTATCGAGCAATCGTCCGAACAAGACAACTTGGATAAACAACCCGTCCCCGGCGAAGACAACAGTCCGGACGATCTCACGCCGGACAAATTGTTGGAGCAAAATAACCTCCACAAAAGGCTCGTCGCCACTGCGTAGCCTGAAAAAGCAAGCGGAAGCTCAAAACAGCGGAAGATGCACTCGAGAATCAGATGGAGCGAGTATTCAACACCGAGACAAATCTGGCGACGATCGCCGAACAAAGAGCTAGACAAAGAGAAAACTACTGCCCGAATTTGATGAGGAGGCCATAGACCCCACAATCAAAAAATAAGAAGGCCACCGGTCGGATGGGCGACCCCACGGCAAAAAGAGAGCGGCAAATGGCGCCACACACAAGCCGCACGCGATCCGCATAAGGATTCACATCAAAAGGATGGCCCAGTAAGGTCCATCTATGGGCCAAGAAAGCAAGCTCTTCAAAGCAATGCAACATGCCAAATATCCGAACATCACGGCACACCCAAATATAGGGGCGCCGCACACCCCCTGTGTTTCACCGATGAGGTGCTGGATCACGAATTCCCAGCGGGATTCAAACTCGTAAACATAGAGGCATACGACGGAACAACAGACCACAGAGTGCGGATTGAGGACTATATCCTCCACATACACATGGCTAGAGGAGATGATCTCCACGCCATAAAATACTTACCCTCAAGTTCAAAGGGCCAGCCCGCCATTGGCTCAAAAGGCCTCCCGAAAATACCATTGGAACTTGGGAAGAGCTCGAGGATACTTTTTGGGCAAACTTTCAAGGGACTTATGTCCGTCCTCCGGATGCAGGCGATTTAAGTCATATAACTCAACAACCCGAGAGTCAGCCCGCAAATTCTGGAACAGTACCTCACCAAAAGAACCAAATAGTCGACTGTCCGGATGTCAAGCCTTAGCAGCTTTCAAACACAACGTCCGAGACGAATGGCTGCTGAGATACCTCGGCTAAGAGAAGCCGAGAACCATGGCTGCATTAACAAGCCTCATGACCCGCTTTTGCGGCGGGAGAGGATAGCTGGCTAGCAAGATGCGGACCAATGACCCAAGTACATCCGAAGCCGGGGATGGAAATGGGAAACCACGGCGCAACAAGGACCGGTAGCCGGATTAAACGGAACGGTCCAAAGAGCGCGGCGATCAACGCCGATTCAAAAGCTCACGGCGAACAATAAAAACTGCCCCTTAAGGACAATAGCGATGAGCTATCCAACTTAAACAAAATCTTGGACAAGATATGTCAAATCCACAAGATTCTCGGGAGGCTCGCAAACCATACCCACCGAGATTGCTGGGTCTTCAAACAGTCCGGTAGACTCAACGCCGAACACAAGGGGCCCGACACACCAAGCGAGGATGATGACGAACCCCACAAGCAGAGCATCGGAAAACAAAAGAATTTCCCGCAAGAGGTTAAAACAGTAAACTCACTTCACGTGATAAAAGTAAAAAACAGGCGGCGCCCATTAAGGCAGCGCCGCACATACTACCCTAGCGGAGTACCAACACTGGTTGTCAAAACCAATCACCTTCGACCATCAGGACTACTCCGAAAGTATCCGGAACGCAGGATGGACTGCCTTGATATTGGATCCTATAATCAATGGATTCCAATTTACACAAGTCCTCATGGATGGCGGCGATGACATAAACACGATATATCGGGACACAATCCGCAGGATGGGGATAGACCCAACCAAAATTCACCATAGCAACACCTCCTTTAAAGGGGTAACGCCAGGCCCATATGCCCATTGTACGGGCTCCCTCCTGCTAGAAGTTGTGTTCGGTTCATCCGACAACTTCCTTCGTGAAAAGTTAGTCTTCCATGTCGCCCCATTTAAAAGTAGCCATCAAGCACTATTGGGACGCGAAGCTTTCACCCGCTTTAACGCAATACCGCATTATGCATCTCTAACACTTAAAATGCCTGGTCCACGCGGCATCATCTCATTAAAAGGAAGTATTAAGTGTTACTCGAGCACGGAAGAACGTGAGACTGCCTTGACAGCCCCACACCTATCCGGCTCCGCTAGTCAAAAAACCTGGATAGCTCATTCAAACCCCGGACACAGCTAGACGAGTCCGGCGCCTACTAGCGGCATACCCCCATACAAGGGGTTGCATGCATGTACAACAAGCGACAATAAAGCTCAATTTTATTCACTTCTTCGAATCGTACTCTATTTATTTAATATAAAGTACATCTTTTGCATGATCCTTTTTCTTTTAAACTAAGTTCATCTCTTTTACAGATGAACAACGTGCTACACCAGTCCAGGATACGGCTGCGGAGACACAGTAGCAGATGTGCGATGGGACTCCGTTGCAAGGATTCTTTTCGGATTAAGACCCTGCGTAAACCTTTTTCTTGTCTCTTGTTGATATACATCCCCGGTTTCTTACTATAACCGAGGAGGAGGCTGGCGTTTTGGCATTGGCCGCACCAGAATTTTTATGCGTGCACGGACACGAGGGCTTAGGGCATTAGTCTGCCCGTTTTATAAAGACCGAATACCTTAGGGAGTATTCGGCGTCTCGAAGTTAGGCCTTATATGCATCAGCTCCGAATCATGTCTTTGGTCAAATGTTGGGTTTGCACGGCTCCTGTGTTTTGCTGCCTTACGTTCCGTTCTATCGGCTAACGTGGCACCGTGAGAACTCTTGTGATTGTGCCGGTTCGCCGGGCGAGCACCTCGAGAGAAAGCCGAAAACCGATCGTCATGATATAGCGAGAGACTGGTTAACCACTCGATGACTCACCAGAATGTTTAGAATTCCTCCACATTAACGAAGGACCGTTTTTCGGTCAGGCACATACGCACCCCGAATTCCGGAGAGTGCGGTGCCCCCAGGGGCTATATAGTAGCCCCACCCTCGAACTCCTATGGCTAAGTGTAAGTGATAAAGCATTATAGTCCGATTGCCTAGTTTGCTCGCTACCACCTCCTTAACAGGACCAAGACGTTGGATTAAGTGTGAAAAAGCGCTGTCTTTGCAAACACCCCCGCACTATGTGCGTGGGGGCTGAAGCCAAGGACTGCCATCTTTCAGGTTATATATGCATATACATAAACGGCCACACAGGGAGTAGTTTACTACTTGAACGCACAAGTATAAAAAGCTCTTATATTATATCGAAACATTGTTTCCACAAATCATACATGTCATTTAAACATAATATCCTTCGAGCACTGCGTCTCTATTAAACGAGCGCCTGCGGAGACTTCCTCAAAATAGTGCTCGGCGGTACTAAACCTGTCCGAATCTTGGGATGCAACGTCGGTGGCCTTCATCTCCGCCCAGTATGTCTTGACACGGGCGAGCCATCCGCTCCTCAATACACGCCGACCGCTTCATTGCGTCGTCTGTGATACCGCACCAAGGAACCGCTGCACTAAACCAAAATAACTCTTCACCGGGTCCGCCCGGCCACAAATGAGTCATGACATGCTTCATGGCAAGTCCGGATAATCGATTCAGCTCGGCCCATTCGGCCAACCGATCGGTTAACGGAAGAGGACGCTCCGGACTATGGAATTGCGACCAATATAGCTCTTCCCTTCTGTGCCCCTTCTGGCCTCGGAAGTGCTCAATCGCGTCCGCATCCTCCGAACTCCACAACTTGTCCAACTGAGCATACTTCGGATCCGTATATTTCCTCCGCATGAACTGCTTTTCCGGCCGCAATAGCCCGGCTGACTCACCTCCTCCTTGGCAGCTCTCAAAGCGAGCGGGCATCCTTGGATTCGGCGGCGGCCTTTTTCAGCCCTCTTGCTCAACGCGTTCTTTTCAAGAACCTCGCAGCGATCGGTAGTATTCTTGAACTTTACGGCCATATCGGCCATTTCCTCTTTGGTTCGGCGGTGAGCAGCCCGTTCGACTTCTAGCTCTTGGCCGCCCTTAAAGCGGCCGCGTACTATTTACGGCTTGCTCTTTCGCTCGGGCGAGTTCCGCCGCAGCTCCTCCACAACAGCGGCACCATCTGCATTAAGCATACAAGTAGTAAGGCATGGGCGTCAAACTCCCTTACCGGTGTCCGCGTAGAAAGTCGCATACCTTGTGACTCGTCAAACCGTTTATTGACCGGTAGCGATGTCCGCATCCGCCTCGTCAAGTTACGCTTTAGTTCGGCATATTCATCGATCGGTAGCCACGGACGCCCGCCACCTATTTAGGAGCGGCGATATGTTATAGCTGAGATTTTGATCCTCGGCACGCTGTCAATTTTGACAACATACCAAGTCTCAGGGGCTACTATCTATACAGGGCGCATTCTATATGCATAACTGTCAGAAGGTGCATCATTTTTGCGTACCTCGAACCCCGTCGATGGCTTCGGCGGCTTCATGCAATCCGCTCTCCGCGGATGCAATTCTTCCAATCACCGTACCCATTAGCACACGGTGATCCTCTGAGATAGCCGCTCGCCCGAGCAGATCCTTCAGCTCCTCCGACCGCACACCACTTGGCGCCGGACCTTCCGGCCCTGCCGGACTTGGGGGAACCCTCCGCGACGACACCTCAGGGTCGTCCGCCTCGCATGAGGTTGTGACAGGTGGAGGCGTTTCACTCTCCATCATCTCCGAAAGAAGATCCCTCGAAGACGAGCTCTGCTGAGAAGGGCTGAGATCCGGACTACAAGGTACAATTTCGGTTATCTTCAGAAATAAATACAGGGATGTTCCTTACTTACAAAACCAATTCTTTTTTACTTACGGCTCGCTGGAGGGCTGACCCCTTGGGAAAACAGTGCGGCTGGGGTACTTCCCGGAGCCGGACTCTCTGACGAAGATTTCTTTCCCCTCTTCGAGGCCTTGACCTCCAGATCTTCCGAAGCGGTCCTCTTCTCTCCTTGGAGGGTGGGACTTTGATCCCTCCTCCTCAAAGGCCTCCTTCATGGAGGCGATTGCTTCCCCGCTCCCTCGCCTTCTTTAAAAGGCACGGCCTTCAACATCTTGGCCAGCATGGGATCCGGCGTGTTCTCTGCGGGAGGGAGCCGGACACCTTATTAACTTTGCCTTGGCTATCCACTCTGTTCAAGAAGCGGCTCCTTTAAAGGGCATGTATATGATAAATGAATGAACAGCCTGTCCGATTCTGAGGACTACTTACACTGTATCTGGCGATTGCAGCTTAGTCCTGCGTCCTCGGTCAGTCCGGACACTTCTCTTGTGATCCAAGAATAGTTTATACATCTCCACAGGCGTCGTGCCCATAAAATTTTGGAGAGCTCGTGGTCCCTCTGAATTAAATTCCCATAGGCGGAGGCGGCGTTTGCGCAGGCGTATAGGCGCCAATCAACATAACCTCGCCACTTGCAACCAGATTGATCTCTCTTTCTTGGAGGTCTCGAATACGGCCCTGCAACAAAGGAACATCCTTGGGCGGCCCCAGTCGAGCCCCTTGTTGGCCCATGACGCCAGCCACCGTGGTGGACCTGGAAGGAAGGTGAAGCGCCACCCATTTGGTGCCCCTAGGAGCAGTGATATAAAACCACTCCCGTTGCCACAAACCAAGCTCCTCTTGAAAAGAGCCCTCAGACCCACGAAGCATCAAGACATTTGCTTATGACCGCCCCTCCGCACTCTGCTTGCCCCTCGATCATATTTGGCTCCACCTTGAAGGTCTTGAGCCACAATCCAAAGTGAGGGGTAATATGGAGGAAGGCCTCACATACGATAATGAATGACGAGATATGGAGGATGGACTCGGATTCAAGTCATGGAAATCCAGCCCATAATAAAACATGAGCCCCCGCACAAAGGGATCCGTCACGAAGCCTAAACCCCGAAGGAAGTGTGACGCGAACACCACGCTCTCGCCGGGCTCGGAGTGGGAATGACCTGCCTGGAGCGAGCAGCCTATCACGAAATCTCGCCGGTCGGATACTGGCGTCTCAGCTTTAGCACATCTTCTTCTGTGACGGAAGAAGACATCCATCGACCGTCTTGATCGGAGCCGGACATCGTCGAAGGTCCGGCGCCTAAATCTGAAGCTTTGGGTGTTAGAACTTCGAGCCTTGGCGAACTCGATGGAGGGTGTAAAAAGAAGAGGGCCTTGGTCTCATTATAAAGAGGTTGAATACCAAGAGCCCTCCCGTGGTCGATTAGGACTCGCCGATAGAGGAGGCGCGTGCGGGCACGCTTTGGGTTACCCACGTTCGTATTGATGGGAATCCCGGAATAAGGGGGCACGATCTATGCTTTGATAAGACGCGTGCCAAGGAAACCGCCTCGCTAAACGCCGAGGTGGAACAGTAAAAATGATTCATATAAAGGCTTGGCCGGTGTGATGTCACGCCGCGGAATACGTCGCCAGATCTGTGCGAAGTTATTCTCTCTATGGTGGTATGTGGAACTTGTTTTGCGAGCCGGACACTATCCTTGTGTTCAAAACCTTCTATGAAGTATTCGGAGGAGGAACCCGCCTTGCAATGCCGAAGACAATATGCGCGCGGACTTCGTCGTCATTGAAGCCTGGTTCAGGAGCTCTTGAAGGAGTCCTGGACTAGGGGTGTCCGGATAGCCGAACTATCATCACGGCCGGACTCCAAGACTATGAAGATACAAGATTGAAGACTTCGTCCGTGTCCGGATGGGACTTTCCTTGGCGTGGAAGGCAAGCTTGGCGTCACGGATATGTAGATCTCTTACCATTGTAACCGACTACTGTGTAACCCTAACCTATCCGGTGTCTATATAAACCGGAGGGTTTTAGTCCGTGGGGACGAACAACAATCATACCATAGGCTAGCTTCTAGGGTTTAGCCTCCTTGATCTCTTGGTAGATCTACTCTTGTACTACCCATATCATCAATATTAATCAAGCAGGAGTAGGGTAATACCTCCATCGAGAGGACCCGAACCTGGGTAAAAACATTGTGTCCCTTGCCTCCTGTTACCATCCGCCTAGACGCACAGTTCGGGACCCCCCCTACCCGAGATCCGCCGGTTTTGACACCGACAGAAGGTCTGCCTACTTCTGAGCAAAACAGTCATGCAAAAGGACACTAGCCACCGCTTTTCTGCTGGATTCACCGGTGGCTTGCACTGTATTCCGTCCTCTGCGTGGCATCGTCCACCCGCGCCTCGGCGATCGAACTGTGCATAGATGGTGACACAACGGGTCAAGTTCAACAAATATGAACTACATATAGTACGAACCTGCGAAAACGACATTGCATCCACTGCGTGGCCGCGTCCGTCAGCACGTTGGCCTCGTGCATGTCCGCCGGCGCGTTGGCCGTGCCCATGCCCGCGTCTGCGCCCGCTAGCGTGTTGGCCGTTCTCGTGTCTGGGCACCCCCGTGCCTTCCACCGGCGTGCGTACGTCAGCTCGCCTGTGCTCAGTAGAAGCACCTCACGTGTGTTCAAGGAGGTCCGCCTCATTGTCTGCTTTGTTGCAGGCATTAAGTCGATTATGTTGGCGTCCATTGCTGTCATGGAGCACATGCTCAACTTCTACACAGAGCCCACAGTGAAAAATTATCCCGCTGATACTGCAAAAAGGTGATATTGCACAAGAACATACCGTCGTGGGAGTCATCGGAAGCTAGCCAATCGTAGTCGTATCCAAGATCAAAGGCAATGTCATTGTTCTCCTCAATTGAATCCCAATTAGGTGCTGGATGCAAGTCGAGATCAACCATTTTTTTGTTGGCGATGTACTGGAAGAAGGGGGACATGAAAAGAACCAGCGGGAGTCGACTCATTTTGTACACGAAAACATAATTTAAAACCTTCATTCAGTTGGAGCCAAGCCACTTCCCTCCCTTTCCCTGATGGCCGTGCATGTACATGGGTACCCATTTTCGTATACAAGGAAAGATACTTATTTCCATCCCTGACTTGCTGGGATACGCCGATTGCATGTGACATGCAAGGCCGGCAACATATCTGCATGCAGCGGTCAAATCAGTGGAGGGCTAGAGGCTCACGTAATTGATTTCTAACACTAAACTAATATCCGGGGTAGTATTGTCCCGGATGCTCCAAAAATTGCTGCCTTGGTCACCGAGCTGGAAATAATGCACCTAACATAAAGGAACAGAGGGAGTATCTTGCTATCCAGAGCTACTTCATATCCTTTATTGATGCTAGTTGTGCTACGTCGTGACCTCATTAGTGTTCTAGCCTCGCGTCTCTAGTCCGGTCTAGCCTAGGACCAGCACAGTATCGTCGTTGAGCATTTATTCAACATTGCATCTTTGAATTGATTTGTGCTAAGCTTTTGCTATCATATATTTAAGCCTTCCAAGCTCCACATATTTCTACATCGTGTATACGTGTGTTCCCCTGGCAATCGCTTTACTCAATCTTCGCAGTTATTTGACACCGCTGGTTGCCTGTCACCACCTGCTGCATGGTAAGAACCTGTAAGATATTGATATTTGATTTACTGTGAGCACTTTACCACCACAACCTAGTACTCCCTCCGTCCTATAATGTAGGATGTTTTTTGACACTAGTATAGTGTCAAAAAACGTCTTACATTGTGGGACGGAGGGAGTAGTTCATAGGAACGTTATTCTTGAATTTTGTTTCTTTTTTCTACTAATCATGACAGGTTCTGTAGATAGAATTTCTTGGATGATGGATACATCTTCACCATCACGAGAGTTGGGACAACACACACAAGCACATGGTGAGGTTATCTCTTTATTGTCATTTGAAGGTAGATTTAATCCTGCTATTTATCTAGCTTGGGAGCTTGAAGTAGAACAAGTTTTTTGTCACCATGATTTTTCTGAGCTTGAGAGTGTACAAGCTGCCACTGCAGCATTTACTGGTTCTTCTTCTATTTGGTGGAGTGTACATTGTAAGAAAACACATTGATAACCAACCCACAACTTGGAAAGATTTGAAAGCTATAATGAGACAATAATTTTTTCCTCCTTACTTTCGTCGTGAATTGCTTCGTAAATTGGAACAATTAAAACAAGGCAGTAACACTGTTCATGCTTACTACCAAGAGTTCAAATCTTATATGCATCATTGTGACATAGCAGAATTAGAGAATGATGCAATGAATAGATTTTCTAGTGATTTGAACCATGATATTCATGCAAGATTTTAGTATATCCTTCGTTGCATTAGTGGTATGTGTTGGGAATCGTTGCATGGAAAACAAAAAAATTCTACGCACAAGCAATGATCTATCCATGGAGATGCATAGCAACGAGATGGGGAGAGTGTGTCTACGTACCCTCATAGACCGTAAGCGGAAGCGTTTCACAACGCGGTTGACGTAGTCGAACTTTCTTTGCGCTCCAACTTATCTAGTACCGAACGCACGGCACCTTCGTGTTCTGCAGACGTTCAGCTCGGTGACGTCCTCCGCCTTCTTGATGCAGCAAGACGGCGAGGTAGTAGATGAGTTCCGGTAGCACGACGGCGTGGTGACGGTGATGGTGATGTGATCTTCGCAGGGCTTTGCCTAAGCACTACGAAAATATGACAGAGGGAGTAAACGGTGGATGGGGGTGCCGCACACGGCTAAGACAATGTTGTGTCCTTGTGTGGCGCCCCCTCCCTACATATATATATACATCTGGGCTATTCTGTTACCCTCTCTGTACTGACGTGGTTCACAGTTTGGACTGACTGTTTTTCAACAAGAACTGATCTTCCTGCGTGCATGACGGACGGAAATAGGGGATGCAACGTGGAGCTTCCGGTCGTTCCCCGGCGCGATGCTGCGGGCCATTCGTTGCTAGAGGAGACATGTAAGGGGTTCCGCATGTCCGCGCGCTTAGCTGGATGAGTTTAAGATCTGTAGTCACTGGAGGTGACGGCGCGGGCATTTTGGCGGCGGACGTGATTTTGGGCGTCAGTGTTTACTGTGGTGTTCGTGGGCCTCAATTTACGTCGTGTTTGTCGTTTTTGATGTGAGAATTATTGGTATGTTATAGTTTTTTGAGATTTTTTTCATCTGTAATTTATGATTACAAGTTTTTGTGTTCTTGGTCGTTTTCCACGCCCGCCATGGAAATCTGTTATTCTTTTTCTGTTGTTTTACTTTCGAATTGGTGTTTCAGGGAGAGATATAAGGACTGTATGAAAAGATTTGCATTGTCAATTTTGCTTTCTTGAGTTGTTTCTACCCCGGATTCCCATGTTGTTTTGTCGTTGGCGGAGGTTGTGTATGGTCACGATTGTAAGCTGCGATTGATTTGTAATCTGGTCAAACTGTGTAATTAAGTTGCGTGTTTTTCGGTGTTGTTTTGAATTGATGCCCGTATGTGTAGTTGGACTGCTGCCGTGTCAAAGTTTTGTTCTTGTGTGTTGACATCGAGCCGCACCGATGGCTCTGCACTTTGATTATAAAGCCCGAGCCCTCTGTCGGTTTCATTCTACGAGCTGCAACCAAAGAAAAGGGGATGGATCCTGAGTGGGAGAGGTTACAGAGGAGGAGGGGCGCCATAGATGTGAGGGCTGCAGTGAGCGGAGCAGAGGAGGAGGAGGCGCAGGCGCAGTGCAGATGGCGCGACGTCAGCCGAGGAGGAACTGAGGCGAGTTCAACCAGACGACTTGGCGTGAGGTGATGGATACTTGCAACTCCAATGAATTGGAGCTTCTTTTCCCAGAGGGCAGGGGAAGGAACCATATTCAGATCATTAGTTGGGCTAGGGCGAGAGCAGCCACGACTCCACATCCATCTACCAGGGAAAAATGGCGTCGTTTCTTTGATCGTTATGACTGAAGTAGTGAATACTATGTTTTTAAGATTTTTGTTGTGAGGGAGCAGATGTTCGAATGACTAAATGAATTCAACTTTGTTTTTGTCTCTGAATGTGTTGTTTTGTCTGCATATGTTCGACATGTGCACCTTTGAACTGCTTGGTTTTGGGAAGTTGAACTGATTTGCGGTCAAATGTTGGATGGCTTTTGTAATTACTATTTCCTACCATTTGGCTGCCCATACGCCTATTTATTATTTTTATAATCTGTGAGTGTCCACGACTATAAACGTTATCCATCTATGTGTGGTGTGTGGCCAAGTCTTCCCCCTCCCTTTTATTCATTCTTCCAGAATCAGATCTAGGTTCCTCTCTCTTCTCTTCGTTGCCTTTTTCTCTGTTCCTGCGTGTTCGATGGAGGATTGTTCATGCGGATGCCTGGTAAAGATGGCGCGCATAGCCGTGGTATTGTGTGTCTGATGCAGTTTGGAGCTCACTCGGACTTCGGCGTATGCAACTTTCTTGTTCTTTGTCAGACGGCAACCATGGGTTTTGTACACCCTATGTTTGTCGCCTGACGGATGGTGACTTGAAGGAATCATGGGTATGTGTTTCTATTCCTTTGTTTTCTACTTTCTTGTTGGTTTACATTGAAACCCATGGACCGGATCTGCAGTTTTGTCTTATGAATAGCTTGTCTATATTTTTTTAATTAGGTTTTGTTGGATTTTAACAACGAGGATTTACGTGTGTATTTGTTCATTACTTAACAGTATTTAAACCATTTTTGTATAATCCCGATCTGTTTATGAATAGATGTTTTTCTTGTAGGTGTATTGATATGTATATTTTTCAGTTTAGTCAGTTCACATGTCTAGTTAGTTTTGTGTTATTGTTTTGGTTCAAATTTTTTCCATTTTAGTTTGTTATGCAAATCGTTCCTATATCTGTGTAAAAATTCAGTTATGTCACGTGTTCATTTTGTTTTGTAATCCCATGTCCATTTGCAGAAAATGTCACCCAGGATCAGGATTGTTGCTCCTAGTTCCGGTGTTACAAGATGGAGACTTGAGACAAGAATGGGTATCGCTGATGGATGTTGCCTACCACATCGACTTTGATGGTTGCATCAACCTAACTACTTTGGGTGGAAGGAGTTTGCAATGAGTCTGGATTTGAGGATGGTGATGTGGTTATGGTTATGTTCTTGAGAGAAGACGACTCTCGACGTTCGTAATTTATGTCTTTGTAGGTTTAAATGTGGCAAATGACGCCGGCTTTGAGATTTGTGTATGGTTGATTATGTTGCAGTATTTTTTTTAAACATTTGCATGTGAGATGATTGAATTGTATTGTTTTATCAGAATGGTATGGAACTAGTTATGTAATGTTTTTCCTATTGTTCTGCTCAATTATAAGTGTTTTATTTATACATTCTTTATATTAGTACTGGAACAATTTCTATAGTTGAACTGATGGGCATCCTTTGTTTTGGCTGGTATATTTTTCATGTTCATAACTAGGAGACAGTGCTATACGCTGATGATTTTTTAGAACCCCTTTTTGTTATTGAGTTTGCTGAACTTACATTACATTAATGATAGTACCGCTCTATTTTAGGTCAATTACCAATCAAATTTGTTTGTTGTATAATATTTTTTTCTTACTTTTTTACATGAATTTTGGAGCACGTTTTTTTTCTTTTTTATAGATGAATAATGATAGTTTTGGTATTTTATAAAATAAAAACAATTTAATCTTCGCTGCACAATACTTTCTTTTTATTTGTACTTGAACCTTATGAATTGTAGTAGTTGAACTTTTTTGTAAATTCGTTTCTGAAATTTTTATTTATAGTCTTATATTTTTTTACTTCTTACCATTAAGATGTGTTTGAACTTTGTCACAATATTTTTGTTTATTAACTGATTTTTCTTGTGAGATTTTTTTTAAATTATTTTCATTTTTTATTTTTTGTCGTGCGTGATCTACTGGATTTTTGTAATGGGGCGAAGTACTTTGTTGGGCCATCGGCCTGGGTGGTTGTATTCGGCGCGGATAGCTTCTCTCGCGCGGCTGTGCAGCACGGCGTGCGCATGAGCTATGTGTTTAGTCCCACCTCGCTAGTCGAGGGGGCTCTAGACTTGTTTATAAAGCGCGGCCAAGCGCTCACCAGTCGAACTCCTCTGAACACTTACCAGGCGCTTATACACGGCGCGCTCTCTCTCTCTCTTGACCATGGGCCTGGGCGGCGAGCCTGCAGTGTCACGGATTACTAGGATTCGCCCACGGGCTCGAGTTCAAATATCTAGCATTGTCGGGGCCTGCGCTTTGTCCTTGGACGGTCATTTTTTTTGTTTTTTGGATCTAGTACTTGACTACACCAAGAACTTGGTGGTACTTTTTGTCCTTGTCTTTGTCAATTTTTTCTTTTTCTTTTTTTGTTTGTTTGAATATAGTAATGTGGCATGACTTGCCCCCGCACCGAACCGTACCGAGGGGCATAGTTGTACTGCCACATCTTCCTTGTATGGACTTTGCCCCATTATCTATCCTAGGGGTGTGGGTGCGTGGGGTGGGGGGAAACAGAATAACCGCACCGCGCCTGTCAAACGAGCGCATTGCCGCGTTAGCGCGCGCCCGCGCCGGGGAGGGGGTGGACCCCTCCCCATCGGCGAGGCCGAGCCAGAACGAAGCCGTAGCAGGCGACGACGCGGCGTGTCAAGGCCGCATGCGAGGCGAAAGTCCGTAACATGACTTTCCCCATTATCTTATCTTAGGGGTGCGGGTGCGTGGGGAAGCAGAATAACCGCGTTTTCTATCTTTAGGGGTGTGGGTGCGTGGGGAAACATGACTTGCCCCGCCGCACCGTCTGCATCGAAGGCATAGTTGTCTTGACACATCTTCCTTGTATGTACTTTGCCCCATTATCTATCTTAGGGTGTGGGTGCGTGGGGTGGGAAGCAGAATAACCGCCTTTGCGCTTTGTCAAACGAGCGCCTTTGTCGCGTTAGCGCGAGACCGTCTTGGGGAGGGGGACCTCCCCCCCCCTCCCCCATCCCGGTGAGGCCGAGCCAGGAACGAGCCGTAGCAAACTTTGCAAAGAAAGTAGTACAGTATGTAACATCTTTTTTGTAGTCCTTACCCGTGTGGTCCCATAGCCTGCACTCGCACTCATATATTTCTCCCACGGGTGCTGCAACCACACAGAGCAGCGTCTTTGAGCCCACACAGATAGTTTTTGCGGGTGGTTGTAGCGCACTAGGTACTTTGTGGGCTCTTCCGTCTCTGTCGCCGTGAAGAGAGTGCTCAGTTTTAGCCTATCTCTGATCTCGCTGTACACAGCTCGCGTGTACAGCTTTGCCATCTGGGTGTCAAACCCATAGAAGGTCAGCGTGTTCTGTTCCTTCTGCAGATGCAAGAATGATGACCAAATTGTTAGTTTTCTTGCAGGAAAAACTTCTAATAAAGTTTTTACTTTAGTAAGCATGTAATTTTTGTCTTCGACAAGTGATAGAGCTATACCGGTTACCCATTGTCTCTTGGTTCTTTATGCGCCTCCTGGTTTTGACGCAGGAGTTTACCTGGCTGACAAACCGGTGTAGGTTATGTCTCTCATTTACGTAGTTCTTCTTGAGCACATAGTTCATGCTCTCACTTCACTGTGTGGATGTCATTTTGGCGCAGAAAATTTCTTTGAAGTAGGCTGATATCCATTTCTCACGCTCGTTCCACATGCCCACCATTGTGGCATCATCCTTGAGGTTGTACTTATCCATCAATCTTTTCCAGGCATCCTCAAACTCAGTTGGCATGAGGGGCCAGTTGAGAATTGATGTGAATTCATCCTTAAAGTAAATGCGTGCAGAAATATCTGATGCGAGGTGTTCCTTGTACTTCTTCATAATGTGCCCGGCATAGCTTATGTAATGTGTTCTTGAAAACATCTGCTATCGCCAAAGCCATTGCGGGCATTGGTGCAGTAATGAGAAAATAGACTTCGAGTGGTCGTGAGATGGTTGTGCATATATAACAATAGAAATGACACAACATTTTTCTTGTGTTACTTTCCTTTTCTTTTTTGGTCGGGGGGGGGTGGCTGGGGGTGGTTTTAGCGGGTGTACCTGTGAGAATGCATGTAGGAGCCTTCCTTCTCATGCACCTTAAAAATGTCCTGAACAGCCACTTGAATGAATCTGCATCCTCGTCTCTTTTCAGGGCAAAACCAAAGAATGTAGTCTGTAAGTGGTTGTTAGTTCCGACAAACACCCCAAGTGGCATATGGTACTTGTTGGTCTTATATGTTGTGTCAAACGTTATGCAGTCCCTGAAGTCCTGATACGCTCCTCGGCAGCTTGCGTTCGCCCAGAATATGTTCTTAACTCTATCAGACTCACCGAGTTGCATGTCACAGAAGAATTCCCTGTTTATAGCTTTCATCTCCCTAAAGAAGTTGACAGTCTTTAGGACATCGTCCACATCATAAATACTTGATTTCTTTGCTTTCCTGCATATTAAAAGTTCATTCAAAAATGCATGTTGAATCAAGGCGTCGGTCATGTGTTGCGTGATATGTTTGTCTTGTGACAGAGGAAAAAAGACGTAGGCGGTTTATGGGAGGAGAACAAGTTTTTACTTACAGGTTAATCAGGTCTTTGGCATTCATTTCGAGGAAGTAGCTACCAGGGTCATCACCGCCCAGAATGCTCATGATTTGCGCGTGTTCAATGCCTTTGAACTGCAGTACTTGATGTACTCCAAGATTGTTTTGTCAAAGTTTTTGTGGGAGTGCAAGAAGACAAGCATTTCTGCGGTGAGCTGTAGCCTGTGGTTGTGTTCCCAGACTATCTCTTTTACGACAAATGTTCCATCCTTTTCCTTCTTCAGCCTCATTTTAGCCCCGCAGTTAGTTCTGGCTGTCGTCTTGTTACGCTGTCTATTTGCTTCAGACACCTTTGATTCATAAACTCCATGGCACGTGCAATAAAGGTAGGCTCTGGTCTTAAACTTGGGGCCTTCCCTGACAGCAAAACCAGCATGCTTCGCATATACGTTGTAGAAGTTCTTAGTTTCTTCAAAAGTTTCAAACCTCATCTCCAGCCTTGGCGTAACATAAGCTTCAATGTCGGTGGCTGCACAATGTGATGACAAAACAAAAATGTTAGATGGGGTGGTCACGGCACCATGGTATGGACCGTGCTTGTATTTTTTCTCTATGGATACTTACATGTGTATAGCTCTGCGCTGCCTCTGGTGTTTGTTGTTCTCCCCTGGTTTAAGGCGCGGTGGTGTCACCCTTGGCACATGCAAGCAATGCATCTCTTGGAGGGAACAACGATGACGAAGATCTCCGTCTCTCGTTATGCAGACGTCTCTCCTCGGATTCATTGTGATGTTGCTCCCTGTGTATATGGCTCATATCTTGTACTTTTGAACCTGCTAGAGTGGCCAAAATTTCTGTCTTTTGCCCTGGTCTTCCGTCATCGCTGCTTTTGCGTACGGATGATTGATGTTGATGGAGCGACCGGTGGAAGCCTTCTTGCAACCCATCCACGGCTTCCTGTCCTTGGCTTTTTGCATGCGCTGGGGAAGGAAAACGTTTGTTGTTGGTGATATTGTTGGCCTAGTTGCAACCCAGTAGCGGCAAAGCTTGCATTCCCAGATATTGTTGTTTGCTGTATAGAAGGACCTGCCCATGCTTCTGATGATTGCGGTGTGTCTTCAAATCACTGTCTTGTTGAAATATCCAGCGGTATTTCCGGTGTTACCCAACCGTGGTGCCCCATATCATTTTGCTCATGAAATGCTTGCTGCGTCGCCGCCTTGCATGCTTATACGCAAACAACATTCAAAAGTTTTGTGATTAATCTGGTTTCGTTTCGGTCGAACTGATGAACATTCATGTTCAAAACACGGATGTCTTGATGCTCTTTTTAGCACTTTTTTTTTAAATCGGACATTGAACTCATGCATGACTTCTCCTCTCTGTTCTTACGTAACTTATGCAACTACACTAGAAGTACTCCTAGTTTATGTATCATTGAACTTATCGTAATCTGTGGCACTCTCTCGTCACTATCTACCCGGACTGACGCGATGTTTAATTTTTTAACTTGAACTGAAGATAGCATATTAGATGCACCGACAAGAACCTCGACATCCTAATCGTGCATCAATGCATATACATTACAAATCTTTGCTAGCTTATGTATCCTTGAACTTATTGTGTAGCAATTTTATATTTTTTTAGTAACAGTTTTGTTACTCGTTCGGTAGACGCAATTACATGACTTGTACTCTTAGGAATAACAACATACAACTCTCGGTAGCCGAACCTTGTCACTATACCGGGTAGCGCATATGTTTAATTTTTTAACTTGAATCGGCGCAATGCATATTAGATGCGCGACATAACCTCGACATCCTAATCGTGCATCAAGTGGCGGGGGTGTCAATGAACTGATGCTAGCATTTGCAATGTACCATCGGGTTCTTCTTCATAGCGGGTATCGAACCGATGGAGTGACACAAACGTGGGGAGCGGAACATTACCTCCGGTGTCTTGTCTTCTTCTTCTACCTCTCGTGGGCGTCTTCTTGGCATGTTCTTGCGGCGGCACCATTGATGCGGCACCTGCTTGTGGTGGACGTCTGGCGAAGAGGTTCATTGAGGAAGCACCTTGCGGGATAATCGCCGGAGAAGGAGACCCGGCGGCGGAGGGGAGGCGGGCGGAGGCGGTATGACAGCTCCGATGATGGATCCGGCTGACGGAGAGAGGCAGGAGGCGAGATCACGGCCTGTCGATGGATCTCTGGCGGAGCGAGACAGAGGCGGGGATCACGACCCGACGATGGATCCGGCGACGAAGGAAGGAGGAGGCGGCGGCGGATCCGTCGCCCGGCCAATTCTGGCGCCCAGGCTCCTCGCTCCGGCTGCCTCCGTGATGAAGCGAGTCGGATTAGTTGGAGTCGGTCGTGGGCGCAGTCGCGCCTTATACTGAGCGAGGTAACATAATAATATTCTGTTACCTAATGTATAGTCCAGCCCTATATATATATATATATATATATATATATATATATATATATATATATATATAGGGTGGGTCTATTATGATAACACCCCTTAAGACCTTATTCTGCACACCGAAACGTCTTATTCTGCTAACACAACAGAGCTGCCCCGCCCACCCTGAAGCAACAAAAACGAACTGCAGCTAACCTTTCCCCACCCCGACCCACCTCCTTCCCGCAACGGCCCCCACCACCCGATCCACCTCTCTGCGCCGGCCCACCCCAAGACCAACCTCCACCGTCGCTCCCCCCTTCCTCCTCCTCCGGGCCACCACACAACCATCCTCCTTCTCCCGCCGACCTCTCCTACCCACCTTCTCCTCCATGCCCTACCCGCCACAAGACACCCAAGCACTTCAAGAACGCCTCACTTGGATCAGTGTCGCAGCACACCCTCACCCTCCCGGCGACGCCCTGGGCCGGATCCAAGCCGCGGCACACCCGCGCACCCCCCCCGGTGACGCCCTGGGTCGGATCCAGGCCGTGGCACACCCCACCCTCTCCGGCGCTGCGCGCACCACCCGAGACGCCGCCCACCCTCCCCACCTTCAACGCGCACAGTGCGGATCGACCAGCACCAGATCCGGTCGCCGCACCCGCTCGCCTCCCTGCCGACCGGCCTCCTCCCCCCCGGCCGACGCCGCCTCCTCTCACCCACCAACCAAGCCCCCGGGCGGAGCCCCGCCCCACCACGGATCGCCGGATCCCCCCCCGCCATGAGACCATCACGCACTGCCCCGCGCCTCAACCCAGCCGGCTTCCCCCACCAACCTTCCCCCAGTGAGGGCGAGATGCTGCACCAACGTGGCGGCCACCAAGGCTTCCCCTCCTCCGGATCCGGCGGCCATGGAGCTGGGGAAGCGTCGGGTGAGGTCCGGCAGTGCTCCTTCGTGCAGCCCAGAACGCCTGCGCATAGGTGAGTTTTTTTGTTCAAGCTGCAGCTCACTCCACCCTCACGTCGTGCGGGTGCCCCATCCGACGACTACGGCGGCTGCTCGTTCAAATTCTGAGTCCCACATGTGTGCTGCAGGGGAGTCAGCGGGCGAGCCGCATCCTCCTCTGAGGTGCGGGCGCATAGATGGCCACCGACGACCTTTGAGATGGGCCACCCCTTCCCTCATGCCTCTTCCCACGAGAGGGATCGAGCCAGCAGAGCCTGCCGAATCGGATCGTCGCCAGAGCCACCATGGAATCCCACGAACACAGCGTCTATGCACGATAAGCCTGACCATGGAGAGGTTTGCACATCCATGCTGGGTTTTTTCTTTGCGATGCACGCCGTGTACTCAGCCGGTTGTGCTAATGGGTGAATGCAGCCCGCCGCGGTTTGTAAGCGATGCAGTTGGGTTGCTACTGCAGCTCACCTTGGCGTCAATTCACCGGCATCGGCGTGCGGTCGACTCTGGCAGCGCATTGCAAAGATTGGGCCCGGCAGTCTTGATGCCGACAATTGAGTCCGCTATGGTTAATTGATGCGATTTGATTAATTTCTTTTGTAGGAGAGAAGCCAAGAAGCAAACAAAGAGAAAAGAAGTGCACTTTGCACACTCACTAAAAAACTTGATGATCGTTTGCTAATTAAATCATGCGGTTAATGTGTGTTATGAAAAATCAAGCGATGAAAGAAAAAGTGCACTTTGCGTGAGTGCAGTGCACTAAGCGTCATGTTTGCGATGGGCAATGCGGCAAAAGGTAGCCCGTGTGGTTCGATTAGTTCTTTGGTGGTGCTTGAGAGCTAATTACGCTCTGTAAAGATGTATGTATGATTTGTATGTGTGCCTAGAGATTCATTATTTGTTACCTTTTGCATCAAGAATATCATGCAAATGCAAGTGCACTTTGGTCTTGAAAAAAGTCCATTCTGAAGGACTTTTCACGTAATCCATTTAAAAATAAAAAATGCGTTTAGGAACAATGCAGCTCGCTTCCCCGTCCAATGAAGCTCACTAGCTCTCACCATGCAACTCAGATGCATTTATAAAAAAAAGGTAAAAAAAAGGCAAAATAATGATATGGTTCAACGTTTTACTTAGACTCGTGTTGCGTTTCACTTTCCCTCTTGATATGATTCACTTGGCCTCATCTCTGCGGTCCACTCTCATTCATAAAAAAGAACTCATTAATAAAAATAAAATAGAAAAAAAAGTATAAGAACCATGCAGCTCGCTTGCCGGTCCGATGCAGTACGGTTTCAGTTTGAAGCAGTGCGTCCATGTGTCTGATGCGGTTCACTCGTCGATTTTGGTGTCGTGAAAAACAGAGTGTCTGCAGTTCTCTCACCCGTGTGATGCAGTGCGGTTTTTCGCCCGTTGCAGTGCGGTTTTCAGTCGGATGAAGTACCCACGTCGATTTGGGTGTCGCGAAAAACAGTGTCCGCATTTCGGTAAATTCAAAATTCCTCTTAAACCGTAACTTTCCAACAGCGTACAATTTGAATCATTTCGACCGGCGGTTTGTAAAAATTTCTCGAAAAACGGCCGCTGCCTCTCGTAGTCAGCCGCACGGTTTTCAAAATTAACTAAAAACCGTAAGGAATCTCAAAACCATTTCTACATATGAAAGTTGCGCCTTGTCCATAGCTTTCCAACGACGTATTACACGCCTCGTTTCGACAAACGGTTCAAAAACTAGAGCGAAAACAATACCGAAAATTGCAAAATTTAAAAAAACGTAATTCCGCGATTTAGTAAATTTGAAACTGCTCTTAAACCGTAACGAATTAGAGAACATAATAGATATGAAAAAGATGCGCCTTGACGATATGTTTCCAACGGCGTACCATTTGCTTTATTCCGATGAGCGATTTAGAAAAAATCACGAAAATACGCTCGCTGCCACTCGTCATCCGTCGCGCCGTTTTTGAAACTGCTCTTAAACCGCGCGGAATCTCGAAAAGTGTTCAACATAGCGAAGTTGCGCCTAATCCATAACTTTTCAACGGTATATTATACGCCCCGTTCCGATAAACAATCAAAAAGTTAGAGCGAAAACAGTACCAAAAAACACTGCGTGCAGTTTTTTTCCGACGCGAAGTTCACTAGTTTATATTGCAGTGCTCGTCGTCAAGAAGATGCAGTGCACTTGCGTTCAGCGTGCAGTTGGAAGTGGTGTGCAGAGTAGTTATTCTGCTAATATTAGCAGAATAGACCGTCTATATATATATATATATATATATATATATATATATATATATATACATAAACACTATTACGATCACGGGATCGTAATAATATTCGATCACAACCTAAAGCTGCTGAGTAACGCGACCTTCATGTGAACTAGGTTGAACTTCCGCAACATTGCCCAAATAGGGCTTGCTATATATCGTTGGAAAGCTATGGACACCAATGTCATGACCCACCTTAAATTTTTGGCAAAATATAAGCGGTTTAAGATCAGTTTTAAAAACCGTTTTTTCTTCGCACAAAAAACGTGAATCGTATTTTCGATCGCATTTCTAAATCGTTTATCGGAATGAGGCATATAATATGGCGTTGGAAAGCTGCTGCAAAACCGCTCCTTCCACATGTTGAAAGTTTTTTCTAATTCCCTATGGTTAAAGAGTAATTTGAAAAAACATAAAATTTCAAATCATAGAACATTTGAGTTCGTTTTTCGATGTCATTTCTAAACGGCTAATCCAATGGAGGCATATGCTATGGCATTGGAAATCTTATGAAAATGCGCTACTTTTTCATCTTGAAAGTTTTTTTCTAATTTTGAATGGTTTAAGAGTAATTTAGAAAATGGTCCAAGTCCTATCGAGTTCGTATTTTCGAGCTACTGTTTTAACCGCGCGTCCGAATGCAGCAAATGATATGGCGTTGGAAAGCTTGAAAAAATGCGAAACTTGTTGGTATGTATTGTTTCTCCCAATTATTTACGGTTTTAAGTCAGTTTCGAAAATGGCGAAAAACGTATTTTCGCCGTAATTTCTATGAACTTTATCAGAATTGGGCATATAATATACCGTTGAAAAGCTACGGAAAATGCGAAACTTTTTCATGCTGATGATTTTCTCTGATTCCTAGCCAATTCCAAAAACGGCGGGATCAGTCGTTCTGCCTGTACCGCGAAACAGATTCTTCGAAAATGCACCACGTGAACAACCTGAACTTCTCGGTGCGTGTACCTGAACTTCACTCTGTTTTTCACGTGATTTTTTTGCTCGTAGATTTTCATCCACTGCTCGTAGCTCTCCATCCCACTCACGGGAATTGAGCGGGTGATATACCGATGGAAAGCTGCTGCAAACACGCAACTTTCCCATGTTGATCATTTTTTCATACTCGCGACGATTTTGAAAGTTTTTCATCTGAAATTCATTCAGCGTAGTAGTTGAACTTCTGTGACGTATTTTTGTTTGTACACGCGCCTGAACTTCCCTCTGTACGAACCCGACCTTTATCGGAATTTTGAAAACCGTTTTTTCTTCATACAAAAAACGTGGATCATATTTTCGATTGCATTTCTAAACCGTTTAGTAACTAAATACTCGTTTTAGATAGGAATCTAAGCTCATAGGCGGATTTTGCACTTTCGAATTAAGTGAAGAACTCGCGTTTTGGGATTTCTTTGCTGAGTTGTTCGACTGAACTTCCCACATGCTAGATTGAACTTCCCATAACATTGCCCAAATAGGGCTGGTATATACCGTTGGAAAGCTATGGACACCCGATTATCATGACCCAACTTAAAATTTTGGCAAAATGTAAGTGGTTTAAGAGCAGTTTGAAAACCGTTTTTCTTCATACAAAAACGTGAATCGTATTTTCGATCGCATTTCTAAACCATTTATCGGAATGAGGCAAATAATATGGCGTTGGGAAGCTGCTCTAAAACCGCTCCTTCGACATGCTGAAAGTTTTTTCTAATTCCCTATGGTTAAAGAGTAATGTGGAAAATCGTAAAATTTCAAAAACCGAACAACCGAGTTCGTATTTTCATTGCCATTTCTAAATGCCTAATCCAATTGAGACAAATGATATGGCGCTGGAAAGCTTGTGAAAATGCGCTTTTTTCTCATGTCGAAAGTTTTTCCTAATTTTGAATGCTTTAAGAGTAATTTAGAAAATGGTACAAGTTCTACCAAGTTTATATTTTCGATCTATATTTTTGATCATACGTCCGAATGTAGAAAATGATATGGCGTTGGAAAGCCTGAACAAATGTGAAATATTTTGGTATATATTGTTTCTCCAAATTGATTACGGTTTTACGTTGATTTTGAAAATGGCTAAAAACGTATTTTCACCTTAATTTCTACAAATTTCATTGGAACGGGGCAAATAATATACTGTTGAAAAGCTACGAAAAATGCGAAACTTTTTCATGTTGATGGTTTTCTCTGAATCCCAGCCATTTTCAAGTAATTTCAGAAACGGCGATATCACTCGTTCTGCCTTTATCGCGAAACAGATTCGTCGAAAATGCATCGCGTGAAGTACCTGAACTTCTGTGGCAGTTCTGCTTGAACTTCAATATGTTTTTCACGTGCTTTTTTTTGCTCGTAGCTCTTCATTCACTCACCGGAACTAAGCAAGTGATATACTGATGGAAAGCTGCTATAAACACACAACTTTTCCGTGTTGATCATTTTTCATACTCATGACGGTTTTAAAAGTTTTTCTTGTGAAATTCATTCGGTGTAGTAGTTGAACTTCCTGCTTTGTTTTCACATTTGGACTTCCGTGACATATTTTTGTTTGTAATTTTCCCATCCATTTTCGTCGGTGTTACACAAATGATATTCTTTTGTACAAACCTCTCCCAAATTATTTTTTTAACTTTCTCCGACCGAGGACTTGAACTTACAAAAATGATATTCCTGTCGTTTTGAATTAAATTAGAAAACGACGAGATCATCATTTCTGCCTTTATCGTGAATGGAAATGCATTGCGTGAAGTAGTTGAACTTCTCGGGCATGTCTGTTTGAACTTCACTATAATTTTTGACGTTCTGTTTTTTAACGTGCTATTTTTTGCACTGCGTGAAGTAGTTGAACTTCTTGGTCATGTCTGTTTGAACTTCACTTTGTTTCACTTTTATGTATTTTTTATATGAAATACACACCATGTAGTACGTGAACTTTCAGTTGTTATCACTTTGAACTTCTCTCTGGTTTGAGAGAATTATTTTAAAACACAAAAAATAACATATTTTTTATGTATTTTGGACATCTAAATACACGGTGAACTTCTCTCAGAAGAACTTTTGAACTTTCCCTCGCCGAGCACTTGAACTTCTAGCAACCATTTTTACGTTTATGAGATTGTTTTCAAAAGTGCAAAAAATGGTGTTGTGCTTTTTATTTTTTGAAAAGGTAAATCCTAGGTTTTAATAAACTCTGAACTTCTGTGTTATTTCAGTTTGAACTTCACCTTTTTATATTTTGATTAAAGAATTGTATTCGATTTTTATACAGAAAAAATCGAACATGGAAATACAAGATGGGCCTCTCTCGTAAGAATTTTTGAACTTCCCCGGACAGAGCACTTGAACTTCTTTCAACAAACCTTTTAAGCTTTTGATTTTCTATACTTTTATTCTCATTTGAAATGCATTCCTTGCAGTAGTTAAACTTCTCGTTGTTTTCACCTTGAACTTCTGTCACGTATTTTTGTTCAACCTCTCACAAGAATTTTTGAACTTTCTCGGGCCGAGCACTTGAACTTCTAGCAAAAAAACTTTTTAGCCTTTGCTTTTTTATTCTTTCTTTCATACAAAATGCACACTGTGTAGTACGTTAACTTCTGGCAGTTATCAACCTGAACTTCTCTCAGTTACGTGAAAATATCTAAGTTTTTTCAATTTTTTTGAACCTCTTTTGTGTATTTTCTAGAAATGTGAAAAATTGGAGTTTTTTTAGTAAATGTCAAACTTCTTCGTTATTTCAAACCGAAGTTCTTGGTTTATTTATTAGTAACGGGGAAAATTCGAGACTTTTGCAATAAATATTGAACTACTCTGTTCTTTTAAATATATCTTCTTGGTTTATTATTTAGTAACGAGGAAAATCTGTAACTATTTCATTTTTTTGTAACTATAGTGCTTCATTATTTTAAATTTTATAGTGCTTCATTATTTTAATTTGAACTTCTTCGTTTTATTCTTGTAGTAATGGAAGAAAATTCTGAGTTTTTTGTAACTATTTTATTTTTTTAATTCAAAGTTCTTGGGTAAATTCCCTCTATTTTTTTAAATTGCCCGAAGAACATTTTTTAATGATGCCTCTGTCTTCTCTTTTCGAACTTTTTTTTAATAATGCTTCAGTGATCTCTTTTTAATTTGGACTTATTTGTTTTGTTTTTTTTCTAGTGACGGAAAAACATCCTAAGTTTTTAATAAACATCGAACCTCTCTGTTTTGTCAATTTGAACTTCTATATTTTTTTAGATATGAGAAAAATCCTTTTTTTATAAACGTTGAACTACTCCGTTTTTATTTGAGTTACTTGGTTATTCTTTAGTAACTACGAAAATATTAGTTTTACAATAAACACCTTTTTTACTTCTTTTTTTGAACTCCCCAAGGTTTCATCCTTGAACTTCTCGGTTCTCGTCCTGTTAACTGAAAGTTTTTTTTGCAATCCTAATGGGTTTTGTTTGTTGAAATATTTTTTGTTCTTTTGGACTTACATATATCGATCAATTGAAATGTTTTGAGAATATTTATACTTTTCCTACTCAAGCACGAAACTATTCTTTTTTATTTGGGAAGGTGTGTAACACATAGCACGGATAGAGGCAATTGTTCTTGTTTTTTTAATTTATTCGAGACATAAAGACAAATAGATTCAACATATTACTTTTATTGCTATTTTTGGAAAAGAGAAAGTAAACCGAATTGTACAAAGGAGAAGTTTTTTTATTGTGAAAAGTTGCATTTTTGGAGTGAACCTTTACATTGTTTTATTTCCTATCTTCTTTTTACAAAATGAGCGATGCACGTTTCTGAGGTGAACTTCTGTCTTTTAATAGAAACACAAAGCGAGTTGCTAGAATGTACAATGGCTATTCTTTGAAAGTCAGTTTTTTTGGTTCAGGCATCACGCACGGCACACCCACACTCCAGAAACTGAACTGCTCCTTCGCGTGCGCCGCAAGATTTTGTCAGTGTCTGCGTCGCCGGTGCTCTCAGTTCTGTAGGAGGGAGGACGAGGATCGATTACATGAAGGAAGCCACATGGGGACCTCTGCCGACGGGATTGTGGATGCCAATGCATGCCGGCGTCAGACCGAGAAGAAACAGAGAAAGTTACAGGAGCAGCAGCTAGATGGAGTTGTGGGCGTTGTCGGGACCGGTGGAGACAGGACCGGGGCCGAGGGGGCATGCATCGCCGGAGCATTGAGCGTGGGGGCTCTCCTCGATTAGGCGATAAGATCCCGGAGTTGGTCACCGGAGAGGTTGGCAGGGGCGCTCATCACCTGGGGCGGGAAGATGGGGTGTACGGCGGCGCGCGTTGATGGACAGAGAGAAGGAAGAATTGTGATGCTGGGGAAGGTCTGACTCGGTCATTGCTGCAGTCCAAATGCGGCAGCGAGTGCACCGGTGGTCACCATCAGTGTCCATCGATCTCACGCGGCTGCGGTCATTAGAGGCGCAAAGGGTGTAGGGACGGCCGGATCTGGCAGCCAAAATCCCGGCAGAGCCCATCCGGCGGGCGAGGAATGAAGAAGAGAGGAGGTAGACAGCAACAGGGGAGGGTCGCCAGTGGGGGAGGGTCGCCGGTGTTAGCGAACGACAACAATGAAGGGTCGTCGTGGCGAATCTTGCGGGGTGGGGATGGAAGCACGTGGGCCTGTGGAGGAGCTGCGGTTGAGGTAGACTGGGACCGCGACAGCGATTAGGGGAGGAGGCGCCCCGGTGGCGGTTGGGGGAGGAGGCAGCCCCGACGGAGGTTGGGGAGGAGGCGCCCCGGTGGCGGTTGGGGGAGGAGGCGGCCCCAACGGAGGCTGGGGAAGGAAGCGCCCGAGCGGCGGTTGGGGGAGGAGGCAACAACTTCGGTTGTTGCGGCAGGAGGCGATGGTGGTATTCTTGCGGGATGAGGCGCGCTGGGCCGGGGGCGGTGGTTCGGCGGCGGTCCGGGATTGGGGGCGCGCGGGGTGGGTCTGCAGCCATGGGAGATGTGGGGATTGGGAGGTGGAAGAGGGCCGGGCGGACCGGTTCTTGTTTGTTTTTTCTGGAGTTCGGAAACAACCCATCGGGCCTATATAGGGGCGCTGTGATCCGAATAGCTATTCTGATCCTGGGATCAGAATAGTGTCACTCTCTCTCTCTCTCTCTCTCTCTATATATATATATATATATATATATATATATCCTACTTGGGGTCCCTCCCAAGATGCGCCCCCCCCCCCTTTTCCTTATTTGGAGTGCGGGGAAAGGCAGGGGGAGGGTGGCGCCCCCTTTTCCTTTCTCCCATGAGAGGGAAAGGCAGGAGGGGCTAGCCCTCCCCCTTTTCCTTCCCGAGGGCTGGCCAAACAAGGTAGGGGGCACACCAGCCCCCTTGTGGGCTGGTTTGTCCCCTCCTTTGGCCCATAAGGCCCATAACTTGCCGGGGAGTGCCCGGAACACCTTCCGGTGACCCGTTTCCTCCCCGGTACGTCCCGAAACACTTCTGGTGTCCAAATACCACCGTACTATATATCAATCTTTACCTCTCAACCATTTCGAGACTCCTCATCATGTCTGTGATCTCATCCGGGACTCTGGACAACATTCGATCACCAAAACATATAACTCATATAACAATATATCGTCAACGAACCTTAAGCGTGCGGACCCTATGGGTTCGAGAACTATGTAGACATGATAAAGACAGCTCTCCGATCAATAACCAATAGCGGAACCTGGATGCCCATATTGGCTCCTACATATTCTACGAAGATGTTTATCGGTCGAACCATTATGACAACATACGTAATTCCCTTTGTCCATCGGTATGCTACTTGCCCAAGATTCGATCGTCGGTATCTTCATACCTAGTTCAATATCGTTACTCGCAAGTCTCTTTACTCGTTCCATAATACATCATCCTGCAACTAACCCATTGGTCACTTTGCTTGCAAGGCTTCTTATGATGTGTATTGCCGAGAGGGCCCAGAGATACGTCTCCGATACTCGGAGTGACAAATCCTAATCTCGATCTATGCCAACTCAACAAACACCTTCGTAGATACCTAGAGCATCTTTATGATTACCCAGTTAGGTTGTGATGTTTGATAGCACACAAGGTATTCCTTCGGTATCCGGGAGTTGCATAATCTCATAGTCGAAGGAATATGTATTTGACATGAAGAAAGCTATAGTAATAAATTGAATGATCAATATGCTAAGCTAATGAATGGGTCTTGTCCATCACATCATTCTCCTAATGATGTGACCCCGTTATCAAATGACAACTCATGTCTATGGTTAGGAAACCTTAACCATCTTTGATCAACGATCTAGTCTAGTAGAGGCTCACTAGGGACACGATATTTGTTTATGTATCCACACATGTATTTAAGTTTCCAGTCAATACAATTCTAGCATGAACAATAAACCTTTATCATGATTAAGGTAAAATAACAATAACCATTTTATTATTGCCTCTAGGGCATATTTCCATCAGTCTCCCACTTGCACTAGAGTCAATAATCTAGTTCACATTGCCATGTGATTAATACACATAGTTCACATCGCCATGTGACTAACACCCAAAGAGTTTACTAGAGTCAATAATCTAGTTCACATCGCCATGTGATTAACACCCAAAGAGTACCTAAGGTGTGATCATGTTTTGCTTGTGAGAGAAGTTTAGTTAGCAGATTGTCACATTCAAATCCGTATGTATTTTGCAAATTTCTATGTCTACAATGCTCTGCATGGAGCTACTCTAGCTAATTGCTCCCACTCTCGATACGTATCCAGATTGAGACTCAGAGTCATCTGAATCAGTGTCAAAGTTTGCATCGATGTAACTCTTTACGACGAACTCTTTATCACCTCCATAATCGAGAAATATTTTCTTAGTCCTCTTAGGTAACTAAGGATAATTTTGACCGCTGTACAGTGATCTACTCCTGGATCACCATTGTACCCCCTTGCCAAACTCATTGGCAAGGTACACAATAGGTCTGGTACACATCATGGCATACTTTATAGAACCTATGGCTGAGGCATAGGGAATGACTTTCATTCTCTCTCTATATTCTGCCGTGATCGAGCTTTGAGTCTTACTCAACTTCACACCTTGTAACACAGGCAAGAACCCTTTCTTTGACTGATCCAGTTTTGAACTTCTTCAAAACTTTATCAAGGTATGTGCTTTGTGAAAGTCTATTAAGCGTCTCGATCGATCCCTATAGATCTTGATGCCCAATATATGAGCAGCTTCACCGTGGTCTTCCATTGAAAAAAAATCTTATTCAAGTATCCTTTTATGCTATCCAGAAATTCTATATCATTTCCAATCAATAATATGTCATCCATATATAATATCAGAAATGCTACACAGCTCCCACTCACTTTCTTGTAAATACAGGCTTCATCATAAGTCTGTATAAAACCATATGCTTTGATCACCTCATCAAAGTGTATATTCCAACTCCGAGATGCTTGCACCAGTCCATAGATGGATCGCTGGAGCTTGCACAATTTGTTAGCACCTTTAGGATCGATGAAACCTTCTAGTTGTATCATATACAACTCTTGTTAAAGAAATCCATTAAGGAATGCAGTTTTGACGCCCATTTGCCAAATTTCGTAATTATAAAATGCGACAATTGCTAACATGATTTGGACCGAGTTAAGCATCGCTATGGGTGAGAAGGTCTCATCATAGTCAACCCCTTGAATTTGTCGAAAACCTTTCACGACAAGTCAAGCTTTGTAGAAGCTGACATTACCGTCAACATCTGTCTTCTTCTTGAAGATCAATTTATTCTCAATCGCTTGTCGATCATCGGGCAAGTCCACCAAAGTCTACACTTTCTTCTCATACATGGATCCTATCTTAGATTTCATGGCCTCAATCCATCCATTGGAAACTGGGCTCATCATAGCTTCTTGATAGTTCGTAGGTTCGCCATGGTCTAGTAACATGACTTCCAGGACAGGATTACCGTACCACTCTTGTCATGGGAAACCACACCCACCTATGGGACCAAGGGCTCCTTTTGGTTCGGCGGGGGGATGGACACGTTGCAAAAAGAGCGGAGAAGCATAACACAGCACAACAGAGATGACACGGGTAGTTTTACCCAGGTTCAGGCCGCTATGAGGCATAAAACCTACTCCTGCTTTTGTGGATTGATGGTCAGAAGTGGTGAAGAAGCATAGCGCTCTTTGCCCGACCAGGTTGCCTCGGGGCGAGAGGAGCTAAATGCGTATGAGTGTGAGGGGGTCTGAATCCTCTATACGGTTGCCATGGGCCTCCTTTTATAGATTAAGGGGTCACCACCACTACGAAAAAAAAGACACATCCGTGACATTTTGGGCCGAAGGAATTTTTTTCTGTCATGCTTATGACACTTATATGAGATAATTGTGACAAAACCATCATCATAGATGTGGTGGGCTCCTACTTCTATGACAAAAAATCATTACAGAAAATGGGCTTTTCGTCCTGGGCGAGCCGGAGACGCAGCTGCATGACATTCTTTGGGCCGTCCATGATGGAAAAAACCGTGGTAGAAGCAAGGGCGAGGAAAATATCGGGGAGTTGACGGTTACGGTGGGTTGTCGGGGGCCAAGTGATGCGCGTTTCTCTCATACACATACGTGTGTGTGTGTGTGTGAGGCATTACGCTCTAACTAAACCCGAGCGAGGCGTTGGACTCTAACTGAACCCGAGCGATTGCACTAGCTACGTTACTGAACCCGAGCGATCGATCCCTTGCCGTTAATCGAACCCGAGTGATTCGCTTCGCTATCGCCTGCTAATCAAGCCGATCGATCGCCTCTTGATGAACAGTGAGCATTGTTAGGGGGGGTTTGATGAACAGTTCCCGGTGGGGGTTGGATGAACAGGACCCCGTGGTAGTAGAGCATGTTGCCGCTGGATGAATAGGACCCCGATCGAGCCGGTTGGGGGTGGATGAACAGGACCCCGTGGAGGGCTGGATGAACAGGACCCCGTGGAGGGCTGGTTGAGCGATGGCGATGGAGTCTTTGGATGAGCGAGAGCTTGCTGGAGGGGTGGTTGAATAGGACCCCGTGGAGAGGGCTGGTTGAACAGTAGCCGGTGGAGGAGCGGTGGAGGCTGGATGAACAGGAGCCCGTGGATGAACAGTCGTCGTAGGTGGAGGCTGGAGGAGGTCGACGATGGATGAACAGTAGCCCGTGGAGGCTGGAGGAGGTCGACGGTGGAGATGAACAGTATCCCGTGGAGTCCCGTTTTGCGGTACGCCACACCCCTCCCGATGAACAAGACCCCGTTTCGACCACAGCGCTCCAACACAAGTCTGTTTCCACTGTTTTGCGGTATGCTACACCCCTCCCGATCAACAGGACCCTGTTTCGACCGTAGGAGGTCCAAGAGAAGTCCGTCTCCTCCGTTATGCGGTACGCCAGACCCTTCCCGATGAACAGGATCCCGTTTCGACCGTGGCCAATCAAACACAAGGCCGTTTCCTTCGTTGTGCGGTATGCCAGGCCTCGTTTCGATCGGTTGTTCCGTCCAAGCCGGTTGGCTCCCGATGAACACGACGACGACGCAGTTTCTCCGTTCCAACCCAGCCATGTACACGAGCCCTGGTCGTAAATGCGCGCGCGAGTAAGCGTTCGAGACCCGCAGATGTATGTGCGGGTCAGATGCATTTACTTCTTGCACCTTGGCCGCTGTATGTATGTGTACATGATATTAACGGGACTGCGTGACATGCTACATGCGCGCCTCTAGTACGACACGTGCGCTCCTCTACTACGACACGTGCCCTTCCTTACACGGCTACGGTTTATCACTGCAGCCTGCAGACAGACCGATCGTATATATGTACATGTTCACGACCAGAATGACAACGCTACGTACGCTTCGACCAGGTGGGCCCCGACTATCAGGCACTTCCTTGCGCGCGAAGATGTAGCTGGTGGGTCCTAGCAGTTAAGGGGCGAATCATTTTTTTGCCCGTAATATGGACGCACTTCCTTGTGTGCGAAGATGTAGCTGGTGGGCCCCAACAGTCAGGGGGGAAACGTTTTTTCGTGAAATACGGTGGCCTGTCCGGTGGGTCCTTGCTGTCAGGTGGAGGAATCATTATTTTCCACGTAATAAGGAGGCACTTCCTTGCTGCGGCCGTGGACCCGGTATCGGCCTCTCCACGTCTGAGACTCTTTTGATGGAAGTCGTTCCTTGACCACGTTGACCACGCTGCGCCGAGAGCACCAGGACGGTGGACGACGGCGAGGCCTAGGAAGGGGACGACACGGAGCCGGGGAAGATGCGGCAGTGGATGCCCACGCAGAGAGGAGTACGAGGGTTCACTGGTTCGGCTGCGATGTGAGGCTGCCCTCGCCGCAGAATAACAGGGGGTGTGGGTGAGTAGAGGGATGACCTGGCCAGCGGTGGGAGTAGTAGGGGGCGGTGAGGCCTCCGCGGCATCACATCCGGCCACGGGAGGCAGGAGCACGCGACACGACCGACGCTGGTTTGGGCGGCTGGAGCAAGAAGACCAGAGGTTGAAGAAGCACTATGGCCGTTGGATGGACATCGACGGTCCTTTGGAGCTAGAATCGTTCATATTGACTAAGTTGACAAAGCCCTCTGTCCCCGTCAACTTAGTAGGCCCACAAGTCAGGCTCCCACTATGGTGGGTCCCAGCTAGCAGGGGGTATTCATTTTTGTGTGCGTAATAAGGAGGCACTTCCTTGCGTGTGAAGATATAGCTAGTGGGTCCAACCTGTCAGCGGGGGGAACGTTTTTTCACGAAATACAAAGGCCCTTCCGGTGGGTCCCAGCTGTCAGGTGGAGGAGGCATTATTTTGCGTGTAATAAGGAGGCATTTCCTTGCGTGCGACCATGGACCCACCTGTCGGCCTCTCCACGCCAGTCCACTTCCAATGGATGTCGTTCGTTGACCACTTCACGCCGAGCGCATCCAAGGTGGTGGACGACGGCGAGGCCCCGGACAGCACCGAGTCAGAGATGGGAAGACGCGGGAGTGGAGTTGCAGACAGAGAGGTGTACGAGGGTTAACTGGTTCTGGTGCGGTGTGGTTCGGCAGTCGGTGGAGAAGAACGGGAGGTGTGGAGGGGTGTAGGGATGGCCTGGCCGGCGGTGGGGTAGTGCTTCACAGCGAAGCGTGCTAAGCAGAGTCAAGCGACAAGAGGCGGAGCAGTGGTCCCGGCGCTGGAGGAAGAAGATGAGAGATTGAAGATGGATGCCAGTCGTTGGATGTAAATCCAATGGCTAACGATGTAAGAATCATTTGTCGACTAAGTTAACAATGACTTGCGTTGGCTTCGACCTATTGGACCACATTTCAGCCTCAAAAAATGTGGCACGTATTCAACCCATTTTTTCAGAATTTACAGTCAATTTGATCTATTTTTTTAGAATTATAGTCCATTTGCTGGGCTGGGTGAACAAATAATGTAGCGTCCATGCGGCCCATTTATTTTTTTCCTAAAAATTACGTGCCATTTGCACTTTCTCGATATACATGATTTTTCTTTGGGCTGATTCTAATTATAATGTTGGGTTACGCAACAATGTTATCAAAAAATAAACAGGGGCTGAGCATTTTTTTATAAATATATTTAAATAATAAGTGATTTATTATTACATTGGTCCTTAAATCTTACCAAGCTTTTCTACACAATCATCAGGATTTTCATTGCAAAATTCCAGGATTTTATTGTTAAGAAATTATTTTTATAAGTTAATAAGATGTGAGATATTGTTTTCTTAGATATGTAAGTATCTGTTAAATATATGACGACAATAACAATAATATATAATAACATATAAAATAATTTAAATATATATAATATAGTTAGAAGGGAAATATAAGTTGGACCAGGCGTTCCTATTCTTATATAGAAAAATAGAACAGACCTCTGCGTTTTCTTCCAAAAAATACATAAATTGGGCTGCTGATGTTTCAGGAAAAATGAAACCTCGGATGGGAGGTCCATAGGCCGGTCGATACATGACGACCCTCAAGAAAATACAAGCCGGCATGTCGTGGGCTGTGCATGTTAAAAAAGAAAGCCTAGATGGGGCAGCCCACAACCCAGCTGATACTTGTTGCCCCTGTGATAATAAATGATACCTGCCAGCTCCCCGGCTTCGTTGTGAATTTATCTCCTTTAGTACTACGTTGAAGCACCTAAAAAATGTAACTATGTTGACAAACCCGTGGGCCCCAACGTCAGTATAGCATTATGAGGAAGTATTTTTTCAATGAGGCACTTGCTTGTGTACGGCCATAGACCTGGTGGGTCTCGACTATCCACCTCTCCACGTACAGTCCTCTGCAGATTCCTCTCGTTTGTTCAGCATGTTCACAACGGCAGACTGCGGCGCCGTGGCGAGCGCACAAAGGCGCGGGAGGAGATCAGACCACCTGAGCCAGTGCCTTATTTGTAACGGAAGTACTGAACTAGCCTAGTGGCCAAGTGACACTACCCGACAATTGTTCCGCCCAGGTTCGGTTCCACCTGATGCAGGGAAAATATCTCCAAATTTTTTGCCTCTGCCATTATTGACATGTGGGTCCCCATTGTCATCTACTCACACCATGTCCAACACTTGCCAAAACTTCGTTCCCCATTTTCTCTGTTTTTCGCACACTCGACATTGTGTGGGCATTTTGAAAATAGCATATATTTTTGACTGTGCATCATATGAAGATGTGTTATGCATAAATGTTGATCAGCATGATGTTAATTGGCTAGTAGTTCCATTTTCGACCATGAATAAAACTTCCAACATGATGTTATCGCTGTTTGAAAAGGCCGCGTTAATATAAATGCTCTGCCACTGAAAGTTGCAGTTTCTTATCTGAAACTGAACTGGCAGTTTCTTATTTGAAACTGAAACTTGCAGTTTCTTCTCTGAGAATCACATTGTCTACATGATGAGGACATCAATACCATTCTTACACCCACAACCCCTACTTCTACATATACTGGACCAATTACGAGAGCTCGCGCATGCCAATTAAATTTTCAGGTACTTTCATTTCTTGGTAATGATTCTAATGTTCATGAGAATATGATGCTGCCTAAATTGGATACATTTGTTTTGCTTACAAATGAAGGGACTGGCGTGGATAAGAGGGATGAACACTGGAGCAAGACCGAGCATGGAGAGGATGGCATGCGCAAGGGGAACAAGAACGGAGTTACAAGTGATGATTTCATGACTTTGAAGCCACCATAATGAGTGCATGAAGCCTTGGACGAAATATACAAGATGCCACTTCATAAATTTCGTCCAAAGGCTATTCTAGGTGCAGCGTCACCTTATTATTGGGCCAGGTCCATGTAATTTCAAAATACATAAGTATAGGCTGTTTTTAGAGGCCCTATGTGTGGGGAAACAATAGATAGGGTTGGTTTCGGACCCCTTCCCCAAGGGCCACGAAATTCCACCCCTGTTCCTCCATATATACAACCCTTAGGACACCATTTAGACTTTGGGTTTTGTTTAGATTAAAAGTTCGCCATAGCTGCAACTTCGCGTACTTCGTTTGTGTTCAACTACCAGACAAAGGCATCACAGAACCCCACCTTGATCAATAAAGCTTTCCTCTTATATTCGCAATATCCAGATTGCAATCTTAGTTTCTTGCTTGTTCTTTGTTTGCCCGCAGGAAACAGACCTTCGTGGTCAGGTTGATCGTGCTCTGGCATGGTCAATAACCCCTCGGAGTTGGTTTAGTGATTGCTAAGGCGCGACGTCCTTGCACGTTCGTAGTTGGGTTGTCAAAGTCTACTTCCTCCAAATGATAGCCACAATCTCATCGAAAGACGGGACACCCTTTGCCTCTATCAAGTGGTATCAAATTTCCAGGTTGCTCGGTGAGATTTTATAGTTTTTCGTAGTTTAGATCGAGTCTGTTCTTCATGCCTACAGTCCACGTGATGTAGGGCGGAACCCTATGTGGACGATCTTTCACGTTTGGAGAGAATCCCTACGAGGAACACGAAGAACGCGCGGAAAACACAAAGGGGAAACACGGGGAAAACGAGAGAATCACTAAACCGACAAGTAATTGATCACACAAGGGCTAGATCACCGAACACATGAGGTAGCACAAGATTCAAAATCAACAAAGGAAAGATACAAAGGTAGCCGTTCTTCTCCGTGAGGAGGTCTTGATTGTCTTCCCTTGAAGGGGTCTTTAATCCGCTTGGGGGATCTTCTCCAAAGAGGTCGTGATCTCCGAGGAGAAGTAACCAAGTGGATGAGCAAGGCTCTCACACAAAATATGAGCTAAACCATTGCTAACCCTAGCTAGGAGGTGGGAGAGGTCTTTTTATAGTCTAAGTGAATGAAAGGGTAAGTGGCTTCGGCCCAACACACGGGCGAACACACAAGCGTCGGATGTCCGACAGGGCCGGTCGTCCGGAAGCCCGCGGAGGTCCGGTCGTCCGGGGTTCTTCGGACTTCCGTTGATTTGGCTCGGTTCCAGGGGCACCGGACGTCCGATGGATTCCGGTCGTCCGGTCGCCGGTCGTCCGTTGGCTCCGGTCTTCCGCAGATTCGGCTCGGGTCTTCAGGGGCCGGACGTCCGGGCTGGGCCGGTCGTCCGGTGGCTGTAGCTTCGGGCACCTTCTTCTCTTGGTCCTTGTACTTGGCGTCCTCGCTAGCTCTTCCGTTGGATGTGGTGGCTTCGTGGCTTTCCTCCAAGTACCTGATCATGCATAGAACACACGTTGGAGGTAGTAGCCATATCTCACATGTAGAAAGTGATGGTTTGGAGAGGAGCGAGTTCACCTTGTGTCCAATGGCGTATGTTCGAGGTATCGTCATATGTCCTCTTGGGGTTTGGAGAGTAGTCGGAGTGTACATGGGGATGAACGTGGGATGCTCCGCATCATCTCCCCGTTGGGAAAGATCCGACCTCGGATCGTGATCCTCATCACCATGGAAACGGTTGTCCGGGACGAACTTGTAGTTGGACAGAGTTGAAGACATGTCGCAATCCAAGTAGTCCAAGATGTCGCCGGAGAGATAGACATGCAAAAAGAGCAAACACAAGCAACACTCGGGAATACAATGGTTAGCGCACACAAAGTGTCCATCATGTAAGAATGAGTCCGTGCGGCAAGATTGTGCGTGGCAAGACACATGATGCTTATCAAGATGATCTAGAATGATATGCAAAGCATTCATGGGAACAAAAACATGGTGCACAAAGCGACAAATTCTACCATTGTGCAAAATGATGTCATAGAGACGGTTCATCAATAGCATGAATATGGCAATGGATGCTCAATATGTGTAATCTATCATGCAATTGATGGTGGACAATATGATAATGACATATGAATATGCCATCAAGAAAGATCACAACAAATTTGCTAAGGAAGTGAACAAGCTCATATATCATGGATGACATGGGAATACAAGAAGCAACAAGGCAATCATAATGTGAGTCAATCCATGCATAGGGTGCAAACGTGTGGTGAGTATGATATGTCCATCGAGCATGACATGTGTGAGCACAATCAACAAATATGGAGGTGTTGGTGTACCAATGCTCGATGTCGTGGCATGAGTGGAGTTCCGAAGGTACATCCAATAAGTCCGAGCGCTCCTCAATGTGAAGGTCCATAGAGCCAATCTTCAATGTCGCTCCTCCATACACGAGATGTATCAAGTATGCAACAAGAAGGAACAACAATGAAAGAATGACCCGTCCAATATGTGTATTTGAGGATGGCTCAAAGGGAAGGAGGTCACCTTTAGGAGGTTCTCAAGGATGATGGAGTTGCGCATCTTGTATGCCTTCACATAACCAAGTTGTCTCGTGATGTTACCGCCTTGTGAATCCTTCAAAATGAAAGAACATGACAAACACTCAGAAAAAGAAATGAGGTTAGTGAAAATGCAAGACCTATCATTCGAGGGGCGAGATACCCAACAAGTGTATGCATCATTCTCATCATAAGAAAGGACAAGGGAGCATTTCATAGTATGGAGGCATATGATGCAAGAACAACCAAATACAATAGGCTCAATCAACCAAGCATGCATCACAAGTGAAGTGTCCAAGTCTCCAAGATCATTAAGCATAGAGGCAACTATTGGAGGCAAGCGACAATAAACAAGATATATCATGTGAGAGGCATGAACATATATGTCATCAACCCAAGAAAGCGAGTAAGAGTGGAACATGGGTGATGCATCAAAGCAAGCAATCATAGTGGTCAAGTCAAGCAAGATAGTAGTGCGAAGATGCAACATACTAGATGTAATCATGGTAATCATGTCATGTGTGCAAATAGTGGGCATATAAAATGCACATGACATTTCACAAGCATAAAGGCAAGATATGAGCAAAATAGCATCAATAGCATGAGGCACATGATAAACATGGCAATAGCAACAAGGATCTCCACCGAGCATGCAAATACACATAGGAGTAGCATAATGGTGAATCATGGGTAGATGCAAGCAAGGGTAACAATGGCATGGCAAAGGTATAGAAGCAAGCATAGAATGCAAAGTGAACACGGTAAAATGAGCATGAAACGACAAGTGATATATAGCCCATAGCCGTGTGAGAGCCAAGTAGAAGAGATGCGCGTAGTCCTTGCGCGAAGGGAATGGTGGTAAGGATAGTCCACGGGATCCCAAAGCATCGTTGCTCTCAAGAGCTCGTTTCGTCAACTCTTGGGATTGAGAGGTTGACGAGTATATGTGAGTACGTACACAAAACAAAGACAAAGGGAAAATTGTGTGTGCGTGGTATATGTACACATCATCCATCATGATGCGCACGTGCATGTGTTGGTTAGCACAAAATAGCCAATGCGCAAATAAATGAGATGCGTGATATAGAAACATGTCATCCATCATGAGAGGTTTGTTGTTATGTATAGCATAATGGAGACTCAAATTGTGTAATGCATCATGGGAAATATCTAGACGTGGCTCGGGCGCAAGCTCAAAGGCGCGTACCTAGGGTTGGCTTCCCTCGAGCGATCCATCAAGCGCCAGCGATCACGCATATCTTGGCTCCGTGACTCCCCAATCTCCTACCTCAGTGTTCATGCCTCGCTACGGAAGCGGCGACACCGATCTCATCCCTCCGCGTCGACGACCATCTGGTCACCGAGCACGCCGCCATGGCCGAGGCGGCCTTCGACTAGTTCTCCGGTGTCCTTGGCTCATTGAATGAGCGCGCCTTCTCCCTGGACCAGTCCCTCCTGCACGCGGCAACTTTCGACCTATCTGACCTGGAAGAGCCTTTCTCTGAGGAGGAGATTTGGCGGGCCGTTAAAAGCTTACCGACCGGAAAGGCTCCCGGCCCGGATGGATTCACAGCCGAGTTCCTCTGCGCCTGTTGGGGCATCATCAAGCGCGACATCTGCGAGGCTCTCGACAAGCTCTACACCGCCAATGGGCGTGGGTTCCAAAAGTTAATGAAGCGCTCCTCACCCTTCTGCCCAAGCGGCCGGACGCCGCTGCCTTATCCGACTACCGCCCCATAAGCCTCATCCACCTCATTGCAAAGCTATTTGCAAAGGTGTTGTCCCTGCGGCTCGCTCCTCGGCTTGGGGCCATGATGTCGACGAACCAGAGCGCTTTCATCGCCGGCAGATGCATCCATGACAACTTCCTGCTTGTCCAGCAGACCGCGCGTCTCCTCCACAATCTAAAGGTGCCCCGCATGCTTCTGAAGCTTGACATCGCGCGTGCCTTCGACAGTGTCTCGTGGCCCTTCCTCCTCGAGACCCTTCAACACCTTGGGTTCGGCCAACGCTGGCGCGACTGGATCTCGATACTTCTATCCACCGCCTCACTTGTGTCATGCTCAACGGCCACCCGGTCCCCTCGATCGATCATGCCTGTGGCCTCCGTCAAGGCGACCCGGTATCCCCGATGCTTTTCACCCTCGTCATTGACGTCCTCAACTCTATGCTCATCCGGGTCGTCGAGCTTGGCCTCATCCAGCGGCTAACCACGCGGCACGCGGCTTCCAGCATCTCCCTCTACGCCGACGACGTCGTCATCTTCTGCCGCCCTGACCATCATGACATCTCGGCCGTCCGCGAACTTCTTCGGGTCTTTGGGGTTGGCTCTGGGTTGCAGACTAACTACCACAAGTGCTCGGCCGCCCCCATCCAATGCAACGACGTGGACATCACGATAATCGCTTCCAAGATGCAATGCCCGGTGAAGCAATTCCCAATCCAATATTTGGGACTCCCCTTGTCCATTCGCAAGCCATCTACTACGAGCCTCATGCCGATCATCCACAAGCTAGAGCGCAAGCTCTCCACTTGGTGGGCCTCGCTCCTCTCCCTTGGTGACCGGCTCGCCCTTGTCCGTCATGTCTTAAGTGCTATCCCCACGCACTTCCTTACCGCCATCGCCTTCAACTCCTCCATCCTCAAGATGGCCAACCGCATCACCACAGCTTTCTTTGGGCGGGAAGTAAAGATGCCTCTGGTGGACAATGCTTGGTCAATTGGCAGAGAGTGTGCCGCCCTCTCCCCCTTGGAGGCCTCGGCGTCTGTGATCTGCTGCGTGCTGGCATTGCGTTGCGAACCCGTTGGCTATGGCTCAAGTACACCGACCCGACGCGACCATGGAGCCACCTGCACATCCCTCATGACCCCGCAGTCGCCGCCATCTTCCGTGCTTCTACGACCTGGACGCTTGGCGACGGCCACACTTGCATGTTCTGGAACGACCACTGGATCAATGGCAGATCCGTCGCCGAGATTGCGCCGCTCGTCCTCGCGCGCGTGACCCGGAGGCGGCGCAAGGCCCACACCATCCACGATGGACTTCTTCAACGCTCCTGGGTCCGCGACATCCAGGGCGCTTTGGGACCTGCCGCTCTGGTCCAATACGTCGACCTCTGACGCTGCGTGCGTCACGTCGCCCTCTCGGATTCGCCTGACTCTCTGCGATGGCGCTGGACCACCTCCTCCATCTACTCGGCAAGCTCCTGCTACCAGGCGCTCTTCCATGGTGCCTGCAAGGACCCACATTGGCAGCTAACTTGGAAACCATGGGCTCCTTTCCACGTGAAATTCTTCATCTGGCTGGCTCTACAAGACCGTTGTTGGACAACGAGCATCTCACTAGACATGGCCTACCACACGAGAACCTCTGCGCCTTCTGTGACCAAGAGAAGGAGACCATGCAACACCTCCTGGCAGGCTGCTCTTTCTCGCGAAAAATCTGGCACGAGATCCTCAGCTGGGTTCGCTCCACGACCGACATCCCGGACGGCGACACTGACTTCTACACTTGGGTGGAGACGTCCTGCAACCGCTCACCTTCCCCGGCTCGCAAGGGCATGGCTTCCCTGATCATCCTTACCGCATGGTGGATCTGCAAACACCGAAACGCTTGCATATTTGACGCCGAGCAGCCCTCCACCTCCCGGCTCTCCGACATCATCAGGGATGAGGCGCGCATATGGGCCAAGGCTGGCGCCACTGGACTGCACAACATAATCCCCGAGAGATAGCTTTGCAGGCTAGTGGGGCTGAGCACCCCCAGGTCTGTTCTGCTCCTAGTTCACTTCCATGCCCCCGTGTGCACATGGCTTAGTGAGCTTCTGTAATCCCTTGCTGTATGACTCTTCTTCTATCAATGCAAAGATATGCATCCTCTCCGTATTCGCGAAAAAAGCATATGGTGCACACAATCATGGGAATCATGCAAAGTATGGATGCATCAAAATCTCCTAATATGTATGAGGAAACTACGGGGTCTCCTCATGAGTATGAGTAGAAACATCACATGGAGAATATTGACAACATTCAAAACAAAGCATATTTGGAACAATGTGATCATGTCATGACATAGTAGATGAATTGCACAAATCATGTAAAGGAAGCGTGGCAATATCATCACATGAAAAACAAAAGCCAATGACCATCATCTCGTCATCTATGCCATAAGTGCAAATGGGATTTATTTTAATGGGGCATGCATAGTCACTATGTTGAGATTGAAATGATGCAATATGGGAGTTCTCACTCATAGCATATGACAAGTTCAATGGATTGTCAAACATGATGTGACCAAAAGAATTTTCACAAGATGTCCTATGGAGCATAGCATCACAACTAGGCAACTCAACATGCTCATCATCATATTCATCATAAATAGGTAAGTCAAGGCATGAAGAAGTCGCACTAGCATGAAGCATGGGAATAGGTGGATCAACATCATGCAAGCAATCGATGTCAAGATAGTCCACTAGTGGGACAAGAGAAGTACCATCACCTATGTTACCTTTGGCAGGTCGCTCATGTGTTGTAGGTGAGGTGTCCAAGACCAAGTCGTAGTCAACTTCATCTTGATGGAACCATGTGGGGGTGCATCATCGTCCACCATGGCCATCGGTTTTCCCTTCGGAGGGATGGACTCGTCGAGGATAGGCATGTCGTCATGTAGGAGACCTAGCACCAAAGAAGAAAACACACTAGGAGTAGAGGTTAAGTCGTTAGAAATCATGGTGGCCTCACATGCCGTGTCAACTACCTCACTCATTAAGTGTTGTGGCTCACTCACTCCCTGTATGATGCTCTCACTCATATGGTTGGTGGAGTCACTCAAATTGCTCTCAACCTCGCATAGGATGTGTGGCATGCTCTCAAGTGTGGGGCTAGTGGTGGTCACACTCATCCTCTCATAGGTAATGCACTCAATGTCATATAGGGTGGAGTCACTCATCTCACTCATGGGTTGGTGGCTCTCCTCACATGGCAATTGGGTCATCTCATGATATGTGGGTGTCGGAGAGGTGTAGGTGCAAATGTCTCCATGCGCGGTCGCGTAGCTTGACTTAGAGTATGAGTCCAATGTGGGCGCCGTCTTCATGTTGTTGAAGAGGTTCGGGCTTGTCGCCATGGTCGATGGGGATGGCCCTTGCTCGACCGTCTTGGTGTGGGAGGCCCATATGATGTGGCACCTCGTAGCTCGTCTCCATGACCGAAGGGAGTTTCCCATGCTCGGCCATCTTCCTTGGGGGGCTTCCGAAGATGGAAGTGTCTCCCTCGCTTGTAGGTGCTCGCCTTGTTGTTGAGGATGTCGATGTAGGCGAAGTCATGGGAAGTAAGCGAAGATGCCGTACGTCCAAAGGCGAAGATGCCTTGAGAACACTTGGCGAAGGTGCCGAAGTGGGTGATGTAGCCGTATCTCCATCTTGTTGGTGCTCGTCTCGCGGTCTTCTCTTTTGCTCTTGAAGCTTGGCCTTGGCGTGAAGTAGGGCTTGTTGGGACTTGTGCATTTGCGCTTGTGGAGCATCTTCATGATGATGATGTCGTTGTCGTGCTTGAGCTCGTAGTAGATGTCGTTAAATGGTCGTCGTGCACATGATGCTTGGAGGTGACTTGCCCTTCATGACGATGTGGATCACGAACGTGATGGTGGTCGCCATGGAGATGTGGACGACTTGTGCTTGCATCGCTTGGGCACTCCAAAGATGATCGATTTGGTCGCCGCCGCCTTGAAGATGACGAATTGGAAGTAGACTTGATCAAGGCCCGAATCTCCTCCATCCTTGCATCTTGCTCCTCCTTTTGTGCGGAAAGCTTGTTGTCGATGTAGCCCCTTTTCCTTGCTTCGGAGTGATGAATGTCGATGGAGAGGTTCTCGATGCGCTCTCGCAATCTTGATTGTGCGCCTTGCATTTGTCGTTGTAGATCGAAGATGGACGCTTTGGTGATGTAGTTGGTCACGTCGTCGTTGTTGTCGAAGACCGGAGATGAAATGCCTTGCCTATCCATCACAAAACTCGAGCAAATATGAGTGGGAGAAAGAGAAGAACTTATACCAAATGTACCTTGACCGATGTTGAAAATGGATCAATGATCACTCAATGTGTAACAAGGAAATAACACAATCGGTACCAATTCTTGTCGGTTTCTCACACCTACACAAGTAAAGCTTATGGTGGAGCTCGGTGAGGATAGTGGCACAAAAATTTGATGCAAAATGTTAGCAAGAGTCAATAATGTTGAAAGAGATTCACAAATTCGCAAGTGAAACAAGTAGACCAATAGCAATGAATGGCACACCGAAACGCACACACGGATAGATGAATGGGGCCGTGCAACCAAGGAATGAGCTCAAAATGTGGAATCCACCAAAACACTTGTGTTGCACAACTCAAGAGAGACGCTAGCATGATTGCTCAATAGGCAGATATGACACTTGTGCACAACCTATAAGATGCAAAATGGATAAATTTTCTATCCCAAGTATGCTATGTATGTATGGTTCCCGGTGTTTCTCAAGATGATCCAAGATGATCGAATATGACAATCTTATATGAAATGTGGTATGATGCTATGGCTATTTCTTACAAGCTTATTTGCTCTCTCTCTTTTGCTTAAAAGCTTATTCTTCTTCTTTTTCTTTTTTCTATGGCCACCTTTGCACAATGCACAAACCAAGATAGCTATTGTGCATATGCGGGAACGATATTGTGACATAATGGATGATATGATACCAATATGATATGGTATGTATGCAATGGATGGTGTAGATCAATGATCACTAATGTGCATAAGTAATGTTGCCGGAAATACTCAAATGGCTAGTCTCGATAGGCAAGTGACGCAAAATGGGCTAGGGGTTATCAAATGCAATTGCAAGGGTAATGTACAATGGCGTCATCGAGGTTACCGTCCTTGGCGATGATGAGTGGCGGTGTTCTTGATGTAGATACCAAGATGATGGAGACTCGTCCCTAAGTAGCCGAAATACCTTAGGAAACGGAAAAACCGTGAACTCAAAATCTCAAACGTCAAATGTCAAAATGGTGGCAGCGGAATGCGGTGGTGGTTGCGGAAGCTCAATGGGATTGCGGAAATGCAATGGTAGTTTTTGAGTACGCAATGCGGAAGTGGGGTGTAAGATGGTGGACTATACACGGTGTCGGAGTTGGAAGCACGGTCACTAAGTAGCCGAAACACCTTAGGAGACACAACTCACAACACAAACAAAATTGGGTGAAGTTGGGGGTGGTGGAAGTGTATGGTGGGCAAGCCTATGCGGAAGTGGTGGTGGTGGTTGATGAAGAAGCAACCGTCCCTAAGTAGCCGAAACACCTTAGGAGACTCTAATCACTACTCCAACAACCTCAAATGCTATGGGGAACAAAATTGGTTAGGTTGTGGAAGGCTATGGTGGTATTGCAGATGATGTGGTGGAAGACCTAGGCAAAGATGCCAAAGTACCAAAAATTTGATGGAGTCAAATGGTTTTGGTGGTATTTTTGTTGGAAGGGGGATGTCAAGAGCTTTTCAACGAGCTAAAGAACCCGAAAATCGGAGTCCGGATGAATTAGTTATGGCCGAAACAAGAATCAGCCGAAGTCATTATCTACAGGTTACAGACGTCCGGGAAAGGTCGGATGTCCGGTCGTCGGACGTCCGGCAGGCTCGGAAATCCGTGAATTCGGTTCGGGTTGGGGGTTCCGGTCGTCCGGGAAAGGTCGGACGTCCGGGGGTCGGGGGTCAACGCGGGATTTGAGCACCAGGATGCGATTTTGGGCGGAATTTTGGGATTTTGGGGGCAAAATTGGGGAGATTTCGTGGATGGGAAGTGGGGAAACTTGGGGAAATGCTAGATCCACTGGAAACCAAGAAAATCCATGGATCAAAATCAACAAAACTTCATCTCACCAACAAATCACAAAAAAAAATTTGGGGCTATTTTTGGTGGGGATTTTCGGATTTAGAACGAAATCAACAAAATCAAGCTAGAAAAAGAGGGGTAGGGGCTTCAAAAACGTGATCAACGTGGCTCATGATACCAAGATGATGTAGGGCAGAACCATATGTGGACGATCTTTCACATTTGGAGAGAATCCCTACGAGGAACACGAAGAGCGCGCGGAAAACACAAAGGGGAAACACGGGGAAAACGAGAGAATCACTAAACCGACAAGTAATTGATCACACAAGGGCTAGATCACCGAACACATGAGGTAGGACAAGATTCAAAATCAACAAAGGAAAGATACAAAGGTAGCCGTTCTTCTCCGTGAGGAGGTCTTGATTGTCTTCCCTTGAAGGGGTCTTGAATCTGCTTAGGGGATCTTCTCCGAAGAGGTCGTGATCTCCGAGGAGAAGTAACCAAGTGGATGAGCAAGGCTCTCACACAAAATATGTGCTAAACCATTGCTAACCCTAGCTAGGAGGTGGGAAGGTCTATTTATAGTCTAAGTGAATGAAATGGTAAGTGGCTTCGGCCCAACACAGGCGGGCCTTGCAGGCGCCCGATCGTCCGGAAGCTTCATGGGTCCGGTCGTCCGGGGTTCTTCGAACTTCCGTTGATTTGGCTCGGGTCCAGGGGCACCGGACGTCCGATGGATTCCGGTCGTCCGGTCACCGGTCTTCCGCAGATTCGGCTCGGGTCTTCAGGGGCCGGACGTCCGGGCTGGGCCGGTCGTTCGGTGGCTGTAGTTTCGGGCAGCTTCTTCTCTTGGTCCTTGTACCTGGCGTCCTCGCTAGCTCTTCCGTTGGATGTGGTGTCTTCGTGGCTTTCCTCCAAGTACCTGATCATGCATATAACACATGTTGGAGGTAGTAGCCGTATCTCACATGTAGAAAGTGATGGTTCGGAGAGGAGCGAGTTCACCTTGTGTCCAATGGCGTATGTTCGAGTTCTCGTCATATGTCCTCTTGGGGTTTGGAGAGTAGTCGGAGTGTACATGGGGATGAACGTGGGATGCTCCGCATCACCAGAAAAAGCCACAAAAAAATTAATGTTAGTTCATCATATCTGAACCAATCTGAGCCTTTGCATAATCTTTTTAGGGTTTTTTGCTTTGTTGAATTTGCGGTTGCATCGTCGTGTCAAGTTGCTGGTCTGTCTAGTCGTTTAGAGTTTCGAGTTCTGCTCATAAGTTGTCACGCCGCCGCCACACCATCATCACCGCCACACCATCATCATCGCCCCCGCCATCTACCACCACCGCTCATCCGCCACCGCTCTGAATTCGTATCCATATACCACCACCAATCTGTATCCATATACCACCACCGATCTGTATCCATATACCACCACCGCTACCATATACCACCACCGCTGCCATATCCTACCACCATATATCCACCACCAATCCGAGTTCTTTTCATATTAGGTTTGTTTTCGAGATCCATCTATTTTCCATTTTGTGTTTCCTTGCCTGAGTAGGTCTCGAAAAAAAAATCCAGAGACCCCCGGGCAGTTTTTAGGCCAGACCCCAGGCAGTTTTTAGGCCAAAATTTCGGCGACCAAAAGTATTTTTTCACTATCCTATTTTTAGGCTTTTCTGAGTCTTTCGAGCCACGTGCCATCATAGTGATTTTTTATCGCACTTTTTCATCGTCGCTGCCCCGATTTCCGAAAAAAATAGTAAAAAAAATTCGTGCATATCCTGTCATTTTGTCCTGGGAAGAGTTTTGAGACACTCGCCATTATAGTGATTTTTCGCAAAAAAAAGTAGGAGCGCAAAAAAAAAGAGCGCAGAAAAAAAACAGAGCGAATAGAGTGTGCTTTTCCCTTGTTTACGTGCAGCGCCGTGATTTTGTTTGTATTCTAGGCTCGCGTCTTGATACGTCTCCAACGTATCTATAATTTTTGATCGCTCCATGCTATTATATATTCTGTTTTGGATGTTTAATGGTCTTATTTATACACTTCTATATTATTTTTGGGACTAACCTATTAACCAAGGCCCAATGCAAATTGCTGTTTTTTTTTGCCTATTTCAGTGTTTCGCAGAAAAGGAATATCAAACGGAGTCCAAACGGAATGAAACCTTCGGAAGCGTGATTTTTGGAAAAAACGTGATCCAGAGGACTTGGAGTGGAGGTCAAGCAATCAACAAGGAGGCCACGAGGCAGGGGGCGTGCCTACTGATGAAGCTATGTACCTAGGGTAGGGTCATGGACCTGTCCAAGATACCCTCCCCAAGGACATCTCTAGAAGAATCACCTTTCAATCGACTCAGAAGTGTTCCACTCAACAGACTCGAATACACTCGACCATCAAGCCAACCACTCGACAGCCAGGAGATCTAAAGTCACTCCGCACGCTAAAGGTCGGTCATTAAGTAGCTTTTATGGTCATCATAGCACTTTATTTTGCGGCGTTACAAGTAACGCCCAACCTTAATGTACCTTAAACCCTGCATAACTGAGGGCCGGAGGGGTCTAGCGAACTCTATATAAGCCACCCTCCTCCTTAGTGTCAAGGGTTCAGACCCCTGTAATTCATACACACATAATCCAGTCGACCGCCTCCGGGCTCCGAGACGTAGGGCTATTACTTCCTCCGAGAAGGGCCTGAACTCGTAAAACTCGTGCGTATACAACTACTCCATAGCTAGGATCTTGCCTCTCCATTCCTACCCCTCTACATTCTTTATCGGACTTAGAACCACGACAGTTGGCGCCCACCATGGGGCAGGTGTCTTAGCGACTTGTTGGAGAAGTTGCAGTTTTTCCGATCCCCTTCATCATGGTTTCAGGCGGAGGTTTGGCTGAGGGCCACGAGATCCGTCTCGGCGCGCTCGTGTTCGTCGCCGACGACTCCGGTTGGCTTCAGGAGGCACCACTCGACGTCGACGCGCTCCCGTTTGGGCAACGCACTTTGCGCTGCGTGCATCCGTGGCGTCCTCTTGCGGCGACCGTCGACCCGATGTCGGTCGGCTCTGTGGCGTCCTCCTCCTGTTGCCCGCTAGCGCAAGTGTTCCGGTCGGTCGAGGCTTCAGCGGTGGGTGAGGCACGCGGTGGCTCGCCAGTCGGCCACCCCTCAAGTCGCGGTGATCGAGCCCGACGAATCTCTCTACGACCTGTTCGACTGGCTCCGCAGAGACTGCATCCGAGTGCGACAACAGTGATCCAGCGGCGGAAGTCCTGATGGTCAATGGACCACGCAGTCCTCCCGGCTTTCCCCACGCCGACGGTGGCAACGGCGAAGGTGCTCCGTCGCATGCCCATGAAGAGTACCTCCCCGAGCCCCTCACTTCGCTGCAGAGGGAGGAACTTCGCCGCCGGAACGTGGATGCACTTCACACTCCTATAGTTGGAGAAACCCCCGAGGCCCGCGCCTTGGAAGATGCGCGCTTGGCCAACTTGGCTGAGCGCACTCGACTGGAGAATCTCCAGCGAGTACTCGACAAACGAGCGTGACAATGGGTCTCAGCATCCAGTCGACGTCAGCTCTTTCAGCCACCGACTCATGTATATCGAACTCCGGTTCAAAATTTAGCAGTTGCGGCCCGTATAGCAGAGTCGATTCAGCCTTCCCAGTCCGAGGCTGGCAGAGGCTTGTTGCGGTCGAGCATTACTCCGGGCAGCGGGGAGACCAGAATTCAGTCAGATCACGATCGCCGAATAGGATCCACAGCAAATCCGTTGTTGCAGATACCGTTCAGTCGGCTCACAGCCCAAGATCGCCCCCGAGGCGTGAGGGGCGTGGAGACCGGCGAGATCAGTATAGGAACCGTGAGCAGGATGATCACCGACTCGATCGCGACGATCGACGTCGAGTGCCCACCCCTCCCCCAAGGAGTGGGTCATACGATGCCTCGGCAATGGATGGCGGAACACCCTCACAGTCTTTGGGCGAAGGATTCCGGTCGACTCGGAGAATCGAGCTTTGATGCGAGATCCATTCTCGTTCAAGGTTTGATCGGCGAAACAGAGCTCACCGAGGAGGTCATGACAGAGATGTACCCACCAGCAGCAGAGTGCACGTCTCAGACCGAGTGCTTCCGAGCCATCGTGGCCGCAGTGATTCCTCCCAACTTCAAAGTTGGCGACTGGAGTCAGTAAGTTCACTGGTGAGTCCAAACCTGATACTTGGCTTGAGGACTACTGAGTGGTTGTTCAGATTGGCGGCGGTAATGATGAAGTGGCCATGAAACACCTGCCTCTTATGTTGGAGGGCTCGGCCGGAGCGTGGCTGAACCAGTTAGCACCCAGCAGCGTTTACACTTGGGAAGATCTTTCCCGAGTGTTTGTCAGAACATTTGAAGGGACCTACAAGCGACCAGCAGGGTTGACAGAATTGCAATCTTGAGTCACGTAAGACGAATGAAACTTTGAGGATTACATCCAGAGATGGATCACGTTGCATCACACTGATGGAGAACGTGTCGGATCACCAGCAGTTTGTGCCTTCAAGGAAGGCGTTAAGTACTGAAGGCTGAATCTGAAATTGGTCGAACCGGAGACATGTCTCTGAGTCGAATGATGGAGATTGCCACCAAGTATGCTAATGGTGAAGAAGAGGATCGGCTCCGGAGCGGCAATCACAAGTCAGTCGCTCATGAAACTGGAGGAGGAAATTCCAGTCGGAAGCAGAAGCGGAAAGCCGAGCCCGCTGCTCCTGGAGAAGCCTTGGTCGTGACTCAAGGAAAGCTTAAGGGGAAGCCCAAAGGACCTTGGAACCCCAAGAAGGTGAAGGATCAAGACGGAAATGATGTATTAGACTTGCCATGCCACATTCACACGAAGAAAGATGAAGAGGGTAAACTCATTTACCCAAAGCATACCACTCGACAAAGGTCGGCTCTTGATCCAAAGCGGTTCCGGAAACAGCCCAAAGATAAGGAAAAGGAGTCGGACAAAGTTGAAAACAAGGAAGATAGTGATGATGGATACCCGCAGGTCAATTCCACCACGATGATTTTCTTGGCGTTGAAAGCAAAAGTCGATTGAAAGTTATCAACCGAGAGGTGAATATGGTCGCTCGGCGACACTCGATTATTTGAAATGGTCTCGGTTGCCATCACATTCGACCGGTCGACCACTCGGCGCACATAGCCACCCACAGGAGGCAAGCTTTGGTGGTCGACCCGGTTGTCGAAGGCACTTTCGTGACTAAAGTTTTGATGGATGGTGGCAGTGGTCTGAATATACTGTATGCAGAGACGGTGAAAGGGATGGGCATTCCGATGTCCAGGCTCAGTACCAGCAACATGAGTTTCCATAGAGTCATTCCAGGAAAGAAGGCCGAGTCACTCGGTCAGATTGCTCTTGATGTAGTTTTCGGAGACTCCAAGAATTTTCGCAAAGAAAAGTTGACATTTGAAGTCGTGGATTTCCAGAGTGCTTATCACGCTATTCTGGGAAGGCCAGCATATGCACGTTTCAGGGCTCGACCATGTTATGTATAGCTTAAACTGAAGATGCCAGGCCCCAAAGGTGTGATCACTGTCACCGGCAATCGGAAGAAAGTGGAAGAGTGTTTTCAGAAAGGCTCAAAGATCGTCGATGCTCAAATGACAGTGGTAGAGCTGCAGGAATACCAGAAAATTGCATACCCGAGTGATTTGTTGCGAGCCAAGAAGCCTGCTACGGAATCAGCGTTTCAGTCGTCCGGTGCGACAAAGCCGATTCACATTCACCCGACCGACCCCAATGCTGCTCCGACTCATATCTCAACAACACTCGACTCTAAATAGGAAGAAGCGCTCACCCAGTTCCTCCGTGAGAACTGGGACATCTTCGCATGGAAACCTTCTGACATGCCAGGTGTTCCCAGGGAACTGGCTGAGCATCGTTTACGAGTCGACGCGAAGGTAAAACCGGTCAAGCAACATCTTTGACGGTCCGCCATACAGAAGAGAAAAGCGATCGGTGAAGAAGTGGCTCGACTCCTTGCAGCGGAGTTTATCCGAGAGATTTACCACTCCGAGTGGCTTGCCAATGTTGTCACGGTCCCTGTCGTGGTTTTGTCACGGCAGATGTCCTCGTGAAAGGACTTAGTCATGGAGCCATCGCTACGGGTTAACTTGAAGGGGTTAAAGCGGACGCAAAGACACAAGAGTTTATACTAGTTCGGCCCCTTCGATGAAGGTAAAAGCCTAAGTTGTGATGGGATTGATGTGGTTTCGATGACTAGGGAGCAAATAAGCTTCGCCTAGGCCTCGAGTTGTTGTTGTCTGTTCTCTTTGAACCGCCCCGGGTCGTCCCCTTATATACACGGGTGACGCCCGTCGGTTCACAGAGTCCCAATCTCCGGTTCATACTCGTATCCGGGTTGGTCTCTCTCTATTCCTAACTTACAATACAAGTTTACATACCAGGCCGGTTTACGGTTACATGTTCTAAACCGACTACAGGCCTTGGGCCCTTACCTTCATGCTTGGCCTTTTACACCGTTGAACTACTGATGGAGTTAACCCGGCCCGGATAGGCCGGTTTACGCCCAGTAGTAATATCCCCAACATTAGGCCCCAGATTGATTTGAACAGGTTCATGTCAATCCTTGATAAAAAACCTTCATCTTCAACATCTTCTTGTAGTTGTTGAACCACTGTGATGTCACCTTCTCTGGTTGCTGTAAACCGGCATGACGTCCCCATAAAGATAGCATTCATGATACCTTCTTTGTTTAACATATCCGCAATAACCAAGGCGACAACTCTGGTTCCCAGATTTGTGGTTCCTTGATTCACGCGCCTAACACAGGTCTCTTGCCTTATAAATAGGACCGAAGGGTCATTCCTTTTCTCCCCTCCGTCCCCTTTCTTTTTGTCTTCCTCGCGTCGCTAGCCTGGGAGCTCCGTCGCTGCCGTCAACCTCTGCACCGTCTTGGGCCGCTGCATCAACCTGAACGCACCAGAAAAACGTAGCGATCTTCCGCATCTCCTCAACTCTGGTAGGTCCTCAGTTTCCCTCGACCTAGATTCGTTCTAGGGTTTCTTGTTCTTGCAGCTCCATTAACTGTTCATGCTCATACCGGACTCTGGATAGATCTGTGACACCTTGCTCGATTAGTAGTAGCTTTTAGCATCCGCTTTGTAGTTTCGTGCTCACGTCCATAGATCTCGCATATTATTTCCTGCTAATTGCATCAATCTTTGCTCTGCTTTATTCTTTTTGGATATTTTTCTTCTTCTACGATCGGCTTCGGATCCTTCGTTGTAGAGAAATCTTGTGAAACCTGTTTACGCACACTTAGCCGTTCGCAACCTCAATTGCTTTCAATATTTAGATCAAAGCGGTTTAACTTAACATAGAAAGAATTAATAAACCGGTATACACCATTAGTCCCCTTGTTGAACCACCAGAACTCCTTAACCAGACACTATCGCTTCATAGAACTCCGGTTTAGATGTAGTTGTCTCCAATTTAGCATTGTACATCGGTTCTCTCTTTGTCCCAACACATTTCTTGAACCGGATTTATATTTTTTGTAGATTTTATCATGGCCAAACAAGTATATGAGTGCAACTAGGCTCCTTCCCGTGTCACCGAAACTCAATTAAACAATCTGGTCCTGGACCGGGCGCTTTAGCGATAAAGATACTATCCATTGGAGGGTTCTGGCAAAGAATGTCCACCCACACCTCAAGAAGGAGAGGTTGTAGTTTTAAGTAGATCACTTAGCCGGGGTTTTAACCGCCCGGTTCAAAATTTTACGGGATGTCTTAGCCAATTTTCAACTCCGTCCGCAAGATACTGGCCCCAATTCTGTTACCAATATATGTCACTTCCAAGTGCTCTGTGAGGCATACTTTCAAGAAGAACCCACAGTTGAGCTGTTTAGAGACTGCTTCCATCTAAACCGCCGCACAGAATTCACTGATGGGTCCAACACAGAATTGGGTGGTGTGGCGATTCAAAAAAGGAAGGAGGTCACTTATCCTCATGCCAAACTGCACAACCACCCCAAGGAATGGAATCAATCATGGTTCTATTGCGAGACACCTCTCCGCCAATGAAAATCCTTTGCACGGCTCTCGTCCGGGCGACTCGATAATACACATCCCTTTCCGCAAAGATTAACCGCCAAGGAGAGAAGTAAATACGCTCCTCAACTCTCCAAGCTCAGAGCCTTCATGGCCAATGGTTTAACATGAATGGATCTCGCATGCTATTGGATATCATGGAGCATACTACCCCTCTCCCAGCGCTCCGGTTTAATGTGTGAGTACACTGGTAGCGTCAACGACCCCCTCCGACATGTTAATATCCAGCTTACCAATGATGAGGTCACCGAGGCTGTGAAGAAAATGTTGAACGAACCGAAACACCTCTGTGCCCGAACCGGTCTGCTCCCCTTCTGTGCTACCAACAAACCACCATCTGTAAGACTCTGACTGTATTTTTTACTGAATATATTACTGCCATTTCTGGTATCTTTTTTAACATCAACTGCTGCTTAATCAGGGTGATGATCCATTCTGGAGCAAGAAACTTCCACAAGAGAAACCAGAGAAGCCAGACAAACCGAAAAGACCAATCCGGCAAAAGACCAAAGTTGTTAAGAGGTCTGCTCATAAGAGGAAAACCACTGCATCTTCTGATCCGGCTGTGGATGACGATGTGGGTAATCCGGACCTTGAGGTAGAACTTGATTCACTTGGCTTACTTTTCATACGCCTAATTAATGATGATATTTGTCGATGATGATCTTTGAAGCCGTAATGTCTGATGTTGTAGAGGTAACTATTCTCTCCTCCGACTCAAATCCTTTGCCTTCACTAAAAATCCATCGCAAACCGGAAAATTAAATTTTCTCATCCCCTTGCTTGCTTGGATCCCAAATTTCTTATGAAGACTCAACAACATGAAGTTCGCTGCACAACTCCATACAATGACAGGTGAATTACCTCCGCCGGTTTACCGAGCAGTCACGGTTCGGAAGCGTCGTTCGAGAGGTCTCTAATTTGCTTGTCGATTGCTTGTCCTAAAGCGGGCTGTTTTCGTCAACCTCTTAATCCATCCGACTCCGATTATCGTGTCACTTCCCATTCCTCATCTGGCGAGTCATCACCACTCACCGCCACCACTTAAAGCGGTGCTTGGGTAAGTTATACATATCATATTGTTTCTATTGCATCACTGCGTAGTATATGCTGTATTTGGATATTATTATGCCTTTTCAGGGCTAAGCCTAGGCCGAGCAAAAAGGCTCGCTGGATAAAGCGGCCGGCAGAAGAGATCGCCTGACCGGACAAGACCCCAAATCTTGAAGCGGCTATTTGTGAAGATATGCCCAATGATCCGCCACCGCAAGATGACGATTTTGTTGTCAAGAAAGGCTGTTGACACCTCCCGTCCTGTGACCAGCCCGTAAGCCCAACCCGAATTGAAAAATCCACCGGTCCAATCCGGCTGGCGACAAACCGATCGTCCCTGGTCAAACCGGTGATACCAAGGGCGATGACGTTGTGATTACTGGCTTTGGCCCACGATGAACGGGTAATCCGGTCGCCTTATCCAAATATTCTGCCAAAGTAGAATTTGCCACTATGAGCAAGGGCAAGTGGAATGTTGATCCGGCAACTTACGCTGCTCTGAACCCCAAGATCTTCATTACGGCTACTTGAACCGGTGTATACCAGCCGTGATTATGAAGTCGACACGGTGAATATGATGAAAGAAAAATTCGAGGTAACCTCCATGTTCTTTTTCCTGCTTGGATATTTCAATTTTGTTAACTCTCCTAGCCCCCAAGGGCCTGTTTGTAATCTTCTTTCAAACCGGTACTTGATATAGAACTCAATACTTTCGTAATTCACTGATGTAGCCCCCAAGGGCCGGTTCAACTAAGTATAGTTAAACCGGGACTTTAACATAAAACTCAATGCTTCAGAATTCACTGATGTAGCCCCCAAGGGCCGGTTCAACTTAGTATAGTTAAACCGGGACTTTAATTTATATCGCAGCATCAGAACATGTTCGAGCAAATAGCCATTAGCCCCCAAGTGCCAAGTTGAATACATATTGAGCTTGGGACTTTGTGATTTTATTGACAGATGAAGATCAAATATGCATTAGCCCCCAAGTGCCAAGTGCATAACTTGTTATGTGGTTGGTACTTCAAATCTTGTACCATTTGTTAAATCAGATGACTGTCTGTATATAGGCTGAGCTGAAGACTAAAGAAAGCCAACTCACCGATCTTCAAGAAAACTTGAAATCCTAACAAGATGAAACCTCAAAGGCAAAAGAAGAATTGACCAGCGCTTTAGGCGTCATGGAACAGCTTAAGAAGGGCTTCAAAAAGGAGCGGGCAGATTGGGCCACTGAGAAGGCCGCTTTAACCAAAAAGTTGGAAAATGCTGAAGCTGCCACAAACCGGTGGTAGATGAGGTGACCAACGTGAAGCGGCAAGTGCATGCCATGATTTGCTGCCATCTTTGGTAAGCTTCCTTTGGTTTCTATGATAACTTGGCCTTCTTATGATAAGTCCGGTTTGTGATTTTTCTTGTAATGCTGCGAGCTACGCATTGGTCACTTGGGGTCGAGATGTTCGGATGAAATTGAAAGCTGCCTACACTTTAATCGAACAATTTGTACCTTTGGAGCGCAATGGATCATCTCCAACGCATCACATAACAATCCGGCACCCTCTTTAATTCAAGATACTCTTAGGAGGTTGTCAATGCTTCCGCCTTGGGTTGAAGAAATTTGAAGAAATCTACTGCTCGAACCGGTGCCATTAATGCCTTAATCCGCAAAAGCATGGGTGCGATTTCGATCCTATTGAGGCAGCTCGGGGCTATCGGTCTGAAGGAAGACGGTTCAGAGTTCGACGAAGATGACCTGAGAGCTATAAACCGGGCGGTGCGCCCTCTGGCTTGCCAATTGGCCGAAGAGGCAGACTTGTCGCATTATCAAGCTCAATATAACGATCAGAACAGATGAGTGGCTGCACCTATTCCCGAAGCGGAGAACCTGATCTCTCCGATCCGTAAGCATACTTACGCTCCTGATATTGAACCATCTTCCCTGATCCATGAGGAGGCTGTCTTTCAAGCTTTAATGGGAATCGACTGGACCACTGTTGACTTCCGGCCCGGTAGGGATGAAGAAGGCTGAAGCGGCGCGGGCGACCCTAACCGTCGGGCCAAGGCGGCGAGCAAGCATGAACGGAAGCCGGTTTAAATAGCTGTTTTATTATATTCCGCCAAGAAAACAATGATCTTATTTGGGCACCATGTTGCCTTGTAATAGGATAGCCAACACTTTTGCTTTTAATATGCCTTCGTGCATAGGTCGATACTTTTGATTGAATGATCGAACCTTCAATCTATATTGCTCTGATCACAAAATCTTAAAGCGCCACGGCGGTTTGTGTCGCCCGGCTTGTGGCGTTCATATATATATGCAATGAAATATTGAGGTATATGATCAAAATTTGTGATACAAAATACACCGCCATCATTTGGGCATGAACTTGGCTTAGCCAATCTTGAAGCGGAGGTTGTAGAAACCATTACCTTCAAAGGACAAAACAGCTCCTGTGTTTATAATGCCGGTTTACCATGTAAACCGTGCCGGGTCATGACAAGCCCCCTGTTACTCCATAATGGGATGTTAACAGAAAAGGTCAAACCGGAAAAATTATCTCCGGATTCAAAATGGACTGAATTCCATCAATTGACAGTTTGAACCGGTTTAAAAATGTTATCGGTTTAAAAAACGCAACAAAAATCAAATAACAGTTATGAAAAAATACGGAAGCAAAGGCAATGATAAAACCGTTTGCAAAAAGAGGCTTTACTGAGCCGACCAGATGGTGTTACCATGGTTGGACACGACCAAGCTCCCAATAAGGTGTAGCTATGGTTCAAGTCAGCCAGGTCCCCAACTGAAACCGTGGCATTATGCCGATCAAGTGGCGTGGCAATGGTTCGGGTTCGACCAAGCCCCAAGTGACTCTATGGCCTTAGGCCGATCAAGAGGCGTGTTGGTTTAGACTTGACCATGTCCCCAAGTGATCTGGTGGCTTTCGCCTATCAAAAGGTGTTGCATTGGTTCGGACACGACCAAGCCCCAAGTGATATCATAAAGCTTTTGGAAAGCAAACTCAGGGGGTAAACCGGAGGCCGCTTTAAGACAGAACAACTCCATGTAACCACGCATGATGTAACAGAACAGATACCCTGCTTTAGCTGAGGCTCCGGTTTATTACTTTATTCATAATATATACCTTTGTCATAATATGTACATGAGTAGAGCCGATGGCTCGGTATAATAAGGCGAAGATGAGCTATGTTCCACAGCTGTTGGTATCCTCCTCCGATGTCACGTGAGTCTTTATGCTCTCGAATATCGATCGAGATAAGTATGACCCGTTGTGCAGATTCTTGCTGACCATGAAAGGTCCCTCCCAAGGTGGGGATAACTTGTGCATATCGATGCGGTCTTGGATGAGCGAAGCACCAAATCTCCTTCTTCAAAGTTCTAGTTCTCACTTTCGGCGACTATGGTAGCAGCGAAGATCACATTGGTAAATCGCCGAGCGGGCAGCTGCTATGTCACGCTCCTCATCCAACAGGTCCAAAGTGTCTTGCCGTGCCGTCTCGTTGTCCGCTTCAACATAAGCTGCCACACGAGGTGAGTCATGATGGATGTCACTGGGGAGAACCGCCTCCGCTCCATAGACCATAAAGAACGGTGTGTATCCTGTGGATCTGTTGGGCGTAGTGTTGATACTCCATAACACAGATGGTAGTTCTTCTACCCAACAACCCGGTGTCCTCTCGCAAAGGGACCATAAGCGGGGCTTGATGCCTCTCAAGATCTCTTGATTAGCCCTTTCCGCTTGACCATTGGGTGTGGGTGGGCTCTTTGAAGAAACGTCAAGCGGATGTGTTCACGTTCGCGAGAACTCTTTCATGCCACCTTTGGACAAATTGGTACCATTATACGTGATGATCTTGTGTGGAAAGCCAAACCGGAAAATCACCTTTTGATGAACTGAACCGCCCGTGGCGCGTCACACTTGCTAACAGGTTACGCCTCTACCCACTTTGTAAACTTGTCAACCGCCACCGGAGGTGGGTCTTCTTGTCCTTGGACCTTTTGAAAGGTCCAACCATATCCAACCCCAGGTTGCAAGCGGCCAAGTAATTGGAATCATCCTCAATTCTTGGGCGGTACATGAGCACGTCTGGAAAACTTTTGGCAACCATCACATCATCGACCGGATCTTCCGCATCGGCATGAGTAGTCAACCAATAGAAACCGTGGCGGGCGCTTTAGCCACCAAGGATTTTGAACCGGCGTGGTGACCACAATCTCGCCGTGGCTCTCACGCAATATTTCACAGACCTTCCTCGGGGACACCACGGTGTTGAAACGCATACGACACGCTGCAATGATGCAATTCGCCATTAACAATGGTCATAGACTTGGATCACGGATTATCTGCCGCCAACGTCTCATCTTCAGTAACTCTCCCGGTTCATGTCATGCAAGATAAGGAAGCGTCAATCCGGAGTGGCGTGAAGAGCTGCCACCAATTGAGCCTCCGGATCAGGAATAGCCAAATCCGCTTCACCGGGGAGCTTGACCAAGCGGGTTGTGCAGCACGTCGAGAAAAACATTAGGCGGGACGGTTTACGTTGAGAGCCCAACGGCTTAAAGTGTCCGCCGCTTCATTCTTCCGACGGTCCACGTGGTCCACGATAGCCCTTGAAATGACCTGCAACAATGTCCACCTCACGACGATATGCAGCCATGAGTGGGTCCTTTGAATCCCAAGTGCCGGACACTGTTGAGCCACTAGGTCCGAGTCACGAAGCACTTAACCCGGCTTAGATTCATCTCCTTAGCCATCCGGAGACCATGGGCGAGGCTTCATACTCAGCTGCATTGTTAGTACAAAGGGAACATTAAGCGGAGAACGTATGAGAACTTGTCACCTCGTGGGGAAGTTAATATGACTCAGCCCGAGCCCTCCAATTGCTGGATCCGTCAAAATGGATGGTCCAATATGTGTGATCCGGCTTTTCTTGGTGCTTGCAACTCCGTCCAATCATTAATGAAATCCACAAGTGCTTGAGACTTCACCGCTGTCCGAGGCACGTACTTGAGACCATCATGCGCCCAAGCTCTATAGCCCACTTGGCAATCCGCCGATCGCTTCCGGTTACGTGTGATATCGCCTAAAGGAGCGAAGCCGACCACCGTGATGGGGTGCCCTTGGAAATCTTGCTTCAGCTTCCGACGCCATGAAAACTCCATATACCAACTTACGCCAATGCGGATACCTTTGCTTAGATTCAATAAGTACCTCGTGATATAGTAAACCGGACGTTGAACGGATGCTCCTTCCTGCCTCCTTCCGCTCCACCACAATGGCCACGCAGCCCGACCGCCTGGCGTTAGCGAAACATATAGTAGAAGCGGCTCCTTGTCAATGGGAGCGGCGAAACGCAGCGGGTTGGCCAATTGCCGCTTTAAGTCCTCAAATGCCTTATCAGCCGCGGGACTCCAAACGAACTGATCCGTCTTCTACAACATCTGATATAAAGGAATCGCCTTCTCACCAAGGCGGCTGATAAACCGGCTCAACGCGGCAATCCGGCCGGCCACACGTTGAACATCATGAATACACCTCGGTTTAGCCAGGGAGGTGATGGCTGTGATCTTTTCAGGATTAGCCTCAATTCCTCTGTCTGACACCAGAAAACCCAATAATTTGCCTGCCGGTACACCAAAAACACACTTGGCCAGATTGAGCATCATCTTATACGTCCTCAGGTTATCAAAGGTTTCCTTCAAATCGTCAACCATAGTCTCCTTCTTCCGTGACTTAACCACAATATCATCCACATAAGCATGTACATTACGGCCAATCTGCTTGTGAAGGCAATTTTGTACACACCGTTGATAGGTTGCCTGGGCACTCTTGAGCCCAAAAGGCATAGACACATAGCAAAAGGCTCCAAAGGGAGTGATGAACACCGTCTTCTCCTGGTCCTTGACCGCCATTTTGATCTGATGATAGCGAATATGCATCCAAAAACTCAAAGCGCTGCAACCCGCCGTAGCATCAATGATTTGATCAATACGAGGGAGGGCAAAAGGATCTGCCGGACAAGCTTTATTAAGGTCTGTGTAATCCACACACATACGCCAGTGCCGTTTTCTTAAGGACCGGCACGGATTAGCCAGCCACTCGGGATGGAAAACTTCAACAATAAAGCCACCGCCAAGAGCACGGCTACTTCTTCACCAATAGCTTTATGCTCTTTCTTCCTTAAACCGGGCGGAGGAACTGTTTCACGGTTTGTACTTAGGATCCACATTAAGAGTGTGCTCGTGAGTTGCCTCGGTACACTGGCATGTCGGAAGGCTTCCATGAAAAAATGTCCCGATTCTCACGGATGAACTTCGATGGCGCGCTTTCCTATTTCGGATCCAAGTTGGCACTGATTATGAACTGCTTGGGCCGAATCACCGAACACGAAGTCAACAAGCTTAGTCTCGGTGACGATTTGAATTTCAGGGCGGATCATGCTCAGTAGTTGGCTTCTTCAATGGAGTCATGTCCGCCGGATCAACATTGTCCTTATAGTACTTCAGCTCCTCGGTGGCACAAACCGACTCTGCGTCAAGTCTGCATCTCCTTCCTCGCACTCCAAAGCGACCTTACGGCTTCCGTGAACCGTTATGGTCCCCTTGTGACCCAGCATCTTGAGCTGTAAATACACATAACAGGGCCATGCCATAAATTTGGCGTAAGCCGGTCGCCCGAACAGGGCATGATATGGACTTTGGATTTTTACCACTTCAAACGTCAATGTTTCCGATCTGGAGTCATAATCATCACCAAAGGCCACTTCCAGAGCTATTTTACCAACAGGATATCTTGACTTGCCGGGTACCACACCATGGAACACCTGTATTGGACGGCTTGAGATGTTTATCCGTTAGTCCCATACGACGGAAGGTCTCATAGTACAGGATGTTAATGCTGCTCCCTCCATCCATGAGTACCTTGGTGAACTTATAACCTCCCACGAGGTGCCACCACGAGGGCTAGCTGACCCGGATTGTCGACCGGGAGGATGATCCTCTCTACTCCATATAATGGGCTGCTCCGACCAAGCGTGAGGTAATGGGGCATGGCGGTTCAACAGCGTTATTTGCCGCTTCTGAACCTTCCGGCCCGCTTGTCTAAGCTAGTGGTGAAGACATGGTACTGCCCACTATTCAACCGCTTTGGGTTGCTCGATAACCCGGTATTCTTCTTCTTGGTTGTAACCACCTTGTTTATTACGATTGTTACGATTGTTATGTCCGCCGGATTACCATTAAATCCTAAACCGGAATTTCCTCCACCATAACCCGGCCGGATCTGAACCGCCGCCCGAGCCGTGATCATACCGGAAAGCATTAGAACTCTTGAACTCCTGCATAATGTAGCAATCCTTCCAGAGGTGGTTTCTTTGGCGTCTCCTTCGTCCCATGCTTGGACGGGGTTGATTCAATAGATAGTTCAAGCGGTCCGGATTGGGATTAGGCGCTCCACTTGATTCGGCTGTTTACCCTTGCACGCTGGCCCTTGTCCTGTAGCGTTGGTATGCTTCTAAAGTCCATGTTGCCATCCGCTTTACGCTTGCCATTACCTGTGAGTGATGTTCTTGGCCCTTGGAGTTGCTGTTCTTCCTTCCCTTCCCTGTCTTGTCATCGTCAGACTTGGGATCCTTGGTACTATTAGAATCATCATACTTCACTAAAGCGCCCATGAGAGTTCCCATGTCATTACAAAATTGCTTCATGCGCCCCAACTTTAACTTCAGAGGCTGAAACCGGCAGTTGCCCTCCAGGGTTAAGATCGCGAGTCGGCGTTGATCCGGTCGACGAGTGCAAGATTTTCAAACGCGCGTACCCAATGGGTTGTTGACTCCCCTTCCCCACGGACACAAGCCGCCAAGTCCACTACGGACATGGGCTGCTTACGTGTATCTTTGAAATTCTGGATAAACCGGGTCCATAGCTGGGCCCATGGTGATAGAATTGGGCGGCAAGCTCTTTAACCAAATGCAGCCGTCCCTTCAAGCATCATGGTAAAATATTTTGCACCATTGGCCTCATCCACATCTAGCATCTCCATGGCCATCTCATAGCTCTCTATCCATGCTTCGGAGGTAAATCAGCGGTGTAATTTGGCACCTTGCACGGACCCTTGAAGTCTTTGGGCAAGCGCCGCGTTGCGTCAAGCGGGGATCAAGCAGGGCACCCCAAGCTAGAAGCGACCCACAGCTCGGCCCGAGGTGGTGGGGCGAACCGGCGTGGTAGCCGCGCCTCATTACATGCTGCTAACTCGGCCTCCCGCCGTGCGGGCCGGTCCACCACTTCATGAGCATCGCGAATACCGCCTCTTGGGTTATGGCCATGGGCCGCTTCACGGTGCCGTGCGTTGCTCGATACAGCCGGTTCATCCATACGCCTGCTGTAGCTCCTGCTCGGACGTGTGGTGGAATGAATCCGGTCACGGCTGTACGAGTATGCTTCCTGCTAGATCAAAGCGGTTCGAAGAAGCTCCTTAACCCGGCATGTCTCTACTGCCTGCGGAGAATCTACTTCGATCGGGATGGCCTCCAATCGTGAAGCGGCAGCGACAAGATTGTCCATAGGATTAGAATAATGACCCGGAGGTGTCTGCGGACGGTGGAGGCATCATATTGTTACGCCGAGGGTTCCATGAGGCGGGGTTGGATCGGCGGCGCTGGGGTGGCGCCTCGGCCGTTTACCTCTGGCGGATTCTTGGCTCCATACAGGGTGTGAAAGAGGTTTCTAGCGTCGAAAACTGAAGGAAAACGGGACCTGTGTTTCCGCTTTAAGACCTCATGCGACGCGTTCTGGTCCGACATAAGCTTATAGGCCTGGGCATGCAAAGCGGCCCGCTCTGCGACCATCCTATCGTTCTCAGCTGCCAGGTCTGCTTTCGCTTGCGCGATCTGCTCTCTCACCTTTGCAACTTCTGCGTTGTGGGCATCTTGATCCGCCGGATTGGCCTCTGCCATAAGCACAACTAGTGCGTCGAACAGGTCAGATAAAACTTGAGCCGGTGGGTGCACAGGACCTCCTGCCCCGGTTCTTTGCCGCTTGGCCGATGGTCCGGAGAGCATCGCCGCCGCAGTCGAAGAGTGAAGCGCCGCTTGTGTACCGGCCATAAATATTCCAACCCGGTTGGGCTGATCGGAGGGGTCCGGAATACTATCGCCATCGGAACAGCCCCTCATCTGGTCGTCTTGCAACTGGTACAACGATTCGGTTTCTCCGGTTGAGGACTCGTCGCCGGAATAGACGACAGTCTCGCTACCATATCCCTATTCGTCCTCATGGTTTCCTCCGTGGATGACTCCCACGAAGGCGCGTTTCACGGCCGGTTTAACACAGGCGAGATCTCGTCTGTTGAGCCGTCTCGGCGAGGTCGGTGCCGATGTCGGCTCGAGCCACAGCTCACCAATCTTGCCGATGAAAGCGTGTATGCCACCAAAGGGGACCCGGTATCCGTACTCGATTGAGCCGGCCTCGGGGCCCCATCCTGCGTCGTCGATGTAGAGCTTGCGCGACGACTCTTTGTCATCCAGCCCGGCATAGCCTTGAGTCCTTCGAACTTGCCCTCCAAGATCATCAAACCATCGTGCAATAGCCCCACGGTGGGCACCAACTGTCGTGGTTTTGTCACGGCAGATGTCCTCGTGAAAGGACTTAGTCGTGGAGCCATCGCCACGGGTTAACTTGAAGGGGTTAAAGCGGACGCAAAGACACAAGAGTTTATACTAGTTCGGCCCCTTCGATGAAGGTAAAAGCCTACGTCTAGTTGTGATGGGATTAATGTGGTTTCGATGACTAGGGAGCAAATAAGCTTCGCCTAGGCCTCGAGTTGTTGTTGTCTGTTCTCTTTGAACCGCCCCGGGTCGTCCCCTTATATACCGCGGGTGGCGCCCGTCGGTTCACTGAAGTCCCAATCTCCAGTTCATACTGCGTATCCGGGTTGGTCTCTCTCTATTCTAACTTACAATACAAGTTTACATACCAGGCCGGTTTACGGCTACAGGTTCTAAACCGACTACAGGCCTTGGACCCTTACCTTCATGCTTGGGCTTTTACACCGTTGAACTACTGATGAAGTTAACCCGGTCCAGATAGGCCGGTTTACGCCCAGTAGTAATATCCCCAACAGTCCCCAAGAAGGACAATTCACTTCGCATGTGCATTGACTTCAAACATATCAATCGGGCCCGCCCGAAAGATCATTTTCCTCTCCCCCGCATCGACCAGATAGTCGACTCAACTGCGGGATGTGAATGCCTGTCTTTTTTAGACGCTTATTCCGGTTACCATCAGATCCATCTGTATGGACCCGACGAGATCAAAACAGCTTTCATCACTCCACTCGGGTGCTTCTGTTATGTTACAATGCCATTCGGCCTAAAGAATGTCGGAGCCACGTTCATGAGGATGATTCAGAAGTGTTTGCTCACTCAAATCAATCGGAATGTGGAAGCGTACATGGATGATATTGTAGTCAAGTCACGGAAGGGTTCCGACCTGCTGACTGACCTTGCTGAAACTTTTGCTAATCTCAGGAGGTATGATATCAAGCTTAATCCATCAAAGTGTACATTCGGAGTTCCTGGCGGAAAGTTACTCGGTTTTCTCGTTTCCGAACGAGGAATCGACGCCAACCCAGAGAAAGTTGGTACTATACTCTGAATGAAACTTCCTGTGCGTGTGCACGATGTCCAGAAGCTTACTGGTTGCTTGGCCGCTTTAAATCGATTCATTTCTTGTCTCGGTGAAAAGGCATTGCCTCTTTACCGACTGATGAAATAGTCAGACAAGTTTGAGTGGACTCCTGAAGCTGATGCAGCATTTGCAGAGCTAAAAACCCTGCTCTCCACCCAGCCGGTGCTTGCTGCCCCAATCAGCAAATAGCCTTTGCTGCTTTACATTGCAGCCACGGGACACGTTATGCATGTCGGTACTTATGGTCGAGTGGGAAGAAGAAGGAAAAGCCTTTAAAGTTCAGCGCCCAGTATATTATGTTTCTGAAGTTTTAACTCCGTCAAAGCAAAGATATCCTCATTATCAGAAGCTTGTATATGGGATTTATATGACCACGAAGAAGGTTGAACATTACTTCTCTTTCCATTCCATTACAGTCGTCAGCGATGCTCCATTGTCAGAGATTCTGCACAACAGAGATGCAACTGGTCGAGTGGCAAAATGGGCGATTGAACTCCTTCCCTAGATATCAAGTTTGAGGCAAAGAAAGCTATCAAATCTCAAGCAATAGCAGATTTCGTCGCCGAGTGGATTGAACAGCAACTGCCGACTCAAGTTCACTAGGAACCTTTGGACCATGTTCTTTGATGGTTCCAAGATGCTTTGAATGGTTCCGATCTTTGGGGTAGTGTTAGTTTCCCCGAGGAGATAAGCTCAGATATGTTCTTCAAATTCACTTTGATTCCTCCAACAACGAAGCAGAATATGAAGCACTTTTGTATGGGTTGCGTATGGCCATTTCACTCGGTGTCCGTCGACTCATGGTCTATGGCGACTCAGATTTGGTGGTTAATCAAGTGATGAAGGATTGGGATGTCAGAAGTCCGGCCATGACTGGTTACTACAATGCAGTGAGAAAGCTAGAGAAGAAATTCGAGGGGTTAGAGCTTCATCATGTACCCCGACTGAAAAATCAAGCAACTGATGATTTGGCAAAAATAGGTTCCAAGAGAGAAGCCATTCCCAACAATGTGTTTTTGGAACACATCCACACACCATCAGTTCAAGAGGATCCTTTCACCGAAGAAGCTCCGCAACCAAAAAGTGCCACGGATCCGACTGAGGTTGAGGTTCCGCGGTGGTCGACTTGATCAATGGAAGTCTTGGTCATCACTCCCATTTGGGCGGTGCCAGTACATCGCGTACATCCTAAGGAAAGAACTCCCGAGAGAATGAAGAGTAGGCTCGACGGATCGTCCATCGATCCAAGACCTTTCTTGTGATAAAGGGACGATTATACTGAGGGAAAGCGCGGCTGGAGTGGATCAGAAGTGTATAACGCCATAAGAAGGTCAAATAATTCTTGGCGATATCCACTCGGGGACACTGTGGTCATCATCGTCCTCTCGGACCATTGTGGCTAAAACATCTTGGCCCGGGATTTTCTTGGCCAGAGCAAATGAAATGGCGAAAGAGATAGTCGACAAATGTGAAGGATGTCGGTTCTACTCCAATATGTCACACAAACCCGTCGACCTTGAAGACCATTCCGCTTCGTCGGCCCTTATTTGTTTGGGGATTGGATATGATTGGACCACTAAGAAGCTGGAAGGAGCGGCTTCACTCACGTGCTAGTGGCGATCGACAAGTTTACTAAATGGATTGAAGCTAAGCCTATCAAGAATCTCGATGCTTGCACTGCTATCAGTTTCATCAGAGAGTTGATATTCAGATATGGAGTTCGGCATAGCATCATCACTGATAATGGGTTAAACTTCAATTCCGACAAGTTCAGAGCCTTTTGCGCCTCTCAAGGCACACGGGCCGACTATGCTTCAGTCGCTCACCCCCAGTCGAATGGACAAGCGGAACGAGCAAACGGTCTAATTCTCAAAGGACTGAAACCCCGACTGATGCGCGATCTCAAGCACGTAGCAGGAGCATGGGTCAATGAACTTCCATCAGTTCTTTGGGGATTGAGGACCACACCTAATCGGTCAACTGGACGAACTCCATTCTTTCTGGTCTATGGAGCTGAAGCAGTTCTGCCGAGTGACTTGCTTCACAATGCACCCCGAGTCGAGCTCTACTCTGAAGATGAAGCAGAACAAGCCCGACATGATGCAGTTGAACTCCTAGAAGAGGTAAGAGAGATGGCCCTGATCCGATCGACTATCTATCAGCAAGACCTGCATCAATTCCATGCCAGAAGTGTGAAGAGTCGAGCCTTCCAAGGAGACTTGGTCCTTTGAGTAGATCAACAGAAACCACACAAGCTCGCTCCCACTTGGGAAGGCCCCTTCATCGTCACCAGAGTTCTCCACAATGGAGTGTACCATCTTTACAATGTCGATCGCCAGATTGATGAGCCACAAGCTTGGAATGCGGAGCTGCTCCGCCCCTTTTATACTTAAGTACTCACTCGGATGAGATGTAATAAGAAATACCTCTGTAGTTTATTTATCAAAGACAAGAGTGTTATAATTTTCCCAGTGATTGTTGTTGCTTTTGTTTACGTAAGAAACCCCCCAGTGGGTAGCTTAGCTGCGAATCCGTTTCGCCTAAGTTTGTAAAAAAAATCCTACCGAGTGACGAGCAAGCCTCTCACTTGGAGGCTTAGCTATGAATCCGTTTTAGCCTAAGTACTTGAAAATCCTACCGAGTGGTGAGCCAACCTCCCACTCGGGGCTTAGCCTGCAGTCCGATGCTAGCCTAAGTTTGAGAAATCCTACCGAGTGAAGAGCAATCCTCTCACTCGGGGGCTTAGCTGCAGTCCAAGTACTCGCCTAAGTTTGAGAAATCCTATCGAGTGAAGAGCAATCCTCTCACTCGGGGGCTTAGCTGCAGTCTAGTACTCGCCTAAGTTTGAGAAATCCTACCGAGTGAAGAGCAATCCTCTCACTCGGGGGGCTTAGCTGCAGTCAGGTACTCACCTAAGTTTGAGAAATCCTACCGAGTGAAGAGCAATCCTCTCACTCGGGGGCTTAGTTGCAGTCCAAGTACTCGCCTAAGTTTGAGAAATCCTACCGAGTGACGAGCAATCTCTCACTGGGAGGCTTAGCTAATGATCCGATGCTAGCCTAAGTTTGAGAAATCCTACCGAGTGAAGAGCAATCCTCTCACTCGGAGGCTTAGCTGCAGTCCGATGCTACTTAAGTTTGAGAAATCCTACCGAGTGAAGAGCAATCCTCTCACTTGGAGGCTTAGCTGCAATCCGAGTACTCGCCTAAGTTTGAGAAATCCTACCGAGTGACGAGCAATCCTTTCACTCGGAGGCTTAGATGCAGTCCAGTACTCGCCTAAGTTCGAAAACATACCGATCCGCAAGGACGACGAGGTGCAGGTCGACTGCTACCTTCTCCTTCGGAGCTGCACCACAAGTACAACGTCGCTCCATTCCAATCCATAAGGACGGACGAGGTGCAGGTCGATCGCTACCTTCTCCTTCGAAGTTGCGCCACAAGTACAACTGCTCCATTCCGATCCGCAGGGCGGCGAGGTGCAGGTCATTGCTACCTTCTCCTTGAGCTGCACCACAAGTACAACATGCGCTCCATCCCGATCCGCAAGGGCGACGAGGTGCAGGTAAATGCGCTACCCTCTCCTTGAGCTGCGCCACAAGTACAATGTGTGCTCCATCCCGATCCGCAAGGACTGACGAGGTGCAGTCGATTGCTACCTTCTCTCTGCGAACTCGCCACAAATACAACGTGTGCTCCATCCCGATCCGCAAGGGCGATGAGGCGCAGGTCGATGCCAATCGTACTCCATCCCTTCCTGCAAGGGCAATGATGCATGTGTCATTGAATCTTCCACCTCGTAGCTGCCTCTCAAACACAAAGACTATTCCAAGTGAAGAGCAAAGTCCACTCGAAGGCAAATGCAAGCATATTCGTAAGTAAAACAAGTTCAGATAAATCTTAAAGGTTCCAAACCGCAGATCAAAGTACTCGGGCTCTCAGCCCGAAGGAGTTTAACGGTTACAAAATCCACTCGGCATTCCGAGGCAAATTTAAGGTGAGGCATAAAAGTTTGTTCATTCCGCGTGAGGAGGATCGGCGAGGCTCGACGAACTCGTCGAGTCGACACCATCGGTGATCCGAGTGGCAGCAGCAATGAAAGTCTCCATAAAGGATCAGAAATCGTGCTTCTTGGTGTGGCGACCTTGATTGCTGCCAACTTATATTCTCACGCCTCTTAAAGTGGACACGAACCAAAGACAGAGCCACATCAGCACCACACCGAGCAGAAGACTTCTTCCACTCCTGCACTCGGCCAGGGATCTCGTTAAGTCGAGTCATCAGAGACTCGAAGTCGTTCTGGAGTGTTGCCCCTGACCAAAGTGTTGTGACGATCCGTGACGTGGTGACTTTCAGTCAATCCAAAGAGTAAACAACGCCGTCGATGCGGGATTCCAGTCGGAGCAGGTTCATAGCAGTTTCGTCCTTCACGGGAGAATTGATGGGGTCCAAATTTGGTTCAATTCGCCCAGTCTCCTCCTCGAAGTCTCGGCAAAACTCTGCATGCACAGTCCAAGGATGAGTCAATATTCGTATGCCGAGTCGACAAAGATGAAACAGTCGGAACGGGATATGTACCTTCAAGCTTGATGAATAACTTCTTGGCAAGGCTCCTCAGATAGCTTTCCAGATCATCCCTCCTGCGAGAAATGACTTCCATCTTCTCGTTCAGGTTAACCTTGTCCTTCTTCAAGCGGGTTACCTCCTTGTTGGCTTCATCCAGAGCAGATTTCATCTTCGCATTCTCCTCCTCCGGTTTGCCGGTGAAGCCGGCTTACATTCAGCCAAAGCAGTTTGGTCGTCGGCCTTCTTTTGTGCGGCAACGGTCGTGATCCTTCTTTAATAGAGCCTGGTTCAGTTTTTACGAAAAGAAATAACGCTCGATTCGGAAAGAGCGAGAATGAAGTCGGGTCTAAGACAAAAGCGATCGACAAAGCTTCCTTACAATTGGCGTCATCTTTGGCCTTCTACAGCCTCGACTTGGCCAACTCCAGGTCAAGGTTGAGTTGAATTTGTCGCTTTTCCAAGTCGGCAAAGCGAGCTCCAAGGTCACAAGATTTACGCAATCGAGAGGATGAGTTATTTCTGAGAGAAAAAGACAAAGACAATAAATACTAAGACTACGGTTGACTGCCGCATGATCCACCATAGTCTCGAGGACTACACCGGTGGGTGCACTTAGCGTGTCCCCCCTTTGGTTCGATTAACACTCTCTGAGACCTTTTAGTAGCGGCGTATATATATAAAAGAAGAAGAAGAAAGACATCAACAAACAAGTTCTTCAGACCATAGTTGACTGCCAGCAGTCGACCACGGTCTCGGGGACTACACCCAGTGGGTGCACTTAGCATGCCCCCCTTTGGTTCGATTACACTCGACATGGCGAGACGGACCGAGTGAAGGAATTAAAATGTCAAGACTACAGTCGACTACCCGCAGTTCATCGTAGTCTCGGGGACTACACCCAGTGGGTGCACTCAGCGTGCCCCCACTAGTCCAAAACTTAAAAAACAAAAATTCAGCTCAAAATATGGGTTTGCTCAGTGACAAGTCGAAACACCCACTGGGTGCACAGATGCAAAGATCCTTGGAAAGAGAATTTTCAGGTACCATATCCTAACAGAGCAAGCCAAGAAAACCAGTCGACGTGCTGCTAACCTGAACATTGCTTTGGAGAGACGAGCTGGCATCATAGGCGGCCTGACAGACATCACGCACCATCTTCATGTGACGCCCCAAAAAAATTTAACCATGTTTTGTTTATTAAAATTTTGCCAGGAACTGAAACTTTTAGTTTCTGGATTTCCTTTTGGTTTCAGAACCATTCTCTTCTTTATTACTATGGAGTTTTTACCCCAAGTGAAAACTTTTCAATCATTATTGGACTCATTTACCCTCTCAAATAAAACAATTCTTTTATCAGTAGGTTTATTTATATAATTATTTATCCCTGAGCTTTATCTCTCTAAAATGGTTTTTCCTAAGTTTAGGGTCCCATTTGCACTGCAACCCTTTTATAAAGTCATTCAAAATTTCCACCAAAATTTGGGGATGCCATGTGATGTTTTTAAATCACTTTTATGCAACAATATATTTCATTCTTTGAATACTTTGAGTTCAACACCAAGTTTTCAAATCTGGTCCAGTGGGCAATATTGCACTACAACCTATTTAAATATTTCTCTAAAACTTTCACCAAAATTATGGGATGTCAGTAAGAGTATATTATTCAACTTTTTTGCAAAAACCCAGTGTTGTTCTTTGAAAAATTTGAGTGAACCAACCTCATTTTCATTCTGGTCCAACTGGATGATTTGTACTGCAACCATATTCTAACTTGCTCCTTTACCCATGATTGTATCTCCCGCTTGTAGACCACCCTGCCAAACCCTTAAGTCCAGGAGAGTGGACCCATTGGAGGATTTTAAGTGCATGCAATCATGCCTTTTTCTTTTTGTCCAAAATCAGTTTTCTCACAAACTTGCTCTATCAAGTTTCTAGATTTGGCCAACTAACCTTGCCATCCTATACTCCATCTAAAGAGACCCTGATCTGAAGATTTTGGCCACTCCAAGAGTTTCCTAGATGCTCTTGGCATTTTGCCAAACACCTTGAGTGCATGAGCAGTTTTGGCATGATTTTAGTTTTGCACTGTGACCTTGATCCTCTGATCAAACTAGCTTGTCCACTAAGCCCCTAGAATACTAGCCTAATCCTGTTAAACCCCAGCTCCACCTTAGCCTTCTAGAACCGGCGGCATTTGGCGAGCAGGTTGGCGTGCAGCTCTGGCGCGGCGAGCAGCGTTTACTGCGTGCGTGCGCCTTTATTCGCCAGCGTCGCGTTGCCGCCTCACCCACGCCGTTCTGGCCCCTCCCCACTCGCAGCCAGCGCCCCGACTCCTCACTCGCCGCAGAGCCTGGCCCCCCTCTGGCGCCCTACGCCACCGGCATAACCGCCACCGCCGCCCGACAGCCTCACTGGTGGCGCCGTCCAAGCCACTAAGCGCCGCCAACGCTTTGGGCGATGCCCGCTCGTCCGCTAGTCCCTGCCGCCACCCCCAGCCATCGCCACGCGCCCCCTGGCTATAGAATGGCGGTCGCCGGTGATCTTATCCGCGGCCGCCGCGAACCGCCATTGCTCACCTATAAATGGAGAGCCCCGAGCCTCCCCGAACCCTCAGGCAGCCTCGAACCATCCTTCTAGAGCTCCCCTAGCTCGCAATCGACCAGGGGAGGTCGTCTCCCTCATCTCCGGTCGGCTCGGTCGCCGCCACGTCCAGTCCATCGGGTCGCAACCAGAGCCTCCCCGGCCCTCCCAACACCACTGCCTGACTCCCCTTCATCTTGCGGAGCCGCCCACCCTCTCAGCGCCGATCGGGAGGCACCATAACCCAAATCCCCAAACCTCCCGAAGCTGCCGTCCGCCGCAAGGCTCGCCGCCGGTAACTCCCTTCGTCCCCGCCACCTTCTCGACCACCGGGAGGACCGCCCTGGTGTGGCGGATCCATCCCATACAGAGCCCGCGAGAGCCGCTGTCACGGCGTCGATCGCCGGAGCCCCGCCTCGGCTCGGACAAAGGAGGAAGAGGGCGGGGGACGAGTCAAACCTGACCAGTGGGCCCGCTGGACCCACTGTCAGTGACCCACGCGCGGTCCATGCTGGATAAGTGGAGGCGTATTCCTAGAGTACGTCTTCGACGTGTACCTATTCGAAACGTTTTTCCTTTTTTCTGTTTTATTTTAAAAACAGATTTTGACCAAAACTTTGACTGGTCATAACTTTTTAAATATAACCCCAAATGAATTGATTCTTTTTCCTACCTCTCTCAAATATTGCCTAGTTTATTTTCAGATTTATTTGAAAGAAATTCAGACACCTTTTTGGTACTGTTTTTGAAACCATGTATTGATTCAAAAATATTTTTAATAGGATTTTTGGAGAGAGGAGAAAACCTTCAAAAGTTTTGGAGTGCACCCTACCTCCCCACAACTTGAAGGCAAGCATTCTGAACCCCGGCATAATATCTTTCATACATTGTTTGACACGGTTATGACACCATCTCAATACGTAGAACTCGTTATTTTATGTGGTGATATGATCATTTGCATGAATACTTATTGGAAATTTCCTTCTTTGTTGGAAATGGACATGCTTGTGATAGTGATCATCCTCATATGCCTTTCGTGCCTACCGGAAGGAAAACGGCAAAGTCTCTGTCTTGGGTAGACCCGAGCTTGTCCCTCGTTCCTCGTCGAGACGAGTGTGTCCGGCATGGCATGAGGGGTATGATGAGTGGTGATTCTGTCTGTGGGATGAAATATATTCATTATGCTAATCATGCAGGGAATACGTAAACCTCCTGAGTCGACCATAGATCGAGCCTTGTTCCAGTAACCGCCATACTTGTTTCGTACTACCACTTGTCCCTACAGCAAGTAGGGTACGGTTCAGTAAGTCGTCAATCCCTTTCTAGCACACACCGTCTGAGAGAGGCCATGGTGGAAGGCACCGGTTGTAGCAGTGGCGGGACACACTGGTCCGGGGCATGGGTGTTTCCGGTTGGGATCGAGAGGGGAGGCCACCCCTTAGACCGCGCGATATAAATTTGATCCCATGCTACGCGAGGTTGTAGCCTCCCCACTTAGAGTTTGCTTAATAGGTGTCGTGGGTGATTCCAGACACCGGTAAGTTAAGCTGGTGTGTGCAAGTTAGGCGTGTTTTCAATTAAAAGACCGTAAATGGAATTAGTCCCGATGGACTAAAGGAATCCGTTACTCGTGGGTAAAGAGTACACCCTCTGCAGAGGTTAAATCTATTCGAATAGCCGCGTCCATGGTTAAGGACTACGATGCAGGATGGGTCAAGTGTCGGTCTTAGTGTCGGTCTTCGGAGGAGAAACTGTTAAACCAAACTTGGGGCCTGACTTGTGACTTGTGAGGACCATGATTGTTATTTTGTTATGGACTAACCCGTTATATTATTTTGAATTACCGAGTATCCACAGGATGGTTCTACCTCCTGGATATTTCAACTTTGTGATTATTTATAAGCCCTTTATGTGGTGTCATTTGAGGCCTTATTGGTAACATGCTTGTTATTTATTTACTTTATAAGCCCTTTATTTGGTGTATTTGAGGCCTTGTATGTATGCTTGTTATTTATTTACCTTATAAGCCCTTTATGTGGTGTCATTTGAGGCCTTGGTATGTAACATGCTTGTGATTTATTTACTTTATAAGCCCTTTATGCGGTGTATTTGAGGCCTTCCGTATGGCATGCACATTATTTATTTACTTTATAAGCCCTTTATGTGGTGTCGCTCAGACGCCCGATTGAGGCATGCTCATTGTTTACTAACCTTTCGAGGCGTCGCTTCAGACACCCGATCGGTGCCTTTCATTGATACTCTGTTATTGCATATTAATGTTTATAAATAACCTACTCGCATGATTCAGAGATTTTATTTTGTGGTGTATTTGTGATCATAAAGTATTTGAACATGATTATCGTTTGTTATATTATACCCGTGTTCATAATGTTTGCGAGTACATTCAAAGTACTCACTGGCTTGTCCCTGGCTATTGTCTTGGCCAGATTGCTTGCATGGAGAGGAGCGATGCAATGACAGCCTCGGAACCTACGCAATGATGATAGCAGCCTCGCGAAGATAGGAGTTACCACAGTCATTTGTTCTGTGGGAAATGGAGTCCCATAGACGCTGATGATCCACAATCCGCTTCTGCCATCAACCACTAGAAACCATTTGTTGTACTCATGGGCCAGAATGGTCTTGTACTACATATTTTGATATTTGCTTGGAATTTCTGTATCAAGTTGGTGCCTCATCATTACTTGATAATCCACGGGGCTGGTGAGCACAAGGGCCATTTTAAGGAAATTAATGCAGGAAAACCGGTCGTGACAAACTTGGTATCGAGCGAGCTGACCATTGGCTAATCCTATCTTAGCGGTCAAAAAACCTAGGTAAACCAACCCATCGGACCTAAACCAAACCCGGCCAAGCTTCTCGTGCAAGATAGCCACACGATGAGCACGACACCTTTTGACGATCGGTGCCCAACCTATCAACAGCACATCGATCCGCGCGCGATGACCGGCGCCTAATATGTCCCATTACATGGCGTGCGACGGAAGACTCCGTCCCTTTTCTATAAAAGGCACGCTAGCCTCAACCCAACCTGACAACCTCTACCCGAACCAAGCCATAATGCACGGCCCGTGGTGCACAATGAGACCACAGCAACCAACCTTGGAGGTTTTGTGACCATACTGCAAACCTCACCCCTACGTGCCTATCGTTAGAAGAGCCCCGAATATGTTGTGTACCAAGGACCCATGGCGGTGAGAGCCGTCAATTACAGGCCCTTTGTGCACATCTACGGTGAGGGTGCATCGCGAGAAACGCCCTACTGAGTTCACCGGAAGGATAACTTCCTTGAGCCACAAGCCATCCAGCTAGCTGCTCGAGAGGCTATAGTTCAACTCCGGCAGTTGTCGCCCAGGGTTAACTGTCGCTCGTTCTACTACTACCCCAGGCGTGAAGGGTATGGTAGACCCCCCCAAGTTGCCAACGGAGATCACGAGACGGATCATGCACTGTTGCACCTAGTGCGCTACGTAGGTGCACTAGAGGATCTGTTCGATCAAATCACCATTGATCTGATCGCAGCTCGTGGAGAGCTGGTTCACCGAGCCCCGGCAAGAAGAGAAGACGAGCCCGATGCCGATAACCCAGTCATGCTGTTCGGACACCCGATCGAGACCCTGAGGTCAGCCCCAGCCATCAACCAAGGTACTTTGATGACCCCGATGAGTGCTTAGTAAGCCTTAGGAGCACACTCCAGCGGGATTGTGGCCAACAATCCCCGCGATAACCATCATCGCCACCCGACCCTCTGATCCCTCAAGCACCTCCAGCTAATCCCGACGGTGAAACCCTTGGAGAAGCCTCGACATCCACAAGGCACGCCCGCTTGGATATAAATGAGGTAGACTAAGTCACTCGAGTAGTGCCGAGTCTCAGTGTATCCACGCCTTATAATCTTGTGACCTTGTAAACAAACGCACCCTGTCGTTGTGCCTCTATTTTGAATAGTAACCTTGCATGAATATATCAGCCTGCAGTTGCATTTTTTTTGAACACTACCAAAACCACCCGGCGACACCAGCGGTACCACGCCACTTTTGTGAGATATGTGTATTTGTGGCTTTGACCCCGACCCCATGAGAGCAAAACCGACAAACTAGTACTCCTCACCGTGGTAAATAACCCAGCCCGAATGCTATATAAAAAGGGCCACCTCGTGACCTTGCCAAGCACCCTTACCTTGTGCACCGCCCTCACAACCATTTCTTGCCATGCCAAGCCCTATCATTTATCTGAGAACCCCAGATGCAACCCGGGTAGATTTGTCAAAATATTGTGGGACTTTACCTGCAGTACCATGGGTTCTACCCAGCCACCCCAGTACGAGCTGCTCAAATCGAGGGTCACCCCATCCACCTCGAAATATTGGGCAGTAGTACACATCCCTCCCGTAAACTCAAACCAAGACCCAACGGAGGTCTCCTTCATGGGAAAATCTATGCCAGCTCCACAAATGGCCATAGAAACGGCTGCACACGAAGCGCTTGTCCGACTTTGATTCGCGGTACCCTATGCGGTGAAAGAGGGTATTATTACTTCTGGGCGTGCGGCACCGGAGGAGTAACATCTTTACCGGTGGGCCAATTGAGAGAGACCCGATCTTGGCCAACCTGGTCGGTATGTCATCGCTCAAACGGTTGACCCGGCGGGTAATGGGTTATCTCGAGCCTCGCTGATTTAAATCCTCGAGATCTCCATCGGCGGACCACCGAGGCCCGACCAGAGAGACACATTCATCGGCTGGTCAATCCACTTCCCCGATAGAAGAGGAGTGTGTCCCGATGCAGAGACATTTTCTCGAGACCCGATCCGATTACCGTTTGCATTATAGGCGTCTTGCTGTAATTATTATGGCTACATTTATTTATATGTTGTAACCTATCCGTGGTACCCCGAGTTTGTGCGGCGAGTAAATTTTTTTAGTTTCTATTATTTGAGTAGTTTTTGTAGCCGTTTGACTCTAAAATTTACCGATTTCTCTCACGAAAAATCCTGGAGTGAGATTTCTTTTCCCTGAGTTGCTACATCGTATATCTTCTCACGACATGGATTATTTTTATTCACGCAGCACCAAGGCAGCAGACCCACAACCCCTCGAACACATACACTGCTTGCAAAGACACGTAACCGTGTTGCATCTCACAGACCCCCTCCCTAAACGCACCACAGTCTCCAAAGGAGAGATTAGTGGATAATCATCCGGGTACTAGTCACCTCCGGCACACCGACAATAGTTAACACCCGGCGTCACACCTAGTCCTCGTGATCACCGCCACGCGGAGAGCCCGGCCACCAGCGGCAGCATCGCGGCGATCATCGAGGATCATCGCGCCTGAGAGCACGGAGAGCCCCGGCCTTGCCGCCAGCCCTGCACACGGGATCACTTACCAGTCCGGCACCGCCTCCGCCATTAGAGCCTCGTCTCGAGCTTCTGTAAGCAGTAATGGAGGAGAAGAGAGGAGAAGGAGAAGCGAGGTCAGGTGGAGGAAGAAGAAGGAGCACCACGGTCGTTTTATAGCTCCAGATCGGCGTACGGTGGGCGAAGTCCACCAGCGCCGCTCGTCGCTCGATGGCCAGTGTTCGGAGGCGAATCCATGAGCAGTCTTGACAGCCAACTGCCAGCGAGGTGAGTGCAGCTTCTTGCGGCAGCTAACCGCGCGCACTACCGCAGTACGGCCTAGATTCCCTACGCGCTAGACGTCGCCGGTGGAGAAAGCGCGGGAAAGCACGCGGGAGAGAGGAAGAAGAGAGAGCAAGAGGAAGAAGGAGAGGCTGACAGTGGGCCCTGGGTCCACCTGTCAGCCACAGAGAGCACAGTGCTCTCGGGTGCGACCAGCGTATTTTAGAAATTTAGAATTTACGGTAACCAGTGTAGGAAATCTCTTCACCGTAAGTTTTTCCACGCAGCGCTAGTGTCCCACACTGTAGTTTTACACCATTTTTGCTCTCTTACTGTAGCCGCATTTTACCGCTTAAGTAAAGTGGTTATTCTTGTAAATGGCAAGAGTAATGTTTTTTCAAAACAACTCTTAACAAATCTCGAGGACGAGATTTTTCTTAAGGGGGGTAGTGTTGTGACGCCCCAAACAAATTTAACCATGTTTTGTTTATTAAAATTTTGCCAGGAACTTAAACTTTTAGTTTCTGGATTTCCTTTTGGTTTCAGAACCATTCTGTTCTTTATTACTATGGAGTTTTTACCCCAAGCTAAAACTTTTCAATCATTATTGGACTCATTTACCCTCTCAAATAAAACAATTCTTTTATCAGTAGGTTTATTTATATAATTATTTATCCCTGAGTTTTATCTCTCTAAAATGGTTTTTCCTAAGTTTAGGGTCCCATTTGCACTGCAACCCTTTTATGAAGTCATTCAAAAATTCCACCAAAATTTGGGGATGCCATGTGATGTTTTTATATCACTTTTATGCAAAAATATATTTCATTCTTTGAATACTTTGAGTTCTACACCAAGTTTTCAAATCTGGTCTAGTGGGCAATATTGCACTACAACCTATTTAAATATTTCTCTAAAACTTTCACCAAAATTATGGGATGTCAGTAAGAGTATATTATTCAACTTTTTGCAAAAACCCGGTGTTGTTCTTTGAAAAATTTGAGTGAACCAACCTCATTTTCATTCTGGTCCAACTGGATGATTTGTCTGCAACCATATTCTAACTTGCTCCTTTACCCATGATTGTATCTCCGCTTGTAGACCACCCTGCCAAACCCTTAAGTCCAGGAGAGTGGACCCATTGGAGGATTTTAAGTGCATGCAATCATGCCTTTTTCTTCTGTCCAAAATCAGTTTTCTCACAAACTTGCTCTATCAAGTTTCTAGATTTGGCCAACTAACCTTGCCATCCTATACTCCATCTAAAGAGACCCTGATCTGAAGATTTTGGCCTCTCCAAGAGTTTCCTAGATGCTCTTGGCATTTTGTCAAACACCTTGAGTGCATGAGCAGTTTTGGCATGATTTTAGTTTTGCCTTTGTGACCTTGATCCTCTGATCAAACTAGCTTGTCCACTAAGCCCCTAGAATACCCTAGCCTAATCCTGTTAAACCCCAACTCCACCTTAGCCTTCTAGCACCCGCTGGCATTTTGCCGAACAGTTGGCGTGCACCCTCTGGGCGCGGCCAGAGCGCGTGTTTTGTGCGTGCATGCGCACGAGTCGCCGCGTCGCGTTGCCGCCTCCCCCGCGCCGTTCTGGCCCATCCTCACTTGCAGCCAGCGCCCCTACTCCTCCCTCACCACAGAGCCGCCTGGCCCCCCTCCTGGCGCCCTACAGCGCCACCGATGCAAGCCGCCACCACCGCCCGATAGCCTCTGCCCTGGTCGGCGCCGCCCGAGCCACCAGTGCCCGCCAGCTCGCACCTGGAGCAGTGCCCGCTCGTCCGCTAGTCCCTGCCGCCATCCCCAGCCATCGCCACGCGCCCCCTGGCTACAGAATGGCGGTCGCCGGCGATCTTATCCGCGGCCGCCGCGAACCGCCATTGCTCGCCTATAAATGGAGAGCCCCGAGCCTGCCCGAACCCTTAGGCAGCCTCGAACCATCCTTCTAGAGCTCCCCTAGCTCGCAATCGACCAGGGGAGGTCGTCTCCGTCATCTCCGGTCGGCTCGGTCGCCGCCACATCCAGTCCATCGCGTCGCAACCAGAGCCTCCCCGGCCCTCCCAACACCACCGCCTGACACCCCTTCATCTTGCGGAGCCGCCCACCGTCTCAGCGTCGATCGGGAGCCAAATCCCCAAACCTCCCGAAGCTGCCGTCCGCCGCAAGGCTCGCCGCCGGCGACTCCCTTCGTCCCCGCCACCTTCTCGACCACCGGGAGGACCGCCCTGGTGTGGCGGATCCATCCGCCACGAGAGCCCGCGAGAGCCGCCGTTCACGGCGTCGATCGCCGAGCCCCGCCTCGGCTTCCAGACAGAGGAGGAAGAGGCGGGGGCGAGTCAAACGACCATGGGCCCAGCTGGACCCACTGTCGATGACTCCACGCGCGGTCCACGCTGGATAAGTGGAGGCGTATTCCCAGTACGTCTTGACGTGTACCTATTCAAGCGTTTTCCTTTCTTACATTTTATTTTAAAAAGCAGATTTTGACCAAAACTTTGGTAGCCATAACTTTTAAATATAACCCCAAATGAATTGATTCTTTTTCCTACCTCTCTCAAATATTGCCTAGTTTATTTTCAGGTTTATTTGAAAAAAATTCAGACAACTTTTTGGTACTGTTTTTGAAACCATGTATTGATTCAAAAATATTTTTAATAGGATTTTTGGAGAGAGGAGAAAACCTTCAAAAGTTTTGGAGTGCACCCTGCCTCCCCACAACTTGAAGGCAAGCATTCTGAACCCTGGCATAATATCTTTCATACATTGTTTGACACGGTTATGACACCATCTCAATACGTAGAACTCGTTATTTTATGTGGTGATATGATCATTTGCATGAATACTTATTGGAAATTTCCTTGCTGTTGGAAATGGACATGCTTGTGATAGTGATCATCCTCGTATGCCTTTCGTGCTCTTAGGAAGGAAAAGCGGGAAAGTCTACATCTTGGGTAGACCCGAGCTTGTCCCTAGTTCCTCGTCGAGGCAGTGTGTCCGGCATGGCATGAGGGGTATGATCGGTGGTGATTACATGCATTGGATGAAATATATTCGTTATGCTAATCATGCAGGGAATACGTAAACCTCTTGAGTCGACCATAGATCGAGCCTTGTTCCAGTAAGCCCCATACTTGTTTCGTACTACCACTTGTCCCTACAGCAAGTAGGGTATGGTTCAGTAAGTCATCAACCCCTTTCTAGCACACACCGTATAGAGAGGCCATGGTGGAAGGCACCGGTTGTAGCCGGTGGGCGAGCCACACAGTCAGGGCATGGGTGTTTCGGTTGGGATCGAGAGGAGGCCACCCCTTAGACCGCCGATATAAATTTGATCCCATGCTACTGTGAGGTTGTAGCCTCCCACTTAGAGTTTGCTTAATAGGTGTCGTGGGTGATTCGAGACACCGTAAGTTAAGTGGTGTGTGTGCAAGTTAGGCGTGTTTTCAATTAAAAGACCGTAAATGGAATTAGTCGATGGACTAAAGGAATCCGTTACTCGTGGGTAAAAGTACACCCTCTGCAGAGGTTAAATCTATTGAATAGCCGCGTCCATGGTTAAGGACTACTGATGCAGGAGGGTCAAGTGTCGGTCTTAGTGTCGGTCTTCGGAGGAGAAACTGTTAAACCAAACTTGGGGCCTGACTTGTGACTTGTGAGGACCATGGTTGTTATTTTGTTATGGACTAACCCGTTATATCATTTTGAATTACCGATTATCCCTGGGATGGTTCTACCTCCTAGATATTTCACTGTGATTATTTATAAGCCCTTTATGTGGTGTCATTTGAGGCCTTATGTGGCATGCTTGTTATTTATTTACTTTATAAGCCCTTTATGTGGTGTCATTTGAGAAGCCCGATCGTGGCATGCTTGTTATTTATTTACCTTATAAGCCCTTTATGTGGTGTCGCCGAGACGCCTTGATCGTGGCATGCTTGTGATTTATTTACTTTATAAGCCCTTTATGCGGTGTCATTTGAGGCCTTGTGTAGCATGCCTGTTATTTATTTACTTTATAAGCCCTTTATGTGGTGTCGCTCGGGCCTTGACGTGAGCATGCTCATTGTTTACTAACCTTTCGAGGCGTCGCTTCAGACACCCGATCGGTGCCTTTCATTGATACTCTGTTATTGCATATTAATGTTTATAAATAACCTGCTCGCATGCATCAGAGATTTTATTTTGTGACTGACGCTGTGATCATAAAGTATTTCAGAACATGATTATCGTTTGTTATGTTATAACCGTGTTCATAATGTTTGCGAGTACATTCAAAGTACTCACTGGCTTGTCCCTGGCTATTGTCTTGGCCAGATTGCTTGCATGGAGAGGAGCGATGCAATGACAACCCGGAACCCTCGCAATGATGATAGCAGCCTCGCGAGATAGGAGTTACCCTGGTCACTGTTCACTGTGGGAAATGGAGTCCCATAGGCGATGATCTACAAACCGCTTCCGCCATCAACCACTAGAAACCATTTGTTGTACTCATGGGCCGTAATGGTCTTGTACTACATATTTTGCTATTTTCTTGGAATTTACGTATCAAGTTGGTGCCTCATCATTAACGAGAATCCACAGGGCTGAGTGAGCACAAGGGCCATTTTCTGCAAAATTAATACCCGGAAAACCGGTCGTGACACTTCATCTTCTCCTTCATAATACCTGCTTGGCGTATGGCTTCCTTGGCGGCATTCACTTCGTCCTCTGGGACGTGATGGGTAGCAAAAACGGAAGGTGGATCGGTAGGAGCTTGAGCAGTCAATGAAGAAGGCAGAGCACTCGACATGGTACGACGAAGGTAACAGAAGCCCGATTGGCATCACCCGGCGTCTGAGCATCGGGTTCAGCTATCGGCGTCGATTGTGGCACCTTGTTTGCGGGAGTTTTCCTATTTTCCTCGTCAAAGGCCTCTCGGGCTCTTCATCGTCATCGTCGGGAGGTCAATAATGTTGGGAGCTGTTCAAAGATCGGTCACCAAAATTGCATCACCCAATGGTATATATTACGGTTGAGTCGACCAAATAAAGACAGAGCAGCGTAAATCGTACCCAGTTGGAGGTGATTTGCATCCTCCATTGCCTCATCCTCATCCCTGTAAGCTGAAGTCCCGGAAGTAGCAGCGCTGCTAGTTCCAAAGTTCATCTGGTCAAATCAAGGAAAAAATAAACAGCACAGAGCGTCGAGTGAATACAAAGGGAGACACTCATGCAGAAGCGACGGGGATGTCAATCTTAATCTTCGGTAACGCCTTCTGAGGCCTTTGCATTACAACTTTGGGCTACTTTGACGCTTTTTCAGTCGGAGCCGGTGAGGACGTCCGAGGCGCTCGAAGGCGGGCGGTCTGAGCAATCGCTTTTCACGCAGGTGCTCGACCGGTCTTGGTCGAGCTTGGATCGCCTCTCCTGCGAGGAGGTGACTCGGCTTCTTCTTCGTCCTTGAGTCGTCACTTTCCTCGCTCTCCTCCGTCGAGAATGCCGGTCTCCCTTTGTCGCCGCCGCTTCTTCCTCCTCTTCCGGGTCTTGCTCTTGCTCCCGTTGGGCATTGAGTACATTTCGATAAGAGCACGGAAGAAAAACAACCGAACAAAAGTCAATCGACGGAGCATAAATAGCTGCATGGTTAAAATTACGATTGGAAATTCAGAGTTGAACCTTGTCCGGTACGTGGGACTGGTCGAGTGGAGGAATTCTCTTGGCTCCCCTAGGGTTGTCTTTGTTCCTAGTGATGCTCGTCAGCCACCCCTCCAGCGTGGCATCCTCGACCTCCTCCGGGTGGATCCAAGTGGTGTCCTCAGTGCCCGAATACATCCACATCGGATGGTCTTGAGCTTGAAGTGGCTGGATGCATCGCCGAAGGAAGACCTCCAAGAGGTCCATACCGGTCACCCCGTCACGGATAAGCTGGACAACACGTTCGACCAGTACCTTAATATGCGCCTTCTCTTCCGGGATCACCTTAAAAGAGGAAGGCTTCCTCACTCGGTCCATGGAAAATGGAGGGAGTCCGGTCGACTGCCCTGGCGTCGGCTGGCCTTTGAAGTAAAACCAGGTCGACTGCCATCCACAGACCGAGTCGGGCAGGATCATGGCCGGAAAAGAACTTTTCCCTCTCATCTGAACCCCAAGACCCACACACATCTGAATCACTTGAGTTCTCTCGTCACTCGGATTGGCCTTTTTCACCGTCTGGGAGCGACAGGTGAAAATGTGCTTGAAAAGGCCCCAATGAGGCCGACAACCCAAGAAATTCTCGCACAAAGACACGAAGGCAGCGAGATACACGATTGTGTTGGGTGTGAAGTGGTGGAGTTGTTCCCCAAAGAAATTCAGAAATCCCCGAAAGAAAGGGTGAGGAGGCAAGGAAAACCCACGGTTGACATGGGTGGCCAAGAGAACGCACTCACCCTCCCGAGGCTGCGGCTTAGACTCCTTCGCCGGAAGCCGCGCCGATCCATGGGGGGTCAGTCCTCCATTGGCCAGGTTGTCGAGGTCTTCTTGACAAATCTTCGAGCGGATCCAGTCGCCCTGGATCCAGCCCTGCGGCAGGCTGGCCCTCGATGAAGATCCGCCCCGACTGGTCGTCTTTCCCTTCGCCTTTGTCGTCGCTTTCTTCGCCCGCTCCAGGGCCACCGTCTTCTCTTTCCCCATAAATGCGCCCGACGAGGCAGCGCCTGCAGCAGACCTTTGGGGGCCAGCGGCCTTGGCAGATAAGTCCGAGGAAGAGACGAGGAAATGAGAACGCACTGTTCAAAAACCCCGGTCCGGCGCCTTATATGAGGTTACTTCCGAGTGACTAACTTGTAGGCCCGGGTGATCCTGTCAAATCCTGCAACAGTCGCGCGCGCGATACGTGGCGAAAAAGGTGGCACGGAGATCGAGGCATCCCTGCCTTAAGCCATCCGATTACTGCGGCCTCCACTGCCCCGCGCACTTCCCGAAATTCGAATCCCGCGAAATCCGCGAGCTGCAGAACAACTTGTCAGACGGAAGATCTCCTCCGCTCTGTCACTCGGAGCTCTTCAAGTAAAGAAACTCACTCGACGGAAACAAAGAATGGATCAAGGCGACTGAAAAAGAAGTTGGTATCGTCACCTGGGTTCATTGATCCGAGCAAGGTATACTCATAGCACGAAAAATGGGTCGGAAGTGTGTTCAACTCCTTCCCCACTCAAACCTCGATCCATTCGGGGGCTAATGATGAAGCTATGTACCAAGGGTAGGGTCATGGACCTGTCCAAGATACCCTCCCCAAGGACATCTCTAGAAGACCTTTCAATCGACTCAGAAGTGTTCCACTCGACAGACTCGAAGACACTCGACCATGAAGCCAACCACTCGGCGGCCGGAGATCTAAAGTCACTCCGCACGCTAACGGTCGGTCATTAAGTAGCTTTTATGGTCATCATAGCACTTTATTTGAGGCATTACCAGTAACGCCCGACCTTAATGTACCTTAAACCCTGCATAACTGAGGGCCGGAGGGGTCTGGCGAACTCTATATAGGCCACCCCCTCCTCAGTGTCAAGGGTTCAGACCCCTGTAATTCATACACACATAATCCAGTCGACCGCCTCCGGGCTCCGAGACGTAGGGCTATTACTTCCTCCGAGAAGGGCCTGAACTCGTAAAACTCATGCGTATACAACTACTCCATAGCTAGGATCTTGCCTCTCCAGTCCTACCCCCCTACATTACAATCAGACTTAGAACCACGACACCTACCCCCTGGGCGCACTCCACCCTCATGGCTCCACTGACCTACTTCTTCCTCCTATATATACCTACGTACCCCGAAACCATCGAGGGGCATCACGAAAACCTAATTCCACCGCCGCAACCTCCCGTGAGATTCCATCTTGGGGCCTTTTCCGGCGCTCTGCTGGAGGGGGCATCGATCATGGAGGGATTCTACATCAACACCATAGCCTCTCTGATGATGTGTGAGTAGTTTACCACGGACCTTCGGGTCCATAGTTATTAGCTAGATGGCTTCTTCTCTCTCTTTGGATCTCAATACAAAGTTGATGTAGGGCGGAGTCCTAGTCGGAGATCTTTCACGTTTGGAGGGGATCCTACGGGGAGAACATGACGAACGAGCGGAAGAACACAAGGAAAAACACACAAGAGAAACACTAAACCGACAAGTATCGATCACACAAGGGCTAGATCACCGAACACATAAGGTAGCACCAGATTCAAAATCAACAATGGAAAGATACCCGAGTAGCCGTTCTTCTCCATGAAGAGGTCTTGATGGGGGCCACCCTAGAGGGGGTCTTGAATCCGCTTGGGGGATCTTGTCTGAAGAGGTCCTGAGCTCCGAGGAGAAGGTAACCAAGTGGATGAGCAAAGATCTCACACAAATATGAGCTAATCCTTTGCTGACCCTAACTAGGAGGAGGAGGAGGTCTATTTATAGTCTTAGTGCAATTGGGGGCGAAGTGAAGGGGTACAAGGGCTCCAGCCCGCGGGCGCGGTCACACAAGTGTCGGACGTCCGGAAGGCATCGGACGTCCGGAGGCTCGGGACGGTCCGGACATCCGGCAAGGCTCGGACTTCCGTAGATTCGGCTCTGACTCGGGTGCGTCGGTCGTCCGGAGAGGGCCGGTCGTCCGGGGCTTCAGGAAGACCCGGACGTCCGTGGATCGTCGGACGTCCATAGATTCGGCTCTGGTACGGGTCGTCCGGTGGCTTCGGTCTTCCATGAGTTTCCATTCGGGTGCCCAGCTGCCGGACGTCCGGAGGGCATCGGTCGTTCGTGGCTGGGAGTCGTCGGACGTCCGGACTTGGTCGGTCGTCCGACGCCTGTAGCTTCAGCAGCTTTTCTTCTTCTCCATCATGCTTGGGGTCCTCGTCGTCTTGGCTCTTGCAAGTAGTTGTTCCTTGGCTCATCTCCAAGTACCTGATTACACATAGAGTTTCCGAATTAGTTAGTAGTCATGTCTCATGATTAGGAAGAGGGAGTTCGGAGAGGAGCGAGTTCACCTTATCTTCAATAGCCTTAGCTCGAGCTCGAGTCATGGGTCCACGTGGTGTTGAGGAAGATGTAGGTGCGTCCATGGGGATGAGTGAGGGATGCTCCGCATCATCTCCCCCCTTGAGAGAGATCCGACCTTAGATCAAAAGCTTCATCTCCATGGTATGGTGCGAGGTCCTTGACGTTGAAGATGTCGCTCACATTGTACTTGTCTCGAGGTAGGTCGATCTTGTAGGCGTTGTCGTTGTAGCGTGCTAGCACCTTGAAAGGTCCATCGGCTCGAGGGAGAAGCTTGGACTTGCGTTCTTTGGGGAAGCGGTCCTTGCGAAGGTGTAGCCACACTAGATCACCAATGTTGAATACCATGGGTTGCTTGTTGACGTTGAGCTTGGTCGCTAGTCGTTGTACTTGGCGCTCGATGGTGTGTCTTGTATCCTCATGCATCTTCTTGATGTAGCTTGCCCATGCACTCGCATCCATGTTGGTGCGCTCTTGTAGAGGAAGAGGTAGAATGTCCAATGGGGACAACGGGTTGAAGCCGTAGACGACCTCGAAGGGGGACTTGCCGATAGTCGAATGTCTTGCACGGTTGTAGGTGTACTCGGCGATGGGTAGACATGCCTCCCACTACTAGATGTTCTTCTTGATCAAGACGCGAAGTAGAGTGGAGAGAGTCCGGTTCGTCACCTCCGTTTGGCCGTCGGTTTGAGGATGGTATGCAGATGAGAACAAGAGCTTGATTCCGAGCTTGGCGCATAGGGTCTTCCAAAAGTAACTCAAGAACTTGACGTCCACGATCGGAGACGATTGTCTTTGGTACTCCATGGAGTCGCAAGATTTCCCTACAAAAGAGATTTGCAATGTGTGAAGCATCGTCTATCTTGTTGCAAGGAATGAAATGTGCCATTTTAGAAAATCTATCCACAACAACAAACACAGAATCCTTTCCATTTTGAGTTCTAGGCAAACCAAGTACAAAATCCATGCTAATGTCTTCCCAAGGTTGATAAGGAATAGGAAGAGGCATGTAAAGACCATGAGATTGGGCTTTAGACTTAGCTTTGCGACATGTAGAGCATCGGTTGGTGAAGCGTGAGACGTTTCGAAACATCTTGGGCCAAAAGTAGTTCTTGGAGAGCGTGGCGAATGTCTTATCTCGACCAAAATGTCCCATGAGTCCGCCTCCATGAGCCTCTTGGAAAAGTAGCAAACGAAGAGAAGACTCGGGAATGCATAGTTTTTTAGCTTTCATAAGATAAGCATCCTTGATATAATATTGTTCCCAAGAAGTATGCGTCAAACACTTAGCATAAGGAATAGCAAAAGATGGATCATTAGCATACAAGTCTTTGATGTGCTCAAACCCAATAACGTTCAACTCAAGTTTAGTGACAAGCGTGCATATGCGTGAGAGTGCATCTGCAACTACATTTTCCTTACCCTTAATGTACTTGATCACATAGGGAAAAGATTCAATAAATTCACTCCATTTGGCATGACGCTTGTTCAACTTAGTTTGACCTTTTAAGTACTTAAGCGTTTCATGATCGGTATGGATGACAAACTCATGAGGTCTAAGGTAATGTTCCCAAACATGTAGCACACGCACTAAAGCATACAATTCTTTATCATAGATGGGATAGTTAAGTTGAGCACCGGTTAGTTTTTCACTAAAATATGCAATGGCTCGTTTTTCTTGCATGAAAACTCCGCCAATTCCGGTACCACTTGCATCACAATGAACCTCAAAAGTTTTGTCAAAATTGGGCAAAGCAAGAATCGGAGCATGAGTAAGCAAAGACTTGAGCTCATCAAAAGCGGTGGATTGCAAAGATCCCCAAACAAAAGGAGTATTCTTCTTATTCAAAGCATGCAAAGGAGCGGCAATAGTGCTAAAATCTTTCACAAAGCGACGATAAAAACCTGCAAGACCAAGAAAGCTACGCACTTGTTGCAAATTGGTGGGTTGGGGCCAAGTTTTAATTGCTTCAATCTTAGATTCATCAACATGGACACCCTTTGAGGATACAACAAAACCCAAGAAAACCACTTTGTCAACACCAAATGTGCATTTTTCATGTTTGCATAAAGACGTTCCTTAGAAGGGTTTGCAAAACAGCCCTAACATGATGAAGATGCTCTTTCATGGTTTTGCTAAACACAAGGATATCATCAAAGTAAACCACAACAAAGACTCCAATATAAGGGCGAAGCACATAATGCATAAGGCGCACGAAAGTACCGGGAGCCTCCGATAGACCCATAGGCATCACTAACCACTCGTATAGCAGTTTTTCATTCATCACCTTCTTGAATGCGAATTTGATAATAGCCACTTTTAAGATCAATTTTTGAGAAAAAGTTGGCTCCACTAACTTCATCAAGCATATCATCTAAGGGAGGAATGGGATTCCTATAGCGAACGGTAATGGCATTTATAGGTCTACAATCGAAACACAAGCGGAAACTTCCATCGGGCTTAGGCACAAGTATAACGGGAACGGCACAAGGGCTTAGGCTTTCACATACATGACCATTGTCGATGAGTTGTTGTACTTGCCGTTGAATCTCCTTGGTTTCTTCGGGACTGACTCGGTATGGAGCTTTGTTGGGAGAGGCGCTCGGGGATGAGGTCGATTCGATGCTCAATGCCTCGAAGGGAGGTAGACCCGGAGGTAGCTCATCAGGTAAAACATCTTGGAATTCCTGCAAAAGAGATTGAAACACTAAACGTAGCTCGTGAGAGGTGTTAGTTGTTGGCTCTCCATCCTTGCACACAAGGACAAAGTGCCTCACACTAGATGGGTTCTCACACACTTCTCTCATCTCACTTTTGGTGGCAAATAGGATGAGGTTTTTCTCTCTAGGCGAAGAGGCGCTCAAGTTTGGCTTGTGGCTCTCACTCACTTTTGGTGGATCACTTTCTCACTCTTCTCTGCATGATGGGTGGCTTGCTTGTCGGCTATCACTTGACTAGGAGACATAGGTCGTAGCACATATTCCTTCCCTTTCATCTTGAAGCTATAGTGATTGGTACGCCCGTTGTGGAAGACACCACGGTCGAATTGCCATGGTCGACCAAGAAGGAGGTGGCAAACAGTCATTGGAACCACATCACACTCCAAAGTGTCCTCATATGCACAATTTTGAAGGAGACTTGGACCGTATGCTCGACTCGTATAGTGCCGGAGTCACTTAGCCATTGGACTTTGTAGGGGTGCGGGTGCTTCCTCTTGATCAATTGAAGCTTGGAGCATAGTTCTTCACTTGCCAAGTTGTGACAACTACCTCCGTCGATGATGACCTTGACGGACCTTCCATTGATATCGGCCTTTGTGTGGAAGATGTGGCATCTTTGGTCTTCATCTTGTTGATGTTGAAGAGTCAAGACCTTGGAGACAACGAGAGCGGGGCTCGAATCCTCATCACAAAAGACTTGATCATCTTCATCGTCGTTCACTCGCTGGTGCATGGCCACTTGCTCAAGAGCTTCCATCTCCTCATCACTCATTGAGTCATAGGTGCCATCGTCGTTGAGGATCATGGTGCGCTTGTTGGTGCATTCATAGGACTTGTGGCCTCGGCCGCCGCAAGTGAAACACTTGAAGGAGCTTGTCTTGACGGTCTCATCGGTCGGAGTAGAAGGCAAGCCTGGCTTGAAGTTGCTTGTAGTAGGAGGAGGACGACTTGAACTTGTCGAAGTTTTCTTGTAACTTGACTTGTAAATGCGTTGCTTGTAGAAGGTTTGGTTGATGTCGATGTTGGAGGGGTTGTTGAAGGTTGGTTGTTGGAGAAGTCGTAGGTCTTGGGCGAGTACTTGACGTACTTGAAGTCATCTTGCACTTGACGTTCCGCCTTTGTAGCTTGATGCACGAGCTCAATGAGGTTGGAGTAGGGTTGGAAGTCGGCGATCTTCTTGATGGGATGATTGAGTCCATTCAAGAAACATGCCATTGTTTGCTCATCATCTTCCTTCACATTGGCTCGAATCATGGCTATCTCCATTTCCTTTTAGTATTCTTCAACACTCTTTGTTCCTTGCTTGAGGAGTTGGAGTTTCCTGAAGAGGTCGCGGTTGTAGTAGGTGGGCACAAAACGTGCGCGCATGACATCTTTCATTTGAGCCCAAGTGGTGATTGGAGGTTCACCTCTTGCCTGTCGCCACTCAAGGATTTGTTCCCACCATATGAGCACATAGTCTTGGAACTCAAGTGATGCCATAGCGATCTTCTTTTCTTCCTCATAGTTGTGCAAACGAAAGATTTTGTCGACCTTCAATGCCCATGAAAGGTACTCTTCGGGGTCATTGCTTCCATTGAACTTGGGCATGGTGAATTTGAGCTTTCCATACCGTTGCTCTTCATTGTGTTGTTGGCGATGGTGATGATGACGCCCTTGACATGGATGACAATTACCTTCATGTTGCTCTTGGCGTGGAGGAAGTCCATGATCAACTTGCTCTTGTTGAACTTGAGGTTGAGGTGAAGCTTGACAAGCTTGTGGAGGAGCTTGAGGAACTTGACGTTGCACATGGGGTTGGTAGTTCCTCTCTTGGATTTCTTCTCGAAGGGCTTCCTCTTGATTGCGCTGTTCGCGGTTGCGGTTGGCGATAACTCGACTTGATTCTTGAAGGGCATGTTGTGCCTCAAGAGCTTGCGCTTCTCGTTGTTGTTGTTGAAGACGTTGCGCCTCGGCGTCTTGTTCTTCTTGGTGTAGACGCGCTCGTTCTTCCTCTTGGCGCCGTAGTCGTTGTCGTTCTTGAGCTTGGGCAAAAGCGGCTTGGTGTGATTGAGGACAAGGGACTTGCTCATCGACTTGCTCTTGTGAATGCTTGTCATGTAGCGGGTTGCGAGATGCATGACGGTCTTGACACGCGGCTCAGCGAAGAGTGTTTGATGATGAAGTACTTGAGTCGTAGAAGGTGTCGTTGGAGTGTGGACTCGAGCGGCTCCGTCTTGAGGATGAAGAAGTGGAATGATGCCGTTTCCTCATCATGGCGCGGATCTCGTCCATTCTTGCATCATTCTCTTGCTTGTGAGCGTCGAACTTGTTATCGAAGTAGTCTCTTATACGTTGCTCGGAGAGTCGCAAGTCGGTGGCGAAGTTGTCGATCTTGATCGCTCATTGCTTGTTGCTCTTGGTGCAACGCTCGTTGTGCACCAAAGAGGTGGCTCTTGGTGACGTATGATGACATGTCGTCGTCTTGCTCGAGGAAGAGTTGGTTGGTAGAAGTACTTGGCCTATCCATTTTTCCAAGCAAAAATGTGAGTGGTAGAAGGAGAAGAACTTATACCAATGTACCTTTGAACGATGTTGATGATGAATCAAGTTCACTCAAATGCGGACAATGAAATAGCACTATTGGTACCAATCCTTGTTGGTTCTCACACCTACACAAATAAAAGCTTATGGTGGAGCTTGGTGAGGATGGTGGCACAAAATTTGATGCAATTGTAAGTGAGCGTCAATAATGTTGGAAAAGGTTCATAAATTTGCAAATGCAACAAGTAGAGCAGCAAATAAGGGTACCCGGAAACACACACGCAAATAGATAAGTGGGATTGTGCAAACCAAAAGTGAGCCAAAATGTGGAATCCACGAAAATGCTCTTGTTGCACAATACTAGAGAGATGCTAGCACGATTGCACAATAGGCGGATCTGAACTTGTGCACAACCTACTAGGCAAAAATGCAACTATCTCTATCCCACGTATGCTATATGTATGGTATTTCGGTGCTATGATCCAAGATGATCCAATATGACAATCTTAATGCGGTATGATGCCATGGTTCTTGCTCATAAGCTCTTTGCTTATCTTTCCTCTTTGCTTAAAAGCTTGGGTGGCTCTTTCACTTTTGAGCTCTTTTCTCATGCAAAACTTCACGAACCAAGATAGCAATTGTGTATTCTATGACAACTTTGTGGCACACAAATGGATCCCAAGATATGCACCACGGTGGTATGGTATGTATGCTATGGAGTATGATCACTAATGTGCACAAGTCATGTTGCCGACAATACTCAATGGCTAGTCTCGATGGGTAAGCTACGCAAAAGTAAGGCCATGTGGTTATCAATGCAATTGCGAGGTATGACAAAGATGTCGACGATGTTACCGTCCTTGGCGATGATGAGACCCTTGCGAAGATGAGCCGAGGTGATAATGATGTCGAACCGTACCTAGATAGCCGAAACACAATAGGACACGGGAACCACAACTCAAAATCTCAAGGACCAAAATGTGTCAAAAATCGTCAAAGGAGGTATTGGGGAGGATGGTGGTGTATGTGATTTTGGAAGATGTGGTGGAAGGTGGGGTGGTGGTGGTGGCTGAACTGAAAAATTCAGTTTCGTCAGGGTTTTACGGATGTCCGAAAATTGCGGTGGTCCGGTCGTCGGACGTCCGATGGGGCTCGGAAATCCGTAATTTCAAATCGGGTCAGGGTTCGATTCGTCAAGGAAAGGCGGACGTCCGGTGGTCGGGGGTCAACGCGGGATGAACTGGGCGATTTTGGGGTGGAAGAAGATGGTGAGGTCGAAATCGAGCGGATTGACGGATGGAAAAGTGTGAGGTGGGTGGGGTAAGCTAGATTCACACGTAGCAACTCAAATCCATGGACCAAATCCAACAAAATCTCAACTCACCAACAAATCACAAAAAAAAATTGGGGCTATTTTTGGTGGGGAATTTTCGGATTTAGGACAAAAACAACAAAATCAAGCTAGAAAACACGGGGTAGGGGCTCCAAAAACGTGATTAACGTGGATCATGATACCAATATGATGTAGGACAGAGCCCTAGTCGGAGATCTTTCACGTTTGGAGGGGATCCTATGGGGAGAACACGATGAACGAGCGGAAGAACACAAGGAAAAACACACAAGAGAAACACTAAACCGACAAGTATGGATCACCCAAGGGCTAGATCACCGAACACATAAGGTAGCACCAGATTCAAAATCAACAAAGGAAAGATACACGAGTAGCCGTTCTTCTCCGTGAGGAGGTCTTGATGGGGGCCACCCTAGAGGGGATCTTGAATCCGCTTGGGGGATCTTCTCCGAAGAGGTCCTGAGCTCCGAGGAGAAGGTAACCAAGTGGATGAGCAAAGCTCTCACACAAATATGAGCTAATCCTTTGCTGACCCTAACTAGGAGGAGGAGGAGGTCTATTTATAGTCTTAGTGCAATTGGGGGCGAAGTGAAGGGGTACAAGGGCTCTAGCCCGCGGGCGCGGTCACACAGGTGTCGGACGTCCGGAAGGCGTCGGACGTCCGGAGGGTCGGGACGGTCCGGACATCCGGCAGGGCTCGGACGTCCCTAGATTCGGCTCTGACTCGGGTGCGTCGGTTGTCCGGAGAGGGCCGGTCGTCTGGGCTTGGAAGGCCGGACGTCCGTCAGATCGTCAGACGTCCGTAGATTCGGCTCTGAAATGGTCGTCCGGTGGCTTCGGTCTCCCGTGAGTTTCCATTCGGGTGCCCAGCTGCCGGACGTCCGGAGGGCGTCGGTCGTCCGTGGCCTGGGAGTCGTCGGACGTCCGGACTTGGTCGGTCGTCCGATGCCTGTAGCTTCAACAGCTTTTCTTCTTCTCCATCACGCTTGGGGTCCTCGTCATCTTGGCTCTTGCAAGTAGCTGTTCCTTGGCTCGTCTCCAAGTACCTGATTACACAAAGAGTTTCCGAATGAGGTAGTAGCCATGTCTCATGATTAGGAAGAGGGAGTTCGGAGAGGAGCGAGTTCCCTTATCTTCAATAGCCTTAGCTCGATCTCGAGTCATGGGTCCACGTGGTGTTGAGGAAGATGTAGGTGCATCCATGGGGATGAGCGAGGGATGCTCCGCATCAAAAGTTCTCCTCGATCTTCTTGGAGATCTATTTGATGTAGCTCTTTTTGCGGTGTGTTTGTCGAGATCAGATGAATTTTGGGTTTATGATCAAGATTATATATGAACAATATTTGAATCTTCTCTGAATTCTTTTATGTCTGATTGGTTATCTTTGCAAGTCTCTTCGAATTATCAGTTTGGTTTGGCCTACTAGATTGATCTTTCTTGCAATGGGAGAAGTGCTTAGCTTTGGGTTCAATCATGCGGTGCTCGATCCCGATGTGATGGGAAGCGACACGTATTGTATTGTTGCCGTCGAGGATAAAAAGATGGGGTTTATATCATATTGCATGAGTTTATCCCTCTACATCATGTCATCTTACCTAATCGTTACTCTGTTCTTATGAACTTAATACTCTAGATGCATCTGGATAACGGTCGATGTGTGGAGTAATAGTAGTAGATGCAGTGAGTCGGTCTACTTATTTGCGGACGTGATGCCTATATACATGATCATGCCTGGATATTCTCATAATTATGCACTTTTCTATCAATTGCTCGTAGTAATTTGTTCACCCACCGTAATACTTATGCTATCTTGAGAGAGGCCACTAGTGAAACCTATGGCCCCCGGGTCTATTCTCCATCATATTAATCTTCCGTCAACTAGCTATTTCTTTCACCGTTTTTTTTGCAATCTTTACTCTAAATCTTTATCATAAAAATACCAAAAATAGTATCTTATCATCTCTATCAGATCTCACTTTTGCAAGTGGCCATGAAGGGATTGACAACCCCTTTATCGCGTTGGTTGAAAGGTTCTTATTTGTTTGTGTAGGTACGAGGGACTTGCGTGTGGCCTCCTACTGGATTGATACCTTGGTTCTCAAAAACTGAGGGAAATACTTACGCTACTTTGTGCATCACCCTTTCCTCTTCAAGAGAAAACCAACGTAGTGCTCAAGAGGTAGCAAGAAGGATTTCTGGCGCCATTGCCGGGGAGTCTACGCACAAGTCAAGACATACCAAGTACCCATCACAAACTCTTATCCCTTGCATTACATTATTTTCCATTTGCCTCTCGTTTTCCTCTCACCCACTTCACCCTTGCCGTTTTATTCGCCCTCTCTTTCCGTTCGCCACTTTTTCGCTTGCTTCTTGTGTGTTCGTTTTTTGTACTGTCGTCATGTCTGAAACGGGGGAGGTTATCGTTGATAAGGATAATAGTATGGAAAACTTTGATGTTTTTGATGATCCTCTTGAAGATCTGACTATTTTACACACTAGAAAGTTTCGGATTGGTAGCGGTAATATTATTGGGAAAGGAGTTCTTCAAGATTTCTTTACTTGTGCCGGTACCTTACCCTCTATGGGTGGGTCTATTCTTCATAGAACTAGTAGTATTGCGGAGGCTATATCCTTGCTCGTAGTTGAACTTGAAAGACAATTTATTCATTTGCATCCTTACATACAAAGGATCTTTCTAGAGTTCTCCAATATAGAGCATTCTTCTGTTAAGCGAGCTGCTACTATCTTTTTGGCACATGAGTTCAGATTTATAATGAAAGAGGCCAATGAAATTTTTGCACATTATAGGGTGGACGCTGGCCGTCCTCCCATAGAGGCTATCCTTTTTAATCAAGAAGATTTAATGCGCTTACGATCCGTAGATCATGTTGCTTACAATGAAAACACCGATGTTCTAGTTGATAGAATTTCCGAACTTAATGATGACTTTGCAATTTAGAACAACGGGTTAGGTTTTTCTCTTGAACGAAGGCTCATGACTTATTGCCAAAAGAATGCTTATAATGATGAATTGGTTGTGCAATATAAGGGGCCAAAGGAGGAACCCATACCTCCCGAGCTTGACCTTGGGGACTTTTGTCCTATTAAATTTAGCCCTTTTGATTACTTTTGCTTGCCACAAAGAAAACTTGCTGCTGAACGTAGGGAATATGAGATGAATTTTCGTGATCCACCCTACTATCATTATGGCAATACCTAGATCTATCCTTGCCTTTATGCCTAGCTAGGGGCGTTAAACGGTAGCGCTTGTTGGGAGGCAACCCAATTTTATTTTAGTTTTTTGCTTTTTGGTTCTGTTTAGGAATAAATAATCCATCTAGCTTCTGTTTAGATGTGGTTTTATGTTTTAGTTAGTGTTTGTGCCAAGTAGAACCTTTGGCAAGACTTGGGAAAGTCTTTGCGATCTTGCTGTAAAAAACAGAAACTTTAGCGCTCCCGAGATTAGCTACAACTTTTTTACTGTAGAGTGCTATTTATTTGATTATTTTTGCATATGATTAATAGATAAATTCGTCACTTCCATAAATTTATTTTAGAAATTTTGGTGTTCCAGAAGTTTGCGTTAGTTACATATTACTACAGACTATTCTGTTTTTGATAGATTCTGTTTTTCGTGTGTTGTTTGCTTATTTTGATGAATCTATGGCTAGTAATGGAGTTTATGAACCATAGAAAAGTTACATTAGGTTTAACACCAATATAAATAAAGAATGAGTTCATTACAGTACCTTCAAGTGGTGTTTTGTTTTCTTTCGCTAAAGGAGCTCACGAGATTTTCTGTTAAGTTTTGTGTTGTCAAGTTTTCAAGTTTTGGGTAAAGATTTGATGGATTATGGAACAAGGAGTGGCAAGAGCCTAAGCTTGGGGATGCCCAAGGCACCCCAAGGTAAAATCTAAGGAGAACCCAAAAAGCCTAAGCTTGGGGATGCCCCGGAAGGCATCCCCTCTTTTGTCTTCGTCCATCGGTAACTTTACTTTGAGCTATATTTTTATTCACCACATGATATGTGTTTTGCTTGGAGCGTCTTGTATGATTTGAGTCTTTGCTTTTTGGTTCACCACAATCATCCTTGCTGTTCACACCTTTTGAGAGAGACACACATTATTTGGAATTTATTAGAATACTCTATGTGCTTCACTTATATCTTTTGAGCTAAACAATTTTGGTCTAGCACTTCACTTATATCTTTTAGAGCACGGTGGTGGTTATATTTTATAGAAATTATTGATCTCTCATGCTTCACTTATATTATTTTGAGAGTCCTTTAGAACAGAATGGTAATTTGCTTTGGTTATAAAATTAGTCCTAATATGATAGGCATCCAAGATAAAAACTTCTAAGTGCATTGAAATACTAAGAGAAGTTTGATACTTGATAGTTGTTTTGAGATATAAAGGTGGTAATATTAAAGTTGTGCTAGTTGAGTAGTTGTGAATTTGAGAAATACTTGTGTTGAAGTTTGCAAGTCCCGTAGCATGCACGTATGGTAAACGTTGTGTGACAAATTTGAAACATGAGGTGTTCTTTGATTGTCATCCTTATGAGTGGCGGTCGGGGACGAGCGATGGTCTTTTCCTACCAATCTATCCCTCTAGGAGCATGCGCGTAGTGCTTGGCTTTTGATGACTTGTAGATTTTTGCAATAAGTATGGGAGTTCTTTATGACTAATGTTGAGTCCATGGATTATACGCACTCTCAACCTTCCATCATTGCTAGCCTCTTGATGCACTGCATTGCCCTTTCTCACCTTGAGAGTTGGTGCAAACTTCACGGTGCATCCAAACCCCGATACGATACGCTCTATCACACATAAACCTCCTTATATCTTCCTCAAAACAGCCACCATACCTACCTATTATGGCATTTCCATAGCCATTCCGAGATATATTGCCATGCAACTTTCCACTGTTCCGTTATTATGACACGCTTCATCATTGTCATATTGCCTTGCATGATCATGTAGTTGACATCGTATTTGTGGCAAAGCCACCATGCATATTATTTCATACATGTCACTTTTGATTCATTTCCCTTCCCGGTACACCACCGGAGGCATTCATATAGAGTCATATTTTGTTCTAAGTATCGAGTTGTAATCATTGAGTTGTAAATAAATAGAAGTGTGATGATCATCATTAATAGAGCATTGTCCCAAATAAAAAAAAGAGAAAGGCCCAAAAAAGGGACAATGCTACTATCCTTTTTCCACACTTGTGCTTCAAAGTAGCACCATGATCTTTATGATAGAGAGTTTCTTGTTTTGTCACTTTCATATACTAGTGGGAATTTTTCATTATAGAACTTGGCTTGTATATTCCAACGATGGGCTTCCTCAAATGCCCTAGGTCTTCGTGAGAAAGCAAGTTGGATGCACAGCCACTTAGTTTCTTTTGTTGAGCTTTCATACATTTATATATCTAGTGCATCCGTTGCATGGCAATCCCTACTCCTTGCATTGGCATCAATTGATGGGCATCTCTCTAGCCCGTTGATTAGCCGCGTCAATGTGAGACTTTCTCCTTTTTTGTCTTCTCCACACAACCCCCATCATCATCTTCTATTCCACCCATAGTGCTATATCCATGGCTCACGCTCATGTATTGCGTGAAAGTTGAAAAAGTTTGAGATTACTAAAGTATGAAACATTTGCTTGGCTTGTCATCGGGGTTGTGCAAGATGAGAGCATCTTGTGTGACGAAAATGAAGCATGACCAAACTATATGATTTTGTAGGGATGAGCTTTCTTTGGTTATGTTATTTTGAGAAGACATAATTGCTTTGTTAGTATGCTTGAAGTATATTATTTTTATGTCAATATTAAACTTTTATCTTGAGTCTTTCGGATCTGAACATTCATGCCGCAATAAAGAGAAATACATTGAAGAATATGCTAAGTAGCATTCCACATCAAAAAATTTGTTTTTATCATTTACCTACTCGAGGATGAGCAGGAATTAAGCTTGGGGATGCTTGATACGTCTCCAACGTATCTATAATTTTTGATTGCTCCATGCTATTATATATTCTGTTTTGGATGTTTAATGGGCTTATTTATATACTTTTATATTATTTTTGGGACTAACCTATTAACCCAAGGCCCAGTGCAAATTGCTGTTTTTTTTGCCTATTTCAGTGTTCCGCAGAAAAGGAATATCAAACGGAGTCCAAACGGAATGAAACCTTCGGGAGCGTGATTTTTGGAACAAACATGATCCAATGGACTTGGAGTGGAAGTCAAGAAATCAACGAGGAGCACACGAGGCAGGGGGCGCGCCTACCCCCCTGGGCGCGCCCTCCACCCTCGTGGCTCCATTGACCTACTTCTTCCTCCTATATATACCTACGTACCCTGAAACCATCGAGGGGCACCACGAAAACCTAATTCCACCGCCGCAACCTTCTGTACCCGTGAGATTCAATCTTGGGTCCTTTTCCGGCACTCTGCCGGAGGGGCATCGATCATGGAGGGCTTCTACATCAACACCATAGCCTCTCCGATGATGTGTGAGTAGTTTACCACAGACCTTCAGGTCCATAGTTATTAGCTAGATGGCTTCTTCTCTCTCTTTGGATCTCAATACAAAGTTCTCCTCGATCTTTTTGGAGATCTATTTGATGTAACTCTTTTTGCGGTGTGTTTGTCGACATCCGATGAATTGTGGGTTTATGATCAAGATTATCTATGAACAATATTTGAATCTTATCTGAATTATTTTATGTATGATTGGTTATCTTTGCAAGTCTCTTCGAATTATCAGTTTAGTTTGGCCTACTAGATTGATCTTTCTTGCAATGGGAGAAGTGCTTAGCTTTGGGTTCAATCATGCGGTGCTCGACCCAGATGTGATGGGGAAACGACACGTATTGTATTGTTGCCATCAAGGATAAAAAGATGGGGTTTATATCATATTGCATGAGTTTATCCCTCTACATCATGTCATCTTACCTAATGCGTTACTCAGTTTTTATGAAGTTAATACTCTAGATGCATGCTGGATAGCGGTCGATGTGTGGAGTAACTTGATGGTAGATGCGTGCAGAGTCGGTCTACTTGTCGCGGACGTGATGCCTATATACATGATCATGCCTAGATATTCTCATAATTATGCACTTTTCTATCAATTGCTCGACAGTAATTTGTTCACCCACCATAATACTTATGCTATCTTGAGAGAAGCCACTTGTGAAACCTATGTCCCCTGGGTCTATTCTCCATCATATTAATCTTCCGTCAACTAGCTATTTCTTTCACCGTTTGTTTTGTAATCTTTACTTTTAATCTTTATCATAAAAATACCAAAAATATTATCTTATCATCTCTATCAGATCTCACTTTTGCAAGTGGCCGTGAAGGGATTGACAACCCCTTTATCGCGTTGGTTGCAAGGTTCTTATTTGTTTGTGTAGGTACGAGGGACTTGCGTGTGGCCTCCTACTGGATTGATACCTTGGTTCTCAAAAACTGAGGGAAATACTTACACTACTTTGCTGCATCACCCTTTCCTCTTTAAGGGAAAACCAACGCAATGCTCAAGAGGTAGCATGCTCTAGTACGGTTTAGCCTAGGACCAGCACAGTACCATCGTTGAGCGTTTATTCAACTTTGCATCTCTGAATTGATTATTGCTGACCCTTTTTGCTACCATATTATAAGCCTTCCCAGCTCCACATACATCTACGTCGTGCGTTTGACTCTCCCTGGTAATCGCTCTATCCAAGCTTTGAGAGTCTTGACTACAACGGTTGCCGATCACCACCTGCTGCTTGGTAAGAACTGGTAAGAATTTGAGATTTGCTTGACGGATTTGTGACGCCCCACCACCACCATTTTCTAGTAGTCCAGAGGATCATATTCTTGTGTGTTTCTATTGCTGCTAACCATGGCAGGATCACAAGTCGATGAGACTGACTGGGAGAACATGACGAATAAGGAGTTGCATGATAAATTTCAGCAAATGATGACTGACCGGCTGCACCTGCCACACCTCTGCCACAACAACAACAACGACTACCTCCACGTCGCGAAACAGCCCTCCGCCGAGTGAGCCGTGTCCCTCTTGAGCCTGGCCAAACTGTTGGTGCTGCTGTTGATACTTCTGTGGCTCCTGCTGCTGATGAGGACGGGGATGATTATGCGGGAGATTACAAGGATGAAGTTGATCAAAACCAGAACTACGTGCAACCACCAGCACCCGGTCGCCCCCATGCAAATAATCGCAATGGTACGGCTGCATTACCGGCTCAGGTATGAGATCATGACCATCTTCCTAAACTAAAATTGAATATTTCACCATTTGAGGGTAGATATGTTCCTGATATATATCTTACTTGGGAGTTCGAAACCGAACAATGTTTTACATGTTTAGAATATCCCGAGGAGAGACGTGTTGCTGCTGCAGTTTGTGATTTCACTAGTTTTGCTTGTGTGTAGTGGTCCGAAAATCGTAGATTGTATCCGAATAATATTCCAACTACTTGGGCTGCTTTGAAAACTGCTATGCATACTTGTTGGGTTCCACCATATTATCAACGTGAATTACTTCAAAAATTGCAGCGTTTAAGACAAGGAAAATTTTTTGTAGAGGAATATTATCAGGAATTACAAACTTGCATGATTAGATGTGGTATTGTTGAGGATAATGAAGCTATGCTTGCATGTTTTATGGGTGGATTAAATAGAGAGATTCAGACCATTCTAGAGTATAAGGAGTATAATAATATCACTCGTTTATTCCATCTTGCTTGTAAAGCTGAACGTGAAGTGCAAGATCGACAGGCATTGGCGCGATCTAACTTTTCTGCAGGTCGACCTTCATCATGGACACCACGTGCATCCTCTACTTCCATTGCACCATCACCTCCATCAAGTGCCACCTCCAACCGTGATACAAGAAAGCAGGCACAACCACCACTATCTTCCAAGAGCACACCTGCCAGGCCTGCACAGAGCTCTTCTTCTTCCATGGCATCAACAGGGCACACAAGTGATATTATTTGTCGTCGTTGTAAGGGAAGAGGTCATTATGCGAGAGAATGCAAATATCGGTGATGTGATGATTGCTCACGAGGATGATGGGTATGAGTCCGCTGGTGACTATGATGAGGAGACTTTGGCTCTTATTACACGTGAAGAACATGGTGGAGATGATTCTGATCATGAGACGCAATACATGGCTCCTGAAGATGCTGAAAGGTATGAATGTTTGGTTGCTCAACGTGTTTTGAGTGTGCAGGTTACACAAGCTGAGCAAAACCAGAGGCATAATTTGTTTCATACAAAGGGAGTTGTGAAGGAACGTTCTATTCACGTCATCATAGATGGAAGGAGCTGCAACAACTTGGCTAGCATGGAGATGGTGGAGAAGTTATCTCTCACCACAAGGCCACATCCACATCCTTACTACATCCAATGGTTCAACAACAGCGGCAAGGTTAAGGTAACACGTCTTTGTTCGTGTGCATTTTAGTATCTCTACATATACTGATTATGTTGATTGTGATGTGGTACCTATGCAAGCATGTTCCTTATTACTTGGTAGACGATGGCAATTTGATAAAAATTTTGTACACCATGGTAGAAACAATCAATATACTCTTGTTCATAAGTATAAAAATATTACTTTGCTTCCTATGACTCCTGATACCATTTTGAAAGATGATATTAATAGAGCTAATAAAGCCAAACAGGAAAAAAATAAGAGTGAAAATCAGATTGTGGCAAAAGAATTTGAGCAACAAATGAAGCCTAATAATAAACCATCTAGTGTTGCTTCTGCAATTAAATTGAAAAGTGCATGTTTACTTGCCACCAAATCTGATATTGATGAGCTAGATTTTAGCAAATCTGTTTGCTATGCTTTTGTGTGCAAAGAGGCATTATTTTCATTCGAGGACATGCCTTCCTCTTTGCCCCTGCTGTCACTAACATTTTGCAGGAGTTCGCTGACGTCTTCCCATAAGACGTGCCACCGGGATTACCCCCTATTCGAGGGATTGAGCATCAAATTGACTTAATTCCCGGTGCATCGCTACCCAACCGTGCATCATATCGTACCAATCCAGAGGAGACGAAGGAGATTATGTGTAGGATCGAAAGTATGTCTAGAGGGGGGGGGGTGATTAGACTACTTGACCAAATAAAAACTTATCATTTTCCCAATTTTAGTTCTGGGCAGATTTTAGCAACTTTGGACAAGTCAAGCAATCTTAACGCAATTCAAGCAAGCATGCAAAGAGTATATGAGCAGTGGAAAGTAAAGCATGCAACTTGCAAGAATGTAAAGGGAAGGGTTTGGAGGATTCAAACGCAATAGGAGACACGGATGTTTTTGTCATGGTTCCGATAGGTGGTGCTATCATACATCCACGTTGATGGAGACTTCAACCCATGAAGGGTAACAGTTGCGCGAGTACATGGAGGGCTCTACCCACGAAGGGTCCACGAAGAAGCAACCTTGTCTATCCCACAATGGCCGTCGCCCACGAAGGACTTGCCTCACTAGCGGTAGATCTTCATGAAGTAGGCGATCTCCTTGCCCTTACAAACTCCTTGGTTCAACTCCACAATCTTGTCTGAGGCTCCCAACAGACACCTAGCCAATCTAGGAGACACCACTCTCCAAGAAGTAACAAATGGTGTGTTGATGATGAACTCCTTGCTCTTGTGCTTCAAATGATAGTCTCCCCAACACTCAACTCTCTCTCTCACAGGATATGGATTTGTTGGAAAGAAGATTTGACTGGAAAGCAACTTGGGGAAGGCTAGAGATCAAGATTCATATCGTAGGAATGGAATATCTTGGCCTCAACACAAGTGTAGGTGTTTCTATCTCAGAAAATGTAGGTTGGAAGTGTAGGTTTGTTCTGATGGCTCTCTCCACGAATGAAGAGGAGGTCGAGGGGTATTTATAGCCTCCACATGAAATCTAACTGTTACACACAACTTGCCAATCTCGGTGGGACCGAATTGATAAACTCGGTCGGACCGATTCAGCAAATATAGTGACCGTTAGGATTTTCGGTGGGACCGACATGCAACTCGGTAGGACCGATATGGTTAGGGTTAGGGCATAACATAATCTCGATGAGACCGATTACACAAACTCGGTGAGACCGATTTTGGTAATAAGCTAACCAGAGAGTTGGCCAGGTAAACTCGGTGGGACTGGATTAAGCTCATTTCGGTGAGACCGAAATGTTACAAAAGGAAGCGAGAGAGTTTACATTGCAATCTCGGTGGGACCGATCGCTCATCTCGACGGGACCCGAAACGTTCTGAAGGGAAACAGAGAGATTACAATCCCATCTCGGTGAGACCGAGATCCCTATCGGTGAGACCGATTGCCTAGGGTTTGTGGCGATTGGCTATGACATCTGAACTTCGGTGGTGCCGGATAGAAAGAATCGGTGGGGCGAGTTTGACTTTTGGTTTAGGTCATATGTGGATGTGAGAAAGTAGTTGAGGGCTTTGGAGCATATCACTAAGCATTTTGAGCAAGAGCCTCATTAAGCAACACCTCATCCCTCCTTGATTGTATTGGCTTTTCCTGTAGACTCAATTTGATCTTGGATCACTAAAATAGAAAATGTAGATTCTTCAGCTTTGAGCTTGAGCCAATCCTTTTGTCCTTCGCATTTTAAGGGGTCCACTTTTCTCATCCATGCCATGCCAATCATTGAGTTTTCCTGAAATATTAATCTTGAAATAGCATTAGCTCAATGAGCTATATGTTGTTTGGAATTACCAAAACCACCTAGGGATAGTTGCACTTTCATTATGCGTCAAGTACAAGAGCTGCTCGATAAAGGTTATATACGCGAATCTCTTAGTCCTTGTGCTGTTCCTATTATACCAGTGCCTAAAAAGGATGGTACGTCACGTATGTGTGTTGATTGTAGAGGCATTAATAATATTACTATTCGTTATCGTCATCCTATTCATAGGCTAGATGATATGCTTGATGAATTGAGTGGCTCTACTATATTCTCCAAAGTTGATTTGCGTAGTGGATACCATCAAATTCGTATGAAATTGGGAGATGAACGGAAAACAACATTTAAAGCTAAGTTTGGTTTGTATGAGTGGTTAGTCATGCCTTTTGGGTTAATTAATGCACCTAGTACTTTCATGAGACTAATGAACGAAGTTTTACGTGCTTTCATTGGACGATTTGTGCTAGTCTATTTTGATGATATACTGATTTATAGCAAATCTTTGGAAGAACAATTGGAACATTTACGTTCTGTTTTTATTGCTCTACGTGATGCACGTTTGTTTGGTAACCTTGGGAAGTGCACCTTTTGCACCGACCAAGTATCTTTTCTTGGCTATGTTGTTACTCCACAGGGAATTGAAGTTGATAAAGCCAAGATTGAAGCTATTGAGAGTTGGCCGCAACCCAAAACGGTCACACAAGTGAGGAGTTTTCTTTGACTCGTCGGTTTTTATAGGCGTTTTGTGAGAGATTTTAGCACCATTGCTGCACCTCTCAATGAGTTTACAAAGAAGAATGTGCCTTTTGTTTGGGGTACCGCACAGGAAGAAGCCTTCACGGTATTGAAAGATAAGTTGACACATGCTCCTTTACTCCAACTTCCTGATTTTAATAAGACTTTTGAGCTTGAATGTGATGCTAGTGGAATTGGATTAGGAGGTGTGTTATTACAAGATGGCAAACCTGTTGCATACTTTTCTGAAAAAATTAGAGGTCCTAGTCTGAATTATTCTACTTATGATAAAGAATTATATGCTCTTCTTCGGACTTTAGAGACATGGTAACATTATTTATGGCCCAAAGAACTTGTTATACATTTTGATCATGAATCTTTGAAACATATTAAGAGTCAAGCTAAACTGAATCGTAGACATGCTAAATGGGTTGAATTCATTGAGACTTTCCCTTATGTCATTAAACACAAGAAGGGTAAAGAAAATGTTATTCTTTGATGCATTGTCTCGCCGCTATACTATGCTTTCACAACTTGACTTCAAAATATTTGGTTTGGAGACCATCAAAGATCAATATGTGCATGATGTTGATTTTAAAGATGTAATGCAGAATTGTAAAGAAGGAAGAACATGGAACAAGTTCGTTATTAATGAAGGCTTTGTGTTCCCTGCTAACAAGCTATGCATTCTAGCTAGCTCTGTTCGTCTTTTGTTGTTGTAGGAGGCGCATGGAGGAGGATTAATGGGACACTTTGGCATGAAGAAGACGAAGGACGTACTTGCTACACATTTCTTTTGGCCAAAGATGAGACGAGATGTTGAGCATTTTGTTGCTCGCTGCACTACATGTCAAAAAGCTAAGTCACGACTCAGTCGTCATGGTTTATATATGCCTTTGCCTGTACCTAGTGTTCCTTGGGAGGATATATCTATGGACTTTGTTTTATGTTTACCTCGAACAAAGAAGGGGAGGGATAGCATATTTGTTGTCGTGGATAGACTCTCGAAAATGGCACACTTTATACCATGTCATAAAAGCGATGATCTTTGTTAATGTTGCTGATTTGTTCTTTCGTGAAATTATTCGCTTGCATGGTGTGCCATATACTATTGTTTTAGATCGTGATACTAAATTTCTTAGCCACTTTTGGAGATGTTTATGGGCTAAGTTGGGGACTAAACTGCTTTTTAGTACTACTTGTCACCCCCAAACTGATGGTCAAACTGAAGTAGTCAATAGAACATTTTCTACTATGCTTAGGGCTGTTTTGAAGGATAATAATAAAATGTGGGAAGAATGCTTGCCTCATATTGAATTTGCTTATAATCGTTCGTTGCATTCTACTACTAAGATGTGCCCTTTTGAAATTGTGTATGGTTTCCTACCTCGTGCACCCATTGATTTGTTGCCTCTTCCATCTTCAGAGAAGGTTAATTTTGATGCTAAACAATGTGTTGAATTGATCTTAAAAATGCATTAGTTAACTAGGAAAACATTGAGCATATGAATGCTAAATATAAACTTGCTGGAGATAAGGGTAGAAAACGTGTTGTCTTTGCACCTGGAGATCTTGTTTGGTTACTTTTGTGTAAGGATAGATTTCCTGATTTGCGCAAATCAAAGCTAATGGCACGTGCCGATGGTCCATTTAAGGTGTTAGAGAAAATAAATGATAATGCATATAAACTTGAGTTGCCTGCATATTTTGGGGTTAGTCCCACTTTTAACATTGCAGATTTGAAGCCCTATTTGGGTGAGGAAGATGAGCTTCCGTCGAGGACGACTTCATTTCAAGAAGGGGAGCATGATGAGGACATCAATACCATTGTTACACCCACATCCCCTACTTCTACATATACTGGACCAATTACTAGGGCTCGCGAACGCAAATTAAATTTTCAGGTACATTCGTTTCTTGTTAATGATTCTAATGTTCATGAGAATATGATGCTGCCTAAATTGGATACATTTGTTTTGCTTACAAATGAAGGGCCTGGCATGGATAAGAGGGATGAACACTGGAGCTAGACCAAGCATGGAGAGGATGGCATGCGCAGGGGGAACAAGAACGGAGTTACAAGTGTTGATTTCAGGACTTTGAAGCCACCATAATGAGTGCATGAAGCCTTGGACGAAATATACAAGATGCCACTTCATAAATTTCATCCAAAGGCTATTCTAGGTGCTGCGTCACCTTATTATTGGGCCAGGCCCATGTAATTTCGAAATACATAAGTATAGGCTGTTTTTAGAGTCCGTATGTGTGGGGAAACAAGAGATAGGGTTGGTTTCGGACCCGTTCCCCAAGGGCCACGAAATTCCACCCCTCTTCCTCCATATATACAGCCCTTAGGGCACCGTTTAGACTTTGGGTTTTGTTTAGATTAAAAGTTTTCCATAGCTGCAACTTCGCGTACTTCGTTTGTGTTCAACGACCAGATAAAGGCGTCACAGAACCCCACCTTGATCAATAAAGCTTTCCTCTTATATTCGCAATATCCAGATTGCAATCTTAGTTTCTTGCTTGTTCTTCATTTGCTCGCAAGAAAGCAGACCTTCGTAGTCGAGTTGATCGTGCTCGGCGTGGTCAATAACCTCTCGGAGTTGGTTTAGCGATTGCTAAGTAGCGACGTCCTCGGACGTTAAATGGTCGAATTCGTCAAAGTCGACTTCCTCCAAATGATAGCCACCATCTCACCGAAAGACGGGACACCTTTGCCTCTATCACTACACTTTTATACTCCTATGAAACTACATTTTTTGAAGTGCTAAAAATAGATCTCTAGAATTCATAAAATACTTCATATGCTCAATACTGCAAATCTGAAATTCAAAAGACATTTATCTCTAAAAGTACTCTCAAAATACACAACAAAAAACACAATTCACAACCTGCAAATACGGATAACCCTAAGCTTCTCCTGACAATTCACAACCTGCCCGACTATTAGGCTGGGCTGGGGGGCAGACCCCTCCTATTCCTTGGCGGCAGACAGCCGCCCCGTGAGACGATGTGAACAGCGAGGGAGAGGATGGCGTGGAAGCGTCGTCGGGCCATCTGCTTTTCTCCTTTTGCAGTTGGGTTCGGTCGACGAATACTCCACCGGCTCGCTCTGGCACGACACCCTCACAAACGGCTCCCTGTAGATGCTAAATCCTTCAATCTCTGGTGGATGCTCCATCTGGGATCGATACTCCCACCACCGCTCCCTCACGGTCGGATTTGGTGAATCTGTTTGCTCCATGGCCAAGAGGAGCATCTCTATGTACTCCCGCGCGACTCCCTTCGAGAGTATCGCCGCCTTTTCGCTCTGTTGCAGATATTTGGCCATGGATGTCATCGTCGCCTCTAGTTGGTCCTTGTTGTCAGACCAAGACTGTATCTCCAACATCCTAGCTAGCTTCACAGGGTCGCCGTCTGCGATCCTCACGTATCGGTTGTACTCCTCCATCGATCTACTTCTCCACAACACCTTCACTACTTGACGGTGGTTTTTGAATGGAAGAGGAGAGGAGCAGCGCTGGTTTTGGATTAGAACGGGAGAGGAGCGACGCTGGTTTTGGATTGGAACATGAGAGGAGGGGCGGTGGTTTTGAAATGGAACAGGAGAGGAGCGGCGCTGGATTTAGATTGCAACAGGAGAGGAGCGGCGGTGGTTTAAGGGGAGAGGAGCGGCGCTGGTCTTGGAAGTATTTTTTTGTTTTGCGTATTTTGGGTCAAAGTTTGACCACGTACTGTATTTGACAAGCAAAATGTGAATGCATGTCACCAAAAATTGCATCGTTTGGTTCGTATCTGAATGTACTTTCAAATTATATTATTTTTGCAACGTATAACATATATTTTATTTGTGAAAACCATGGTCAATTATGACCCAGAATAAAAGGGAGACTAGTTAATGTGGGGTCGCTTTCTTAATTGAAGGGTAAATTGATTTTGATTTTGATCCAGTCACAGTGCGGCGACCCTCTCTTCCAATCCTAAATCGTTGTCGCACGCTCCTCTCCCTCTTCTCCATTGCAAAACCACCTCCTCTCCTCTCCATCTCCATTCCAAAACCACCGTCTCGCCTCTCCCTCTTCTCCATTGCAAAACCACCTCCTATCCTCTCCATCATCTCCATTCCAAAACCACCGTCTCGCCTCTCCCTCTTCTCCATTGCAAAACCACCCCCTCTCCTCTCCATCATCTCCATTCCAAAACCACTGTCTCGCCTCTCCCTCTTCTCTATTTCAAGACCACCATCTCTCCTCCCATCTTCCAAAGCTAGCACCAGACCACTCAGAAGGACATCTATGCAGAGGATGCAGCAGCGAATCAGGCAGATCGCCGGCGGCGACCAGACAAAGTTAGCCAGGTTGAAGGAGATCCTTACTTGGTTTGACAATGAGTGGGAGATTTCGAGGACGGTGAGGGCCATGTGGCAATGTATGCGAAAGAGCGAGACAGCGGCGATGTACTCCTCGGCGACAGTCATGCCGCAGTCCTTCAAGTTCATTGAGTATCTCCTCTGGGCGATGGAGTAGACAGATTCGCCCGAGGCGAAATTCAGGCGGAGGTGGTGGGCGTACAGGTCGAAGGTCGAGCACCCAGAGGATAATGAATCGATCGAGTACGGTGTGCCGTTTGTGAGGGTGCAGAGCCAATCGGGGCCACAGGAGTATTCATTCTCTCACCACAAGAGGAGGCCGGATGGCGCGACGTTGCTTCCCTGCCGTTCTCCACGGTTCCCTCGACGCTCGCCTCGTTTCAATGGCGGCGGTAGGGTTTAAGGTAAGCTTCGCACTAACCAAGTCTTCCATCTACTCATGCTTACAATCAGTGTGACAGCTAATGAAAATCATGCTTACAACCAGTCTCCGACTACTACGCCAATCACCCTAAAATAGCTCTGGACCTTTGGGCCAAAGTTGTGACACTGTGTACAAATAAAGAAAAATAGATTGGTGCTTCTTTCAGAAAAAAGAGTACTCCCTAGAAAATTGCCAATATAAGCTACTAGTATTTGGTTAGAGGATTTGTTGCCGAGAAAGATCCGTCCACAGAGAGCGCCACACATCCCACTGGTGGCGGTGGATGCCAATGCGTGCATGGAGCATGGTTGATGTCGGTAATTTTTACTTGGCACACCTCGCACTCTGCATATATGCTGGTTCCACCCGTACATTTGTGCAGTTCCACCAAAATGCAGGTGAATAACCCTGTTTCCACAGATAATGAAAAAGCGTGATTACATTATAGTGGCACTAGTTGATGAAACATACACTAATAAGTAGAATAAAATATTTCGATAGTATCATAGTTTGCCATGCTGCGAGGGCGAGGTGAGCCCTGCGACGCCTCATACGGTACGCCTCATACTGGAAATCGACCCAAGTCTCCTTGATACACCTTCTGCCAGTGATGAACATCAGTGTACATCGGTAGTACAAAGAGGGGCCTTGAGACATTCCAATCTCTATTTTTGTGTAGATCAACTAAAATTAAGCACCCCAGTTTGCAGGAACGCTTAAACATTAATAATGGGACTAGTTGATGAAACATATACTAACAAGGAGAAGCACTTTCTTTATCTACATTGGAAATGAAATGGTAGAGAGGACACTCGCTCTATTTTAACTGTATTATTAATTCATTTTATCAGTGGCACTAGGGTCAAGCAGGTGGCAAACAAAGTGTACCGTGCGTCGCAAGGATGGAGGTCGGGGGTGCTTAGACTGGGATGCTAAAGCTGTCTCTTTCAGTCCCTATCTTCCCCCCTGATGTTTCTGTGGTAGCATTTGGGTTGTAATACAAACTTGGTCGAGCTAGTGCTGCGTCCCTCGACCTGCCTAGCTTATGTGGCGAACTTGTCTCCTGCTAGTACTCAGTCCGTTCTAGTAGTAGTTGCATAACTGCCCATTTACACTGAGATGTTGTCGGATAATGGTTCTCTATGGTTGGGTTTCTTTAATGAAATCGGAGGAAACCCCCTCTTTCGATATAAAAAAAATTAGTGGCACTAACGGTGCCAAAACATTGCCTCAAATTAATAGTGCCACTAGATTAAGGTGCAAAATAATAACATTACTGCTTTATCATGGCAGTACCAAAATAGTAGCACAAGAGCAGATTCTACATGCAGGATCTTTGGCAAACGGTCAGACCAAAAAGGAACATACCTCGTGATGGGAACCATATCTGCAGTCAACACCATCATAGAAGGGATGACACCATTCACCAACATGGATGATTCAATTCATGGGACCTTTTGGTGCAGCTCACCTAAAATGAAGCAATGTCCCATGAGCTAGCAGCTTCTTCTTCAATTTTTTTAAGAAAAGGGCTCCAACCCCGGTTCCATTTCCATCAGAAAACGAAACCCACAGAGCTTCTTCTTCATTAGTTGCAATAAAATTGAGCAACATCAAGGTTGGTTGTGAAGCTCCTGGAATGTTCAACTATAATTTGGATACCATTTGTGCAGTTCAAGTAAGATCAAGCGTGAAATGTATATCTTTATTTGCACAAAAAATGATACAGGGTTGCCCAATCTTCACGGAGGATCTGCTCTATGTTGCGACTCAATGCCACCTGAAGGGTACGAAGGAAACCCTCGATCCCAACCAACAACGCTATCGGGTAAAGGATAACTAGTGCAACCTGACGAGACCGAAGCTAACTATTGCAAATGCAACAACCAGCGACAAGTATTCGCCCAACCACACTCTTAGTTCCAATCCACGCAACCACGCACGAAGTTGGAAGCACGAACTGGTCGCCGCCTCAACGGCTGCTGTTGTAAAATCACAAAGTGAGTTTACCCTCTCACAAGGCAAGATTGAAGTGAACTCTCAAACAATATTCCGGTTGCACTTAGCTAACCTATGCTGAAATCAAATTGCCAAAGAGTTGTGGCTGAAGTGGGGGAAGGGGTATTTATACTAGGAACAACCCTCCTAGTTTGGGTGTGAAACCAGGCCAAAAGAGGGGCTCAAATTCGTGCTAACCAGCTGGTCAAGGGAGCAAACTCATGGAGCCTTGCGCAGCAATTGATGCCCTGGATAGCTTGCATTGGAACTCTCATATCCTTTGACTCAGGACTCCAAATGATGCACCGTTTGATTTTCCTGAAAGTAGACTTCATATGCTCTCCATTTTGTACACTCACACATGCTGGATGCTCATATATTTGCGTTGCATGATTCAGCAAGTTCTGGGACGAATTCTAGAACTGCACATGCAATATAGAGTGTTGAGATGGCTTGCTATTCTTCCTTGCGGTGTAACTAGTCGTCCTTGTCACCAAAACAAGGCTTTCATCAGAGTTGAAACTTGTTCTCTTCAAACTTGTTGTATGGGCTCCAAAACTTGTTTCTTCATGTGCTGAATGTTGTTGGTTGTCCTCAACATTGTACCTAAGTAAAATCAGCACACGAGATTTAGGCAGTATAAAGTTCTCATGGTTATTTGAATTATGATAAGCTAGGAGCGCGTTTACCTCTTGTGTTATTTGTTTGGCACGGCTCCTTGTCATGGGACCCAAATATATCTTCTCTGTAGAAGCTTCACTTGATGGCTGAGAGTTATCATCAGGAGAAGATGATAAACAAGGTGAACATGGGATGTCCTCATCATCCTCCCCCTCTTCAAAAGGAGTCGTCCTCGACTCTTGACCCTCTTGATCAAAGCATGGAGAAAAATCAGCAACGTTGAATGTTGGACTCACAACATAGTCTTCAAGAAGCTCGATCTTGTAAGCATTGTCATTGATCCTGGCCAAGACTTTGAATGGTCCATCTCCACGAGGCATTAGCTTGGATGTGCGCTTCTCTGGGAACCGATCTTTGCGCAAATGTATCCAAACCAGATCTCCGGGCTCAAAAGTCACCTTCTTGCGATTTTTGTTTGCCTTAGCAGCATAGTACTTGGACTTCCTTTCTCTCTCTTCTCTGGTCTTCTCATGAATCTTCTTCACATATGCAGCACGCTTTGAAGCCTCCATGTTACATCTCTCTTGCAATGGAAGTGGCAGCAAGTCAATTGGCGCAAGTGGTTTGAATCCATATACCACGTCAAACGGGCACATGTTTGTGGTAGAGTGAACTGCCTGATTGTAAGCAAACTCCACGTGCGGCAAACACTCTTCCCACTCCTTCAAATTCTTCTTGATCATTGTACGCAGCAAGGCTGAGAGTGTGCGGTTCACAACCTCTGTTTGCCCATCAGTTTGGGGGCGACATGTTGTTGAAGACAGCAGCTTGGTTCCCAAATTTTCCCACAATGTTTTCCAAAAATAGCTCATGAACTTCACATTTCGATCTGAAACAATAGTCCTTGGCATTCCATGCAAGCGAACAACTTCCCTGAAAAACAAACCAGCAACATGTGAAGCATCGTCGTTCTTGTGGCACGGAATGAAGTGTGCCCAACCTATCAACCACAACAAAAACTGAATCCCTCCCCCTCTTATCCCTAGGCAATCCTGAAACAAAATCCATGCTAATATCTTCCCAAGGAGCATTTGGAACAGGTAGGGGAGTATATAAACCATGGGGGTTCAGTTTAGACTTAGCTTTGTGGCATATGATGCATCGCTGCACAAATCTCTCAACGTCCTTCCTCATCTTTGGCCAATAAAAGTGATCGGACAACAGCTCATAAGTCTTCTCACGACCAAAGTGTTCCATTAATCCTCCTGCATGTGATTCCTGCAACAACAAAGGCCTAACCGACGAATCTGGAACACACAACTTGTTAGCCCTAAAAAGGAACCCATCATGCGCATGGTATTTATCCCAACCTTTCCCATCTTTACATTTTGCATATGGTTACGAAAATATATGATCAAGGCAATACAGTTCTTTTAAGCTCTCAAGTCCTTGTACCTTCACTTCTAATTGTGTCAAAAGAACATGCCTACAGGACAAAGCATCAGTAACCATGTTTCCCTTTCCTTTCTTATACTTCACAACATATGGGAAAGTTTCAATGAATTCTACCCATTTAGCATGCCTACGATTCAGTTTAGCTTGGCCTTTCAAATGTTTCAAGGCCTCATGATCAGAATGTACATAAACTCTTTAGGCCATAAGTAGTGTTGCCAAGTTTCAAGCACTCTAACCAAGGCATACAACTCTTTATCATAAACAGAATAATTCAGTTGTGCACCACTCGACTTCTCACTAAAATATGCTATTGGTTTTCGTTCTTGCATTAACACACCTCCAATACCTATTCCACTAGCATCACATACTATCTCAAAAGTTTTAGTGAAATCAGGTAGAATCAGCAAAAGGTGCTTCAGCTTAATTGTTTCTTAAGCTCAAGAAATGCTTCTTCTTGTGGTGCACCCCATTTAAAGGTAATTCCTTTCTTTGTCAATTCATTCAAAGGTGCAACAATTGTACTAAAATCTTTCACAAACCTCCGGTAGAAACCAACAAGGTCATGAAAACTTCTCACCTGGCTTACATTCATTGGAGTTGGCCAATTCTTGATTGCTTCCACCTTAGATTCATCCACTTCAATTCCCTGTCCTGAAACGACAAAGCCAAGAAAAACAACCTTGTTTGTGCAAAAGGAGCACTTCTCAACGTTATCATATAGTTTTTCTGTCCTTAGCACATTTAGTACTTGTTTTAGATGTTCAATATGTTCCTCAATGGATCTGCTATAGATTAGGATGTCATCAAAGTACACAACAACAAATTTGCCAATGTAAGCTCTCAAAACATGGTTCATCAATCTCATGAATGTACTTGGTGCATTAGGTAATCCAAAAGGCATGACTAACCACTCATACAACCCAAATTTTGTTTTGAAAGAAGTTTTCCATTCATCTCCTTCTTTCATCCTAATCTGATGGTATCCACTCCTCAAATCAATTTTAGAGAAAACAGTAGAGCCACTCAATTCATCAAGCATATCATCTAACCTAGGAATAGGATGACGATACCTAATAGTTATAATATTGATAGGCCTACAATCCATTACCAATCGCCATGTGTCATCTTTCTTGGGCACCAAAATCACAGGTACATCACAAGGACTTAAGCTTTCACGCACATAACCTTTATCTAAAAGTTCTTGTACCTGCCTTTGTATCTCCTTTGTTTCTTCAGGATTGGTGCGGTAGGGAGGTCGATTCGGAAGTGATGCTCCTGGAATGAGGTCAATCTCATGTTCTATGCCACGCAAGGGAGGTAGACCAGCGGGTACTTCCTCTGGAAAAACATCCTCGAATTCCCGCAAGACATCACAAACAGCACTAGGGAGACATGTTAAGTCGTTAGCTGAAAGCAAAGCATCTTTGTACACAAGTACAACGACCACTTGATTTGGGTTGAGCCTCACATCTCTCAGTTCTGATTTGGTGGCTAACATTACTAAGTTCTCTCCCTCTCTTTTATTCTTCTCTCTCAGATTTGGCTTGTGGCGCTCACTTACCAATTTGTGGATCTCTCTCTCGCTCTTTTTCTCTCCCTCTTTCTTACTCAATATTTTTACTTCAGAAACTTTCTGCAAGTGCTCAGCCATGATTTGTTGGGGTGTCATGGGTCTAAGCACGAAGTCTTTTCCTCTCCACTTGATGGAGTATTGATTGGTTCTGCCACAATGTTGAGCTGAATGATCATATTGCCACGGTCTGCCCAACAGCAAGTGACACACCTTCATTAGCACCACATCACACTCAACGGTGTCATTATAATCTCCAATCCTGAATTGCACCTGTACCATGTGTGTGAGCTTAATCTCTCTACATTCACTCAACCATTGTATATGATATGGATGAGGATGTTGTAGCAGCTTCAGCCCAAGCTTATCACACATTTCTTTGCTTGCAAGATTGTGACAACTCCCACCATCAACAATTACCTTGCATACCTTGTCTTGCACTTTGGCTCTTGTTTGAAACAGATTGTGTCGTTGTCCATTCTCAGCTTCTTTGATCTGCACACTCAAAACTTTAGTGACAAGAGAGGCACCTTGCTCATAATCACAATAGGTTTGCTCATCACCATCTGAACCATCACCATCTTCAGTTTCTTCTTCAGGTTCACTACAAGACTCATATTCTCCATTCTCGGTGATCAGCATGGTACGCTTGTTGGGACAATCCTTCTTCATGTGGCCACGTCCCTGATACGTCTCCAACGTATCTATAATTTCTGATTGCTCCATGCTATATTATCTACTGTTTTGGACATTAATGGGTTTTATTATTTACTTTTATATTATTTTTGGGACTAACCTATTAACCGGAGGCCCAGCCCAGAATTGCTGTCTTTTTGCCTATTTCAGAGTTTCGCAGAAAAGGAATATCAAACGGAGTCCAAACGGAATGAAACCTTCGGGAACGTGATTTTATCACCAAACATGATCCAGGAGACTTGGACCCTAAGTCAAGGAAGCTTCGAGGAGGCCACGAGGTAGGGGGGCGCGCCCTCCCCCCAGGTGCGCCCTCCACCCTCGTGGGCCCCCTGTTGCTCCACCGACGTACTCCTTCCACCTATATATGCCTAGGTACCCCCAAACGATCAGATACGGAGCCAAAAACCTAATTCCACCGCCGCAACCTTCTGTACCCACGAGATCCCATCTTGGGGCCTATTCCGGAGCTCACGGAAGGGCATCCATCACGGAGGGCTTCTACATCAACACCATAGCCTCTCCGATGAAGTGTGAGTAGTTTACCTCAGACCTTCGGGTCCATAGTTAGTAGCTAGATGGCTTCTTCTCTCTTTTGGATCTCAATACAATGTTCTCCCCTCTCTCGTGGATATCTATTCGATGTAATCTTCTTTTTGTGGTGTGTTTGTTGAGACCGATGAATTGTGGGTTTATGATCAAGATTATCTATGAACAATATTTGAATCTTCTCTGAATTCTTTTATGTATGATTGGTTATCTTTGCAAGTCTCTTGAATTATCAGTTTGGTTTGGCCTACTAGATTGATCTTTCTTGCAATGGGAGAAGTGCTTAGCTTTGGGCTCAATCTTGCGGTGTCCTTTCCCAAATGACGAGGGGCAGCAAGGCACATATTGTATTGTTGCCATCAAGGATAACAAGATGGGGTTTTTATCATATTAGAATTTATCCCTCTACATCATGTCATCTTGCTTAAGGCGTTACTGTTTTCATGAACTTAATACTCTAGATGCATCTTTGGATAGCGGTCGATGAGTGGAGTAATAGTAGTAGATGCAGGCAGGAGTCGGTCTACTTGTCTCGGACGTGATGCCTATATACATGATCATACCTAGATATTCTCATAACTATGCTCACTTCTCTCAATTACTCAATAGTAATTCGTTCACCCACCGTAAAATACTTATGCTCTTGAGAGAAGCCACTAGTGAAATCTATGGCCCCCGGGTCTATCTTCATCATAATAATCTTCCAACACTTAGTTATTTTCTTTGCTTTTTACTTTGCTTTTATTTTACTTTACATCTTTATCACAAAATACCAAAAATATTATGCTATCATATCTATCAGATCTCATTCTCGTAAGTGACCGTGAAGGGATTGACAACCCCTTATCGCGTTTGTTGCGAGGAATTATTTGCTTTGTGTAGGTACGAGGGACTCGCGCGTAGCCTCCTACTGGATTGATACCTTGGTTCTCAAAAACTGAGGGAAATACTTACGCCATCGTCTGCATAACCCTTTCCTCTTCAAGGGAAAACCAACGCAGTGCTCAAGAGGTAGCAAGAAGGATTTACGGCGCCGCTGTGGGGAGTCTATGCAAAAGTCAACATACCAAGTACCCATCACAATCCCTTATCTCCCGCATTACATTATTTGCCATTTGCCTCTCGTTTTCCTCTCCCAAACTTCACCCTTGTTGTTTTATTCGCCCTCTCTTTTTCCGTTCGCTTCTTTTTCGCTTGCTTTTGTTTGCTCGTGTGTTGGATTGCTTGGTTGTCACGATGGCTCAAGATAATAGCAAATTATGTGACTTTACCAATACTAACAATAATGATTTCCTTAGCACTCTGATTGCTCCTCTTACCGATACTAAATCTTGTGAAATCAATGCTGCTTTGTTGAATCTTGTCATGAAAGATCAATTCGTCGGCCTTCCTAGCGAAGATGTCGCTACTCATCTAAATAGCTTCGTTGATTTGTGTGATATGCAAAAGAAGAAAGATGTTGATAATGATATTGTTAAATTGAAGCTATTTCCTTTTTCGCTTAGAGATCGTGCTAAAGCTTGGTTTTCGTCTTTGCCTAAAAATAGTATTGATTCTTGGAACAAGTGCAAAGATGCTTTTATCTCTAAGTATTTTCCTGCCGCTAAGATCATCTCTCTTAGAAACGATATTATGAATTTTAAGCAACTTGATCATGAACATGTTGCACAAGCTTGGGAGAGGATGAAATTAATGATATGTAATTACCCTACTCATGGTTTGAATTTGTGGATGATTATACAAAAAAATATGCCGGATTGAATTTTGCTTCTAGAAATCTTTTAGATTCGGCCGCGGGAGGCACTTTTATGGAAATCACTTTAGGAGAAGCTACCAAACTCCTAGATAATATTATGGTTAATTATTCTCAATGGCACATTGAAAGATCTACTAATAAAAAAGTGCATGCGATATAAGAAATTAATGTTTTGAGTGGAAAGATGGATGAACTTATGAAATTATTTGCTACTAAGAGTGTTTCTTATGATCCAAATGATATGCCTTTGTCTACTTTGACTGAGAATAATAATGAATCTATGGATGTGAATTTTGTTGGTAGGAATAATTTTGGTAACAATGTGTATAGAGGAAACTTTAATCCTAGGCCTTACCCTAGTAATTCCTCTAATAATTATGGAAATTCCTACAACAACTCTTATGGAAATTTTAATAAGATGCCCTCTGAATTTGAGACTAGTGTTAAAGAATTTATGAATTCACAAAAGAATTTCAATGCTTTGCTTGAAGAGAAATTGCTTAAAGTTGATGAATTGGCTAGGAACGTTGATAAAATTTCTCTTGATGTTGATTCTTTAAAGTTTAGATCTATTCCTCCTAAGCATGATATCAATGAGTCTCTCAAAGCCATGAGAATTTCCATTGATGAGTGCAAAGAAAGAACCGCTAGGATGCGTGCTAAGAAAGATTGCTTTATAAAAGCATGTTCTTCAAATTTCTATGAAAATAAAGATGAAGATCTAAAAGTTATTGATGTGTCCCCTATTAAATCCTTGTTTTGCAATATGAATCTTGATAATGATGGGACTGAATATGATCCACCTTTACCTAGAAGGCGTTCCAAAAATTCGGAGTATTTAGATCTTGATGCTAAAATTGATAAAAGTGGGATTGAAGAAATAAAAACCCTAGATGTTGCTAAACCCACTATTTTGGATTCAAGGAATTTAATTATGAAAGTTGCTCCTTGATTGACTGCATTTCCTTGTTGCAATCCGTGCTAAATTCTCCTCATGCCTATAGCCAAAATAAAGCGTTTACTAAACATATTGTTGATGCCTTGATGCAATCTTACGAAGAAATGCTTGAGTTGGAAGTTTCTATCCCTAGAAAACTTTATGATGAGTGGGAACCAACTATTAAAATTAAGATTAAGGATCAAGAGTGTTATGCTTTATGTGATTTGGGTGCTAGTGTCTCCACTATTCCCAAAACTTTGTGTGATTTGCTAGGTTTCCATGATTTTGATGATTGCTCTTTAAACTTGCACCTTGCGGATTCCACTATTAAGAAACCTATGGGAAGAATTAATAATGTTCTTATTGTTGCAAATAGGAATTATGTGCCCGTAGATTTTATCGTTGTTGATATAGATTGCAATCCTTCATGTCCTATTATTCTTGGTAGACCTTTCCTTAGAACGATTGGTGCAATTATTGATATGAAGGAAGGGAATATTAGAATACAATTTCCATTAAAGAAAGGCATGGAACACTTCCCTAGGAAGAAAATAAAATTACATATGAATCTATCATGAGAGCCACTTATGGATTGCCTACCAAAGATGACAATACCTAGATCTATCCTTGCTTTTATGCCTAGCTAGGGGCGTTAAACGATAGCGCTTGTTGGGAGGCAACCCAGTTTTATTTTAGTTTTTTGCTTTTTGCTTCTGTTTAGGAATAGATATTTGTTCTAGCCTCTGGTTCGATGCGTTTTTATGTTTTAATTAGTGTTTGTGCCAAGTTAAACCTATAGGATCTTCTTGGATGATAGTTATTTGATCTTGCAGAAATTTCCAGAAACTTTCTGTTCACGAAAACAATTGTTACAAATCACCAGAACGTGATAAAATAGGGATTCCAATTGCTGCTGATCAATAAACAAATTGTATAGGTCTTCCTATTTTGGCATATTTTTTGGAGTTCCAGAGGTTTGCGTTAGTTACAGATTACTACAGACTGTTCTGTTTTTGACAGATTCTGTTTTTCATGTGTTGTTTGCTTATTTTGATGAATCTATGGCTAGTAAAATAGTTTATAAACCATGGAGAAGTTGGAATAAAGTAGGTTTAACACCAATATAAATAAATAATGAGTTCATTACAGTACCTTGAAGTGTTGTTTCGTTTTCTTTTGCTAACGGAGCTCACGAGATTTCTGTTGAGTTTTGTGTTGTGAAGTTTTCAAGTTTTGGGTGAAAGATTTTGATGGATTATGGAACAAGGAGTGGCAACATCCTAAGCTTGGGTATGCCCATGGCACCCCAAAGATAATATAATGACACCAAAAAGCCAAAGCTTGGGGATGCCCCGGAAGGCATCCCCTCTTTCGTCTACTTCCATCGGTAACTTTACTTGGAGCTATATTTTTATTCACCACATGATATGTGTTTTGCTTGGGCGTCTTGTATGATTTGAGTCTTTGCTTTTTAGTTTACCACAATCATCCTTGCTGTACACACATTTTGAGAGAGCCATACATGATTTGGAAATTATTAGAATACTCTTTGTGCTTCACTTATATCTTTTGAGTTATATAGTTTTGCTCTAGTGCTTCACTTATATCTTTTAGAGCACGGTGGTGGATTTGTTTTATAGAAACTATTGATCTCTCATGCTTCACTTAGATTATTTTGAGAGTATTAAATAGCATGGTAATTTTCTTAAATTATCTTAATATGCTAGGTATTCAAGAATAGTAAAGACTTTCTTATGAGTGTGTTGAATACTAAGAGAAGTTTGATGCTTGATGATTGTTTTGAGATATGGAGGTAATAATATCAAAGTCGTGCTAGTTGAGTAGTTGTGAATTTGAGAATTTCTTGTGTTGAAGTTTGCAAGTCCCGTAGCATGCACGCATGGTAAACGTTATGTAACAAATTTGAAACATGAGGTGTTCTTTGATTGTCCTCCTTATGAGTGGCGGTCGGGGACGAGCGATGGTCTTTTCCTACCAATCTATCCCCCTAGGAGCATGCGCGTAGTGCTTGGTTTTTGATGACTTGTAGATTTTTGCAATAAGTATGTGAGTTCTTTATGACTAATGTTGAGTCCATGGATTATACGCACTTTCACCCTTCCATCATTGCTAGCCTCTTCGGTACCATGCATTGCCCTTTCTCACATTGAGAGTTGGTGCAAACTCCGCCGGTGCATCCAAACCCCGTGATATGATACGCTCTTTCACACATAAACCTCCTTATATCTTCCTCAAAACAGCCACCATACCTACCTATTATGGCATTTCCATAGCCATTCCGAGATATATTGCCATGCAACTTTCCACCATTCCGTTTATCATGACACATTCATCATTGTCATATTGCTAGCATGATCATGTAGTTGACATAGTATGTGTGGCAAAGACACCGTTCATAATTCTTCCATACATGTCACTCTTGGTTCATTGCATATCCGGTACACATCACGAGGTATTCATATAGAGTCATACTTTGTTCTAGTATCGAGTTGTAATCATTGAGTTGTAAATAAATAGAAGTGTGATGATCATCATTTTCTAGAGCATTGTCCCAAGTGAGGAATAAAAAAAAAAGAGAAAGGCCATAAAAAAGAGAAGGCCAAAAAAATGAGAGAAAAAGAGAGAAGGGACAATGCTACTATCCTTTGCCACACTTGTGCTTCAAAGTAGCACCATAATCTTCATGATAGAGAGTCTCTTGTTTTGTCACTTTCATATACTAGTGAGAATTTTTCATTATAGAACTTGGCTTGTATATTCCAACAATGGGCTTCCCCAAATGCCCTAGGTCTTCGTGAGCAAGCAAGTTGGATGCACACCCACTTAGTTTCTTTTGTTGAGCTTTCATACATTTATAGCTCTAGTGCATCTGTTGCATGTCAATCCCTACTCCTTGCATTAACATCAATCGATGGGCATCTCCATAGCTCATTGATTAGCCTCGTTGATGTGAGACTTTCTCCTTTTTTGTCTTCTCCACATAACCCCCATCATCATATTCTATTCCACCCATAATGCTATGTACATGGCTCAAGGCTCATATATTGCGTGAAAGTTTATAGGTTTGAGATTACTAAAGTATGAAACAATTGCTTGGCTTGTCATCGGGTTGTGCATAATGAGAGCATTCTTGTGTGACGAAAATGGAGCATGACTAAACTATATGATTTTGTAGGGATGAACTTTCTTTGGCCATGTTATTTTGAGAAGACATAATTGCTTAGTTAGTATGCTTGAAGTATTATCATTTTTATGTCAATATGAACTTTTGTCTTGAATCTTTCGGATCTGAATATTCATACCACAAGTAAGAAGAATTACATTGAAATTATGCCAAGTAGCACTCCGCATCAAAAATTATCTTTTTTATCATTTACCTACTCGAGGACGAGCATGAATTAAGCTTGGGGATGCTTGATACGTCTCCAACGTATCTATAATTTTTTATTGCTCCATGCTATATTATCTACTGTTTTGGACATTAATGGGCTTTATTATTCACTTTTATATTATTTTTGGGACTAACCTATTAACCGGAGGCCCAGTCCAGAATTGCTGTTTTTTTGCCTATTTCAGAGTTTCGCAGAAAAGGAATATCAAACGGAGTCCAAACGGAATGAAACCTTCGGGAACGTGATTTTCTCATCGAACATGATCCATGAGAATTGGACCCTAAGTCAAGGAAGCTTTGAGGAGGCCATGAGGTAGGGGGGCGCGCCCTCCCCCCCAGGCACGCCCTCCACCCTCATGGGCCCCCTGTTGCTCCACCGACGTACTCCTTCCTCCTATATATGCCTTCACGCACTTCAAACGATCGACATCTGAGCCAAAACCTAATTCCACCGCCGCAACCTTCTATACCCGGAAATCCCATCTTGGGGCCTGTTAGAGCTCCATGGGTGGGTGCATCCATCACAGATGGCTTCTACATCAACACCATAGCCTCTCCGATGAAGTGTGAGTAGTTTACCTCAGACCTTCGGGTCCATAGTTAGTAGCTAGATGGCTTCTTCTCTCTTTTTGGATGTCAATACAATGTTCTCCCCCTCTCTCGTGGAGATCTATTCGATGTAATCTTGTTTTGCGGTGTGTTTGTTGAGACCGATGAATTGTGGGTTTATGATCAAGATTATCTATTAACAATATTTGAATCTTCTCTGAATTCTTTTATGTATGATTGGTTATCTTTGCAAGTCTCTTCGAATTATCAGTTTGGTTTGGCCTACTAGATTGATCTTTCTTGCAATGGGAGAAGTGCTTAGCTTTGGGCTCAATCTTGCGGTGTCCTTTCCCAAAGGATGAGAGGGGCAGCAAGGCACATATTGTATTGTTGCCATCGAGGATAACAAGATGGGGTTTTTATTATATTGCATGAATTTATCCCTCTACATCATGTCATCTTGATAAAGGCGTTACTCTGTTTTCATGAACTTAATACTCTAGATCCATGCTAGATAGCGGTCGATGAGTGGAGTAATAGTAGTAGATGCAGGCAGGAGTCGGTCTACTTGTCTCGGACGTGATGCCTGTATACATGATCATACCTAGATATTCTCATAACTATGCTCAATTCTGTCAATTGCTCAACAAAAAATTGCTCACCCACCGTAAAATACTTATGCTCTTGAGAGAAGCCACTAGTGAAATCTATGGCTCCCGGGTCTATCTTCATCATATTAATCTTCCAACACTTAGTTATTTTCTTTGCTTTTTTACTTTGCTTTTATTTTACTTTGCATCTTTATCATAAAAATACCAAAAATATTATCCTACCATATCTATCAGATCTCACTCTCGTAAGCGACCATGAAGGGATTGACAACCCCTTATCGCATTGGTTGCGAGGAGTTATTTGCTTTGTGTAGGTACGAGGGACTCGCGCGTAGCCTCCTACTGGATTGATACCTTTGTTCTCAAAAACTGAGGGAAATACTTACGCTACTGTGCTGCATCACCCTTTCCTCTTCAAGGGAAAACCAACGCAGTGCTCAAGAGGTAGCAGTCCCTTACATGTAAAGCACTCTATCTCACTAGTTTTCCCCGTGGAGCCAATGGAGGATGAACTAGGAGCTGCAAATTTGCTCTTCTCCTTCGAATCTGATGCATCATTTCTGCTCGTGGCTGCACGTGCATGGGGCTGATTTCCACCACCGTAACTAGTCATAATACCTCGACCAACATTGAATTGAGGTACAAACTTACTCCCACTTGATGTAGCTCGAGCTGTGAAGGATGTAGTTCTGTTTTGCTTCGAGTCTTCTTGCAATTGACATTCAGCCTTAGAAGCAAGATGTACCAGCTCTACCACATTACGATATGGCTGCAAATCAACCACTCGTTTAACATTAGGATTCAGCCCATAGAGGAACATTGCCATGGACTGCTCCTCATCTTCATGTATGTTGGCTCTTATCATTGCCTTCTCCATCTCCTTATGATACTCCTCAACTGATAACTTTCCTTGCCTCAAATTCTGGAGCTTATCAAAGATGTCACGTCTATAATGCCTTGGGACAAATCTTGCCCTCATCTCTCTTTTCATTTCTGCCCATGTAGCAACAACAGGCTCTCCTTCTTCTTCTCGCTGAATCTGAACTTGCTCCCACCAAATTAAAGCATAGTCTTCAAACTCAAGTGAGGCCATTTCTAATTTCTTCTCTTCAGAGTAGTTGTGCATGCGAAAAATCTTGTCAACCTTCAATTCCCATGTGAGATAACTTTCTGGATCAGATCCACCATCAAACTTGGGCATGGTAAATTTCAGCTTTCCAAACCTCTCCTCCTCCTGCCGTCCACGACCATAGTTTCTACGATGATGAAATCTGTAATTCTGGTGCATGCATCTTCATCTTCATCAAACTCATCTCCACTACCTTCATGGTGCAGATTTGCTCTTTGGTGGCCTCCTCTAAGACCACGACCAGCAGCAGCTTCATGATGACCACGTCCATTACCATGATCGTTTCCATGTCCGGGACCGGGAGGTCTCGTGGCATGGGGAGCAGGAGCACGGTTTCTTCTAGCTTGTGCATTGGAGGCAGCACCTTCCCCATCAGTTACATTTTGTTCTTCACCATGGACACTTGCATCTTCTCGGTTCTGATGAAGCTCTCACACAATATCAGCAACAATACCAGTCCTCATGGCTGCCATGTTCTGAGTGAGTTGCTCATCAATATTACCCATAAGTTGTTGCAAATCTCCCGACAACTTGTCTTGCTTCTCTTCAATTGGGTCAAGGCTGTTTCTGAACTCTCGGCATAGATGATCACGTAATGTGTTGAAGTGAAACCGTGTGACGGGTTGATTGAGATGCCCATTTCCTTCAACATCATATTCGTTTTCTTCACCTGCCATGGTTAGTTCTCCAAAAGCCCTATAGTACTAGAAGCATATATGTGGATAACAACTCAAGCTCACCTCACTTACCAACCGAAGCTCATGTAACTTCCAAGTGAGAGCAGAATCATGCTCAACCGTGGTGTCGGTGTTTGGTATACAAAGAGTGATAATCAAGCGAATACAAGTCTAGTGTTGCACATGCGGGGCTGTTTGGTGGAGTTTGGGTGGGGTATATATGTAGAAAAAGATGCACTAATCTGCAATCTAGATATTGTTGAACCAGGTAATCATCCGCACAAGATTCTAATGCATTTAGTTGCTGAATGAGATATACGCGAGGTACATGCAACTCTCGCCAAGGAATCAGATTTGCTGCAAGCAAGGATTGAAGACTTTGCACACTTGGCACTTTTCAGCTCAAGTTTTCTCTCTTTTGCTTCTTGCACACACTTTCTTTCTTTGGGCAGATTTCTTTTTTTTGCCTCTTTTTTTTGACAAACTTTCAACAAGGGACTTGGATCTGAACACACACTTTGGGGGAATCACGAAAATCACAATAGATGAAGTCAACCAACAAGAACATGCAGCTGAAACTTTGGCAGCAAATACACACGAACTGATCTGACTTTACTGGGTGGAAAACATGATGGGAATCAGATGTAACAAGGATGAATGGAGAGCACACAGTGTGGGCTTTTCGAAATGCACAAAAACACTCAAAACGGACTCCGGATGACAAAGATATGCATGATTTGGTGGAGGATGCAGATCTGAAATCTGTGCACGAAAATGAACACAAACACACAAGATTGGATGGGGGAAACTCAGCAACTAAAAACAAAGATCTAGTGGACAAGAACTTGATAAAACTCACCGAATAACAGATTAAAGGCTGCAAAGGGCTAGGTAAAGAGATTTTTTTGTGCGGCTATTTTTTGGACTTTTAGTATTAACAAGAACACGAACTAAACTAGGGATACACGATCCTACCGTGTCAACCGAAGCTCTGATACCAAGATGATACGGGGTTGCCCAATCCTCACGGAGGATCTGCTCTATGTTGCGACTCAACGCCACCTGAAGGGTACGAAGGAAACCCTCGATGATGTAGGGTGGAACCCTATGGGGAGATCTTTCACGAATTTGTAACATCACAAAATTCTAAATTTTGGAATGTTATATTAAATAAATAGTTATGATTGACTGTTTGATTGATTGAGTGAAATTGAGTGAAATTCGAAACTTTTTGAAAGTGAAATGAGAGGGAATAAAAGGACTTTCCCAAACTTTCATTTTATTTTATCTCCGTGAATTCAAATCCTTTTCAAATGCAAAACCCTATAGAGAAGATGACATGACTTCTTCCATTTTAATAAATGAAAAGGGTTTTTGAAAATATTTGAAATTCACTTGGAAATATTTCAAATTCAGGAACTTCAAGCAACTCAATGATTTTCACGAGAGAAGATAAAATGACTTCTTCAAAAACATATGAAATATGAGTTGGAAGTTTAGAGGGATCAAATTCAAAATCCCTTTGAAATTATTTTCAAATCTGGAGTTATTTGGATTTTATTCAAATTATTTTTCTCCAAAAATAAAATATATTGAAAATAGGGTAACATGATTCCCTACATCAGAAAAATGGAGAAAAATAGATTTGAATTAATTTTGGTATTTTTTAAAATGATTTTATGAGGTTTTATTGTAGCAGAAGCACTCTTTGCTTTATTTAAAATTGTGAGGATTTTATTTGAAGCTAGAATAATGTTCATCTTGTAGGAAATCTTTTTCTGCAAATTTTGATATATTATATGCCTATAGTATATTTCAGTTCATTTAGTTTTTTTTTCTCTTTCTTTTGTATGTTTTTTTAAAAGAGAACAAAAAAAATTCTTCTCTTCTCCCAGATCGGGCCTGGCCCAGCCTCCAAAGCCGCTGCCCAGCCCACGTCAGCCTGTCGCCACTGGCCCCCGAAGCGGGACTCTGCTCGGGAGTTCGCCGCCGCCGCCATCCGAGTCCCGGCCGGGCACGCCTCCCGTGACCCCTTCCCTACGCCTCCCGAGGCCACCCCTCCCCTATAAAGCCGCCGCCCGGACCCCTCTCTCCCCTCTCCTCCTGCATCTCGCTGCCGCCTATCGGAATCGCCGCCGCCACATCTACATTCGCCCGCCTGCACACAGACGCCCTCGCTCCCATGTTGCCCTCGCCTACGCCACTGCTCCGCCGAAGCCGTCTTGCCTCGCCCGCTTCATTGAGCCGATCCAAACTGCCGCCGCCGCCCGGACTCGCCGACTCGCCGCCGCCCGATCCCGATCCAGCCGCCGGTTTTCTTCCGGTCCAGTAAAACCGCCGGCCCGAACCGGTTTTATTTTAAAGGTTCGGTTTTGGTTTAAAAACCCGTATTTATTTATTTATTTAGTTTAGTTATGTAATGAACGTTTTCTGTTTAGGTAGTTTCAGCGAACGTTTTCGTTCGTTAGGTTTTCGTAGAGAACGTTCACTATTTAGTCTTTTTATTTTTCTGTTTAAATTACGTCAGGGACCTATCGGTGAATATATTTATTTACAGATTAGCCCCTGGTTTTCAAACGACCATAACTTTTTGCTCGTTAGTCAGAATTCAACGAAACCAACGCCCACCTCTTCGTTATGATCCCCTCTATCCAGTAAAACAACTTAAATATGTTTTTGAAAGTTTAAAATTTGAATTTCAAACAGTTTAGTATTTGAACTTTGTTTGATCATAACTTGAGTTTTATAACTCCGTTTGAGTTGATTCTTTTTGCAAAGCGAAGCTCTTGACCTAAACTTTCTGATAAGGCCAAATTCACATAATTTTGGTACTGTTAGAAATTGTTTTATGTTGCAAGAGTTATTCGCTTGGTTTTGATGTTTTCCAAATCGTACTCTTCGTTCTTTCCGATCTTTTGAGTGATTGCTTATGTATGGTTACTATTGCTTGCTCACGATAGATTGACCGGAGTGTGACGAGTAGAACTATTAAGGGTTTTGAGTGCGAATCATCTTAATCAACAGTACATGCAAGTTCACACTTTGATCATATCCCTTTCATACCCAGTTTTTATGCATTAGCTTCAACCCTCAAACATTGCATGGTTAGGAACTGATAACATGTGGGTATTGGGAAGTAGTTGATGAGGTAGAACCTATTGTCCTGCATTCAAAACTTGGGAGTTACTTCTACGTTATGCTTATACTGCTATGCTATGCTCGTAGACGTGGTTTGGTTTGAGTGATTCATGACAGATGTGAGAGTTATTATTAATGGTTAACTTAAGGTGGCTACTTTAATACACATCTGGGTGGATTGCTAGGGGCACCCTGGGGATATACCAGTGGACTTGCCCGGACACCTGGGGTTATACCAGTGTTGTCCTAGGAGATCCCGGGGTTATACGTGATCCTCCTATGGTCCGCCACCAGTGCTCAAAGGGATCATAAGATAATTCATGCTAGAAACTTCCATGTGCAGCCACAAGCTATTATGGGCTCTAGCATAGTTGAGTAAGTTACGTGAAGCTCTTGAAGAGGTAGATCAACAGGTAGAGGGTTTGTAGGTTTGGTATGGTCTACCCGGAGTAGAGATTTAATGTTTACGAAGACTGTGTCTCGGTCATCCGTTTCTCAAACACCATGTAGTGCGAGAAATCCAACGGAGGCGATCGAGTCTTGTGGGGAAAAGTGCGCAAACCTCTGCAGAGTGTACAATCTAATCATGGTTAGCCGTGTCCCCGGTTATGGACAATTTTGAGTCTCTGGTCTTTGGATATTCATGTTGATCTCAACACTTTATTTAATTAATTTGATTGGGTTAATGATTATTATTTTGGGATTGAGAGGGGGTTTACCTTCTCAATATTTTTTCAACCAACTTTGTACTTAACTAAAATATATTCCTTTGTAGTAGGGAAAAATTGGCTTTTCGCAAAAAGTATAACAATAGAGCTTTCCACCAGCCATATATGAATGTAGTGATAGTTATTATTCATCATTATCCTATGGTGTGAATTTGCCAGTACATTCAATGTACTGACCCTTTGTGGCTGCAACGTCTCATGTTGCAAGATCTTACGACGAGTAAGTGATACGTTAGGGTTACGATTTCTACACTCAACTTTGCCGTTGGTGTTGATGGGTGAGGGAGTCCCGGATTAGGGGGTGTCCGGATAGCCGAACTATCACCATTGGCCGGACTCCTAGACTATGAAGATACAAGATTGAAGACTTCATCCCGTGTCCGGATGGGACTTTCCTTGGCGTGGAAGGCAAGCTTGGCGATGCGGATATGTAGATCTCTACCATTGTAACCGACTGCGGTAACCCTAACCTATCCGGTGTCTATATAAGCCGGAGGGTTTTAGTCCGTGGGGACGAACAACAATCATACCATAGGCTAGCTTCTAGGGTTTAGCCTCTACGATCTCGTGGTAGATCTACTCTTATACTACCCATATCATCAATATTAATCAAGCGAGAGTAGGGTATTACCTCCACCAACACAGGTAAAAACATCGTGTCCCTTGTCTCCTGTTACCATCCGCCTAGACGCACAGTTCGGGACCCCCTACCCGAGATCCGCCGGTTTTGACACTGACATTGGTGCTTTCATTGAGAGTTCCTCTGTGCCATCGCCGTAAGGAAGGATGCCTCATCCCGTCTTTAAAGACGATACTATCGCCGAAGGAGCCTTGGCCATTGGCCAGACTCTCCGGCTAGGTGGTTTTCTTATGACCGCCAGTTCGGCCGCCGCGCCAACGATGACTTCTCGAGTCATCGAAACCAATCTTCACGTTAATTCGGAACTTGCCGAACAGTTGGATCCGATCGAGCTCTCCTCCGTAAACGAGCTCTTGGATCACATCGCGGCCCTGGGAGTTGCCATAGACTACGACCAGATCGGGCCTAAAACCGATATGAGAGAGATCAACTCTCCCCAAGCTACCCATCATGTTGCTGTGATAGAGGAGCAATGCGGCGATTCTTCTTCTATCTTAAGGACTAGCTACGTCCGGATTCCCGATCCTCCATGCCGGATTCCCGCAGAGGGGCGGATGTCGATCAAGCCCCGAACTTAAAGTCAGGCGGCGGGTTGGACTCATTGGATAGCATTCAAAAATCCAAACTTCCGAGTTCGGAAACTTCTCGGCCCCTGAGTCTTAAATTGGACGGGGTTACGGATCTAGTTCCACCCGCCCACCCAAACCTTAGAGATCTATCCCGAATTCGGCAAGAGCCAACCGAAACAGTACATCATTACTGGGCCAGATTCCTCCTGGTTATGGACAGGATAAAGGACTGCCGAGAGGAGGACGCAATCTCACTTTTTGCAATAATTGCACGGACAAAGGAATCCTAAACGCCATAATCGTCACGAAATTACACGCTTTGATGACTTGGTGACCATAGTACAAAAGTACTGTGCGATGGAGAGTGCTTGGAAAACCGAAAGTCAATTTTGGGATAATCCGGCCCCGAATACATCCCTAGTCCGGAATAAAAGGGTGCATCATCACCAGGCACCTGGATTAAACATCAAAAAACAAAAAACCCCTAAAGGGTATGGAACCATACTGGAGGGTTGGCTAAACAGACCCTGCAAAATCCATAGCACAGAGGGCGCCACTCCAACTCATAGCCTTCGAGCATGTTGGATACTACGGCAGGTGGCCAAAAGTGGTGAAGAGCTTCTAGCTTCAGAATCCCAGCCCAAGAATACCAAAGACGGTGTTAACAGTCTTTGAGACTTTCGCATCAAATAACATGCGGAAACGAACACTCCGCAACCTTGCCGAAGTCTACCAAGTAGCAACAATACATCCATGGAGTGACACGGCCATTAACTTTAATGCTAGTGACGAACCCAAACTCCGAATAGCCAGAGCACCAGCCGCATTGGTTCTCAGTCCAATAGTGGACGGCTTTCGCCTTACAAAGGTACTCATGGATGGCGGCAATGATCGAACCTCATCTACGAGGAAACCCTCCGAAAATGGAAATAGACTGAACCGCATTGAGCGAAGCAGCACAACCTTTAGAGGAATAATCCCTAGCCGGAAGCATGCTGCCGCAGGAAAAATCACACCGAGGTAGTGTTCGCTCACCGGACAATTACAGGTCCGAAGAGGTCACATTTCGAGTGGCCCTGTTTCAGAAAGCCGGATATCATGCTCTATTGGGGCGAGAGGCATTCACAATTTTTCAATCTATACCCCATTATGGGTACATGAAGCTTAAAATGCCTGGACCTAACGGAATCATCACTCTCGCTAGTGATCCGAACATAGCACTCCGTGCCAAAAACAAGACAGTCGCACTAGCCCTCGAGGCACTATCCGAAGCCCTAGCGGCCGAGGAACTCATCATGATGCGCCCACGGTGAACAAGGACGATGTGATATTTGATAAAGATCCAAGTCCACCTCTTTAAACCAGCGGATGAAATAGTCAAATTCCAAGTCCACCCAACGGACCTGCAAACACGGCCTCCATTGGGGCACAATTAAACCCGATGTAGATGCCGTGACCACGAGAATTTCTACGAGAAACTGGGACATTTTGCACCCTTCAGACATGCCAGAATCCCACGTCGGCTGGCCGAGCACATCCTAAATATCCTAAAAGGATTCAAGCTACCAAACAGGCTCTTCGGCGCTTTTCCGAACCCAAGAGACAGGCCATGGGAGAGGAGCTAGCAAAACTTCTAGAAGCCGGATTCATCAGAGATATAAAACATCCGGACTGGTTAGCAAATCTGGTGATGGTACCAAAGAAGGACAAATCCTGGCGCCTATGTGTTGATTTCAAAGACCTTAATAAGGCTTGCCCAAAGGATCCCTTCCCTCCCTCGAATTGATCAAATTATCGATGCTACAGCAGGACACGACTCATTGTGCTTCCTCGACATCGCATCTCGGCTACCACCAAATCAAGATGGCGGAGCTGCATCAAGCTGCAACAAAGATTCATCACTCCATACGCCCATTCTGCTTCAACACAATGCCCTTCGGGCTCAAAAACGCCGGCGCAACATATCAACGCATGATTCAGACATGTCTGGCAAACCAGATTGGCAAAACAGTGGAAGCATACGTAGATGACGTGGTCGTCAAATCCAAACATGTCGAAACTCTAATAAACGACTTGAGGCTCACATTCGACAATCTTCAAAAATATGACATCAAGCTCAATCCGGAAAAATGCGTCTTCTGCGTTCCAGCCAGAAAGCTCCTGGGCTTCATTGTGTCTGGTAGAGGAGTTGAAGCAAACCCAGCCAAGATCCGAGCTCTGTCACAACTGGATATTCCAAAAGACCTCAAGCAAATACAAAAACTGACAGGATGCGTAGCGGCTCTAAGCCGCTTTATTTCCCGCTTGGGAGAAAAGGCGTTACCCCTTTACCTCCTCCTCCGCCGCACCGAACACTTCGAGTGGACGGATGCCGCCATGGCCGGACTCGAAGAGATAAAAGCCATATTGGCAACAAATCCGGTCTCGGCGCTTCAACGTGGGCGAACCAATGCTATTATATATCGCCGCAACACATCAAGTTGTCATGCGGTGCTCGTTGTCGAACGAGAACGAACGGACACCGGTTCCCTCTTCAAAGACCGGTTTATTACGTGTCCACTGTCCTCACTCCATGCAAGTCCCGGTACCCACATTGTCAAAAGATAGCATATGCGGTGTTCATGGCATCCCGGAAGCTGCGACACTACTTTCAAGAGTGTTCGATAATGGTAGCCTCCGAAGTACCTCTTAACGACATTATAAACAACCGCGACGCGATGGGACGGATTGCTAAATGGGCCATAGAGCTCCTTCCATTCGACATAAACTATAAGCCATGACGATCTATTAAGTCGCAGGTTTTGGCCGACTTCATGGCTGAATGGACAGAAGCCGAACTCCCTAAAGAGTACGGCGCATACTCCAATTGGATCATGCACTTTGACGGCTCCAAAATGTTGGCCGGCACGGGCTGGCGTCGTCCTGACGTCCCCCACCGGGGACACAGTCCAATACTCCCTTCAGATAATGTATACGGACTCCAACAACGCAGCCGAATACGAGGCCCTTCTGCACGGCCTCCGGATGGCAGTCTCTATGGGCATTAAACGCCTAGAGGTGCGCGGGGATTCGAACCTCGCGATATCTCAAATAAACGGAGACTTCGATGCCAAAGATCCGAAAATGGCAGCATACCGCAATGCGGCCCTAAAAATGTCAGCACGGTTTGAAGGGCTCGAATTTCATCATATAGCCCGGGATAACAACCAGGCGGCGGACATACTGGCACGCATCGGTGCAAAACGCGATGCCGTCCCACCCAACATCTTCCTGGAACGGCTGTTCAAGCCATCCGTACTATGGGAAGGGGATTCCGGAAATAACAATCCGGACCCAACCGCACTGCCTGACGCCGAACACTCTGACACAATCAGAGGCTCTGCCACCGAAATAACACCCTCCGCCCACGAAATAATGGCGGTTATCGCCCCGTGGATGGAACCATTCCTAGCCTACCTAACTAGGCAGGAACTCCCCGAAGACCAAAATGAGGCTCGCTGCATAGTACGGCGATCTAAAGCCTATAAAGTCCATGAGGGAGAGCTTTATAAGAAAAGCACAACAGGAGTCCTTCAAAGGTGTATCTCCGAAGAGGAAGGGCGAAACCTCTTGGCTGAAATTCATGCCGGACTGGGTGGGCACCACGCCAGAGTCGGCCCTTGTAGGCAAGGCCTTCCAGACAGGATTTTATTGGCCGACGGCCCGGCAGATGCGCAGGATTTAGTCCAACGATGCGTCGGTTGCCGACTTTTGCTAACTAAAGCCACATGCCACCCACCGCCTGAAAACTATACCCATCACCTGGCCGTCATGTCTTGGGGCTTGACATGGTTGGACCCCTTAAGGGAGGAACCCACAAGCAAAAATACCTATTGGTCATGGTGGATAAATTCACCAAATGGATAGAGGCCAAGCCTGTTAAAACGGCCGAATCCGGACCGGTGATAGACTTCATATCAGGGGTAGTGCACCGTTACGGTGTCCCCCACAGTATCATCACTGATAACGGCACCAACTTCACGGCCGAGGAGGTCAACTTATGGTGCAAAAACATGGGCATCAAGCTCGATTACGCCTCAGTCTATCACCCTCAAACCAACAGTCAAGTCGAACGAGCAAACGGTCTAATCATGAGCGGCATTACACCCAGACTAGTGCGGTCCCTCAAAGAATCTAACACGCACTGGGTTGAGGAGCTCGACTCCGTACTCTGGGGGCTGCGGACCATGCCGAATCGCACTACCGGATTCACACCATTTTTTATGGTGTACGGCGCAGAGGCAGTCTTGCCCTGCGACATAATTCCTGACTCACCTTGCGTGCGCATGTATGAAGAAAGAGAAGCCGAGCTCGATCGGCAGGACAGTTTGGACGCATTGGAGGAGGAGCGCGACGTGGCAAAGGCTTGTTCCGCATTTTATCAACAGCAGGCTCGAAGATATCAAAGCAGAGAAGTACGGGCCAAAGCTTACAACGTTGGCGAACTAGTTCTACGCCTACCGGACAAGAAAAAGGACAAACTCAAGCCCAAATGGGAAGGTCCCTTCATCATCGACCAGGTCCTGACCGGCGAAGCATACCGTCTGTGAAATGCATCGGATAACCGACTCGAGCCGAACCCATGGAACGCAGCCCGTCTACAAAGATTCTACGCCTAAGCGCCGGACTCCAAGTTCGTCTCCTTCCTTCGTCCACATTTTCTATTTTTGCTGTCTTTTATTTCTCTCCTTCCTCCCCTTTCTTTTTAAAGCCTTTAGAGGCTCGTTCGCTTTGTTCAAGACATATTTGACGCGCTTTCCACGCTCATTATACCAGGGGGCTTCTTTAACAGAAGCTTATTTATACGGGCTTCATGCCCAACACATGTGTCAAACTTCCGCATGTACCTTTTATTCACCATTATATGCATCGATATGACTTAAGTTTTGGCCAAGCTGGGTTGCCTGGCTCCTGTGCTTACCCCTACGTTCCCGATTGTTCGGCTAGGTGGTAAAGGGAGCACCTATGCGATTGTTACTGCCGGGTCAGCCGGATGTGTACCTCATACTGGGTGAAGCTGAAAGCTAGCGTTCTTAAGGGAATATTCGGTCGGTGAACTGAAAGATGATTTTTAACTATTTATCCATCTGCCCCCAGATGATTTTCTGCTTTTTTAGCAGTTTTGACATGCACTTTAGGGCATGCATCCCAAATAAAGGAACCCTTAACGGAACTATTCTCCACGGAAGATGTTTCTTACTATCCATGTAATATAACATAACTAGTTGGGCACTTGTCCGATACAACAATAATGACCCCTACGCCTTGTCTCCATGCATACCCGGTTCTTATATAACCACGAAGGTATTCGGACACACCTGCACTATTAGGTCCTCGAGGTCGGGCGAAAAGGTCCGCTATGACAAACGATCTACAATCCGGCTAGAAGACATTTTTCATGTCATATTTAATTACATAGTCAACTCGACTCATTGTATTCCTCCTCAATGCCATCTAATAGGCTATCTAATTTACAATCTTCTTTGGGAATACTTGGCGGCCAATTCTACTTGGCCGCACACAAAGCTTTCTGAGGATCTCCTTCCCATCGGGCCCCACAGTCCGACCTCGCCATGTGGTTTGGGTCAGCCTTCGTACTGCGTCTTCACCATGGCCCAGCCTCCTGGCGCCTCGACGGCAGGCCGATATCTTCCATAGTCGAAAGCGCCGCCGTGCTCCTTGAAGCCGCTCCGCCAGCTCTCCAATGCCTTCAGGCAGGGAGATAGATGGCCACAAGGCCTGGCCGACGCCTTTCATCACCTGCCTAACTCGTTTGTGCAGCTGACGCAGTTTGGGAAGAAGATCACCCGAAGAACTGGGCATCTCCTCTTCAGGACGACCTGTGAGCAAACCTACATACATGTTTATGTTAGTCGCCTTCCTCGCCGAACTCTTTCAAAGTTCGCTCAAGCACTTACTGAAAATGCCGCGACGAAGCCGTCGATTCTCCTTTACGGAGTCAGACAACCGCCACGAACATCCTTTAGTTCCTCACCCGGTTGGGTGTTGGCATCTTGGAGGTTATTTTTCTCCGCCGCACTCGTAAGCATGCTCTCGCCGGCCTTTAGTCGGGCGCAGAGCTGTTGCTTGTCCGGATCTAGTCCGCGCCATCTGCAATATTATTGTCAGATTTACACACGCCACACTTCCTAATCTATTTATCTTTTGAAGCATATATTACCGTGAGGAGGTCTCTGTGGCTCCCCTCAGAGCGGCTAGTGCGGCCTCAAGTTGGGCCTTGCATTCTTCAAGCTCTGGGGACAATCGGGTATTCTTTTGGTAAGATCTCAGATAACAAATGATCCTTAAATCAGTTATTCTAACTATTTTAAGTCTCGGGGGCTACTGGCATATATAACTGTCAATTTTCCTTACCTGTATGTCCTTTACATACTACTCTGTGGCTCTGGCAGACCATCTTGAGCGGCACGGAGGTGCGCATCTCCCGAATCGAAGGCATTCAAGGCCTCTTGGGAGAAACACGCGTCACGAAGAACTGTCCGGCGGCGCCGGTGATTCATGGCGCTCTCCACCTCGGAGTTGGTGGCGGACAATTTGTCGGCATCCTCTGTCAGAGGAGCATCCGACGCACGTCTCGTGCTCACCTCCGCTTCCGGACCCGACTTTGAAGCCTGTCCGGCGGAGGTTCGATTGGCAACCTCTCCGGACTCATTCCGGCGAGCGCTCTTTTTCCTGAAAAGAGCACCAGCGTTAGTACGCCTTCCAGGAATCAATCCTGGGAATATGGTGACACGCCATACCGTTGCGGCGGAGTTTCGATCCGGACCGCACTTCTTTTTAGCCTGCGGGGCCGCACTGCCCCTTGTTGGCTAGCCGCCGCGGGCTCGGCTTCCTGCCTCGAAGGTACCCCCTGTGAAACACCATTGGTATACGGTGATCAAAAAATAAGCACGGATGGGTCATTATCAGAGTATTGGGACCTCGGTCTCAGTTACCTGTGAGGCTGGAAGTATTCCGGGGTAATCGGCCGTAATGGCAACCAAAGCATTGTCGATGCTAAGTTGGTGGAACACCCCGTCGATCAGCTCCACCTTTATATCCGGATCCTCTTCGGAGGCCGGATCGAGGGAACGTTCCGGATCCTCGGGTTGTGGGGGCGGGTTGTGTATCTTCTCCACAGTCCGGTGCAGTTCCTGCTTGAAACCACTTAAATGAGATATTTAATCGGGGAACATGGATCGGACGAGGCCACAAAGATGTTTGCTTACCCAGCTTCGAGGATTATTCAAGAAAACTTCGCTCGATGGGTTGACGCGGAGAAAATCCTCCTCCTCCCTTTATACATGGCGTATAAGGTCTTCACCGATTCGGTGACCGATCCACGCCCTTTGCGGCCATGGTGGTGGCATTGTTCTCCCTGCTGAAGTCCCACATGGGGTGGCCCCTATATTGGAGCGGCTGCACTCCTCATAATACAGATTGCCATGACTCCAATCATGGTCAATCCGCATGAGCCAAGAATCTTATTCGGCTCATCAAGTAAAGGACATCCTGGTCATTTTCCTCTGGGGCTCAAGGGCGCCAGCTTAGGCGCTTCTTCGTGAGGAGCATTGCTAAACTCCGGAAGGCCGATCCGAATAGGGTCCGCAGCGGGACGTCCTCCATGTAAAACCATTCAAGGCCAGTCTTGGACGCCTTCTTCGGGGTTCGGATAGATATCCGTCCCAATGATGCGCCATAGTTCGGCTCCGCCCACTTGATATATTGACCCCTCATGAGAACGGGGTACTAGGCAGAATAATCTCTTCCACAACAAAATGAGCCTCAATGCCCAAGAACAGTTCGCAAAAGGGCCACGAAGCCCGCAATGTGCAAAATGGAGGCAGGTGTAAGGTGGTGCAACTGGAGGCCGTAGAACTCCAAGAGCCCCCGAAGAAACGGATGGATTGGAAATCCGAGTCCTCTTACTAGATAAGAGAAGAAGCACACCCGCTCTCCTTTAGAGGGATTGGGGACACTCTCCGCTTGCTTTCCGCCCTTGTAGGTGGCAAGTCCGGCTCGAACCGGAACCATGAAGGCCGGGGGAAGAAATCCCTTGGTTTGGAGTATAACTAGCTCGCTATGCGGGACTGAGCATCTCTCCCAATTTCCAGGCTGAGGGCTGGGAGCGCGAGAGGAGGAGCCGCGTCGACTGTCCATGATGGAATGGGTTTCGGTCAGAAGTGCTCCGATGAAAGCTCGCGAAGGGGGATGGTGTGACTCAGATCTAGATCCTTGCCCCTTTTATAGGCGGCTCATTTGCGCAGCTAGGGGGGTAAGTGTAAAAATACCCTGGCTTCTCGCATTCATTCAAACACGTGGAAGATGGCCATTATTGGGCGTAGAAGCCAAGGAGCGCAGCATTTATCAGAAGCCGAACACTATTCAACAAGTATATGGAATTTGGAGAAGAACCCGCCTTGCAATGCCGAAGACAATCTACGCCACCGGACTCATCGTCATTTGAAGCCTGGTTCGGGGGCTACTGAGGGAGTCCCGGATTAGGGGTGTCCGGATAGCCGAACTATCACCGTTGGCCGGACTCCTGGACTATGAAGATACAAGATTGAAGACTTCGTCCCGTGTCCGGATGGGACTTTCCTTGGCGTGGAAGGCAAGCTTGGCGATGCGGATATGTAGATCTCCTACCATTGTAACCGACTGTGTAACCCTAACCTATCCGGTGTCTATATAAGTCGGAGGGTTTTAGTCCAGAGGATCTAACAACAATCATACCATAGGCTAGCTTCTAGGGTTTAGCCTCTATGATCTCATGGTAGATCTACTCTTATACTACCCATATCATCAATATTAATCAAGCAGGAGTAGGGTATTACCTCCATCGAGAGGGCCCGAACCTGGGTAAAAACATCGTGTCCCTTGTCTCCTGTTACCATCCGCCTAGACGCACAGTTCGGGACCCCCTACCCGAGATCCGCCGGTTTTGACACCGACAATGGGAATCCACAACCTTGTTACTTCCGCTATTTGGATTGAGGTAATAGTATTTATGTTACTTTATACATGTGATTTACCTCTGTTATAAATCCTCGAGTACTGTGTGTGTCAGCATACCGATCCAGGGATGACACTTAAGCACAGAGACTCGATCCATTCGGGTCGGGTCGCTACAGAATTGGAGGGGGGAATCCCCAAGAACAAGATGAACACAAGAGGGAAAACAAGAGAAACACTCAAGAACAAGTCCAATCACACATCCACTAGACAATCAAACACACAAGATCCACCAGGTACATGAACAACAAAGGGAAAGATACAAGGTAGAGTTCATCCTAAATCCTATGAAGGAGATGAGGGCTTGATGATCTAGATAGATCCTTCCCTCAAGGGGGTCTTCAGATGGCTTCCATACCATCTTCACTCAATGAGTCATACGTGCCATCATCATTGGCGATCATTGTTCGCTTGTTGATGCATTGGAAAGAATTGTGTCCACGGCCACCACATGTGAAGCACTTGATAGAAATTGTCTTGACGGGATCCTCCGGTGGTGCTGATGAAGAAGAAGTCTTGTTCTTGTAGTTGCTGGCTAGAGGACGAGTTGAGGAAGGCGTCGTTTACTTGAAACTTGACTTGTTGCCGGTACTTGGTGATCCTCTAGTCGAGGTAGGAGGTGTCGAAGTTGAAGTATGAGTAGCTTGAGTGTGTGAGCCATAGGTCTTGGATGAGTACTTGGCGAACTTGAAGTCTTCTTATACTTGTCGTTCCGCCTTGGTCACTTGGTGAACTAGCTCGAGAAGGTTGGAGTAAGGTTGGAAATCGGCAATCTTCCATATTGGGTGGTTGAGGCCGTTCAAGAAGCGTGCCATTGTTTGCTTATCATCTTCTTTGACATTGGCTCGTATCATGGAAATCTCCATTTCTTGTTAGTACTCTTCCACCGTCTTCGTGCCTTGCTTGAGGAGTTGCAACTTCTTGAAGAGATCTCGTGTGTAGTATGTGGGCATGAAGCGGGCTCGCATGACGTCCTTCATTTGAGTCCCAGTCATGATTGGTGGCTCGTCCTTCTCGCGACGTCGCTCGATCACTTGTTCCCACCAAATGAGGACATAGTCTTGGAACTCAAGGGATGCCATGGCGATCTTATTTTCCTCATCGTAGTTGTGAAGACGGAATATCTTGTCGACTTTCAATGCCCATGATAGGTACTCCTCAGGATCATTGCTTCCGGAGAACTTGGGAATGGTGAACTTGAGCTTGTCATAGTGTAGTTCTTCATCATAGTGACGGTGTTGATGTCGCTCTTGTCGAGGAGGAGGATCTTCAAGTGCTTGACCCGCTTGTCGTTGCTCGTAACTGGAGGTGGGTCTTGGAGTACTCGATCCGGTTGTCGAGGAGGAGGTCGGGGCATATGTTCCCGGTTTCGTCGTTCTTGTTGTTCTTCACATCGAGCGGCTTCTTCTTGTATTTCCCGATGAAGAGTTTCCGCTTGCTCCTGTACTTGGCGACTACGTTGAGCAACGGCTCGAGTGGAGTTGCGGAGTGCGTCTTGAGCCGCTTGAGCTTGAGCTTCACGGCTTTGTTGCTCTTGCCGGATTGCATTGCCAGCTTGAGATGCTTGACGTGGGCAATGTGGTGGTAGTTGAACTTGATCCATGTCTTCTCGGTCTTGGCGTCATGCTTTCTCTTGTGCTCGAACTCGGTCTCGGAGGCCATTGCCATGGAATGGATTTTCTTGTACATGGCTGTCTTGAGTGTCGCCGCGTCGAGGAGGACTCATGTCGGAAGAAGAATATGACGATGAGTGGTGACTTGAGCGGTGCCTTCTTGATGAAGAAGTTGATGAAGATACCCGGCTCAAGAGCATGTTGTGAAATTCATCCATTTGTTTAGAGAGCTTGCCGTCTAGGTAGTCCCGTTGTCATGCTTCCGATTGTCGTAGGTCGATGGCGAGTTGCTCGATGCGATCACCCAAAGCTTCACTCTCTTGATGTAGAGCTCGTTGTGCAATGAAGAAGTGGCCCTTGGTGACGTAGTCGCGTTCACCATCATGCTCCTCGAAGAGTGGGTTTGTCGAATAAGAAGGCCTATCCATCATGTGAAAGTGGTGGTGAGTAGGAAAATGAGAGAACAAAACCAAAGTTACCTTTTCCGAAGATTGTGGATGTAACAAGTACGATCCCACGTGATGCTATAATAGGAGAACTAGTACCAGGTATTGTTTCTCACACCTACAAGTAAAAAAGGCTTATGGAGGAGCTCGGTTAGGAAGTGACACAAATAATTCAAGCAAATGTTAGTCAAGATGTTGAAAAAGTTGAGAAGATTCACAAATGGCAAGCAAGACAAATAGATCAAACCCAAGGATAACACTAGGAACACACACACGAAAAATATGGGATCCGCACAACCAAGGGGGTGAGCTCTAAGATGTGAAACCATGGAAAATGCTTTTGTTGTACGGATACTAGAGAGATGCTAGCTCGATTGCTCTAATGGGCTAGATACGCTAGTGCACCAACCTAAGAGAGAAACAGGTCGTCTCACTATCCCACGTATGCTTATGTATGTATGAACCAAGATGATGAACTAGGTAAACTAGCCCAATGATATTTCTTACAAGATCTTGCTTCTCTTCTCTTTTGCTTAAAAGTTTTTTTCTACTATGCCACAATGCTTGATATACGAGGCGCAATGCGAGGTAACAAGTAGTATATGCACGGGAGAGACATAACACTAATGGTGCACTAAGGTGTCGCCCGACAATACTCAACAAGCTAGTCTCAATGGGTAAGACCATGGAAAGGGTAATGGCAAGGGTAAGAGGCTATCAAGGTAATGGCAAGGGTAAGACAATGGTGTCGTCGAGGTTACCGTCCTTGCTTATGGTTGGTATGAAGATGGACTTGTCGAAGCCGGTGTGGAGTCTGAGTCGATGATCAAGTTGCGGTGATGATGACATCAAATCGCGCCTAAGTAGCCAAAACAACTTAGGACACGAGAGAAACCGCAGCCTGAAACTCAAACAACCACGAGAAATATTGCGGAAGAACACGAGTGGTGGTGGGGAAACAAAATGAGGCAAAACAGAAAATGGCCGAATGTCTCTGGATGGCGCATGGGGTAAGTGAGGCCCGTGTGCATGGGGTCCTCTATGAGCAGACGAACTGCTCCGGATTCGTGGGTATTTCCCAATTTGAGGCCAAATTCGATAGATTATTGGGTGGGGAATATGGTGGGAGGGTAGATCCACTTTCCAACCACCAAATTCGTGGATCAAATCAACCAAATATCACAAGATCAAAAAATTGCAAGAAAATTTTTGGGGCTATTTTTGGTGGGGATTTTTGAATTAGGACGAAAAACAACAAAATCAAGCTAGAAAATGGAGGGCAGGGACTCCAAGATGTGAATCAACCTTTCTCATGATACCAAGATGTTGTAGGGTGAGAGCCTAAGATGGATCTTTTTCACACTTGGAGGGGAAAAAGGAGGAACACCAAGAAATCACAAAGAGGAAATCACTCCAACAATACCCAATTACACATCCACTAGAATAGCAACACAAGATCCACAAGTCTCAAACACAATCAAAGGAAAGATACAATGGATAAGTTCTTTCCACTCCTTGGAGATGAGGTCTTAATGATGGTAGTCTTCTCCAAGATGGAGGTCTTGAAATCCATAAGTGGATCCTCTCCTAAGTGGCCTTGATCTACAATGGAGGTGGTAGAAGGAGAAAAGCTCACAAATATATCATCTAATACTTTGCTAACGCTAAACATGACCCTAGGTACGGTTTAAATAGGCTTGGGGAGGTAGGAGACAAAGTGGATGTGAAGTGGAGAAAAAACACCAATCTCAGCCGCCCATCCGGTAGGGCCCGTGTGCATGGGGTGAGTTGGGCCCGTGTGCACGGGGTGCTGCAGCCATAGCTCCCTATGTAGTCCGTGGGTACCGGGTCTCGGGGGCCGTGCGCACGGGGTCACCTGGGACCTTCTGTCAGATTCTTGGGAACTCCTTCCTCCTTGGTGACTTGGGGTGCTTCTCCTTGGACTTGGTGATGCTCCTTAGCTGCTTGGTGGTGTTCCACTTCATACCTAATGAGGCATAGAGTATCTTGGTGAGGTAGTAACCAAGTTTCATTTGTATCCATATGCAAGTCAAGTAGGAAGGAGTTCACCTCAGTTTCCAATGCATGTGCTCTAGCTCTTGTCATAGGTCCACGTGGGCTTGATGTGTTGGTGTAGAGTCCATGGGGATGATGGAAGGATGCTCCGCATCATACCACATCACAATCAACATAATCCACATATGTAGCTGTCGGCATTCTGGGAAGGGGGGTCCCCAGACTTGCCTGCCTGCGGCCTGCGGCGTGGATCAAGGGGTGGCCCAGCAAGGCCCATCTTCAGCAGCACAAGCTCAACACCCTCGCGAGGGGCCAAGCCTCGCGGGGCGGACGATAGGGAGCTTCCTCAGGCACGGCCTCGTCAGGCTGGCTCGCGAGGAGGCGGAGAGATCAAGGCAGGGTACCTCACGAGGTGCCCATGACGCAAGCCATGATGACCAAGGGCGCCAGGCGGGCGCCAGCCCGCTCAGTGTCCTCCTTTCCTCTTTGGTGCAAAGGGAGCAAGCGCAGGCAAGAGTATCAAGCAAAGGCATCCGTTTCGGTGCAACAAGACCAAGACCGTCGCAACGGCAGGAAGGAAGTCATTGTGGAGACCAAGCCGGCGTCACCACCAGAGCCTTTGATAGGCGAGGACCAACTTTAGTCAGGACAAGTGTACTAGATGTTCCCCTTCAAAATGGCCAATTGTTGGCACGCTTCCCGCTCGATATTTGGGAAGAGGCCCATGGCCTTTGCCTATAAATAGGTCTAGCCACCCGCAAGGTAGAGGCATCTAGAGAAAGGATACAACATCTGGGATCAGCAGAGAGAGAGCGACTGAACTCCCCCTAGCAGTTCGTCGCACCAGCCAAGAACATACCCTCGCGAGGCTGTTCTTCCTTGTACTGTTCATCATCAGCCCAAGAGGCAATCCACCACACCACAAACTAGAGCAGGGTATTACACCACAATGGTGGCCCGAACAAGTATAAACCCTGTGTCTCTTGTGTTGTTCCTTTCATAGCTTAGATCTTAGCGAGGCGGCGAGGTGCAGGTAGGTAGAGGGTGAAATCTCCGCCGCACACCCCCAAAGAATTCGAACCTAGAGGATCTGCCGAACCCGAAATCCGACATTTGGCGCGCCAGTAGGGTGCGCCGAATCCGCCTTCGCTTCGCCAGCCCGTCGCATCATCATCATCATGTCCGCGACCAGCGGGCAACCTCGATCCTGGCGGCCTGGTCCGCCCACGCAGAGCCGCTTCGCCCGGGCGACCCCATGCCCCAGCTCGCGGTCCGCAGGGAGCGCCAGGGCGGGCGACGCGGACAGTCAACGACAGCTCTCATGCCACGGCAGTACGGCCGGGCGGCGTAGGGCCTCCAACCACGCCATGCCACAACGCCAGACACCTAACGGGAGCAGCGAACTCAAGGGCCGCGCCACGGTGGCCCGAGAGTTATTGCAATGCAGGCCGGAGGGCGGCCGCGACGCGTCAGCCGAACAGTGGCGAGCTCCCGGCTTCGCCGCATCGGGCTCACCCTTCGCACCCAACTCCCACCTCAGGTCCAGGGCGGCCCACGCGGAGGCTCCACGCACGCCGGCGCAGCTCCAAGCGGACTCCAAGGCCACCCCAACGCCAGCCAGGCCGTCAGCACCGGGCCAGCAGCGGCGCTGCCTCTTCCTCCAGCCAACGATGAAGGACTCGCCATGGCCCACGGCCCCAGTGGGCCACCGTGCTACCGTCCCCAGGTGGGCGCTTCAAGCAGAACTGCGTGGCACACGGAGCACTACGGTGCATGAGGACGAACAAGGCTCGCTCCTCGGCCCAAGCCGGGGGGACGAGGCACCAGAAGCTGAGCTCTTCCAGGAGCCCCAGGAAGGCCCTGGCCTGCCACGCTGAAGCGACGATTATCGGGTACCGCTAATTCCTCGTGAGCAGGCATACGCTAACCATGGATCGCAGGAGGTGCAGGTCGCCACAATGGGCGGGTTGCCCCGCTCCAGCAGCTTCTACCCCTCAGAGGAGGGCGCCGAGGCTGCAGGAGAGGGGCCGAGATCCGCATCACCACCACGGTGTTCGGAGCAAGGCGCCTCGTGGAGGTAGGCCCTCTGCTGGGAGGTGCCTCGTGGCCTGCCTCGGCGAAGGACCCGTGGTTGTCGGGGAACTGGCTGGCGACCGCTCTACCCCATCGGCGGCGTCCTGGTTTTCGGTCGTCGTCGGTGGCACTAGAGTGTGGCGCAAGACGGGGCCCTCGTCTGGCGATATGAAGCAAGGCCGGTACCTGTGAAGAAGGCCCAAAGTGCTCGTGAAGCTCGCCGCCGTGACACTCTCACGTAATAATGAGTGGGGCTGTACACGCCTGTAGTCTCGGGGTGCCGGCCTCAGCCCCGGGCTCCCTCCCACGCCCAGTGGCAGCACTTAGCTCCGCGCTGGTGAGAAGACGTCCAAGACTAGACTAGGTGCCGGACGCGGCCTTTTTCTGCTTTCATTGCTTTTTCCCTTGGCTGTCATTTTCTCCCGTTGGATTTAAGTTGGATTTGAGCTTGAGATTTGCGTGTGTTCGGGGAAGGGGTGTTTAGTCTCGTTCGAGCAATCTCTCGCGTTCTGGTTACCACATTGCCTCGGCTGCCTCCCCTCGTGAGGCCCTCGCAAGCCGGGTCAGGCCTAGCTTGCGTGCAGCCCAGATCGCCGCCGCCCTCTCGTGGAGGTTTTTATTACAGGTCCTATGGGCTCGATCAGGAGACACTCAAGACACTGCAGCCCTCCGCAGGCTATCTCAGGGCCCACGCGGGTCGAAGGTAAACTAGTCAGCCAGCTCGTCGCAAAGCCAGCCACTTGGCGCAGGCGTACGGGTGATATAGCATCTACTAATATGCTGAACACAAGTTTTTACATGAGGGCCCCCCCCCTCCCAAAATGCTCTTACAACCATCAGGGCAAAGCCTGAACTCTATTTGCGCAGGGTAAGAAAGCAGGGACAACACACGGTCAGTCGGATAAATCCCCCAATGCATCCTCGGGGGCACCTCTGAATCGTCACGCGGCGTCGGGCCTCGCCATCGCCTCTCAGGTTGCCGCCACGCGCCAGGCCGTTCACCACGCCGCCTTCATCAGCAGCCACGACCACGCCGTCGTTATCAGAAGCGAAGGCCCTGACGAGGGCATCCACGTTGTCTTTCACCCAGTGCGCCAGGTCGTCCCGGACGGCCTGAGGTACTGGGGCGATGGCGGCGTCAAAGTCGAAGTTGGGGTCCATGTTTCGCAGATGGCTGAAGACACGAGAAAAAGGCGCGCCCGAGCAGGATGCGGCTCGTCTCCTCCACCAACCTGTTGGCCCTGACCGACCACACCTCCAGCTGCGTCACCACGTCGGTGAAGAACTGAAGGTTGCCGGCGTAGTTGACTGCGTGGGGCTCGCCAACGGCCGCCTCGCAGATGTTACCCAAGGCCGTGTTGGCTCTCTCCCGGAGTGTGGTGAGCATGGGGCCATGCTCATGCTCCAGGATCCGCCTCTGGCGTATCTCGTCCTCGTTCTGCCGCGCAACGGCCTCAACCTCGTCCACCCGTTGGCGGAGAAGAAGCGCCTCAGCACGGGAGGTAGTCAGCTCCTCCTTCGCCACACCAAGGCCGGCACGGGAAGCATCGGCCCGCCGCGTCACTTCATCCAGCTTGGCCCTCAGGGCGGCGGTCCTGCCTTCAGCTTCGACCCGAATCAACCCCAGCCTCTCCTCGAACTCGCGCTCAAGGTTCAAGCACGCCGTCGCCACCCGACGTCCGACCTCTTCCAGGACGCGGGCTTCCCGTGCAGCGATGTCATCCTCCGCCGGCGTCACCAAGCGCTCCCTCGTCTGCAGACGCTCAAGATATCGCTCAAGGCGTTCGCAGCTTCGGCGTCGGTGCCTCCTCACGCCTCGAGCTCTGCTGGTCGATCAGAGCCACCTTAATCGACGCAGGACGCCTCACGCAGCTCCACCTGCTGCTCCAGGAATGGCACCGGGCACAGGTTCCGCGCCCGCTCCTCCGCCGCCTCGCGCCGCGGTCAGACCTCTCGGGCCTCCTCGGCGACCGAGAGCAGGCCTCCCGAGAGGCCGCCAGCAACGCCTCGGCTTCCTCATTGTCGAGGTCACCCTGGTGGCGCGCAAGGGCAACAGCCGCCTTCAGCTTGCGCCTCTCTTCAGCCAGGCGCATGCCCTCGGCCTCAAGGCGCGCGTCTTCGTCAGCGAGCTCTTCACCAAGCAGGCTCACCGCGTCAGCCGCCCTCCGAAGAAACCCTTGGCGAAGAGCGTGACGCTCCCGAGCGCGCTCGAGCACGTCTTCTGCACCGTCATCCGCCCCAAGTAAGCGTGGAGGACCACGGACCAGCGCTCCCCCTCTGGGCAGGGGGCTGGGGGCTGGCGCCCTCGCGATGGCCGGGCACGCCTTGCCAGAAGCCCAGCCTGGAGCCAGCCCATCCCCAAATGAAGAGCGCAGGGCTGACCTCAGCCAGTCGCCATCCACGACTGCATTTAGAAGCCCACGGCAGGCTGGCTATGCCACGAGAAGGCTCGCGAAGGAGGGTCGCGAGGCGCGCAGAGCCGCGATGCACCTCAGGATGGCTCACCTCTCCGATCGGCCTCACCACAAGGGCTCTGCTTGAGCTCGGAGCGCTCGAAGGCGGTGGAGAGGGTGAGGCCTCGGGGGATGGCTCCTCAGCCATCTCCGTGAACTCGGCAGGAAGGGCCCTGCAGAGCAAGGATCAACCAAAGCAACAGGAGGATCAGGAGCTAGGAACGGGGAAGGCTTACTCATCAATGGCGAAATACTTCTTGTGCTTCAGCAGGCGGCAAGGGTAATCGTCACCCAAGGCCTCCCTTCTCTTCCGGAGAGCCTAGAAGTCCACGCGGAAGCGGCCCAGGAGTTGGGCGCAGGGGTCAGCCTGCAACGAGGAAGAAGCATCAAGGTGACCAGCGTTAGGGGCATCGTCCTGATGCACGCCGACGGTCGCCTCACCAGGAAGGGTAGCTGGGGCCTCTGGGGCCTCAACCATGGGCGCCGTGGGCAGCGGCTCAACGCCTTTAGCCGCAGCAGTATGGGCCTCAGGAGTGTTGCCTGGCGTCGTCATCCCGGCGGGGGCCCCCTCAGCCTCCAGCGGCCCATGCCTCCCTGCTCCGCCACTCGAGGAAGGACCGCCGTGGGCGACTGGAAGGGCAGTCACCACCACTGGGTTCTCGCGAGGCCCCAGGAGGCCAGCGGGTCGCAGCCCCCATTCATCGAAGCTGGGCATCTGATTCACAAAGTCGCCTGCTCGAGCAAAAGTACAAGAAAGCCCCCCTTGCCGGATGCTGCCGGGTGGGGTCCCCGATCAATACCAAGAGCACCTTCCTCGGCGCCAGCGTCAGGTCCTCCTCCCGAGCCTCATGCAATCCTCACGCTCACCAAGGCCCACATCCGGCGGGAGTGACGCTGGAGAGGGGCAATGCGGCATAACAGGAACTCCTTCACCACCTTGGGCACCGTCAGGTTGAGCGCCCTCAGGAACGCGAAGCAACGCCAGACGAAGATGAGCCGAGGGCTCGTGAGCGTCTCCTGGCCCCAGCCTGAATTGGGGACAGCGGGAGATGTTGGCTCAAAGGTGGGGCTGGGCACCCGACATCCACGTCTGACCACCGCCTCCCGAACCCAAAGCGGCCGAGGAAGACTGAAATCAATCCTTGAAGCTGCTGTTTCTGGTGCGGCAATGAAGCTCACACACCCCGAGCATTGGGTGGGGTCAATGAGGCGCAAAGAGAAGAAGTGACGCAGCAAGGCAACTGAAGGAGGGATACCCATCATTGCCTCACAGACAAAGGTGAAGACGACAAGAAGAGTAATGGATTCAGGACCCAAATGCATCATATGGATCTAGTAATGGGAAAGCATAGCGTTGAAGAAATTGGAAAAGGGGGGAACCAGTCCCGCCCACGTATGCCGGCAAAGTACCGGACCTCGGTGACTATTCTGTCGATGGATAAGTGAGACGCGGGCCAGGCTGTCGTCCTCCCGCACTCGTTGAAGATGGTGGCCAGAGCAGAGCTGACCTTGCCCAAGCCTTCTCGGTTGAGTATGATCGAGCGATCGACGGCAGGGGCCGCCGATGACGGTGAGCGAGGCGGAGGCACGGGTTTCTTCCCTTTCCCCTTCTTCGTCGGAGCCATGGCGACGGAAGGGGGAGGATTCAAGATTGGATTGGAAGCGGAGACTGGAGCTCGAGAGGAGGAAGAGCAGGGGACGGTCGAGCAACAAAAAGGGGAACGACTGTGTGCAACCGCGGGTCCGCCTAGCTGGGCGCAAAATAAGGAGGCGTGGGGGAACAAAGGTCACCATACGTACAATCAACCGCCACGCTGGCGCCCGAGGTCAGCGAGCTATTAGGGGCTCAAGGCGCTCAGACTTGCCCCTTCGCTTCTGCTCAGCCAAGTCCAGCGCGCCTTGGGCCCGGGGCTACTGTCGGCGCTCGGGAACGGGGTCCTCAGACTTGCTGCGTGCGGCCTGCGGGCGTGGCTCAAGGGGTGGCCCAGCAAGGCCCATCTTCATCAAGACAAGCTCAAGACCCTCACGAGGGGCCAAGCCTCGCGGTGGGACGGCAGGAGCTTCCTCAGCACGGCCTCGTCAGCTGGCTCACGAGGAGGCGAGATAGATCAAGGCGGGGTACCTCACGAGGTGCCCATGACACAAGCCATGACGACCAAAGGGCGCCAGTGACGCCACCACAGCAGGTCCTCCTTTCCTCTTTGGTGCAAAGGGAGCAAGCGCAGCAAGAGTATCAAGCAAAGGCATCCGCTTCGGTGCAACAAGACCAAGACCGCCGCAACGACAGTGAAGGAAGTCATTGTGGAGCCCAAGCAAAGGCCACCACCAGAGCCTTTGACAGGCGAGGACCAACTTTAGTCAGGATAAGTGTACTAGATGTTCCCCTTCAAAATGGCCAATCGTTGGCGCCCTTCCCGCTTGATATTTGGGAAGAGGTCCATGGCCTTTGCCTATAAATAGGACTAGCCACCCGCAAGGTAGAGGCATCTAGAGAAAGGATCCAGCATCTGGGATCAGTAGAGAGAGAGCGACTGAACTCCCCCTAGCAGTTCATCGCACCAGCCAAGAACAGACCCTCGCGAGGCTGTTCTTCCTTGTACTGTTCATCATCAGCCCAAGAGGCAATCCACCACACCACAAACTAGAGTAGGGTATTACACCACAATGGTGGCCCGAACTAGTATAAACCCTGTGTCTCTTGTGTTATTCCTTTCATAGCTTAGATCTTAGCGAGGCGGCGAGGTGCAGGTAGGTAGAGGGTGAAATCTCCGTGCGCACCCCAGTGTTCGAACCTAGAGGGTCTGCCGGAACCCAAAATCCAACAGTAGCAATACTAAAATGCACACGAACAATACATGTTACCTTAACCTTGCCACTGTTGTTGAACCATTGGATGTTGTAAGGATGTGGGTGTGGTCTTGTGGTGAGAGATAGTTTCTCCACCATATCCATGCTAGCCAAGTTGTTGCAGCTCCCTCCATCTATGATGACGCGAACTGAACCTTCCTTCACAACTCCCTTTGTATGGAACAAATTATACCTCTGATTTTGCTCAGATTGTGTGACCTGCACACTAAAAACACGTTGAGCAACTAAACTTTCATACTTGTCAGCATCTTCAGCAGCCATGTATTGCGTGTCATGATCAGAATCATCTCCACCGTGTTCTTCACTTGTAATAAGAGCCAAAGTCTCCTCATTATAGTCACTAGAGGACTCATACCCACCATCCTCAGTAGCAATCATAACATGCGGAGATTGACATTCTCTCACATAATGACCTCTACCCTTGCAGTGAGGACAAATAATGTCATGCGTGTGCCCTGTTGATGCCATGGATGAAGAAGTGCTCTGTGCAGGCCTGGTCGGTGTGCTCTTGGAAGATAGTGGTGGTAGTGCCTGCTTTCTTGTATCACGGCTGGAGGTGCCAGTGTAGCAGAACGTGTGGAAGTAGAAGATGCACGCGGTGTCCATGATGAAGGTCGACCTACAGAAAAGTTAGTCCACGCCAATCATGTCGATCCTGCACTTCACGTTCAGCTTCGCAAGTAAGATGGAATAAACGAGTGATATTATTATATTCCTTATACTCTAAAATGGTCTGAATCCTTTTATTTAATCCACCCATAAAACGTGCAAGCATAGCTTCGTTATCCTCAACAATACCACATCTAATCATACCAGTTTGCAATTCGTGATAATATTCCTCCACAAAATTTTTTCCTTGTCTTAAACACTGTAATTTTTAAGAAATTCACGTTGATAATATGGTGGAACCCAATGAGTACGCATAGCGGTTTTCAAAGAAGCCCAAGTAGCTGGAATAGGATATAATCTACAATGTTCAGACCACCAAACGGAAGCAAAGCTAGTGAATTCACAAACAGCAGCAGCAACACGTCTATCCTCGGGATATTGTAAGCACATGAAGCATTGTTCAGTTTCTAGCTCCCAAGTAAGATAGACATCAGGAATGTATCGACCCTCAAATGGTGGAATATTGAATTTCAGTTTAGGAACATGGTCACAATCTCGTACCTGAGGTGGTGGTGCAGCCCTACCATTACGACTATAGGCATGAGGACGACCTGGCGGTGGTGGTGCTGATGGTTGCACGTAGTTCTGATTTTGGTCAACCTCATCCTCGTAATAGTCCTCCACCTCTGCAGTAGCAGCAGGAGCAACATAAGCATTAACAATAGTAGCAGCACCACTAGAATTTTGACCAGGCTCAAGGGGAACATGTAGTGCTCGTCCCACTTGATTTGGAACGCGACATTGTTGTTGTTGTTATTGTTGTTGTTGTTGAGTAGGTGCGACAGGTGCAGCCGGCGGTGGTTGTGGAAGACGCGTGAGCAATTTGTAACTTGTTATCGAGCTTTGTTTCGAACGTCTTCTCAATGCCATCTATCTTCTCCATGGCTTCCTCAAATCTGTTTAGCACATATTGCACCTGTCCACTCATCATTTGCTGAAATTTATCATGTAGCTATTTGTTATGCATATTCTCCCAATCAGTCTCATCGGCTTGTGATCCTGCCATGGTTAGCAACAATAGAAACACACAAGAATATGATCCTACAGACTACTAGGAAGTGGTGGTGGTGGCGGTGGTGTGTCACAAATCCGTCAAGCGAATCTCAAATTCTTACCAGTTCTTACCCAGCAACAGGTGGTGATCGGCAACCGTTGTAGTCAAAACTCTCAAAGCTTGGACACAGCGATTGCTAGGTGGTGTCAAACGCATGATGTAGATGTATGTGGAGCTGGGAAGGCTTAATATATGGTAGCAAAAAGGGTCAGCAATAATCAATTCAGAGATGCAAAGTTGAATAAACGCTCAACGACGGTACCGTGCTGGTCCTAGGCTATACTGTGCTAGAGATGCGAGCCTAGAACACTAACAAAATCACGGCACTGCATGGAAACAAACGAAAAGCACACTCTGAATTTTTTTCGCTCTTTTTTTGCATTTTTTTGCGCTCCTCTTTTTTTTGCCGAAAATCACTATAATGGCGAGTGTCTCAAAACTCTTCCCATGTCAGGATAACAGGATAGGTACAAAAATATTTGACAATTTTTTTCGGAAATCAGGGCAGCGATGACGAAAAAGTGCGACAAAAAATCACTATGATGGCGAGTGTTTCAAAAGACTCAGAAAAGCCTAAAAATAGTATAGGGAAAAATATTTTCCCCTGCCGAAATTTTGGCCTAAAAACTGCCCGGGGGTCTCCAGACTTTTTTTTTCCGAACCTACTCAGGCAAGGAAACACGAATCGGAAAATAGACGGATCTCGAAAACAAACCTAATATGAAAAGAACTCGCATTGGTGGTGGATATATGATGGTAAGATATGGCAGCGGTGGTGGTATATGGCAGCTGTGGTGGTATAAGGATACGGATTGGTGGTGGTATATGGATATGGATTGGTTGCGGATAAGCGGTGGTGGTAGATGGCAGGGGCGATGATGATGGTGTGGCGGCGGCGTGGCAACTTATGACCAGAAATCGAAACTCTAAAAGACTAGACGCTAAGACCAGCTACTTGACATGACGATGCAACCACAAATTCAACAAAGCAAAATACTGAAAAGACTATGCAAAGGCTCAGACTGGTTCGGACATGATGAACTAACCCTAAATTTTTTTTGTGGCTTTTTGGTGGACAATAGGTATGAAGAATAGACTCGATCTAAACTACAAAAAACTGTAAAATCTCACCGAGCAATCTGGAAATCTAATACCACTTGATAGAGGCAAAGGTGTCCCGTCTTTTGATGATATGTTGGCTATCATTTATGGTGGAGTAGACTTTGACGATCCGACTATGAACGTGCGAGGACGTCGCTCCTTAGAAATCGCTAAACCAACTCCGAGAGGTTATTGACCACGCCGGAGCACGATCAACCTGACCACGAAGGTCTATTTCCTGCAAGCAAACGAAGAACAAGCAAGAAACTGAAATTGCAATCTGGATATTGCGAATATAAGAGGAAATCTTTATTATTGAAGGTGGGGTTCTGTGATGTCTTTGTCTGGTCATTGAACACAAACGAAGTACGCGAAGTTGCAGCTATGGCGAACTTTTAATCTAAACAAAACCCAAAGTCTAAACGACGTCCTAAGGGCTGTATATATCAAAGAAGAGCGGGGAATTTCGTGACCCTTGGAAAAGGGGTCTGAAACCAGCCATAACTCTTGTTTCCCCACACATACTGACTCTAAAAACAACCTATACTTAAGTATGTCGAAATTACATGGGCCTGGCCCAAAAATAACGTGATGCAACAGCTATAATAGCAACTGGACGAAATTTATGAAGTGACATCTTGTATATTTTGTCCAAGGCTTCATGCACTCATTATGGTGGCTTCAAAGTCTTGAAATCATCACTTGTAACTCCGTTCTTGTTCCCATTGCGCATGCCATCATCTCCATCCTTGATCTGGCTCCAATGTTCATCCCTCTTGTCCCAGCTAGGCCCTTCATTTGTAAGCAAGATAAATGTATCCAATTTAGCCAACATCATATTCTCATGAACATTAGAATCATTACTAAGAAACGAAAGTACCTAATAATTTAATTGGCGGGTGCGAGCTCTAGTAATTGGGACAATATGTATAGGAACAGGGGCTGTGGGTGTAACAATGTTATTGATGTCCTCATCACAAGGCATTATTGCCCTTTCTACTAGTGCGGACACCAAAGGAGTGCAAATATCAGTTGACGACGTGCGTATTATCGCGGTTTCAAATCCAAAGTGACACGGGTCAAATATTTGATTCCTTCCCTTGATAGGATTAAAACGCCACATGTCAGAGCACCCATTAGCAAGGGTGGCCAACACTACAAATAAAACACTTCCGTGATGATACGTGTTTGTCATAGTAGGTTACGTTTTCTGTCATGCATGTACATGCATGACGATTTTATGATAGAATCAATATAGTAATACATGTGTTGTCGTAGAAGTGTTCCATGACAATACCAAAATTATCATCACGGAAGTGTCCAGTTGCATGATGATAAATGGCGCGTCATGGAAGTGCTTTTGTCAAGGGTAACCGACACGTGGCATCCACGGTCACCGTTAAGCTATCGGGTTCCGGTTTGGATCCGATAACCCGTTAACAACCCGGACCAATGAGGATTTTTCACGTATAAATTCTCATTGGTTGTAGCAACCACGTGGCAGCTCCGCATTGTGATAGATGTCAACCGTCCAATGGACAGGAGGCGCCTATGATATGTCGACACGTGGCTAGGCCCAACGGCGGGCCATTTAGGTTAAAAAGACCGGCCCACTCAAAATTAGAGGGCTGGCCCATTAACGGCCTGCTTGCAGATGGCCCATTTGCAGTTAACGCCCATAGGAATAGTGTCAAGTCAGTCTGTCAACGACCCGCTCTAGATTTGTGATCATTGCGGCCCATGGTCACTTCTGGCCCGTTAAAGGTCCGCTAAGTATTTGGGCCAAATTACGGCCCAGTGTGTTTCTAACCTGTTAAAGGTCCTGCTACATGTGGGCCTCTTTATTGCCCAATGAAACTTTCAGCCCATAAACGACCATGAAGGAATTGTGTCATATTCGATTATGGCTGACATCCCGCTTGTCAGCGGCCCACTATAGATTTGGGCCACTTCCAGCGTGTTGTGTTTTTTGGCTTGTTAACATCGGACGAAATCCATGGGCCATATGTGGCCCAACGTCACATCGGGCCAATTAACGACCCATAAACGCTAATAATAATCAAGCCCTACCGCACTTCCGGCCTGGTAAAGGTCCGTGCAGTTGGTCGGCGCATTTACGACCCGTCTGAATTTCGGCCTGTGAACGATCCACATTATAAATGGGCCACCATGAGCTCAGATACATTTCAGCATGCTCATGACCAATGGATTATTTGGAACATTTCAGGCCCAATCATCTTTCGGCCTCCTAAAAGCAATGGGCATAATCTGGCCGAATTAGGGCCCAATTTGACTTTCAACCTATTAAAGGCCCATGTTATTTATGGGCCATTTAGGCTTGCGAGATATTTACACATGTCAATGGTCTGTTGTTACTAAGGGCCCAAATTATATTTAGGTCTGTTAAAGGCCCACTGCGGTCACAGGCCTACCAAAAATAAGAAAGCTTATGCTGATTTAGGCCTAGATATTTTAGTGGGCTATATGCCGAGTACGGCCCATAATCATTTTTAGCCCAATTGGAATTGTGGGACCGACGAATGTTGGCCTGTTGGGCTCCTACGAAGCTTTCGGCCGAAAAGAGATCGATGATGCCGAATACATTACTAAGATAAACTGATACGGGGTTGCCCAATCTTCACGAAGGATCTGCTCTATGTTGCGAATCAACGCCACCTGAAGGGTATGAAGGAAACCCTCGATCCAAACCAACAACGCTATCGGGTAAAGGATAACTAGTGCAACCTGACGAGACCGAAGCTAGGTATTGCAAATGCAACAACCAGCGACAAGTATTCGCCCAACCACACTCTTAGTACCAATCCACACAACCACGCACGAAGTTGGAAGCACGAACTGGTCGCCGCCTCAACGGCTGCTATTGTAAAATCACTAAGTGAGTTTACCCTCTCACAAGGCAAGATTACAAGAGCTAAGGAGGAAGTGAACTCTCAAACAATATTCTGGTTGCACTTAGCTAACCTATGCTGAAATCAAATTGCCAAAGAGTTGTGGCTGAAGTGGGGGAAGGGGTATTTATACTAGGAACAGCTCTCCTTGTTTAGGTGTGAAACCAGGCCAAAAGAGGGGCTCAAATTCGTGCTAACCAGCTGGTCAAGGGAGCAAACTCATGGAGCCTCGCACATCAATTAATGCCCTGGACAGCTTGCATTGGAACTCTCATATCCTTTGACTCAGGACTCCAAATGATGCACCGTTTGATTTTCCTGAAAGTAGACTTCATATGCTCTCCATTTTGTACTCCCACACATGATGGATGCTCATATATTTGCATTGCATGATTCAGCAAGTTCTAGGATGAATTCTGGAACTACACATGCAACAATAGAGTATTGAGATGGCTTGCTATTCTTCCTTACCGTGTAACTAGCCGTTCTTGTCACCAAAACAAGGCTTTCATCAGAGTTGAAACTTGTTCTCTTCAAACTTGTTGTATGGGCTCCAAAACTTGTTTCTTCATGTGCTGAATGTTGTTGGTTGTCCTCAACATTGTACCTAAGTAAAATCAGCACACGAGATTTAGGCGATAAAGTTCTCATGGTCATTTGAATTATGATAAGCTAGGAGCGCGTTCACCTCTTGTGCTATTTGTTTGGCACGGCTCCTTGTCATGGGACCCAAGTAGATCTTCTTTGTAGAAGCTTCACTTGATGGCTGAGATTTATCATCAGGAGAAGATGATAAACGAGGTGAACCTGGGATGTCCTCATCATCCTCCCCCTCTTCAAAAGGAGTCATCCTCGAGTCTTGACCCTCTTGACCGAAGCATGGAGACAAATCAGCAATGTTGAATGTTGGACTCACAGCGTAGTCTTCAGGAAGCTCGATCTTGTAAGCATTGTCGTTGATCTTGGCCAAGACTTTGAATGGTCCATCTCCACGAGGCATTAGCTTGGATTTGCGCTTCTCTGGGAACCGATCTTTGCGCAAATGTATCCAAACCAGATCTCCGGGCTCAAAAGTCACCTTCTTGCGATTTTTGTTTGCCTTAGCAGCATAGTACTTGGACTTACTTTCTATCTCTTCTCTTGGTCTTCTCATGAATCTTCTTCACATATGCATCATGCTTTGAAGCCTCCATGTTACATCTCTCTTGCAATGGAAGTGGCAGCAAGTCAATTGGTGCAAGTGGTTTGAATCCATATACCACCTCAAACTTGGCACATGTTTGTGGTAGAGTGAACTGCCCGATTGTAAGCAAACTCCACGTGCGGCAAACACTCTTCCCACTCCTTCAAATTCTTCTTGATCATTGTACGCAGCAAGACTGAGAGTGTGCAGTTCACAACCTCTGTTTGCCCATCAGTTTGGGGGTGACACGTTGTTGAAAACAGCAGCTTGGTTCCCAATTTTGCCCACAATGTTTTCCAAAAATAGCTCATGAACTTCACATCTCGATCTGAAACAATAGTCCTTGGCATTCCATGCAAGCGAACAACTTCCCTGAAAAACAAATCAGCAACATGTGAAGCATCGTCGTTCTTGTGGAACGGAATGAAGTGTGCCATTTTTTAGAACCTATCAACTACAACAAAAATTGAATCCCTCCCCCTCTTAGTCCTAGGCAATCCTAAAACAAAATCCATGCTAATATCTTCCCAAGGAGCATTTGGAACAGGTAGGGGAGTATATAAACCATGGGGGTTCAGTTTAGACTTAGCTTTGTGGCATATGATGCATCGCTGCACAAATATCTCAACGTCCTTCCTCATCTTTGGCCAATAAAAGTGATCGGCCAACAACTCATAAGTCTTCTCACGACCAAAGTGACCCATTAATCCTCCTACATGTGATTCCTGCAACAACAAAGGCCTAACCGGCGAATCTAGAACACACAACTTGTTTGCCCTAAAAAGGAACCCATCATGCACATGGTATTTATCCCAACCTTTCCCATCTTTACATTTTGCATATGGTTCTGAAAATATATAATCAGTGCAATACAGTTCTTTTAAGCTCTCAAGTCCTGGTACCTTCACTTCTAATTGTGTCAAAAGAACATGCCTACGGGACAAAGCATCAAGAACCATTTTTTCCTTTCCTTTCTTATACTTCACAACATATGGGAAAGTTTCAATGAATTCTACCCATTTGGCATGCCTACGATTCAGTTCAGCTTGGCCTTTCAAATGTTTCAAGGCCTCATGATCAGAATGTACAATAAACTCTTCAGGCCATAAGTAGTGTTGCCAAGTTTCAAGCACTCTAACCAAGGCATACAACTATTTATCATAAACAGAATAATTCAGTTGTGCATCACTCAGCTTCTCACTAAAATATGCTATTGGTTTTCGTTCTTGCATTAACACACCTCCAATACCTATTCCACTAGCATCACATTCTATCTCAAAAGTTTTAGTGAAATTAGGTAGAATCAGCAAAGGTGCTTCAGTTAATTGTTTCTTAAGCTCAAGAAATGCTTCTTCTTGTGGTGCACCCCATTTAAAGGGAATTCCTTTCTTTGTCAATTCATTCAAAGGTGCAGCAATTGTACTAAAATCTTTCACAAACCTCCGGTAGAAACCAGCAAGGCCATGAAAACTTCTCACCTGGCTTACATTCATTGGAGTTGGCCAATTCTTGATTACTTCCACCTTAGATTCATCCACTTTAATTCCCTATCCTGAAACGACATAGCCAAGAAAAACAACCTTGTTCGTGCAAAAGGAGCACTTCTCAACATTAGCATATAGTTTTTCTGTCCTTAGCACATTCATCACTTGTTTTAGATGTTCAATATGTTCCTCAATGGATCTGCTATAGATTAGGATGTCATCAAAGTACACAACAACAAATTTGCCAATGTAAGCTCTCAAAACATGGTTCATCAATCTCATGAATTTACTTGGTGCATTAGTTATTCCAAAAGGCATGACTAACCACTCATACAACCAAAATTTTATTTTGAAAGAAGTTTTCCATTCATCTCCTTCTTTCATCCTAATCTGATGGTATCCACTCCTCAAATCAATTTTAGAGAAAACAGTAGAGCCACTCAATTCATCAAGCATATCATCTAACCTAGGAATAGGATGACGATACCTAATAGTTATAATATTGATAGGCCTACAATCCATTACCAATCGCCATGTGTCATATTTCTTGGGCACCAAAATCACAGGTACAGCACAAGGACTTAAGCTTTCATGCACATAACCTTTATCTAAAAGTTTTTGTACCTGCCTTTGTATCTCCTTTGTTTCTTCAAGATTGGTGCGGTAGGGAGGCCGATTCAGAAGTGATGCTCCTGGAATGAGGTAAATATGATGTTCTATGCCATGCAAGGGAGGTAGACCAGCGGGTACTTCCTCCAGAAAAACATCCTCGAATTCCTGCAAGACATCACAAACAACACTAGGGAGACATGTTAAGTCGTTAGCTGAAAGCAAAGCATCTTTGTACACAAGTACAACGACCACTTGATTTGGGTTGAGCCTCACATCTCTCAGTTCTGATTTGGTGGCTAACATTACTAAGTTCTCTCCCTCTCTTTTCTTCTTCCCTCTCAAATTTGGCTTGTGGCGCTCACTCACCGATTTGTGGATCTCTCTCTCGCTCTTTTTCTCTCCCTCTTTCTTACTCACTATTTTTACTTCAGAAACTTTCTGCAAGTGCTCAGCCATGTTTTGTTGGGGTGTCATGGGTCTAAGCACCAAGTCTTTTCCTCTCCACTTGATGGTGTATTGATTGGTTCTGCCACAATGTTGAGCTGAATGATCATATTGCCACGGTCTGCCCAACAGCAAGTGACACACCTTCATTGGCACCACATCACACTCAACGGTGTCATTGTAATCTCCAATCTTGAATTGCACCTGTACCATGTGTGTGATCTTAATCTCTCCACATTCACTTAACCATTGTATATGATATGGATGAGGGTGTTGTAGCAGCTTCAGCCCAAGCTTATCACACATTTCTTTGCTTGCAAGATTGTGACAACTCCCACCATCAACAATTACCTTGCATACCTTGTCTTGCACTTTGCCTCTTGTTTGAAACAGATTGTGCCGTTGTCCATTCTCAGCTTCTTTGATCCGCACACTCAAAACTTTAGTGACAACAATAGAGGCACCTTGCTCATAATCACAATAGGTTTGCTCATCACCATCTGAACCATCACCATCTTCAGTTTCTTCTTCAGGTTCACTACAAGACTCATATTCTCCATTCTCGGTGATCAGCATGGTACGCTTGTTGGGATAGTCCTTCTTCATGTGGTCACGTCCCTTACATGTAAAGCACTCTATCTCACTAGTTTTCCCCGTGGAGCTAATGGAGGATGAACTAGGAGCTGCAAATTTGCTCTTCTCCTTCGAATTTGATGCATCATTTCTGCTCGTGGTTGCATGTGCATGGGGCTGATTTCCACCACCAGAACTAGTCATAATACCTCGACCAACATTGAATTGAGGTACAAACTTACTCCCACTTGATGTAGCTCGAGCTGTGAAGGATGTAGTTCTGTTTTGCTTCGAGTCTTCTTGCAATTGACGTTCAGCCTTAGAAGCAAGATGTACCAGCTCTACCACATTACGATATGGCTGCAAATCAACCACTTTGCGTTTAACATTAGGATTCAGCCCATAGAGGAACCTTGCCATGGAATGCTCCTCATCTTCATGTATGTTGGCTCTTATCATTGCCTTCTCCATCTCCTTATGATACTCCTCAACTGATAACTTTCCTTGCCTCAAATTCTGGAGCTTATCAAAGATGTCACGTCTATAATGCCTTGGGACAAATCTTGCCCTCATCTCTCTTTTCATTTCTGTCCATGTAGTAATAGCAGGCTCTCCTTCTTCTTCTCGCTAAATCTGAACTTGCTCCCACCAAATTAGAGCATAGTCTTCAAACTCAAGTGAGGCCATTTCTAATTTCTTCTCTTCAGAGTAGTTGTGCATTTGGAAAATCTTGTCAACCTTCAATTCCCATAGGAGATAACTTTCTGGATCAGATCCACCATCAAACTTGGGCATGGTAAATTTCAGCTTTCCAAACCTCTCCTCCTCCTGCCGTCCACAACCATAGTTTCTACGATGATGAAATCTGTCATTCTGGTGCATGCCATCTTCATATTCATCAAACTCATCTCCACTACCTTCATGGTGCAGATTTGCTCTTCGGTGGCCTCCTCTAAGACCACGACCAGCAGCAGCTTTATGATGACCACGTCCATTACCATGATCATTTCCACGTCCGGGACCGAGAGGTCTCATGGCATGGGGAGCAGGAGCACGGTTTCTTCTAGCTTGTGCATTGGAGGCAACACCTTCCCCATCAGTTACATTTTGTTCTTCACCATGGACACTTGCATCTTCTCGGTTCTGACGAAGCTCTCGCACAATATCAGCAACAATACCAGTCCTCATGGCTGCCATGTTCCGAGTGAGTTGCTCATCAACATTACCCATAAGTTGCTACAAATCTCTCGAGAACTTGTCTTGCTTCTCTTCAATTGGGTCAAGGCTGTTTCTGAACTCTCGGCGTAGATGATCGCGTAATGCGTTGAAGTGAAACCGTGTGACGGGCTGATTGAGATGCCCATTTCCTTCAACATCATACTCGTTTTCCTCACCTGCTATGGTTAGTTCTCCAAAATCCCTATAGTACTAGAAGCATATATGTGGATAACAACTCAAGCTCACCTCACTTACCAGCCGAAGCTCATGTAACTTCCAAGTGAGAGCAGAATCATGCTCAACCGTGGTGTCGGTGGTTGGTATACAAAGAGTGATAATCAAGCGAATACAAGTCTAGGGTTGCACATGCGCGGCTGTTTGGTGGAGTTTGGGTGGGGTATATATGTAGCAAAAGATGCACTAATATGCAATCTAGATATTGTTGAACCAAGTAATCATCCACAGAAGATTCTAATGCATTTAGTTGCTGAATGAGATATACGTGAGGTACATGCAACTCTCGCCAAGGAATCATATTTGCTACAATCAAGGATTGAAGACTTTGCACACTTGACACGTTTCAGCTCACAACACAAACAGGGATTTCTAAAGATACAAGTGAAGAACAGTCCCAAGTTTTCTCTCTTTTGCTTCTTGCACACACTTTCTTTCTTTGGGCAGATCTCTTTTTTTGCCTCTTTTCTTTGTTGCTCTTTTTTTTGACGAACTTTCAACAAGGGACTTGGATCTGAACACACACTTTGGGGGAATCACGAAAATCACAATAGATGAAGTCAACCAACAAGAACATGCAGCTGAAACTTTGGCAGCAAACACACACGAACTGATCTGATTTTACTAGGTGGAAAACACGATGGGAATCAAATCTAACAAGGATGAATGGAGAGCACACAGTGTGGGCTTTTCGAAATGCACAAAAACACTCAAAACGGACTCCGGATGACAAAGATATGCATGATTTGGTGGAGGATGCAGATCTGAAATATGTGCTCGAAAATGAACACAAACACACAAGATTGGATGGGGGGAAACTCAACAACTAAAAACAAAGATCTAGTGGACAAGAACTTGATAAAACTCACCAAATAACAGATTAAAGGCTGCAAAGGGCTAGGTAAAGAGATTTTTTTGTGCGGCTATTTTTTGGACTTTTAAGATGAACAAGAACACGAACTAAACTAGGGATACAAGATCCTACTGTGTCAACCGAAGCTCTGATACCAAGATGATACGGGGTTGCCCAATCTTCACGGAGGATCTGCTCTATGTTGCGAATCAACGCCACCTGAAGGGTACGAAGGAAACCCTCGATCCCAACCAACAACGCTGTCGGGTAAAGGATAACTAGTGCAACCTGACGAGACCGAACCTAACTATTGCAAATGCAACAACCAGCAACAAGTATTCGCCCAACCACACTCTTAGTTCCAATCCACGCAACCACGCACGAAGTTGGAAGCACGAACTAGTCGCCGCCTCAACGGCTGCTATTATAAAATCACTAAGTGAGTTTACCTATTGCTGAAATCAAATTGCCAAAGAGTTGTGGCTGAAGTGGGGGAAGGGGTATTTATACTAGGAACAGCCCTCCTAGTTTAGGTGTGAAACCAGGCCAAAAGAGGGGCTCAAATTCATGCTAACCAGCTGGTCAAGGGAGCAAACTCATGGAGCCTCGCGCAGCAATTAATGCCCTGGACAGCTTGCATTGGAACTCTCATATCCTTTGACTCAGGACTCCAAATGATGCACCGTTTGATTTCCCTGAAAGTAGACTTCATATGCTCTCCATTTTGTACTCCCACACATGCTAGATGCTCATATATTTGCATTGCATGATTCAGCAAGTTCTGGGACGAATTCTGGAACTGCACATGCAGCAATAGAGTGTTGAGATGGCTTGCTATTCTTCCTTGCCGTGTAACTAGTCGTCCTTGTCACCAAAACAAGGCTTTCATCAGAGTTGAAACTTGTTCTCTTCAAACTTGTTGTATGGGCTCCAAAACTTGTTTCTCATGTGTTGAATGTTGTTGGTTGTCCTCAACATTGTACCTAGGTAAAATCAGCACACGAGATTTAGGCAGTATAAAGTTCTCATGGTCATTTGAATTATGATAAGCTAGGAGCGCGTTCACCTCTTGTGCTATTTGTTTGGCACGGCTCCTTGTCATGGGACCCAAATAGATCTTCTTTGTAGAAGCTTCACTTGATGGCTGAGATTTATCATCAGGAGAAGATGATAAACGAGGTGAACCTGGGATGTCCTCATCATAAACCTACACTACACAAAAATAGCGTCATAATTTCTATGGCCTTTGGCAGCACGATAAATGTTGTATCACAACAAAATAAATTACAACCATACAACAAAATGCATGTTGGCATAAAAGTTTACAATCCTTGCAGATAAAAGCACCATCAGATGTATAGAAGCACAAATCATTTGACCTGAGTGCTAATGTTTCAGGCTGTAGAATCTGACGGAGCAACATGATCTTCCCCTTTTTCCGCTATTGCTCTTGAACAACGAAGCAAATGTATGATAGTTACGTTTCAATACCATTCATATCTTGACGACATTTCTCAACCACTATTCTTGTTTCAGAAACAACCTCCATTAGGGATTGGACTTTGTCTAGAGCACAGATACATCACTCCGTCTAGCCGGAAGATTTTGTGTAGTAGGCGATTTGGACGAGGTTACCTTGACAACCAACCCAGAAGTACGCAGGAAGGTGCTTTTGTGAAGTCAAACCAATAAGAAAAAGGAATAAAATTCGCTCTTCAAACGCATGCATGATACTGACGAACACTACTCAGGTGAAAGGCAAACACATGATATGGGGATGGAATACGTATGGAAAACAGGACAGAGTGACATATTCAGACCTATGATGTGGTAACTAAGGAGAAGACATTTCAACAAATTAGAAGCTATAAGCTAGACACCATATGAAAGATGCAACCAATATCACTCTGCCAAGTTCAAACTGTCTGGTGTTTCAACAAACTAGAAGCAGTATATGCTAGAAATCATATGCAAGACGCAACCAATATCACAGTGGCTACTTAAAGGTGCCTGATCATAAGTGACTGATGTAGGATACGCAAGAATAGTAGTCTTATGTAAGAACATGGTGTGATCAGATATAGTATGTTCTAGAAACAGGAACACGTGTCATAGTCATAGTTATGATGTGTAAAGTAAGCACATGCAATACAACAAAGTTAGAAGCAATACAAGCTAGACATCATACGCAACATGCAACCACATATAGTAGTGCCAAGTTAGAGCAAACACCTGTGATGGTGGAGTAGGGGAGATGTGCTTATCATCTACACAGCTACATTGACTGTCTAGCCTTGTGTTGTCTTGCGGATCTTGGTGGGAGGATGTCAGAGTAGAATCTGTAGGTACCCTTAGTTTCAATAGCTCGGAAGGACCACCATCATCCAATGCCTTACCAATTTCCTTCCGCTTTATTTATTTTGCATTGTGAGGTCAAACCAACAAGAAAAAGGAATAAAAGTCGCTCTTCAGAACTCATTCATGCATGATAGTGACAAACACTACTCTGTTGAAAGTCAAACTCATGATACGAGGATGGAATATGTACGAAAAACTGGACGACATGACATATTCACACCTATGATGTGGAAACTAAGTAGAAGGCACTTCAACAAATTAGAAGCACTACAAGCTAGACACCATATGGAAGGTGCAACCAATATCACGCTGCCAAGTTAAAACTGTCTCGTCAGAGGTGGCGTTCATCAAATTGGAAGCACTACATGCTAGGAATCATATTCAAGACACAACCAATATCACACTACCAACTTAAAGGTGTCTCATCATAAGTGACTGATGCAGGATACACAAGAACAGTAGTTTCATGTAAGAACATGGTGTGATAGACAGATATAGTATGTACCAAAAACAGGAAGGCATATCATATTCACACGTATAATATGTAAGCTAAGCAGATGCAGTTTACACTAATTATAAGCAATACAAGCTAGACACCATATTCAACATGCAACCAGATATCACATTGCCAAGTTAGAGCAAGCACCTGGGATGGTGGAGTAGGGGAGCGAAGACTTGGAACTTGTAATGCATGAGCAGTATGAGTAGAATCCATACAGATGCTCCATTTACGTTGCTGCAGAGGGCCACCCTCATCGCCTTCCTTATTCTTTTCCTTCCTCTTTTTTGATTTTGCCTTGTCGAGTTAAACCACAAGAAAAAGGAATAAAATTTTCTCTTAAGAACTCATTGATGCATGATATTGACGAACACTACTTTCATGTAAGGCAACCGCATGATAGGAGGATGGAATATGTATGAAAAACAGGACGACATGACATATTCACATGTATGATGTGTAAAGTGTAACCTAAGCACAAGGTGTGTGAACTAACTAGAAGCAATGCAAGCTAGACAACATATGAAAGATGAAACCAATATCACTCTGCCAAATTAAAAGGGTGGCCTCATAAATGTATTTCAACAAATTAGAAGAAATACATGGCAACAGGGTAGAAATCATATGCAATATGCGATGAATAAAGGTGTCTCATCGTAAGTGATTGATGCAGGATACACAAGAGCGGTAGTTTCATGTAAGAACATGGTTAACAGATGACAGATGTAGTATGTACCAAAAGTAGGAAGGCATGACATATTCTTAGGTATAATGTTAAGCAGATGCAATTTACCCTAATTAGAAGCATTACAAGCTAGAAACCATATGCAACATGCAACCACATATCACACTGCAGAGTTAGAGCAATCACATGCGATGGTGGTGTAGGGGAAACACGGTCTTCAAATAGAGAGCTACATTGAATATTGATAGAGGCAAAGATGTCCCGTCTTTCGATGAGATGGTGGCTATTGTTTTGGAGAAAGTCGACTTTGACGATCTGACTACGAATGTGCGAGGACGTCGCGCCTTAGCAATCGCTAAACCAACTCCGAGAGGTTATTGACCATGCCGGAGCACGATCTACCTGACCACAAAGGTCTGTTTCCTGCAGGCAAACGAAGAACAAGCCAGAAACTAAGATTGCAATCTGGATATTGGAATATAAGAGGAAAGTTTTATTGATCAAGGTGGGGTTCTGTGACGCCTTTGTCTGGTCGTTGAACACAAACGATGTACGAAGTTGCAGCTATGGCGAACTTTAATCTAAACATAAACCCAAAGTCTAAACGGCGCCCTAAGGGTTGTATATATGGAGGAAGAGGGGGGAATTTCGTGGCCCTTGGAAAGGGGTCCAAAACCAACCCTAACTCTTGTTTCCCCACACATACGGACTCTTAAAACAACCTATACTTCAATATTTCGAAATTACATGGGCCTGGCCCAATAATAAGGTGACGCAGCACCTAGAATAGCCTCTGGACAAAATTTATTAAGTGGCATCTTGTATATTTCGTCCAAGGCTTCATGCACTCCTTATGGTGGCTTCAAAGTCCTGAAATCATCACTTGTAACTTCGTTCTTGTTCCCCTTGCGCATGCCATCATCTCCGTGCTTGGTCGTGCTCCAGTGTTCATCCCTCTTATCCATGCCAGGCCCTTCATTTGTAAGCAAAACAAATGTATCCAATTTAGGCAGCATAATATTCTCATGAACATTAGAATCATTACCAAGAAACGGAAGTACCTAATAATTTAATTGGCATGCGCGAGCTCTAGTAATTGGTCCAGTATGTATAGCAGCAGGGGTTGTGGGTGTAACAATGGTATTGATGTCCTCATCAAATATCTTCATCTAAACATGTTGTTTCTTGAGAATCATGTAGGGAGGATGAAAGTGCACTCTTTATAAGAGTAGTGCGTCTCATACTAACCCGTAGGCATGACTGTCTCATCATAAGTGGTAGAAGCAGGATACACAAGAATAGTAGTTTAATGTAAGAACGTGTGATAGGCAGATGTAGTGTGTACCAAAAACAGGAAGGTGTGTCATATTCACATGTATAATGTGTAAGCTAAGGAGATGAAATTTAACAAATTAGAGGCAATACAAGCTAGACACCATATGCAACATGCAACCTGATATCACACTGCCATGTTAGAGCAAGCACCTAGGGTTGTGGAGTAGGGGAGATGAGATTTGGAACTTGCACTGCAGTAGGAGTAGCATGAGAATCTGTAGAGATCATCTGTTTTGGTTTGCTCCAGAGGACCACCATCATCCTGTGTGTTCATCCTTTTTGATTTTGCCTTGTCAAGTCAAACACACAAGAAAAAAGAATGAAATTTGCTCTTCCAAATTCATCGATGCATGATACTGATCAACACAACTTTAATGTAAGGCAACCACGTCGTAGGAGGATGGAATATGGACGAAAAGCGCTAAGCAGAAGGCATTTCAACTAATTGGAAGCAATGCAAGCTAGCCACCATATGAAAGATCCAACCAAAATCACTCTACCAAGTTAAAAGTGTCTCATCATAAGTAGCATTTCAACAAATTAGAGGCAGTACATGCTTGAAATAATATGCAAGATGCAAAAAATATCACAATGTCAATTTGAAGGTGTCTCTCAGAAGTGATTGATGAGGGATACACAAGAAAAGTAGTTTGATGTGAGAACATGGTTAATAGAAAGATGTAGTATGTACCAAAATAGGAAGGAATGTCATATTCACAGGTATAATGTGTTAACTAAGAAGATGCAATTTACCCTAATTAGAAGCAATACAAGGTAGACACCATATGCAAGAGAAAGCACATGCTATGGTGGTGTAGGGGAATTGCGGTCATCAACTACAGAGCTACGTTGACTATCTTCATTTAGCCTTGTTGTTTCTTGAGAATCATGTGGGGAGGATGACACCGCACTCTCTAAAAGAGTAGCATGTCTCACAAGAACTCCACCGGGCGTGGACTGTCTCATCATAAATAATTGTTGAGGGATACACAAGAGCATTAGTTTGATGTAAGACCATGGTTAATAGACAGATGTAGTATGTATCAAAAACAGGAAGGCATGTCATTATCAAAGGTATAATGTGTAAAGCAAGCAGATGCAATTTAACCAAATTGGAAGCAATACAAGCTAGAAACCATATGCAACATGCAACCACATTTGACATGGCGAAGTTAAAGCAAGCACCTGTGTAAGTGCATCTAGTGCCACACCTAGTTAGTTTTGGAGTATTGACGGCAAACATGGTTAAGGGACTAATGTGTTTGTGAGATTCACAAGAGAACACAGGTAGAAGTCCCAGTTGATTCGGTTTACCCGCCAGAGATGACCCTTAAAAATGTATGAAGACATTGAAGACAATGGTGGTTCGTGAAGACATTCACGTCGAAGATAATGACGTGTGACATTCACTTCAAGACAGTGGAGTGCGAAGACATAGTTGCTTTCGTAGTTTCATTTTCTTGTTTCTTGAGTCATAGGAACCACTGAACGATCAAGTGTGGTCCATGTGAACAAAGTCAGAAAACAGATGTGATGCTCGACCCAAATCCTATGTCTTCAAGTGAAGATAATGAGAGAAAACCTTATCTAGAGTTGGCTGAGTCAGCTTTGCTTGGAGCCCAAGTCAAGCTCACGCATGTGTTTGAAATTTGACTGTTGTACACGTGTCTGTTCCTTAGTGACCCAGGGTCATTCGGACATATCATGTCGGGTTGCCTCCTGCTTATAAATAGCCCACCCTACACCATAAGTTGGTGGCTATTCAGAGTTAGTGCACGGCTTTTGTCGTTTGAGAGCAACCCACCTCCGAAGCCTTTGAGAGAGAATCCTTGCGAGGACAAAGCGTAAAACACCCAGAGCCCAAAGAGTGTTTGGCATCACTGAAGTCTTTCTGTCCACGTGATCTGAAGGCTTATTACACTTGAAGACTTGATCTTCCAGTCGGTTAGGCGTTACGTTCTGAGCATCCATGAGTCATTGTGGATCGCGAACAAAGTCTGTGAAGGTTTGGAAGTCTACCTTGAAGACTTAGCAGAGTGATTGGGCGAGGACTAAGTGGCCTTAGCTCAAGGGGAATAAGGTGAAGACGCGGTCTTTTGAGTTCAATCTCAGCCTCCCTAACCAAATGTATAGTTGTCACAACAACTGGAACTGGTCTACCAAATCCTTGTCTTCGTCAAGCAACTGGTTCTATCCCTTCACCCATTACTTACTATTTAGCTTCGTGAAGTCATTGCTCGCTTGCTCCATTTGACTTTATGGTGTGAAGACATACTCTTTGTTTGCCTATTTGGCTTCGTACTGTCTTCCTATTCTGATCCGCTCTACCTAGCTGCTATCTATCTTTGTGTTTCCTCTGTACTATTTCCTTGACTATGCCATGCGTAGTGTAATTTATCTTCCGCTGCATATTGTGTAGGTGTTATTTGGTGGTCTTTCTTTGAAGACATCACCTGTCTTGAAAACTTTCATAAAAATCGCCTATTCACCCCCTCTAGTCGATAACTAGCACTTTTAATTGGTATCAGAGCAAGGTGCTCCCTTGTTCTGTGTGATTTAGTTAACCACCTGGAGTTTTAGCTATGTTGGCTGCAGGGATAATCAAAGTCTCCGCTACGTGCGCCGTCTTCGATGGCACTGATTACCCCTACTGGAAGAATAAGATGCGCATGCATCTTGAAGCCATTGACAACGACCTCTGATATGTCGTCAAGACTCGTGTTCCCAAAGTTGATGAAGGCATCACAACTGTTGATGTCAAGAGGTTCGCGCAACTGGACTCAACTGCCAAGAACATATTTGTGGTCATCTGACCAAAGGGCAGTACGGCCATGTGAGTGCACTGGAATCTGCAAAGCTTGTCTGGGACTGGCTGTCCAAGGTCAACGAGGGTGTCTCTACCCAGAGAGACTCAAGAATCGATGTGCTCCGCAATCTCTTCAACTGATTCAAGAGGAATGACAATGAGAATGGCCAACTCACTTTCGACCATCTTACTAATATCACAAATGAACTTCGCGCACTTGGCGCCACTGAGATCACTAAGCATGAAGTTGTGAAGAAGCTATTGAGGTCACTTGACAGCTCATTTGCCACCCTATCACCAATGATCCAAGAACACCCTGACTTCAAAGATCTCAATCTGTCTGACATACTTGAGAGGCTCAACACACATGAGTTCTAGCTATCTGAGAAGAGAAACATCTATGGACCCAACTATGGCCGATCTCGTGCTTTGAAGGCAAATGTTGTATCCTCATCCAAGAATCTAACTGCAGTTCTGATGATCCTGAAGACTTAGGCAAAGAGCTAGCAATGCTTGTGAGAAAGTTCCAAAAGTTATCCAAGAAGAATCGCTTCGAAAAGTCATCAAAATCCAGCTCCAAGAATACTGAAGCTTCCGCTCGTGACTACAAGAAGATAACCTTTCAGAAATGCAAGAAGACAGGTCACTATCTGAATGTCCTCGGTAGGAAAAGGAAGCAAAGAAAAATAAGAAGATCAAGGAATATGACTCTGACGATAAGAAGAAGAAGAAAAAGAAATCTTCAAAGTCTTCAACTCACAAGAAGATCTCATCTGGCAAAGCATGTGCTTTCATTGGCATGGAAATGGATTCTGAGGAGGAGTATGCTTCTGAGGAGGTAGAAGTGGAGTCTGTCGGCGTTCTGGGAACGGGGATCCCCAGACTTGCCTGCCTGCGGCCAACGGCGTGGCTAAGTTAGCGGGCCGTCCGGCCCATCTTCATCAACAAGGCATCCAAGACCCTCGCGAGGGGCCAAGCCTCGCGAGGCGGGCGACGCAAGACCTCCTCAGGAGCGGCCTAGCCAGGCGGGCTCACGAGGAGCAGAGATATCAAGGCGGGGCAAACCTCACAAGGCTCCCGTGACGTGAGCCATGACGATCGGCACCAGACGGGCACCAGCGCGCGCAGTGTCCTTGTTTCCCCTTTGGGGCTAAGGAGGCAAGCGCATGCGAGGAATACCAAGGTATCAGGCAAAGGTTGCCATATCGGTGCAACGAGACCAAGACCAGAAGGACGGCAGGATGGACGTCACCGTGGAGCCCAAGACGCGCTACCACTGCAGCCTTCGCAGCGAAGACCACTTTGTCGATAGCTTGTACTTGGCTGTCCCCTTCAAATTTGCCACGTTGTTGGCTCCTTCCTGCTCAATATTTGGGAAGAGGACCAGGGCCTATATAAGTAGAACCAACCACCACAGTAGGGGCACCTCGGCTGGATCCGGTCTGATCGAGAGCCTACCCTAGCCACAAGAACACCTCGACCTCAGGAGGCTGTTCTTCCCCTTGTACTGTTCATCATCAGCCCAAGAGGCAATCCACCACCACACACACTGGAGTAGGGTATTACACCACAACGGTGGACCGAACCAGTATAAATCCCGTGTCTTACTGTGTTGCGAGTTTGTCGAGTTCGTCCGCGAGATCTTAGCGAGCTAGGGCATGGATCTGTAGGAGGGAAAGACTTCGCGTGCACCCATGAGTTCGAACCATAAGGGTTTGCCGGAGCCCCACATCCAACATTTGTCGCGCCAGGAAGGGGTGCGCTGGAGCTTCTTCTTCGACAATCGACCTGCCGACGCTCCACGGCCAAGATGTCCTGCTCATGAAGACCTCGACCCCGCGCTCTAGGCGGCGCGGGCGTCGTCCAACACTGCGGGGCGCGGGCGGCGCAGCCAGGCGTCGTCCAACCTCACTCCATGACAGGTACGAGCCGCTGCAAGGGCAGCAAGCCACACTGCGGCGACGGTGCCGCACTCGCGGCGGGAGCAGGAAAACATGCAGGCAACACTCACCATGGCAAGGGAGCTGCTGCAGTGCCGGCTGATAGAGAGCGGCCGGGATGCGCTGCTGGAACGCGTTGCCGAGCTGCTGGATGCGGCGGCCTCGGGAGTGTCGCCTTTCTGCTATCGGCTCCCTTCTCACGCTGTTACGGGGCCTCATGGAGGGCCTCGCCGCAACCAAGCGCCGTCGGGCACGCATGGGGGCTTCATCAACACTAGTGCGGTCGGCGGCGCCGGGGGCTCCGCCGCCCCCATACCGCCCGCGACAAGCATGGGCACAAGCGTCGCCCCCCATGGTCCCGGCGAGATGTCACGCTACTATCCTCAGGACGCCACATCGGGCCGGGCAACATGGAGTGTGGGGCACTACGGCGAGGTGTTCGGGGTAACAGCCCCGGAAGCCTACGTGCCCCGCATGATGGACCAGGAGTACGCACCGGAGGACGATCCCGGTCGTTCGCTGGAGAAGATTGGGAAGAAGAGGCGCTAGGAGTCGAAGCCTTCCAGGAACCAGAAGAGAACCACGACAATCGCGCCATCAACGACAACTACAAGGTACCACTAATCTCTCAGGAGCAAGATTACACTAACCATGGGCTTCCAGTGAACCAGGTTACAGCCTCGGCAGATCACCCTGGCGCAGCAACGCCTCTCCCGCCAGGGGAAGCTCGTTGGGGGTTGCGCGGAGGGAGCCAGGAATAGGGCACCTCCCCACGTCGCGCGAAGCCGGGCGGCACCCGGAGGTAGGCCTTCTGCTGGGGAGGCTTCGACGACCCTTCCCCCGACAGAGGACGTGTGGTCGCCGAGGACACCGCTGGCGTCCCCTTTCCCCCCTTTGTGTCGTCCAGGTTGCCGGTTGGCTCAAAGGTGGTCGAGGGTGGCGCAAGGCGGGGCCCTCGTCTGGAGATATGAAGCAAGGCGGGTACCTGTGAAGAAGGTCCAGTGCCTGTGAAGCTCGCCGCCCGTGATACTCTCACGTAATAATGAGTTGGGGTTGTACACGCCCCGGAGTCTCAAGGGTGCCGGCCTCAGGCCCTGGGGCTCCCTCCCACGCCTAGTGGCAGCACTTAGCTCCACGCTGGCGAGAAGACTTGAAGACGAGAAGACTAGACTAGGTGCCGGATGCGGCCATTTGCTTTGGATCTCTCTTTCTGTAGCTTTGCTTTCTGGATCTGGATTTAAGTTGAAGCCGAGTTTTTGTCGATACGTGCGGGGGGTGCCCTTCTTGTTCGAGCAGTTTCTTGCTTTCTGGATTTCGATTTGTCTAGGACTCATGTGCGAAGTACACGCGCGCCGAGCGTGCGCTAACGCTGCAACTAGCGCTTGCCTCTTGCGGAGCCCCTTCTGACAGGTCGACCAGCTCCGCAGGATTCAGAGAAACTCGTAGCCTCGTGACCAAGCTCGAGGCTAGCGCTAACTAAGGTAAACCACGACGGGAACTCGCCCCTGGACTCATGAGTCCATGAGGGCACAGATTCAATACCGCATAGGAAAGTAAAGGCTGCAACTTGCTTACATGAGGGGATCCCCCTCTCAAAATGCTCTTACAAGTTTTCTAAGGGCCGCGCCCGAGTTTTTGCATACAGGATGCAACGACAGGAGAACATGGGATCAACCGGATATGTCGCTCGCTACATCGCCCTCGGACGCGTCGCTCACACCATCTTCATCTTCGCCGGCACCATCGCCGCCTTCGGCGACGCCTCCGTCGCCGTCGTCAACCACGTCGCCTTCGTCTGCGGTGACCACCACCACATCATCGTCAGAGGCAAAGGCTCTGACCAGCGCGTCCAAGTTGTCCTCCACCCACCGCGCCAGATCGCCCCGGACGGCCTGCGGTACGGAGGCAATGGCGGCGTCGAAGTCGAAGTCGGGGAAGGTGTTCCTGAGGTGGCTGAAGACACGGGAGAACACGCGCCCGAGTAGGCCCCGACTTCTCTCCTCCACGAGCCGGGCGAGCCTGTCGAACCGGGTTTCGGTAGCGTCACCACGTCGGTGAAGAAGGTCAGATGGCTGGCATAGTCATTCGAGTGGGGGCAGGAGCATTCTCGTCGCAGGTGTAGCCCAGGGCGGTATTGGCCGTGTTCCAGAGATCCTGAAGCATAGGACCATGCTCGCACTCCAGCGTCCGATGTTGGAGCACTTCCTCCCTGTTTTGTCGTGCGACGGCCTCGGCGTCGTCGACCCGCTCCCGAAGAGAAAGCAGCTCGGCGCGGGTGGAGGCCAAGTCCACCTGCACCGTGACCAGGGCGGCAGCCGTGGCCTCCGCACGCCTCTCAGCCTCGTCCAACCTAGGACTGAGAGCAGCAGCCCTGCCCGCACCCTTCGTACCTGCGAGCTTCAACTTCAAGTGATACCTTCCCTCCAGGTCTGCGCGGACCTCGGCCACCCGGCGGTGCACCTCCTCCTGTACCCTGGCCTCGCGAACCCCGACGGCATCTTCTGCTTGGGTAACTTGACGCTCCCTCGTCTCCAATTGCTCAAGCTCGAGGCTGCGCTCCACGGCCTCCAACGCCAACGCCTCCTCGCAATTCCAGACCTCTTCCTCCTCGGCTGGCATCCCCCTCAGTGATGCAATGGTGGCTCTGCGCTCATCCACTTGCTGCTCTAGGGACGCGCTCCAGGCGTGGAGCTCCCACGCGCGCTTCTCCGCGGCCTCGCGACGGCGGTCGGCCTCATGAGCCTCCTCCAAGGCTCGGGAGCAAGCCTCGCGGGAAACCTTGAGAGACGCCTCAGCCTTCGCATTGTCAAGATCACGCTGGTAGCGGCCGAGGTTGATAGCCACCCTCAGCTTGCGCCATTCCTCCGCCAACCGGAGACCTTCAGCCTCAAGGCGCGAGTCGACACCCGCGAGCTCTTCACCAAGTCGGCTCATTGCGCCCATTGCCTCCTGGAAGAGCTCGTGACGAACTACGCTCCGCCCGCGCTCGAGCTCGAACACTCGGACAACCTCGTCCTCCACCTCGGGGGCGGCGAGCGGGGCACCAAGAGGCACACCACCTCTCGGCAGGGGGCTGGGGGCTGGCGCTGCACCTGACGTCAACCAGTCCTCGCGAGGAGCCAAAGGCAATCAGGGCTCGCTGCTTGAAGAGGAACCGAAGATCGAAGCCAACCAACTACTGACCGTGACCAAAGGAGGGGTGTTGGGCACGCCCGCCAAGCTCCACAACAGACCATGGGGGAGGAGCGACCAAGCCGCGGGTTCAGCGCGCCATGAAGGCAAGAGTGCTCCTTCGACTGACCCTGCTCCAGGGGTAGCAAGCGGACCCAGAGCGCTCGAGGCCGACGGGGGAGTCGAGGAAGGAGGAGGCCGTTTCTCAGAAGACGCAGCCGCCTCAACGGAAGGAGCCCTGAAGAACTAACGTCAAGAAATGGAAACATCACACAAGGAGCCACAGCGATACGGTACTTACACATCGACGGCGATGTACTTCCTCTGCTTCAGCGGCCCAAAGATGTTGCTGCCGCTTGGGGATCCTTTCCTCTTGCGGAGCTCCTCGAAGACCACGCAAAGACGACCGAAGCGCTGGACGTGACGGACGGTGCTCGATGGGGCCGAAGAAGAGCTGGGAAGGTTAGCTTCAGGGGTGCCCGGCTGCGGCGAACAGCCGAGCGCCGTCTCACCACAACCTCCCGAGGCTGACGGGGCCTTGGCCTCGGGAGCCGCATGCAGCGTCGCCTCAGCAACTGACACCCCTCGGGAGTGGTCGCAAGCTCCCGAGGACGACGCCCCAGGATCACCATGCAGCATGTGCTCCTCAGAACTCGAGCCACCGGCCCCCGTCGGAGCTCCCCCTCCTGCACCCTCACCTGGGCGAGCTCGGCACCGGCGACGAGGAAGAGGACCACGTCGATGGGGTTCTCGCGGGACCCCACCAGGCCTATTGGGCGCAGCCCCCACTCATCAAAGGAAGGCATGCTCGCGGCAAATGTGGCCTTGTTCTCGCAGCGGTACAGCAGGCAGCTATTCTTGGGCATGTCGTCCGGCAAAGGGACACCGTAAGCACCGTTTGCCGCGTCGCAAGAGGAAGCGCCATCTCTTGAAACCTCATATGGTCCTGGCTGTTGAGCAAGTCCCACATTGGGCGGGAGTGGCGCTGAAGCGGAGCGACTCGACGCTTGACGAACTCCTTCACCACCATAGGCGCAGTCACGCCGCGGTCCTTCAACCTCCTCAGCCTGGCCCAGACGGGGGCGAGGCGGGGGCTCGTGAGCTTCTGATGGCCCCAGCCGGAGTTTGGAATAGCAGGCCCCGCCGGGACTTGGAGCAGAGGGCCGAGCACGCCGGCGTCAACAAACACCCATCATGTACGGAACTCGCTCGTGGATGAAGGAAGCTCGAAGTCAATCCCCGCGCCCGCTGTCGCACCCCGAGCTCTGCCGGGGACCGGTTAGATGCAATGAGAAGAAATGGCAGAGGAGGGCCACAGAAGGAGCGATGCCCACCATGGCCTCGCACAAGAAGGCGAAGACGGCAAAAAGGGTCACAGATTGAGGGTCGAGATGAAGCATGTGGATCTGATAATGCTCGAGCACCGCGTTGAAGAAGGCGGAGAAGGGAGGAATCAGGCCAGCCTAGAGGGCATCTATGAAGGTCGGGACCTCAGTGGCTGCCCGTGCCATGCGAGTGCGAGACGCGGGCCAAGCCACCGTCTCTCCCCACTCGTTGAAACTGGAGGCAAGCATGGGGCGCACCTTGTCCATGGCCTCGTCGCTGAGCACCCAAGGCTGGCCGAGCGCGGGCTCAAAGGGCGGAGGCGCACTTGGCAAAGACAGAGGTTTCTTCCCCTTTTCAGTCTATTTCGGCGCCATGGCGATGAAGCAGGCGGAGCGTAAGTCAGATTGGAAGGACAAAGCAGAGTCTCGAGGAACCAGGGAGATTGGGGGAGCCAGGCGTGGGCGAAGGAAGAATAACTGTGTGAGATGCGGGGGGCGCATAGCCAGGCGGATTCAAAGGCAGCATGGGGAAGCGGAGACGCCCACGTCCAATCAACCGCCATGCGTCGACCGAGGCCGCAGGCTTTGGGGGCCCGCGGCGCTCTGTACTTGACCCTTGGCTTTGCCGCGAAGCCAAGCCCGAGCGCACCTTGGGCCCGAGGGCTACTGTTGGTGTTCTGGGAACGGGAGTCCCCAGACTTGCCTGCCTGCGGCCCACGGCATGGCTAAGTTAGCGGGCCGTCCGGCCCATCTTCATCAACAAGGCATCCAAGACCCTCGCGAGGGGCCAAGCCTCGCGAGGCGGGCGACACAAGACCTGCTCAGGAGCGGCCTAGCCAGACGGGCTCACGAGGAGCGAACATATCAAGGCGGGGCAAACCTCATGAGGCTCTCGTGACGTGAGCCATGACGATCGGCACCAGACGGGCGCCAGACGGGCGCCAGCGCGCGCAGCGTCCTTGTTTCCCCTTTGGTGCTAAGGAGGCAAGCGCAGGCGAGGAGTACCGAGGCATCAGGCAAAGGTTGCCATATCGGTGCAACGAGACCAAGACCAGAAAGACGGCAGGACGGAGGTCACCGTGGAGCCCAAGACGGCGTCACCACTAGAGCCTTTCGCAGACGAAGACCACTTTTGTCAGGATAGCTTGTACTGGCTGTCCCCCTTCAAATTTTCCCGTTGTTGTTCCCTTCCCGCTCAATATTTGGGAAGAGGACCAGTGCCTATATAAGTAGAACAAACCACCACATTAGTGGCACCTCGGATGGATCCAGTCTGATCGAGAGCCTACCCTAGCCACAAGAACACCTAAACCTCAGGAGGCTGTTCTTCCCCTTGTACTGTTCATCATCAGCCCAAGAGGCAATCCACCACCACACACACTGGAGTAGGGTATTACACCACAACGGTGGCCCGAACCAAGATATAAATCCGTGTCTTTACGTATTATGCGAGTTCGTTGAGTTCGTCCGCGAGATCTTAGCGAGCTAGGGCGTGGATCGGTAGGAGGGAAAGACTTCGCGCGTACCCGTGAGTTCGAACCTTAAGGGTTTGCCGGAGCCCCACATCCGACAGAGTCTAAGGAGGAGTCGGATTCTGGAGTTGCTAGTTTGGCTCTAGCTTCGGCATTCTTCGCTAAGTCCATATTCAACACTGAAGACAATGGTCACATCACCGATGCTGAAGCTAATGATGATGACAACTCTACTCCTACCTACTGCTACATGGCAATAGGTGTTAAGCGTACGACTACAAAAGCTACTGAATGGATCATGGATAGTGGATGCACTAACCACATGGCTGGTGATCGAAGTCTTCTCATGGATTCTACTCTTCGACCGTCTACAAAAATCGATATCACATTTGCTGACACTGTTAAAAGCAAGGTATTGGGTCTAGGTAGAGTTGCTATCTCAAAGGATCAACACCTGGATAAAGTGGTGCTTGTTGAATCCCTTGGATACAACTTAATGTCTGTCTCAATGCTCTGTGATCTTGACATGATCGTGATATTTGGAAAATATCGATCTCTGTGCTAATGGCTTCTGACAAATCTCTAGTCTTCGAAGGTTATCGAAGAGGTGATCTGTATATGGTAGATTTCTCCGCAGGACCACAACTTGTCGTATGTCTTCTAGCAATAGCTTCAGAGTGCTGGCTTTGGCATCGAAGGCTAGGACATGCGGGCATGAGGAACTTGCACACGCTCATGAAGAAGAAGCACATCATTGGCATCGAGGGCATTTAGTTCAAGAAGGACCATCTATGTGGTGCTTGCGAAGCTAGGAAGATGACTAGGGAAAAACATCCCTCGAAGACAATCATGATGACTTTAAGTCGTTTCGAGCTACTACACATGGACTTATTTGGCCCTACTCACTACTCTACCCTTACTATCACTTCACATCTTTATGGCTTTGTAATTGTTAACGATTATTCTACATATACTTGGGTGCACATAATTCTCTACAAGACTGAAGTGCAGAATTTCTTCGGACGATTTGCCAATCGCGCCATGACTAACTATGGCATCAAGATCAAGCACATCAGGAGAGACAATGGCACGAAATTCAAGAACACATGCCTCGACACTTATCTTGATACACCGGGCATCACTCATGATCTCTTTGCTCCATACACTCCTCAGTAGAATGGCGTCGTGGAGCCCAAGAAGAAGACTCTTATTCAGATGGCTCGTACGATGCTTCATGAGTACAAGAATCCGCGAAAATTCTATCCTGAAGCCATTGATACTGCATGTCATATCATTAACAGAGTTTATCTTCATAAATTATTCAAGAAGACATCTTATGAACTACTCACTGGTAAGAAGCCAAATGTAAGTTATTTCAAATTCTTCAGTGCTAGGTGTTGGATAAGGGATCCACAACACACTTCCAAATTTGCACCGAAAGCACATGAAGGTTTTATGCTTAGTTACGGAAAGGATTCACACACCTACAGGGTCTTCAACCTCTTTCACTATAAAGTGGTTGAAATTGTGGATGTGCGGTTCGATGAGACTAACGACTCGCAAAGAGAGCACCTGCCAAATGTGCTAGATGAAGCTTCTCCTAGTGAATCTATCAAGATAATGGGTACTAGATAAATCACACCCACTGAGGAACAAGGCGATGGAGAAGTTGTGATTCCAACCCCCGTTCAGCGAGAAGATAATGCTGAAACTGAAGACAATGTTGAAGATGAAGACAACGATCAGCAACAGAAAAATCTTCGCCGTGTTCATCCTCGAGTGGAAAATAAAGTTCAGATTGAGAAGATAATTGATAGCATGAATGCACCTGGTCCGCTTACTCCATCAAGAGCTATGCAACTAGCTAACTTATGTGGGCACTTTGCATTCGTCTCCATATCCGAACCCAAGAAAGTTGAAGAAGCCTTTATGGAACAAGAATGGATTCAAGCTATGCAAGTAAAGCTTCAACAATTAGATCTCAATAATGTCTAGGAGCTAGTCAAACGTCCTAATCCTTGCGAGCACAATATTATTGGCACCAAATGGATCTATCACAACAAACAAGATGAACATGGTCAAGTCGTCAGAAACAAAGTGTGTCTCGTTGCTCAAGGTTACACACAAGTGGAGGGAATTGACTTTGATGAAACTTTTGCTCTTGTGGCTAGGCTTGAAGCCGTTCACATACTGGTAGCTTATGCTAACCACCATAATATCTTTTTGTACCAAATGGATGTGAAGAGTGCTTTTCTCAATGGCAAAATAAAAGAAGAGGTCTATGTAGCGCAGCAACCTGGTTTTGAAGATCCCAAGCATCCTGACATGGTCTACAAGCTCAATAAGGTGTTGTATGGCCTCAAACAAGCACCTCGAGTTTGGTATGACACACTGAAAGAATTCATAAAGAGCAAAGGCTTCAAACCTGGTTATCTAGATCCAACTCTCTTCATGAAGACATATGATGGAGAACTATTCATATGCCAAATCTACGTGGATGACATTATATTCGACTGCACTGACAAAATATTTCCTAAAGAAGTTTGGAATGTAAGATTGCAAGGGGTACATGGCGCCAATGCCAACCAAAGGTCAATTGGGCTCCGATGACAATGGTAAAGAGTTTGATCAAAAGGTATACCGCTCCATGATTGGTTCTTTATTGTACCTATGTGCATCTAGGTCAGATATAGTGCTTAGCGTTTGCATGTGTGCCTGATTCCAAGCAGCACCAAAGGAGTCGCATCACCTCGCGGTGAAGTGAATACTTTGGTATTTGGCTCACACCATAACGCTAGGATTATGGTATCCAAAGGGCTCGGAGTTTGATCTAGTTGGATTCTCAGATGCTGATTATGCTGGTGACAAGGTTGATCGCAAGTCCACATCAGGCACATGTCATTTTCTTTGGACGATCACTTGTCTGTTGGTCTTCAAAGAAGCAGAACTATGTGTCACTCTCTACTGCTGAAGCTGAATATATTACTGTTGGATCTTGTTGCGCCCAGCTTCTATGGATGAAGCAAACTCTCAAGGACTATGACATCTACAATAAGATGGTGCCCCTCTACTGCGACAATGAAAGCACCATCAAGATTGCTCACAATTCGGTTCAGCACTCGAAGACAAAGCACATTCAGATCTATCATCACTTTCTCAGAGACCATGTTTTGAAGGAAAACATTGATATCATTCACGTCAACACTAAAGAGCAATTGGAAGATATCTTCATGAAGCCCTTAGATGAGAAAAGGTTTTGCAAGCTGCGGTGTGAGTTAAATATCTTAGAATCCTCGAATGTCCTATGAATGGACACACATCCTAACGCTTATGCATGTTGACGACTTAGGTGCGCAACAAACAAAGTAACGTATGTCTTCAATTCATGAAGACAAACACTCTAAGTGTGAAGACATTAATGTGGAATTTGACTTCGGAGCGCCACAGTAGTTGTGCACCGTGTCTGGGTCTAATACTTCCTATATGGTGGGTAACGCCGCCACCAATCAGTCTTGAAGATTTAGTTTGGTGTCACATTGCATTAACTTCATAATTGATTTATCTTCAACATTGGTTTATCTTAATGATTTATCTTCACACTTTGATTTGGATTTCTTTGCCTATATATATGTCCTATCCTCTACGTCATTCACTTATAGCTATGTCTTCAGGTTGTCTTTTCCAAACTAAGTGAACGTGATCGGGCCCTTACCCCATCTGTGATGATCTCTCCTACTCTCTCTCTAAATCTTCATATGCATTATGTTGACATGTGTCGATTGTCTTCACTGTGTCATTGTCAGTTGAAGGTTTTGAGACAAACTTTTTAAAACGCATTTAATATTCTTATCCTCTTTGCCGGAATCCGGAGAAGCCGAAACGGCCGCCCGTCATTCCAGCTATACGTGGGGTCGTGGCATACTTTTTAAACTGTTGCATGCATGGCACGCGTCGCCCAGATGCGTACTGCCAGGGGAGCTGAGTAATTTCACTGCTCCGCCTCCTTCCTTATAAATACTCAGCCCCCGCGGTCATTAAATCTTACTCCCTTCGTTGTCTCGCTCAAAACCCTAGCGTCGTCCTTGCTTTCATCATCGCCGGAGAAGAAGTGCTTCGCTGCCACGACCTCTCTGTCGTCGTCCTCACGCCGGCTGCGGCCATCTTCGCCCCACCGCCGCCGTAGGTGTCTTCCGCCACCAAGTTAGGGCGTGGGAGATCAAACTGCTCGGCTTCTTCCTTCGACTCGTCTAGCAGTTCCTCATCTGTTCTTGAGCGGTAAATAAAAGCTTACTTTTTACCTTTTATTCGATCCGATGAACTTTCCAAATCTGGATCTTCCATTATCTGCATCTCATTATTTGCAAGTACTTTAACTTATGCTTCACAACTAGTTTGATTCCTTACTTCTACTTATTCGTGGATTCGTACAAATTTTGAACCATCTTATCTCTATAAGTGAAAGTCTTCACACTATGAGGTCAATGTGTTCAAACTGAATTTATCTTCAAAATCCTCTCAGAATGCATATGACATCTCCTACTTCCCTCGCATCTCTAATGCTGTCATAGGTAATGTCCGTGGGCGACTCACTTGGTTCTCATAGTCTAAATTTATTTGCAGACTTCTTACAACATCATATTGAATCTCCTGAAGCTAGTTCTTGTCTGACCAGAAAAGCGAAGCCTGTCACTGTTCTTGAGCGGTAAATAAAAGCTTACTTTTTACCTTTTATTCGATCCGATGAACTTTCCAAATCTGGATCTTCCATTATCTGCATCTCATTATTTGCAAGTACTTTAACTTATGCTTCACAACTAGTTTGATTCCTTACTTCTACTTATTCATGGATTCGTACAAATTTTGAACCATCTTATCTCTATAAGTGAAAGTCTTCACACTATGAGGTCAATGTGTTCAAACTGAATTTATCTTCAAAATCCTCTCAGAATGCATATGACATCTCCTACTTCCCTCGCATCTCTAATGCTGTCACAGTTAATGTCCGTGGGCGACTCACTTGGTTCTCATAGTCTAAATTTATTTGCAGACTTCTTACAACATCATATTGAATCTCCTGAAGCTAGTTCTTGTCTGACCAGAAAAGCGAAGCCTGTCACTGTTGTGAAGCTAATGGCTAGTGGGAAATCACCCAAGAAAGGGGGCAGACAGCGCCGTGATAATACTGCAAAGGACCTGCCTACATATATATATATATGAGATGTACAAAACTAACCTTGAAGAAAGCTATGGGGAGCGCAAATCACACGTTCAATGGATTCGCAGGTACTGGCCAGACCAGTGGTTTCTATACAACTTTGTGACTCTTGAGTATGCTTAAATGATGTGGGGCCGCCTTGAGCTGATATTGTGTACAAGAAGCTTCACCCCAAGACCAATGCTGAAGCCATTCAGCAAGGCTTCTTCCCTTGCATGGTGAGATGGCCCATGCCTCAGAATGCGGACCCATCCAGCTTACGATGGTGTCGTGAAGATGATCTGTTTGATGCCAACTATCAGTTCGCCAAAACTTCTGCTGCCCAAAACAAGAAGGATCTTGGGATTGACTTCAACCCAGGTCCAGCTGAGGCAAGGCCTGATGGCAGTCGTGAAGCCGAACCCAATATCCTCGGCCCGTTTGATGACTTTGCCGAATTTCCGGCACACTATGTTGTTCAGAGAGACAGTGTTGAAGTTGCTCCTGAAGAAGAAGAATAGACTCCTGCTCCTGAGCCATCAAACCCTACCAAGAAGGCAAAGGCTTCAAAGCTTTCAACTGCACCACAAGCTTCCAAAGTGAAGCCACTAAGAACTGCACCTCCTGAATCCAGTGTCCATTCTGAAGACTTGTCCTGCACTTCTACGAAGACAAAGAAAATTTCAGGGTAATGACTTACTCTAGTGAGCATCCTGCGCAATGAGGAAGATGCGATAGATCTGTCCAGTGATGAAGATCTTGCTGATGATGCACTGGAGCTGCTGATCAAGAGAAAACAGGAGGCTGAGATCTTCAAGAAGCTGCCTCTGTTTGAAGCTGATATATTGAACAACTTTATTGATGAATGGTTTGAAGATACTACTCTCACCATATGACGATCTGCAGCTATATATTGACATAAGTGTCACATTCCAAGGATGCATTGCCAAGGAACACGCTATTGCTCAGAAGGTAGTTGAGCCAGAAAAAAATTGACCATGAGAAAGCTGTATTCAAGAAGCACATGGCGAAGCTGAGTGTCACTGATGTTCAGAACTTCCAGCAGATGATGGCTGACCTAAAAGCAGAGTTTCACAAGAGTCCTGATGAAGCCCTCCCGAGAGGGCCTCAAATACTATGAAGAGAAATGTGTTTAGACTCACAATGAAGCCATGAAGAGAAAGGCACTTGGGCGCCCTGGCATTGACCCCAGGCTGGCAGCCAAGAGAAAGAAGCCAGCTGAAGCTGAATCTAAGGCTCCAAGGCAAGACAAGCCCAAGATTGTCTTCCCTGCTAGCATGACTGGTCCGAAGCCAAAGGTTCCATCACCTGCTTCCGAAGGGAAGAGGACCAAGCAAGCAGAGGCTCAAGCCAAGAAGCGCAAGCATCAAGAAGCCTCTGATGCCGCTCCCTCTCAGAAGAAGGAGAAGACGAAGTCTTCAAAGGCTTCAAGAAGGGCACAAGCACCAACAGCTTCATTTGCTCTTTAGGGGAGCCTGTTTGTAGAGCCCATTTCAGTTGCCCTGCCAGCCTCCTCCAACAGAGAACATAGACTTGTTGTGCATGAGCCTACTCCCACAGAGGCCATGACACTAAAGAGATTCCAGCTAGTGACACCACCGCAGCTGAAGACATTGGTCGTGAAGACAATATTAATAGAGATGATGATGAAGTCCTTCCTCAAGTACCATAGCTCACCCAGAAACTGGTATCATCGCCTGCTCCCACGAGAAGTGAGAAAATCAGGATTGGTGGTCCCACGATGCCAATTACACAAGATGAGTTCTGGGAAGAGCAACACCCCAACTCCCCACTCCATGAAGTCACATCGTGTACTCCACCTGCTCATGTCAATACTCCAGTGCTTGAGACCCCCCAAGCAACACTAGAAGACATGGAGAAGACAAGACCGTCACCGCATTCGTCATCCTCATTCCGAAGGCTTCACAAAGGCCCAAGGCCATCTGTCTCCATGTCCAGCATTCCTGAAGAGGATGGGCATACCACCAGCTCAGTAGCACATCAAGTGATCCCTGAAGTCATCCCCTCAAAGACAGCTCAAGAGTTTGAAGCCAAAGCGGCGGAAGACATTCCGGCTGCATCAGCCGATGAAGATGAAGAAGAAGTTGTTATTCCCCCTACCGAAAATGTTGAAATACCAGAAATAAACTTGCCTGACCCACTAGTACACGAAGCCAGTGATGCTTCTGCTGACACACATGCTGAAGCCAATGATGTTATCGTGGTTGAAGCTAATTCGCAGCCTGAAGCCTCTCTTCAGATTGAACCGATGCCACCACATAAGATGTTCAGCCATCCACCTCGGATGTTGCTGCTGCACCACCAGTTCCCGACACCATGGCGAGGGCTTTCAATCGTGAAGGGGAGCTGATCAGCGTTAAGTGGCCAATTCTGACACCTCCTGAAGCTCCTAGGCCCCAATACGATTATCACATTGAGCAAAGGCCTCAGACGAAGAAGCCTATGCCACGAATGCCAAGGCTTCCAAGCACCGTCACCACTCAGACCTCATTCAGCCTCTTAAGCTTTATAGAGCACAACATCTTTTTCGACAAGGCCAAGAACCCCTACAAGAAGCCCAAGATTTCTTCTAACAGATTCTGGAGTCATCTCCAAAGAAGCTATACTCATGCATCCTATACAAGCAGGACCAGATTTTCCCACACAAGCGTATGTGTTGTGATGCCATGGCTGGACTACCATGCGTGGAAGAAGCCCTTGACTGCTTTCGAGATGTTGGCTTGGTCCCTTTTGTCGTCGACAAGGAGCACTGGAATGAAGAGTTTCTGCTCCAATTTTATGCCACACTTCACATATCAGGCTACAACAGGGATCCGAAGACATGGGTCCTTGAGTGGATGACCGGTGATGCTCACCATGAAGCCAAAGCTCAGGACATCATCGAGCTTACTTCCCTGCCCACTCCTGGTGATGTTTATGAGCCATGTTGTCAGTTGTATGTGAAGGAACTTGAAAGCATCTTCCAGAAGCCAGAGCCAAACATGAGCCAAATGCTAAGCATGATGAAGCCATTGCTGCATAAGCTGAGTACCCAACAAACTTCCTCGTCAATGACCTCAAGTTCCGGCCTCGCACCATCTACCACATTGTGCGGCATACTCTGTGGCCAATCAAAGGGCACTCCTCTCATGCAAAGGTTGAAGGTACCATGAAGACATTTGTCTTCTACGTTCTCAGTGGCATTCGGTTCAACACTCATGACTTCTTCATCGGGCAGCTGGCTGCTTCAGGCATTGATCTATTTGGCCTCAAATTCTATGCACCACGGATCATGCGGCTGATTAAGCTTCACTTATCTGTCAACTATCAAGCTTTAGCGCACAATCATGTTGTCTTCTTGCCTGAAGTCGATATGCCTCATGAAGCCATCTATCACGAACCTACCAAGGAACCAGTTCGTGAAGACTATGCTGCTTTTCAGAGCTTCTCAGCACCTCCTGAAGCCGTTCATGTGCCCAATCCCACTACTACTGATGTTGGTCCCCTTGTCAGTCAGCTTAGGCTGTCGCATCATGCTAACACTGATGCAACTGCCAACACAGTACCTCAGAGGCCTCAGAAGCGTGTTCGTGTCCTAAATGACAAAGAACTTCTAGTTTCTCTTCATCTGAATCATGATAGGCATCGTGACTGGATGAAGCATCGGATACACAGTCTTTTTGTGAATGTAAATCGCATTTGCAACCTCTCCACCAAGAACTCTTTTGTTGCGCATGCAGCCTGTTAGCGTGCTTGGAAGAGCCTCACTCTGCTATGCTCTAAAGAACATCTTACTGCAGATGGCTCCACTAAATGATTCAAGTTTCACTCCAAGCCCCCACAATCTGCTCATTGGCGTCCTGCTCCATCAATTGAACATTATGACTACTCATCATCCGCTTCAACTATTTTTGCACGCGTCGTAGATGAGGAGAACGACGCCACTTCACCAGCGATGGGTTCACCGCATCACGATTCTGCATCAGGCCCGACTGCACCGCCCAACTCCAACATCGACCCAGATGCTCCAACATCATGACCAACACCTCCGAAATGCTTGGACACCCTATGTCTTCACTCCTTTTTGGTCACTCGATGACAAAAGGGGGACAAACATATGGGTTGATAGTATTCTAGCGGGTTCATATGGGTCGGGTGCTATATTTTTGTTAAGTCTTGCAGCTCTCGTTTGTGAACTGTTGGTTTTTTAGTTGTAACACTTAACACTTAACACTTTATGGACAAACATTTTCTGATGTTTTTAACTGCGTGGTTGAATTCCTATCATATGCGCATGAAATCATTCTGCAGACGTCCATTTATCATAGTGCACGTCATTATCTTCAATACATTTTGGTATGCACGATTATTTGACCTCGTGAACTAAAGGAGATCTCCACAAAGCAAAACCTGCAATGTGCATTTGCATTCAAAGGCAAATTACTTATATGCACATCGTCAGGGGGAGCCCTTACAACTTCATGAAGCCAATGACCACGGACTTTAACTTTCACATATTTTTATCCCCGTTGAAACCTTCAACTAGTGATGAGGACATGACGACCTTGGATACGACCAAAAATATTGCAAAGATGCATATTTGTGAGGTGATTTCTAATGCAAACTATGCAATAATTTATTTACGTTATCCAGGACAAAAATACTTCACAGACTTTTGTGCCATATCTAATTGCAGGTGTATGGGACATTTGTACAATCAACATATGAAGATAACAGAAAAAGAGAAGTTTAGGTGCTATTCAAAAAGTCCTCTCACGTCACTTTTGGGCCAAGAGAAGATAGAGTCCAAGTCTCTGACTTTTTGACTCAGATTCAGACTGCACGAACATACCTGACTCAATATGCCAAGAACTCTTTCATCCGAACTCCGAATTGGGAGATTCTTTCTTTGTTAGAAAGTAGATTTCATGCTCTTTCCAACCAAATTGGATTCAGCTTCAAATTCGTCAAGAGCATTGAGATATTAATGAAACGATCCAACGTTGCAGCAGAATCTGAGTCAAACTACAAGTCCAAAGGTGTTGCATCACCTCCACTTGGGCCCATGGGCCTTGTACGACCTAGGGTTAGTTTAGGCTGCCTTGGGACATCCTCCCACCTCCTTGGCCGCAACCCCTTGCTCCTATATAAGTAGAACAATCTAGTAGCTTTTTCTTTGGGATTTGTTTAGTTAAAAGTTAGCCATTGTAACTTCGTGTACTTTGTTTGTGTCCAACAACCATACCAAGAATGCTTCCGGATCCCCACCTTTATAAATACTTCATATCTATTCCCAACATTATCATCGAAAGATCGAGGCCCCTCGCCCTACCAAGTGGTATCAGTTTTCAGGTTGCTCGGTGAGAATTTCCAGTTATCCCTAGATTAGTTTTATTTCCTTACCTAATATCCAAGAAAAAGCCATAAAAAAGTTAGATCTGTTCATTCTTTGTCCAAGCCAGTCTGAGCCTTTGCAATTTTCTTTTCATTGCTTGCATTGTTGTATTATTGGTTGCATCATCGTGTCAGTTGCTAGTCTTAGTGTCTAGCTCCTTTAGAGTTTCGAGTTATGATCACATTAGTCATGTCGCCACTGCATGTTATCCCTTCCGCTGTCCACCACCCCATCCATATATTTCCACCATGTGCTACAAATCATTCATTGTCATAATCATAGTTGAGGTCGTTCACATCTTCGCTTGATCCAATCTGCATCTTATCTAGTTTTTTTGGAAAAAGGGAGAAATAAGACAGAGAAAAAAAGAGAGAAAAAAGTAATAAAAAGTCAGAGAAAAAAAGGAGAGATGGAAAAAGAAAAAAACTGTGTGAGAAAAAAAGAGAGAAGAAAAAAAAACAAAATTCAGATCTATCTAGACTCAATCTCGTAGCTGAATCCGGATTGGAATCTATTTTGTGCACTGTTCAGTAAAACAGGCATATCTTCCTTATAAGAAGTCTGTTTTGCCTCCGTGAGTACTCAAATTAAAGCTAGCGACGAGCCGCATCTTAATAGTTGCAGAAGCTATTTCAATATTTGGCATCTCAAAATTGTCTTAGAAATAGGTCTTTTTTGCCCTCCGAAGTTTACGAACACAGCTTGTTCCAATTTTTCAGGCCAGTTTTAGAATTTTTAGAATCCTCATATCAATTCCGAATTGAGTGATTCTTTTTGCATTGAAAGCTTGAGTTAGTAGCATTCTGTAGAAAAATTATCAGAAAATTGGCACAAACTTTTCTAGAGAAAAGTTGGAGAGAGAGTTATTGGTATGTCCTGCTTGGCAATTGTTTCTCATCATTATCTTTACTGCCATTGTGATATTCATTTATATCTTGCTATCTAGAGCTACTTCATATTCTTTATTGATGCTAGTTATGCTACACCGTGACCTCATTAGTGTTCTAGGCTCGCGTCTCTAGTCCGGTCTAGCCTAGGACCAGCACAGTACTATCGTTGAGCGTTTATTCAACATTGCATCTCTGAATTGATTGTTGCTAATCTTTTGCTACCATATTTAGCCAACCCAGCTCCACATATTTCTACACCATGCATATTTACATTCACCAAGCAATCGCTTTCTCAATCTTTGGAGTTATTTGACACCGCTGGTTGTCGGTCACCACCTGCTGCATGATAAGAAATTGTAAGATATTGATATTTGCTTTACTGTGAGCCTTTACCACCACATGCTAGTAGTTCATAGGCACATTATTCTCGAATTTTGTTTCTTGTTTCAACTAATCATGACAGAGTCCAGAGAGACAAGTTCTTGGACGATGGACATGTCTTCACCATCACGAGAGGTGGGACAACATACACAAGCACATGGTCAGCTGATCTCTTTACCGTCATTTGAGGGTACATTTAATCCTGCTATTTATCTAGATTGGGAGCTTGAAGTAGAACAAGTTATTAGTCACCATTATTTTTCTGAACATGAGAGAGTATGAGCTGCCACTAGAGCATTTACTGGTTTTTCTGCTATCTGGTGGAGTGTACATTGTAAGAAAAACATTGATAACCAACCCACAACTTGGAAAGATTTGAAAGCTGTAATGAGACAACAATTTTTTCCTCCTTACTATCGTCGTGAATTGCTTCGCAAATTGGAACAATTAAAACAAGGCAATAACACTGTTCACGCTTACTACCAAGAGTTCAAATCTTATATGCATCATTGTGACATAGAAGAATCTAACGATGATACAATGAATAGATTTTTTGGTGGTTTGAACAATGATATTCACGCAAGATTTCACTATATTCCTCGTTGCATTACTGGTATGTATGTTCATGCTTGCACCTTTGAGAGACAGATATAGGAGGATGCATTGGATGACTACAACAACTACTATTCTAGTTCATGCTCACCACCACCGGTTGCACCTACTAGAGCAGCTACACCTCAGATTGTGAGCGCGACATCATCTCAGGTGTATGGTACATTGTCATCGTTCGTACCTACATCAGCTACGTCTTTGCAACAAAGTAACAGTAAATCCACATTTCAGATTAAGCAATGCAGAGGACGGCTTTGCTTTCAACAAGGGGAGGATGATGAGGACATGACTACCTTGGATACGACCAAAAATATTGCAATGCATATTTGTGAGGTGATTTCTAATGCAAACCATGCAATAATTTAGTTATGTTATCCAGGACAAAAATACTTCACAGACTTTTGTGCCATGTGAAAGTGCTAGTTATCGACTAGAGGGGGGGGGGGTGAATAGGCGATTTTTATGAAAGTCTTCAAAACATGGGAGTTTTAGAGACAAACGATAGAAATGAACCTATTAACATGCAGTGGAAGGTAGACTACACTATGCAAGCCATAGTCAAGTATTCAATGAAGTGAAAGCACGAAGACTAATAGCAGCTAGGTAGTAATGATCAGGATGGAAGATAGTATGAAGCCAAACAACAATAGAAGTCACACAGTGAAGTCAAACAGGTAACACAGGCAAGCAATGACTTCACGAAGACAAACTATAAATAAAGAGAGGGAGAAGATAGAACCAGTCATTTGGTGAGGACAAGGATTTGTTGGACCAGTTCCAGTTGTTGTGACAACTGTACGTCTGGTTAGGGAGGCTGAGATTTAACTCAGAAGACAGTGTCTTCACCCTATTCCCCTTGAGCTAAGGACACCCAGTCCTCGCCCAATCACTCTGGTAAGTCTTCAAGGTAGACTTCCAAACCTTCACAGACTTCGTTCACCGACGATCCACAATGACTCTTGGATGCTCAGAACGCGACACCTAACCGGTGGAGGATTCACAGTCCTCAAGTGTAACAAGTCTTCAGTCACGCGGACGTAAAGACTTCAGTGATGCCTAACACTCTTTGGCTCTGGGTGTTTGGGCTTTGTCCTCGCAAGGATTTCTCTCTCTCAAAAGCTTCAGAGGTGGGTTGCTCTCAAACGACAAAAGCCGTGCACTAACTCTGAGCAGCCACCAATTTATGGTGTAGGGGGTGGGCTATTTATAGCCACTAGGCAACCCGACCTGATTTGTCCGAAATGATCCTGGGTTATCCTGCAATTCTCACAATCACATTAGTCCCTAAACCAGGTTTGTCGTCAAAACTACAAAACCAACTAGGGGTGGCACTAGATGCACTTACAATCTCTCCCTTTTTGGTGATTGATGACAAACTGGTTGAAGTTTTCAACGGGGATAAAAGTATGTGAAATTGTAAAGGATGAAGGTATTGTATTCATAAGTAGCAAAAGGCTCCCCCTGAAGATGTGGATATAAGTAATTTGCTTTTGGAATGCAAATGCACATGGCAGGTTGTACTTGTGGAGATCCTCTTCAACTTATGAAGACAATTCATCATGCATGATTTGATATAACAAAGATAATAACATGCATAATTAAAAATGGACGTCTGCAATATGACTTCGTGCGGGATTTATCATCACACAAGTGGAATTTATCATCGCCTCACAGAATAGCAAACAAGTAGCAGACGACCATCAAGTTTAAGTGTTACAACTCAAAGAACCAAATGTATCAAAAGCGAGAGTTGTAAACACTTGGCAAAATATATAAAGCAACCACCCATATGGACCCGCTTGAAGACTATCAACTCATATGCTTCTCCCCTTTTGTCAAGAAGGACCAAAAAGGTTTGAAGACATAGAGTCTCTACTCGTTCCCATGAGGAGTAGGTGAAGCAGCAGGGTCGTCGTTGAGGTTTGGTGGTGCAGAAGAACTTGGTGCAGTGTCGATACGAGCCGATGTTGGAGGTGGTGAAGTAGCATCATCTTGGTCATCAATGACTCTTGCATTCACCGTTGCAGCTGAGGGAGTGCGACGCAAGACAGCATTCCTCGGAGGAGTTGAATCAAACTTGAATCTTTCGGTGAAGCCATCGTCTTGAAGATCAGGTTCAGCACTGAGCAAATTCAAACTCTTCCATGACCTCCGACAGGTTTCATGAGTGACGAAGGCATTCTTCATGGCAAGATTGCGAATGACAAGATCGCTTCAGCCAGTAGTGATGCTTATCCTGTTTCTGATGCAGGGCGATGAGAAGCTCTTGGTCATTGAGAACACGAGATCGCTTCCGAGGCTGTTGAGCAATAGTGCTTTCAGTGGCTTCAGTATGGGCACGGTGAGGGAAGCGAGTATTGCCAGCTAAAGCATAAACACGAGTTACGGCCTGAACTCCTTCAATGGGCTGTGTGAAGCTTTGGTGATCAGCATTGTGAAGATAAATTGGCTCCTTGGCAGGCTCTGGGTATATGGCTTCAACTGACATATCAACCTCTGGCAAAAATATCAGATGGTTGCGGAAAGGCGATAGTTGATGACTGAATGAAGCTTGATAAGGCGCATAACCCATGGAGCGTAGAATTTTAGACCAAAGAGGTTAGAGCCTGATGCAGCCAATTGCCTGATAAAGAAGTCTTGAGCATTGAAGCTAATGCCATTGAAGATATAAAAGACCAATGTCTTCATTGCTCCTTCAATCTTCGCTGTAGAAGAATGTCCTTTGACATGCCATAGAGTTCGCCCGATGATGTGATAAATCGTGCGGGGCAGATACTCTAGGTCTTCAACAAAGAATTCTCTTGGGTATTCAGCGTCGCGTGGCAGAGGCGTCATCATGCTCAACATTTGGCTCATGCTGGGATCTGGCTTCTGAAAGATGCTCTCCAATGCATTGCGGTGAAGCTGACAACTAGGCTCGAAGAGTTCACCTGGAGTGGGCATGCCAGTTAGCTCAATGATATCAAGAGCTTTGGCTTCGTGATGGACATTGCCTGTCATCCACTCAAGGATCCATGTCTTCGGATCCCTGTTGTAGCCGCGAATGTAGAGGGTTGCATAGAATTGTAGCAGAAGCTCATCATTCCAATGCTCTTTATCAGTCACAAAGTTCAGAAGACCAGCATCACGGTAGCATTCAAGGGCTTCTTCTAAGCACGGCAGCCCAGCAAGGCTTCACAGTCTAGGCGCATATGTGGAAAAATGCGCCCTTGATCATAGAGAACACAGGAATAGTAACTGCGCTGCTGATAGCTCCAGAACCGATCAGATGAAATTCTTGGCTTGGAGTAGGGGTTCTTGGCACTATCAAAGAAAGTGTTGTGCGCAATGAAGCCATTTGCATTGAAGGACCCTGGTGAAGTTGCAGTACCTGGAAACCTTGGCAACCTTGGCTTAGGCTTCTGAACCTGAGGCCTATGCTCGACATGATAGTCAAATTGAGGACCAGCAGCAGGTGGAGGAACCAGAATGGGCCATCTGACAGTAACCAGCTGACCACGATCATATGCTTGCTCGATGGTGTGTGGCCTTCGAGGCGGTACAGAGCAAAGGGCGATGGCAAGGCAGCATTGACTTCAGTCGCAGATTCGCATCAAAAGATTGGCTTCAGGTGCATGAACTTCTGGCAGCACATTAGTTCTGGTGGCACATTAGCTTCGGCCATCACAATGTCATTGGCTTCAATTGAGTTGTTTGTGGCCGCCTCAGTATTGTTAATCTCCACTTGAGTAGCTGGAGGGTCGGACACGTTCTCCTCAAGAACAACTTCTGGGTTAGACGAGGGTGTAGCAACACGTTCTTCTTCCAATCTTGGCTCTTCTTGTTCATCGGTTGATGCAGCCGGAATGTCTTCAGCCGCTTTGGCTTCAGACTCGGAGATGTTCGCAGATGGAGAGGCTTCAGGAAATACTTGGCGAGATACTGATTGGTGCTCTTCTCCTTCCGAAACACTCAAAAGAGTGACTTGTGGCCTTGATCTTTTGTGAAGCCTGCGAAACGCTGGCGACGCTTGTGGAGATGGAGTTGTCTGGGCCGCAAAGTCTTCATCTTCAAGTACTGGAGTGGTGACTTGAGTTGGGGGAGTAGTTGGTGTTTCTTCTTCACGGGGGGAGTCTTTAGGGTGATCAGCCCATGAATCATCCTGAGCAATTGGCGTCAAGGGACGCCCAATACTGATGAGTTCGCTGTTCGTGAGAACAGGCGATGATACCGCATTGTGCTCGATCTGAGGAAGGACTTCATCATCTTCTACATTGTCATGGTGACCAATGTCTTCAGCTACGGTGGGGTCAACAGCTGGAATCTCTTCAGTACCAGGAGCCTATGTGGTAGCAGGCTCATGAACTATCAACCGACGCTCTTGGTGTGCAGACGCAGGACGAGCAACAGAAATTGTGTTGACGACAAGGGGCTCTATGGGAGAAGCCTGATCTCTCTTCTTGGTTTTTCTGTTCTTGGTTGGTGGAGCTTCATTAGTGGTGTTCTTGGTCTTGCGCTTCTGGCTTTAGCTTCAGCTATCCTGGTTTTCTTGAGCTCTGAAGCCACTATGGGGACCTTAGGCTTCACGCCTGTCATACTGGCAGGGAAGACAATGCGAGGTTCTTCTCGCCTGGACGCTTCAGCTTAGTCCACAATAGGCTTCTTCTTGGTAGCCATCTTGGGGTCGATGCCAGGACGCCCAAGTGCCTTGCGCTTCTCAGCTTCATTGTAGGCTTGGACACTTTTGGCAGCCAGGAGTTTCATGCGCTCTTGAGAACCTTTAGCTTCGTCACACTTCTTGTGAAATGCCTCATTGAGCTCATGCATCATTTGCTTGAAATTCTGAACACCAGTCACACTGAGCTTGGCCACATGCTTCTTGAACTGAGCCTTTTCATAGTCAATCTTGTGCTTCAGTTCAACAATTTTCTGAGCTACTGCCAGCTCAGGAGCAATGGCTCCATGGAAGGAGACGCTGAGGCCAATGGGGAGTTGAAGATCATCAAAACTGAGATTTGGGCTGTCAAACCACTCGTAAATGAATTTGTTCAGAATGTCCACATCAAAGAGGGGAAGATCATTGAAGATTTCCGCCTGATGCTTGCTCTTTATTAGTAGCTCAAGAGCATCATCGCCAAGATCGTCGTCACTAGACAGATCAATGGCGTCGTTCTCATTCCTTAAAACAGCAGCAGGGGTTAGTGCTTGACCAGTAGACTGTACGGGCTTCTTCTTCTTCTTAGACTTGGAGATGCGGAGAGATCTTCAGAGAGCACGCTTGGTGCAGGAGGAGCAGTGCCAGAGGCTTCGCTTGCGAAGCTCTTGGTGCAGCGGAGGGCTTTGAAGCCTTGGGTTTCTTCAGCTTCTTAGGCTTGGTCTTTGCGGTAACCCGTCGAGAATCAGCATCTTCAGCAGAGTGATCCACGGCAGCCCATTGAACCATAATGTGAGTTATGAGACCTTCAAGGTTGTAGAAGGGCCCAACAATATTGGGTTCAGCATTGCGTGTGCCATCGGCACAAGGAGCAGAGGGACAGGGGTTGAAGTCTAATCTCCGCGACTTCTTGTTCTCTTTGGCCGAGTTCTTTGCCAACTGGAAGTTGCGCTTGAACAGATTGTCTTCACGACACTATAGCAGAGAAGATGGGTTGGCATCAGCAGGCTGTGGTCCACGGACCATGCAAGGGTAGAAACCTTGATCAATGGCTTCAGTTCTGGACCTGGGTGGAAGATTTTTGTACAAGATGTCTCCCCAGGGTCGCTTGATGGCATTCTGTTCAGCATATTCCTGGGTCACGAACCTGTACTTAAACCATTGCTCGGCCAAATATCTTCGAATCCATTGGATTCGTGTTTTGCGCTCATTGTAATCCTCTTCTGGATCTGTCTTGTACAACTCATAGTGGTCAGGTGGCAAATCTCTTGATGTCCCCCACGGGCTGTCTGCCTCCCTTCCTTGCTGACTTATCTGTTGCCATGAAGTTCAGACTGAATGGCTTCAAAACTGTCAAAGGCTTCCGTCTGCTGGTCAGACTGGAACTAGCTTCGGGAGAGTTGATATGATGTTGTAAGAATTCTGCAAATGAATGCAGACCATGAGAACCAAGGGATTCTCTCACGGACATGTACCTGTGACAGCATTAGAGATGCGAGGGAAGGGGAAGAGGTCATATCCATTCTCAGAAGATTTTGAAGATAAAACAGTTTAGAAGACATTGACCTCATAGCGTGAAGACATTCACTTATATGTCGAGAGTTGGTTCTAGATTTGTACGAATCCAAGAATAGGTACAAGTGAGGAATCTAACTATGTGTGAAGCATAAGTGAATATACTAGGCATAATATGAGGTGCATCACAGGATAGATCCAAATTTGTGGAGGCAGAAACCACTTTTGGTAGGAAGGATGAATCTATCGGATCAAAAGGAAAGTAAAAAAGAGAGTTTTAGTTCACCACACGATGAACTGCTAGACGGAGCAGAAGAGGAGGCCGAGTAGTTCGTTCTTCCGTGCCCTAACTTGGCGCCGGAGGACACCTACGGCGGCGGCGGAGAAGACGATGTCCGCGGCCGGCGTGAGGACGGCGTCGGTGAGGTCGCTGCAGCTAAGCGCTTCGTCGCCGGCGTCGTCAAGAGCTAGCGGTGGCGCTAGTGTTTGTCGAGGTGGAGAGGTGGAAGAAATATTTTGACCGCGATGGGATGTGCATTTATAGAGAGAGGGACGACACATCGCAATTACGCAGTTGCCCCTGGCGGTTCACATCTGAGGGACAAGTGGCGAACATGCAACACATTGGAAGTTGTTCCATGTTCCCACGCACGCCTGGACTGTCGGGTGGTCGTTCCGGCTTCTCCGGGTTTCAGGCAATAAGGATTGAGCATTTAAAATAGATTTAGTGTTTGTCTCTATATCTTCTGCTGACAAGGACGCAGAGAAGACATTCGACAGTTTCAACAGAATGCATATGATTTGGATAGATTGAGTTTGAGGTAGAAGCACAGAGAGGGTAGGGTCCGATCACATTCACTTAGTTTAAAAGATTCAAACAAGAAGACATAGCTATAAGTGAATGTTGTAGAGGACAGAGCACTAATATATGTATATATCAGAATAAGACCAAATCAACATTGTGAAGATAAACATGAAGACAAATCAATGTTGAAGATAAATCAAATGCGAAGACTTAGCAAATGTAACGCCAAGAGAAAACATTCCAAACAAAAGTTTGGTGGTGTCGTTACCCACTGTACAGGAAGTATTAGACCCAGACACGGCGCACAATTATCGTGGCGCTCCGAAGTCAAATTCCGCATTAATGTATTAACACTCAGAGCGTAAGTCTTCATTGATTGAAGATATACATTACTTCGTGTGTTGCACATCTAAGTCATCAACATGCATAAGTGTTAGGATGTGTGCCTGATCACAGGACATTCGAGGATTCCAAGATATTTAGCTCACACCGCAACTTGCAAAACCTTTTATCATCCAAGGGCTTTGTGAAGATATCTGCCAATTGCTCTTCAGTGTTGACGTGAATGATATCAATATCTTCCTTCATAAAATGATCTCTGAGAAAGTGATGACGAATTTCAATGTGCTCTTCAGTGCTTTGTCTTTGAGTGCTGAACTGGGTTGTTGGCAATCTTGATGGCGCTTTCATTGTCTCATTAGAGTGGTAATAGCTTCAGATGGATGCCATAGTCCTTGAGAGTTTTCTTCATCCATAGAAGCTGAGCGCAGCAAGATCCAGTAGCAATGTATTCAGATTCAGCAGTGGAGAGTGATACACAGTTCTGCTTCTTACAGACAAGTGATCGTCCCAGAAAGTGACATGTGCCTGATGTAGATTTGTGATCCACCTTGTCCCCAGCATAATCAACATCCAAGAATCCAACTAGATCAAATTCTGAGCCCTTTGGATACCATAATCCTAATGTTGGGGTGTAAGCCAAATATCAAAGAATTTGCTTCACAACTAAGTGATGCGATTCCTTTTGTGCCGCTTGGAATTGAGCACACATGCAAACACTAAGCATGATATCTGGCCTAGATGCACATAAATAAAGTAAAGAACCAATCATGGAGCGGTATACCTTTTGATCGAACTCTTTACCATTGGCGTCAGGACCCAGATGACTTTTAGTTGGCATTGGCATCGTGTAACCTTTGCAGTCTTGCATTCCAAACTTCTTCAGGCAGTCTTTGAGGTATTTCTCTTGAGATATAAAGATGCCATTGCTTTGCTGACGAATTTAAAGACCAAGGAAGAACTTCAGCTCACCCATCATGGACATCTGGTATTGCTCTTGCATCATGTGTCCAAACTCATCACTGTATTTTTGGTTGGTGCAGCCGAAGATAATGTCATCCAGATATATTTGGCACACAAACAGTTCACCATCATATGTCTTCGTGAAGAGTGTGGGATCCAGGGAACCAGGTTTAAAGCCTTTGCTCTTCAAGAAGTCTTTGAGGGTGTCATACCAAGCGCTAGGGGCTTGTTTTAGGCCATACAGTGCCTTATTAAGCTTGTATACCATGTCAGGATGTTTTGGATCTTCAAAGCCAGGAGGTTGTGCAACATACACTTCTTCAATCTTACCATTGAGAAAGGCACTCTTCACATCCATTTGATACAGAAGGATGTTGTGATGATTTGTGTAGACTAGCAGTATGCGAATAGCTTCAAGCCTAGCAATAGGAGCAAATGTTTTATCGAAGTCAATCCCTTCAACTTGAGTGTATCCTTGGGCAACGAGACGAGCCTTGTTTCTGACAACTTGACCATGCTCATCTTGCTTGTTGCGATATATCCATTTGGTGCCTATTATGTTGTGCTTGCGTGGGTCAGGACGCTTGACATGTTCCCAGACATTGTTCAGCTTGAACTGTTGAAGCTCTTCTTGCATAGCTTGAATCATTCAGGTTCCATGAAGGCTTCAGCAACTTTCCTGGGTTCAGATATTGAGACAAATGCAAAGTGCCCACAGAAATTTGCTAGTTGTGTTGCTCTTGAACGAGTGAGTGGACCAGGCGCATTGATGCTATCAATTATCTTCTCAATCTATACTTCATTTGCAACGCGAGGATGAACTGGACGAAGATTTTGCTCTTGCTGATCATTGTCATCGTTAGGAGGATTGTCTTCAGGCTGAGCATTGTCTTCAGGTTGATTAGGTGCAGAAATGATAAGTTCCTCTTCAGGCTATGCTTCAGACGGTATGATTTCTCCAGTTCCCATAAGCTTGATGGATTCACTAGCTGGAACTTCATCTATCACATTTGGCAGGTGCTCTCTTTGCGAGCCATTAGTTTCATCGAGCCACACATCTATAGTTTCAACCACTTTATAGTGAAAGAGGTTGAAGACTCTATATGAGTGCGAATTCTTTCCGTAACCAAGCATAAAACCTTCATGTGCTTTTGGTGCAAATTTTGAAGTGTGATGTGGATCCTTGATCCAGCACCTAGCACCAAATACTCTGAAGTAACATACATTTGGCTTTTTACCAGTTAGGAGCTCATAGGATGTCTTCTTCAGAAGCTTGTGAAGATAAAAATGGTTGATGACATGGCATGCAGTATCAATAGCTTTAGGCCAGAACTTTCTTGGAGTCTTGTATTCATCAAGCATCGTCCGAGCCATCTCAATGAGTGTTCTGTTCTTGCGCTCCACGATGCCATTTTGCTGAGGTGTGTACGGAGCTGAGAACTCATGAGTGATTCCCAATGTATCCAAGTAAAGGTCGAGGCCGGTGTTCTTGAACTCTGTGCCGTTGTCACTTCTGATATGCTTGATCTTGACGCCATAGTTGTTCATGGCACGGTTGGCGAAGCGTCTGAAGACATCCTGCACTTCAGTCTTGTAAAGAATTATATGCACCCACGTATATCTTGAATAATCATCAACAATGACGAAGCCATAGAGACAAGCAGTAGTAGTGAGAGTAGAGTAGTGAGTAGGGCCAAATAAGTCTATGTGTAGCAGCTCGAAGGGTTGAGATGTCGTCATGATTGTCTTCGAGGGATGCTTGGCCCTTGTCATCTTTCCAGCTTCGCAGGCACCGCATAAGTGATCCTTCTTGAACTTGACGCCCTCGATGCCTATGACGCGTTTCTTCTTTGCAAGCGTATGCAAGTTCCTCATGCCAGCATGCCCTAGCCTCCGATGCCAGAGCCAACACTCTAAAGCTTTTGCTAGAAGACATACGGCAAGCTGTGGTCCTGCTGAGAAATCTACCATGTAGAAATCATCTTTCCGATACCCTTCAAAGACTAGAGACTTGTCAGATTCCATTAGTACAAGGCAACGATATTTTCAAAATATCACAATCATGTTCAAATCACAAAGCATTGAGACAGACATTAAGTTGAAACCAAGGGATTCAACAAGCATCACTTTATCCATGTGATGATCCTTTGAGATTACAACTCTACCTAGACCCAATACCTTGCTTTTACCAGTGTCAGCAAATGTGATGTGACTCTTGTCAGTTGGACGTAAAGTTGAGCCCATGAGAAGACTTCGATCACCAGACATATGATTAGTGCATCCGCTGTCCATAATCTATTCTGAAGCATGAGGTGTCATACCGTACAATACAGTTAGGGGGATAGGTTTCACCAAGAGTATTGTGAAGCATAAACATTTGACGCACAAGAGGATTATCAAAGCTCAGATCAAGGTTAGGGCTGATAGGATGATTCGCAAGCGATTCAGGAACATAATACATAGTAAGACCATTTGGGAATTTTATCTTGCGCCCTACAAGATGTTTTAGGTCCCCAGCATTAGCATCAGACGCCTTTGATTTCCGGATGGAGACCTTTTCCTGCAAAAGAAAGTTAATTCTTCTTAACCACCCACATCTTCAGGGGTGGCTTAGAAGCAATGAGTCTAAGTGCAGCATATGAGAACTTCGGCTTTGGAGCCCTAGCAAATAGCCTTGCAGGAGGAGAATAATACTCATATGAATAAGCAGAAAAGTTCTTAGTTTTATGAACATAGCGGTTTGAAGAAACACGGTCATATTCATAAGTTTGAGTATGATTTCCCTGCAAAACATTGGCATTAGGGTGACTCAGTTGAGTCCTGTATCTGTACGAAGCCTTTGGACCATATGAAGCTTTTGGTATGGGATTTGTCTTCTTCCCAGGCGGTGTCATGATGACATCCACAGGAAGATTCTCAAGACAACTTTTGGGAACCCAGATCTTCTTCATAGGTGGCCCATTCATGCAGTTAGTACCAATATACTTGGCGAAACTTGACCATTCTGATTCTTAAACAGTTTATAGTTTGCATCAAAGGATTCATCAATGATAACTGGGTTAGCACAAGTGAAGCCAGATAAAGTGGATGGATCCACTGAAGGTCCCTTTGCGAGAACCCATGTGGTTTTGGGGTACCGCTCGGGCTTGATAGGAACGATCAACATTCATTTTCCTCTCGAACCCAACACCCTCTTTCCTAGGGTTTCGGTTCGAATCTGCTTTTGAGGACATCACACGATTAAGGTCTCGATGCCCTTTGAGACTTTTGTACATCCCTGTTTCAAGCAATGTCTTCAACCTAGCATTTTCATCAACAATAGTAGTGGTATCCTTAGCAGAGGGGTTAGTTACCACATCAATAGTTGAAGATATTGCAACAGTAGCAGTAGTAGAACATTCAGCAACAAAAGTAGCGTTATCACGCTCAAGGCATTTTAGACATGGTGGTTTAAATCCTTCCTGAGCGGGACTGATCTGTTGAGCGCGAAGTGACTCATTCTCCTTTTGAAGATATTCATGAGCCGCTCCCAATTTCTAAAGATCTTGCTTCCTTTGAAGATAATCATAGGAAAGCTTTTCATGAGTCGTTGAGAGCGTTTCATGACGACTTTCAAGTTCCTGGTACTTAACATGAAGATTTTTTATGTCTTCAATTAAGGACTGAGATCGGGTCATTTCCGTGTCCAACAGGTCATCGCTTTTTTCTAACAGTTTTTGAGTATGTTCCATAGCTTTCTGTTGTTCAGTTGCAATTTTAGCAAGTGTTTTGTAGCTGGGTTTGGATTCACAATCAGAGTCATCTTCACTTGATGTTTGAAAGTAAGCATAGCGTGATTTTACCTTGGCACCACGTGCCATGAAGTAGTAGGTGGGAGCAGAGTCGTCCTTGTCATTAGCATCAGCGTTGGTGACGGGGCCATTGTCTTCAGTGTTGAAGATGGACTTGGCAACGTAGGGTGTAGCTAGAGCCAGACTTGCAACACCAGACTCGGACTCCTCCTCAGACTCCACCTCCGCCTCCTCAGAAGCAGACTCCTCCTCTGAATCCATCTCCTTGCCAACAAAAGCACGAGCCTTGCCAGATGAGCTCTTCTTGTGTGATGAAGACTTGGACGAAGACTTGGAAGAAGACTTTGAGGATTTCTTCTTCTTCTTGTCATCAGAATCATATTCCTTGCTCTTCTTCTTCTTGTTGTTCTCATAGTCCCACTGTGGATACTCATAGATGTAGTGTCCAGGTTTCTTGCACTTGTGACATGTTCTCTTCTTGTAATCATGAGTGGAAGCTTCATCATTTCTTGAGCTGGATTGTGAAGACTTTCTGAAGCCCTTCTTCTTTGTGAACTTTTGGAACTTCTTCACAAGCATAGCAAGCTCCTTTCCAATGTCTTCAGGATCACCAAAACTGCAGTCAGATTCTTCTTCAGATGAGGAAACAGCTTTTGCCTTCAAAGCGCGAGTTCGTCCATAGTTGGGACCATAGATATCTCTTTTCTCAGATAGCTGGAACTCATGTGTGTTGAGCCTCTCAAGTATGTCAGACGGATCGAGTGTCTTGAAGTCAGGGCATTCTTGTGTCATCAGGGCAAGGGTGTCGAACGAGCTGTCAAGTGATCTCAGGAGTGTCTTGAAGATTTCATGCTTGGTGATCTCAGTGGCGCCAAGAGCACGAAGCTCATTTGTGATGTCAGTGAGGCGATCAAATGTGAGCTGGACATTCTCATTGCTGTTTCTCTTGATGCGGTTGAAGAGGTTGCGAAGAACACTGATCCTTTGATCTCTCCGGGTTGAGACGCCTTCGTTGACCTTGGAGAGCAGTCCTGCACTAGCTTCGGCGTTTCAGAAGCACTCACACGGCCATACTGTCCTTTGGTCAGATGACCACAGATGATGTTCTTGCAGTAGAATCCAGTTGAATGAACTTCTTGACATCAGCAGGGGTGACACCTTAACCAGTCTTGGGAACACCATTCTTGACGACATACTAGAGGTCGACATCAATGGCTTCAAGATGCATGCACATCTTATTCTTCCAGTAGGGATATTCAGTTCCATCGAAGACAGGGCACGCAGCGGAGACTTTGATTATCCCTGCAGTCGACATAGCTAAAACTCTAGGTGGTTAAACCGAATCACGCAGAACAAGGGAGTACCTTGCTGTGATACCAATTGAAAGTGCTAGTTATCGACTAGAGGGGGGAGAATAGGAGATTTTTATTTAAGTCTTCAAAACATGGGAGTTTCGAAGACAAACGATAGAAATGAACCTATTAGCATGCAGCGGAAGGTAGACTACACTATGCAAGCCATAGTCAAGTATTCAATGAAGTGAAAGCACGAAGACTAATAGCAGCTAGGTAGTAATGATCAGGATGGAAGATAGTATGAAGCCAAACAACAATAGAAGTCACACCGTGAAGTCGAACAGGTAACACAGGCAGGCAATGACTTCATGAAGACAAACTGTAAATAAAGAGAGGGAGAAGATAGAACCAGTCGTTTGGTGAGGACAAGGATTTGTTGGACCAGTTCCAGTTGCTTTGACAACTGTACGTCTGGTTAGGGAGGCTGAGATTTAACTCAGAAGACCGTGTCTTCACCTTATTCCCCTTGAGCTAAGGACACCCAGTCCTCGCCCAATCACTCTGGTAAGTCTTCAAGGTAGACTTTCAAACCTTCACAGACTTCGTTCACCGGCGATCCACAATGACTCTTGGATGCTCAGAACGCGACGCCTAACCGGCTAGAGGATTCACAGTCCTCAAGTGTAACAAGTATTCAGGTCACGTGGACAGAAAGACTTCGGTGATGCCTAACACTCTTTGGCTCTGGGTGTTTGGGCTTTGTCCTCGCAAGGATTTCTCTCTCTCTCTCTCAAAAGCTTCGAAGGTGGGTTGGTCTCAAATGACAAAAGCCGTGCACTAACTCTGAGCAGCCACCAATTTATGGTGTAGGGGGTGGGCTATTTGTAGCCACTCAGCAACCCGACCTGATTTGTCCGAAATGACCCTGGGTCACTAAGGAACTGACACGTGTTCCAACAATCAGATTTCAAACACACGCGGCAGCTTGACTTGGGCTGTAAGTAAAGCTGACTCATCCAGCTCTGGATAAGATTTGCTCTCATTGTCTTCACTCCAAGACATAGGATTTGGTTGAACATCACTTCAGTCACTCTGACTTTGTTCACTGGGACCCGACTTAACAGTACGGTGGTTCCTATGACTCAACAAAGAAGAAAAGGAAACAGCGAAACAACTAAGTCTTCGCGCTCCATAGTCTTCACGCGGTGTCTTCCCTGTCATAGTCTTCAATGTGAATATCTTCACACACCACCATTGTCTTCAATGTCTTCATACATTTTTAGGGGTCATCTCCGGTAGGTGAACCGAATCAATGAGAGACTACTACTTGTGTTATCCTGCAATTCTCACAAACACATTAGTCCCTAACCAGGTTTGTCGTCAATACTCCAATAACAACTAGGGGTGGCACTAGATGCACTTACACCATGTCTAATTGCATGTGTATGGGACATTTGTACAATCCACATACTTTTGTAATAGTAGGTCACGTTTTCTGTCATGCATGTACATGCATCATGATTTTGTGACAGAAGCAAGATAGTCAGACATGTGCTGTCGTAGAAGTGTTCCATGACATTACCAAAATTATCATCACGGAAGTGTCCACTTCCATGACGATAAATGTCGCGTCATGGAAGTGCTTTCGTAAAGGCTAACCGACATGTGGCATCCACCATAATGGGTCGCCGTTAAGCTATCGGGTTCCGGTTTGGATCCGATAATCCGTTAATAGCCCGAACCAAGGGCGATTTTCTACGTGTAAAATTCTCATTCACCAGTTATCCATGTGTCAGCTCAGCGTTGGGACAGATGTCAACCATCCATTGGACAAGAATCGCCCATGAAACGTTGACACGTGGGAGGCCCAATAGAGGCCCATATACGTTTAAGACCCGGCCCAGGAACAGGCCCACAAGATTTCATCAGATCTAATGGGCCGGCCCGTTAACAGCCTAACATTTTCTGGACCCAATTATGGCCCACATTAGATACGAGCCGTTAAATTACTGCAATATTCTAGGCCAGTTTAAGGCCCATATTAGATCTGGCCCATTAACGCCCTTCAAATAGTTTGGGCCAAATTACGGTCCATACCTGATCCGGCCCATTAACTGACTTTCATTTCTTGGGCCAAATTATGGCCCATAACTTACACGGCCCTTTAACAGCTACTGTGCCATCGGGCCCATTGGGGGCCTGATTTGCTGTTCGGCCTCTTAATGGCCCATTTAACAGTTTGGCCCGATATTTGTTTCGGCTTGTCAGTGGCCATGTCTACATATGGGCCTCTTTCGGCCCGGTTTCACTTTCGGCCATTTAAAGGCCCGAGTTGCACCTAGGCCTAATTCTAGTATGTAGTTACTTCCGGCCTCTTAGCGGCCCGTAGTCTTTGTGGATACATTCTAGCCCAAACTGCCTATCGGCCCGGTAACGGCCCTTGAGAGCATTGGGCCTAATTTTGGCCCGTTATACATCCGGCCTACTTCCGGCCCCTCATGTAATTGGGTCAGCCAAGGCCCAAAAACATTTCAGCCTGTTAAGGGCCCGTCACACGAATGGGCTAATAATGGGCCGATGTATATTACAGCATGTTGTCTGCCCATGATTTGTTTGCCACAATTAAGGCTCAATCTTGTTCTCAACCTATTAAAAGCCTATTTAATTTTCCGGCCCAATTAAGGCAAGCGGTTTACTCGGCCTTTTAAAGGCCCGAAACTAATAGTGGGCTAGATTAAGACTAGACCTAACTAATGGCCCAAGATGATTGTAGGCCCACGGTTCGGCCCGTACTAGCGATTGGCGACCGACCAATTTTAGTTCTGAATATTTTTTTATAAACCTAACCTATTGGCTCATTGCGCATCGATTGAAGATTACGACCTTTTCTCAGAGCGACGACAGCATAAACAACAAAAAAATTACAACATCGTGATGAAGAATAAATATAGACTATACAACAAAGAAATTACAGCATATTACATCCCCTGGGCATCAAAGTTCACCGCTAGTGATAATAAAGGGCAACCAGACAACAGATTCCATAAACTGGGCAGGTCGCCACCAGTGGAAGTAAACAGTCCGACAAAATAATAGACAAAACCGACAGCACTTCAACACAGTTCAAGAAAGGTTAGCCTGGCCCACGAGCTGCAACGCAAGCAGCTTAGCAACCTGATGAGACTGCACTTGTTTGACGCTTATATCCACCAACTTAAGCTGCATAGCATCAATAGACGTCATGTACTTATGGTTAATCTTGCATAGAGATTGGAGTTCCAGTCGGATTTGAGCGGAATCATGTCTTTCTTCTTGAATTTCAGACTGAAGAAGTCTAACTGATTCAGGCGGCGACTTCATTGAGCTTGTGTCACTGAGTAAGTTCAACACTACATCAAGAAATGACTTTGTGGTTGTATCCCTACCCTCAAGCTGTGTTGCCTTCTTCTCTGGAATATATGTTAGACGGACAAACAATGGTTCGTCTCACTATCATTGTGGCAGTTCTTCCCAGATAACATGTTTTGCACGTATAAGCATCAGCGCTGTCAATTCATCTCATTTCTTTGTCAGAAATAAAGAGACATGGTTTAAAATAGTGTGAACATAATAGGCATTGTTCATAGTTAAGACGGCAGGAAATGACATTGTGCATAAGCGGCCAGCTTCACCATGACACTGGATTACACATCACGAACACAAGCATACATTTAGTTCTAAACAACATATACGCATGAGTGGTGCGTGTACTGTTAATTTATACCATTTTAGATTGGTAAATAAAGAGACACGGTTTAAATAACATTAATATAATATGGAATTTGTTCATAGTTGAGACATAGCAGGATATGACATTGTGCCAGAGTTGGTAGTTTCACCACACCACTGGATTACAGATCAAGAACACAAGCATACACACAGTGCTAAAGAAGATAACTTTCTATGTTTAGTTTAATTTCCATGGTATGAATAGGAACTAGGTTGTACAACTAAAGACTAAATTGAGAAGGACAAACTTATGTTTATGTACTTCTTCGTTATAAACTTTGAACAAGCAATTTGATGCAGACGACAAAAATAAATAGCATTTGCACTCATAGCTATCCAAATATACACAAAAAATTTGAAGGCTCGAGGAGAACAAACTTACATTAGTAGTGAAGACCGGCTCTATAAAGCCCTTGTCCATATTGATGGGGGGGGGGGGCAATTCAAGAAGTTTACCGCACACTCTTCTTCAAGAGCATTGCCTTTATTCTACATTTTGTTAAGAGTAAATATAGATGTGAAAATATAGGAACAAATGGCAATTATTTAACCTAAGATGCAGAGTACAAATGTAAATACAGCATACAGGCAAAAGGCGCTAACATGAGCAATGTAGAGCTAAACTTCTTCAGTAACATTGGTTTTATTCAATATTTTGGAAAGAGTAAATGTAGATATGATGTGTAGAAAATGTATGGCAAGGGAAAATAAGTTGCAAAGTGTACATGAAGAACTAGCTGACAATATAAGTATAGTGATGAAGGATAGCAAATACTTACAAGAACAATGCTGAACAAAATTTCTTCATAGGCATTGGATTTATTCTACATTAATGTAAGCATTAAAATAGATCTGATAATTTGGAGCGAACAGTGGATAAGCAAGCTATAATGCACAATGATGTCACATAATCCACCAGGTATTAATGTAAGGACAGCGATAGGACAGTAGGTACTCACAAGAGCAAAGCAGTGACCAGCATAGTTGTGATATCCTAGGTTTTGCGGAGCTAGTTCTATCGCCAATAAACGTGGGGTGCTATGTGATTTCTCCGGTAGCACCACATTTTTCAAGGACTCTGCTTGTACTCCTTCAGGTTCTGCAATCACCCTCTTCCTTTTGGATTTCTGAAACACAAGAACAACATGGAAAAACATGGTATGACGACAAATGGAATAGGTATTGATAATGGGTGGGCATGGCATCTTCACATATATCATGAGTAAACTAAGTAGATGGCGGTGCAACGAAGCAAAATAAGTGCAAGATATGTGCAACCAATAGAACCTTGCCAAATTAGAACATACACTTTATTGGGTGAACAGGATAGGCAATCTGTCTTTGACTCCTTCAGCTCAGAATAGTCATTAGGATCATATTCTGAATACGAATCTATAGGTAGGGAGCATGTGGGTTTCATTGCATCCACAATGGACCTCAATCCCTTGATGCCAAGTTTGTTACCCATTGAACTGTTCTGCAATATTCTTCTGATGTGCGCATTCTTATATTCATTGTGATTACGTACAATATCTGAAAAGCATGAAAACATAAATAGTAGTGAGATTATCTTTGTAATGTAGAGGATATTGTAATATAATAGGGGCTCCCTGTAAACCCTTGTGTGCTATCACTGGATTCTGATGAGAGAGCCCATGTGTGTTGTAATATGGTGAGTAGATTAATATAATCTGGCACAACTACACACAAAATAGGCTCCCTGTTGGGAGCTCCAGATGTAAGGATAGTTGGGAGATGATAGGTTCATAATATACTGTATAGAAAGTTTATTGCCAAACCATGATAAAGAGAGCGCACATCCACTAGGGAGATCATAGTGTAGATAATAGGGGTACACCATAAACACCATAAATAAATCGGGAAAGCGGAACTGGCTGGAAAATACAGGGTTCTTTCGCTACTAATATGTAGCCTATCGATCACCTACATGCCAGCTCTATTCATCTGAAGGCGCATAGCTGTTACTATCATTATAGTCTATCAAAGACCGCGCAGCTCCCACCAATTCCGGGATATTATGGCAGACCAACTCGAATTGCGAAATCATGTAGTAGAACCGGCCCAATAGAGCTGTCGACTGTAGATGTCCCTGCTCCCCTTCCTGACAAGGAACATACTATACTTACTAAAGAAGAATAGAAGAGGAACATGTTAAAGAATAGAAGGGGAAGCATATTATTGAGATTCCCCTTCTTTCTATACAATGTTGGTTGCCCACCCATGATGAATCAGAGCGCCCGAAGAAATGCCATTCCATGATATCTCTCTATATGTGGCCACATGCATTTGGAAACTCAAGTGGGAGCATTAGCTAAGCAATTAAATGTGTGTCTGTTAGCTAATGTTTGTATCATATCACATTCTTGAAGAACCTTAGGATGTATGATTGGTGTGTTATTTAACTTTAAAGGGTGGACAACTGCTAGTAGGGCACAAAGCACCTATGCAAATCGTAGTGTAGATGTAATGGGAAAACCCTAAGCATCAAGAGTAAAATCAGGAAAGTGGAACTTGAAGGAATATATGTGCTAGTATTGCCAGTACGGCTAGAAAGGCTTTGGATACCAGCTCTTTACAACTAAAGGCGCAATACTGTTGCTATCAGTCTAACTCTCAAAGGCGACACATACGAACGAATACGAAGAGTTGAAAGCGTCCATGACAATCAATGTGAAGACCAACACGAAGAGTTGAAAGCGTCCATGAGAAGCGACCGAATAGACCTATACGCTGCAAATGTCCCTGCTCCTCTTCACTACAAAGAACATAATGTACAACTATTATACTCCCTTTGTTCCTAGATACAAATCTTTGTAGAGATACCACTATGGATCACATACGGATGTATATATATACATTTTTGAGTGAAGATTCACTTATTTTGCTCCATATGTAGTCCATGGAGGAATCTCTACAAAGACTTAAATTTAGGTATGGAGAGATTACTTACAAAAGAAGAATAGAAGAGGAGCATGCTAAAGAAGAGCAATCAGATTTTGGACAATAAGGGCTTCTTTGGTTCAAAGGAATTTCATAGGATTTCTGGAGGATTGAGATCCTTAGCATTTTTTCTATGTTGGTCCTTTGATTCATAGGATTGGATCCCATAGGAATTTTTCCTATGGAATCTTTCGTACTACATTTCATAGGAAATTTAACATCCACTCCAACCTGTTTTTACAATTCCTTTGTTTTTCCCATGTCATCAAACAATCATTGCTAATTCTATAGGATTCAAATGGGCATGTCACTCCAACCCTACACTTTTCCTATTCCTACGTTTTCAAAATCCTACGAATTAAAGAGGCCCTAAATGTTGGTTGGCCACACATGATGAACCAGAGCGCATAAAGAATGCAACTCCCTATTGTCCATTGATATGTGGCACATGTGCTTTTCAAAAGTAAAGTAGGAACATTAGCTGACCAATTAAACATTCTATGTTTTAGTACATTTCAGCATCATATCAGATTTGTATTTGAGCAACTAAGTTTGGAATTATGAGTGGCATGTTGTTCAGTCTCGAAGCACCTACAATAATGGTACTGAATATATGGGAATGTCTACATGCAAGTCAGCTGACTTTCGTCATTTGGGTCCGTCGACCATTTCAGGCGGTTGGATGAAGATCCTATGTCTCCTAACCCTTCTTCTTCCTCGCCCCTTATTCTTCCCTAAATAACATCGCACGGGTCGCCCGAAAAACCACCGGCCCCCGTCCTCCCCTGAACCGCCCACCACCTCCAGTTTTCCACCGCCCCCGACCATCCCTCTAGCTAACCCCACCCCCCACCCGCGTCGAGTTTTGCCTCGGGCGAGGCCCCACCATAGCCCGACGACAGCCCCCCACAACTACTGTCCCCACCCGAAACCCTAAGACAGATAATGGGGCAGCCCTCCGGCGAGCCCCTTCCTCCCCTCCGGCGAACTCCCAAAAATGGACTGACCCCAATTTGAAATTCAGTCGACTGTCATTTAAGCTAATGTGGAATATGAAAGGGGAAAACCATAAGCATTGCGAGTATAGTGGTGCACGTGCCATGGCGGATCTGAAGGTGCAATCTGGACAAAGGCAACTTCGCAACCAATGTTTGGTTTCAACTAATAAGTAAGATTCTAAGTGATGGACAAGAAATCATAGTAAAGCAGTGGCGATCTATTTTCTTGCTGAGATAAATAACTCAGATATGAAAGAGAACCGCCCCTGGTGTGGCACCGTGTAAGCATCTACTGAGGCGTTGAGGGTGCTCGGTAGCGATGGCTGTTGGCGGCGTGGAAGCAGATCTAGTAGGGCAGACGATGGCGGCAAGTGAAATACCCCGGCGAGGTGGAAGAGACGGTCGTACAAGCGGCCTCGACAAGGTGGACGACGGCACGGATGAAGTGAGAGGACATGATGAAAGGACCCTGGTCCGAAGCCATGGATGAGAGAGGTCGATCCCTTGTAATGGACAACAGCGTCAGGGTATCAGCTCCAGCATGGTGGAGGAGGACGGCAGTCGATGGGGTGGTGGGCAGAGGAGATTGCGGTGGAGAGGGTGTTTTAGCGCCCACAGAGTACGTATGGGAAATGGAGGAAGAGAGGAAGGGGGGAACCATGTCTTCAGGGCGCGCTTGTCTCAAATGTGAGGAAATTTACAAACTTAGCCCTCGTTTCAAATTTCCTACATCACAGCAATATTAGTCCGTTGGGGATAGTACGTTAATCTCGCATACACCAAATATTTGTCGACGAAGATTTCGGCCGACGAGAGTTTTTTTTGGCGCCCACTATGTATGATTCGGGGAGGGAGGTCAGAGGCGACTTCGGCCAAGGAGAAAATGTGTTTTGGCGCCCACCGTGTATGAATCCGGGGTGGTGAGAGGTGGAGGCGGTTATGTCACGTTTGAGTGAAATTGCAAGCCTACCCCTACCGAAACCTATAGAAATCTAGCTGATAGGCTTTGCGTGTAAGGGATAGGCAGTAATTTCCATCTCGTAGATTTTGGTTTCGAGCGGTTACTGTGACTGTCATGGAATTGTCACGTCAGATGTCCTAGTGTGAGGACTTAGTCGTGGAGCCATCGCAACGAGATTAGCTTAGGGGGGTTAATCAGGAAAAGGACACGAGGAGTTTATACTGGTTCGGCCCCTTGCGGTGAAGGTAAAGGCCTAATCCAGTTTGAGGTGGTATTGTTAGGGTTTCGATGACTAGGGAGCGAATATGCTTAACCTGGCTCTCGAACTGTTGTTTCTTGTCCCTAAACCGTCGCCGGGTCATCCCTTTATATACACAGGTTGACGCCCCGCGGTTCACAGAATCCCGGCCGGCTCATAAATGTGCCTGGCTCGGTATCTACTCTTTCCTATCTTACAATACAAGTCATACACCTATGGCGGTTTATGTCTATCGGCCTTAACCCGCCTCTGGGCTTTGGGCCTTCTTATTAAATCTCCTTCATAAGTCGCCATCTTCTATGTCTTCATGGCTTCACTACTGGTAATCATCATGAGTATAATCTGGCCCCTCCTGGGCGGTTTATACTCAATAGTTATATGACCAACATTAGGCCCCAGGTTGATTTGAACTTGTTCACATCAATTTTCAACACTTAGAAAAATCCCTCCTTCATTACCTTCGTGAAACATATAACTCGCCATGACGCCATCTTCTGGAATCATGATAACCCGTTGTGACGCACTTGCCATTAACTTTACACAGAGCCCAAATCTTTTAATGCATCCCCTTTTCTTTAATGAATCTCAGAAAATCGAGGCGTCTGCACATCTACAAATCCGTTTCTTGACCTCCTCGATTTCCGCACTTGCCACTTATCCATTCACCTTATAAATAGGACCAGGGTCACTTTCACTCCCCCCCATGCCTCTTCGTCTCTTTGTCTTCCTCGCGACGCCCTAACGCTCGAGCTCCGCCGCCGCCGTCAAGCTTCTGCCTCAACGTTGGCCGCTGCATCACCCTGTTCGGACCAGACTCCACTCGCGCATCTCCGCCATTCAACAGCCTCAGTGAGTTCTTCCTCCTCCCCTCTGTAGATCTTGTTAGGGTTCGCCCGAACTCATGGAGGTTCGGCGCTTGTTCTTCATATGTTCTTCACCGTGGCATAAATGGCAGATTCAAACTTGATATATTCCTGTGTGGTAGCAGTAATAGCCCTTCTTTTATCATCAGATCATCTCTTTTGTGTTGAAAACCCAATCTAGAAGTTCATAAACTGCTCAAGTACCAATATTTAGGTCTGAATATCTTTTCTTTTTCTGACATGCGGTAGATCTGAAACTGTGATATCAATTTGTGAAAACTGTTTTCATCACTTAGTCATTTTCCAACTTCAGATCTATACTTTCAATATCTGTGTAGGCGGTTTAACCCAGAAAATCATAATCTGCCAGGTACCATTAGTCCCCTCTTAAACCGCCAATTGCTCATGTATGCAACATGATAACATCAATCTCCGGTTTAACACTTTAGCATGCTTCAACACTTCCTGGCTTTTCACTTTTAACAGATTAACCATGAATCTTAAACCGGCACAAACCTTCTTCCAGGTTATCGAATAAATGGCCAAATCGTTTTATTCCTGCAACTGGGTTCAATCCCGGGTTACAGAAGAAAGGCTGAACGGGTTTGTTGCTACTGGCACTTTAGCCAAAAAGGAAGTCATACACTAGAGAGTCCCTGGTTCTGAATGTCCTCCTGAGCCCAAGGAAGGAGAAGTGGTCGTTTTTGCTGATCATCTGAGACGAGGATTTAGCCCTCCCAGATCAAAAAATTTCCATGATGTGCTTCATTTCCTCCAGCTTCACCCTCAAGATATTGGACCGAACTCCGTATCCAATATTTGTAATTTTCAAGTGTTCTATGAAGCTTACCTACAAGAGGAGCCCACGGTTGAATTGTTCAGAGATTTCTACTATTTAAACCGCCGCACAGAATTTTTGGACGGGCCCAACACTGAACTTGGCGGGGTATCCATCCAAAAGAGAAAAGATGTCAGCTTCCCTCATGCCAACCATCATAGCCATCCTAAAGACTGGAATCAAACTTGGTTCTATTGCCGAGATACATCTCCAACTGATGAAAATCCTCTACCGGGTTATCGTGCTCACCGGCTTAGTAGTACACATCCACTCCCCCAAAGACTCAGCGCAAAGGAACGAGCCAAATATGCGCCACAGCTCTCAAAGCTCAGGGCCTTTGTGGCAAACGGTTTAACAGGCATTGATTTCGTCAATTGCTGGGTGTCCTGGAGTATTTTACCCTTAAGTCATCGCCCCGGTTTAATGTGTGAATATACAGGGGACTTAAAAGATCCTCAATGCCACATTGACATTCACCTGACTGATGCTGAAGTTACTAAGGTTGTCAAGAAAATGCTGGATATACCGGTGGCTAAATGCTGCAAAACAGGACTTAGTCCTTTCTGTGCTACAAATAAACCGCCAGCTGTAAGAACTGCTTAACTCCTGCTTACTCCATATTCTTAATATCCACTTATGACCTTTTCAATTTTTAACAGGGTGATGATCCATTCTGGAAAAAGAAGCCGCAGGATAAACCGGCCAAAACAGCTCGCCCCAAGACCAAGGTCCACAAGAAGCCTGCCAAGATGAAAATCGCCAAATCCACCGAGTTGAACATAGATGCTGACCTTGATAACCCGGAGTCAGAGGTAGAGCTTGATTCTCTTGGCTCCTTTTTCATGCACCTCATTGACAATGATCATTATCAGGATGACACTAAGGCTAGCCATGCTGGTGACGTAGAGGTAATTACTCTTTCCTCTGGCTCAGATCCTCTGCCAACACAGAAAACCCATCAAGCAAACCGGAAAGTAAGATTTTCACACCCTCTAGCTTACTTGGATCCACACTTTCTTTTGAAGAAACAGCAACACGAAGCTCGCCGCACAACCCGACATAGTGGCCAGGTGGTTACTTCCTCCGGTTTACCGAACCCACCAGTTCGTAAACGCCGCCCAGAGGTCTCTTATACTTCTGACACACATTATACCAAAGCGGGTTATCTCCGATATTCTCTTAATCCATCTGATTCAAATTATCAGGGAACTTTCCATTCTTCCTCTAACGAATCAACAGGGACGCAAATTCCAACCCTTAAAACAATTCCTGGGTGAGCATATTTAACTGACCCTTCATATCTTATACTTGATCTTTATACTGACCTAATCTACACTCATTATTTTCAGGGCCCAAGCCAGAGCCAGTAAAAGGGCCAAAGTGAATAAACCGGCCGAAGACCCCATTAAATCTGAACCAGAAAAGACCCCTGATTCGTCTAGCCCAAATGCTGAAAATCTTCCTGATGACCCGCCACCGTAAGATCATGAAACTGAAGTTGAACATATAGAAGTTGATCCAATGATTCAGGCTGATAAAGCGCCAAGCCCAACTAAAACCGCCGATGACAAAGTTGATGATGTTGTGGTTACTGGCTTTGGTTACACCACCCCTGGCAACCCCGTTGCTCTGTTAAAACACAGTGCCAAAGAAGAAATCTCTGCTGTTGACAAGGGCAAGTGGAAAGCGGACATGGAAAGCTATACCCACCTCAGTGCCCAAGATATCCATTCTGGGCTTTTAAACTGTTTGTACACAAGCCGTGACTATGAAGCCGGTTTAGTGAACATGATGAATGAGCGGTATGAGGTAATTGTTGTTAACTCTGCATAAATATTCTTCCCTTAGCCGCCAAATTTATTGGACCTGATAAAATGTTCTGTAAATTTCCAAAAACCGTATATATCAACTCCAGTAGCCCCCAAGGGCCGATTTATACTATCAATATGAACCGAGACTTGCAGAATAACAACTCTTCAATTTTGCATGTGTAGCCCCCAAGGGTCGGTTTATACTTTCAAGATAAACCGGAACTTGAGTATAATAACTCTTCAAGTTCGCCTGTGTAGCCCCCAAGGGCCGACTTAACAAATATGTTAAGTTGGGACTAATTATGTTGTAAGGCTCAAAATTCTTGTTCAAGACCTTTGTAAACCGGTTGACCACCGAGCTGATAGTGGAAGAATAATCCATAGTTGTAACTTTAGAGCAATAATGCATTAGCCCCCAAGCGCCAAGAATAATACTTGTATTGAGCTTGGGACTTGTAAAAAAATTGTGAGAATAAGCAAATAGACATTTGCCCCCAAGTGCCAAGAATATACTTGTTATATGCTTGGGACTTTGAATATGTATTATCATCTCATAACTTTCTTGTTTCCTATAGGCTGAGCTTACCAAGAAGGAATCTCAAATCGCCTACCTCCAAGAAAATATCAAATCACAGCAAGCAGAGACTTTCAAGGCCAAGGATGAACTGACCAGCGCCTTAGCAGCAATGGAAAAGCTGAAAGAGAACTTCAAAAACGAGCGGGCAAGTTGGGATGCAGAAAAGACAACTCTGCTAAAGAGGGCTGAGGATGCTGAAGCAGCCCTTAATCCGGTGGTAGAGGAGCTAACTGGCTTGAAGCAGCAAAAAATGCCATGACTGCTGCCCTTTTTGGTAAATAGCTTTTTCATAATCTTTAAACATGTATTATCCCATAAACTGTCGGTTTACCGACGTTTTTGATGATGCAGGATCTCGCATTACCCATCTCGGCTCAGATATGCGGAAGCAACTGAAGGCTGCCTATACACTTATAGAGCAATTATATATCGGTGCACAATGGATCATCTGCACAGCTTCCCATAACAAGCCGCCCCAACTTTGATCAAGGAAACATTAGAGAGGTTGTCAATGACGCTTGCCCGGTTTGAAGAGCTAAAGAGATCAGCTACGAGGGCAGGTGCTCTTACCGCACTAACTCGGGCCATGGCATGGATACCTGATCTTGATCCTGCTGATGTGGGAAACGGCTATCCGAGCATAAAGGAGGACGGGTCAGACTTTGATAATGAAGACCTCAGAGCCTTGACGAAGGAAATGTGCCCATTGGCTAGCAAATTGGCTGAAGAGACCGATCTTTCTCATTATCAGTCGGTTTATGATGCCAATAACAAGAGAGTTAATGCGCCAACCTATGATGCTCCAACTCTTATTCCTCCAATCCGTAAGCATACCTATGCCCCTGATGTTGATCCCTCCCGACTTATAAGTGATGAAGTTATATTCATAGCCTTAACTGGGGTCGATTGGACAACCATTGACTTCTAGCCACTGGGTAGAGAAGTGGAAGATGAACCGGCGCAGGATGATCTGGAACATTCAAGTCAGCCCGGCCAAGATTCATAAACCGGGCATAAACCATTGACCTCCAACATCTGCTTTTCTGTAAGACTTGTTGAAAACAATTATTTTTTGGGGCACCGAACGCCTTGTAATAGGCTAGCTTAAACTCTTAATCTGTTATGCCATCGCGCATATTTGCTTTGCTTGACACTGCTATTCCGCCATGTTTAAAATATGCAACATATGCTTATGATATGAGCAATTTGAATCTGTCTCTGCATTCAACAGTGTAAAAAGTGTCCTGGCGGTTTACCGCTGGACGGGTTATCATGCCCAATATATAAAGCTATGGAGAAATAATCATAAGTTATAACCAAAGCTGGACTTAAGAATAACCATACATTTGAGCATATAGCATACCTGTGATATTTGATCACACTGTTGGTTTATCAAGCCAGTGTAATAAGGGCGATAACCCAAAATTTTAGCACTGGTAAGTATATATTGTCGGTTTATGAACAAAACCAGGCTGGGTTAATAAACACTGGATATCATGTTACCTTATACTGGCGACTTATAGTAAAAAACCAGGCCGGGTTAATAAACACTGGATTTTACTTTATCATGTACTGACGACTTATAGTCGAAAGTCAAGCCGAGTTAAAAAACACCGGCGAATTATGATAATAAAACCTTATAATCCTTATTCAATAAACCTTAAAAAATTGTTGAATAAAAACAAACGAAAAAACGAGGCTTTTCATGGGCTGCCAGGCCAAAATCCGAGGCTTTTGCCAGGCTGCCAGGCCATTGAGTTAAACTGTGTTACAAACCTTATAAGATGGACCTCACATAACCAATCGTCGTTTTAACTTTGACAAGTTCAGGGTCTGCATAAGATTGACTTGTCAAACGTTCGGCGGGTCATTCCAGGAATACCTGGGACGAGTGGCTTACTTAAAAAGGCAGGATAACCCGGGGTTTTAGGTGAATACACCTGGCTTCCAAGCCTAGCTTTTAGGCCTATCACAAGGGTTATAGCAACTCTTGTTCTTTAGAACAAAAGAGCCCCCAAGCAATATTTCTGAGCTGTGCTCAATGGGTACCTATGTTTGAGTTGTGCTTTTGCAACAGACTCTCTTTGGTCCCTTTAACCTGGGTAGCAAGCCCCCAAGCTTTTTTTTGTGGCCCATAAGCCGGATCAAAGGGTAATCATAACATTGCTCTATAAAGCAGAAGCCCCCAAGTAACCAAAAACTCATTAAGAAAACAGAGGCCCTACTTTAGCAGGGATGTCGGTTTATTATATTGATCATGATATATACATTGTCAAAAATATGTACATCAGAAGAGCCAGTGGCTCAGGAATAGTAGGGCCGAAGATGAGCAATATTCCACAGCCGGTGGGTCTCCTCCTCCTCTCTCGAACATCGATAAGGTAGTAGGACCCATTGTTGAGATAACTTGTGCATATCAGTTTGATCCTGAATAAGCCGGAGCACCAGGTCGCCTTCTTGAAAAGTTCTAGTTTTAACCCGGAGGCTGTGGTAATGGCGCAAATCTTGCTGATAAATCGCCGAACGAGCCGCTGCGATGTCACGCTTCTCATCCAGCAAGTCCAGTGCTTCCTGACGTGCTTGTTTGTTGTCTGCTTCAACATAAGCCGCCACCCGAGGTGAGTCATGATGGATGTCACTAGGAAGAACTGCCTATGCTCCGTAAACCATGAAGAAAGGCGTGTAACCCGTAGATCTGTTGGGGGTGGTATTAATGCTCCATAACATGGAAGATAACTCCTCCACCCAACAATCCGGCGTCCTTTTCAAAGGAACCATAAGACGGGGCTTGATGCCTCTCAGGATCTCCTAATTAGCTCTCTCAGCTTGACCATTAGATTGGGGGTGAGCCACTGACGACACATCAAGTCGGATATTTTCACGTTGACAAAAGTCTTTCATAGCACCCTTGGAAAGGTTAGTGTCGTTGTCTGTTATAATGCTGTGGGGAAAGCCAAAACGGAAGATCACCTTCTTAATAAATTGAACCGTCGTTGCTGCATCACACTTACTGACTGGCTCTGCCTCTACCCACTTAGTGAACTTATGAACCGCCACCAAAAGGTGGGTCTTCTTATCCTTTGACCTCTTAAAAGGTCCAACCATATCAAGCCCCTAAGGTGCAAACACCCAAGTGATTGGAATCATCCTAAACTCCTGAGCCGGAACATGAGCTCGACGTGAAAACTTCTGACAACCGTCACATTTTCTGACCAAGTCCTCAGTATCAGCATGAGCCGTCAGCCAATAGAAACTGTGACGAAAAGCTTTGGCTAGTAGAGATTTTGAGCCGGCCTGATGACCATATTCTCCTTGATGAATCTCACGCAGGATCTCACGACCCTGTTTTGAAGAAACACAACATTGAAAGGCCCCTGTAACACTGCAGTGATGCAGTTCTCCATTGACAATTGTCATTGACTTAGACCGTCGGGTTATCTACCTGGCTAAGGTTTCATCCTCCGGTAACTCGCTCCGGGTCATATAAGCCAGATATGGAACTATCCAATCAGGAATTACATGAAGAGCTGCCACCAACTGAGCCTCCGGGTCAGGAATACCAAACCCTCCTCTGTAGGTAGCTTGACCGACAGGTTATGCAAGACGTCAAGAAAAATATTGGGCGGCACTGGTTTACGTTGAGAACCCAACCGGCTTAATGCATCTGCCGCTTCATTTTTGCGTGGATCGACATGCTCGACCTGATAACCCTTGAAGTGACCAGCAATAACATCCACCTCTCATTGATAAGACGCCATGAGTGGATCCTTGGAATCCCAAGTACCAGAGACTTGTTGAGCCACCAAGTCTGAGTCACCAAAACACCTTACCCGGCTTAAGTTCATCTCCTAAGCCATCCGAAGACCGTGGAGCAAGGCCTCATATTCACCTGCATTGTTAGTGCAAGGGAACATCAAACGGAGAACATAACAAAATTTATCACCTCGAGGAAGCGAGCACAACTCCAAATTTCCGAGCCTCCAATTGCCTGGACCAATCAAAGTGAATAGTCCAATATGTGTTATCCGTCTTTTCCTCTGGTGCCTGCAACTCTGTCCAGTCATTGATGAAATCCACAAGTGCTTGGGACTTGATAGCCGTACGAGGCATATACTTTAACCCGTGAGGTCCAAGCTCAATAGCGCACTTAGCAACCCGGCCAGTTGCTTCCCTGTTTTGGATGATATCTCCCAAAGGAGCAGAACTGACGACAGTGATGGGATGACCCTCAAAATATTGCTTAAGCTTCCGGCTTACCATGAAAACTCCATACACAAGCTTCTACCAATGTGGGTATCTCTGCTTGGACTCAATAAGCACCTCGCTGATATAATAAACCGGCCGTTGAACTGGATATTCCTTGCCTACCTCCTTTCGCTCCACCACAATAGCCACGCTGACAGCCTGGGCGTTGGCAGCCACATATAACAGCAATGGCTCCTTATCAACAGGGGCAGCAAGAACAGGTGGCTCGGCTAACTGCTTCTTCAAGTCCTCCAATGCTGCATTAGCGGCATCACTCCAGACAAAGTTATATGTCTTTTTCATCATCTGGTACAGAGGGATAGCCTTCTCTCCTAGCTGGATTATGAACAGGCTTAGCGCCGCAATACGACCCGCCAAACGTTGAACATCATTGATACACGCTGGTTTAGCCAAAGAAGTAATGGCTTTGATCTTCTCCGGATTAGCTTCAATGCCCCTGTTACACACCAGGAAGCCCAAGAGTTTGCCTGCTGGTACGCCAAAAACACACTTGGCCGGGTTAAGCATCATCTTATAGACCCGGAGGTTATCAAAGGTTTCCTTCAGATCCTCTATCAATGTCTCCCTCTTTATGGATTTCACCACAATATCATCCACATAGGCATGAACATTGCGCCCAATCTGATTATGAAGACAATTCTGCACACATTGCTGGTAAGTCGCCTGGGCACTCTTGAGCCCAAAAGGCATAGATACATAGCAGAAGGCTCCAAAGGGGGTTGTAAAAGATGTCTTCTCATGGTCCTTAACTGCCATCTTGATCTGATGATAACCAGAATAAGCATCCAAAAGACTCAAACGCTCACAACCCGTCGTAGCATCAATAATCTGATCAATACGAGGGAGAGCAAAAGGATCAGCTGGACAAGCCTTGTTTAAATCCGTATAGTCCACACACATGCGCCAAGTGCCATTCTTCTTAAGTACCATCACCGGTTTAGCCAACTACTCAGGATGAAAAACTACAACGATAAACCCAGCCGCCAAGAGCCGGGCTACCTCTTCACCAATGGCCTTACGCCCTTCTTCATTAAAGCGACGGAGAAACTGCTTGACCGGTTTAAACTTGGGATCAATATTGAGAGTGTGCTCAGCGAGTTACCTCGGTACACCTAGCATGTCAGAAGGTTTCCATGCAAAGATGTCCCGGTTCTCACGGATGAACTCGATGAGCGCGCTTTCCTATTTCGGATCCAGATTACCACTGATGCTGAACTACTTGGATGAATCTCCAGGAACGAAATCAACTAGTTTAGTCTCATCAGCCGATTTAAACTTCAAGGCCAGATCATGCTCTGTAGTTGGCTTTTTCAAAGAAGTCATATCCGCCGGATTAATATTGTCCTTATAAGACTTTAACTCCTCTATTGCACAAACCGACTCAGCATAAGCTGGATCGCCCTCTTCACACTCCAAAGCTATCTTCCGGCTCCCATGTACTGTGATGGTACCCTTGTGACCCGGCATCTTGAGCTGCAGATAAACATAACAGGGCCTGGCCATGAACTTAGCATAAGCCGGCCGTCCAAACAAAGCATGATAAGTGCTCTTGATTTTCACAACTTCAAAGGTCAAGGTCTCTGATCTAGAGTCTTGATCATCTCCAATCGCAACTTCCAGAGCTATCTTACCAACTGGGTATGCCGACTTACCAGGCACCACGCCATGGAAAACAGTGTCCGACGGTTTAAGATTTTTATCTGTCAACCCCATGCGACGGAAAGTCTCATAATAGAGAATATTGATGCTGCTCCCCCGTCCATGAGTACCTTGGTGAATTTATACCCTCCAACCTGAGGTGCGACCACCAATGCCAGGTGACCCGGATTATCAACCCGGGGCGGTTGACCTTCCCGACTCCATACGATGGGCTGCCCAGACCAGCGCAAATAACGGGGAACTGCCGGTTCAATGGAGTTCACCGCCCTCTTATGAAGCTTCTGGTCGCGCTTACATAAGCTAGTGGTGAAGACATGATATTGTCCACTATTCAACTGCTTTGGGTTGCTCTGATAACCCGCCTATTGCTGCTGTTGACTCCCCTGATTATTCTGCTGATTGTAACCACCTTGGTTGCCATGACTGCCTTGATTTCCTTGGAACCCGGAGTTAGAGCCACCTCCACCGTAACCCGGTCCATGAAAACCGGATCCTGAACCACCACCCGGCCCATGATTGTCTTGGAAAAGATTCGAATTTTTGAACTCCTTCATAATGAAGCAGTCCTTCCAGAGGTGCCCAGACGGCCTCTCTCGCGTCCCGTGTCTTGGGCAGGGCTGATTTAGTAGCTGCTCAAGATTGATGCCTGACCATCCAGTCTGCGGGGGCGGTTTACCCTTACGACACTGACCATTATTCTGCGCATTGGTGTTAGCCACAAAGTCAAAACCATTGTCAGCCTTGCGCTTACCATTGCCTCCCTGGTTCGTCGGGTTATGGTGCTGACCCTTGGAGTTGCTGCTCTTCTTTCCCTTTCTCGGCTTTTCGTCATCAGACTCGGGGTCCTTGGTACCATCAGAGTCAGCATACTTAACCAGAGCCGCCATGAGTGTCCCCATGTCATTGCGGTGGCATTTGACCTGCCCCAATTTCCGCTTCAAGGGTGTGAAACGACAATTGCTTTCGAACATCAAGACTGTTGAGTCGGCATTAATGCGATCTGATGAGTGCAGGATTGTTGAGACCCGGTGCACCCAATGAGTCATCGATTCACCTTCTTCTTGGACACATGCGGCTAGATCCACAATTGACATGGGCTACTTGCATGTGTCTTTAAAATTCTGGATAAACCGGGCCTTTAACTTGGCCCATGACCCAATGGAGTTGGCAGGGAGCCCCTTTAACCAAGTACGGGCCGTCCCTTCCAACATCAGGGGGAAATACTTAGCACACGCAGCTTTGCTAACACCCAGCAATTCCATGGCCATCTCATAACTCTCAATCCATGCCTTAGGAGGTAAGTCGGTTGTGTAGTTAGGCACTTTGTGAGTACCTTTGAAATCCTTGGGCAGACGCTCATTACGTAGAGCTGGCACTAAACATGGCACCCCCAAATTCCTAAAGGTTACACCTGGCTCCACCGAAGTTGTTGAACGAACCGGAGTGGGTTGATGGGCCGCATATTGAGCCGCCAGTTCAGCCTCCCGACGTGCTCTACCTTGATCCGCTATGTTCTGAGCATCAGCACCTCCACCCGCCGGGTTATGTCCGCGTGGCGGGTTATGATTCCGTCCACTGCTTGACACAGCCGGCTCATCGAAACGCCTGCTATAACTCCGGCTTGGGTGAGAGGTGGAATGAATCCTGTCACGGCTGTAAGAATAAGCCTGCTGCTGAACCAAAGCTATTTGAAGGAGCTCTCTAGCCCTTCGTATCTCAACCGCCGTTGGGGACTCGCCTTCAACCAGGAGAGCCGCTAATCATGACGCTGCAGCGATCATGTTATCCAAAGGGTTAGAGTAATGACCCAGCGGTGTGGGCACGTGCTGCGGCAGGTTATTGTTCTGACAAGGCGGGTCCGTCGTGCGATGCTGAACCGGCGTACCCGTACCAGGCGTTTCGACCCGGTTTACCACTGCCGCATTATTGGTTCCTGCTCCTGGTGTGTTAAAGAGATTTCTTGCCTCGTAAACCGGGGGCAGATGACTCCGATGCCCCCTTCTCATCACATCATTTGAAGCGTTTTGATCTAGCATGAGCCGGTAAGACTCTGACTGAATCCGCTATACCTGAGCATCCAAAGAGGCCCGCTCCTCGGCCATCCTAGTGTTTTCCGTGTTCAGCACCTCCTTGGCCTGTGCTATCTCATCACGCAATTTTGCAACCGCCGCATTATGATGTTCCTGTTCCGCCGGGTTAACCACCGAACAATGCTGTCAGTTTATCTAGCAAATCAGTTAAGGCCTGAGCCGGCAGACGCACAAGGCCTCCTGCCCCGGCTGCCGTCGCTGTTGCTGATCCGGAAATCAATGCTGCTGCAGTTGAAGAATGTTGTACCGGCTGTGTACCGGCCATGAAGATCGCAACTCGGTTCGGCAGCTCGCAGGGGTCCGAAATACTGTCACCATCGGAACAGCCCCCAAGTCGGCCATCTTGCAGTTGGTACAATGACTCGGTCTCACCGGTGGATGACTCGCCATCTGAATAGACAATCGTCTTACCGTTAGATACTGATTCAGATTCCGCACTGTTAATGAATCCCACGAAGGCACGCTTCATGGCGTGCTGAACTCGGGCAGGTCTTGCACACTGAGCCGTCTCGATGGTGTCGGTGCAGATGTCCGGCTCAGGGCCCGGTTCGCCGATCATGCCAATGAAGATGTGAATTCCGCAGAAGGGAACCCGGTACCCGTACTCGATTGAGCCGGCCTCGGGGCCCCAGCCCGCGTCGTCGATGTAGAGCTTGCCACGACGACTCTTGGTCATCCGACCCACAGCGTATCCCTTGAGCCCTTAGAAGTTGCCCTCTAAGAACCTGAAACCATCGTGCGATAGCCCCACGGTGGGCACCAACTGTCATGGAATTGTCACGTCAGATGTCCTAGTGTGAGGACTTAGTCGTGGAGCCATCGCAACGAGATTAGCTTAGGGGGGTTAATAAGGACAAAGGACACGAGGAGTTTATACTCGTTCGGCCCCTTGCGGTGAAGGTAAAGGCATAATCCAGTTTGAGGTGGTATCGTTAGGGTTTCTGTCGGTGTCAAAACCGGCGGATCTCGGGTAGGGGGTCCCGAACTGTGCGTCTAGGCGGATGTTAACAGGAGACAAGGGACACGATGTTTTTACCCAGGTTCGGGCCCTCTCGATGGAGGTAATACCCTACTCCTGCTTGATTAATATTGATGATATGGGTAGTACAAGAGTAGATCTACCACGAGATCAAGGAGGCTAAACCCTAGAAGCTAGCCTATGGTATGATTGTTTTTCGTCCTCACGGACTAAAACCCTCCGGTTTATATAGACACCGGATAGGTTAGGGTTACCGTAGTCGATTACAATGGTAGGAGATCTACATATCTGTATCGCCAAGCTTGCCTTCCACGCCAAGGAAAGTCCCATCCGGACACGGGACGAAGTCTTCAATCTTGTATCTTCATAGTCATGGAGTCCGGCCGTGACGATAGTCCGGCTATCCGGACACCCCCTAGTCCGGGACTCCCTCAGTAGCCCCCGAACCAGGCTTCAATGACGATGAGTCCGGCGTGTTGATTGTCTTCGGCATTGCGAGGCGGGTTCTTCTCCAAATTCCATATACTTCTAGAATAGTGTCCGGCTTCTGATAAATGCTGCACTCCTCGGCTTCTGCACCGAATAATGGCCATCTTCCACGTGTTTGAATGAATGCGAAAAGCCAGGGTATTTTTACAATTACCCCCCTAGCCGCGCAAATGAGCCTCCTATAAAAGGGGCGAGGATCTAGATCTGAGTCACACCATCCCTCCTTTGCAAGCTTTCATCGGAGCGCCTCTGACCAAAGCCCATTCCATCATGGACAGTCGACGGGGCTCCTAGCCCCCAGCCAGGAAATTGGGAGAGATGCTCAGTCCCGCAAAGCGAGCTAGTTATACTCCAAGCCAAGGGATTTCTCCCTCCGGCCTTCATGGTTCCGGTTCGAGCCGGACTTGCCACCTACAAGGGGGGAAATCAAGCGGAGGGCGTACCCGATCCCTCTAACGGAGAGCGGGTGTGCTTCACCTCTTATCTAGTAAGAGGACTCGAATTTCAAATCCATCCGTTTCTCCGGGGGCTCTTGGAGTTCTACGGCCTCCAATTGCACCATCTTACTCATGCCTCCATCTTGCACATCGCGGGCTTCGTGGCCCTTTGCGAACTATTCCTGGGCATCGAGGCTCATTTCGGGCTGTGGAAGAGAATATTCTGCCTAGTACCCCGTTCTCATGAGGGGTCAATATATCAAGTGGGCGGAGCCGAGCTATGGCGCATCGCCGGGACCGGATACCTATCTAGAACCCCAAAGAAGGCGTCTGAAGACTGGCCTTCGGAGTGGTTTTACATGGAGGACGTCCCGCTACCGGATCCTGTTCGGATCGGCCTTCCGGAGTTCAGCAATGCTCCTCTGAAGAAGCGCCTAAGCTGGCGCCCTCGAGCCCCGGAGAGAAGATGGCCGGGATGTCCGTTATTTGATGAGCGAATAAGATTCTTGGCTCATGCCGGATTGACCATGACAGAGTCATGGCAATCTGCATTATGAGGAGTGCAGCCGCTACAATACTGAGGCCACCCCATGTGGGACTTCAGCGGGGAGGGCGATGCCACCCGCCACGGCCGCAAAGGGCCAGGATCGGTCACCGAACTGGTGAAGATCTTGTCTGCCATGTACAAAGGGGAGGAGGAGGATTTCCTCCATGTCAATCCACTGAAGGAGTTTTCTTCGAATAATCCTCGAAGCTGGGTAAGCAAACATCTTTGTGACCTGTCCGATCCATGTTCCCATGGTTAAATATCTCATTTCGTGGTTTCTGCGCAGGAACTGCACCGGACTGTGGAGAAGATACACAGCCCGCCCCCACAACCCGAGGATCCGGAACGGTCCCTCGATCCGACCTCCGAAGAGGATCCGGATATAAATGTGGAGTTGATCGACGGGGTGTTCTACCAACTTAGCATCGACAATGCTTTGGTAGCCATTACGGCCGATTACCCCGGAATACTTCCAGCCCCACAGGTAATCTGAGACCAAGATCCCAAAACCCTGATAATGACCCATCCGTGCTTATTTTTGATCACCGTATACCAATGGTGTTTCGCAGGGGTTCCTTCGAGGCGGGAAGCCAAGCTGCGGCTGGCCAACAAGGGCAGCGGCCCGCAGGTTAAAAAGAAGTGCGGTCCGGATCGAAACTCCGCCGCATAGCGGTATAGCGTGTCACCATACTCCCGGATTGATTCCTAGAAGGCGTACTAACGCTGATGCTCTTTTCAGGAAAAGAGCGCCGCCGGATCGAGTCCGGAGAGATTATAATCGAACCTTCACCGGCCAAGCTTCAAAGCCGGGTCCAGAGGCTGAGGCGAGCACGAGACGTGCGTCGGATGCTCCTCCGACAGAGGATGACGACAGGTTGTCCGCCACCAACTCCGAGGTGGAGAGCGCCTTGAATCACAGGCGTCGCCGGACAGTTCTTCGTGACGCATGTTTCTCCCAAGAGGCCTTGAATGCCTTTGATTTGGGAGATGCGCACCTCCGTGCCGCTCAAGATGGTCTAGCTGTGAGCCACGGAGCAGATGTAAAGGACATACGGGTAAGAAAATCTGACATATGCCAAGTAGCCCCGAGACTTAAAATAGTTAGAATAACTGATTTAAGGATCATTTGTTATGCAGGATCTTCTGAGAAAAAGAATACCCGACTGTCCTGTGAGCTTGAAGAGTGCAAGGCCCAACTTGAGGCCGCACTAGCCGCCATAGGGGAGCTACAGAGGCCCCCTCCGTAATATACGCTTGAAGATAAATAATTTATGAAGTCGACGGATGTACCGTCGACAAAAACATTGCGAGATGGCGCGGACTAGATCCGGACAAGCAACAGCTCTTCGCCCGATTAAAGGCGGCGAGGCGTGCTTACGAGGGTGCGGCAGGAGAAGAATAACCTTCGAGACGCCAACACCACGCTGGGTGAGGAACTAAAGGACGTTAGTGCCCAGTTAGCTGACTCCGTAAAGGAGAATCGGCGGCTTCGTCGTGGCATTTTCAGTAAGTGCTTGAGCGAACTTTGAAAGAGTTCGGCGAGGAAGGCGACTAACATAAACATGTATGTAGGTTTGCTCACAGGTCGTCCTAAGGAGGAGATGCCCAGTTCTTGGTGATCTTCTACCCAGCTCGTCGGCTTGCTCGAGCGAGTCCCGGGTGATGAAAGGCATCGGCCAGGCCTTGTGGCCCTCTATCTCCATGCCCGAAGGCATTGGGGAGCTGGCGGAGCGGCTTCAAGGAGCACGGCGGCGCTTCCGGCTATGGAAGATATCGGCATGCCGTCAAGGCGCCAGGGAAGCCTGGGCCATGGTAAATACGCGGTACACGAAGGCTGACCCAAACCACATGGCCGAGGTCGGACTCAGGGGCGGATGGGATGGAGATCCTCAGAAAGCAGTGTACGGCCAAGTAGAATTGGCCGCCAAGTATTCCCAGCAAGTTTGTAAATTAGATAGCCTATTAGATGGCATTGAGGAGGAATACAATGAGTCGAGTTGACTATGTAAAAATATGACATGAAAGAATGTCTTCTAGCCGGATTGTAGATCGTTTGTCATAGTGGACCTTTTAAGCCGACCTCCGGACCCAATAGTCGGAGTGTGTCTGAATACCTTCGTGGTTATATAAGAACCGTGGTATGCATGGAGACCAGGCGTAGGGGTCATTGTTGCTTTATGTCGGACAAGTGCCCAACTAGTTATGTTATATTACATGGGTAGTAAGAAACATCTTCCAGGAGAATAGTTCCGTTAAGGGTTCCTTTTCGGCTGGGATGCATGCCCTAAAGTGCATGTCAAAGCTGCTATAAAGCGAGAAAATCATCACGGGGCAGATGGGTAAATAGTAAAAAAACATCATTCAGTTCACCGACCGAATATTCCCTTAAGAACGCTAGCTTTCGGCTTCACCCAGTCTGAGTTACACATCCGGCTGACCCGGCAGTAACAATCGCAGAGGTGCTCCGTTTACCACCTAGCCAAACAATCGGGAACGTAGGGGTAAGCACAGGAGCCAGGCAACCCAGCTTGGCCAAAACTTAAGTCTTATCGATGCATATAATGGTGAATAAAAGGTACATGCGGAAGTTTAACGCATGTGTTGGGCATGAAAGCCCGTATAAATAAGCTTCATTAAAGAAGCCCCGAGTATAATGGCCTTGAACAAGCGCGTCAAGTGTGTCTTGGAAAAAGCGCAAAGCGAGCCTCTAGAGGCTACAAGAAGAAGAAGAGGGACGGAGAGAAACAAAAGACAGCTAAAAGCAAAAATAAAGAATGCGGACGGAGGAAGGAGACGAACTTGGAGTCCAGCACTTAGGCGTAGAATCTTCGTAGACGGGCTGCGTTCCATGGGTTCGGCTCGAGTCGGTTATCCGATGCGTTTCGCAGACGGTATGCTCCGCCCGGTCGGGACCTGGTCGATGATGAAGGGACCTTCCCATTTGGGCTTGAGTTTGTCCTTTTTCTTGTCCGGCGGCGTAGAACTAGTTCGCCAACGTTATAAGCTTTGGCCCGTACTTCCTGCTTTGATATCTTGAGCCTGTTGTTGATAGAATGCGGAACGAGCTTTTGCCACGTCGTGCTCCTCCTCCAATGCGTCAAACTGTCACTGCCGATCAAGCTCGGCTTCTCTTTCTTCGTACATGCGCTTTTCGAGGTGAGTCATGTATTATGTCGCGAGGCAAGACTGCCTCTGCGCCATACACCATGAAGAATGGTGTGAATCCGGTAGTACGATTCGCGTGGTCCGCAGCCCCCAGTCTGAGTCGAGGTCCTCAACCCAGTGCGTGTTAGATTCCTTGAGGGACCGCACTAGTCTGGGTTTAATGCCGCTCATTATTAGACCAGTTGCCCGTTCGACTTGGCCGTTGGTTTGAGGGTGATAGACTAAGGCGTAATCAAGCTTGATGCCCATGTTTTTGCACCATGATTTGACCTCATCGGCCGTGAAGTTGGTGCCATTATCAGTGATGATCTTGTGGGGACACCGTGAACGGTGCCTTGCCCTAATATGAAGTCTATCACTGGTCCGGATTCGGCCGTTTTAACAAGATTGGCCTCTATCCATTTGGTGAATTTATCCACCATGACCAATAGGTATTTTTGCTTGTGGGTTCCTCCCTTGAGGGGTCCAACCATGTCAAGCCCCAGGACATGACGGCCAGGTGATGGGTATAGTCTTAAGGGCGGTGGGTGGCATGTGGCTTTGGTTAGCAAAAAGCTGGCAACCGACGCATCGTTGGACTAAGTCATGCGCATCTGCCAGGGCCGTCGGCCAATAAAATCATGTGCGGAAGGCCTTGCCTACAAGGGCCCGGGCTGCGGCGTGGTGCCCACCCAGTCCGGCATGAATTTCAGCCAGGAGGGTTCGCCCTTCCTCTTCGGAGATACACCTTTGAAGGACTCCGGTAGTGCTTTTCTTATAAAGCTCTCCCTCATAGACTTTATAGGCTTTAGACCGTCGTACTATGCAGCGAGCCTCATTTTGGTCTTGAGGAGTTCCTGCCTAGTTAGGTAGGCTAGGAATGGTTCCGTCCGCAGGCGATAACCGCCATTATTTCGTGAGCGAGAGGTGTTATCTCGGGTGCGGAGCCTCCGGTTGTGTCGAGTGTTGGCGTCGGTGATGCGGTTGGGTCCGGATTGTTATTGCGGACTCCCCTTCCCATAGTACGGATGGCTTGAACAGCCGTTCCAAAAGATATTGGGTGGGGCGGCATCGCGTTTTGCACCGATGCGTGCCAATATATCTGTCGCTTTGGTTGTTATCTCGGGCTATATGATGAAATTGAGCCCTTGAACCCGTCTTTGACATTTTAGGACCGCATTGCGGTATGCTGCCATTTTCGGATCTTTGGCGTCAAAGTCTCCGTTTATTTGAGATATTGCGAGGTTTGAATCCGCGCACCTCTAGGCGTTGAATGCCCATGGAGATCGCCATCCGGAGGCCGTGCGAAGGGCCTCGTATTCGATTGCGTTGTTGGAGTCCGTATACATTATCTGAAGGATGTCTTTGGGTGTGTCCCGGTTGGGGACGTTAGGACGATGCCAGCCCCCAGGCCAGCCAACATTTTGGAGCCGTCGAAGTGCATGATCCAATTGGAGTATCTGTTGTACTCTTTAGGGAGTTGACTTGATCCATTCGGCCACGAAGTCGGCCAAAACCTGCGACTTAATAGCTCGTCGTGGCTTATAGGTTATGTCGAATGGGAGGAGCTCTATGGCCCATTTAGCAATCCGGCCCGTCGCGTCGCGGTTGTTTATAATGTCATTAAGAGGTACTTCGGAGGCTATCGTTATCGAACACTCTTGAAAGTAGTGTCGCAGCTTCCGCGATGCCATGAACACCGCGTATGCTATCTTTTGATAGTGTGGGTACCGGGACTTGCATGGAGTTAGGACAGTGGACACATAATAAACCGGTTTTTGAATGGGGAACCGGTGTCCGTCCGTTTCTCGTTCGACAACGAGCACGCTGACAACTTGATGTGTTGCGGCGATGTATAATAGCATTAGTTACGCCCACGTTGGCGCGGCCAGACCGGTTGTTGCCAAAATGGCCTTTATTTCTTCGAGTCCGTAGTGGCGGCATCCGATCCACTCGAAGTGTTCGGTGCGGGAGGAGGCGGTAAAGAGGTAATGCCTTTTCTCCTAAGCGGAGATAAAGCGGCTTAGAGCCGCAACGTATCCCGTCAATAATAGAATTTCTTTGAGGTCTTATGGAATGTCCAATTGTGACAGAGCTCGAATCTTGGCTGGGTTTGCTTCAATTCCTCTAAAGGACACAAAGAAGCCCAGGAGCTTTTCCCGGAACAGCCGAAGACGCATTTTTCCGGATTGAGCTTGATGTAATATTTTCGAAGATTGTCGAATGTAAGCCTCAAGTCATCTACTAGAGTTTCGACATGCTTGGTTTTGACGACCACGTCATCTACATATGCTTCCACCGTTTTGCCGATCTGGTTTGCGGACATATACGAATCATGCGGCGATATATGTTGCGCCCGGCGTTTTGAGCCCAAAGGGCATAGTGTTGAAGCGAGCGGGCCGTATGGAGTGATGAATGCTGTTGCAGCTTGGTGCAGCTCCACCATCTTGATTTGGTGGTAGCCGATGCTGCGTCGAGGAAGCACAATGAGTCATGTCCTGCTGTGGCGTCAATGATTTGATCAATTCGAGGGAGGGGGAAGGGATCCTTTGGGCAAGCCTTATTAAGGTCTTTGAAATCAACACATAGGCGCCAGGATTTATCCTTCTTTGGTACCATCACCGGGTTCGCTAGCCAGTCCGGATGTTTTATATCTCTGATGAATCCGGCCTCCAAAAGTTTGGCTAGCTCCTCTCCCATGGCCTGTCTCTTGGGTTCGGAAAAGTGCCGAAGAGCCTGATTTACTGGCTTGAATCCTTTTAGGATACTTAGGTTGTGCTCGGCTAGGCGGCCGGGATTCTGGCATGTCACGAAGGGTGCGGGCAAAGATGTCCCAGTTTTCTTGTAGAAATTCTCGTAGTGCAGCGTCTACATCGAGGTTTAATTGTGCCCCGATGGAGGCCGTCTTTGCAGGGTCCGTTGGGTGGACTTGGAATTTGACTATTTCATCCGCTGGTTTAAAAGAGGTGGACTTGAATCTTTTATCAAGTATCACATCGTCCCTGTTCACCGTGGAGCGCATCGCGGTGAATTCCTCGGCCGCTAGGGCTTCGGATAGTGCCTCGAGGGCTAGTGTGGCTGTCTTATTTTCGGCGCGGAGTGCTATGTTCAGATCACTAGCGAGAGTGATGATTCCGTTGGGACCGGGCATTTTAAGCTTCATGTACCCATAATGGGGTATAGCTTGAAAAATTGTGAATGCCTCTCGTCCTAATAAAGCATGATATCCGTTGTTGAGCAGGGCCACTTGAAATGTGACCTCCTCGGACCTGTAATTGTCCGGCTGGCGAACACTACGTCCGACATGATTTTTCCTGTGCAGCATGCTTCCCGGCTGGGGATTATTCCTCTAAAGGTTGTGATGCTTCGCTCAATGCGGTTCCAGTCTATTTCCATTTTTCGAAGGGTTTCCTCATAGATGAGGTTTAGTCCGCTGCCGCCATCCATGAGTACCTTAGTAAGGAGAAATCCGTCTACTATCGGGCTGAGGACCAATGCGGCTGGTGCCCGGGCAGTTCAGAATTTAGGTTCGTCACTGGCATTGAAGGTAATAGCCGTGTTGCTCCATGGATTTATTGTTGCTACTTGGTAGACTTCGGCAAGGTTGCGGAGTGTTCGTTTTCGCATGTTATTTGATGCGGAAGTCTCAAAGACTGTTAACACCGTCTTTGGTATTCTTTGGGCTGGGATTCGAAGCTAGAAGCTCTTCGCCACTTTTGGCCACCTGCCGTAGTATCCAACATGCTCGAAGGCTATGAATTGGAGTGGTGCCCTACGTGCTATGAATTTTGCAGGGTCCGTTTAGCCAACCCTCCGATGCGGGTTCCATACCCTTTAGGGTTTTTGGTTTTGGTATTCAACCCGGTGCTTGATAATGATGCACCCTTTTGTTCGGACTAGGGATGTATTCGGGGCGGATTATCCCAAAATTTACTTTCGGTTTTCCAGCGCTCTCCATCGCCATGATACTTTTGTACTATGGTCGCCAAGTCAAGAAAGCGTGTAATTTGTGACGAATTATGGTGTTTAGGATTCCCTTGTCCGTGCAATTATTGCAAAAAATTGGGATTACGTCCTCCTCTCGGCGATCCTTTATCCTGTTCATAACCGGGAGGAATCGCCCGATAATGATGTCTTGTGTCGGCGGGCTCTTGCGAATTCGAGAGAGATCGCTAATGTTTGGGTGGGCGGGTGGTACTAAATCCGGAACCCGTCCAATTTAGGACTCAAGGGCGAGAAGTTTCCGAACTTCGGAAGTTTGGATTTTTGAGTGCTATCAAGCGAAGTCCGACCCGCCGCCTGACTTTAAGTTCAGGGCTTGATCGACATCCGTCCCTCCGTAGGAATCCGGCATGGAGGGATCGGGAATCCGGACGTAGCTAGTCCTTAAGATAGAAGAAGAATCGCCGCATTGCTCCTTTGTCACAGCAACATGATGGGTAGCCTGGGGAGAGTTGATCTCTCTCAGATCGGTTTTAGGCCCGATCCGGACGTGTCTATGGCGACTCGAGGCGGCGATGCGATCCAAGAGCTCGTTTATGGAGGAGAGCTCGATCGGATCTAACTATTCGGCAAGTTCCGAACTAACATGGAGATTGGTTTCGATGACTCGAGAGGTCATCGTCGGCGCGGCGGCCGAACTAGCGGTCATGAGAAAACCGCCTAGCCGGAGAGTCTGACCAGTGGCCAAGGCTTCTTTGGCGATGGTATCATCTTTAAAAGGCGAGATGAGGCATCCTACACGATGGCGGCAGCACGGAAGGAACTCTCGATGAAAGCACCAATGTCGGTGTCAAAACCGGCGGATTTCGGGTAGGGGTCCCGAACTGTGCATCTAGGCGGATGGTAACAGGAGTCAAGGGACACGATGTTTTACCCAGGTTCGGGCCCTCTCGATGGAGGTAATACCCTACTCACCTTGATTAATATTGATGATATGGGTAGTACAAGAGTAGATCTACCACGAGATCAAGGAGGCTAAACCCTAGAAGCTAGCCTATGGTATGATTGTTGTTAGTCCTCTGGACTAAAACCCTCTGGTTTATATAGACACCGGATAGGTTAGGGTTACCGAGTCGGTTACAATGGTAGGAGATCTACATATCCGTATCGCCAAGCTTGCCTTCACGCCAAGGAAAGTCCCATCCGGACACGAGACGAAGTCTTCAATCTTGTATCTTCATAGTCTTGGAGTCCGGCCGTGACGATAGTCCGGCTATCCGGACACCCCCTAGTCCGGGACTCCCTCAGTTTCGATGTCCAGGGAGCGAATATGCTTAACCTGGCTCTCAAATTGTAGTTTGTTGTCCCTAAACCGCCGCCGGGTCATCCCTTTATATACACAGGTTGACGCCCCGTGGTTCACATAATCCCGACCGGCTCATAAACGTGTCTGGCTCGGTATCTACTCTTTCTTATCTTACAATACAAGTCATACACCTATGGCGGTTTATGTCTATGGGCCCTAACCCGCCTCTGGGCTTTGGGACTTCTTATTAAATCTCCTTCATAAGTCGCCATCTTCTATGTCTTCAAGGGCTTCAATATTGGTAATCATCATGAGTATAATCCGGCCCTTCCTAGGCGGTTTATACTCAATAGTTATATCCCCAACAGTGACTTTCCCCGCTCCGTTCAAATTTTTGCAGAGAAACAGTGCACGTTTACTGTGCCAACTCAATTCGTATCTAGTTTGTATTTTTTCAGGCAGGATCCATTTTGTATTCGAATACAAATCTATATACATCATTTTTATATATACTTTCAAAAGCACAACACCCTTTATACATAAATATGGTTTACAAATGGAATGACCTCAGATTCATAAGGCTGGATCCATCTTAATTTGGATTTTCAAATATTTGAAACCACTTTATGTTGAAATCCAATGTATGCATTCCTCGCTAACTATCTCCAATTAATGTGTGTTTCATGCATTTTTTTACTTCTCAAACACGTATAATGTGTTTGACACACGCAACATATAGTGTAATCCCGTTTAGACATTGATTGATATAAACCATGCATTGTCTCTAATTAAAGAATCTATGGATCACTAATATTGATAATTTATATAACATTACATGTGTCCCCAAATTCAAATGAATATGCATGTTTGATAGACCAATTTTTTATATATTATCGATGTCGTGATCTCTAGTTTAAATATTTGAATCCCCTTTAATCCAGATATTCGTCTCATATAGCTATCACTCATGCTTATATATCTCTCTAGACCTATACGCATTCATCGTCTCTCGGGTATCTCTCATGCTACTTGTATGTCGAAAATGATCGTTTATCTTCGTAACACTGTAACGGTACTCTCTCCCTCGATCGTCACTCTATGTCTCTCTAAGTATATCTCGCTTCCTGCTATGTGTCTCTAACTATGATTCTCCCTGTGAAATCTCTTTCTCTCACACAAACACAAACTTCGTCTCCCGGGGTCTCATTTCTCTCTACTATTCCCCTGTGTGCCACTCGCGCACCCCCTCTCACACAGATATGTCTTGCACTCCTTAAGTATGAGAAGCTACGACTCTCCCTCTTAAATATCTCTTTCTCACACACAAACACAAACTCTATCTCCCAAGGTCTCATATCTACCCACCATTCCCTTGTATTTTGCTCACACACACACTCTCTATCCCTAGAGATATCTCGCGTTCCCTGATATGTCTCTCTAGCTATCACTCTTCTTGTGAAATATCTTTCTCTCTCGCAAACACAAAACTCCGTCTCTCGGGATCTCACTTCTCTCTAATATTTGTTTATATGTGACTCACATGCACCCCCTCTCTATCTCTCTCACACCAACACACATAACTCAGCCTTCTGATACACTCGACTCTTATCTCTAACACACACACACTAGCTAGCCGATCTCCCACTAGCTAGCATCTTTATCTTTCTATTTATCTGTTTCTCCATTAACCTTCTTTCTCGCCCTCACTCTTGCTTCTTATCACGCACACTATATATGTTTCTCTCTACATGCAGTCATGCGCCCTCTTTTTATTTTTCTCTCACACACACATAACTTCACCCCTCTGAACCACTCGACAGTCATCTCTAACACAAAAACTAGCCGATGTCCCTCTAGCTAGCATCTCTAGCTCTCTATCTATCTGCAGTTTCTCCATCAACCTTTCTTTCTCGCATGCACTCTTGCTTCCTATCACGCACACTATATCTGTCTCTCTATACATGCATCTATAGGTTGATCTCTTTTGCACAATCGTTGTGTCTCACGCTCTCTGCCCGCCATAGATGCATGCTCCAGCCCACACCACTATCTCTTAAAGACATAAACACATGCTCAATTATCGGGCCTTCTTCCCTCCACTCTCACATGCATGCATATTGTCATACTGATCCATCTCTCCCATGTCGTTGATCTTATGACTTATGTCTTCTTTCTTTTATCTCGATCATGTGCACGCACACACACACACACATCCCACGTATACATATATACCTCTCACACGTGCATGTTCAAGGTCTCCTATGTCTCCATACCTAGTTAATTACCCTCGGCCCTAACCCCACATCGAATCATTCTGTGCACATGACTTCCGCCTGGATGGGTCTCTTCTCTAAAACACACACTCACACTTACTCTCCTTCTAGCTACCACCCTCTCTCACTCTTCCCCTATATCCCCGAAACCAATAAGACCATCCCTTCGTGTAATTCCCGCCTGCATGCACTATTGATATATAGTAGTCTTCCTTGGTGTCTCTCGAACAAACACGTTATCTCCATGTCAACTCCTCTCACGCGCACACGCCTTCTCTTCCCTCTCTACGGGCCTCTTCTCTCTCGCACCCCCTCATTGGTGGCCTCTGCCATACACATCACCTCTCTACGATGAAGCCACACGCACTTAAATTACTTTCACCACTGAAGACTCCGCTTCACACACACACACACACACACACACACACACACACACGCACACACACACACATGTTCTAGGCGGAGCATTTGTTCCTACCACCCTTCGTCCAACCTCGCCTGTATGATAAACAATCACCTTAATTTGCTTATATAACATGGACAAATTCCACTTTATTTTAGTAGTTAGCTAACTTCTCATAATTATATAACGCAAATCACGAGCAGGAAGTGATATTTTTTTACACAACCACATTAACATGGCCACGTAAATCACAAGCTAAAGTGTAATACCATTATACTTATATCCCGATGCAAAAGGTGGAGTACATGTCTGAAGAGTAGAGTCGCACACACACACTCTGTCTCTCAGAATCTCACAGACACACCAGTTATGTGACGCCCCCTAAGCAGACCCGTATGTTACAATTTGTGCACCCGCGGGCGGGTACACGTGATGGTATGCATTTATTTAAGCCGGACGGCAGAACAAAATAGTATCTGCATTCATTCCCCTCCCGCCGCCTCTTCTCTGGTCGCCGTTGCCCGATAGCCATGGCCCGGCCGAAGGTAACAACATACGCAATACTCCCGCCGGAGCGACACTTTGATCTGGAGGCGGCGCGAAGCCCGGATCGCAGCCACCCTGCCTCCAGAGTCCGGACTAGCCGCAGCCGGACGAGGAGGCGTTGTAGGCGGAGTAGCACACGGAGCCAAAGGAGGAGAACGACGATGTGGAGCCGGAACAGGAGGACGACAACACGGGCAAAGCGGAGGATGATGATTTCCTACTCAGACTTAAAGAGCTTTGAGTTTCACTCCACATTTATTTCATAGATATAGGATAAAGGAAATTTTAGTCGTCATGCATGCATCTTTTTGTGCTAGCACTCCAATATAGGGGTTGACCGGTCACTTCCCACAGACGAGCGCGGGTGGTGGAAGAGGAAGGAGAAGGGAAGCAGGCTGTAGAGTACGCCGGTTGCAGCACAAGCTCCAAGGAATGTTCATGCCAAACAATGCATAGTAGTACAGTATAGTCCAGCCGAGTATGAATTGGCCTTTAGGTTGCGTGTGGATGACATGGCTGCAACATGCAGGCTGCAGTTCGAAAGCCTACCACTCCGCTTTGCACGGTTTGGTCACGCAAGATTTTCATGCACGCATGTCACACACATACTTGTCGAAGGCGTGCTAAAAAAAGGGTGACCAGGTCCGCTAGTCCGCGTTGGTCCATGCGCTCGGAAAACAACTAATCCCAGTCGCTGTAAATGTCGTGCGTGCTTTAATTCCGGGCTAGTGGATGAACATGAACATGCCATACAACGAATCACCCACCAGCTCCCTAATCTCTATCTCTACTCTTATAATAATAATAATCTATCTATCTATCTACTCTTACAAAAAACAGAGTCGGTGATGATGGTGTGCCTGCCATCCTGCAATATAGGCCGTCCGATTTATATCTGACAGATAGGAAGGAAACCATGGCAATTTTGCAAAAAGATGCCCACACCCTCTCCACATTTTCAAATAAGGCCTTCCCTCGTTCATCCTTTTCTCTCACAAGATAAACTACTCGTACAAATGCATCTTGATGTTACGTGCAACGCACGGGCATCTTGCCAGTAATAAATAATAATAAAAATAAAAAAACCGAGTTGGTGATGATGGTGTGCCTGCCATCCTGCAATATAGATCGTCCGATCTATATCTAACAGATAGAAAGCAAAGTATGGCAATTTTGCAAAACGATACCCGCATCCCTCTCCACATTTGCAGATAAGGCCTTCCCTCATTCATCTTCGTCTGCCACGAGATAAACAGCTCGTATAAATGCATCTTGATGTTTCGTGCAACGCATGGGCCTCTTGCTAGTCTCAAATATAAACTGCACTAGTGCGCGCCCGCAGAACATCCTTTCCGAAGGGACGAAGCCCTGCAGTTACCATCTCCTCTCGTGTAAACCATCTCCACAAGGGACAAGGCAGTTGGTTGCCATTGCCATGAATTCACAAGGCGGTGGTGCTTCTCGTCCTCGTCGAGGTTGGGAGACCTTGGACAAAGATCCTCTGGGACAAATCATGTCGCGGGAAACCACGGCTACCTATGGGACCAAGAGTCCCTTGCTTGTACGGCGATGGGATGGCACATTGTACAAAGAGCAGAGGAGCGTGAGACAACACGTCAGAGATCACACGGGCAGTCTTTACCCAGGTTCAGGCCACCGTGAGGCATAAAACCCTACTCCTGCTTTGGTGGATTGATGGTTGAAAAAGTGGTAGTGAGCGCAACACGCCTGCCCGACAGGGTTGGCCTGAGCGAAACGGCTACGCGCATATGAATGAGTGAGTGGGTGGATTCGCTAACCCGTTTTGATGCGGAGCATCCCACGTTCATCCCCATGTACTCTCCGACTATTCTCCAAGCCCCAAAAGGACATATGACGAGACCTCGAACATACACCATTGGACACAAGGTGAACTCGCTCCTCTTCGAACCATCACTTTCCATATGTGAGACATGGCTACAATCTAAAATATATGTGCTATGCATGACTAGGAACAAAGAGGAAGACCATGGACAAGACGGCGAGGACACCAAGTACAAGAACTACCGAAGAAGCTCCAGCGAGCGGACGTTCGGTAGCGATCGGACGACCGGCCACTCACAACGAGCGGACGACCGGCACCTGAAGCCCCAGCCTACCCAAGTCCCAGCCAGCGGGAGCCACAGCGATCGGACGCCCGTCCAGGACCAGACCGGCCACACCTCCCAGCGAGCGGACGTCCGGCCCACACCGGACGACCGGTGCCACGACACCCGAGCCAAACCAGCGGAAGTCCGGAGACTACCGGACGACCGGACGCCCACGAGCCACCGGACGACCGGTCCCCAGCAGACGTCTGGTACCTGTCTGCGCACAGTGTATTGGGCCGAGCCCATGTACCCCTTGAGGGAGTCCTGGATTAGGGGGTATCCGGACAGCCGGACTGTGTACAACGTCCGGACTATTGAAGCGTGAAGATACAAGATTCAAGACTTCGGCCCGTGTCCGGATGGGACTTTCCTTGGCGTGGAAGGCAAGCTTGGCGATCCGGATATTATATTTCCTTCCTTGTAACCGACTCCATGTAAACCCTAGCCCTCTCTGGTGCCTATATAAACCGGAGAGGTTGGTCCTTAGAACCGATCACAATTACAATCATACCGTCATAGGCTAGCTCTTAGGGTTAGGCCTCTATGATCTTGTGGTAGATCTACTCTTGTACTACCCATATCATCAATATTAATCAAGCAGGAAGTAGGGTTTTACCATCGAGAGGGCCCGAACCTGGGTAAACATCTGTGTCCCTTGCTTCCTGTTACCATCAGCCTTGATGCACAGATCGGGAACCCCTACCCGAGATCCGCCGGTTTTGACACCGACATTGGTGCTTTCATTGGGAGTTCCTCTGTGTCGTCGCCGTCAGGCTCGATGGCTCCTTCGATCATCATCAACGACACAGTCCAGGGCAAGACTTTCCTCCCCGGACAGATCTTCGTGTTCAGCGGCTTCGCACTGCGGGCCAACTCGCTTGGCCATCCGAGCAGATTGGACACGCCCCACAGCCCACTGGTCAGGTTCGGAAATCTGAACTACACGGTGGATATCCGCGGAGACTTGATCTTCGATGGATTTGGGTCTATGCCAGGTGCACCGGACAGTCTCGACGAGCACGGCTTAGACCTGCCATCGGACGAAGCTCGGGGTATCACCCCCGTAGTATCTCCGGACCTAGATCCGGAGCAGGTTGCGCTTCCTAAGGACGGAGGGAGGGACCCCGCCCCCCAGGTCACTCCCTCATCAGCGGTGGAGCCGAACACGGGTCTTACCTCTGCTGTGGCCCGCGACTCCGAACCCCTGGATTCGTATCCGGACCTCGGTTCCATTCCGTACACTCCCGAGCCCGTCATGCCAGGATGGGCTCCGGTAATGGAGTTCATCGCTGCGGATATCTTCCAGCACTCGCCCTTTGGCGACATGTTGGACTAATTAAAGTCTCTCTCTTTGTCAGGAGGCTCTTCGCCAAACTATGTCCGGCTCGAGTGGGAAGCAGACAACGAAGGAATTCGTTACCCACCCACCACCCACTTCATTGCCACGGTCGATGACTTAACCGCGTTACTTAACTTCGACTCCTAAGACTTCGACGGTTTGGACGACTATGCTGGAGAAGAACACGAACCACCGCACACTGGGCGGTGGACAACCACCTCTTCTTATGATATATATATGGTGGACACTCCGAAGGAAACCAATGGCGATGAGGCATTGGAGGATAATCCCCCAGGGGAAAAGCAAGGTATGGGCGTCTTCGGCCCCGCTCCGAGCCGCGCCACAGGAATACCGGACCAGAAGTCGAAAACAATCTGGTTGGCGCCAAAGATGAATATAACCCTAGTCAGCGTGCCTTTCATAAGGCCGGACTGGCCACTGTGGGATACTTGGAGAGGGACAACTATACGCCCCCCTCCGAGGAAGAGGCAAGCCTCAGCAATGACGAATTCGGCGTGCCTGAAGATCCAGTGGAACAAGCTCGCTTCGAGCGACGGCTCATGGCCACGGCAAAAATCCTGCAAAAGAAGCAACAGCAGCTTAAAGCTGACCAAGATTCGCTGGTAGACAGATGGATCAAGGTCCTGGCCACTGAAAGATACGGACCTGACCGCCCCGACAAAGGGCACAACCAGCCACCCCAACCTAAGCAGGAGAACTCAAGGCACATGCCCCGACATCAACACATCACTACGGTCCAAAACAACACGAAATACACAAGAAGAAGCATACTCAAGCCCCGGCGCAACGGCCACAAGCGTCAAGTCAGGAAAGTCGGTGCTAACTTCAGCAACTCCCAGTCCGGTCAATGGACAAAGAAGAGCTCAGACCTATCCGGCCCGAGCCACACACTAGATCAACCATGCGAAATTCATGGTACTCCTAGAAGGACGATAAATCATACCAATAGAAAATGCTGGATCCTCAAAGCAGAACGGCTAGCCGCGTGCCGGAAACAATGAAGGGAGACTTCTAGTCAGGATATCTCCCCCCTCCATAGCATATAAGTACAGCCGCTCCCCCAGACCGCGCTAACCATAGCAACTCAGTTGCAGTACCTAAGGACATAGCAAACCAGGGGCTCCACAACACATAAAACCCCCGCAGGTGGGAAATCACCGACAACATCTCTTAAAAGATCCTGGGAACAAAGGCCAAGTTTTTCTGGCCCATCACTCTAAACGGTTGTCTTCAGATCACCAAACAAATACTACGCCAAAGAATAAATCTTCTGCACCTTCCCACCATGCGGTAATTTACCGTATGCTAACGGGAAGAACCACGTTGGCTGGATCCGGCGTGGTAAATAACTCAGGCCAACACCATGTGATGTAATCACACCTATAGGATAGGCCTAACCCCGCCCTCAGGGCGGATATCATACAGCCGCCGGAGTAGCGAGTCATGCATGCCTATCAAGATTTTGATATGACAAACGACTATCCGGACACCAATTGAGGAGTCCGCGCTACCCACCGGTTTGAATTTGGGTTTACGAACCCGATCAGAGCCCTTGGACCAACTCCCTGGCGGACGCTTCGGCTACCTCCAGTATTTGCCTTACAAACTAACTTTGATGCGAGCAGGATAGGTGACGTGGAATCGGCCAGGACACACACGGAGCCCCCCCCCCCTAAAAGAAGGCAGTCCAGACTCACTTCTGATCCACTGACAAACTCCCTTCACTCCGCCCATCACAGGTTCCGCCAAAACAACACCTCTTTTCATAATCATACATCGTACTCATATGCATAGACATATCATTTTGCTACAATTCGTAGACTTAAATAACACTTACCGGCCGTCGCTTTTCATCGACACCTCGTGTTACGCCCGACACGCCAGGGCTTCATAATCTGACAATAAAGTTCGACCACCTTCTCGGTCGTCCGCACCCGAACTTATAGCACTATATGCATCAGCTCTGAATCATGTCTTGGGTCATTGGTTGGGTTTGCCGGCTCCCTTGTTTTGGTACCTTACGTTCCGTTATATCGGCTAAGGTAAGCGCGAGGAGAACTCTGCGATTGTGTCCCGGATCTCACGGACGAGCACCTCGAGAGAAAGCCAAAACCGATTTGTCATGATACGGTGAGAGCTGGTCAGCTGTTCGAGAGGTTGTAAAATCCCAAAATATTTATTCCGCTAACGCCATTATAAATGCTGAGTCGCGACGGATCGATCTTCCGATCAGCGCCAATAGAGCCCCTAGTTCGGCCTTCCGAACACTAGGGGTTCTTGCCGACCATACTCAATTCCTATGGCTAAGTGAGAGTAATAAAGCCTTATAGTCCGATTGCCTGGTTCGTCGTGAGAAACGCCTCCGCAAAGGGACCCAACTATGGGATCAAGAGCGTTCAGTTATATCACGAACACCCCAGTATTCTTTTTACATGGGGGCAGAAGCCGATGACTGGCCAACTCTCAGGATTTATATACATTAAACAGCCGCACAGGAACAACATATGTTCAAACAAAACAGGCAATATATAAACGCCATAATGCCATATTACAGAAAATGGCACGACTACCCTCAGGGAAATATAATGTCTTTGGTACATTTATCCGCCGCAAGGCGGGCCCCCTTCAATACACCTTCATAGTACAATTCGGGCTTGCGATGCTCCTTACCCTCTGGCGGCCCCTCAGTCATCAGCTTCTCCGCGTCAAGCTTCCCCCAATGCACTTTTGCACGGGCGAATGCCATACGTTCACCCTCTATGCAGACCGATCGCTTAATAGCATCAAGTCGAGGACAAGCACCCGCAATCCGCTTCACGAGCACAAATGCTTTGCTGGAATTGGCTCCGCCGACCACGGCCGGACAATCAAGTCCTTCATGGCTAGTTCGGCCGCTGGTGCGATTCGACCGGCTGCTTTTGATCGATAAAGGGCACCGGATAGTTCGGTGCCAAATACTGCGACCAGAAATTCCTCTCCGCAGACTTCTTTTCCTCGGTTCGGTAGAATTGGGCGGCATCTGATATGCTGCGAGGAAGATCCGCAAACGCCCATGGAAAAATAAGAATTCAGCTTGCCGCTTAGAATTCTTCCATTATCATGAATAAATGGCTAAGAATACAGAAGGTCTTACCAGCCGCAACTTTCCGGGCATCTTGAATGCCCCGTACAGCACCTCGGGCTTCTTCCCGGGCTTCTTCCGCAGCTTGGAGCGCTTGGGCGAGTTCGGTTTCTTCCTCTATTACACTTTGCTCCAAGCCCTCGCCTTTCTTCACAGCCTCCTGGAGCTCCAGCTCAGCTGCGACAACCCTGGCCTCGTGTTTTCCACGGAGTGCCTGTTCGGCGGCAGCCTTCTTGTTGGCGTCATCCACAGCCTTCTTCAGTGCCTCGTATTCGGCACTCGCTCCTAGGGCGTATAACACAAATACTTTTCAATAAGCACAATTACTTATTTGTGCCTAATGCAAGACAATGTTTTATCATACCTTGTTTATCTTCTAATTGCTTCCTCACGCGGCCAAGTTCTTCCTCGGCCCGTTCCAGGCTCCGCTTCAGTTCAGACACTTCCGCATTATGAGCGGTCGTCCTCTCCGCAGACGCCTTTATTCAAACAAAGAGGTACATGTCATTAACATAAGTTCCCACTACAAGAGAGGATTTGATCCCTGCGGCTCCCTCTCCTTTGCGGACGAGGTATCGAGGCTACTACTCATATAATGACGATTCCTCAAAGGTTTCTTGGAAAACATACCTCAAAGGCCTTTATAAGGCCAAGGCAGGATTCGTTCAGCCTGCTCTCGGCGGACTGAATCTTTTCAACCACCGCACCCATAAGGGTCCGATGTTCATAGACGATAGACGCGTTCTTTAACGCCGTCGATAGACTGCCTGGCAGCTCCCTCCGAACAGAGGTTGCCGGCAGAGTAGGCAGGCCCCCCACCGTTGAAGGTGGCTGCTCGCCCGATCCAGGGGCCTTAGAGGTCTCCCGGACCTTGTCCGGCTGTGGGCCGGACCCAAGGTCGTCCCCGCTAAAGGCACACTCTGGGGCCATCGCTCCCGTGTGTCCGGCCCTAGTGATACGCCCCCCTGGTCCGTGCCCCGTTGATACGACACCTCAATGTCGTGCCGGGACTTTGGGGAAGGGGCCTCTGGAGGTGTCTCGCTCGCCAAAGCGTCCGAGCTCAGCAAATCCTCGGATGAGGACTGGCCGGCACAGGATCCCGCCGGACTGTGCAAAATATAGCAACAGTTAAAACTAATATACCCAAAAACAATCCCGGACACATATGCATGTTCGGAGCTTGTACACTTACAACTTCTCTAAGGGCTGGGCCCTGGGATCCCACTCCGGACTGCTGTCGACAGCCGTGGTGGATGCCTCTGGGAGGGAACCTTTTCTCCTCTTGGGCGATTCGGCCTCCAGGGACGAGGAAGCTATGCTTTTCTTCCTACCTCCAGAATGAGGCTCGCCCTCCTCTGCTTCTTCCTCTTCCTCTTCCAAAGAGGGAGCGTCGCTTGAGTCTTCGGAATTTGCGTTCGAAGCCTCGCGGTGATGGAGGCCACTCCGGGTCTTCTTGACCTTCTTGGAGGCCTCCTTCTTCGGCGCCTCGTAAGGCGCGAGGACCAGCATCTTCGTCAAAAGAGGTCCGGCCGGTTCCTCCGGCAACGGGGCGGGACAGTATATCCGCTCCACTTTATTTATCCATCCCTGAGGTCACGATGTAACACGATTAGGATGTTTCCCCCATTACATGCCAACTGAAGCATGAATAGACAGAACTTGGATGTGACTTACCAAGCTTGGAGAATGGGATAGCTGATACCCATGATCCTGGGTGGGGTCCGGCCATGATTTGCCGGACTTGAAGAGCACCTTCCAGATATCCTTGTGGGAGGAATCGTAAAGCTCCCGAAGGGTTTGGTGCTTGGCGGGGTCGAACTCCCACAGAGTACAAGCTTGGCGCTGACAAGGGAGAACCAGGCGAACTAGCATCACCTGGACTACATCCACAAGTTTGACGTCCCTATCGACCATGCCCTGAAGGTGCGTCTGGAGCAGTGACAGCTCGTCAAACGAGGACCAGTTCGGGCCCTTCTCGGGCTAGGATGTAAGCCGAAGCGGAGCTCCGGATCTGAACTCTGGAGCGGCCGCCCATTTTTTTGCTGCGTGGCTCGATGACATAGAACCACTGCTGCTGCCACTCCTTGACGAAGTCGTTGAAAGCGCCCGTCAGCCAAACGGCCTTGGGCATCTTGCTTACCATGGCGCCGCCGCACTCAGCATGTTCGCCACTCACCACCTTGGGCTTCACATTAAAAATCTTTAGCCACAGGCCGAAGTGAGGTGAGATCCGAAGAAAGGCCTCGCACACGACGATGAACGTCGAGATATTGAGGAAGGAGTTGGGGGAAAGATCATGAAAATCAATCCCGTAGTAATACATGACTACGCGAACAAATGGGTGCAGGAGAAACCCAAGCCCGCGGACAAAGTGAGGAAGGAACACGACTCTCTCGTGAGGTTCCGGAGTGGGGGCGACTGTCCGCCGGGGAGACGGTGGCCGATCTTCTGAGCCAGATACCCGGCATCCCGAAGCTTCTTAATATCCTTCTCCTGGACAGTAGAGGCCATCCATTTGCCTCCTCCTCCGGATCTGGACATCTTTGGAAAGCCTCGCTTTGGTGGAAAGGAAGAGTGCTTGGGTGTTAGGGCTCGAAAAGGGGGGAACGAGCGAGCGGAAGGAGAGAGGCGTGGGTAAAGAGAAGGAGACAATGCCTATTTATAGGGGCGGTAAGTGCCTTTTGCGCCTCCCCACTTACCTGGTTGAGCCCTCTTGCCTCCCACTCGCCGCGATTAACGGTGCGGTTGGATTACCCATGCCCGTATTGATGAGAATCCTGTGATAAGGGGGCACGATCTATGCTTTGAGAAGACGTGTCAAGGAAACCGCCTCGCAATACTGACCCAACCGTAATAACACGTCGCGTTTCTTGAAAAGTTGTCAGCAGGTTGCATTTGCGAAACATCGTTCTCTCTGCGGTGGCATACGAAGACCATCTTGTGGATCCGGACACGGTTTGAGTGTTCGATAATTACCTTGGAGTATTCGGAGGAGGAACCCATACGGAATGCGAAGACAAGATCGCGCCGGACTCATCGTCATTGAAGCCTGGTTCGTGGAGCTACTTGAGGAGTCCTGGATTAGGGGGTATCCAGACAGCCGGACTGTGTACAACTCCGGACTATTGAAGCGTGAAGATACAAGATTCAAGACTTCGGCCCGTGTCCGGATGGGACTTTCCTTGGCGTGGAAGGCAAGATTGGCGATCCGGATATTATATTTCCTTCCTTGTAACCGACTCCATGTAAACCTAGCCCTCTCCGGTGCCTATATAAACCGGAGAGGTTGGTCCTTAGAAGGCCGATCACAATTACAATCATACCATCATAGGCTAGCTCTTAGGGTTAGGCCTCTACGATCTCGTGGTAGATCTACTCTTGTACTACCCATATCATCAATATTAATCAAGCAGGAAGTAGGATTTTACCTCCATCGAGAGGGCCCGAACCTGGGTAAACATCTGTGTCCCTTGCTTCCTGTTACCATCAGCTTTGACGCACAGATCGGGACCCCCTACCCGAGATCCGCCGGTTTTGACACCGACACCCCTTCACCCTCAGTTACCCCTTCGTGGCTCTAGACTATATATACTCCTCCACCCCCTCCTAGTTAGGGTTAGCAAAGGATTAGCTCATGTTTGTGTGAGAGCTTTGCTCATCCACTTGGTTACCTTCTCCTCGGAGATCGCGCCTCCACCAGAGAAGATCCTTCCAAACGGATTCAAGATCCCCTCTTGGGTGGCCCCATCAAGACCTCCTTACGAGGAAGAACCGGTTACCTTTGTATCGTCCTTTGTTGGACTTGGATCTTGTATCTTACCTTTGTGTTCATCGATCTAGCACATGTGTGATCCATTCTTGTTGGTTGAGTGATTCTCTCGTGTTTCCTCTTGTGTTTTCCCTCGTTTTACCCTCGTGTTCTTCGTGTCCTTAGTTGGGATCCGCTCCTTTTGTGAAAGATCGGCCTACGGAGTTCCACTCCACATTATCTTGGATCAGAGTAAGGTTGATCACGAATTTGGAGTCTCCCCTCTTCATTTTCTAGCTTGATTTTGTTGTGTTCTTCCCCAATTTCAAAAATCCCCACCAACAATAGCCCCAAATTTTTTTGTGATTTGTTGGTGTAATGATGTTTTGTTGATTTTGATCCATGGATTTGCTTGGTTTCGAGTGGATATAGCATTTCCCCAATTTTCCCCATCTTTCATCCACGAAATCTCCATAATTTTTCCCCCAAAATCCCAAAATTCCACCCAAAATCGCGTCCCGAAACTCGCATCGCGCGTTGACCCCGACCCACCGGACGACCGTCACTTTACCAGACATCCGGAGCCCCTGGAACGGCCGGACGTCCGTCATCCACCGGACAACCGGAACCCCTAACCCAATCTGAAATAGCGGATTTCCGACCCGACCGGACATCCGTCCATTAGCGGACGTCCGCTACCTGTAGATATCACTTTCGGCTGATTTTTGTTTTGTCCATAACTAATTCATCCGGAGTCCGTTTTTGACGTTCTTTAGCTCGTTTTGAAGCTATTGACATACTCCTTCCCACAAAAATACCACCAACATCATTTGAATCCATAAAATTTTGTGAACTGTGGCATCTTTGCCTAGGGTTTCCACCACATCATCAGCTACACCACCACCGACTTCCGCAACCTAACCCTTTGTGATCCATATTGCATATGTGCTTTCTTGAGTAGTGATTAGAGTCTCCTAACATGTTTCGGCTACTTAGGGACGTTTGCTTCTTCATCAACCACCACCGCCACTTCCGCATAGTCTTACCCACCATACACTTCCGACACCCCAACTTAACCCAAATTTGTTTGAGCTTGTTTGAGTTGTGGCTTGTGTCTCCTAAGGTGTTTCGGCTACTTAGGGACGGTCACTTCAACATTGACTCGCATAACACATCATTCCACTTCCCCATTGCCAAGTGCAAACCACCATCGCTTTCCGCTACCACCATTGGACATTTGTCATTTGAGATTTTGAGTTCGCGGTTTTTCCGTTTCCTAAGGTGTTTGGGCTACTTAGGGACGAGTCTCCACCATCTTGGTATCTACATCAAGAACACCGCCACTCATCATCGCAAAGGATGGTAACCTCGACGACACCATTGTATATTCCCTTGCAATTGCATTGATAACCCCTAGCCCATTTTGCGTTACTTGCCTATCGAGACTAGCCATTTGAGTATTGACAACAACGTTACTTGTGCACATTAGTGATCTATACCTTCCATTACATACATACCATATCATCTTGGTATCAAATCATCTCTTGTGTCACAAAGATCGTTCCCGCATATACACAATTGCTATCTTGGTTTGTGCATTTCACATTGTGGCCACAAAAAAAAAGAATAAGCTTTTAAGCAAAGAGAAAGAGCAAAGAAGCTTGTAAGCAATAGCCATAGCATCTTACCACATTGCATAATATTGTCATATCCGATCATCTTGGATCAACCACGGGGAACCATACATACATAGCATACTTGGGATAGAAAGTTTATCCATTTTGAATCTTATAGGTTGTGCACAAGTGTCATATCCGCCTATTGAGCAATCGTGCTAGTGTCTCTCTTGAGTTGTGCAACACGAGGGTTTTCCGTGGATTCCACATTTTGTGCTCATTCCTTGGTTGCACGACCCCATTTATCTATCCGTGTGTGCGTTTCAGTGTGCCATTCATTGCTATTGGTCTACTTGTTTCTCTTGCGAATTTGTGAATCTCTTTCAACATTATTGACTCTTGCTAACATTTTGCATCAAATTTTTGTGCCACTATCCTCACCGAGCTCCACCATAAGCCTTACTTGTGTAGGTGTGAGAAACCGACAAGAATTGGTACCAATTGTGCTATTTCCTTGTTACACATTGAGTGATCATTGATCCATTTTCAACATCGGTCAAGGCACATTTGGTATAAGTTCTTCTCTTTCTCCCACTCATATTTGCTCGAGTCTTGTGATGGATAGGCAAGGCATTTCATCTCCGGTCTTTGACAACAACGACGGCGCGAAAAACTACATCACCAAAGCGTCCATCTTTTGATCTACAACGACAAATGCAAGGCACACAATCTACCTTGCGAGAGCGCCTCGACAACCTTGCCATCGACATACACCACTCCGAAGCAAGGAAAAGGGACTACATCGACATCAAGTTGGGCGAGCTAAAGGATCAACTACGAGACATGGTGGCCGACTACAAGTCTTCTTCCCCTTCATCATCCTCATGGCGGCGGCGAGCAAGTCGATCATCTTCGGAGCGCCCTGCGATACAAGCGCAAGTCGTCCATGTCCACTTCTACATGGCGACCACCATCACGTTCGTGATCTACATCATCATGAAGAGCAAGTCACCTCCAAGCATCATGTGCACGATGACGACGAACGACATCTACTACGAGCTCAAGTGCGACAACGACACCATCATCATGAAGATGCTCCACAAGCACAAACGCACAAGTCCCAACAAGCCCTACTTCACGCCAAGTCCAAGCGTCATGAGCAAAAGAGAAGACCGCGAGACGAGCACCACCAAGAAGGAGCTACGGCTACCACCACCACTTCGGCATCTTCGCCAAGTTCTATCAAAGCATCTTCGCCTTTGGACGTACGGCATCTTCACCTACTTCCCGTGAGTTCGCCTACATCGACATCTTCAACAACAAGGCGACCACCTACGAGTGAGGGCGACACTTCCATCTTCGGAAGCCCCTCAAGGAAGATGGCCGAGCATGGGACATTCCCTTCGGTCATGGAGACGAGCTACGAGGTGCCACATCATATGGGCCTCCAACAACAAGACGGTGACAAGAAGGTCGAGCAAGGGCCATCCCCTTCGACCACGGCGATGAGCGCGAACCTCTTCAACAACACGAAGACGGCGCCCATATTGGACTCATACTCCGATTCAAGCTATGCGAGCGCACATGAGACCTTATCTTTGGTCTTACAGGAAAGTGATATTGTGCCATCTTCGGTCTTCATCCACGGCTACGACTACAACATGATTGAGCATGGAGACATTTGCACCTACATCTCTCCGACACCCACATATCATGAGATGACCCAAGTGCCATGTGAGGAGAGCCACTACCACATGATTGATATGAGTGAATCCACCATACGTGACATTGAGAGCATTTCCTATGAGAGGATGAGTGTAAACACCACTAGCCCCACACATGAGACAATTCCACACATCCTATGTGAGGTTGAGAGCCATTTGAGTGACTCCACCAACCATACGAGTGAGAGCATCCAAGAGGGAGTGAGTGAGCCACAACACTTAATGAGTGAGGTAGTTTACATGGCACGTGAGGCCACTATGATTTCTAACGACTTAACCTCTACTCCGAGTGTGTTTGTTCTTTGGTGCTAGGTCTCCTACAAGATGACGAGCCTACCCTCGACGATTCCATGCCTCCAATGGGAGAACCGGTGGCCATGGTGGAAGAAGATGCACCCCCCACATGGTACCATCAAGTTGCAACCTCACCTACAACACATGAGCGATGCTCCAAAGGTAACATAGGTGATGGTGCTACTCTTGTCCCACTAGTGGACTATCTCACCAATGATTGCTTGCATGATGTGAACTCACCTATTACCCTGCTTCATGATAGTGCGACTTCCTCATGTCATGACTTACCAAATTATGATGAATATGATGATGAGCATGTTGAGTTGCCTAGTTGTGATGCTATGCTCCATAGGATATCATGTGAAAATTCTATTGGTCACTTCATGTTTGACAATCCATTGAACTTGTCATATGCTATGAGTGAAATCTCCCATATCGCATCATTTCAAGCTCAACATAGTAACTATGCATGCCCCATTAAAATAAATCCCATTTGCACTTATGGCATACATGACGAGATGATGGTCATTGGATTTTGTTTTTCATGTGATGATATTGCCATGCTTCCTTTACATAATTTGCGCAATTCATCTACTATGCCATGCCATGATCACATTGTTCCAAATATACATTGTTTTGGATGTTGTCAATATTCTCCATGTGATGTATCCACTAATGCATATGAGGAGACCCCCATAGTGTCCTCATACATATTAGGAGATTTTGATGCATCCCATACTTTTCATGATTCCCATAATTGCGTGCACCATATGCATTCCATGAATAACAATGCTTTACATATTTCTCATGAGGAATTACACAATTTGAGTCTCCATTATGCTATACATAATAACAAACCTATCATGATGGATGACATGTTTCTATATCATACATCTCATTTATTTGAGCATTGGCTATTTTGTGCTAACCAACACATGCACGTATGCATCATGATGGATGATGTGTACATCTACCACGCACACACAATTTTCCCTTTGTCTTTGTTTTGTGTAGGTACTCACGTATACTCGTCAACCTCTCAATCCCAAGAGTTGACGAAACGAGCTCTTGAGAGCACTGACGATTTGGGATCCCGTGGACTATCCTTACCACCATTCCGTTCACGCAAGCACTACGCGCATCTCTTCTACTTGAGTCTCACAAGGCTATGGGCTATATATCACTTGTTACCTTATGCCCATTGTATCTTATTCACTTTGCATGTTATGCCTCTTTACATGATTTTGCCATGCAATTGTGACCCTTGCTTGCATTTACCCATGATTCACAATTATGCTACTTCTATGTGTATTTGCATGCTTGGTGGAGATCCTTGTTGCTATTGCCATGTTTATCATGTGCCTCATGCTATTGATGCTATTTTTCTCATATCTTGCTTCCATACTTGTGATATGTCATGTGCATTATTCATGCCCACCATTTGCACACATGACATGCTTGCCATGATTCCTCCTAGTACGTTGCATCTTCGCACTACTAGGTTGATTGACTTGATCACTATGATTACTTGCTTGGTTGCATCACCCATGTTCCATTCTTACTCGCTTTCTTGGGTTGATGACATACATGTTCATTCCTCTCACTTGATTTGTCTTGATCATTGTCACTTGTCTCCATTAGTAGTATCTCTCATATCCTCTTGTATTGAGTGCCGACTTGCTATGCTTATTGATCATGGAGACTTGGACATCTTACTTGTGATGCATGCTTGTTTGATTGAGCCTATTGTATTTGGTTGTTCTCGCATCATATGCCTCCATACTAGGAAATGCTCCCTTGTCCTTTCTTATGATGAGCATGATGCATACACTTGTTGGGTATCTTACCACACGAATGATAGGTTTTGCACTTCCGCTAACCTCATTTGTTTTTCCAAGTGTTTGTCATATTCTTTCATTTTGAAGGATTCACAAGGCGGTACCATCATGAGCCATATTGGTTATGTGAAGGCATACAAGATGAGGAACTCCATCATCCTTGCGAAACTCCTAAAGGTGAACTCCTTCCCTTTGAGCCATCCTCAAATACGCATATTGGATGGGTCATTCTTTCATTGTTGTTTCCTTCTTGTTGTCTACATGATACATCTCGCGACTGAAGGACCAACATTGGAGATGGACCCTATGGACCTTCAGGTTGAGGAATGCCACGACATCGAGCTTTGGTACATCCACACTCCTTTGACTTTTTGTACCACCACATCCATATTTGTTGATTGTGCTCATACATGTCATGCTCGATGGACATATCATACTCACCACAAATTTGCACCCTATGCATGGATTGACTCACATTATGCTTGTCTTGTTGCATCTATTCCCATGTCATCCATGATATATGAGCTTGTGCATTTTCTTAGCAAATTTGTTGTGATCTTCCATGATGGCTTATTCATACATAATGATCACATTGCCTACTATCATTTGCATGATCACATTGCCTACTATCAATTGCATGATCACATAGTCACATTGAGCACCAATTACCATGTTCATGCTCTTGATAAGCCATCCCATTATGACATCATTTTGCACAATGGTAGAATTTGTTGCTTTGCACACCATACAAATTACAACATCTTTATGTGCACAACAAATGAATTTTCTCTCATGAATGATTTACATGTCATTTTACATCATTTGGATAAGCATCTCGTGCCTTTTCATGAACAATTCCTTCGGACGAACTCATGCTTATTTGATGGACACCTTGTGTGCGCTAACCATTGTATTTCCGAGTGTCGTTTGTGTTTGCTCTTTTTGCATGTATACCACTCCGGCGACCTCTTGGAGTCCTTGGATTGCGGCATGTTTTCAACACCGTCCAACTTCAAGTCCGTCCACGACAACCGTCTCCATGGTGATGAGGATCACGATCCGAGGTCGGATCTTTCCCAAGGGAGGGGAGATGATGTGGAGCATCCCACGTTCATGCCCATGTACACTTCGACTATTCTCCAAGCCCCAAAAGGATATATGACGAGACCTCGAACATACACCATTGGACACGAGGTGAACTCACTCCTCTTCGAACCATCACTTTACATATGTGAGACATGGCTACTACCTCAAATATATGTGCTATGCATGACTAGGAACAAAGAGGAAGACCATGGACAAGACGGCGAGGACACCAAGTACAAGAACTAACGGAGAAGCTCCAGCGAGCGGACGTCCGGTAGCGAGCGGACGACCGGCCACTCACAGCGAGCGGACGTCCGGCCTTCAGCGGAAGACTGACACCTGAAGCCCCAGCCTACCCAAGTCCCAGCCAAGGGGAGCTACAACGAGCGGACGCCCGTCCAGGACCGGACGACCGGCCACACCTCCCAGCGAGCAGAAGTCCAGCCCACACCGGACGACTGGTGCCACAACACCCGAGCCAAATCCGCGGAAGTCCGGAGACTACCGGACGACCGGACGCCCACGATCCACCGGACGACCGGTCCCCAGCGGACGTCCGGTACCTGTCTGCGCACAGTGTATTGGGCCGAGCCCATGTACCCCTTCACCCTCACTTACCCCTTCGTGGCTCTAGACTATATATACTCCTCCACCTCCTCCTAGTTAGGGTTAGCAAAGGATTAGCTCATGTTTGTGTGAGAGCTTTGCTCATCCACTTGGTTACCTTCTCCTCGGAGATCGCGCCTCCACCGGAGAAGATCCTTCCAAGCGGATTCAAGACCCCCTCTTGGGTGGCCCCATCAAGACCTCCTTATGGAGAAGAACCGATTACCTTTGTATCGTCCTTTGTTGGACTTGGATCTTGTATCTTACCTTTGTGTTCATCGATCTAGCGCATGTGTGATCCATTCTTGTTGGTTGAGTGATTCTCTCATGTTTCCTCTTGTGTTTTCCCTCCTTTTCCCCTCGTGTTCTTCGTGTCCTTAGTTGGGATCCGCTCCTTTCGTGAAAGATCAGCCTACGGAGTTCCACTCCACATCACCTTCTATGGTTGCCCTGGGCCTCCTTTTATAGATAAAGGGGTCACCACAGTGGCAAATCAATCATTCTGCACTGATTAGATAGAAAATAGTGCTATCGTACCTAACTTTGTAGGCTGATAGGGCGCATTAAATGTGCCACTCAACATCACATCATAGCTTGCACGGCAGGCCCTACCGGGCTGTTTTGCCAGCTTCACGCCTACTCGCTTGACACGTGCAGGACGGGTGTCGCCTGGACGTACTTCTCGTAGGAAGTGGCTGTCATGTGGCGAATAGTAGCCACTTAGTCACTATGGAGCTTGACACCGCACCGATCGACGATGTGCGTTGTGATGAGGTGGTGTGGTGAGATGGTGTGGTGAGGTGGTGTGGTGAGGTGGTTTTGCCTCAGCAAGCCCCGGCAGGCCTGCCGGGACGACCTGCAGGCTTACTTCCGGGGGTAACCCCATCCTTGCCAGGCCTGCCTGCCCTGCAAGGGAGGTATCTTCCTTAGAAGTATCTTGCTTCTCTGGCTAGTCTTCGTTGTCTTGTGCTTCATGTTGGTTCTTCAAAGAACTGATCCTTTGTGCTCCAATCTAAGTTTGGCTCTGTGGTCTTTGCTCTCGTGCCTGTGCACAGTCTAGGCAACGGACGCAGGGTTTGTTGCACCGATAGAAGCCCCTGGGCCTGCTCCGAATGTGCTGCCGAGCATCGTCGGGGTAGGCCCTAATAAGTGCACATGAAGGGGCGTGGAAGAGACTGGCCCCTTGAGATCTTCTTTGCTTCTTCATTAATCTTGAGTCCAGGCCAGTTTCTGGTTTTCTTGCGCATCATGTAAAGCCAATCACGATGGGGCCACTCATGAGGAAAGGCGAACTTGACCTCCCCGGCGCCGTTCGCTTCGTCGTGCAGGAGGGCTCTTTTCTCCCATACACGTCTCCCGGACGTGCGATGATTTCTGATGTCAGGGCCGCTAGGGACGACCATGCTCTCTATGGTTTTACCCGAAGAGCATGGTATCGGACGTGGCTGTCGTGCAGTGGTCTTCGGATGTCCGTGATATGGAAGCCGGCGGCAACCTACGATGCGTCAATAACGGGGACGACCGTTCCGACGAGTCGTGTTTACCGGTGACTCCGTCTCTCCTATCTGGGCCTCCGGCAGCGTCACCAACCGCACCTACCCTTCGATTTCTTCCTCCTTGCTGGGAAACGACGCCACCCTGATCCTGGGGAGGCGACGAATCCTATCCAGGTCCTCCCTTCTTCCTCTCCGCCTCTTCCTATAGGAGATGGACAAGGGCAAAGGCATCACGGGGCACTTATCTTTTTTCAATCTTAAATCTGTAGGCACTTGCCAAATTTTAGTTCAAATAATGTAATCTCTTGAGTCCATGTTTGTGTCTTGTAAGGCATGTACTTGTTTGATCTGCATATTAATGAAAAAGATGAACCTTGCCGGAGGACTCGTGCATGTGTATGTCCATGCAGAGGTGGAATGCCTCTATATTTTAGATAAATGAGTTTCCCCCGGCAGGCTATCCTACCGGTGCCCTCTATTTTGTTTCCGGAGAACTAAGCCTACCCGGGCACAAATTGTGATGAGGGGCCAGCCCCCCGCTAATCTTTTCTTAGCAAAGGCCACAGTGACCACCCTGACCGAAGCAACGTTCGAGTCGAGGGTTGGGAGCACCTAAGTTTCAAAAAGCGGCGAGGTTTTCTTATGAACAAGTTTTTGCTTACAGAACACGTATGGACAAGAGAGAACTTATCTTTTTGGCTTGTCAGAGATCGCATTGTTGGCCTGTCTCCTTTTCTCCTCTTGGGGACTGAATCCACAGCACGAGCCTGCAGTTTTATGCAGATGGAAATGATGCCAGATGCAATCCTATCTACATGAGTATGCAATGCTTATGCAATGCATGTGATACGATCATGCAATGCTGATGATATGCTTATGCATGCATGCAACTTGTCGGGGCCCCCTAGAACTTCATCCATTTCTCTGTTGCTCAGGGTCTGCGCCTGGCTTTGTATAAGGGGTTACATGCAATTGAGGCAAGGCATGTACAAAAGGGGGCTGCCGGTCAGGGCCCGACAGCCGCGCCTTACGGGAACTTGCGGAGATACTCAATATTCCATGAGTTTTGCAATTGAATGCCATCTCCGGTCTCTAGACGGACTACGCCAGGTCTGGTGACTCGAACTACCCGGTAAGGGCCTTCCCACATCGGCGTCAACTTGTTTGTACCCTTGGCGGACTGAACGCGCCTAAGGACAAGGTCGCCTTCCTCTAAACACCAGGCATGAACCTGTGGGTATGATAGCAACACAGGGCTTGTAGATAGCATGCAATAGCGTAACAACTCGAAGACGGTTCTCCTTGAGAAGCACAGCATCGTCACGCCGGTGCTGGTCCTGTGCCACTTCATCGTAGGCAACCACTCGAGGGCGCCTGTAATGAGTTCCGTGGGGATAACTGCTTTCGCCCCATAAACAAGGGAGAAGGGAGTCTGCCCGGTAGCTTGATATGGTGTCGTTCTGAGGGACCAGAGAACTACTGGGAGCTCATCGATTCATCGCCTGCCGCCCTTCTGCAGCGTATCAAAAGTTCTTGTCTTGAGTGATCGCAACACTTCAGTATTCGCCCTCTCAGCTTGTCCATTGCTTCTGGGATGTGCCACAGATGCAAATGAGATCTTGCTTCCGAGGGCATGAACATATCGCATGAAGGTGCGGCTCGTGAACGGGGTGCTGTTGTCGGTGATGATCCGTGCAGGGACCCCAAAGCGGCACACCAATCTGTGCGGCTTTGGCCGCCTCTTGCTCTACCGCCCATTCGGCCTTGGCAGCTTCAAAGTCTGCCCACGTAGGTGTGAGGTCGCGAGCGGCGATGAACTCGGCACGGCGGGATGCTATCGCTTCCCTACCATTTTGTGTGCGGATGTGGGCGACGAGGAACTCAGTGCGGCGGGATGCCATCGCTTCCTTATCGGTTAGTGTGCGCCGCGGTGGCATGAACGACGCTTGGTGAGAGCTCTGGGGCGAAGTGGTCGGACAACCGTATAGTGCATTGGTTTGTCAAGAGCTCAAGGACAACCGACGAAGGAAATTTGGATTCCCCTTCAATCCTGGTCATTTATTACTGAGTAAAACGCATTGGAGATCATCGAACTTGTCTTGATAGCTCACTTTGATCATTGTACCTAAGAATACGGTCAATACGGTCAATATATACGAGATATGGTGATTATACGGTCACTGACTCAGCGTATAGCATCGTATTTGTCTGGTTGACTAGTCAAACAGTCATATGCGCCTCGTCAGCTCGTGTTTTGTATCTATCTATCTATGCGGGCCTACCTATCAATTGAGAAAGAAATAAAAACCAAAATTATGCGTATTTGAGGAACCAAACCATGGACTCATCGCTGCAACGCACACTCGTCAGCCAAATGAAAATGAAATACTTTGTGTTAAATGCACAAACTGGTTTTTTGTATTATACATGATGCGCACATTAGCGCACACCGTCCGCTGACGCAAGTAGCATGTACGCGTGCAGACACTCACGCTCATGCTGTCAAACCATGGTAATGCATGCACATCGCCCTCTCAATCAAAGTCATGCTCATGGTGCAAAGCAAACAGTGAGCCCGTCACCTGCGCGCCCTGGTGATGCATGACATTACTGTTTAGACATTTGCTGGCGGCCTCCACGAACACCGAGCATGTATTCACCTGGCTCAACACCAACGTCATACTCGTGCTTGGGCGCCGAGCTGCTCGACATTAGCAATGGCTCTGCACACAATGCAACGACGTGACTCGGCGCCTTGCTCACGTATATCATCCATCACAACGACAATCTATGAAACAACCTAGCTAGAGAGGGTACTATGGTACCTATATATGTATCGTGAGCGACCGGTCATAGTGCCACTACACACGAGTGTGTGTTTGATTGATTTGTCCATTATTCGTAAGTTATGCATGGTTGTGTGGTGCCTAATGGTGGTCGTCGAAGGCTAGCTGGCGACAGGAGCGGTTGCATGGACGCCAGGTTGTCTATACGTGTCGCATACGCTTCCAAGGCTCGTCATCCATGAGTTCACATAATTTATGTCGGTACAATCATAAGCATAACTACGTAAGTGTGTCCGCGCGTGTGCTAGTATGTATTGTGTTCATGTGCGTGGGGCTTTACTGGAGAGGTTCGGGGTTAATTCCCCACTCATGCAATGCACAATTTAGCTTTTCTAATTTATTTATTTTTGACCCATTGACGGGTGGGCCCGTAGAACCTGGGTGAGGCGCATGTGGACTGTTTGACCGGTCAACCAGACAAATACGGAGTTATACGCTAAGCCAGTGACCGTATAATCATCTTAAGTCGTATATAGTGACCGTATTGATCATATTCTTAAGAAAGTGACCAAAGTGAGCTATCGACACGAGTTCGATGACCGCTAGTGCATTTTACTCTTTATTACCACACACGGCCTATGGAAACTGTGTGTGCTGACCCTATTGTGGGTTGCTTTTTGATAGGCTGCCACCCCAGCCATGCAGATCATGCGCGTGCACCATGATCGAACGTCATTCCACGTCCCTATCATCACATCTGTGTATCTGTAGCTAGGATTTGATGTTTATGCACCTCCATCCTGGTTGCTGCATGAAACTACAAATAATATCACTAGAAACTATGTTTATTAGTAAGGTACACGTGCATTGCACGCATGAGATTTGGCAACCAAATTATGAATAAATACCACACTATAACATGTAAGCTTTGAGTCATATATGCATGATGTAGATGTTCGTTTCTTATAGTGGTAGTAAATTTCTACAAAATGCACATAATGGCCTAAATATGGTAAATAAACCCGGAGAACTGCCAAATTTGAACACGGTGCTTTGCAGGGTGTATGTTAATCGTAGAAAAAAGTGAACTGCCACATTAATTGAGTACTTTTGCAAACTAAAAAAACAATATACCACCACGCCAGCGTCTGACCGCCTTGGCCTACCGAAACCCCTTCCATCGCTAGCGCATGCTTCCCGCATGAAACGGCAACCGTCGCCCCAGAACATCAATGTCGCATTCACGCCAGACGCGACCTCTCACTGGCGCCGGCATTGCAGCAGCGCGACAGCCGAGAGAGCGCCACCCGCGCGGCATCCCGGTGCAAGCGACTGCTCTGCATTAATGACACCACTGCCATCCGTCCGTCCGCCGCCCACATTAATGACACGTGGCTGCCGATGAACATACTTTGGTGTCAGCCGTCCATCCGTCTGCCGAGGCTCATTGCCATTCGCTCGCTATATTAACTTCAGCCCCAGCTCCCAGGCATAGCCAAAGACCCACAGTCATTCTCCTCCGGTCCCTTCCTTCTGTCGGGCACCACTCCAACCATGGCCTCCTCGCGCTCCAAAGCTCTCTTGGATGTACTATCGCAGGAGCACATGAAGGACATAGCCGGCTCCGCTCCGGGCCCACTCCAAAGCTCTCTTGGATGTACTATCGCAGGAGCAGATGAAGGACATCGCCGACTCCACTCCGGGCGCGCGCCAAAGCTCTCTTGGACGTACTGTCGTAGGAGCAGATGAAGGAAATCGCTAGCTCCCCCTGGCCGCCCTCTGCCGCCACGATCATGAAGCCGGCGCGCGTGCACGGGCACAGCCAGCCGCGAGTAAGAGTACAACATGGTAGGTTGCCGCCACTCTGGTCCCGGGAAGGCCACCGCTCCTCCATTCAGTCGATGCCAAGCTTGGTGGGATAAACATCGGTGGCCGATTAGCCGCTTGACGGTGACATGGAGGCGGAAATCTTCAAAACCTTGTGCTCCAGAAGAGGAGGTTATCGAGGCGGAGCAGGAGAAAGAGGAGGCAAAGGCAATAGCCTGAGCGTCAGTTCTCGGGGCTCATGGCCAGACACGGTGGTCGGACGCTGGCGATCGTTTAGATTAGGTTTATAGTAGGTTTTAGTACGGTTTGTATGAAATATGTAATGAATTTTGCCCAGTTTATAGGAAAGGTTTTCGAAATGTAATGAATTTCATCCGGTTAATTTGAAATTTGCTTTGTTTGCACGAATTTCGTCCGGTTAGTTCATATAGTTGTCGAAAGGTACGTGGGCAGCATTGGATGGCATCCTCTGGCATCAGTGTCCTCGGACAGATGCCGGAGTAAATTTGTGGATTAGCGCCGGAGATGCCCTACTATCATGCTATAATCGCAAACAGTGCTCCATTATTCTGCAGGGAACAGTTATCCCTCGATCATACTCAGATCCACCGTGTTTTGCACTCCTCCCACATAAGAGTGGAGACGCTTGCTTACATAAAAATGGAGCAAGTGGACGGCACTGTAGCACGTCATATCACTCAAACCCACTAGGCCAAATTAGCCCGCCTAACGCGCGGAAAAGCCCCACCCTCGTCATTTTGTTCTGGATTTCTATTGATCGATCGCATGAAAATGTTACACTTTGCAGGTTCAAAAGGAAAAGGAAGCACCTTAAAGCATGCCTGTCGCATTCGCGTCGAACCCCCGACAGTCCGGCTCGGACGCCGCTAACCAGAGGGGACACGCGTTGTCTTGCATTTTCACCGACATGTGGGACTGCAATTGAAAAACCATCGATAGCCGAAATCTAATCGCTCGGCAGTCGTCGGCAAAGAAGAGAGAGATGGGGGAGGGAGAAGAGATCGCCCACCTGTCACGCATGGACTCCAAGAAATATGGTGATAATGTGAGGTGGGCCATGCGGGAGGTCCAGACCACTTCCAAGCCCGCTTCTGACCGCCCTGGTCCACCAGAAAACCCCTCCAACCTCCCGCGCACGCTCCCCCCTCAAACGCCAGCTGCCCGCATTCATAGCAAGTACAATACTGGGATATAAGCCCGCTTATGTGGAGGAGAGAGGCATTGACAAAGTCAACGAGTGGGCTCTACAAGAGCCCGTCTCTACACGTGCTCCTAGGTATAAAAAACTAATTCTAAAAGAAGTGGTATAAAAAAACAATTGTGTCTAAAAAAGAAGCTAAAAAACCATATAGTCAACACTATGGTACGTGAGGAAGGAGGGAGTTGTGCACATGCCAAGTTCACTGGGCTGCAGTGTTTCACACTCCTCCGTCGTAACAGTGGCGAAAATAGCTTTCATAAAAAGACAATGAATACTCGTTGCTCATCCTTGATATCGGAAAGAATACTTTCATTCGCCGACATGTGGGATGTCGACTATCCTGGTCCACTTGCCATGCCCAAAATTATCCGGGTCCACCCCGGTCGTAGAGCAGGCCCAACCTTTCCCACTGTATGTCGGTCGAACGAAGGAACCATCATGACTTCGTTGATTTCCCACTACTAGGGAAATCCTTATACACATAATCTAGCAGCAGCGCGGTACAGAAAGAGGCGCTACTGCTAATTATCAGTAGCGCGGAAGTGAAATAGGCGCTACTGCTACCCACTTAGCAGTAGCGCGGCTCGGTGGAACCATGCTGCTACTAAAATCGACCGACAGTTCCCGCCACCCTAGGTTTAGCAGTACCGCGCTTGAGCTAACCGCGCTACTGAGAAAGTAATAGTAGTAGCGTGCTTTTTTGCAGGTCGCTACTACTAATTTTGAAACTGGCCACATGGCGGGCCCCGCTTAGCAGTAGCGCGTGCGCCGAAAGCGCGCTGCTGCTATTACTTTAGCAGTAGCGCGGTTTTCCACCCGCCCTACTGCTAAGCCGCAGCATATACCACCTTTTTCCCTCCCCGTCCCCCTTCCCCATCCTCTCTTCCTCACTTTCCCCACCTCCCACCTCCTCTCTCCCTCACTTTGCTTCTTCCTCACTACTTCTCTCCCATTACTCTCCTTCTTCTACCTACCTTTCTCTCTCTTTATTACTCCTAGCTAACTACACCACCTCCATTAATGCATCTCCTTTCTCTTTTTCCTTCCCCCTCCACTAGTTGAAGTTGTCTCCTCCAAAATTAGCTAGCTAGGTAGATGTAGCATTTAGTGAAGTGACCTACGTACCCCCTAACTAGATCTAGCTTTGTCAAGAAGAGCTTTGTCCACTTCTGATCTCCCTACTACATCATCATCTCCACCGTGTGCTCGATCTCGAGATAGGTGATTAAAAATTCATGCTTTTGCAAGAATGGAAATATGTGTATGTGTGTGCGATATGATAATCGGGCGATATGGTGGAAATTGTGTGTGTGGCATGAGTTGGCCTTGGTGTGCTTGTGAGTTGCCTATGTTTTGCCGAAATGTCGATTTATTTCAGTTTCGGCGAATTCCGGACAAACTCTAGATCTATATGTCCTATTTTTAGGGAAGTTCATGCCGAATTTTTGTATGACTTTGATGCATGCATGCATTTTTATAATAAATTTGTTTAATATTACCATGCAGGCGTTCATGATGGTCAGTGGAACGATGGTGGATAGGTGGTTGCGGTCGGTGATGCGGGACACGAAGAAAATAACTTTGATGAGGTTTTATGTCCGTGTTGAAGATGCAAAGGAATAGTTTTGCTCGACCCCTATGATGATGGTCGTGTCGAAGCGCACCTGCTCATGAATGGTTTCATGGATGGCTATACTCGATGGATAATTGAAGATGAGGATGATGATGCTAAGGACGCCGATGGGGCAGGCAATAACGACACGGGGCAAGACGAAGAGATGGTCGATAATGGCGGTGAGGAAGAGGCCGGACATGGTGGAAAAGAAGGGGCCGTACATGGCGGAGGAGAAGGGACCAGACATCGCGGCGGAGAAGGGGCCGAACATGGCGGCGGAGAGAACATGGACTCCACGCTGCAGAGTTCGTCGGTACTAAGTTCAATCATGCAGGACCCTCATGTTCAAGCACTCCTTCGCAAGGAGATGAGTACTGAGAGAGCTGCTTCTAGAGAGGAGGCTAAGTTGCAGCAACTGGTGGTAGACTCGAACACTCCATTGTATGATGGATGCAACCCCGAGGTGACCCGCTTGAATTTCACGCTCCAACTCCTGAAGACGAAGGCTAAAAACAAATGGACCGACACTAGCCTCGATGAGCATCTCAAGTACCTAAAGGATGTTCTTCCCGCGGGGAATCTATGTCCTACTAGTGTGGATGAGGCCAAGAAGATTGTGTGCCCTCTTGATCTGCATACGTTAGATACCATGCATGCATCAATGATTGCATAATTTATCGGAAGGAGCACGCGGAAAAAACAAGCTGTCAGGTGTGCAATGCTTCTCGATACAAGAAGGCCGGGAAGAAATCTCCCCAGAAAGTTGTATGGTACTTACCGATCACTCCCCGTCTCCAGTGGTATTTCATAGATCCCAAGGAAGCAAAGCTCATGCGCTGGCACGCGGAGAGGAAGAAGCCTGACGATGGAGATGATCCAAAGTTGAGACACGTCAAGGATGGAAGCCAGTGGAGAGCGTTGAACGGCTTCTATCCGTATTTCAAAGGTGATTCAAGGACCATCATGCTCGGCGCGTGTACCAATGGCATGAATCCATTTGGCAACCAGAACACCAACCATAACACATGGCCCATGTTTGTATGGATGTACAACCTCCCCCTGGTTGTGCATGAAGTTGAAGTACATTAACATGCGCATGTTGATTCAAGGGCCAAAACAACCGGGAAATAATATTAATATGTATCTGGGGCTACTTCAAGAGGAGTTAGACATGTTATGGAAAACACGGGCCAAGACATGGGACGCCAGCAAAGGTGATTATTTCTACATGAGAGCCGCGCTGATCATGACAGTGCATGACTATCTCGGTTACGGATATGTCGCAGGGCAGGTGTGCCATGGATATTACGGATGCACGTGATGCATGGATGATACAACGTCTCAACAGCTAACGTCAAGGAAAGATGACGGGTCTGGGAAAATCATGTACATGCGGCATCGAAGATGGCTCGATCAGGATAATCCCTGGGGATCTATTCAATGGTCACGCTGAGCATCGACGACCTCCACGTAAGCGGAGCGGCGCCGAAATCGATGAGCTGTTGAAAAACAGGGAACAGTGCCCCGCACCGAGAAAGACGATGAAAAAGGCACCGGAGCCGCTGGTGAAGGTATGGAAGACGAGGTCTTTGTTCTGGGCCTTGGAGTACTGCCACAAACTCGACACACCTCATTGCCTTGATCAAATGCATATCTGTAAGAATGTCCTTGAGAGCTTGCTCGCGACACTGATGAACATGTCGGATAAGACCAAGGATGGGCCGAAGGCAAGAAAAGACTTGCAAGATTTGGAAATTAGGGAAGATCTGTACATGCCGCCCCGTAAAAAGTCAGATGAGACAGAGACGGAGATAGAGGCGCAAGAGAAGAAGGCAAAAAAATAAAGGAAGAGGATTATTGCCCCCTTCTTGCTTCACCTTAAGTAAGGCTGAGATCGATCTATTCTTTAAGTGCCTTACCGAGGTCAAAGTTGGTTCTGGTTACTGTGGCAGATAAGCAGATATCTAGACACGGACAAGAAAAGGTTCAGCAGGATGAAGTCCCATGACTGTCATGTGATGATGTCCCAGATACTACTTGTTGCCTTAGAGGGATAATGGACAAGCACATCTGTGACACGCTTATTAGTCTCTGCAACTTTTTCGACGTCATCTCTCGAAAGTCGATCAGTGTGAAGCAGCTCCGGAGGCTACAGGAAGATATCGTTGTGATACTGAATGAGCTTGAGATGTACTTCCCGCCCGCGTTCTTTGACGTCATGGTGCATCTGTTTGTCCATATTGTGGACGACATAATAGACCTAGGGCCGTCATTCCTGCACAACATGATGTCATTTGAGAGGATGGATGCGATCATCAAAGGATTCGTTTGTAACATGTGCTGTCTGGACGGCAGCATCATCCAGGGCTATCTGACACAAGAGTGCATCTCTTTCTGCGAGAATTTTCTATATGGCACAGACCAGCCGGCTAGTGTTGGTGTTGGTTTGCCCATTAACAAGCACGATGGGAGGCTCGAAGGAGAAGGTCACTCCAACGGTCGCAGGGAATTACACGTGGCATACCCAGATCAACGCAACGACTTTGACAGAGCAAACTTGGTAGTGCTACAACACCTAGACGAGGTAGATCCTTTCGTGGCACTGCACAAAGAAATTATCGCAAAGAAGTATCGTGACCGGGGGTATGCAGGATGGACGCCGGAGTTACTAGAGAGCACAACTCCACTTTCCTGCATTGGTTCAAAGAGCATATTATTGCTAATCCCCCGGAAGAGGGCTCTAAGGACGGATTGCTCATATACGCCTTAGCACATGGCCCCTCGCCCAACCTCGTCACCTATCAGTCATACGATATCAACGGATACATGTTCTACACGGAGGCCAAAGATATGGACAGCGATGATCAGAACTCAGGGGTGACGATGGAATGCATGACCGGCAGTGACAACGACGCAACTGAGAGATTTTACGGAAGGGTCAAGGAGATCTGGGAGCTTGACTACTCTGGACTGCACAACGTGACGATGTTCCGTGTCATATGGGCTAAGAATGTCGAAAGAGAAAACTCGTATTTCACTACCATGACTATACCCGAAGCCAAGAGCGCTACCGTGAACGCTATCGCAAAAATCGAGCCATGGGTACACGCTAAGCACGTGACACATTGCTTCTTGATAACCGACCCGCGCAATCCCAGCGGTGTTGTTGTGAGGAGAGGCAAAAGGAACATCATTGGAATGGATGGAGTCGCCAACGAGGAAGACTACGACCCGATCTGACAACCCAATGAGGGAAGATGACGATGACGATGAAGTATACGTCAAAAGAAGAATCAATACTACATTACCTAAGAAAAATCATACTCCATGGAAAAGGGAAAGTCACAATGAGGGGCTCAATTATTCTTCAACAAACAAGAAGGGAAAGAAGCTCACTCAAAAACGAAAACATCAACACTGAGGAACCGTATGTTATCGGTCAAATGATGTAATATATATGTTCCTATTTTGTGTACACACTTAGCCATTATGCATGGGTCAAATGATGTAATATATATGTTCTTATTTTGTATATATACTTAACCGTCAAACGATGCAATATATATCGCCTTAGTTATATACATTGTATCACCTTCCCTTCATTCACTGTTCTCGAAAAAAAGGAAAAGAAAAGTGAGAGAAAACAAAGGAAAAGAAAATAGAAGAAACATACAGGAAAACTGCTATAGGTACTGGTTATAGCAGTAGCGCTTTTCTGAAAAAGAGCTACAGCTAGTAAAGCTAGCAATAGCGCTTTCCGTATGAAAACGCTATAGCTACCTTTAATAGCAGTATCGCTTCTAGGATAAAAGCGCTATAGCTAACTTAGCTATAGCGCTTTAGTCCGAAACACGCTACTGCTATGTCGACTTAACCCCCAAAATCCTCACTCTCTCTGGTACTTCCCACCTCTGCTTTTCCCCCCAAATCCCCACTCTCTCTAGCTTCCCCCATTGGCGGTGCCGCCGGAGCCCTGCCCTCGCCCCCGATCCCGACCCCGAACCCGACGCTCGACCCCGTCCCGGCGCTCGCCCCCGACCCCGGCACTCGTCCCCGTCCCGGCGCTCGCCCCCGACCCCGGCCCCGACCCCGACGCAACACGCCTCCCTCCTCTCCTTCCTCCCCTCCCAACCTCAGTTGTCGTCGGGCCTGCCTCCTCGCCCCTTCACCATCTGTAAGCGCCCCACCGCTCCTCCTCTCTCTGCTAGCTAGGGTTCTTTGGTTAATTTACTTACGTTTTAGTTAGGGAAGTAGGTTAATTAGGTTATCTATTTAGTTATGAATTTAGCTAGGTTTTTATGAACTATAGGTTTCAAAATAGGACAGAAATTTAGGTTCAAGCAATTGTAGTTAAAAGAAAAGGCAAAAATTATTATATAGGTTTCTTGCATTTTGTAGTTTAAGTAATTGTCCAAATAAACATCACTTGGTAAAGCAAAAAAAATTAGTTTCAAATTTAGGTACGTTGAATTTACTTTCAAATATTGTGACGAAAAATGACTTTTTGCATTTTTCTTCAAGTTCTATATTTTTCTTCCTTTTTATATGCAAATTTGAAGTGGAGATGTCATATGTGGACATGTGATGTTTTAGACATGTCATATTTGGAAAATGATGATTATGTGCAGGGTAAATGATTCGAGTGGCCTATGTTACGCTGGAGTGTTGATTCATTTCCGTTCTAGTGAATTTCAGGCGCTCGGTATGTCCACTTTTTAGCAAAGGTCATGCCGAAATTTTCCGTGAATTTTGGCATTACTTGTGCTAGATAGTAGGCATATCGAGTGCCGGGAGTTGCTGGGAAACAACATCCCGGCAAACATAGATATTTTTGATGTCATTTCTCATTTTTTCATAGTTTTTGAATCAAAATGAGGAGACTTAATAATAGGAAACATGTCGAACAACGAAGAAACCGGGCCTTCTGACCAGGATGTAGACGAGATGGATTATGAGGGTGAACAAGAGTACCTCGACTTTTTGTCTGCTAAGCACAGTCAAGGTTTGCAGGTCTGCCTCGATGATGGTACTGACACCGACATCGCCACTGATGGCGCCGGCACCGACGGCGGCGCCGAGACCGGCCGGGAAGGTACCGGCGGGGAAGGTACCGACGTCGATGCCTCTACCGAACAGAAGAAGCAAAAGAAGCAGAGGATACGAAAACCTAACTAACTTGGCATTGGACGACTAGTGATGACAAAGATGGCACCTGGCAAGTTTGAGCCATTAGAGCCAGAAGACCCTCGCAAGTGCTATGGGAACAAAGTAGGATACATCCTACGGGAATACGCGAGCATCAATGACGATGACTTAAGGAGTAAAGAACATTTGAGGCAGTTGCTCCTGACGAAGTTGCACAATAGATTCAAGTTCCCTGACCGGGATGATAACATAGAACAACCGCAGGATGATCCGAAGATGAAAAAGATTAACAATCACGCCATGGGCATGTTCAGGAATGATTTGGCCTCCTCTAAAGGGAGGGTGAAATGAACTATTGAGGCTGAGGAACCCCTGTCCAGGATTGTGGAGGAAAATCCTTCACTTACGGACAAGGAGTTCGAAAAGTCGAAGGACAGTTGCGCTACCGAGGTAGCCAAGGCTAAGGCCGCGAAATTCAAGAGCCTTCAGCAAAGGAACACATGGAAGCATCGCCTCAGAAGCTGTGTCTACCTTGGTAAAAGGCCCATATGGGATAAGGTGGACGCGGAACATGAAGCCGTGGGTCTCCCAGACCCCTTCGCGAAGTTCACCAACCCCTTGGAGCGTGACTTCTTCAGGGCCCGCTACGAGTGGGACAAGGAAAAGAAGGTTTTTTACACGGACCAGATCATGAGGAGATTGATTAGAATACTGGTAATTATTCCTTTACCAGCATACATTTAGCTCCAGATCAAGTCAACTACACATTCATAAATGGTTCACGTTCCTTCTATAGGAGAAGCAACACCAGCTTGTAGCCGAAAGCCCTACTTGTCTGATGAGGCCCAAGTGGGACACCCCTCTCAACCGGGCCTTGAACGAACTTAAGGGAATCCCTTTGGGCCAGCGGCCGCAATATGGACGTGTGCACGACACCGGAGACAGTGCCATGTGGAAGGTGTTTTACAACAAGGGCCCGGAGGCCAAGAAGCAGAAAAAGAAGTTTAGTCAGGCGGACATCGACGAGAATGTGAATCTTGCGTTCGAGAAAAAAGCAGCTGAGGACGCGAAAAAAACAACCAAGGAGAAAAATGAGTTGCTACAAAGAAAATAATGTAGTCAGAATCGCACTGCAGTAAATGATTTCACTTCTAACTTGGTACCGGCTATCATCAGCTCGACGAAGGAAAATCCAGACAAGACGGTACATGATTTCCCGTTGCCCAGTTTCGTCGCGAGCAACTCCGTGAACAACAACACCACCGCAGCATCACTTGCTCACGCAACCGGGCTTGCTCTCGCACCTGCATCCGCTCATAGCAGCCTGACCTCAGTCTCTAGCGCGCTAGGCGGGCCTTCATCTTTGGCTGAGCTCGATGCCCTCACGTAATTACATGTCACATGAACATATATATCTAGAATATTCCATTTCAGTTGCCTTTCGGGTGTTTTACGCCGCAGACATGTGTTTGCAGGCCGACGAAACCCCGTGCGCCATACTCTACTTGATCAAATGCCAGAAGGTGGACGTGGGAAAGGGGGTGATAATGAAGCCCTTGGATCTCACGTTCCACAACCAGCCGATGCCCACTGGGCACTTCAGGGTTACCTTGTCGAGTGTGACATCGGGGCACGAGGATTTGCCTCATCCATTACGCCTAGGGGGAGAGGACGACGAGACCCCACTGTGGATTGGAAGCATGCAAGGGTTGGGTGCTACTATGGAAGAAGAATCTTCTTCGTCTGGAGCCAGCCGAGAGCATGCCAATAACCACACATCATCAAGCATGTATGGAGATCACCACCCCGCCTACGCAATTACCAGCTCCTGTAGGGCCGGGTGAGAGCGGCGGACGAGTGATGAAGAGGGTCCAATAGTACTGGCTGATGTAATCGGTCCCATAGAACAGAGAATGGATGATGAGACAGAGGAGACGGAGGACCCAATGGGTTTCCTCAATACAAACGCCTATGACGGTGAATTAGATATGAAGAGTCAACCATATGATGAATCGGGCTATCAGCATGCTAATGAGGATATGGATGATCTGCCCGGGCAGGAACTTCCTAGTAGGGATTGCAAGAAGTCTCTCTTCATGAAATCCTCACAGGACACGCCTGAAGATGCCACCTCAACACAGGCTCAACTAGTCGGGGGTCATACAGTGCTTAGCCTGGCAACACTGGGGCAGGGGTTAAGGAAGGGTCTGGAAGGTGTGCCCAAGAAAAAGGAGAGGAAGAGACTGGGGAAGATAGCTGCCTCCAAACAAGCTAGAGCACATAGCAGCTAGACGGTGGATTTTAAAGACCGTGTACCCGTGAAAGGTGCGGCCATGTTCTATATCATGGACGAGTCAATGCTACCACCGAAACCGCTGGAGGCACTATCAGGGGATCTCAGGAGACTGCACGACCATGTGTTGTCGATTGAGAAAAGCCTACTAGCCTCGAAGAATCTAGGATATCCGACATACGCGGCTCGTGTGCCTGAGGGGAAGTGATACGTCGACACACGGCCCGCAGAGGTGTTCTTCCTATGGTTTGACCATATCTTCGAGATGTTTCTGACAAGGCGGCTCGACTTTACAATCATCCGCCTTTTTGCACTACATATGAGCTCCGTCATGAAGAGAGAAGAAGTCTCGCAAATCTGTGTGGCCGATCCGTACTACATGTACGGGTCCTTCTTGAGTCTCGGCGACTTTGAGCGTGAAAATGCTAGGGAGTACCTCCAAAACTTCATGGTACAGAATAAGGACCAGGAAATTGTCCTCCTGCCTTATCATCCAAAGTAAGTTAGTTTCGGACAACCCTTCCGTACATTTCAATCATTCCTTCTCGCTCATATGGAGAATAATTTGAGGTGTCTTTTTCCCCGCAGCAATGGGTGCACCGTCCTTATCGTTCTTTACCCGCGAGTCTCCCATCCTGTGTATTTCGACCCTACCAAGACTACGAGAAGAAGGACTACACCCACATAATGAATATTCTAGATGATGCTCTCCAAGCCTTCAGCATTAGGGGTGGCCACCTGCAGACCAGGAAACAAAGGAACAAGAAGTTGGGTTTCTCGCATAAAACTAACATCTGCTGCATCCATGTCCCAAAACCAAGCAAGAAAGATGGATTCTACCTCCTCCATGATTGAGTTCAACACGGATCACCAAAAGCTTCGCATGACAACTAGAAACGATGATCATATCCGCAAGTGGGTAGAATCTCATGGAGAAGCGGATTATAAACTTAGAGATGACTTCTTTCACATCCAAAGGGACATTGCGACGATCATCATGAAAGAAGTCGTCAATGAGAAGGGGATGTTCCACCACGGCCCTATATCGCGAGATGACGTCCGGACTCGCATAGGCATGCAATGTCATGACTGCACGCCATTCAAGAAGCTGGGGTCCATCCTTGGTGATATGGAAGGATGGAACTTCTAGTGATTTACGATGCCGATGATGATGATATGTGTCCGTTGAACTTGTATACTTTCTGTAGCGATGAAACTTTGTGATGTCCGCGATCCCTGCCGAACTTGCGTAACGCTACTTTGTTAGTTTGGGTACGATGACCTGCGTACCTCTAGTTAATTAGTTTGCATACTATATGTTGCATCTAGTTGCTAACCCTTTCTTTTTCGTGTTGCTCTAGTATATTTTGTTGCATATGGTCGTACATTCTCTTGATGAAGATGCATCTCTAACAGGTACCTAGATTCTTGATGGCGAGGAAGGAGTGCTATGTTGTGTACAAAAGGAAAGTTCCGGGAGTGTACGACGAGTGGCCTGAGTGTCAGGCGCAAGTGAAGGGGGTCTCGGGCGCCAGCCATAAAGGCTTTAAAAGCAGACAAGAAGCAGAAGCTAGTTACTTGAGGTTCATGCTAGCGCGAGAGAGGACTCATAACCGCCGCCTCATGTACTGCATAGTTCCGCTATCACTCATAGTGATAGCTCTTCTCACGTATATCATTGTTTATATGGATGACGATGTAGTTGCAAGTATTCGAGAGTTGTACCGCTATTTTCGAGATGATGACGAGAGACCACTTTGTGTTGAATGATGATTATGATGATAACATGATTTGATGAGACTATTTGTATGTATATGCTATGATTACATTGTATGTGTATGATATCCTAGAGATTATTGTATAAAGTCCTTAACAAAATTCAACAGAAAAAAATATGGAGCAGAGTTTTTTTTCAAAAACTAATAACAGTAGCGTGGGGTATGGCTTTAGCAGCAGCGTGCTCTTAGCAGTAGAGGTCTTTATTAAAGGGCGTTGTAGCTATTAGCAGTAGCGTGTGCTGCATATAGATGTTGCTGCTATACCTAGATAGCAGCAGTGGGGGTCGAACCGCGCTACTGATAAGCATTAGTTGTAGCGCCGTATCAGTAGCGCGGTCACCCTCGCTACTGATAAGCATTTAACCCGGACTACTGCTAGGCTTTTCCCTGGTAGTGTCCGCTTCTTTAAGAAAACTTACTTTACCCACAATACTGCTACCACACGCCAAGATTGGACGACACTGTAGCATGTCATATCACTGAAACCCACTAGGTCAAACTAGCCCGCCAAGGATTTGTACGTCTCTGTACTGCTATGATTTTGTGTTCTCAAAAGATATCCTTTGTCAATCTAACGATTAGGAGTAGAAATAAATGGAGGCCTCCTTTGGTTTATAGGATAGGAATTTTATAGGAATAGGAAAATCATAGGAAGTGAAATGACATGGATCTCAATTCCTATAGAGAAAGAGATTTTATTTGGTGGATAGGATAGGAATTTTTCCATTGAGTCTAGGCTAATTTTTTCCCTCCAAAATATGAAGGATTGATTTCTATTCTACATAGGAATAGGAATCCATTCCTATAACCAAAGAGCTTCAAAGGAATTTTTCCTTTGCAAATCCTACCCTATAGAGTTCCTACAAAATTCCTACAAACCAAAGGAGGCCGGAGGGTCTTTCTCTCTCTCTCTCCCTCTTGATCTATCTCCATCCCACAACCCCTCTAGCACACATACACTCTCCATAGCCACTCTGAAAGTATGATGTCACTACACATTCATGCTTGCAACAAAAAAATTACACATTCACGCATGTTACAAGTATATGCCAATTTTGCTGGCTATTAATGTGAATGTATCCATGAACCAACTCTTTTGAGTCTGATGTGAATTAATGTATAATTGTGTACTATTGTATGACCGATCGCTAAGCCTACATTTTTAGGACCTTGGGCTATTGGCTGATCGACGACGGATCAGACCTATAAGCGTACCACGAGCTTATCAGCCCCAATGTTTCTCTTTGGTGAGTGTTTGCAAGTACTATAGCTCGCACAGTAGCTAGCCTACGAACACCAAGAATCATCAAACATGCCCTGCTGATATGATAAATAGTTCAAACTTACATCTAAGCATGCCATATATTACATCAAAAGCTGGTGATGATACATCATTTCCATAACTCAGAGAGGGTTCGCATGATTCACTATCAAACAAAAGTAGCAAGTACCGACCACACAAGACAGTGCACTAGCCCTAAGATGGTTTGATAACACACATCGTTCTGGTAATTAAACACAATCCAAACTACCTTGAAGGATTAGCACGACCAACTATTTCTTGTCATCGATTTCTCGGGCAATGACCACAGCACGGACAGCGGCATGGGAATCAATCTCAAGGGTGATGTCCACAGGACGGCCCGCGACATCAAAATCAATCTCTAGGGTGATGTCCACAAGACGGACAGCGGCATCAGAATCGATCTCCGGGGCGATGTCCACAGGACGGACCGCAACATCGAAAACGATCTCTGGGGCGTTGTCCACAGGACGGACCGCGACATCGTAATCATCAAGGACGTCCACCGGCACCTGCACAACCCTAACATATCAGCAAGCACATTGCAAATAATCAAAAACCACAACTACGGTAAGCCATTTTTTTACCCTGTGCAGCTCAACGGGGGATCCCATCCCTCCGGGGGCCATCTCCTCGATGGGAGCAATCGCCTTGCCAGGGAAATACTGCTTCTCAACAACGACTATCTCCTCAAACTCGCCCTTGAGCCTCTCATTGGTGACCATTAGAGTTTCTGGGGTAGGCACGGTGGGCCCCTTGCTGTTCTTCCAGCTTTCTTTGAGGAGTTAAATCATAGCGTCGTCAACTCTTTGGCTAGTGCTTGTTTCTTGGAGTTCTTCGTCTCCATGGGTTGGCCCGCCAACATGGCCAACTCGTTGGTCGGTGCTTGCTTCCTGGAGATCTCTGTCTCGAGTGGTTTGTCTGCCGGCAACTCTTTGACTAGTGCTCCCGAATCCATCAATAAACTGACAAACAAAAAGCATCGAAAGGAAACCACAATCGCAATGAAAACGGGAAATGAATAGGCTGTGAGAATCGGTTGGTGCTTCGCAAAAAGAAGATTCTTGGAATGACAATATAGTAGCATCACTGTTTCGCCCACATTTCCTTTCGATGCATGTAAGAAAAATGGCGTAAGTGAGTAGCACAGGTGAGGTTTTCTTCAAGGAAGGGGAGAAAGGGTTTCAACAAGCATTCCAGCGAAATGATGGTTGCTTTGTGCAGTCCAACTTCGAGGCCACTTTACCAGTGTTGGTAAAAGTGTGGGTTTTGTGATATGACGGGTCATGAGGGCCACACTGGGGTGACTGGTGAGTCTCCGCTGTAGCACCTTGATGTGATTTGGTGGATGGCATGAGGGCTCGGATGCTTGATGTCCCGCATGTAATAGAGCGGCTAGTCATATAGTAGTTTGGACGACACACGAGGAGCTCCGTTCCGGTTTATTGGTCCCTATGATAATTTGTGCCAAATTTTGACTATAAATTTGACTAACCAAGTGCATGTCACACAAAAATACACACTGGTACGCGTTGGATCTATAAAAACGGTTTTTAACGCCTTTCCGCGACGGCATTTGGGACCGTCGCCAAGTGCATGTGTGCGATAGGGTGTCCTTCCCACACGACCCAGAAACCGTCGGGGATATGGAGCAGTGATCTAGAGGCCTTCCCACACTAAATTCTTTCACACGTGTGGTATCGGTGATTAAGCATTTCCAATGACGCAGTGAAACCATACGGTCTGTTGTAACGAACCGTTTGGGAAACAGTATGTCAGGCACATGGGCCAACATATGAACTGTGTGCGATTTGTGCCCCCATCGAACACAAGTTTATTGCGTAACCCGTCTACCATGCTATACTCCATCACACACGTTTGCCAACAATTACCGTCCGCGATAATGTTCTATCACAAACGGTTCAGGAGCCCCTTGATACGTCTCCAACGTATCTATAATTTTTTATTGTCCATGCTATTATATTATCTGTTTTAGATGTTTAATAGGCTTTAATATGCTCTGTTATATTATTTTTGGGACTAACCTATTAACCGAAGGCCCAGCGCCAGTTTCTGTTTTTTTGCCTATTTCAGTGTTTCGCACAAAAGGATACCAAATGGAATCCAAATGGAATGAAACCATCGTGATGATCTATCTTGGAACAAACGCAATCCAGAAGACTTGGAGTTGAAGTCTGGAACTCCGCGAGGCGGCCACGAGGCAGGAGGGCGCGCCCCCCACCCTCGTGGGCCCCACGGAGCTCCACCAACGTACTTCTTTCGCCTATATAAACTCTTATACCCTAAAAACACCAGGGGCACGAAACCACTTTTCCACCACCGCAACCTTCTGTACCCGTGAGATCCCATCTTGGGGCCTTCTCCAGCGATCTGCCGGAGGGGGAATCGATCACAGAGGGCTTCTACATCAACACAATAGCCTCTCCGATGAAGCGTGGGTAGTTTACCACAGACCTTCGGGTCCATAGTTATTAGCTAGATGGCTTCTTCTCTCTCTTTGGTTCTCAATACAAAGTTCTCCTCGATGTTCTTGGAGATCTATTCCATGTAGTACGTTTTGCAGTGTGTTTGCTGAGGTCCGATGAATTGTGGATTTATGATCAAGATTATCTATGAATATTATTTTGTTCTTCTCTTATTTCTTATATGCATGATTTGATGTCTTTGCAAGTCTCTTCGAATTATCTGTTTAGTTTGGCCTACTAGATTGATCTTTCTTGCAATGGGAGTAGTGCTTAGCTTTGGGTTCAATCTTGCGGTATCCTTTCCCAGTGACAGTAGGGGCTACGTATTGTATTGTTTCCATCGAGGATAAAAATATGGGATTTATATCATATTGCTTGAGTTTATCCCTCTACATCATGTCATATTGCTTAATGCGTTACTCTTTTCTTATGAACTTAATACTCTAGATGCATGATGGATAGCGGTTGATGTGTGGAGTAATAGTAGTAGATGCAGAATCTTTTCGGTCTACTTGACACGGACGTGATGCCTATATTCATGAGCATGCCTAGATATTCTCATAACTATGCGCTTTTCTATCAATTGCTCGGCAGTAATATGTTCACCCACTGTAAAATATGCTATCTTGAGAGAAGCCACTGGTGAAAACTATGGCCCTCGGGTCTATTTTACATCATATTAGTTTTCCATCAACTTGCCAATTTTTGTCGCTATTTATTTTGCAATATTTACTTTCCAATCTATACAACAAAAATACCAAAAATATTTATCTTACTATCTTTGTTAGATCTCACTTTTCGAGTGACCGTGAAGGGATTGACAACCCCTTTATCGCGTTGGTTGCAAGGTTCTTGATTGTTTGTGCAGGTACTAGGTGACTTGCGTGTAATCTCCTACTGGATTGATACCTCGATTCTCAAAAACTGAGGGAAATACTTACACTACTTTGCTGCATCAGCCTTTCCCCTTCAAGGGAAAACCAACGCATGTTCAAGAGGTAGCAAGAAGGATTTCTGGCGCCGTTGCCGGGGAGATCTACACTCAAGTCAAGACATACCAAGTACCCATTATAAACTCTTCTCCCTCACATTACATTATTTGCCATTCGCCTCTCGTTTTCCTCTCCCCCACTTCTAAAACGATTTTCGAAAACCCTTTGCCTTTTCTTGGCCTCTTCTCCATTCGCCTCTTCTCCGTTCGCCTCCTTTCGCTTGCCTCTTGTGTGCTTGTGTGTTGGATTGATCCTTTGTCACGATGGCTCAAGACAACATTAAATTATGTGACTTTTCCAATACCAACAACAATGATTTTATTAGCACTCCGATTGCTCCTATTACCGATGCTGAATCTTCTGAAATTAATGCTGATTTGTTGAATCTTGTCATGAAAGATCAATTTTCTGGCCTTCCTAGTGAAGATGCCACTACCCATCTAAACAACTTTGTTGATTTGTGTGATATGCAAAAGAAGAAAGATGTGGATAATGATATTGTTAAATTGAAGCTATTTCCGTTTTTGCTTAGAGATCGTGCTAAAACTTGGTTCTCTTCTTTGCCTAAAAATAGTATTGATTCATGGAATAAGTGCAAAGATGCTTTTATCTCTAAGTATTTTCCTCCTGCTAAGATTATCTCTCTTAGGAACGATATCATGAATTTTAAGCAGCTTGATCATGAGCATGTTGCACAAGCTTGGGAGCGGAAATTAATGATACGTAATTGCCCTACACATGGTTTGAATTTATGGATGATTATACAAAAAAATTATGCCGGATTGAATTTTGCTTCTAGAAATCTTTTAGATTCAGCCGCAGGAGGCACTTTTATGGAAATCACTTTAGGAGAAGCTACTAAACTCCTAGATAATATTATGGTTAATTATTCTCAATGGCACAACTAAAGATCCACTAGTAAAAAATTTCTTGCGATAGAAGAAATTAATTTTTTGAGTGGAAAGATGGATGAACTTATGAAATTGTTTGCTAATAAGAGTGTTTCTTCTTATCCTAATGATATGCCTTTGTCCACTTTGATTGAGAATAATAATGAATCTATGGATGTGAATTTTGTTGGTAGGAACAATTTTGGTAACAACGTATAGAGGAAACTTTAATTCTAGGCCGTTCCCTATTAATTCCTCTAATAATTATGGTAATTCCAACAACAACTCTTATGGAAATTTTAATAATGTGCCCTCTGATTTTGAGACTAGTGTTAAAGAATTTATGAATTTGCAAAAGAATTTCAATGCTTTGCTTGAAGAAAATTTGCTTAAGATTGATGAGTTGGCTAGGAACGTGGATAGAATTTCTCTTGCTGTTGATTCTTTGAAACTTAGATCTATTCCACATAAGCATGACATCAATGAGTCTCTCAAAGCCATGAGAATTTCCATTGATGAATGCAAAGAAAGAACCGCTAGGATGCGTGCTAAAAAAGATTGCTTTGTGAAAGCGTGTTCTTCTAGTTTTCATGATGATAAAGATGAAGATCTAAAAGTAATTGATATGACTCCTATGAAATCTTTGTTTTCCAATATGAATCTTGATAAAGAAGGGACTGGAGATGAGTCAACTTTAGTTAAAAGGTGTCCCAATGATTCGGAGCTTTTAGATCTTGATGCTAAAATTAATAAAAGTGGGATCGGAGAGGTCAAAACTTTACATAGCGCAATGAACCCACTCTTTTGGATTTCAAGGAATTTAATTATGATAATTGCTCTTTGATAGATTGTATTTCCTTGTTGCAATCCATGTTAAATTCTCCTCGTGCTTATAATCAAAATAAAGCTTTTACTAAACATATCGTTGATGCTTTAATGCAATCCTATGAAGAAAAGCTTGAGCTAGAAGTTTCTATCCCTAGAAAACTTTATGATGAGTGGGAACTTACTATTAAAATTCAGATAAAAGATCATGAATGCTATGCTTTATGTGATTTGGGTGCTAGTGTTTCCACGATTCCAAAAACTTTGTGTGATGTGTTAGGTTTCCGCGAATTTGATGATTGTTCTTTAAATTTGCATCTTGCGGATTCCACCATTAAGAAACCCATGGGAAGGATTAATGATGTTGTTATTGTTGCAAATAGGAATTATGTTCCCGTATATTTCATTGTTCTTGATATAGATTGAAATCCTACTTGTCCTACTATTCTTGGTAGACCTTTCCTTAGAACAATTGGTGCAATTATTGACATGAAAGAATGAAATATTAGATTCCAATTTCCGTTAAGGAAAGGCATGGAACACTTTCCTAGAAATAAAATTAAATTACCTTATCAATATATTATGAGAGCCACTTATGGATTGCTTACCAAAGATGACAATACTTAGATCTATTCTTGATTTATGCCTAGCTAGGGGCGTTAAACGATAGCGCTTGTTGGGAGGCAACCCAATTTTATTTTTGCTCCTTGCTTTTTGTTCCTGTTTAGTAATAAATAATTCATCTAGACTCTGTTTAGATGTGTATTTATGTTTAATTAGTGTTTGTGCCAAGTAGAACCTTCCGGAAGACTTGGGGGAAGTCTTTGCGATCTTGCTGTAAAAAAACAGAAACTTTAGCTCTCACGAGATTAGCTGCCATTTTTTACTGGAGAGTGCTTTTAGGTTGATTCTTTTTGCAGATGATTAAAAGATCAATTCCTCACGTCCACCAATTTGTTTCAGAAATTTTGGAGTTCCAGAAGTATTCGTTTGATACAGATTACTACAGACTGTTCTATTTTGATAGATTCTGTTTTCCGTGTGTTGTTTGCTTATTTTAATGAATCTATGATTAGTATCGGGGGCATGAACCATGGAGAAGTTGGAATACAGTAGGTTTAACACCAATACAAATAAATAATGAGTTCATTACAGTACATTAAAGTGGTGGTTTATATTCTTATACTAACGGAGCTCATGAGATTTTCTGTTAAGTTTTGTGTTGTGAAGTTTTCAAGTTTTGGGTAAAGATTTGATGGATTTTGGAATAAGGAGTGGCAAGAGCCTAAGCTTGGGATGCCCAAGGCACCCCAAGGTAAAATTCAAGGACAACCAAAAGCCTAAGCTTGGGGATGCCCGGAAGGCATCCCCTCTTTAAATCTTCGTCTATCGGTAACTTTACTTGAGGCTATATTTTTATTCATCACATGATATGTGTTTTGCTTGGAGCGTCTTGTATGATTTGAGTCTTTGCTTTTTAGTTTACCACAATCATCCTTGCTGTACAAACCTTGTGGAGAGACATGCGTGAATCGGAATTTATTAGAATAGTCTGTGATTCACTTATATCTTTTGAGCTAGATAATTTTGCTCTAGTGCTTCACTTATATCTTTTTAGAGCACGCTGGTGGTTTTATTTTATAGAAATTATTGATCTCTCATGCTTCACTTATATTATTTTGAGAGTCTTTTAGAACAGCATGGTAATTTTCTTTGGCTAAAAAATTAGTCCTAATATAATGAGCATCCAAGATGGGTATAATAAAACTATCATATAAAGTGCATTGAATGATATGAGAAGTTTGATTCCTTATAATTGTTTTGAGATATGAAGATGGTGATACTAGAGTCATGCTAGTTTAGTAGTTGTGAATTTGAGAGATACTTGTGTTAAAGTTTGTGATTCCCATAACATGCACGTATGGTGAACCGTTATGTGATGAAGTCAGAGCATGATTTATTTATTGATTGTCTTCCTTATGAGTGGTGGTCGGGGACGAGCGATGGTCTTTTCCTACCAATCTATCCCCCTAGGAGCATGCGTGTAGTACTTCGTTTCAATAACTAACAGATTTTTGCAATAAGTATGTGAGTTCTTTATGACTAATGTTGAGTCCATGGATTATATGCACTCTCACCTTTCCACCATTGCTAGCCTCTCTAATACCGCACACCTTTCACCGGTATCATACACCCACCATATACCTTCCTCAAAACAGCCACCATACCTACCTATTATGGCATTTCCATAGCCATTCTGAGCTATATTTCCATGCAACTTTCCACTGTTCTGTTTATTATGACACGCTCCATCATTGTCATATTGCTTTGCATGATCATGTAGTTGAGATCGTATTTGTGGCAAAGCCACCGTTCATAATTTTTCAAACATTTCACTCTTGAATCATTGCACATCCCGGTACACCACCGGAGGCATTCACATAGAGTCATATTTTGTTCTAAGTATTGAGTTGTAATTCTTGAGTTGTAAGTAAATAAAATTGTGATGATCATCATTATTAGAGCATTGTCCCGGTGAGGAAAGGATGATGGAGACTATGATTCCCCCACAAGTTGGGATGAGACTCCGGACGAAATAATAATAATAATAAGAGGCCATAAATAAAGAGAGAAAGCCCAAATAAAAAATAAAAAAATGAGAGAAATAGAGAGAAGGGACAATGCTACTATCCTTTTACCACACTTGTGCTTCAAAGTAGCACCATAATCTTCATGATTGAGAGTCTCCTATGTTGTCACTTTTATACTAGTGGGAATTTTACATTATAGAACTTGGCTTGTATATTCCAATGATGGGCCTCCTCAAAATTGCCCTAGGTCTTCGTGAGCAAGCAAGTTGGATGCACACCCACTTAGTTTCTTTTGTTGAGCTTTCATACACTTATAGCTCTAGTGCATCCATTGCATGGCAATCCCTACTCACTCACATTGATATCTATTGATGCATAGCCCGTAGATACGCCTAGTTGACGTGAGACTATCTTCTCCTTTCTGTCTTCTCCACAACCACCATTCTATTCCACCTATAGTGCTATGTCAATGGCTCACACTCATGTATTGCGTGAAAGATGAAAAAGTTTGAGAACATCAAAAGTACGAAAAAATTGCTTGGCTTGACATCGGGGTTGTGCATGATTCAATACTTTGTGTGATTAAGATAGAGCATAGCCAGACTATATGATTTTGTAGGGATAACTTTCTTTGGCCATGTTATTTGGAGAAGACATGATTGCTTTATTAGTATGCTTGAAGTATTATTGTCTTACGTCAATATTAAACTTTTATTTTGAATCTTATGGATCTGAACATTCATGCCACAATAAAGAGAATTACATTGAATATTATGTTAGGTAGCATTCCACATCAAAAATTCTGTTTTTATCATTTACCTACTCAAGGACGAGCAGGAATTAAGCTTGGGGATGCTTGATACGTCTCCAACGTATCTATAATTTTTGATTGTTCCATGCTATTATATTATCCGTTTTCGATGTTTAATGGGCTTTAATATGCGATTTTATATTATTTTTAGGACTAGCCTATTAACCGAAGGCCCAGTGCCAGATTCTGTTTTTTGCCTATTTCAGTGTTACGCGGAAAAGGAATACCAAACGGAATCCAAATGGAATGAAACCTTCGCGATGATCCTTCTTGGAACAAACGCAATCCAGAATACTTGGAGTTGAAGTCTGGAACTGCGCGAGGCGGCCACGAGGCAGGAGGGCGCGCCCAGGGGGGTAGGCGCGCCCCCCACCATCGTGGGCCTCACGGAGCTCCACCGACGTACTTCTTTCGCCTATATATACTCTTATACCCTAAAAACACCAGGGGGAGCCACGAAACCACTTTTCCACTGCCGCAACCTTCTGTACCTGTGAGATCCCATCTTAGGGCCTTTTCCGGCTATCTGCGGAGGGGGAATCGATCACGGAGGGCTTGTACATCAACACCATAGCCTCTCCGATGAAGCGTGAGTAGTTTACCATAGACCTTCGGGTCCATAGTTATTAGCTAGATGGCTTCTTCTCTCTCTTTGGTTCTCAATAGAAAGTTCTCCTCGATGTTCTTGGTGTCACAGCCCTAGATTATTGCTTGTATTAGTTGCATCATAGAGCACCCATGCATCATGTCTAAATTTCTGAAACTTGGAATTGAGGAAAATGGAATCCTCAAAAACTTAAATAAAAGAAGGGCAAAGAACCCTGGAAATCTCATTCTTTGTTTCCAAGATGTCCTTCTGCAATGTTTGAGAATTTTGGCAGGAGCTATATAACAAACCAGAATTTAGGAACATTTTTAAGGATTTATTTTTGGGACTCTGAATTTAAATAAATAGCTATTTGAATTTGAGTTATATTCATATAACTAGAATATAATTTCAAATATCTTTGAAACATTTTATGTGCATTTGGAAATGTCCATTCTGCAACATAAAATTATTCAAAGGGTTTTGTCACTGTTTTGAAATTGTTTTGAATTTTCAACAGTGGCAAAATATTAAACAACAAAAAACATAACAGAAAAATAAAACAGAGCAACCTTACCTGACACTCACCAGGGCAGCCCACCTGGCCAATCCACTTGGCGGCCCAGCCCACCAGGGGCACCGCTGTCTTCAACCTCTCGCCAAGAGGGTAGAGGCGGCAGCACGACGCCTTGCCGAGGCCTCCACCTCCTGCTTCACGGTGGCAGCCTCCCTGACATCCTCGTGACGCCATGGAGACGCCCCGAGACCCCTCTCTCCTCTCCCTCACTCGCTGCTCTCCCTCCCCTCCCCTGGATCCCTCTCTCTCACCACCGAGCGAGCTCGCCGATGTCGATCGCCGTAACCGCGGCCACCGCCACCGCCTCGCCTCTCCGAACTGTCCATGAGCTCCGCCTCATATGCCTCTTCCTCCTCAATGATCCGCCCGGCCTCGGACGCGCTGCTTCATCGCCACCATCGCCGTTTTCGTCGCCGGCCACCGAGGCACTTCGTCGGTCGATTCGCCACTACCAGTGCGCCCCCGAGCCTGCCGACCACCCCCGCAGACCCGCCGCGAGCCCTTCTTCCTTTCTCCTCTAATCTCATGCCCACGCTCGTCCCCTAGTTCCATTCCCATCGCGGCCGATAGCTTCTCGCCGCCGGCCATGGCGTAGCTATGGCCACAGCCGCGCAAGCTCACCACGGAGCGCGTCACCGTGCTCAGCACATTACCTGGAGGCCGTAGCACCCGGCCGTTCGCTCCGCCGTGCCCCACAGCCCCATTTCCAACCTCGCCCGAACTCCGGCGGCCGCAAAAGAGCCCGCCATCGTCAACTCCGTCCACCCCAGACCCTCCTCCTTGCACTGCTAGCTGCGCACGAGCCACAGTTGCGCGTAGCACCAATCCGCTGTCCAAATGGTCGCATGTGGACAATTTCCGACGTGCTTCGCCGTGTCTGGACTCGCCGGTGTCGACTCGCCGGCGTGTTTGACCCATTCGACCTGGGGTTTGACCCCGTCTGACCAGTGGTTTGACCTCTCTCTCTCTCACTAACATGCGGGCCCCGCCCGGCTAACTAAGTTAGTTAGGGCTAATCCTATTTAGGTTAGTTAGTTAGCCGCTGACAAGTGGGCCCTGGCCCCTGTTAATTAGCTAAGTGTTAAACTAACTTAAGTTTAAATCCACAGCCACTGACGTGTGGGTCCAGGGACTAATTAGCTTAGATTAACTTTTAGTTAGTGCTAATTAACCCTGTTAGCTAACTGAGCCAATGACATGTGGGTCCCAAGTCGAGTTTGACTGGCTGACGCTGTTGACACGATGACGTCGGTCGACGATAAATATTTTCTAGGATATAAAATAAATCGGAAATGATTTATTTATTTCAGAAAATATCCTAAACTTCGAAAATTCATAGAAATTAATCTGTAACTCCAAATGAAATAAATTATATATGAAAAATGATCAGAATAATCCAATCTATCCATCTGTACCAATTTCACGCATGTTATAACAACTTATGGCTGCTGTTTAGGACAAATCATATAAAGGGCATTTAAACCTTCACATATGGAGTTTGAATTTGAACCTTGGGTTCAAATCAACTTCATTTAAACAGTTGTTAGTTGCATTAGCTCAATCAACAGCATATTGCCATGACATGATCATGCATCATATTGTTGCATCGCATTGATTGTGTTCTCTCTTGTTTGCCCGTGTTTGTCCCCTCTTAGTAGACGATGTTTCCGATGACGTGATCGGTGACACCGATGAAGAGCTATACTATATTCAGAAGTGCCAGGAAAGCAAAACCCCCCTAGTTCATTCCGATACAATCCCACTCTCTCGCTCCTGCTCTCTCTTACTGCATTAGGACAACACCGTTTCAACTATTACATGTTGCGGTAGCTGAACCCCTTTCCTCTGCATGACCTGTCATTGCCACAGTAAATAGATGAAACCCACTAGCATGAGTAGGAGTTGTTTGAGCCCTGATGTGCCTACTCATTCATGCTTGTTTGTCATGCCTGCTACTGCCTAGAGTTGACTCAGGTCTGATTCATCGGGGATGAATTAGAGGTGTGTGAACATGTCCTACTATTGTGAGCTAATTGTGTGAACACGATTTGGTAAAGGTATTGGTGAGAGGCCATGTAGTAGTACATGGTGGGTTGTCTCATTGAAGCCGTTCTCAGGAACTGAGTTCTGTGTTTGTGACCCATGAACAGTTACTACCACACATTGGGTTCTGGTAACTCGACCCCTCTCGACTTATTAATCAACATGATCTCTGTCCAGGAGTTGCAACTAGTTTCTGGTGTTTGTAGGTAGTTTTAGTAGTCTACCAAGTGGCACCCGGTACAGGTGGGCTTGGGACAGACTAGGCACCGTGGCTGGGTATGCCAAGCGCCGCCCGTTTGGTGGGCTTGGAACCCTGTACACATCATTTGGGGCCGTTAGCGACACCCCGGCCGGATCTCCTTGCGGATGGAACCCGAATAGGCGATAAACCTGGACGAGAGACTTGTGTGGTTAGTCAGGTCGTGGCTGACTCCCTCACCAGGCTTCCGCTTGAAGGTTGCCGAGATACACGATGTGTACATGGTGGTAAGTGGCTAGAGCGTGTGTGAAGAAGTACACCCCTGCAGGGTTAACATCATCTATTCGAATAGCCGTGTCCATGGTAAAGGACTTCTGGTTTGTGCAGTTCATAGACAAGTTAAAGTGGATACTCTAAAATGCGCAAGATAGGCGTGAGTGCTATGGATGGCGTTCTCCTAGGAAGACGAGAGCGGATCCATAGTGGTGTATTGATATGATGAATATGTGGACTCGTGTGCGTCACCTCAAAAGAGTTACTTGCAGTCATAGTTTAGGACAGCCACTGAGTCAAAGCTGGCTTGCTGCAGTCAAACTCCACCACCCCCTTTGTTGATACTGATGCATATATAGCTAGTTCTGATGTAAGTCTTGCTGGAAACATTTGTACTAACGTTTGCCTATTTTATGTTTTGCAGAGAGACGCCAGTCTCGCTAGTAGTTCTGTGTGGACTTCGACGTTTAGCTTGATACCTCAGCTACGATCTTGTGCCCTCGGCAGGATCTGGTAGATAGTCAGGCTTCTCAACCTTTTTCATTTGTAGATGTACTCAGTACTCGGACATGATAAGCGTCTGCTTGTGCTTTGACTTGTATGCTCTGAATGTTGGGTCATGAGACCCATGTTTGTAATATCTCGCTCCTTGGAGCCTATTGAATAAATACTTGAGTCGTAGAGTTATGTTGTGATGCCATGTTGTATTTACACATATCGAGCATATTGTGTGTATGATTGAAATGCTTGGTATGTGTGGGATCCGACAAACTAGTTGTTTATCCTTGGTAGCCTCTCTTATAGGGAAATATAGTCTTGTGCTTCCATGAGCCATAGTAGTCCGCTACAGCCCGGTTCACTGAGTCCTGCTAGCCCAAAGACTCTTGCTCCAAACACTTGACTGGCCGGCATGTGATTCACTTCGTTCCTGTGTCTATCCCTTCGGGGAAATGTCACGCGGTGACTTCCGGAGTCCTGCTAGCCTGCTACAGTCCGGGTTCCCGGAGTCCTGTTAGCCTAGTTGCTACAGCCCGGATTCACACGCTGATGACCGACATGCTCGATGTTGTTTCATGTATGCCTGTCCCCGTAAGTTAATGCCACTTTGGGTTAACGACTAGTCATGTCGGACCGGGTTCTCTGTCATATTGATGCTAGTGACACTATCATATACGTGAGCCAAAAGGCGCAAACGGTCCCAGGCCAGGTAAGGCGACACCCGTGGGAATACCGTGCGTGAGGCCGCAAGGTGATATGAGGTGTTACATGCTAGATCGGTGTGACTTAGAATCGGGGTCCTGACAGCTTTTGGTATCGAGCCTGTTGCTGTGGGATTACTAAGCCAAACTGGTCGAAGTCGTGTCTAGAAATGCTTTAGTTATGTAAGGGAATTGATTGTGGGAGGGAACGTAAGGCTCTTTTTACTCCTTAACCTTATGCCCTTCTGATCTGAGTTACCCTCTTCTTTTCTGCGGGAATTAAGAACTAGGCTTTCTCATCTTCTATCAGGATCACGTGTTACTAATCCGTAGACTTATAGGATTGATGGTTTCAAGCCCCAATTCAGTTCCTACCACTTCCGTGTGTTGTTAGTTAATCCCAGAACCTTGATACTGTGATGTTGAGTGGTTATGCCACCATTTTTGCAGGATGTCTCAAATCTTTTTGAGCATTTACAGCCGTTATGCTGTCTGAGTCATCCCAGGTTTCTAGATAGTCTGATGCACTTGCAATCATTCCTCCATGTTCCTGATGTCCATTTGGGCCAGATTAATCACACTAGTTGGTGAGTTGAGGTACTCTGTTGCCTCTATATATATGTTGGAGCTATTATTATGACCCTAGGTTTTTTAGGGAGTCACCTATGTAAACTAGCCATGTTTTGTGTTCCCGGTGTGATGATTCTGGCCACCATTCTCGAAAGCATCCCGTGATGCCATTTAGTAGTAGGTATTCTATTCCTGGGTTCTTGAACCCGAGATTCACCCTACTTACCTCCTGTTGATAGTGTTTGCTCGTTCCTTTAGGATATTAGTAACTTTGCGATAGTCCTCGAGGTCCATGGTATTTCCTTCTTCCTAATACCATGAACTACTTATGGCAGAAGCTCCTCGTCGAACCGAAAGATCACAACCAAAGTGCTCTTGATGAGTTCTCGATTCTATGTTGTGACTCTGCCAGTTCTACTTTTCTGCATGGGTTATCCGGAAGAAATATGTTGAACACGTTCGACATGCTAATCCATGCATTCCACCTCAGGAAGTTATATGTTCCTTCGAGTTGTTCCTCCTTAGTTGTTTCTGACCTTCGTGTATCAATTGATAGTCGAGGGTATATCATTGCATTCGTTCATCAAAGTCTAATATTCTTGTGGTTTGTCAAGTCGTTCTATTCCGGAATGACTAGGAGAAAAAAACTCCAGTACCTTATCCATTTCTGGGATTGGGTCAAAGCAGTTGTAATCCATAGATCAAAATGCCAATCTAGCTTTTGCTCTGTTCTACCGTGGAGTGTCACCTTCTTTCTTTTCAAGAATGTCATGAGAATTGCACCACCTCTTATGAATTCTTGATTTAGTGATACTTCTTGCCATCATTGTTCATTCCTTGGTTCCGTGTTGTTGTAACCGGAATGCCTGCAAGTGAATCGTGATGTGTGAAATCAATACTCCTAGCAACTCCGTTGCTTGGTAGTTAATGGACAATAATTTCATTCTTAGCGTGTTGGTTATTGAATCATCATCATAAGATTTATCGTGCGACCTAGTCCATTTTCCCTGGTGCACTCCTCGATCAGTGAGATAGGATTGTGTCAATCCATCACTCTCTTGATCACATCGTCTTGCCCTAAAAAGCAAGATTGTTCTCGAGCTTAGTAACATATCGGTGGTTCGTGATTTTTCGGATATCTTCATGGAAGTATCACCAGGTCGTCCCCTGATCGATATGTTGAGTTCGTGATCAAGTTGGTTTTCCAATAAACCACTCTTTCTCCAAGAATCTATGTTGGATATCCCTGAGCTAGTTGGTTAAGCCAAACAACAACTTGGAGAGTTGGAAGAAAAGCTTGTCTGAATTAGTTCATTCCAAAGGGATATCCTTGTGTGTGTGTGTGTGTTGAAGAAAGATGATATCTTGATCGATTGGTCCTCGTGATTAGTTATTGGATCTATTGTCTTGTCCAAACCTTGATTTGAGTATGGGCTATTGTCAAATCAAATCAGAACCAACGATATTCGTAATGTTGTCTTACTCGTGGTTGACCCCTCGAGCATGCACCATTATATCTTTGGGTCTGACCAGTGCTATCACCTTGTTCACATAATGGTGGAATTCCAGTGATATGGAAATCCCAATGAGTTGTTGTTGAGCCCATCAGTAGCATCTTATCTCCTCCATGATTCATGTTGAACATTAAGCTAGTGTTGGAAACTTTTGTAAGCATTTCTTCATGCTAGCTCATGAAGCATACGCTTGGATGAAAGAAGTGACTTCCTTTGAATCATGTGCATTTGATGCAAGTTGCCGCCGTGGATTTGAGAAAGTTTGTTTTGCTTCCTCTGGAATCATCCCAAATCAGTCATGCATACGTGCGAAGTATTCTGTGGTTTGGAGACTTGCAACCTTCATTCTCTATGTGTCCCTAGCACACCAAGCCATTGATTGATTTGTTCAAGGAGAAGAAGTTCCTTTTTAAGAGCTAACCCGGGCTTAATCAAGGACTTCGTTATCCGCAATGATGGTTCCCCACCTGAACTCGATAGTGTTTCGTTGTAACACTACTACGTGGTCATGCTTGTCTGGGACAGCGTGTTCACATGTTTGTAGCAGAACTAGCTCATGTTTTGGAGCTTACTACCGTAGTCCATTTCCCGAGAATCTCGCAACGCCATCTCATCGAATTGTGTTGCAAACTTTTTTTTGCAGACATGTTGAGTCTGAAGTATCCTGTTACTAACCAGATCTGAATCTCAGGCAGATATGATGGTTGGAACATTCCAACATTTGCATTTTGTTCCTAGCTTGCACCGTCTTTGTGCCATTTCACTATGGGCTGCCTTCTTAGTAATTCTCATCCAGGATCATCTTCAAAAGTGGTCCTACCATGGGTCCCATCCATTTCCGATGATAAGCAAAATCATCCATTGCGTTGTCTTCAACAAGGTAGTCCACATCATCCATTCCAGTCTGGGTATGCCATCCCTGCTTACCCCGCCAAATGATTGTTGTGATTGCCTTAGGATGGTATAAGGAGTTTCAATGATCTTTGTATCAAAAGTAATTCTTTTTGCCACTTAAGGGAATAATTCTACGAGTCACCTCTCCCAAGGTGCCCCGTTATGGGATCATGGTAATTGTTTCCTCGCTACTTTGAAACCCTCGTCAAATTGTTCTTCCGTCCCTCCTGATGCATAGTTTGCCTCTCAGCTCCAGAGAATGTTTCTACTTCTCATTCCGTGAGTTGATCTTGTGATCATCAAGATGATCCTAAGTTACTCGAACCTCAAGAATATCGATTCTTCTAAAAATTCTCCCTTTCTTCTCGATGGTCATATTGGATGAAGTTCTCAAAGCAAGACATCGAGATCAAGATGATGCAATGAATCAACATCTTCAAGAAGGACAGTTGGATCGAGAAGATCGTGTTAGGTTTGTGTCCTCGCTGTCTTCTTACCTCACGCCTTGAATCTCGGGACGAGATTCTTGTTTAGTGGGGGTGAGTTGTCACAGCCCTAGATTATTGCTTGTATTAGTTGCATCATAGAGCACTGATGCATCATGTCTAAATTTCAGAAACTTGGAATTGAGGAAAGTGGAAGCCTCAAAAACTTAAATAAAAGAAGGGCAAAGAACCCTGGAAATCTCATTCTTTGTTTCCAAGATGTCCTTCTGCAATGTTTGAGAATTTTGGCAAGAGCTATATATCAAACCAGAATTTAGGAACATTTTTAAGGATTTATTTTTGGGACTCTGAATTTAAATAAATAGCTATTTGAATTTGATTTATATTCATATAACTAAAATATAATTTCAAATATCTTTGAAACATTTTATGTGCATTTGGAAATGTCCATTCTGCAACATAAAATTATTCAAAGGGTTTTGTCACAGTTTTGAAATTGTTTTGAATTTTGAACAGTGGCGGAATATTAAACAACAAAATACAAAACAAAAAAATAAAACAGAGCAACCTTACCTGGCACTCACCTGGGCAGCCCACCTAGCCAGTCCACTTGGCGGCCCAGCCCACCAGGGGCACCGCTGTCTTCAACCTCTGCCAAGAGGGCAGAGGCGGCACACAAGACGCCTGTGAGGCCTCCACCTCCTGCTTCGCGGTGGCAGCCTCCCCGACATCCTCGCGACACCATGGAGACGCCCCGAGACCCCTCTCTCCTCTCCCTCACTCGCTGCTCTCCCTCCCCTCCCCTGGATCCCTCTCTCTCACCATCGAGCGAGCTTGCCGACACCGATCACCGTACCCACGGCCACCGCCACCGCCTCGCCTCTCCGAGCTGTCCACGAGCTCTGCCTCATCTGCCTCTTCCTCCTCGACGATCCGCCCGGCCTTGGACGCGCTGCTTCATCGCCACCATTGTCGTTTCCATCGCCGGCCACCGAGGCACCTCGTCGGTCGATTCGCCACTACCAATGCGCCCCCGAGCCCGCCAACCACCCCCGCAGACCCGCCGTGAGCCCCTCTTCCTTAACCCCTCTACTCTCGTGCCCACGCTCGTCCCCTAGCTCCGTTCCACCGCTGCCGAAAGCTTCTCGCCGCCGGCCATGGCATAGTTGTGTCCACAGCCACGCAAGCTCACCACGGAGCACGTCACCATGCTCAGCATATCTCCTGGAGGCCGTAGCACCCGGCCGTTCGTTCCGCCGTGCCCCACAGCCCCATTCCCAACCTCGCCCGAACTCCGGCGGCCGCAAAAGAGCCCGCCGTCACAACTCCGGCCCACCCTGCACTCCACCCGCTTGCACCGCTAGTCACAAGACGAGCCTCAGCTGCGCGTAGCACCAATCCATTGTCCAAATGGTCGCATGTGGACCCTTTCCGACGTGCTCCGCCGCGTCTAGACTCGCCAGCATCGAGTCGCCGGCATGTTTGACCCGTTCGACCTATGGTTTGACCCCGTCTGACCAGGGGTTTGACCTCTCTCACTCACTGACATGCGGGCCCCGCCCGGCTAACTAAGTTAGTTAGGGCTAATCCTATTTAGGTTAGTTAGGTTAGCCGCTAACAAGTGGGCCCTGGCCCCTGTTAATTAGCTAAGTGTTAAACTAACTTAAGTTTAAACCCACGGTCACTCACGTGTGGGTCCAGGGACTAATTAGCTTAGGTTAACTTTTAGTTAGTGCTAATTAACCCTGTTAGCTAACTGAGCCAATGACATGTGGGTCCCAGCGTCAGGTTTGACCTGGGCTGACGTTGTTGACCTGATGACGTCACACTGATGTCAGGTTAACGCAGTAAATATTTTCTGGGATTTAAAATAAATCGGAAATGATTTATTTAATTCAAAAAATATCCTAAACTTCAAAAATTCATAGAAATTAATCTGTAACTCCAAATGAAATAAATTATATATGAAAAATGATCAGAAAAATCCAATCTATCCATCTATAGCATTTTCATGCATGTTAGAACAACTTATGGCTGCTGTTTAGGACAAATCATATAAAGGGCATTTAAACCTTCAATATGGAGTTTGAATTTGAACCTTGGGTTCAAATCAACTTCACTTAAATCGTTGTTAGTTGCATTAGCTCAATCAACAACATATTGCCATGACGTGATCATGCATCATATTGTTGCATCGCACTGATTGTGTTCTCTCTTGTTTGCCGGTGTTTCTCCCCTCTTAGTAGACGATGTTTCCGACGACGTGATCGATGACACCGATGAAGAGCTATACTATCTTCAGAAGTGCCAGGCAAGCAACCCCCCCCCTTGTTCATTCCAATACAATCCCACTCTCTCGCTCCTGCTCTCTTTTACTGCATTAGGACAACACCGTTTCAACTATTACATGTTGCGGTAGCTGAACCCCTTTCCTCTGCATGACCTATCATTGCCACAGTAAATAGATGAAACCCACTAGCATGAGTAGGAGTTGTTTGAGCCGTGATGTGCCTACTCATTCATGCTTGTTTGTCATGCCTGCTACTGCCTTGAGTTGAGTCAGGTCTGATTCATCGGGAATAAATTAGAGGTGTGTGAACATGTCCTACTGTTGTGAGCTAAGTCTGTGAACACGATTTGGTAAAGGTATTGGTGAGAGGCCATTAGGAGTACATGGTGGGTTGTCTCATTGAAGCCGTTCTCGAGGCGGAGTTACGTGTTTGTGATCGATGAACTGTTACTACCACACATTGGGTTCCGGTAACTCGACCCCTCTCGACTTATTAATCATCATGATCTCTGTCCAGGAGTTGCAACTAGTTTTTGGTGTTTGTAGGTAGTGTTAGTAGTCTACCAAGTGGCACCAGGTATAGGTGGGCTTGGGCAGACTATGCACCGTGGCCGGGTATGCCAAGCGCCGCCCGTTTGGTGGGCTTGGAACCCTATACACATCGTTTGGGGTCGTGAGCGACACCCCTGACGGATCTCCTTGCATATGGAACCCGAATAGGCAATAAACCTGGACGAGAGACTTGTGTGGTTAGTCAGGTCATGGCCGACTCCCTCACCAGGCTTCCGCTTGAAGGTTGCCGAGATACACGACGTGTACATGGTGGTAAGTGGAGAGAGCGTGTGTGAAGAAGTACACCCCTGCAGGGTTAACATCATCTATTCGAATAGCTGTGTCCACGGTAAAGGACTTCTGGGTTGCCTGCGCAGTTCATAGAAAAGTGAAAGTGGATACTCTAAAATGCGCAAGATGAGCGTGAGTGCAATGGATGGCGTTCTCGTAGGAAGACGAGAGCGGATCCATAGTGGTGTATTGATATGGTGAATATGTGGACTCGTGTGCACCACGTCAAAAGAGTTACTTGCAGTCATAGTTTAGGATAGCCACTGAGTCAAAGCTGGTTGCTGCAGTCAAACTCCACCACCCCCTTTGTTGATACTGAAGCATATGTAGCTAGTTCTGATGTAAGTCCTGCTGGGTACATTTGTACTCACGTTTGCCTATTTTACGTTTTGCAGAGAGACGTCAGTCTCGCTAGTAGTTCTGTGTGGACTTCAACGTTTAGCGTGATACCTCAGCTATGATCTTGTGCCCTCGGCAGGATCTGGTAGATAGTCGGGCTTCTCAGCCTTTTTCATCATTTTTCATTTGTAGATGTATGTACTCAGACATGTTAAGCTTCCGCTTGTGCTTTGACTTGTATGCTCTGAATGTTGGGTCATGAGACCCATGTTTGTAATATCTCGCTCCTTGGAGCTTATTGAATAAATAATTGAGTCGTAGAGTTATGTTGTGATGCCATGTTGTATTTACACATATCGAGCATATTGTGTGTATGATTGAAATGCTTGGTATGTGTGTGATCTGACAAACTAGTTGTTTATCCTTGGTAGCTCTCTTATGGGGAAATGTAGTCATGTGCTTCCATGAGCCATAGTAGTCCGCTACAGCCCGGTTCACCGGAGTCCTGCTAGCCCAGCACTACTGCTCCGAAACACTTGACTGACCGACATGTGATTCACTTTGTTCCTGTGTTTGTCCCTTCGGGGAAATGTCATGCGGTGACTTCTGGAGTCCTGCTAGCCTACTACAGCCCGGGTTCCCGGAGTCCTGTTAGCCCAGTTGCTACAGCCCGGATTCACACGCTGATGACCGACATGCTCGATGTTGTTTCATGTATGCCTGTCCCCGTAAGTTACGGCCACTTTGGGTTCACGACTAGTCATGTCGGCCCGGGTTCTCTGTCATATTGATGTTAGCGACACTATCATATACGTGAGCCAAAAGGCGCAAACGGTCCCGGGCCAGGTAAGGCGACACCCGTGGGAATACCGTGCGTGAGGCCGCAAGGTGATATGAGGTGCTACATGCTAGATCGGTGTGACTTGGAATCGGGGTCCTGACACTTGGAGATCTATTCGATATAATACTTTTTGCGGTGTGTTTGCCGAGATCCGGTGAATTGTGGATTTATGATCAAGATTATCTATGAATATTATTTCGTTCTTCTCTGAATTCTTATATGCATGATTTGATGTCTTTGCAAGTCTCTTCGAATTATCGGTTTAGTTTGGCCTACTAGATTGATCTTTCTTGCAATGGGAGAAATGCTTAGGTTTGGGTTCAATCTTGCGGTGTCCTTTCCCGATGTGATGAGGGGCAAAAGGCACGTATTGTATTGTTGCCATCGAGGACAAAAAGATGGCGTTCATATCATATTGCTTGAGTTTATCCCTCTACATCATGTCATCTTGCTTAATGTGTTACTCTGTTCTTATGAACTTAATACTCTAGATGCATGATGGATAGCGGTCGAAGTGTGGAGTAATAGTATTAGATGCAGAATTGTTTCGGTCTACTTGACACGGACGTTGTATGTTTAGCGACTAACCCTTACTCAATGTTTTAGGAGAACGCATGCTGAAATCTTCATTATCACCGGCGGGAATGATGTAGTGATCTAGGAAGAAGTCGCTGATAAATCTCCAAACCATCAACAATTCACCAGCCGGGAGCGGTTCAGGGGTCCTCGGTTTTAAGATGAGCTGCAGTATTTTTAAGATTAGAATGTGCCATATGAGTGGAGTAGAAGATATTAATTAAGATAGACTTACTGGTACTAATTCATGAGGATCGTCACAACTATCAGCAAGTTTGCAGATGGAGATCATGTCTCTGCAAACATAGTATCCACAAAGGATGGTCCACGCTTCTTCTTTGAGGACACGAAATTTTTGTACAAAATTAGTCATGTATTTGTCCTGTTAGGAACAACCTAACCGGTGTTAGATGTATTATTTTTTCTTTGGACAAAATAGAAAGAGGTTCATTTAGAAGCTTGAACATTTGACTAGTGTAAGGAAAGGTATTTGCAGACTGTTGGAAAAAATTTCTGAAAATAACGGATTTCGGTGTGTTATGAGAGAAACGATCTCGTCCTACAAAGGTTGTTCCATCTTGAACAGGTTCTGTTGGGGTTATAATTACTGGTATGACCCGCCCAGGAGGGGCCGGGTTATACTCATGATGATTCTTGAAGCCCAAGACAGCTCCTGGAGATGGCGGGTTAGTTAAGGGCCCAAGGCCCAAAGGGCGACTTAAGGGCCGTAGAGATAAACCGCCGTATATATATATATATATATATATATATATATATATATATATATATATATATATATATATATATATATATATATATATATATGTAAACTTGTATTATAAGGCAGGAATAGAGAGAAACCGAGCGGACACTTTTTATGAGCCGGGACTCTATGAGTCATTGGCGTCGACCTCTGTATATAAAGGGACGACCCGGCGGCGGTTCAGGTCAAGTAACATCAGACCGAGAGCTAGGTCAAGCGGATTCGCTCCCTGGTTTCGAGAGATAAGTAATCCCACTCAAAATTGGATCATAGGCTTTTACCTTCACTGTAAGGGGCCGAACCAGTATAAACCTCGTGTCCTTTGTCCCGATTAACCGCTTCTTGCTTCCTAGTTGTGATGGCTCCACGGCTAAGTCCTTTCACTAGGACATCTGCCATGACAATTCCACGACAGTTGGCGCCCACCGTGGGGCCTACGCATGGTGGATTTGAGTTCTTGAAGGGCATCTTCGAAGGGCTCAAGGGATACGCTGTGGGTCGGATGACCAAGAGTCGTCACGGCAAGCTCTACATGGACGATGCAAGCTGGGGCCCCGACGCCGGCTCAATTGAGTATGGGTACCGGGTCCCCTTCGACGGAATTCACGTCTTCATCGGCCGGATCGGCGAGCCGGGCCCTGAGCCGGACATCTGCACCGACATCATCGAGATGGCTCAGCGTGCGAGACCCGCCCAGGCTCCACCCGCCATGAAGCGTGCCTTCGTGGGATGAATCCATGGAGGAGAACTTCCTGAAGGATCCGTGTCTGGCGGTGAGACGGCCATCTACTCTGACGGTGAGTCGTCCATGAGTGAGACGGATTCATTGTATCAATTATAAGACGGTGGGCTTGTGGGCTGTTCCGATGGCAGCAGTATTACGGGCCCCTTAGAGCCGCCGAGCAGAGTAGGGATCTTCATGGCCGGCACTCAACCAGGTCAAAACTCTACGGCTGTGGCAGCGATAACCTACGGGTCAGCGGCAGCCGGGGAAGGAGGCCATATGCGCCCGCCGGCACAGGTGCTGATTGATCTCATGGATAGACTGACAACCCTGTTAACCGCCATAGTTAATCTGGTGGATCAGGCTGAACATGATGCAGAGGTGGCTCGGTTACGTGAGGAGATAGCACAAGCCAAGGAAAACCTGGCAGCTGAGGGCACCAGATTAGCCACAGAACGGGCGGCTTTGGATGCTCGAGCTCAGCAGCTTCAATCAGAAGCGTTCTAGCTTACAATGGATTTAAACGCATCAAACGAGGTCATGAGGAGAAGGCACCAGAAGTCTCAGTCCTATCTGCCTTTGATTTATGATCCTAGAAATCTCTTTCGCACACCCGGTGCAGGTCCCAGTAATCCGCCAGAGGTAAACCCGGTTGCGACGCCCGGAGCTGGGGCGCCGGTTCAACCACGGGTGACGAAACCTCCCCGAGTAAACACTGCTCCGCCCCAGTATCTGCCAACACCACCGGGTCATTATTCTAACCCGCTGGAAAACAAGATCGCTGCGGCGGCGCGATTGGCGACTCTCCCAGCGGAGGGCGATTCTCCGACGGTGATTGAAATGTGAAGGGTCAGAGAACTTCTTTAGACGGCTTTGGCACAGCAGAAGGCATGCTCTTACAGTCAAGACAGGATTCATTCGACCCCTCGTCCAAACCAGAGCCCGAGTTACAGCAGGCATATGGACTCAGCGGCAGTTTCAAGCAACGTCCGGCCCCGTGATCAGCCAGGCGGGCGAGACCCGGCGCGAGATGGAACCCCTAACTTGGCTAACCAGGATAGGGTACGCCAAGAGGCTGAGCGGGCGGCTCAGCAGGCGATGGAGCAGGCGGCTTACCAACCTTTTCCGATTTATCCGACGACTTCTACTGAGGCAGGTGCGACCACGAGAACTGGAGGTGTCCCTTGCTTAGTGCCAGCACTTCGTAATGAGCGTTTGCCCAAGGATTTTAAGGGGCCTCGAAAGGTGCCTAACTACACGGCTGACTTGCAACCCGGAGCGTGGATTGAAAGTTATGAGATGGCCATGGAATTGATGGAGGTCAGTGACGTGGCAATGGCCAAGTACTTCACTATGATGCTGGATGGAATGGCCCGCACTTGGTTAAAGGGACTGCCACCTAATTCCATTAGTTCCTGGGCCGAGTTAAAGGCCCGGTTCATTCAGAACTTTAAGGACACATGCAAGCAGCCCATCTCGATTGTGGACTTGACTAATTGCAAGCAAGAGGAAAGTGAGTCCACAACCCATTGGGTGCGCCGGGTGAAGGAAATAATACATTCATCTGATAAGATGGATGCCGGCTCTGCAGTCTTAATGTTGGAGAAAAATTACCGTTTTGAACCTCTGAAACAGAAGCTGGGGCGGCTCAAGCGCGACTGTAATGACATGGGCCAGCTGATGGCGGCTCTAGTTAAATACGCCGATTCCGATAGTACCAAGGATCCCGTGTCTGATGAAGAGAAGACAGGGAAGGGAAAGAAGAACGGCAACGCTAAGGGTCTTCAGCATAACCCAGCGAATCAAGGAGGTAATAATAAACGTAAGGCTGACGGTAGCTCGGAGTTTGTGGCGAATACGCAAGGCAACAATCAACGGCGCAAGGGGAGGCCACCTCCTCGGTCACGCGGGTCAGGTCCCACCCTTGAGCAGTTGTTGAACGAGCCATGTCCAAGACACGGCACCCGGGAGAAGCCGGCCACTCATCTGTGGAAGGACTGTATGATGGAAACCACGGGACGGGCGGCGGCTCGGGCGGTGGCGGCTTTCATGGCCCGGGTGGCGGCTCAGGCGGCGGCAGTTTTCATGACCAGGGCCCTCAAGGTCATCAAGGTGGTTATAATCAACAATCTGGCCACGGGGGTCAACAGCAGCAGCAATCCGGGTATCAGAGTAACCCAAAACAGCTGAATAGTGGGCAGTATCACGTGTTCACCACTAGCTTATGCAAAAGGGGCCAGAAGCTTCATAAGAGGGTCGTGAATGCCGTTGAGCCGGCAGTCCCTCGTTATCTGAGATGGTCTGAGCAGCCTATTGTATGGAGTAGGGAGGATCACCCTCCCCGGGTTAACAATCCGGGTCACTTAGCCTTAGTAGTGGCGCCTCAAGTTGGTGGATACAAATTCACAAAAGTGCTCATGGATGGAGGCAGCAGCATCAACATCCTCTATTATGAGACCTTTCATCGCATGGGGTTGACTGATAAGAATCTCAAGACATCCAACACTGTTTTTCATGGAGTAGTGCCTGGTAAGTCGGTGTACCTAGTAGGAAAGATTGAGCTGGAAGTGGCCTTTGGGGATGAGCATGATTCCAGGGCTGAGAAGCCAACGTTTGAGGTTGTCAAAATACAAAGCCCGTATCACGCATTGTTTGGACGGCCGGCTTATGCAAAGTTCATGGCACGGTCGTGTTATGTTTACCTGCAACTCAAGATGCCGGGTCATAAGGGCACCATCACAGTGCATGGGAGCCGGAAGATAGCCTTGGAATGTGAGGAAGGCGATGCTGCATATGCTGAATCTTTTTGTGCGACAGAGGAGTTGAAGTTCTACAAGGACAATGTTGACCCGACAGACAGACGAAGAAGCCAACCACGGAACATGAGCCGGTGATGAAATTTAAGTCGGCTGATGAGACCAAGCTTGTTGATTTTGTTCCAGGCGACTCATCTAAGCGATTCGATGCTCGGTGCTAATCTGGATCCCAAATAGGAAAGTGCGCTCATCGAGTTCATCCATGAGAACCGGGACATCTTTGCATGGAAACCTTCTGACATGCTAGGTGTACCGAGAGAACTCGTTGAGCACACTCTTAATATTGATCCAAAATTTAAGCCGGTCAAGCAGTTTCTTCGGTTGTTTAATGAGGAGAGGCATAAAGCTATTGGTGAGGAGGTGGCCCTGCTCTTGGCGGCCGGGTTTATTGTTGAAGTTTTTCACCCAGAGTGGTTGGCTAACCCGGTACTTGTGCTCAAAAAGAACGGCACCTGGCATATGTGTGTGGATTACACAGACTTAAACAAGGCTTGTCCGGCTGATCCTTTTGCTCTTCCCCGTATTGATCAAATTAACGATGCTATGGCGGTTGTGAGCGTTTGAGCTTTTTGGATGCTTACTCTGGATATCATCGGATCAAAATGGCAGTTAAGGACCAGGAGAAGACGGCTTTCATCACTCCGTTTGGAGCCTTCTGTTATGTGTCTATGCCTTTTGGGCTTAAGAGTGCCCAGGCGGCTTATCAGCAATGTGTGCAGAATTGTCTCCACAATCAGATTGGGCGCAACGTTCATGCTTATGGGGATGACATTGTGGTGAAGTCCAGAGAGAAGGAGACCTTGATAGATGATCTGAAGGAAACCTTTGACAATCTCTGGGTCTACAAGATGATGCTTAACCCGGCCAAGTGCATTTTTTGGAGTGCCAGCTGGCAAGCTTTTGGGTTTTCTGGTCTCTAACAAAGGCATTGAGGCTAACCCAGAGAAGATCAAGGCAATCACCTCTTTAGCTAAGCCGGCGTGTGTCAATGATGTTCAGCGTCTGGCGGGTCGTATTGCTGCTTTAAGCCGATTCATAAGCCGGTTAGGTGAGAAGGCCATACCACTGTATCAGATGATGAAGAAGATGGACAGCTTTATCTGGAGTGATGTTGCTAATGCTGCTTTTGAAGATTTGAAGAGCCAGTTATCTGAGCCACCGGTCCTTGCTGCCCCTATTGATAAGGAGCCCTTATTGTTGTATGTGGCTACTAACACATGTGCCGTCAGTGTTGCCATTGTGGTGGAGCGCAAGGAGGCTGGCAAGGAGCATCTGGTTCAACGGCCGGTTTACTACATCAGTGAGGTGCTTATTGAGTCCAAGCAAAGGTATCCACATTGGCAGAAACTTGTTTATGGGGTGTTCATGGCAAACCGGAAGCTTAAGCAATACTTCCAGGTCACCCGTCACACGTGGTCGATTCTGCTCCTTTGGGAGATGTCATTCAAAAGCAGAGAAGCCACAGATCTAGTCGCCAAGTGGGCCATCGAACTTGGTCCTCATGGTATAAAGTATGTACCACGCACTGCTATTAAATCTCAAGCACTGGTGGACTTCATCAATGATTGGACAGAGCTGCAGATGCCTGAAGAAAAGCCGGATAACACATATTGGACTATTCATTTTGATGGATCCAGGCAATTGGAAGGCTCGGGCTGGAGTTGTCTTAGCTTCCCCTCGAGGTGACAAATTTTGTTATGTGCTCCGGTTGATGTTTCCATGTACTAACAATGCAGCTGAGTATGAGGCCTTGCTCCATGGTCTTCGGATGGCTAAGGAGATGAACTTAAGCCAGGTACGGTGCTTTGGCGACTTAGATTTGGTGGATCAACGAGTATCAGGCAAGTGGGACTCCAAGGATCCTCTCATGGCGGCTTATCATCGTGAAGTTGATGCAATTGCTGGACACTTCAAGGGTTACCAGGTGGAACACATTGATCGCAGAAAGAATGAGGCGGCCGATGCTTTAAGCCGGTTGGGATCTCAGCGTAAGCCGGTGCCACCTAACACTTTTTTGGATGTTCTGCATAACCCTTCTGTCAAATTGCCTATAGAGGAAGACTTGGCTGTTCCTGATCCGGAAGCGCAATTGGTGGCGGCTCTTCACGTCATCCCAGATTGGACAGTGCCATATTTGGCTTACATGACCCGGGGTGAGTTGCTTGAGGACGAAACCTTGGCTAGGTAGATAACCTGACGGTCTAAGTCAATGATGATTGCCAATGGGGAGTTGCATCATCGCAGTGTCACTGGGGCGTTTCAACGTTGTGTCTCTCTTGAGGAGGGTCAAGAAATTCTTTGTGACATGAAGGAGATTGTGGCCATCATGCCGGTTCAAAATCCCTTGTGGCCAAGGCTTTTCGTCATGGATTTTATTGGCTGACGGCTCATGCTGATGCGGAAGATCTAGTCAGTAAATGTGACGGTTGTCATAAATTCTCACGACGGGCTCATGTACCGGCTCAAGAATTGAGGATGATTCCAATTACTTGGCTGTTTGCAGTCTGGGGACTTGACATGGTTGGACCTTTCAAAATATCCAAAGATAAAAAGACCCATCTCTTGGTGGCGGTTGACAAACTCACAAAGTGGGTTGAGGCAGAGCCGGTCAGTAAGTGTGATGCAGCCACATGAAAAAGGTGATTTTTCGCTTTGGTTTTCCACACAGTATTATAACTGACAATGGTACTAATCTTTCCAAGGGTGTCATGGAGGACTTCTGTCAACGTGAGCATATCCGGCTTGATGTTTCATCAGTAGCTCACCCCCAATCCCATGGGCAGGCTGAAAGAGCCAATCAGGAAATCTTGAAAGGTATCCGGCCCCGGCTTATGGTTCCTTTGCAGCAGACACCGGGTTGTTGGGTGGAGGAGTTGCCTTTTGTGATATGGAGCATCAATACCACACCTAACAGATCTACGGGTTATACGCCTTTCTTCATGGTTTACGGAGCACAGGCGGTTCTACCGAGTGACATCCGTCATGACTCGCCCCGCGTGGCGGCTTATGTTGAAGCTGATAATTAACAAGCCCGTCAGGATGCACTTGACCTGTTGGATGAGTAGCGTGACTTAGCAGCAGCCCGCTCTGTGATTTACCAACAGGACCTGCGCCGTTATCACAGCCGCCGGGTTAAGTCCAGAACCTTTCAGGAAGGTGATTTGGTGCTCCGGCTCATCCAGGATCAGTCTGATGCGCACAAGGTATCCCCACCTTGGGAAGGACCCTTTGTGGTCAGCAAGAACCTGAATAACGGGTCATACTACCTTATCGATGTTCGAGAGCACAAAGACTCACGTAAGTCGGAGGAGGAGACCCGCCGGTCGTGGAACATTGCTGATCTTCGGCCTTACTACACTTGAGCCACCGGCTCTCATGATGTACATATTTTGAAATGTATATATTATGATAAGTAATAAAGCAGGACCTCTGTCCTTTTCATCCTCAATGATCATATATTTCTTATTATTCTAACCATAAATGACCAGTTGGGGGCTGATCGTATTCGAATCTAGCTTAACTCTCTTGGTCCGTCTCATGATCGTATTCGAATCTAGCCGTTAAACTCATGGTCACTAGGAGGCTTCCTGTTCGAACATAGGTCGTATTCGAACCAAAGAGAACATAGATGTCGATACCCTTTTGATCGGCACACTGCCAAACTCACTAGGGGGCTTCTTGATCGTATCTGAATCATAGCTCAACCCCTTTGGGTCTGACGTTGATCGTATTCAAATCAGCGTCGCTAAAAAACTCTCAAGGTCATTTGGGGGCTTCCTGTTCAAACATAGGTCGTATTCGAACCAGAGAACATAGTTGTCGGTACCCTTTTGATCGACGCAACGCCAAAGCCACTGGGAGCTACATGATCGTATTCGAATCCTAGCTTAACCACTTTGGAACGGTTTATTGATCGTATGCGAATCAGAAGCCTCAAAATTTTGTTTATTTCTTCTGACATTTTTGCAAACAGTCTTTTTTGAGTTTGTCTTGAGACTTTTTTGATCCTATTGAAAGCGTATAATGAGTGGCTTCTATTTAACCCGGCTTGGCCTTAGTCAATAAGTCGCCAGCATATAACAATAATCATATGTGTGGAAGTACCGGCTTATGCAGGATTGGGTTGTCACCCTTAACTGTTCGGGTCACATAAACCAGCAGTCTACGTCAAAGGATCACAGGTATGATATTATAGTTGTGTTTCAAAGCTATAATTGATAACCGGCTCATCTATGACTCTTTTTCATATCCCGGGTTCTATGTAAGATATATGACCCGCCCTGCGGTAAGCCGCCAAGGGTCTTGTGATTTGTTTCTGTATGCAGGACAGTTTAAAAGCCTTCTTAAGCAGAAGGAAAATAGATGATAAGCATAATATGGACGAATATAACATGGCGGCTTAACAGTATTGAGCACTAAACACGTGCACGAAGGCACGGCAAAACCAAATTATGTCTACCCTATTACATGACTCCCTGAGTCCAAATGATTAACATTATTTTTCAGCATAGCATAAATATGAGCCGCCCGACGGATCAATTGTGTTGTTGGCCTGAGCCTTCCGGATCATCCCTTTCCGCTCCTCCATCCTGTTCCCTGTCCTGGAAGGTTGATGATGACCAGTCAATGCCACTCAAAGCTTCAAATTCAGCTTCGTCATCAATTAATCCGGCCGGGTCAACTTCAGGGGCGAAGGTATGCTTACGAATTGGAGGGATCAGGCTGACCACTTCATAATGTGGCGTTGGAATTCGCTGATTTTCTGCGTCATAACCCGGTTGGTACTTGGTCAGATCTGTGTCATTACCAATCAGGGTGGCCACATGGCGTATTTCCTTCACACAAGCGGTGAAGTCCTTCTGTTCAAATGTTGTGTCGTCCTCCTTCAGGCTTGGATATCCAATGGCGATGCCGGTCGGGTCTAGCTCCGGCAGCCACGCCTTGGCCCGGCTTAATGCAGCTATGGCTCCGGCTCTCACAGAAGATCGCCTTAATTCTTGAACCCGCTGGGGAAGCACAGCAAGCCGTTTCAATACATCCAACAGGAGTGTGGGGACTTCGTTTGACAAGGCCACTGCAGCTAAGGCACGCTGAGACCCGGTATAGAGTTGTTCCACCAGCGTATAAACCGCCTTCAGCTTTATCAACATGCTTTGGTTCAGATTAGAACTCCTGGGGCCTGCACTACAATGTCAGGTGAGTTCATGACGATATGATGCTTATTATAAAGATTCAAGTATTTAACACTTGCAAGAGGACTTACCAAAGATTGCTGACACCATCTGAGATATATGGCGCTTTAAGCCGGATAGTTCGGCGGTCACTTCCGCAAGAGCCGCCTCTGTTTTCTCAGCTCGATTGGTCAAAGCGATTTTTTCGTCAGCCCAGGCTTTCTTCTCTGCTTCAAAGCCCTTTTTCAGTTTTTCTTGTTCAGATACATTGAATTCAAATTTGGAGTTGGCTTTTTGGGTTTCAGTCTCTTGTGCTTCGAGGCGTTTCTTCAAATCAGATACTTCTGATTCAAGTTGACTGGTGGTGGCCTGTATAAATATCGGGTCAAAAGTAAGGATTATCAAGCTGCCATATTAAGTCCCAAGACTTTTGCAAGCAATAACACTTGGCACTTGGGGGCTAATGTGTGCTGAAGAATTTTGTTTACAGTGGCGGTTCATGACAGTAAGTCCCAACCACTTTGCAAGCAAGAGTATTTGGCACTTGGGGGCTCTTGCATATTGCTGTTTAAACCTTTTAAATACTTTGTTCTGTGCAACCATATGAAGAACCAGTTCAATCATACTGATTAAACCGCCCCTTGGGGACTACGGAGTAAGCGGGAATTCTTCTGTGTTTTAATTCTACTATGTTACTAATATTGCTAAGTTTATTTCTAAAAGTCTACAGCATATTCATCATAAGCAATAGACTTGGGGGCTGGCATGGTAAGTATAAATGAATATGGAGAAAGGATTGTACCTCAAACTTCTGGTGCATCTGCTTCACCATGTCAATTTCTATGTCACGGCTGCTGTGCACTTGGCTCATATAGCCAGAAAGGATGTCTCCGATACTCATATGAGTATAATCAGCAACATCAAGTTTAGTTCTGCAGCGTTCAAGAAGTTCCTCCTTGGCAGAACATTTGGCAAGCACGGTAGGCCTCCCCGCTTCAACAAAGCCGGTCTTGGTGATTTCGATATCAAGATATTGAGGATCATCCGTCTTGGCCGGGCTAGGGAATTCCGGGTTTTCAGAACCATCGACGGCTTGCTCGACAGGCGGGTCAGCAGCGGGCGTCGGTATATCATGAGCTGGCTCAGGCGGTGGCTCATGAGTGTAGGCTTCAGGTGCGGCTGATCCAAGTTCCGGCTCATTTAAGATCGGCTCTTCGGCCGGCTTGTTCTTCTTCGCCCTTTTGCTGGGCTTCGCTTGTCCGCTGCATAAGATCAAAAGGTCAGTATAAATACAACAAATTGAAATGAGTACAGATTAAGCAGGTTGTCATTACCCTGGAGCAGTTTTAAAAGCCGGCAAATTGGATTGCATTGACTCGCCGGAGGAAGGTGAAGTTTCCTGATAATTTGAGTCAGAAGAGTTGAGTGGTTGATGAGTGAGACCCGCCAAAGGATAAAAGGAATATAAATCGGAAGTGACCTCGTTCCGGCGTTTCCTTGTTACATAGGGTAAGCCGGAGGATAGTTTTGCATCTTTACTGGTCCGGGTCTGCCTCCGACTCTCATCCATCTGTTGCTTCAAAAGAAATTGAGGATCTTGGTAAGCTAAAGGATGTGAAAATCTTACTTTCTGGGTTACTCTTCGGACTTTCTGTCTTGGAAAAGGCTTGAAGTCAGAGGAAATAATAGTTACCTCTTCAACCACTGCGTGACTCGCTCCTATATCCTCCCAATGATAATCAGAGTCAATAAGATAGTTAAAAAAGGAGCCTAGAGAATCAAGAGCTACCTCTGACTCAGAGGTGTCTTCTAGTCGAAGCATGTCTGAGGCGTTGGGTTTATTTCCTTTTTTCTTGGTGGCGGCTCTCCTGGCGGCTTTCTTAGCTTTTCTGGCTTTCTTTGCAGCTTCATGATCATACTTGGCCTTCCAAAATTCGTCAGTGGCCTGTGAATTACAACAAGAGTTTTGAGTAAAGGTAAAACCTTCAAAGGTGAAAGTGGCTTACCACTGGAGCCGGGTTAGCCTTGCAGAAAGGTCTTAAACCTACTTTGCCACAGTCTGCCAGGCTCTCATTCAGGAGTGACTTTGTCCTACCATCAATGACGTCATCAGGTAAATCGTCAGGGTTGTGCCGCAGAGGATCATTTTTCTGGCCTGAGTAGTCGCACATCAAACCAGGGCGGTGGCTCAATGGAATAACTCGCCAGGAAAGCCAAACCCAGACCAAATCAATGCCATTTAAGCCATTCCCCAGAAGAGTTTTGACTTTACTCATGGTGCGGGCAAGTTTCTGGCGTTCAGCAGGAGACAGCTTATCTGGTAGAGGATGTGTGGACTCGAGGCGCAGGGCGCGAAAGCCGGGCAGAGGGTTTTCACCAACCGGAGAAGTATCTTGACAATAGAACCACATCTGGTTCCAGTCTTTGGGGTGACTCGGTGGATCGGCATACGGAAAAATGCAGTCTCTCCATCGCTGGATTGAGATCCCACCAAGTTCCAAGCTAGGCCCGTTGGCACGTTCATTCTGGCGGTTCAAATAAAATAATTCTCTGAAGAGCAGCAAGTTGGGTTCTTCTCCAAGATACACCTCACAGAACACTTGGAAATTGCAAATATTAGATATGGAGTTGGGCCCGATATCTTGAGGTCGGAGGAGAAAAAATGCAGGACATCTCTAAAAAACTTTGAGCTGGGTGGAGAAAAGCCCCGGTTCATGTGATCAGTAAAGACGACGACTTCCCCTTCTTTGGGTTGAGGCTTTTCCTCTGTTGGATCAGGAGCACGGTAGGACATGACTTCTTTCTTTGGCAGATAGCCAGTCTTCACAAAATCGGCAAGTGTGCCTTCTGTGACGATGGATTTGACCCAATTGCATGTAATGGGTGATTTGGGCGCTTTCGGCGGCATTATGAAGATGGAAGGCTAACAAAGAGTGAAATTGCCAGTTTAACCGTAAGCCGGAGGAAAAATTACAGTGCAGATTCAAGATGGCGGCTTTCAAAGGGGCCTAATAGCATATGGCTAATTATGTCATATTATTTAAGCCGCCATGAGCAGTTAAGTTATTTGAGCCGCCATGTGTGGTTGAAGTTATCTATTGAGCATTTCAATTTAAAGCCGGTGGTGTGAGCCTCCATGGCTAGGTGGATCTATCAAGATGCAGACATCGACTAAGTGTTATAAAAACAGGTTTCACAGATTGCAATCACTATTTTGGATCAATGGATGCTCAGAAAAGGAAAAATATTCTAGACCTAACAAACCAGTACAGAGGAGTTCATCAGTTCTAAAGAGGCCTTTGTACAAGAAAAGGGGATCTACTAGCATCTGAAATGGATGCAAAACAGCTACCGCATAAGTTTAGTACTTCTTTTAGATCAAAAGAGGATGCAATGGAGAAACCACGGAGAATCCGTGATGAACAGTGAAGAACACAGAGGAACTCGCAAACCCTAATGCGGATCTAAGGTGAAGAAAAGCAGAGAGTTATGGATGCAGATCTACTGCGGAGGGTCGCCGCCGTTCTCTGGATGAGGTCAGGTTGATGCAGCGGTCGGGGTCGTGGAAGACAAAGTGCGCTGTGGCGGCGGCGGAGCTCGAGCAGCAGTGGGGTCGCGGGAGGAAGAAGACGAGGAAAGGGGGAGAATGGAGAAAGACCATTCATGCCTATTTATAAGGAAAAGACAGATAAGTGGGCGCGAAAAACGAGGAGGCCGAAATTTATGGGTATCTAGCTTGTCAGGACGCCTCGATTCTCAGGTTGGTTATTAAAGATAAAGATCCGTTGAGATACGTCAGATAAAATATGAATTAATGACAGATGATGTCACGATGGGTCATTGCAAATCCAGAAGATGACGTCATGGCGAGTTACAAATTTCCGTTCGACAGAGAACGTAAGACTTTCCTTAAAGCGATGAAGATTTACATGAACCAGTTCAAATCAATCTGGGGCCTAATGTTGGGGATATAATTACTGGTATGACCCGCCCAGGAGGGGCCGGGTTATACTCATGACGATTCTTGAAGCCCAAGACATCACCTGGAGATGGCGGGTTAGTTAAGGGCCCAGGGCCCAAAGGGCGACTTAAGGCCCGTAGAGATAAACCGCCATATATATATATATATATATATATATATATATATATATATATATCTGTGTGTGTGTGTGTGTGTGTGTGTGTGTGTGTGTGTGTGTGTGTGTGTGTGTGTGTGTGTGTGTGTGTGTGTGTGTGTGTGTGTGTGTGTGTGTGTGTGTGTGTGTGAACTTGTATTATATGGCAGGAATAGAAGAGAGAAACCGAGCGGACACTTTTTATGAGCCGTAGGGACTCTATGAGCATTTGGCGTCGACCTCTGTATATAAGGGGACGACCCGGCGGCGGTTCAGGGCAAGTAACATTAGATCGAGAGCTAGGTCAAGCGGATTCGCTCCCTAGTTATTAAGAGATAAGTAATCCCACTCAAAACTAGATCGTAGGCTTTTACCTTCATCGTAAGGGGCCGAACCAGTATAAACCTCGTGTCCTTTGTCTTAACCCCTTCTTGCTTCCTAGTTGCGATGGCTCCACGACTAAGTCCTTTCACTAGGACATCTGCCGTGACAATTCCACGACAGGTTCCCTGGTTTAGTTTTCCACAATGCGAGCACACTGCAAATCATGATGAATTTTGACAAAATCAATTATTGAACCATATATGAATGCAAATTAATTTCAACATCATAGAATTCAATACCTATCCAAGAATTGTTGAACCTGCGTCAGATCCTGAGCATTTGTTGACTCTCTGAGAGAATCGATGTAGTAAACTATGTTCTTGTTTGGAACAATGAATACCAATATCCAGTGATTGCTACATATTAAGAAAGCCATGAACTTACGAATGATGTCGAAATCTGAAAGACAATCAGTGTATGCGTGGTTGTTTACTTGACTTACCTTTCATGATATGGCTATAGAAATGATTCTGCATGCGACGTGTTTTCGAAGATACGGACGACCGTGTTAACGGCCCAGTCCCGTTGGTCCTTACCATCTAATGATGTGCTATTTGCTAATGCAGGATCTATGAAATACACACTCTCCCTTTTTCTTCTCTGCGTGTTCAATTCCCTGAGAGGAATAAAATGCAGTTAGCTGTTTATCATTTACAGCCTTGTATGGAGAAGTTGATCAGCGTTCGTTAAGTACTTATGAAATCAGGCATGTAACAAGAGTAGCATTGAGCACGTTGAAGTTGAAGAACAGATGTAAGTCCTCGAAACTCATATTGATGGAACCAGCATCGTGTCAGAAATGATCTTTATTGTAGTGGACTAGCAAAGCATGATGAACTACTGACATTTGATCCATGCAATATTCATGTAACTCGCGACAACTGGAGCTGCACTCATCAAAGTATTCGCCAACAAGAAATGGCTGGCCATGGCGTAATTGCGTGCTTCAAGTACGTGTGCTTTACTTTTAGCAAGCAACAATTCTACTTCTTCTTCATCCATGGCGTCAGAAATAATTACTCCCTGATTCAAACAAGCTGCTGTTAATTTGGTTATGGGAGATGAGTGCCTTAAGTAAGAGGCAATCGTTCTCTTCCTTCTTCACTCTCCCGCTGCGCTTCCTCGTGGTTGTGGGTGTAGCCGTTTTAGCCACTTCCTTCTTGGTACTTGAAGCATTTCTGGCAGAACGTCTGGTTGGCTGCAAGGTAGACTGCCGAGCAGACGGTGAAGCTTGGACAGACTGCTTAGCAGATGGTTTATCTATGCCGGACCGCTGAGTTGGCGGTGCTGCTCTGATGGACTACTGGGCTGTAGGAGCAGAGGCACCGGACTGCTGACCATGCGTTGAAGCTATGTCAGGTTTCTGCGCAGGTGGTGCCAACTTGTCAGTGTGCTGAGGGGGCCATGCCAACGCGTTGGTTTGCTGAGTAGGAAGTGCTAACACATTGGCATGCTGATCATGCGCCTGCGGACCGGTGATCGATGAGCGATCGGTTCGACCTCTGATTTAGCGGTGCGGTTCTGAAGCATCAGACTACTTAGCAGTCTATTCCACCAGGTTGGTCTGCTGAGCATGTGCTGCAGCTAGGTCTGCTCCCGCTGCTTCAGCGGCCGACATCTTAACCGGTGGTGCGTCATCAGCAGTTGTTGGCCTTGCCACTGGCTGCTTTGGGGCGGAGGATGACATGGCCTGTACGCCACAAAGTCAGGCCAGATGATCACAGGTTGATGCATCAGCCCATGAGAGCTGTTGTGGCAAGGAGAGCGTCACCGGTTGAGGGGCGACCGTGGTTGCTCTTGGCGGGGCTTCTGGAATCTCATCGATGAACTCTATTTCCTTTCGTGGCCACTGGATGTGATGTAACAGTGTTTCTCCCAAGGTCCTTTGCTCATTGAAGTCTCCTAGGACATTCTTCAGGGCAAATTCATTAAATCCAGGCTTTACTTCAGTCACGTAGCACTTCACACAACCCGGCTTCAATGGCACATTGTCCAAGAAGAGGCCATCTTCCAAGAAGGGTGGGCAAACCCAGGCTGTTGCACATTTTAATGTACCTTTATAATGTGTAAGCATGCCCTTGATCATCTTTCATTCCGGATAGATCGGATATAGCATCATCACGGCGATTCTTGATCTCGATTGTCATTGGGTCGGTGATGCACAGCTACTCTTGTGCAGTGTTGTCGTGCAATAAGCAGCATCCTCCATGCCCGCCTCCCCTCCCATATGTTGGCTATTTGCCAGTGTTAGAGTCTTCTGCATCGTCATTGACTCCTCAACATCCTTTCGAACAGCCGGATAAATCTCCTTCTTCAACCTTTCATACAATGCATTCTGCTTCATTTCACTCCTCGCTTTTTTCATGCTTTGAGCCTCTCTTCTTTCTTTGAGTGTGAAATCCCTCTTGTGCGGGACATTAACACCTATACCCCATGCACAGCCAGGGGGCTCTTTTGTATCCAGAGCAATGGACAGAATGTCACATGGCCCTGAGTTCCTGTAGAACTTTCCAGGGATCTTGGAAGCCCCTAACATCACTTCATATAGTTTGGCATCACGTGCATTTTCAAAGTAATAAGTTCCGTCATCATGCCTCTTTGCACATGCCCGCAAGTAGATTCTGGCGGGTTCGCCCCTGATTTCACTAAAGGCCGGATTCCCACCCGCCGCTATTGCTTCTTTGTCCTACGGTTCCCATATCAGTTTCATGCTGTAGTATCCTGCCACACCCATACGGTGGGGGTGTATGTTCTTCTTCTGAAGTTCCGATTGCTTGAAACTCTTCTCAGCAAACTCTATAGTTGCCCTAACCCTTTTGAATTCTGCCCAGTCTGCCTTTGTAATTTGGCGGTATGCGAGGATTGGGTCCTTGCCTTCACTCAAGTACTTCTTGTACAACACGTGCTTCCAGTTTCTCCAAGCATCCCTAGCCTTCTTCAGTGCAGCGTGTTCCACCTGCATTCTCCACTGCTCTGGAACGTTGAAGTGATCCATCATCTCTCGGACTATCCTTCACCGTGTTTCTGTGTCAGCCTTCCGAAACCCCGCCAGATTTATGTTGAGCCTTGCCCTGCCAACAAATGCACACACACTCCTGAACCTCATGCGTGCTTTATCTGGTTCAGGGCTTTAAATCAATCTCGGTTACTTCATATACACCTTTAGGCTGGTGTGTGGGCTTCCTTGGAGCGTTCCTCCGTGTCCTGACCGGAAGGGTAATAGCTGCAGCTCTATCCCGTTCAAGACTACTTGAACCCTCACAATCTGCTGAAGACCTAGGGTTGTCCAAATCAGATGAAGATACATGGCCTGAATGAGTGATGTCGCTGCTACTCGGCATCTACAAGGAACACATGCGAAACTCGGGAAAGGAGGATAAGCATAAAACTAACAACTTGGTATCAAGCTTTCTAAACATGACATGCAATAATTTAGAAAATGTACGGCTAATTTGTGAAGTTTGTGTGACTCGGGCGCCGTGATCGATAAATAAGGCGATAACTTATTGGAACAAATATAGCTTATATGTAGTAAGGAAGGTAGATAATGAACATATATACGCTTGTCGTGGTAACGATTCCCACAATAAGAGAGGGGTAGGATAAAGGAGCATGATCTATCGAGATGCATATGGGTGACATGATGGTTTTAGCGAGTTCGGGCCTCTCACGGTGGAGATAACAACCCTACGTCTCGTGCTCCGGAGAGGCTTTGTTTTATCTTAGTATGTATCCGGCGATTACAATGAGAGGAGAACGAATCCCCGTAGTCCTGAGACTAATGGTGAAAAAGAGAGAGAGATGGAAGAAAAGAGCCCCCTCAGTCTAGTGGTGGGGGTGGCTTATATAGAGTGCGCCACCCCCTCAATTCCTATGTTACAAAGTGGGGCATGAATGCCATAATGCCAGCCCACTACCAAGCCCTCACTATGAGAATGATGCCGACTCCTTTACTACCTGCTGGTCTTTGTATATCCGAGTAAGTCATACGGTCGAGTGGTGAACTGTCATCCGAGTGGATGGCATGCTGCTTGGTCGAGTGGATAGTATGCTGCTTGTCCGAGTGGATAGTATGTCTGTATGAAATTTATCTGGACCCACATGTTGTGTGGACCCCATGCTTCATGATATTTTGACCCTTCGTGGGCCTACCTGTTATGTGTATCACCAACATTAGCCCCCGAATCGATTGCGATTTTGCAGAACGAGTTTGTGCAAGACACAATTTGGTCCGAGTGATTACAGAAATACTCGGTACATGTCGTCATGCTTTCAGACAACCAAGGTTTGAACAAAATCTCAATGGATTCCGGCACCGCGCTTCCCGACTGATATGGGTAAGTGCCTGTGAGGAGCAACTTGGTGACATTCGTTCATCTCTCGGAAGAGGTTAACTCGTGATCCGAAATGCAGTGTGTCATTAAATCTGGGCAACAAGATTGACACATGGACTGCTCTCTCAGAGAGATGCCATTCTTATCCCGGAGGAACGTCAATATGAGTCGGTTTTAGATCCACACTTGTGAGTTTCACGCTTTGAGTCCTAGAAGAAGGCTCAAAACAGGTCCACGGAGGAGCGTTAAACTCACCTTATAGGAATTTTCTTTTGGTAGTCGACGGGATTCTTAGAAGTTTGTTTGTTGTTCGTCATGAGGACTGGTCAGGCCATACCAAGTGGAGATTACTCCAGTGGGGGCACGCTGAGTGCACACACTGGGTGTAGTCCCCGAGACCGCCGTCGACTACGGGCAGCCGGCAGGGGTCTGAGAGAGAAAATATTCTTAGCTGGTACTGATTGGACTTGTTCTTCTCCGACTCAGAGGTCGAGTGATCTGGAGCTAGGCTTGCATCGAGCAAAATGTTTCTTTCTGAGTTCTCTTCCAGTGGGGGCACGCTGAGTGCACCCACTGGGTGTAGTCCCCGAGCCTCTGTCGGACTAGATGAGTCTGGCAGAGGGTTTAAGTCTCCCAGTAAACCTCCATGCAGTCGGCACGGTAAATATATTTGTCTGAAATTGAATCAATCGGATGGATCTTCAAGCCCTTGGCATGGTAAATAAGCTCAGCTTGGAGCTGAGTCAGTCGGACTGATCTTCGTGCACTTGGCACTGTAAATGAATTCAATCAGGAACTGGATCAATCAAGTGATCTTTGTGCACTCGGCACGATGAATGAATTCGGCCTTGAAACTGCCGACTGTAGAAAAAAGCTGGCCACTCCAGGGAGCAATCGTTCCAGTAGTACTTCTTATATTGACCGTTAGATTTTGCGTGGAAAGGGTATTTGTAAGAGTACATTGTATCCGTAGAGGAGCTTCATTTTTACCCTTTTGCATGAAAGGGGTATTTGTCCAAGTGGACGTGCTCCCCGACTGATCGGGGTATGTTGACTGCAAGGAAAAACTTGGTGGCACTTGTATGTCTCCCGGAGGAGATAGACTAGTGGTTTGACATGGATGTTCCATGAAACCCGAGTGACGAGGCTAGTGTGTGGGCTGACTCTCCAGAGAGAGGCCACTCATTATCCTGGGGGAAAACCAGCACATGCCATCTCTGAGTCCAAGTTTGTGAAACTGACGCCTTGGAGCCTAGGATAGGGCCAAGTGTATCTGTAGAGGAGCGTTGTTTTCACCCTTTTGCAGTCCTGAAGATGACTTTAGGTAATGATTTGGGCGATCGTCCGAGTGGACAGTACTTCCCTTATAGATTTTCGGCAGACCGAGCAAGTATGGTTAGAAAGATATTCTTGATGTGATCAATGGGTTGATTGAATGGGCGTAACCCCTGAGGGCGGCATGACCAACGACTGTGCGTAGCCCCCGAGTGATGCTCGAAATAGGCAAGCTTGCTACATAGTGTTTTATGAGGTTTGATCATATGAGTAACTTAGTCGTTCTGTGTTGGGGGTGTAGAGGTAAAGACATGTCCAACTGATGGTGACGCCCGAGGCGGCCAAGGGGCGATGATGTGTACAACCGAGTGACGACGCGCGGGGCGGCCGAATGGGAAAGACGTGCACAACCGAGTGGCAACGCGCGGAGCAGCTGGGTGGTGATGACGTGCCCAACCGAGTGGCGACGCGCTGGGCGACCGAGTCATGATGTGCGAAGTGGCTGAATGATGAACATGTGCACAACTGAGTGGCAACGCGCGGGACGGCTGAGTGGTGAAGACATGCACAACCGAGAGGCGACGCATGGAACGACGGAGTGGTGAAGACGTGCACAACCGAGTGGTGCGGTGCGTGACGGCCGAGTGAGGATGTGCGAGGTGGCCGAGTGAGGATGCGCGAGGTGGCCGAGTGACAGATTGTGTGTCCAGCCAAGTGGCTGAAATGGTCTTCAAAGGAGTTAGCCAGATGCTGTCGAAGCTAATGTAGCGATGAGGTCGGTGTAGTTTGGTTGCGACACAACAAGACCGGCGTGACAACTGAGTCTGAAAAAGAATGAAGATGGCGTGCAGAGCGTCTGGGTGATTATAAAACTTGTCAAAGTGGCGGGTCGAACGCACTTGTTGAAGTGAAGGATCTGACTGGTGATGAAGTACTCGACTACTCACGAGAGTGTCATTCCAAATGAGATGCAGCCCCCAAGTGCGGCGTAGCCCCCGAGCGTACTACAGGCTTCGACAACGGACATGTCGGAATACGATAAATATAGTTTTGAATGGATGATTTGCAATTCATCGAGTCGTACTCGGGTAAAAGATGAGGAGAAGCTTCTGAGTGATGCTCGAAAGAGGCAAACTCGCAAAAGAGTGAAGTGCGTGAAGTTTAATTATAAAAGGGACTTATCTGTCTCATGCCTGACGAGGTGTATATCATTGATACGATAAAGAGGATTCCACAGAGAGGTTGGCCGGATGTGTTTGAAGTCAACAGAGCGACAAGGTCGTGTTGTGGTGCGCTAGGACCGGTATGGTGACCGAGTTCGAGCAGCGATGAAGTTGGTGCATAGGGCCGTCGAGTGATCGCGTAACTTGTGTAAAAAATGGCACACGCCAACGAAATAATTTCTCGAGGAAATTTGATGTGTGCTGAAATGATTTGTGTGAATAACACCCATAGACACCCGCTGGCAGTGCAAGGGGCTTGCTGGTTAACCAGTAAGAGTCTGAAAGAGCGAAGGATCCGTTCGAACTTGTCGAAGCGACAGATCCGACTGAACTCATTGGAATACTAGCTCAAATAAAATGGAATTGTGTTTCGACTGAGTTGCAGCCTCGGAGGACCGATGCAAACTCGAAATGAAGAACGACACATGGTGTTTGTGAATGATGTATGCGAAAAAATGGAAGTCGGACTCGTGAGTCACATAACCAGTACTGAGCAAGTATGTGAAAATAAGCAGCCGAGCGTAGAGGTACACTCTATGGTGTGGCCTCTGAGTGAACGTGATGTGTGAATTACGGGATACTCGGGAAGACGGTTGAGTGGTTATGAGGTGACCAACCGATGGCGACACGTGGGGTGGCTGAGTGGTGATGAGGTGACCAATCGATGGCGACGCGCGGGGCGGCCGAGTGGTGATGAGGTGACCAACCGATGGCGACGCGCGGGGCCGCCGAGTGGTGATCAGGTGACCAACCGATGGCGACGCGCGGGGCGGCCGAGTGGTGATGAGGTGACCAACCGAGTGGCGATGCGCGGGGCGGCCGAGTGGTGATGAGGTGACCAAACGATGGTGACGCACGGGGTGGCCATGTGGTGATGAGGTGACCAACCGATGGCGATGCGCGGGGCGGCCGAGTGGTGATGAGGTGACCAACCGATGGCGACGATCAGGGAGGCCGAGTGGTGATGAGGTGACCAACCGAGTGGCGACGCGCGGGGCGGCCGAATGGTGATGAGGTGACCAACCGATGGCGACGCACGAGGCGGCCGAGTGCTTATGAGGTGACCAACCAATGGCGACGCGCCGGGCGGCCGAGAGGTGATGAGGTGACCAACCGAGTGGCGATGCCCGGGGTGGACTAATGGTGATGAGGTGACCAACTGATGGCGACGCACGGGGTGCTCGAGTGGTGATGAGGTGACCAACCAATGGCGACGCGCAGGGCGGCCGAGTGGTGATGAGGTGACCAACCGATGGCGACCCCGAGGCGGCCGACTGATGTAGACGCATCCCACGGAGCGATGATGTGCGGAACGTCCGAATGAAGTAGACGCGTCCCGTGGAATGATGATGCGCGGGGCGTCCGAGTGATGTAGACGCGTCTCGTCGAGTGGCGATGCGCGGGGTGTCCGAGCGATGTAGACGCGTGGCGCGGAGTGACGATGCGCGGGGCATCCGAGTGATGTAGACGCGTCCTGCAGAGTTGCAACGCGCGGGGCGTCCGAGCGATGTAGGCGCGTGGGACGGAGTGACGATGCGCGGGGCATCCGAGTGATGTAGACGCGTCCCGCGGAGTGGCGATGCGAGGGGCGTCCGAGTGATGTAGACGCGTCCCGCGGAGTGGTGACGAGCGGGGCGTCCGAATGACGTAGACGTGTCCCGCGGAGTGGCGACACGCGGGGCGTCAGGGTGATGTTGATGCGTGTGGCAGAGTGATGATGTGCGGGGCGTCCGAGTGAAGTAGAGGCATCCCGCGGAGTGGTGACGCTCGGGGCGTCCGAGTGGTTGCTGGACGAGAACGTCTTTGTCCGACTGTCGTGGTGGTTTGTTAACCATCCGAGTAAATTTGTCCGAGCATGCGTGCGAATTGTTCGAGTGGACGGTCATTCAAGTGTGCTTTAGTCCCATCCGAGTGAACCTGGGTTCGAACAGAAAAGGGACTGTTAAGCAATTGTATAGTAATTTGAGAACTAAATTGTAAAATTATCGGAGAGGATAAGGTCCTTAATCCTCTGTTGAGTGGTTGGGGACTTGTTCCGCCGGGTTCATCGTAGACGTTGCAGAAGAGGCTGGAGACTACGACAAGCTGGACGGCGCTGGTGGCCGTGTGCGAAGGTTCGACGACGGCCTCGCAGACGAAGCCGGAAACGACGATGAGGCGGATGGCGCTGGTGACTGCATGTTGAAGCCAACCAACCAAGTAGCCTGCACGTTAATTGTCCAGAGTGCAAAAATCATCTCCGGGCTAGCCGGTCGAGTGAACCTGTTCATTAGCCAGTCGAGTGAAAAGGTGAATCGATCAAGTGAACCACAGTCGGGCTGTGATCCGGTCGCCACACCATCAGTCGAGTGGAATCAATGGCGAGTTAGTCAACCGATGTTGCTCGTCTCAATAAGCCTGCAAGTTAGTACATCCATGAATATTTTTTGCTCGACTAAAGTGTCCATCCACGGATGCTATTTTGCAAGGATTAAAGACCACAGACGGCCGTGCATGCATGCATGGATGCTAGTATTTTGCAGGGAGTAAATACCACGAATGGCCGTGCATGCATGCACAGACGGTGTGGAAACCGAAAGGTGGGAAATTAAGCCATTAATTTGCGGGAAAGGCGGGGGTGTCAATCACCGTAATTAGGTAACGGATGCCTAATTGACCGCTTAATGAGGTGGTTACCTTAACGGTGGTCGATCCATGCTTGACGGAATTATGAGACCAACGTTAATTAAGCATGCACTTAATGATTGCCGATGGAGCCGCGTTACCTGCGTACGTGTGGGAGTTGTCCTTCCATTCGTCTTTTCCTACATGCAGTTATCGCTCGATTAGGTGGCCTACGTTATGCATGCACTTACCAGGCACTTATTCCCTCAATCTCGAACGGTCGTCGCTTGAGGGTCGTCGGTCGAGGCTGTTTCATAGGTCGCCGTCGAAGCGGGCCTCCACAACGGAGACCGCCGCATGCCGCTGGACCAGAGGCAGGAGCGCTGCGTGCCTGCGCTGCCACCGTGGAGGTTGCAGGCGAGCAGCCGAGAACACGAGGCCGGAGTCAACGGCGAGGCGAACGGTGATGACGGACGTCTGTGCGGCTCGATGACGATGTTGGCGATGATGATGACGCGTACGCCGCCGGTGGCTGCGCGCGAAGGCGCAGTTGGTGGTGCCGAGGTCAAAGATGACAACGGGGTGGATGGTGCCGGTGGTTGTCCGTGGAGGCGCAGTCGGTTTCTTGCTTTCGCGTCGATTCAAGTGATCAGCTCATGCAGATGGTAGGCCAGCCAACCTGAAGGCCGATAGCTCTCCTTGTACGTGTTTGGATGGATGCACGCTTTCCTTCTGTTTGTGATGCTTTGCTTGTCGTGTAGATGAACAGTACAGAAACATATTGAAACATGAAGATCAATCCAAATAGAGGGCACCAGCAGGAATCAAAGTGCCGCTGGTGGTAGAAGAAATAACCATCTGCATCATGGCTCGATTGACGCCAGGCCCCACGGTGGGTGCCAACTATCGTGGTAACGATTCCGACAATAAGAGAGGGGTAGGATAAAGGAGCATGATCTATCGAGATGCATATGGGTGACACGGTGGTTTTAGCGAGTTCGGGCCTCTCACGGTGGAGATAACAACCTCAAGGCCTCGTGCTCGGAGAGGCTTTGTTTTATCTTAGTATGTATCCGGAGATTACAATGAGAGGAGAACGGATCCCGTAGTCCCGAGACTAATGGTGAAAAGAGAGAGATGGAAGAAAAGAGCCCCTCGGTCTAGTGGTGGGGGTGGCTTATATAGAGTGCGCCACCCCCTCACCTCCTATGTTACAAAGTGGGGCATGAATGCCATAATGCCAGCCCACTACCAAGCCCTCACTGTGAGAATGATGTCGACTGCTTTGCTGCCTGCTGGTCTTCTTATATCCGAGTAAGTCGTAAGGTCGAGTGGTGAACTGTCATCCGAGTGAATGGCATGCTGCTTGGTCGAGTGGATGTATGCTGCTTGTCCGAGTGGATAGTATGTCTGTATGAAATTTATCTGAACCCACATGTTGTGTGGACCCCATGCTTCATGATATTTTGACCCTTTATGGGCCTACCTATTATGTGTATCCCCAACAACGCTCTCCGTTATTTTATAGCCAATTTGTGAACATATGGAACGAAATTGGACGAGGGATTGCATGGAAATATGCCTCACTGCGATGGATAGCAGTAACTAACAGGCTTCTTAATGCAAACCCGGCCGGACCACGGGAGAGACGAGGGTTACTGCATCGATATGCTCGAGGGTGGCTGGCGAGCAAACGAAGACGGCGAGGCGCGGGCAGCCGCGTGTTGGGAATGGCAGTGGAGGTAGGCTTGATGTCGAAGAGCGGGCACACGACCGGGGTGAGCACGGTGGCACCGGAGAGGGTTCTGCTATGGATCTGGGGGAGGGGACCTGGCGAAGGAGATTGGGTTGACTAGTTGAGTGAAACGCAGGCGGACGGTTGGGGGTGTTGGGGACTCCGGGTGTTGGCGGCCTAGGTGAAAAGGGTGAAAAATATCCCCGGTCGCCGAGCGCGCGGAAAGGCCTATGCAAACGGTTGCCTCTAAGTGCTCGTGTGCATAAACAGAATAATTTCGTTTGAACTGAAGACGTACTAATTTTGAAATGAAGACATGAGTCCATCGTTTTGCCTCTAAATTTTCCCACGTAAACCAATCACAATTTTACCACGGGTTTGATTTGCTGGCGCATTTCAGGTCTCGTGTGCTATATGTAAGACATTTTTTGGCATTTACCGTGCATCTTGGCATATAAATCAATTCCTAGCCGGACTACTTTTCCTGTCGAAAGGGATGAGGATTGTCGTTTGATCTGGGAGCATCCAACGGTGCAGACGAACGATCCGTGAGGTTTGGGTTACGCCAATCGTAACGCATACGACTCGGATCAGCAGCAAAGAAGGGGGCATCGGCCATGGTTTGGTAGGCACACGGCTTTCGTGTGTGAACCGTGTGCTATTTGAAAACTTTTTTTGGGAGGGGCTATTTGAAAACATGTACATGTGTTGTCGAAAGGGACGAGGATCACCGTTCGATCAAGGAGAATCCAACGGTGCACACATACGATCCGTGGGGTTTGGGTTCTGGCCAATTAGAACCCACGACTCAGATCGCGCGCGTGGGAGAGGGGTGGGGGTGCATCGGCCACGGTTTAGTGGACACACGGCTTTCGTGAGTGAATCATGTGCTCTTTGAAAACATTTACATTACCTATCATCATATTTTTGTTCGAATGAAAACATGACTTCATCGTTTAGCCTCCAATACTTTTCCACAGTAAGAAATCACGAGTATAGTGGAGTGTCATATACTAGTATCATGAATATACAGTATATATGATACTAGTGTATGATACTACCTTTAATTAATTATAGCGTATAGTATATATAATACATAGAGTATAGTATCATATATAGATCATATTTGTTTCCATGCATGACATAAATTAGCATCGCATTTAACATGATACAGTGTATACCTATATGTTACTCTAACCCTCTTTATATATATTTAATTCTTTGCCACATCGGCATACTTGCTATTTTCGAGTGCATGACATCGTCGGCTATGATACCACCACTATGGCCAGCCTTATATATTGGGGAGTATATATATATATATATATATATATATATATATATATATATATATATAGGGAAAATCCATCCTATCACCGGTGGTAGTTACCCCACATGTCTCATATACTACCATGTGGTACTATATATACTATTTTATTATTTTAAATATGTTCATATAATATATTTAAGATATTTCAAAGCAAGTTACATGAAAAAATTGCATATGAGCCCATAGTTTTTTTATATTTGTGAAATACGTACATATTTGTACGTAAAAAAGAGCATACTCAAAAAATGGTACATACTACCTAAAAATTAGTATATATACTACCTAATCATTATTATATACTACATACTACACGTACATACTCTCGGTTTCGACAGATACTACATACAACATACAAAACGCAAGTGGTGGTAACTACCACTGCTTGTAGGAAACATTTGTCCTATATATATATATATATATATATATATATATATATATATAGAATATATATATATAGTATCATGCATATGATACTAGTGTATGATACTACGTATGTACCTTCATAGTGCATATATAGTATCATAGAGTAGTATATATATCATTGATGACCGTATTTATGGCCATACATGACACAAAGTATTATAGCATTTATTATATATATATATATATATATATATATATGTTACGGTATCTACCTATGTTACTGCTTCTTTGCCACATCGTTGTATTTTCTATTCCTGAGTGCATGATACCCCCACTATGGCCACCCTAATAAGTTTGGTCGTAATATGGGAGTATCAAGCGGTATGATGCATGCCAACTAGACTTTTTGGATGATGTGGCACACAGTTAAATGAGGAAAGAGAGGGTGTGGTATCATATCATGATACCGTATCATATTAAATGTTGTACTAATTTGTGTCATGCATGGCAATTAATAAGGAACCTAAGATACTAACTTATGATACTATGCATGCGCACATTACGGAGGTATTGCTGATCATATACTAGTATCATGCATATATACTCCCTCCTTTCCGGTTTATAGGCTTATCTCAAAATTTCAGTTGTTCCATTTTATAAGGCTCAATTTGGTTGTTCCCCATCACATGTCCAGATTCCAATGTGCATTAAATCATTGCATGCAAGTATTAAGAGAAAGTTGACGAATGCATGTACTTTATATATGCATGCATGTATTGCAATTAATACATTGGAAACCATAATTTTTTGAGGAAAACAAAAGCATTAATTGGGTGTTTTTTGCAAACTACAAAAATTATTCCACCACTCACCATCTACCTTGGTTGGTGAGATTTTTGAATTGAGTCCTATAAGGCTGGTTGTAATGGGGAGTATCATATACTAGTATCATGCATATGATATAGTGTATGCTACTACTTCCGTAATGCATAGTATCATAAGTTAGTAACTTAGGTTGCCTTATTAATTGTCATGCATCACACAAAGTAGTAGTACAACATTTAATATGACACGGTATCATGATTTGATACCACATCCTCTCTTTCCTTATTTAATTATGTGCCATATCATCCAGAAAGTCTAGTTGGCATGCATGATACCGCTTATGATACTACCATTACAACCAGCCTAAACCGGAAAGGAGGGAGTATGAGACTAGCCACAATGGAGAGTAACATACATATATCCCTAGACTATGTTATACCTTCATAGTGGGTAGTAACATAAGTGTAGTGTCATGCAAAGCTTCATTTATTAGGTTATAAACTCATATTGCATTGGGACATGTGATGTTACAGTAACTAGCTAAGTTACTGAAACTATATCTCTCCTCATTAACTGATTGCCACATAAGCAAGTTTTCTGAGTTGGGGTCTATGTTACTGCTGAAGTTACTCCCACTGTGGCTAGTCTGATACTAGCTAGTCGTCTATGATATACTAGCTACCTCACTAGAGCATGGTTAATAATACAGCCAAGGGTCGGCTATAAGAAGTTGCCATGTCATATATAGCCAACCTCTTAGCGGGCATGTACAATAATAAGTTTTAAATACGTACTAGTTTATCAATAGTTGGTCCACCTTACATCCTCACAAAGTGTCTTGGGTCTCGTGTTGCAGCTGGCTCTACTAACCAAGAGCCCGCTTCTCTTATCTTTCCTCCAACTAATAAGCACATATATATTATTCTATTCCTTATAGCCTGCTTAGACTACCCACAGTGGGAGTAACATAGGTAGTAACATCGCACGTATCTAGATAAAATAGATGATGTGGCAAGCAATAAATGAAGAAAGAGAGGAAAGTGGTAACATAGCTAGTTAGACTAGCCACAATGGGTATTAACATAGACTAGTAACATGCACATGTTACTAGTCTTTGTTACTACCGCTATAGTGGGGAGTAACATATGTGTGGTAACATGCAACACTTCATTTATTAGGCTATAGACTCGTTTTATCTAGATATGTGTGATGCTTCTCATACTACTACTACCTCCGTTTCAGTTTACAAGTCCTATGCATATACCTAGGTTGCCAATTTTATCACCCTAATATAAACTATATAACACAAAAATTATATCTTTTGAAAGTAGAAACTCCGATGTTTATGTTGGTATATTTTTTGTAATATATGACTTGTATTAGGTTGGTCAAATTAACGACCTAGGGGTACGCGCACGCCCTATAAACTGAGAGAGGGGTAGTAGTAACTAGCTATGTTACCACTTTCCTCCATTTCTTCATTTATTGCTTGCCACATCATCTATTATATCTAGATATGTGTGATGTTACTACCTATGTTACTCCCATTGTGGGTAGTCTTACTAGTAGTATGAGTAATGTCACACATCTCAAGGCAAGATGAGTCTATAGCCTAATAAATGAAGTGTTGCATGTTACTACACATATGCTACTCCCCACTATAGAGGTAGTAACACAGACTAGTAACATTCTATGTTACTACCCATTGTGGCTATGTCACTCTACTGTGTACTTGCTCTAACGCATAGTATCATCGAGTAGCTAGTATCATATGTAGTACTTTATTTATATTGTCATGCATGACACATAGTAGCATAGCATTTATTATGATACGGTTTCATGATATGATACTTAACCCTCTCTTTCTTCATTTAATTAATTCTATGACAGCTCATCAAAATTTCCTAGTTGGCATGCATGATACTAGCTATGATACCCCCTTACTATCAGCCTAGCAAATGTGTATAGATCATTTGTGCGTCGCTTTGTGAGTTCTCATCCGTTTGTTCGAGAAGCGGGGAGAAGTTTCAAACAGTTCGGCCGCGAGGTGCGGCCACTAGCGTAGGCCTAGTTGGTATTTTAATTACAGGAAATTCGGATGGAGTTTGAACATCATCAAAATCAATGTGTGCCTGTGGCATGCTCTCACGACCCCGTGGAAAAAAATTGGTAAAGTTTGGCACAAATTTTGATGGCCGCTCCTTCCAAACCGGAGCATCTCACATGAAGGATCATGATTTTCCAAAAGGAGATGTGTCAATTCAAACTCCTGTGGCCGGTGACTTCATCGTTTGGCCTCATAAAAATTTCCACGGTACGTAATCACCATTATACCATGGGTTTGATTTTCTGGCGCATTTCAGGTATCGTTAGCTATATTGAAGACATTTTTTGAGATTAACGTGCATTTTGTGCATAAAAATAAAATTACAACCGGAACTGCATGTGCTGTCGAAAAGGATGAGGATCGCCGTTCTATATGGGAGCATCCAATGGTGCAGACGTACGATCTGTGGGGTTTGGGTTCTGGCCAATCAGAAAGCACGACTCAGATCGTGGGCAGGGTGGCGGGGTTTGGTCGGCACACGGCTTTCATCAACGAACCGTGTGCTATTCTCAAACCATATTGCATATTTTTGTTCACACATATTATTGAGTGTGCTACCTCTATGATATAATAATAATAATAACAAAAGATAGTTCATATTCATTGCCTGAGCTGACAGCATATCAAGGTTGTCGGATGTGGGGTTTCGGCAAACCCTTAAGGTTCAAACACTGGGGTGCGCGTGAAGTCTTTCCCTCCTACCGATCTACGCTCTAGCTCGCTAAGATCTCGCGGACGAACTCGACAAACTCGCAACATAGAAAGACACGAGGTTTATACTGGTTCGGGCCACCGTTGTGGTGTAATACCCTACTCCAGTGTGGTGGTGGTGCATTGCCTCTTGGGCTGATGATGAACAGTAAAGGGAAGAACAGCCTCCTGAGGTTGAGGAGTTCTTGTGCGTATGAACTTGTGGCGTGAGGATTTGATTTGAGCTAGTTCGGGATCCGTTGCCTCCTACTGTGGTGGCTAGTCCTATTTATAGAGGCCTTGGTCCTCTTCCCAAATATCGAGCGGGAAGGGAGCCAACAACGGCGGGCAAATTTGAAGGGGGACAGCTAGTACAAGCTATCCTGACAAAAGCGGTCTTCGCCTGCCAAAAGCTCTGGGGTGACGCCGTCTTGGGCTCCATGATGACCTCCGCCTTGCCGTCCTCCGGGTCTTGGTCTCGTTGCACCAATATGGTAACCTTTGCTTGATGCCCCGGTACTCTTCGCCTGCGCTAGCCTCCCTAGCACCAAAGAGAAAATAGAGACGCTGCATGCACTGGTGCCCGCCTGGCACCCGCCTGGTGCCGTTCGTCATGCCTCATGTCACGAGAGCCTCGTGAGGTTTGCCTTGCCTTGATGTCTCCGCTACTCATGAGCCTGCTTGGCTAGGCCACTCCAGAGGAGGTCTTGCATCGTCCGCCTCGCGAGGCTTGGACCCTCGCGAGGGTATTGGGTGCCTTGTTGACGAAGATGGGTCGTACGGCCTGCTGCTTAGCCACGTTGTGGGCCGCAGGCAGGCAAGTCTGGGGACCCCCGTTCCCAGAACGCCGACAGTAGCCCCCGGGCCCAAGGTGCGCTCGAGCTTGGCTTCACGGGCCCCAAAAGCCTGCGGCCTCGGTCGACGCGTGGAGGTTGATTGGAGGTGGGCGTCTCCGCTTCCCCATGCTGCCTCGACAACTGCTTGCCCTGACAAAGGCTGGCGCGGGCAGTTCTTTCCTTCATTGCCTCTTCCTTGCCTCTCTCCAGATCCCCTTTCTCGCTCTTTGCTGCCACTATCTCCAGATCTGCTCTATCGTTGCTCTGCATCTGCCGCCCATGGCGTCGTGCAAGGTCAAGACTTCCTCAGCACCGGCTTGGTATGAGCCGGCCCTCGAGGCGCTCACCGTTGATGACGGAAGGGTGTAGATAGGATTCCCCTTAGCATCAGCTTTTGTTTCCTGCGAAGGATCATGAATCACCCCGTGGGGGCATGTAAGGGTCCCTAATGTCTTTGGTGCTTATCTTCCTTGTTATGAAAATTTGGTTAGTGCATGTCCCGTTAAGGCTCGGTCCCCCCTTTCTTTCCTTGCGATGGCTTGTTGCTCTACGCTGACAGGTCCCGGTCCCTGTGCAGGCTACATACCCTCGGGTATGCTGTGTCGTGCCGTGGTCAAGGCCAGGAGGTGTGCGGCCCGAGGTCCAGTAAGAGCCCCTGAGGCGAGATGCTCAGGAGGTCCCCCTTAGCGCTCAAGCAGCCATGGTAAGGCAAGAAAGGAAAATGACTTGGCCGCAATGGGGCTGCGGCATGGCATGAATGACCATGAGGCCCAGATATTTAGCCGATCCTAGGGCGAAACTTATCTTGCTGACTTCGCGGCGATTCCTGATGTCGTGCTAGGGTTGCGCGCCAACTCGTGCGGCATAGCCAGGTCGGCCGATACGAGTTCTCCTCCCCTCGTGCTCTCCTTAGTGCCCTACGTCCTCAGGTCCCGGCCCTCGAGCGAGCTCAGCCGCCGCTGGTATGCCAGGTCGTGATGTCGTGGTCAAGGCCAGGGTGTGAGGGCTGGAGAGCGCGAAGAGCTCTGAGTCGCGATGCTCGAGCCCCCCTTTAACGCTGCGTTTAATTGCACGAGAGAAAAGAGACTCGCGGTGCTGCTAGCTATCCTTCCCTCGGGATCCCTGTGAGCAGGCACAAGAAGAACATGGTCTGCCGTTACAGCTGTTAGTCTGCCGCTGGTTGCTCTGGGTGAGGTGAAGGCACTGAGGGCCTGGTGAGGTGACATGCGCGGCGCATGCAGTGAGCCAGAGATCGACCACTCAGATTTGTCGGTGTGGCAGGGATGGACCCATGCACCAGCGCCGTGCCTGTGTGAAGGCCCCGGGGGAGGCGATGATCGAGCAGGTGATAGCCGTTGGCAGGTTATGCATGGAGAGCAGATCAACTTGAATAAATGCAGGAAGATACATGCCACTGGGTCCGGCCCGAGCGGCTTGGGGATGATGCAGCCCGAGGGGCACCCCCAGCAAAGTAAGCTAAAGACATAAGCAAAAGGGATACATGCCACAGGGACGGACCCATGTGGGCTGGGAATAATGCAGCCCGAGGGGCGCTCCCAGCTTCAACGAACTTGGAAGATGTCACCTGGTTCTGTAGACGAAGTAGAGTTGGTGCAGCTGAAGCCGCGTGTTGAAGGAATGGCTCCTCATGAGCCACCGGGACCCTGAGCCTCGGGAGGCTCTGGGGGTTCGTGGAGGTTCCTCGAAGACCGTCTCCATCTCCTCCAGACGGCGTGGAACCTGGCCTCCTGAGCCGCCAGACTTGCCGCATGTTGCGCCGATAGGACGACGCCACGCCGGCAAGCCGAAGGGCATCTGACGTAGGCTGTGGTGGGCCCTCGCAGCGGCCCACACGCGACGGCCAGAAGCGCTCCTTAGACGCGGCCCTGTTGAGCCCTGGGACGTCGACGCAGACTCGCATCCCGACATCCTCGCCTGGATGGGGAGCTGTGCCTTGTGAGCGGCTGTGGCCGTGCATGGCACTTGCTTCTTGCAGTTCCTGGGTGATCTTGGTGATGAACTCCTGAGTGGTGGGCACTCCTTGCCCTGTTCTCTCCTGAGGGTCACGTGCCGCGAAGCACGCTTCCAAGTGGTGCCCAAGCGCCTCCCTCATGAGGTTGGCAAGGTCTGAGGCTCTCCGGAAGAGAGCCCCCGAGCCCTGCCTGAGGAAGGCACCGGGCGCGCCTTCCTATGCGATGGAGGGAGGCGCCCCTGGAGCGGGCACTGATCCGGATGAGGCTCCTGCCGCGACGCCATCCTCCTGAGGTCCTGTGCGGCGCGGCAGCTTCTTCTTGGGGATGATCACCGGAGGGCCTTCACTTCTGTTGTCAGGGTCATCGATTGCTCCGGCTTGAAAGGCGCTCTCAAGGGAGCACACTGCATCCCTCTCTTCACACGGAACCGTGATGATTCCTCCGCTTCCTGGCATCTTGAGAACGTTGTAGCCATGATGAGTGACTGCCATGAACTTGGCCAGGGCTGGATACTCGAGGATGGCATTGTACGGTAGGCGGACGTCGAAGTCGATGAGCTCGGTGCGATAGTTCTGGCGCTCCCCGAAAGGAAATCCAACACAAGATCAAGAGGTAGCAAGAAGAATTTCTGGTGTCGTTGTCGGGGAGTCTACGCAAAAGTCAACATACCAAGTACCCATCGCAATCCCTTATCTCTCACATTACATTATTTGCCGTTTGCCTCTCGTTTTCCTCTCCCCCACTTCACCCTTGCCGTTTTATTCGCCCTCTCTTTTCCGTTTGCCTTTTTTCTCGCTTTCTTTTTGCTCGTGTGTTGGATTACTTGTTTGTCTCAATGGCTCTACCTAAATTTGGTGATCTTCACCTTAAAAGGTTAGAAGAGATCGGAAGCAACGTCAGGAGTTTTATGGTTTTACAATTTGAGCATAATAGTTTCTTCAGAAATGAACTTAAAGAACAAAAAAGTTGTATAAGTTATATGAATAAAGAGCTCAATGATATGTCTAAAGAATTTGATGGTATAAGATCCCAAATTGCTCGTCTTGAAAAGTTGACTGCCGAAATTTCGGATAAGCAGGCTACCTTAGTCAATAAGATGGCCGCTAAACCGGATTTCTATGAAAATAAAGATGAAGATCTAAAATTTATTGATGTGTCCCTATTAAATCTTTGTTTTGCAATATGAATCTTGATAATGATGAGACTGAATATGATCCACCTTTACCTAGAAGGCGTTCCAAGAGTTCGGAGTTTTTAGATCTTGATGATAAAATTGATAAAAGTGGGATTGAAGAAAGCAAAACCCTAGATATTGCTAAACCCACTATTTTGGATCTCAAGGAATTTAATTATGAAAGTTGCTCTTTAATTGATTGTATTTCCTTGTTGCAATCCGTGCTAAATTCTCCTCATGCTTATAGTCAAAATAAAGCCTTTACCAAACATATCGTTGATGCCTTAATGCAATCTTATGAAGAAAAACTTGAGTTGGCAGTTTCTACACCTAGAAAACTTTATGATGAGTGGGAACCAACTATTAAAATTAAGATTAAGGATCATGAGTTCTATGCTTTATGTGATTTGGGTGCTAGTGTTTCCACTATTCCCAAAACTTTGTGTGATTTGCTAGATTTCGTGATTTTGATGATTGCTCTCTAAACTTGCACCTTGCGGATTCCACTATTAAGAAACCTATGGGAAGAATTAATGATGTTCTTATTGTTGCAAATAGGAATTATGTGCCCGTAGATTTTATCGTTCTTGATATAGATTGCAATCCTTCATGTCCTATTATTCTTGGTAGACCTTTCCTTAGAACGATTGGTGCAATTATTGATATGAAGGAAGGGAATATTAGATTCCAATTTCCATTAAAGAAAGGCATGGAACAATACCCTAGGAAGAAAATAAAATGACCATATGAATCTATCATGATATCCACTTATGGATTGCCTACCAAAGATGGCAATACCTAGATCTATCCTTGCTTTTATGCCTAGCTAAGGGCATTAAACGATAGCGCTTGTTGGGAGGCAACCCAATTTTATTTTTAGTTTTTTTTGTTTTTGCTTCTGTTTAGGAATAAATAATCCATCTACCTTCTGTTTAGATGTGGTTTATGTTTTAACTAGTGTTTGTGCCAAGTTAAACCTATAGGATCTTCTTGGATGATAGTTATTTGATCTTGCTGTAATTTCCAGAAACTTTCGGTTCACGAAAACAATTGTTAAAAATCACCAGAACGTGATAAAATAGTGATTCCAATTTCTGCTGATCAATAAAAAAAAATTCCAGGTCTTCCTATCTTGGCTGAATTTTTGGAGTTCCAGAAGTTTGCGTTAGTTACAGATTACTACAGACTGTTCTGTTTTTGACAGATTATGTTTTTCGTGTGTTGTTTGCTTATTTTGATGATTCTATGGCTAGTAAAATAGTTTATAAACCATAGATAAGTTGGAATACAGTAGGTTTAACACCAATATATATAAATAATGAGTTCATTACAGTACCTTGAAGTGGTCTTTTGTTTTCTTTCGCTAACGGAGCTCACGAGATATATGTTGAGTTTTGTGTTGTGAAGTTTTCAAGTTTTTGGTGAAATCTTTTGATGGATTATGGAACAAGGAGTGGCAAGAGCCTAAGATTGGGGATGCCCATGGCACCCCCAAGATAATCTAAGGACACCAAAAAGTCAAAGCTTGGGGATGCCCCGGAAGGCATCCCCTCTTTCGTCTACTTCCATCGGTAACTTTACTTGGAGCTATATTTTTATTCATCACATGATATGTGTTTTGCTTGGAGCGTCTTGTGTGATTTGAATCTTTGCTTATTAGTTTACCGTAATCATCCTTGCTGTACACACCTTTTGAGAGAGCCATACTGAATTGGAATTTGTTAGAATACTCTATGTGCTTCACTTATATCTTTTGAGCTATATATTTTGCTGTAGTGCTTCACTTATATCTTTTAGAGCCTGGTGGTTGATTTGTTTTATAGAAACTATTGATCTCTCATGCTTCACTTAGATTATTTTGAGAGTCTTAAATAGCATGGTAATTTGCTTAATAATAATAATATGCTTGGTATTCAAGATTTGTAAAACTTTCTTTTGAGTGCGTTGTATACTAAGAAAAGTTTGATGCTTGATAATTGTTTTGAGATATGAAGATGGTGATATTAGAGTCATGCTAGTTGAGTAGTTGTGAATTTGAGGAATACTTGTGTTAAAATTTGTGATTCCCATATCATGCACGTATGGTGAACCATTATGTGATGAAGTCGGAGCATGATTTATTTATTGATTGTCTTCCTTATGAGTGGCGGTCGGGGACGAGCGATGGTCTTTTCCTATCAATCTATCCCCTTAGGAGCATGCGCGTAATACTTTGCTTTGATAACTTGTAGATTTTTGCAATAAGTATATGAGTTCTTTATGACTAATGTTGAGTCCATGGATTATACGCACTTTTCTCATCCTTCCACCATTGCTAGCCTCTCTAATACCGCGCACTTTTCGCCGGTATCATACACCCACCATATACCTTCCTCAAAACAGCCACCATACCTACCTATCATGGCATTTCCATAGTCCTTCTGAGATATATTGCCATGCAACTTTCCACCGTTCCGTTTATTATGACACGCTCCATCATTGTCATATTGCTTAGCATGATCATGAAGTTGACATCGTATTTGTGGCAAAGCCACCGTTCATAATTCTTTCATACATGTCACTCTTGATTCACTGCATATCCCGGTACACCGCCAGAGGCATTCATATAGAGTCATATTTGTTCTAAGTATCGAGTTGTAATTTTTGAGTTGTAAGAAAAATAAAAGTGTGATGATCATCATTTTTAGAGCATTGTCCCAAGTGAGGAAAGTGATGCGGAGCATCCCACGTTCATCCCCATGTACACTCCGACTACTCTCCAAACCCCAAGTGGACATATGACGAGACCTCGAACATACGCCATTGGACACAAGGTGAACTTGCTCCTTTCCGAATCGTCACTTTCCACATGTGAGACATGGCTACTACCTCAAACGTGTGTGCTATGCATGTCCAAGAACCAAGAGGAAGGCAATGGAACAACTACGAGCATTGGACAAGACGGCGAGGACACCAAGTACAAGGACCAAGAGAAGAAGCTGCCTGGTTATAGCGGTCGGATGTCCGACCAGGACCGGACGTCCGACGACTCCCAGGCTCCGGACGACCGACCAAGGCCGGACGTCCGACGACCATCAGCCACCGGACGACCGACAACGTCCGGAAATCCGACAAATCCACACCCGAGCCAAATCGCCGGACGTCCGACAAGTACCGGACGACCGGACCCTCGCGAGCCACCGGACGTCCGGTACCCGTCGGACGACCGGCGCCTGTGCGCTGCCATGTGTTGGGCCGCAGCCCATGTACCCCTTCACTTACCCCTTCGTGGCCCTAGACTATATATACTCCTCCACCTCCTCCTAGTTAGAGTTAGCATTGATTTAGCTCATTTGTGAGATAGAGCTCATTATCCATATCGGATCTACTCCACGAGAGACCGCGGCCACTCTTATGAGAAGATCCACCTTGTATTCAAGTCCACCTTTGCGGAGAAGACCATCAACAAGACCTCCTCACGGAGAAGAACGGCTACCGTTTGTATCGTGCTTTGTTGACTTTGGATCATGTATCTCCCTTTGTGTTCATCGATCTAGCACATGTGTGATTGATCTTGTTGGTTTGAGTGATTCTCTTGTGTTTTCCCCGTGATTTCCCTCGTGCTCTTCCGCTCGTTCTTCGTGTTCCTCGTAGGGATCCTCTCCAAACGTGAAAGATCGTCACCATAGGGTTCCGCCCTACATCATCTTGGTAACATGAGCCACATTGATCACGTTTTTGGAGCCCCTACCCCTCTTTTTCTAGCTTGATTTTGTTGTGTTCTTCCTAAATCCGAAAATCCCCACCAAAAATAGCCCCAAATTTTTTTTGTAATTTGTTGGTGAGATGAAGTTTTGTTGATTTTGATCAATGGATTTGCTTGGTTTCGAGTGGATCTAGCATTTCCCCAAGTTTCCCCATCTTTCAACCACGAAATCCCGCAAATTTTGACCCCGAAAACTCCATTTTCCGCTCAAAATCGCGTCCCGAAACTCGCATCTCGCGTTGACCCCGACCCACCGAACGACCGACGTTTTACGGACGTCCGGAGCCCCAGGAACGACCGGACGTCCGACCTTTCCGGACGATCGGAACCCCTAACCAGAGCTGAATTTACGGATTTCCGACTTTCCCGGACGTCCGACGCCCCGGACATCCGACCTTTACGGACGTCCGTAACCTGTAGATTCCCACTTCGGCTGATTTTTGGTTTGTCCATAATTAATTCATCCGAACTCTGATTTTGACGTTCTTTAGCTCGTTGAAAAGCTCTTAACATCCCCCTTCCAACAAAAATACCACCAAAACCATTTGACTCCATCAAATTTTGTGAATTTTGGCATCTTTGCCTAGGGCTTCCACCACATCATCCGCATAGCCACCACCGACTTCTGCAACCTAACCCATCTTGATCCATATAGCATTAGTGGTTGCTTGAGAAGTGATTCGAGTCTCCTAAGGTGTTTCGGCTACTTAGGGACGGTTTCTTCTTCATCAACCACCACCGCCACTTCCGCATAGACTTACCCACCATACGCTTCCACCACCCCCAACTTAACCCAATTTTGTTTGTGTTGTGAGTTGTGTCTCCTAAGGTGTTTAGGCTACTTAGGGACCGTGCTTGCAACTCCGACACCGTGTATAGTTCACCACCTTACCATCCACTTCCGCATTGCGTACTCCAAAACCACCATTGCATTTCAGCAATCCCATTGAGCTTCCGCAACCACCACCGCATTTCGCTACCACCATTTGACATTTGTCATTTGAGATTTTGAGTTCGCGGTTTTTCCATTTTCTAAGGTGTTTCGGCTACTTAGGGACGAGTCTCCATCATCTTGGTATCTACATCAAGAACATCGCCACGGACGGTAACCTCGACGACACCATTGTATATTCCCCTTGCAATTCCATTGTTAACCCCTAGCCCATTTTGCGTCACTTGCCTATCGAGACTAGCCATTTGAGTATTGCCGGGCCATGCTACTTGTGCACATTAGTGATCTACACCATCCATTGCATACATACCATATCATATTGGTATCATATCATCCATTGTGTCACAATATCGTTCCCGCATATACACAATAGCTATCTTGGTTTGTGCATTGTGCAAAAGTGGCCATAGAAGAAAAAAAGAAATAAAGCTTTTAAGCAAAAGAAAGAGAGCAAAGAGCTTGTAAGCAAGTGCCATAGTATCATACCACATTGCATATAAGATTGTCATATCCGATCATCTTGGATCATCTTGAGAAACACCGAACCATACATACATAGCATACTTGGGATAGAAAGTTTATCCATTTTGCATCTTATAGGTTGTGCACAAGTGTCGTATCCGCCTATTGGGCAATCGTGCTAGCGTCTCTCTTGAGTTATGCAACACGAGCGTTTTGGTGGATTCCACATTTTGAGCTCATTCCTTGGTTGCACGACCCCATTTATCTATCCGTGTGTGTTTCCGTGTACCTTTCATTGCTATTGGTCTACTTATTTCGCTTGCGAATTTGTGAATCTCTTTCAACATTATTGACTCTTGCTAACATTTTTGCATCAAATTTTTGTGCCATTATCCTCACCGAGCTCCACCATAAGCCTTACTTGTGTAGGTGTGAGAACCGACAAGAATTGGTACCAATTGTGCTATTTCCTTGTTACACATTTGAGTGATCATTGATCCATCTTCAACATCGGTCAAGGTACATTTGGTCTAGTTCTTCTCTTTCTCCCACTCATATTTGCTCGAGTTTTGTGATGGATAGGCAAGGCATTTCATCTCCGGTCTTCGACAACAACGACGGCGTGAACAACTACATCACCAAAGCATCTATCTTCAATCTACAACGACAAGTGCAAGGCGCACAATCTACCTTGCAAGAGCGCATCGAGAACCTCTCCTTCGACATTCATCTCTCCGAAGCAAGGAAAAGGGACTACATCGACAAGAAGCTTTCCGCACATAAAGAGGAGCAAGATGCAAGGATGGAGGAGATTAGAGCCTTGATCAAGTCTTCTTCCCCTTCGTCATCCTCAAGGCGGCGACATTCAAGCCACAAGTCTTCGGAGTGCGAAAAAGATGCAAGCGCAAGTCGTCCATGTCCACATATACATGGCGACCACCATCACATTCGTGATCAACATCGTCATGAGGGGCAAGTCACCTCCAAGCAACATGTGCACGACGACGACGAACGACATCTACTACGATCTCAAGCACGACAACGACACCATCATCATGAAGATGCTCCACAAGCGCAAATGCTCAAGTCCCAACAAGCCCTACTTCACGCCAAGTCGATGCTTCATGAGCACAAAAAAAGACCACGAGACGACCACCACCAAGACGGTGCTACGACTACAACAACCACTTCGGCATCTTCGCCAAGTGCTATCAAGGCATCTTCGCCTTTGGACGTACGACATCTTCGCCTACTTCCCACGAGTACACCTACAACGACTTCATCAAGTCCAAGGCGACTACCTACGAGCGAGGGTGACACTTCCATCTTCGGAAGCCCCTCAAGGAAGATGGCCGAGCATGGGAAACTCCCTTCGGTCATGGAGACGAGCTACGAGGTGCCACATCATATGGGCCTCATACAAGACGGCGACAAGAAGGTTGAGCATGGGACTATCCCTTCAACCAAGACGGTGATAGGAGTTGAGCACGGAGATATTTGCACCAACATCTCTCCGACACCCACATATCATGAGATGACCCAAGTGCCATGTGAGGAGATCCACCACCACATGAGTGACTCCACCATACGTGACATTGAGAGCATTTCCTATGAGAGGATGAGTGTGACCACCACTAGCCCCACACATGAGAGCATGCCACACATCCTATGTGAGGTTGAGCGCCATTTGAGTGACTCCACCAACCATATGAGTGAGAGCATCCTTGAGGGAGTGAGTGAGCCACAACACTTAGAGAGTGAGGTAGTTGACACGGCACGTGAGGCCACTATGATTTCTAACGACTTAACCTCTACTCCTACTGTGTTCTCTTCTTTGGTGCTAGGTCTCTTACATGACGACATGCCTATCCTCGATGAGTCCATCCCTCCAAAGGGAAAACCGATGGCCATGATGGACGATGATGAACCCCCCACATGGTACCATAAAGTTGCAACGTCACCTACAACACATGAGCGACGCTCCAAAGGTAACATAGGTGACAATGTTTCTCTTGTCCCACTAGTGGACTATATCACCAATGATTGCTTGCATGATGTTGATCCACCTATTCCCATGCTTCATGCTAGTGCGACTTCTTCATGCCTTGACGTACCTATTTATGATGAATATGATGATGAGCATGTTGAGTTGCCTAGTTGTGATGCTATGCTCCATAGGAAATCTTGTGAAAATTCTTTTGGTCACATCATGTTTGACAATCCATTGAACTTGTCATATGCTATGAGTGAGATCTCCCATATTGCATCATTTCAATCTCAACTTAGTAACTATGCATGCCCCATTAAAATCAATCCCATTTGCACTTATGGCATAAATGACGAGATGATGGTCATTGGCTTTTGCTTCTCTTGTGATGATATTGCCATGCTTCCTTTACATGATTTGCGCAATTCATCTACTTTGTCATGCCATGATCACATTGAACCAAATATGCTTTGTTTTGGATGTTGTCAATATTCTCCATGTGATGTTGCTACTCATGCTCATGAGGAGACCCCCATAGTTTCCTCATACATGTTTGGAGATTTTGATTCATCCCATCCTTTGCATGATTTCCATGATTGCTTGCACCATATGCATTCCATGAATAACAATGCTCTAGATATTTCCCATGATGCATTACACAATTTGAGTCTCTCGTATGCCATACATAATAACAAACCTCTCATGATGGACGACATGTGTCTATATCATGCATCTCATTTATTTGAGCATTGGCTATTTTGTGCTAACCGACAAATGCATGTGCGTGTCATGATGGATGATGTGTACATCTACCACGCACACACAATCTTCCCTTTGTCTTTGTTTTGTGTAGGTACTCATGTATACTCATCAACCTCTCAATCCCAAGAGTTGACGAAACGAGCTCTTGAGAGCAATGATGACTTGGGATCCCATGGACTATCCTTACCACCGTTCCTTTTGCGCAAGGACTACGCGCATCTCTTTTACTAGTCTCTCACACGGCTATGGGCTATATATCACTTGTCGATTCATGCTCATTTTACCGTGTTCACTTTGCATGCTATGCTTGCTTCTATACCTTTGCCATGCAATTGTGACCCTTGCTTTCATCTACCCATGATTCACCATTATGCTACTCATATGTGTATTTGCATGCTTGGTGGAGATCCTTGTTGCTATTGCCATGTTTATCATGTGCCCCATGCTATTGATGCTATTTTGCTCATATCTTGCCTTTATGCTTATGCTATGACATGTGATTTACTCATGCCCACTATTTGCACACATGAAATGATTGCCATGATTCCCTCTAGTATGTTGCATCTTCGCACTACTAGCTTGCTTGACTTAATCGCTATGATTGCTTGCTATGTTGCATCACCCATGTTCCACTATTACTCGCTTTCTTGGGTTAATGACATATATGTTCATGCCTCTCACATGATATATCTTGTTCATTGTCGATTAACTCCTATAGTTGCCTCTATGCTTATTGATATTGGAGACTTTGACACTTAACTTGTGATGCATGCTTGTTTGATTGAGCCTATTGTATTTGGTTGTTCTCGCATCATATGCCTCCATACTATGAAATGCTCCCCTGTACTTTCTTATGATGAGCATGATGCATACAATTGTTGGGTATCTTACCACACGAATGATAGGTTTTGCACTTCCGCTAACCTCATTTGTTTTTCCGAGTGTTTGTCATGTTCTTTCATTTTGAAGGATTCACAAGGCGGTAACATCACGAGACAGCTTGGTTATGTGAAGGCATACAAGATGCGCAACTCCATCATCCTTGAGAACCTCCTAAAGGTGACCTCCTTCCCTTTGAGCCATCCTCAAATACACATATTGGACGGGTCATTCTTTCATTGTTGTTTCCTTCTTCTTGTCTACATGATACATATATTGGATGGAGGACCGACATTGGAGATGGACCCTATGGACCTTCAAGTTGAGGAGTGCCACGACATTGAGCTATGGTACAACACCACCCATGAGAAATGTGCACCCTATGCATGGATTTACACACATTATGATTGTCTTGTTGCACCTATTCCCATGCCATCCATGATATATGAGCTTGTGCATTTTCTTAGCAAATTTGTTGTGATCTTTCTTGATGGCATATTCATACATCGTGATCATATTGCCTACCATCAATTGCATGATAACATAATCATATTGAGCATCCATTGCCATATTCATGCTATTGATAAACCGTCTCACTATGACATCATTTTGCATCGTGGTTGCATTGATCATATTTACAACACATTTGTGTGCACAATGATTGCAATTCCTCCCATGAATGCTTTGCACCTCATTCTAGATCATCTTGATAAGCTTCATGCATTTTGTCACGACCAATCTTGCCGCACGGACTTATTCTTACATGATGGACACTTTGTGTGCGCTAACCATTGTATTTCTGAGTGTTGCTTGTGTTTGCTCTTTTTGCATGTCTATCACTCCGGCGACACTTGGACTACTTGGATTGTGCCATGTCTTCAACTTCGTCCAACTACAAGTCCGTCTACGACATCCGTTTCCATGGTGATGAGGATCACGATCCGAGTTTGGATCTTTCCCAAGGGAGGGGAGATGATGCGGAGCATCCCACGTTCATCCCCATGTACACTCCGACTACTCTCCAAACCGCAAGTGGACATATGACGAGACCTCGAACATACGCCATTGGACACAAGGTGAACTCGCTCCTCTCCGAATCGTCACTTTCCACATGTGAGACATGGCTACTACCTCAAACGTGTGTGCTATGCATGTCCAGGAACCAAGAGGAAGGCAATGGAATAGCTACGAGCATTGGACAAGACGGCGAGGACACCAAGTACAAGGACCAAGAGAAGAAGCTGCCCGGTTATACGGCCGGACGTCCGACCAGACCGGACGTCCGACGACTCGAGTTCGGACGATCGACCAAGGCCGGACGTCCGACGACCATCAGCCACCGGACGACCGACAACGTCCGAAATCCGACAAATCCACACCCGAGTTAAATCACGGACGTCCGACAAGTACCGGACGACCGGACCCTCGCGAGCCACCGTACATCCGGTACCCATCGGACGACCGGCGCCTGTGCGCTGCCATGTGTTGGGCCGCAGCCCATGTACCCCTTCACTTACCCCTTCGTGGCCCTAGACTATATATACTCCTCCACCTCCTCCTAGAGTTAGCGTTGATTTAGCTCATTTGTGAGATAGATCTTCGCTCATCCATATCGGATCTACTCCACGAGAGAGACCGCGGACCCTCTTCGGAGAAGATCCACCTTGGATTCAAGACCTCCTTTGCGGAGAAGACCATCATCAAGACCTCCTCACGGCGAAGAACGGCTACCGTTTGTATCGTCCTTTGTTGACTTTGGATCATGTATCTCCCTTTGTGTTCATCGATCTAGCACATGTGTGATTGATCTTGTTGGTTTGAGTGGTTCTCTTGTGTTTTCCCCGTGATTTCCCTCGTGCTCTTCCGCTCGTTCTTCGTGTTCCTCGTAGGGATCCTCTCCAAACGTGAAAGATCGTCACCATAGGGTTCCGCCCTACATCAGAAAGGATGATGGAGACTATGATTTCCCCACAAGTCGGGATGAGACTCCGGACGGAAAAAAAAAGAGTCCATAAAAAAAGAGAAAAGGCCCTAATAATAAAATGAGAGAAAAAGAGAGAAGGGACAATGTTACTATCCTTCTACCACACTTGTGCTTCAAAGTAGCACCATGATCTTCATGATAGAGTGTCTCTCATTTTGTCACTTTCATATACTAGTGGGAATTTTTCATTATAGAACTTGGCTTGTATATTCCAATGATGGGCTTCCTCAAAATGCCCTAGGTCTTCGTGAGCAAGCGAGTTGGATGCACACCCACTTAGCTTCTTTTGTTGAGCTTTCATATACTTATAGCTCTAGTGCATCCGTTGCATGGCAATCCCTACTCACTCACATTGATATCTATTAATGGGCATCTCCATAGCCCGTTGATACGCCTAGTTGATGTGAGACTATCTTCCCCTCTTTTGTCTTCTCCACAACCACCATTCTATTCCACATATAGTGCTATATCCATGGCTCACGCTCATGTATTGCGTGAATATTGAAAAAGTTTTGAGAATGTCAAAAGTATGAAACAATTGCTTGGCTTGTCATCGGGTTGTGCATGATTTAAATACTTTGTGTGGTAAAGATAGAGCATAGCCAGACTATATGATTTTGTAGGGATAACTTTCTTTGGCCATGTTATTTTGAGAAGACATGATTGCTTATGTCAATATGGACTTTTGTCTTGAGTCTTTCGGATCTGAATATTCATACCACAATTAAGAAGATTTACATTGAAATTATGCCAAGTAGCACTCCGCATCAAAAATTCTTTTTTATCATTTACCTACTCGAGGACGAGCAAGAATTAAGCTTAGATGCCTCGATACGTCTCCAACGTATCTATAATTTTTGATTGCTCCATGCTATATTATCTACTGTTTTGGACAATATTGGGCTTCATTTTCCATTTTTATATTATTTTTGGGACTAACCTATTAACCGGAGGCCCAGCCCAGAATTGCTGTTTTTTGCCTATTTCAGAGTTTCGAAGAAACAGAATATCAAACGGAGTCCAAACGGAATGAAACCTTCGGGAACGTGATTTTCTCACCGAATATGATCCAGGAGACTTGGACCCTACGTCAAGAAAGCCACGAGGTGGGCACGAGGTAGGGGGCGCGCCCTACCCCCCCCCCCCCCAGGCGCGCCCCCACCCTCGTGGGCCCCAAGAAGCTCCACCGACGTACTTTTTCATCCTATATATACCTACGTACCACCAAACGATCGACACGGAGCGAAAACCTAATTCCACCGCCAAGAACTTTTCTCAGATCCACAAGATCCCATCTTGTGGCCTGTTCCGGAGCTCCGCCGGATAGGGAATCCACCACAGAGGGCTTCTACATCATCATAGCCCCTCCGATGAAGTGTGAGTAGTTTACCTCAGACCTTCGAGTCCATAGTTAGTAGCTAGATGGCTTCTTCTCTTTTTGGATCTCAATACAATGTTCTCCCCCTCTCTCGTGGAGATCTATTCGATGTAATCTTGTTTTTGCGGTGTGTTTGTTGAGACCGATGAATTGTGGGTTTATGATCAAGATTATCTATGAACAATACTTGAATCTTCTCTGAATTCTTTTATGTATGATTGGTTATCTTTGCGAGTCTCTTCAATTATCGGTTTGGTTTGGCCTACTAGATTGGTTTTTCTTGCAATGGGAGAAGTGCTTAGCTTTGGGTTCAATCTTGCGGTGTCCTTTCCCAAAGTGATGAGGGGCAGCAAGGCACGTATTGTATTGTTGCCATCGAGGATAACAAGATGTGGTTTTTATCATATTGCATGAATTTATCCCTCTACATCATGTCATCTTGCTTAAGGAGTTACTCTGTTTTCTTGAACTTAATACTCTAGATGCATGCTGGATAGCGGTCGATGAGTGGAGTAATAGTAGTAGATGCGGTGAGTCGGTCTACTTGTCTCGGACGTGATGCCTATATACATGATCATACCTAGATACTCTCATAACTATGCTCAATTCAGTCAATTCCTCAACAGTAATTCGTTCAGCCACCGTAAAATACTTATGCTCTTGAGAGAAGCCACTAGTGAAATCTATGGCCTCCGGTGTCGTGGTTCTAAGTCTGACAGTAGAATGGGGGCTAGGTATGGAGAGGCAAGATCCTAGCTATGGAGTAGTTGTATACGCAAGGGATTTACGAGTTCAGGCCCTTCTCGGAGGAAGTAACAGCCCTATGTCTCGGAGCCCGGAGGCAATGATCGGATTATCTCACAGATGTGTTATAGGGTGCGAACCCTTCTACCGTGGAGGGGTGGCTTATATAGAGTGCGCCAGACCCCAGCCAGCCCAACGTAGTAGAGGGTTTAAGGTGCGTTAAAGCTAGGCGTTCTTGGTAACGCCTTACATAAAGTGTCATTAAGGTCATAAAGACTATTTAACTACGCACCGCTTGGACACCGAGTAGCTCTTGGTCTCTTGGTGGTCGAGTGGGTCTTCATAGTCGAGTGTCTTTGAATCGTCGAGTGGAAGCCTACCAGGTCGATCGGAAGGCTGCTTCTCTTGTGAATGTCCTTGTGGAGGGTACCTTTGGGCAGGTCTATGACCCTACCCTGTACATGACTTCATCATTAGCCCCGAATGGATCAAGGTTTGAGTGAGGAAGGAGTTGATAATCTTTCCGACTGTTCTTCGTGTTGTGAGTCGTCTTACTCGGATCAACGACCTTTTAGTGATGGCATCAACTTCTCTTTCATCGCCTTGATCCATTCTTCACGCTTGTCGAGTGAACTTTGTGAACACGAGGATTTCCGAGCGACGGATCTGAGGAAATCTGTTATCCGACGAGTTGCTTTCATGCGGTTAGCGGATTTCGCGATCCGAATTTTGGGAAGCGCTGAAGCGAGAAAACCGCGGCTTTTCGGATGGGATAAGACGATGACGCCTCAATCCTCGCGCCGCCTTTTTCGCCACGTATCGTGCGCGCGCCTGTTGCGGGATTGTGACGGGATTGCCTGGGCCTACCGGTCAGCCACTCGGAAGCGACCCCATATAAAGCGTTGGACCGGGCATTTTGAACAGTGCGTCCTCAGACTTATCCTCTCTCCGCCTCCAAAACTTTCTCACCACGCTCTCCGTCTGTCCAGCGCCGAAGCTCGGTACCTTTCTCGTCGACGACCATGGTGAAGGACAAGACTGCCGCCTGAACGGGTGAAGAAGACGGCGGCGAAGGCCAAGGGAGAGCGCCTGCGGGTCGGTTCCTCTTCGCGGTCCAAGCTGCCGCAGGCTGGGTCCAAGGAGACTGGATCCGCCGACCATCACCGAGAAAGATCTCACCGATCCGCCAACGGCGACCGATCCCCATGGGTCGGCGAGGCTTCCGGCACGGAGTGGCAACCGCAGCTGAAGAGGGTGAGTGCATCCTCCTCAGCCACCCACGTAGATAGGGGGTTTCTCCGCCGCCAAATCCTTTTTTTCCGGGGTTTCAACTTTTTGGAGCGCAACTCCACCATTTCACTCCAAACTCCATTGTGTATCTTGCTGCTTTCGTTTTGCTCTGCGAGAATTTCTTGGGTTGTCGACCGCATTGGGGTCTTTTCAAGCACATATTCACCTGTCGCTCTCAGACGGTGAAGAAAACGAGCCCGAATGACGAGAGGACCCAAGTAATCCAAATGTGTGGGGACTCGGGGTCCAGATGAGGGGGAAGAGCACCTTTCCAGCTATGACTCTCCCCGACTCGGTTAGAGGGTGGCGGTCGACCTAGTTTTCTTGCCAAGACCAGCCGACGCCAGGCGGTCATTGGGCTCCCTCCTTTCTCCATGAGTCGAGTGAACAAGCCATCTTCCCTGAAGGTGTTACTAGAGGAGAAGGCCCAAGTAAAGCTGCTGATGGATCGTGTAGTCCAGCTTATTCGCGATGGGGTGACCGGCATGGATCTCCTGGAGGTTTTTCTCCGACGGCGTATTCAGCCACTCCAATACCGAGGTCATCCGATGTGGATGTACTGCACGGATGATACCACTCGGGTCCATCCGGAGGAGGTTGATGACGCCATACCGAGAAGTGGATGACTGCCATCACAGAAATAAAGACAACCCTCATGGAGCTAGGAGGATTCCACCACTCGACCAGAGTTACCAACCGGATAAGGTATCACCGCTTATCTCCGATCGTGATTCTGCTGCATTCATTCTGTTTTGATGTCAATTTCGCCGACCGACTTTCACCTTGTTTTGTTGTCTTCTAGGTCACCACCGAGATGTATTCGATGCCCAACGGGCGCAGGAGACAAATCAAGAAGAAGAAGGAAGTGGAGGTGAGAGTCCGGAGGAATGGGAGTCCAACGGCGAGGAGGATGAGGAGGACGATGGCTCTGCGATGAGGAGGAGGAGGAACAAGAGGAGGAAGACGCCGACCCCTCGCCGGAGGGAAGGTCCAAGTTGACGACGACCCGGGCCGGGCGAGTAGCTGTTGTGCCCACCGGTCACCGACGGCGACCTAGGACAACTTCTCCCGCTACCGATCGAGAAGCCGCCAAGCAACCTCGAGCGACGTCGTCAAAGCCGGGCGAAGGCCCTGCCCAAGATGCTAATGGTCATCCCCACCATCTTCGGGTAACCAATGTAACCTTGTATTTCCTTTTTCAACATGAGTGAACTTTTGGTCGACTTGATGACCGATCAGCCGACTCTTGAAATCTCTACCGCTACCTCCGAGACTTCAGCCAAGCACGATGATCGTGAAATGGAGGATGCGGCCACTTCCAATCTTGGTAAGATCTCCGAGGTTTCACTTTTAGCCGATCGAGTTTTTAGTCGATTGGGCTTCCATGTTTACGGATCTCTCTTGTAGTTCCGCCACGCTATTGATCTCCCCGATGATGACGAGGAAGCGCCATTGAGGAAGAGGAGGAACAAGAAAGTGCTCACCGCAAGGCTGCTCAAGTCATGGCGACTCTGAGACGCTAATTTCCGAGGAAGGCAACCCCACTCGGACTTCAGATCTTTTCTTTGTCGATGACAAGTGTCCGACCCACTTCATCGACTGCTAATCCACCATCTCTCTTTGCTACACACCACGTCCCGGAAGACCAAGTAAGTGCTGCTAAGGAGGCCATACGCCAGGCAGGGATCATGATGGAGCAGGTGAAAGCGGATCGAGAGGCAAGTCAGGCGGCCTATGATGCCGCTCAGCTCTCCGAGCAATGTCCAAGTAAGTCACCGTCATTGCTTTGTTAGGATATACTATCTGAAACCGCTTTCTTTTCCGAGATTTATATCTCATACACCCACCGGGTGTGTGTGTCATTGAACTTTTGTGGGGCACGCTGAGTGCACCCACCGGGTGTAGTCCCCGAGACTATGGTCGATCGCGATCGGCTATGGTCTTTATGTCAGTGATCTTCTTCACTCGACCGACGGACCAAGTCGAATGGAATCAGAAACCGTGGGGGCACGCTAAGTGCACCCAGCGTGTAGTCCCCGAGACTATGGTCGATCGCGTGCGATTGACTATAGTCTAAAGAACTGTTTTTTTACCGGTGATCAATGACAATTAGCCATGTTTTTAGAATCATAACCTTTTTGCCTCTTTTGGTCGATCGATCGAACCAAATTGGAAAACCAGTAAGGGGCATCGCTGAGTGCACCTACTGGTGTAGTCCCCGAGACCATCAGAGAATGTTTTTATTCGACCGTAGTCTTAGAAATGCTACTATTTTTCCTTAGTCACTCGGAAGTGATCTGCCTTTCATTGGTTGACTCTTTGTAGAAATCTTGCGAGCTTGTGGCTCGCTATCTTTGAGATTAGACAAAAGCAGATTCAGCTCAACCTCGATTTGAAGCTTGCTCGTGAGAATTTGCGTATGCAAAGGATGAAGCAAAAGGTATGGCTGGTGAGAATTTTTGACGATCGCCTCTATTTTTCTGCTCATTCTCAACTCTGTTCTCATTGTTGCTTTGCAGATAAACTGGAAGAGACTTTGAAGAAGAAGGACCTTGACCTTGCAGAGGCACAGAAGGCGGCTTTGGAGAAAACAAAGCTCGATGAAGAGAAGCTTGCCTCAGTCGACAAACTTGAAGATGAAAATGCCAACCTGAAAGCCTCTCTTGACGCGGCTAACAAGGAAGTCACCGATCAAGAACGACAAGAATGTTCACTTCGACAAGGTTGGCCAAATGAAGCGGGAAGCGAAACGACCGAGATTTATCTTGGGAGGGTTCGCCAAGAAGTCATTGCTCATGCTTGAAGGTAATCTCTTTTATCCAACTGTCTTGCTCTTACCGCTCATCACATGATCTTCATTTTGAGTCTGAGTTGTGTTTTCAGAATTCTGCCAAAACTTTGAAGAAGAAACCAGTCAAGTGGAAACCAGCTTGGACCCCATCAACTCTCCTGTGAAGGACGAAGCTGCTATGAATGTGCTCCGACTGGAGTCTCGTGTTGCTAGCGTAGTGGATTATCTTGCTCGACTGAAATTTGCGATTGTCGCGGATCGACTCGACTCTCCGCCGTAACAGACTCTCCGTAATGATCTTGAATCCTCGATGACTCGATTGAATGAGATTCCAAGTCGAGTGCAAGAATGGAAAAAGTCATCCGCCGGTGTGGTGCTGATGTTGCTCTATCTTCCGTTTGTGTCCACCGCAAAGAAGCGCAAGAGGACAAGTCGGTGTCTCTCAAGGTTGCCAATACCAGAAGCACGACTTCAGATCTTTCATGGACACTTTCATCACTGCTGCTACTGTATTGTCGATTTTAATCGACCTCGACCAGCTTTGTTGCACCTTTCCAGTCCTCCACGGAGGAGTAAAAACTTCTCGCCCCACTTTAAATTTGCCTCGAATGCTGAGTGGTTTCAGAACCGATAAACTTTAGCAGGCTTAACGCCTGAGCGCCTTTGGATCCGTAGGACATTTATCCGAACTTGGTTTTTCCTTTAACATGCTTTCCTTGCATTCGAGAGAACTTTATTCCTCATTCGGAAGATATTCCGTTGAAATTCCAATCGACTTGTGCTTCATTTATCCTGCAGGTAGAGGTGAAACACAGACTGCGACTGACCTTGTCGTCCTTACAGATCGGGACGAACCGCACGTTGTGCTTGTGGCGAAGCTCAAGGAGGAGGTTGCGGTCGACCCGCACCTCGTCAGTCCTTGTGGATTGGGATGGACCGCACGTTGTACTTGTGGCGAAGCTCGAAGGAGGAGGTAGCAGTCGACCTGCACCTCGTCGTCCTTGTGGATTGGGATGAACCGCACGTTGTACTTGTGGCGAAGCTCCGAAGGAGGAGGTAGCAGTCGACCTGCACCTCGTCGTCCTTGCGGATTGGGATGAATTCCTTACTTAGGCGAGCACTGGGCTGCAGCTAAGCCTCCGAGTGGGAGGCTGGCTCGCCACTCGGTAGGATTTTGGATACTTAGGCGAGTACTTGGACTGCAGCTAAGCCTCCGAGTGGGAGGCTGGCTCGCCACTCGGTAGGATTATGAATACTTAGGCGAAGCGGATTCGCAGCTAAGCCCCCGAGTGAGAGACTGGCTCGCACTCGTAAAGGATTTTTTTTACAAACTTAGGCGAATCGGATTCATGACTAAGCCACCCACCGGGTAATTTCAACAAAAAGCAATAACGATCACTTTGGGAAAATTATAACATTCTTTTCTTGGATAAACAAACTACAAAAGTACTTTTATTACATCTCAACCGAGTGAGTTTTTAAGTGTAAAAGGCGGAGCAGCTCCTGCTCCAAGCTCGAGGCTCGTCGATCTAGCGATCGACGTTGTAGAGATGATATGCCCCGTTGTGGAGGACTCTCGTGACGATGAAGGGACCTTCCCAAATGGGAGCAAGCTTGTGTGGTTTCTGTTGATCCACTCGGAGGACCAAATCTCCCTCTTGGAAGGCTCGACTCTTCACATTCCTAGCATGGAATCGACGCAAGTCTTGCTGATAGATAGTTGAGCGGATCAAGGCCATCTCTCTCTCCTCTTCCAAGAGGTCGACTGCATCTTGCCGGGCTTGTTCTGCTTCTTCTTCAGAGTATAGCTCGACTCGAGGCGCATTGTGAAGGTGTCACTCGGCAGAACTGCTTCAGCTCCATAGACCAGAAGAATGGAGTTCTCCCACGACCGATTAGGAGTGGTCCTCAATCCCCGTGAGAACTGATGGAAGTTCGTCGACCCAAGCTCCCGCCGCGTGTTTGAGATCACGCATCGCCCAAGGTTTTAGCCCTTTGAGAATGAGGCCGCTTGTATGCGTTCGCTTGTCCATTCGACCGAGGATGAGCCATCAAGCATAGTCGACCAGCGTGCCTTGAGAGGCGCGAAGGCTTTGAACTTGTCATTATCGAAGTTTGACCCATTGTCGGTGATGATGCTATGCGGAACTCCATATCTGAATATCAACTCTCCGATGAAACCGATAGCGATTGCATGCATCAAGGTTCTTGATGGGCTTGGCTTCGATCCACTTGGTGAACTTGTCGATCGCTACTAGCAAATGGGTGAAACCGCTTCGCCATTTGTCAACGGTCCAATCATGTCCAATCCCCAAACAAATAAGGGCCAAACGAGTGGAATGGTCTTCAAGGTCGAGGCTGGCTTGTGCGACATGTTGGAATAGAACCGACATCCTTCACACTTGTCGACTATTTCTTTTGCCATTTCATTTGCTTTCGGCCAAGAAAATCCCGCTCGGTATGCTTTAGCCACAATGGCCCGAGAGGACGATGATGGCCACAGTCCCCGAGTGGATATCCTCAAGAATTATCTCGACCTTCTTCCGGGCGTGATACACTTCGGCCGACTCAGCCGCTTTCTCGTACAATTGTCCCTTGATCATCAGAAGGCCTTGGATCGACGGACGATCTGTCAAGCCTCTTCTTCATTCTCTCGGGAGCTCTTTCCTTAGGATATATGCGATGTATGGCATCGTCGATCGGGAGTGATGACCACAACTTCCATAATCAGGTCGACCACTACCGGGACCTCAACTTCAGAGAGGATCATTGGCACTCTTTTGCTGCGGGGCTTCTTCGTGAAAGGATCCTCCTGCACCGATGCAGATGAATGTGTTCCAAAATACATTATCGAATGGCTTCCTCTTGGACCCTATCTTCGCCAAATCATCCGCAGCTTGATTTTTCGATCGGGTATATGATGAAGCTCTAACCCTCGAATTTCTTCTCCAGCTTTCTTCTTGCATTACAATAACTTTGTCATAGTCGGGCTTTCGACATCCCACTCCTTCATCACTTGATTAACAACCAGATCCGAGTCGCCATAGACCACAAGGCGACGGACGCCGAAAGTGAAATGGCCATGCGCAACCCATACAGAGTGCTTCATATTCTGCTTCGTTGTTGGAAGAATCAAAGTGAATCGGAGAACATACTTGAGCTTATCTCCTCGGGGAAACCAATACAACCTCAAAGACCGTAACTGCTCAAAGATCTTGGAACCATCAAAAACATAGTCCAAAGGTTCCGAGTGAACTTGGGTCGGAAGTTGCTATTCACCCACTCGGCGAGGAAATCTGCTATTGCTTGGGACTTGATGGCTTTCTTTGCCTCGAATTTGATATCAAGGGGAAGGAGTTCAATCGTCCATTTTGCCACTCGACCAGTTGCATCTCTGTTATGAAGAATTTCCGACAAAGGGGCGTCGCTGACGACCGTAACGGAATGATCAGAGAAATAATGAGCAACCTTCTTCGTGGTCATATAGATCCCATAAACAAGCTTCTGATAGTGAGGGTATCTTTTCTTTGATGGGGTCAAGATTTTAAAGATAATAAACCGGGCGTTGAACTTTGAAGGTTTTTCCTTCTTCTTCCCGCCGACCGTAAGTACGCAGTCGACGACTTGTCCAAAGGGCTGCAATGTAAAGCAGCAAAGGCTCCTTGCTGATTGGAGCAACAAGCACCGGTTGGTGGAGAGCAGAGCTTTGAGCTCTGCAAACGCTGCATCAGCTTCTAGAGTCCACTCGAACTTTTCTGACTTCTTCATCAGTCGGTAAAGAGGCAATGCCTTTTCACCGAGGCGAGAGATGAATCGACTTAAAGCGGCCAAGCATCCAGTGAGTTTCTGGACATCGTGCACATGCACAGGGCGCTTCATTTGGAGTATGGTGCCAACCTTTTCTGGGTTAGCATCGATTCCTCGCTCAGAAATGAGAAAACCGAGTAACTTTCCACCAGGGACTCCAAACGTACACTTTGATGGATTAAGCTTGATATCATACCTCCTGAGATTGGCAAATGTTTAAGCAAGGTCAGTCAACAGGTCGGAACCCTTTCGTGACTTGACCACTATATCATCCATGTATGCTTCCACATTCCGACTGATTTGAGTGAGCAAACACTTCGAATCATCCTCATGAATGTGGCTCCGCACTCTTGAGACTGAATGGCATGGTGACATAATGTAAGCACCGAATGGAGTGATGAACGTTGTTTTAATCTCATCGGGTCCATACAGACGGATCTGATGGTACCCCAAATAGGCGTCTAAAAAGACAACCTCTCGCATCCCGCAGCTTGAGTCGACTATTTGGTCGATGCGAGGAAGAGGGAATGATCTTTCGGCAGGCCCGATTGATATGCTTGAAATCGATGCACATGCTAACGACTTGTCTTTCTTGGGGAATATGACAACGTTGGCGAGCCACTCGAGTGGTAGATCTCGGATGAACTCGCTGCTAAGAGCCGAGCCACCTCCTCGCCAATGGCCTTTCTCTTCCGGACGGCGGACCGCCAAGATACTCTTTCACCGGTTTGAATTTTGGGTCGACTCAGAGGCGATGCTCACCAGCCCCTTTGAACACCCGCATGTCGCCAGGCTTCCATGCAAAGATGTCCCAGTTCTCACGGAGGAACCGGATGAGCACTTCTTCCTATTTTGAGTCGAGTGTTGTTGAGATGTTGGTCGGAGCAGCATCGATCGCCGGGTGAATGTGAACCTGTTGCCTCGCCAATGACCGAATGCCGACCAGAAGCGGGCTTCTTAGCTCGCAAAAATCACTCGGATCTGCAGTTTTCGATACTCTTGTAGCTCTACCATCGCCAACCGAGCATCGGCGATCTTAGAGCCTTTCTAGAAGCACTCTTCCGCCTTCTTCCGATTGCCGTGATGATGATCACGCCCTTGGGACCGTGCATCTTCGCTTAAGATACACATAACATGGTCGGGCCATGAAACGTGCATAAGTCGGTCTCCCCTGAATAGCGTGATAAGCGCCTGAAATCCACGACCTCAAAGGTCAACTTTTCTTTCCGGAAATGCTTTGAATCACCAAAAACTACATCAAGAGCAATTTGGCCGAGTGACTCAGCCTTCTTTCCGTGAATGACTCCGTGGAAGCTCATGTTATCGGTAATCGAGTCCGACATCGGAATGCCCATCCCTTTCAACGCCTCCACAGATAATATATTCAAACCACTACCACCATCCATCGTGACTTTGGTCGATCGAGTGCCTTCGACAACTGGGTCGACCACCAATGCTTGCCTCCCAAGGGTGGCAATGTGCGTCGGGTGATCAGACTGGTCGAATGTGATGGCGGTCTGGGACCATTTCAGATAATTGGGAGTCGCCGGAGCAACCAGGTTTACTTCCCGATTGATAACCTTCAATCGACTTTTGCTTTCGACGCCAAGAAAATCATCGTGGTGGAATTGACCGGGATATCCACCATCACCGCCATCTCTATCATCAACTTTGTCTATCTCCTTATCCTTATCCTTGGGTTGTTTCCTTGAACTGCTGAATCAAGAGCCGACATCGTCGAGTGGTATGTTTCGGGTAAATGAGTTTACCCTCTTCATCTTTCTTTGTATGAATATGACATGGTAAATCCAACATGTCGCTCCCATCCTGGTCTTTCACCTTCTTAGGGTTCCAAGGACCCTTGGGTTTCCCTTGAACTTTCACTCGATCCTTTGCCAAGGCCTCTCCGAGAGTCATGGCTCAGCTTTTGGCTTCTCGCTTCCATTGGAATTTCCTCCGCCGGTCTCATTGGCGGCCGATTTATATTTACCACTCCGAGCCGATCCTCTTCTTCACCATTTGCATATTTGGTGGCAATCTCCATCATCCGACTCGTGGTCATATCTCCGGTTCGACCAAATTTCAAACTCAATTCTTTGTTCTTGACACCTTCCTTGAAGGCACAGACCGCTGGTGATCGATACATTCTCGATCGTGGTGCAAAGTGATCCACCTCTGGATATAATCTCTCAAGGTTTCACTCGAATTTTGCACGCATCGACCGCAACTCGCTAAACCTGCCGGACGCTTGCAAGTTCCTTCAAATGTCCCGACAAACACTCGGGCAAGATCTTCCCAAGTGTAAATACTTCTTTGGTGCTAATCGATTCAACCACGCATGGGTGAACCCTCCAACATAAGAGGTAAATGCTTCATGGCTACCTCATCGCTACACCGCCGATCTGAACCGCCACTCGGTAATCTTTCAAGCCAAGTGTCGCTTGGATTCTCCAAATGAACTTGCTCACTCCAATCGCCAACCCAAGTTGGGAGGAATCATCGCAGCCACGATGGCTCAATAAACACTCGTCCCGAGACATGAACTCTACTATCGAAGGAACATCTCTATCATGGCCGTCTCGGTGAGCTCTGTTCTGTCGACCAAACCTTGAACGATAATGGATCTCGTGATCAAAGCCTGGTTCCACGGGTCGACCGAACTCTTCGCCAAAGACTGCTTTTGGCATCTGTCATCCTGCCGCCGAGGAGCGTATGATCTACCCCTTGGGGAGGAGGGTAGTCGACGCCGATCGCTATGATCGAATTAGTGCTCATACTACTCGCGCCCTTGTATTGATCATCATGCCGCCTCCACGTTCCTCACGCCTCGAGGCGATCTTGGACTATTGGCCGATCGGAATGACTTCGCCGCGACGGATCGGCTGTGAACCCCGCCCCGCGATCGATACAACTGAGTTTTGATCTCTCGCCGCCCGGAGCAAATCCCTGATTTGCTGCAAGCCTCTACCTGCCTCCGATCGAAGGCTGGATTGATTCTGCTATACGGGCGGCAACCGCTAAATTCTGAATCGGAGTTCGATATACCTGGGTTGGCGGTTGAAAGAGTCAAGGCGTCGATCGATTCTGGAACCCTTGGTCGCGACGCTCGTCCAGACTCGCCGAAGATTCTCCAGCGAAAAGTGCGCCACCAAAGTTGGCTGTTGCGCATCCTCCAAGGCGCGAGCCTCGGGGTTTCTCCAACGATAGGAGTGTGAAGTGCATCCATGTTCCAACGACGAAGCTCCTCCCTCTCGAGCGAAGTGAGGGGCTCGCAAGTACTCTTCGTGGGCTTGCACCGGATCGCCTCCACCGCCACCTTCGTTGGTGCGGGTGAATCCAGGGGGACTGCATGGTCCATCGACCATCAGAACCTCTACCGTCGGGTCACTGCTATCGCATTCGGACGCGGTCTCTACGGAGCCAGTCGAACAGGCCGTAGAGGGATTCGTCGGGCTCGATTACCGCGACTTGGGGGATGGCCGACTGGCGGGCCACCGCATGCCTCACCATCGCTGAAGCCTCGACCGACCGGAATGCTTGCGCCGGTGGGAGACTAGGAGTGAATACAGCGCAGGAGCCGACCCATACTGGGTCGACGGTTGCCGCAGGAGGACGCCGCGGACACACGCGAAAAGTCGCCGCCCAGCGGATGGGGAGCGCGCCCACGTCGAGTGGAGCCTCCTGAAGCCAAGCGGAGTCGCCGGGCGATGAATGTGAGCGCACTCAAGACGGATCTCGTGGCCGTCGACCGTAACTCCACCAAACCATGATCTTGGGAGATCGAGAGAATCCCAACTTCTCCAACAATTCGCTAGAACACCTGCCCCACGGTGGGCGCCAACCGTCGTGGTTCTAAGTCCGACAAAGAGAATGGGGGTAGGTATGGAGAGGCAAGATCCTAGCTATGGAGTAGTTGTATACGCAAGGGATTTACGAGTTCAGCCCTTCTGGAGGAAGTAACAGCCCTATGTCTCGGAGCCCGAGGCGGTCGATCGGATTATCTGCAGATGTGTTACAGGGTGCGAACCCTTCTACCGTGGAGGGGTGGCTTATATAGAGTACGCCAGACCCCAGCCAGCCCACGTAGTAGAGGGTTTAAGGTGCGTTAAAGCTAGGCGTTCTTGGTAGCACGCCTACATAAAGTGTCATTAAGGTCATAAAGACTATTTAACTACACACCGTTTGGACACCGAGTGGCTCTTGGTCTCTTGGTGGTCGAGTGGGTCTTCATAGTCGAGTGTCTTTGAATCTGTCGAGTGGAAGCCTATCAAGTCGACTGGAAGGCTGCTTCTCTTGTGAATGTCCTTGTGGAGGGTACCTTGGGCAGGTCTATGACCCTACCCCAGGTACATGACTTCATCACCCGGGTCTATTCTCATCATATTAATCTCTATCACTTTATTATTGCCTTTGCTTTTTTACTTTACCTTTTTATTTTACTTTGCATCTTTATACCAAAAATACCTAAAATATTATCTATCATCTCTATCAGATCTCACTCTCGTAAGTGACCGTGAAGGGATTGACAACCCCTATTCGCGTTGGTTGCGAGGAGTTATTTTCTTTGTGTAGGTACGAGGGACTCGCGCGTAGTCTCCTACTGGATTGATACCTTGGTTCTCAAAAACTGAGAGAAATACTTACGCTACTATGCTGCACCACCTTTCCTCTTCAAGGAAATCCAACGCAAGCTCAAGAGGTAGCAAGCTCGTACTAGCTGTCCACTTTCAAATTGGCTGTTGTTGGCTCCCTTCCCGCTCAATATTTGGGGAGTGGGCCAGGGCCTCTATAAATAGGACTAGCCACCATAGTAGGAGATATCTCATCTTGAGTAATCCTCACCAACACAAGTTCACCAAGCACAAGAACACCTCGCCTCAGGAGGCTGTTCTTCCCCTTATACTGTTCATCCTCATCCCAAGAGGCAATCCACCACCACACACTGGAGTAGGGTATTACACCACAACGGTGGCCCGAACCAGTATAAATCTTGTGTCCCTTGTGTTGCGAGTTCGTCGAGCTAGCCTCTGAGATCGTAGCGAGGTTAAGGCATGGATCGGTAGGGGGATATCTTTGTGCGCACCCCGGTGTTCGAACCTTGAGGGTTTTGCCGGAACCCGAGATCCGACATTTGGCGCGCCAGGTAGGGGTACGCCAAAGCTTTCCTTCCGTCGCTCCGCGTCCCGTTGCTTCGTCATCTCCATGGCGGATGCTCGCCGAGCTCACGCTGAGCGCCAGGCTGCCCTCACCACCCGCGTTGCTCACACGGCTCCCGTCGGCGGCCCACCCCGTCGTTCTCCGTCGCCTGCCGCCAACGCCACCAGCGGCCTGGCGGGGAACGAGCAGCAAGCATCCTCGCTGCACCCCTCGGTGTGGTGGGACGGCCGCACCGCCACTCCATCGCTGACCCTGGCCAGTTCGTCATCCCATGCTCGTCGCGCTCCCGTGGCCGCGTAGGCCGTGCTGTGCATGGCACGCGAGCTCCTGCGCTACCACCCCGTCGACGACCTCTACGAGGACTGGCTTGACCGCATCGCCAAGCTTGTCAGCGCCGCAGGGGGCTCCCCTGCATCGTCCCTCTCACTGCCTCCGCCACTGTATGGGCGGTGTAGCCCATGGAGCGCCTCCACCACCTCTGCCCCAAGACGGAGTCTTGGCGCCAAGGCGTGCGGCCCCGCGGCGCGACCCTCCGCGTCCGGCTCCCGCACAAGAAGAAAGAAGCTGCCAAAAAGTCCCTCGGCCGCGAGAGAACGCCCCTGCGCTCTCTGCGCCACCACGGCAAGACCGTGTGTCGCCTGCAGTGGCGGTGCGTGGACCCCATCAAGGACAAGTTCTCCACCAGCGCAGAGTCTCGGTGACCACGGAAAGTTGCCGCGCCTTCACCCCCGAGCTGCGTAGCGTCGCCTGGCCGGGCAAGTTCAAGCCGGATCTGCCTCCTCGCTACAACGGCACCCCTGACCCAGCTGAGCATCGAGGCGGCCAACGGCGACGAGAAAGTCATGGTGAACTGGTTCCCCATGGCTCTCAAGGATGGCTCCTGCTCGTGGCTCCTAAACCTGCCTCCCGGCTCCATCTCCTCCTGGGACGCGACCGCTTCATCGCCAATTTCCAGGGCACTCGCGACCGCCCTCCGGCCGCGGGTGACCTGTGCTGCGTCAAGCAACAGCCAGGGGAGACCCTCCAGAAGTACATCCAGTGCTTCAACAACGTTCGCCTCAAGATCCCCAAGGTGACGGACGAGGACATCATCTCCGCGTTCTCTGATGGCGTCCGCGACGTCAAGACGAAGGAGGAGCTCCCCATCCACGAGGAGTTGTGCACGTCTCTGGAGTTGTTCAACCTGGCGACCAAGTGCGCAAGAGCTGAGGAGGGGCGCCTCTCCCTCCTCGAGGTCCCAGCTATGTACCCAGAGGAGAAGAAAGCCAAGGCCAAGGACGTGAAGCGCAAGGGAGCAGCCGTGCTCGCGGTGGAGCCGGACACCAAGCGCGGCAGAGACCAGCCCGAGTCATCCAAGAGCAGCTGACCGTTCTGCGCCTTCCACAACCTGCATAGCCACAACACCAGCGACTGTCAAGAGCTTAGGGCCATTCGAGAAGGACGCTTTGGTCGACGCCCCGAGCGCAACGACCGGGGCTACAGCCGAGGAGGAGGACGTGGTGGCGGACGTTGGGATGACCGTGGCCCGCGCCAGGTGTGGCGCGACCGGCCTCGTGAGGACCACTGGCAGGATCAGCCTTGCGAGGGCGCCTGGAGGGATTAGCCTCGTGAGGATCGCCCCCAGGGCAATGCTGGGCTTCCTCCGCCACCGCCACCACCAAGAAGGAATGACGACCACCATCAAGACGAGGGGGCTGGGGGCTTCCAGGAGCCGCGTGCTATCGCCTGTATCTTGGGTGGAGCTCAAGCCTCAGCCTCATAGCGTATCTTCAAGCAGTTTGCCCGCAAGGTGAACTCAGTCCTCCCAAACTCGAGGCCACGCGCCCGCTCAGATGATCCAAGTGTGCCATCACATTCAGCTCGGCAGATCAGCTCAAGTGCGCGGCTATCACTAGTGCCCTCCCGATGCTTTGTTCACCAGTCATCAGCAACATGCAAGTCACCAAGACCCTTATCAACGACGGCGTAGGGCTCAACGTCCTGTCCGTCGACACGTTCGACAACCTCCAAGTGTCGTATGATCAGCTTCAGCCCACCAAGCCTTTCTCAGGAGTGACCGACGGCTCCACCACCCCGATCGGGCAGGTCCGCCTCCCAGTCACCTTCAGGCAGCGCGACAACTACTGCACCGAGCTCATCGACTTCGATGTCGCCCACATCCGTCTACCATACAATGCAATCCTTGGGTACCCAGCCCTGGCCAAGTTCATGGCGGTGACCCATCATGGCTACAATGTCCTCAAGATGCCAGGAAGTGGCGGAATCATCACAGTCCCGTGCGAAGAAAGAGATGCAGTGTGCTCCCTCAAGCGTGCCTTCCAAGCTGCAGCAATCGACGACCCCGACAGCAAGGCGAGTGCCCTCCTGAGGCCATCCCCAAGAAGAAGAAGCTGCTACTCCATGCAGGGCTTCACGCAAGCGGCGCCACGACTGGATCGGCGCCCGCACCTGGGGCGCCTCCCTCCATCGCATAGGAAAGCGCGCCCGACACCCTTCTCGGGCAGGGCTCGGGGGCTCTCTTCTGGAGGGCCTCACACCTTGACAACATCACGAGCGAGGCGCTCGGGCACCACCTGGAGGTGTGCTTTGTGGCACATTTCCCTCAGGAGGACGCAAGGCAAGGAGCGCCCAGTGCTCAGGAGCTCATTACCAAGACCACTCAGGAACTGCAGGACGCGAGGACCATGCGCGGCAATCGCCGCTCACCTGGCGCAGCCTCCCATCCAGGCGAGGATGTCGGGCTGCGCGTCTGCATCGACATCCCAGGGCTCAACAGGGCCGCGTCTCAGGAGCCCTTCTGGCCTTCGCGCGTGGGAAGCTGCGAGGGCCCACCGCACAGCTACGTTCGCATGCCATTCGGCTTGCCGAGCGCGGCATCCGCTTATCAGCGCAACTTGCGGTGTGTCCTGGCGACTCAGGAGGCCAGGCACCACGCCGTCCTGACGGAGATGGAGATGATCCTCAAGGAACCGCCTGGACCCCCAGAGCCTCCTGAGGCTCAGGGCCCCAGTGGCTCGTGAGGAGCAGCCCCTTCGCCGTGAACCTTCAGCTGCCCCAACATTTCTTCAACAACAGAACCAGGTGACATTTTCCAAGTTTATTTAGCTGGGAGCGCCCCTCGGGCTGCATCATTCCCAGGCCACATGGGTCCGTCCCTGTGGCATGTATCTTCTTTTTTATGTCTTGCTAGGGGCGCCTGTCGGGCTGCATCATCCCCAAGTCGCTCGGGCCTGACCCAGTGGCATGTACCTCTCCTGCGTTTACTTGAGCCAGTTTGCTTTCTATGCTTAACCTACCTATGACTATCACCTGCTCGACTGTCACCCACCATGGGAGCCGCGCGCCAGCCGTCTTTCTTCAGGATCCTTCGCGTGAGAGGGTTAGGCACGGCGTCTGTGCTCGGGCCCGTTCCTGCAGCGTCGATAAATCCAATGGTCGAGCTCGCTCGCGGGCCGGCCCTGCTCACGCCACCTCCCGGGCCGTTGGTGCTTGGCCTTCTCACGCGATAACCTCAGGAGATTCTGCTCTCGGCGAGGTTGTCTCGACCACCTTGCAGGACCAACACAGCGAACAAAACCAAGACCAGCGCAACCCGCCTTGAGGTAGGGCCTCGTGAGTCCTGCTGACTCACGAGTGCCTGCACACTCGTCTAGCCCTGTCGTGCAAGCCACGTGTCAGGGCGGGGCTGTACACGCCTCGGGGGCTCTCCGTAGTAGGGAGTCCCCTCCCATGTACCAGTGGAAGCACCATGCTCCGCGCTGGCCGTCAACGCTGCGGAGGAGCGACTATGCCCGTGCAAGTGCGGAAGCGCTATGCTCCGTGCTGGTGATAAACAACTAAGGGCGGCCCCACGGCCGCATAATCTCAGGGAGCCCTGAGCTCAGTGTCCGGCCTCACCGCAACACCTCCCCTCTAGAGAGTCGCGCGAGGGGGCTCGGCACGGGGGCTGCCCTCGGGTCACGCCCAAGCGCACGCCACCCAACCAGGTCCCCCGGACCCGGTCGTCGCGTGCCCCTCTCGAGCCTCGGCGAGGGCAAAGGTATGAAGGTTGTTTGCACATCAAGGGGGACTCCTGAGCATCGCGACTCAGGAGCCTAACCGGTCACATAGCCCCTCACTCCTTGGGTCCGTCCTAGTCTCCGGTCGGCCCAACGGTGGTTGAGGTATGCGCGGGGCCGGGCTCCGCCGACATAGAACACTAATCCTATCCTCGCGTCTCCTTCCTATAATCTGTTTGAAAGTGCAACTATCCCTAGGTGGTTTTGGTAATTCATAACAACATATAGCTCATTGAGCTAATGCTATTCCAAGACAAATATTTCAGGAAAGCTCAATGAATGGCATGGCATGGATGATGAAAGTGGATCCCTCAAAATATTAAGGACAAAGGATTGGCTCAACCTCAAAAGCTCAAGACTCTACATTTACATTTTAGTGATCCAAGATCACATTGAGTCTATAGGACAAGCCAATACTATCAAGGAGGGATGAGGTCTTGCTTAATGAGCCTCTTTCTTCAAGTGCTTTGTGATATGCTCCAAAAACCCTCAACTACTTTCTCACATCCACATATGACCAAAACCCAAAGTCAAAATCGGTCCTACCGATTCTTTCTATCCGGCGCCACCGAGTTCAAATGTCATAGCCACTGCCACAAACCCTAGGCAAATCAGTCTCACCGATAGGGATCTCGGTCTCACCGAGATGGGATTGTAATCTCTGCTTCGCTTCGTAACGCTTTTGGTCTAACCGGCGTGAGCGATCGGTCCCACCGAGATTGCAATGTAAACTCTCTGCTTCCTTTCGTAACATTTCGGTCTCACCGAAAAGAGCGAATCGGTCCCACCGAAGTTTACTCCGACCAACTCTCTGGTTAGCTAATTACCAAAATCGGTCTCACCGAAGTTTGTGTAACCGGTCTCACCGAGATTACGTTATGCCCTAACCCTAACCATATCGGTCCTACCGAGTTGCATGTCGGTCCCAATCAAATCACTAACGGTCACTAGGTTTACTAAATCGGTCCGACCGAGTTTGTTAATTTGGTCCCACCGAGTTTGGTAAATTGTGTGTAACGGTTAGATTTTGTGTGGAGGCTATATATACCCCTCCACCTCCTCTTCATTCGTGGAGAGAGCCATCAGAACAAACCTACACTTCCAACTTACCAGCCTCGAGAGAGAACCACCTACTCATGTGTTGAGGCCAAGATATTCCATTCCTACCATATGAATCTTGATCTCCAGCCTTCCCCAAGTTGCTTTCCACTCAAATCTTCTTTCCACCAGATCCAAATCCTATGAGAGATAGTTGAGTGTTGGGGAGACTATCATTTGAAGGACAAGAGCAAGGAGTTCATCATCAACACACCATTTGTTACTTCTTGGAGAGTGGTGTCTCCTAGATTGGCTAGGTGTCACTTGGGAGCCTCCGACAAGATTGTGGAGTTTAGCCAAGGAGTTTGTAAGGGCAAGGAGATCGCCTACTTCGTGAAGATCTACCGCTAGTGAGGCAAGTCCTTCGTGGGAGACGGCCATGGTGGGATAGACAAGGTTGCTTCTTCGTGGACCCTTCGTGGGTGGAGCCCTCCGTGGACTTGCGCAACCGTTACCCTTTGTGGGTTGAAGTCTCCATCAACGTGGATGTACAATAGCACCACCTATCGGAACCGCGACAAAAACATCCGTGTCTCCAATTGCGTTTGAATCCTCCAAACCATTCCCTTTACATTCTTGCAAGTTGCATGCTTTAAATTCCGCTGCTCATATACTCTTAGCATGCTTGAATTGTGTGAAGATTGCTTGACTTGTGCAAAGATAGCTAAAATCTGCCAAAGTCTAAAATTGGGAAAAGGTTAAGTTTTTAATTGGTCAAGTAGTCTAATCACCCCCCTCTAGACATACTTCAAGGTCCTACAAGTGGTATCAGAGCTTTGGTCTCCATTTGCTTTGATTTCCATAGCTTTTGGTGGTCATAGCCTTGGTTTCACAACCTAGGAGAGTATGGCGCCTAGCGAGGAAATTATCACCGTGAGAGATCCTTACTTTGATGGCACTAATTTTGCTAGTTGGAAGCATAAGATGAAAATGCATATTCTCGGACATAACCCCGCCTGCTTGGGCTATTGTGTGTATTGGCTTGCAAGGTGAATTCTTTGATGGGAGAGAACCTAACCGTGAAGCTAGTGCGGATGAATTGAAGATCTTTGCAATACAACGCTCAAGCTTGTGATATCCTCTTCAATGGCTTGTGCCCAAGAATTCAACAAAATCAGCCGCCTTGAGAATGCAAAGGAAATTTGGGATACTTTGATTGATATGCATGAAGGTACCGACTCCGTCAAGGAATCCAAGTTGGATGTGCTCCAAAGTCACTTTGACAAGTTCAAAATGAAGGATGGTGAAGGTGTCGCTGAAATGGACTCTAGGCTTGCTCTTATCACAAATGAGATTGCCGGCTTAGGAAGTGAAGAGATGACCGATGATTCATCATCAAGAAGATCCTAAGAGCATTGGATGGAAAATATGATACCGTGTGCACATTGATCCAAATGATGCCAAATTACAAAGATCTCAAGCCAACGGAAGTCACCGAAGAATTGTTGCTCATGAGATGTCACTCAAGGATAAGGAGGAACTTCACAAAGAAGTCAAGTGGTGCTTACAAAGCCTCATGTGAAGCCCCCACATCATCAAGTGAGAAACAAACCTTCAATGAAGAATTGAGCTTAATGATGAAGAACTTCAACAAATCCTACAAGAGTAGAAGCAGAGAAAGAAGCTCTAAGTCAAGCTCCTACAATGACAAAAGATCTTCTAGTCGAGAGCGCAATTGCTACAATTGTGGGAGACCCGGACACTATTCCAATGAGTGTACGGCACCCTACAAAAGAAGAGAAGATTCTCCAAAAAGAAGTAGAAGAGAAGAATCACCACCAAGAGAGAGAAAGAGTAGAGATGATCGTTACATGAATGAAGACCCTCACGGAGAAGCAAGGATTCGGAAAGGAAGGACAAGTCATCAAAGAGCTACACAAAACGAAGACATCAAGCTCATGTTGGTGAATGGGTATCCGCTCCGACTCACAATCACTCCGAGAGAAGCTATCACTCCGACTCGAATATACTCAAGATGAAGGTGTTGCCGGTCTAGCACTTGTGTCAACCAACTCCTACGACATATTTGATTCACCAAATGAAGTAATTGGAAGATGCTTCATGGCCAAAGGTCCTAAGGTAACACACCCCGAGTATGTTGATTTTAATAGTGATGAAGATGACTTGCTAGGTGACGATGATTTACTTATTGACAACTCTAGTGATGAATACTATGATGAAACGTAAATTAATCATGCTAATCAAGATAAAACGAATGACAATGATAAGGAGAAGATTGAGCTTCTAACTAAAGAACTAAACACTCTTAAGTTTGCTCATGAAACTATCTTCAAGATCATCGAGAACTTTTAAGGGCTCATGAGAAGTTACGCTTTGAAAATCTCAATCTTGAGCAAGAGCATGAGTTCTTAAAGGCAATCAATGATGATCTCCGTAAGAAAAGTTCTTCTTACATTGCCAAGCTGCCATTACTCTTATCTACTTACATGCCTCAAGTCAAGTCTAGTAACAAGAACAAGAAAGATTCTTCCTCTAGTAGTAACAATAATAATGCTAAATCTAATATTGTTGCTTCTAGTAGTTCTCTTGATTCCACTAATGATTCTCTTAGCCAAGTTACACTTGAGCAAGAAAACAGCTTATTGAAGGGAATTATAGAGAAAGGTGTATACAAGAGCCTTGTCAGAGTAAGCAATTGAGGAAATTGTACTCAAGCAAGGAAGGCACCGGAAGAATCAAGGTGTTGGTTTTGAACGAAAGTTCAATGCCAATGGAGTTGAGTGGTAAGAAGATCAATACCCCAAGACGAAGTTTGTTCCTCAACAAGAGAAGTATGATCCTACTTCCTTCAAGGGAACACAAGCACAAGATGATCTTCCACCACAAGACCACAAGAACAAAGGCAAGGACAAGCTTCAAGAGGAGATTGATGCATTTGAAGAAGCACCTAAGGCCTTGGTCAAGTGGGTTCCCAAGACTACGTCAAGTTCTACTTCATCAAGTACAACTACAACTCCAAGGATTCCCATCAAGATGATGTGGATCCCGAAGAAGAAGGACCAGAGAGTTCTTGAGGGTGACTCCGCCAACATTCTTCACTCATATCATTATGGCAAGGACAAGTGCAATCAACTTCCATATCTTGCACTAGTTCAAGGAGTCACAAACCCTCATGTTGGTAAGGTAAGGGACAAGGTAACCTAATGTTTTCATGGACATCATCTTGTGTGTGCATCACTCTATGTCTATGGATATTCTTGTTTATTCCTTGTGGGACTAACCCGTGTAGGTATTGAAAGTGCAACTCACTCCAAAGGATTGCTCCAAATGATCTACATCAACATTGAGCATCCACATCTTCAACACCTACATGAAGTCATCATCGACAAAACCCAAGGTTAGTTCATCCCTCTAAGGGGGGATCTCACATCTAGGGGGAGCTTAACTCTAAGAATTGAGTCAAAGTAACTCTAATGATGTGAACACATCAATGCATTATGTAAAAGTGGTAACCCCACTTGAGCTTAAACGATGAGTATGACCTATGATCAAATGTTCTAATTTGACTCCTAAGTCAATATACTCATATATAGATGACCTAGTCATCGCCAATTGTTTGATAGATGCTAGAATTGTTTGTGCATGCTTTGTCACATATTTCATTTGTCATTTTATTGTGTGAGCATGTTGGTTGCATATTTTACTCATTCGAGGACATCCACTTGTTGTTTTGATTGATTGGTTTCTTTTCTTTAGCCAAGTGGATGGACAAGAATGCCTAAGAACCTTCTCTAGCTATCTATGCTTTTCTCGTCTCAAACTCTATTCATGCTACATCACAAAATTTGATCAAGTCAGATTCGAACCACTTTGTGTGAGGAGCACTTGAGTCCCCGATTCGTCATAGACTTAAACTTCCAAAACTTCTTTGTGCTTTTCGGTCTGACCGATTCCTCCATTTCGGTCATACCGAGATCACTAAGTCGATCTAGGTTTTCAATCTCGGTGCAACCGATTTGAACTTTTCGGTCACACCGAGTTGCTGTAACTGTCAACAGTTATGCATCTCGGTGCCACTGAGTTGTTCCACTCGGTCACACCGACAGTGTCGGGCTATATATTCACACGGGAAATTTTTTGGAAAACTTTCTCCAAACCTCTTCGCCCGCGCATAGCTCGCTCTGCCTTCTAGGTCTCCGGATCGTCGACTTGCCGCCACCGCCTCCTCGTCGCTGGTCTCCGCCACACAACGGATTTCATCTCCATCGTTGCCGCCAGAACGAAGTTCATCGCCGAACTAGGGTATGAACTCGATCACGATCTATCCTCATCTCGATTCTCAGACATTGTGTTCATTATGACTCTTGCCACTATTGAAACACCTCTATCCACCAAAACAATCCTTAGAATAGATGCGATTTGAAAATTTAGGGTTAGGTTTCAAGAAACCATCTCGGACCCACCGAGTTGAAAAACTCGGTCCCACCGATTCGCTAACGCCATTGCACTAGTAACTCTAGGTCCTGACCGAGAATTGCTAATTGGTGTGACCAATTTTAGAACTTTGTGAAACCCTAGCAGTCTCGGTGCCATCAATCGTGACTCGGTCTCGACCGAGTTCACTAGTTTAGGTTCCAAAATTGCTTCGGTATCACCGAGTTTGAAAATCGGTTGATCCGAAATGCTTTCTGTGGAAAACTAAAACTAAGTTTTTGAATCATTCTTTTGCAAAAATCTCTGCATTTTGTGATGCTCATCCACTGATGTAAGGTGGAACCCTAATCGGAGATCTTTCACGTTTGGAGGGGATCCTACGGGGAAAACACGACGAATGAGCGGAAGAACACAAGAAAAAAAACACGAGAGAAACATTAAACCGACAAGTATCGATTACACAAGGGCTAGATCACCGAACACATAGGGTAGCACAAGATTCAAAATCAACAAGGGAAAGATACACGAGTAGCCGTTCTTCTCCATGAGGAGGTCTTGATGGGGCCACCCTAGAGGGGGTCTTGAATCCGCTAGGGGATCTTCTCCAAGAGGTCGTGAGCTCCGAGGAGAAGTACCAAGTGGATGAGCAAGGGCTCTCACCTAAATATGAGCTAAACCAATGCTAACCCTAACTAGGAGGAGGTGGGGGAGTATATATAGTTTACGGGCGAACGGTGCACACGGGCCTCGCCCACGTGGCTGCTACAGCAGTGGCCGGAAGTTCCGACGGAAGGTCCCGCAGGGTCCGCTTAAGCAGAGTTGGCGCGGGTGGAGCTGGGCTGGCTTCCGGGGCCGGAAGGTCCCAAGGGTTGGAAGGTCCGGAACGGGTTCCGGGCAGGTTCCGGGCTAACCAAATAGTTGGCACGCCCGGGCTGGTCGATGTCGTCGGAGGCCGGAAGCTCCGGGCGGGCCGGAAGTTCCGGGCTGTCCAGAGAGTTGACGTCTGTCGTTTCTTCTTCAGCTCCTGGTTCCTTGGCTTGAACGTTGTACCTGATCACGCATAGCGTCTCGGACTTAGGTAGTAGCCATGTCTCACTGGAAGAAAAGGGGAACTCAAATAGGAGTGATGTCACCTCGGATTGAATAGCACGAGCACTTGCTCTTATTGTGGGTCCACTTGGAGCTCGGATAGTCGATGGAAGGTCCATGGGGATGACCGAGGGATGCTCCGCATCATCCATTCTATCTCATCTATAACTATTCACAGGGTCAGCAGTCAGTGTTTGCAGCATGTCAGACCAAAGTGACAGCCAGAACAAGTCAGAGGAGCAGATTCAGATGAGTGAGGGCACTAGTCCCTCTAGCAGCTCGGATGAGGGAAGCGAAGCACTCCCCAAAGAATTTGCCCAAAGCTGCCACCAGACAAGGAAGAAGAGAACCTCAGAATCTGAGGATGAGGATTATGTGGCAGTAGAAGATGAGGCCATTTCAAAGAAGAAAGTGCTCAAGAAGGAGTATAGCTCAGCTGCAGTTAAGCCAGGGCTGAAGATCAAAAGGCCGGCAGGAAGACAACCCATGTCTAAAGCCAGAGCCTCCACTCAAGCATCTTTGGAATCCCAACCCAAAGAGCCTGCTGCAGAAGGAAAGAAAAGGAAGGAAAGGGTCAAGAAGACCATGTCCAGAGTGATTGCAAAGCCTTCCATGATGGAAGAAGAAGAAGAAGAAGAGGTTGCTGCACCAGCACCCAAGGTACAGAATCTGATGGGTGATGCTATAAAGTCCGGGGCTGCAACATCAAAGCCCAAAGAAGCACCCAAAGCTGCCTCCAAGCCCAAGAGTGCACCTAAGAGGAATACCAGGAGTATACCACCGCCGAGAAGAACAAGGCCCCAAAGTGCACAAGTTGTCAGCCGAGGAAGATGATGAAGGACAAGTCTGAGGAAGCTCAAACCCAAGATTCCAGACCACAATGATGCTCATCCTGTGGCTGAGAACATGAAGATCGTGGAGAGACTTAGGGTTGAGGCTATGGAGAGAGTCGATCCATATGCCACCGGAGAAGGACTGTTGTTGATTACAGGTTCCACACAAAGGAACAAAGAGGATTTCTATGAGACAATCTTGTTGGACAAGAAGCCTATAGTGTGTGATATGAGGTGGGTCGACTGGACCTACATAAAGGAGAATGAAGAACATTATCCTGGAGTGTATGACAGCTTCAGTGCGTGTGGAGTTGCAGATTTTGTTGGGCAGAAGCTCACATGCTGGAATGATGAGCTCATTATGCAATTCTACTCCACAACACATTTCTATCCAGATGGCAGGATAGTTTGGATGTCTGAAGGTACGAGATACCAATCAAGTATTGAGGAATGGGCCAATCTAATCAATGCCCCACAGGAGAGTGAAGATGACTTGGACATTTATGCCAAGAAAAAGATGGATCACAATTCTATGTCACATATGTACAAGGAGATCCTGCATAAAGCTCTTGAGACTTTCAAGTTTGGGTCACCCATTTTCTTCTATCAGACTGCCAACAATCAAATGGATCCTAAGGCACACTCTTTTGCCCAAGTCAGTGACCACAACATGATCAGAGGGCATGCAATTAATTTGCTACACATATTTGATGTGCCACAGAAATTCAAGGTCATGAGCCTCATGGTTGAGACTATCAAGAGGACAAAGAAGCAGACCAAAAGAGAAGTTGTGGATATGCCCCACAAATTCAGGAGTTGATTAACTCAAAGATGGGCACAAGAAAATATCTCTGTTGGATAAGGAACACTTTGTTCTCTATCCGCACTTTGAGGACAATCAAGTTGTGATGAATGAGAATGAACCATCATCAAGACAAGCTCAAGAGAAGAAGGAGAAAGCAAAGAAAGAGAAGGCTGCCAAGATGTCAACTCAAGAGGAGGCATCTGAGTACTTTTTGAAGAGCAAGCAGGACCAGCTTGGTTACTTGATAGCATCAACTCTGAGGATTGAGAAGGGGTTGGACACCCTAACTCAAAACCAGGAGAGCCTGGAAGGAATCATGGAACAAAAATTCTATGATTTAGATGTCAGTTGTGGAGCAGCTACAGGATGACATGCAGGAGAGGAAGGGCAGGACAACTACTGATGCATTTGCCAGAGTGCCTCGAACTCAAAGATCACCGCAGAGCCGCATTGCAGACACCGTGAGTTACTTCATCTGCACCAGCTACAGCCCAAAGGCAACCAGCTCCAAAGACTAACTCCTTCAGCTCCATCCACATCAACTGAAGTCTTCGTCCAAGGAGCCATCTCCTCGCCACCAACTAAAGACCAAGCCTGAGAGACGATATAGTACTATGCATTTTTTAGGAACTTTTTGGTAACTTGTTGCCAAAGGGGGAGAAAAATGTATAGATCATAGGCTTCGAGAGAGAGAGTTTGCTTTTGTTCTCTCTTGTCTTCTTGGTTGAACTTTGTTTGCTTTTTGATTGCTTGAGATACTATGCTATTATCTGTGAGACATTGATGATCATGTGTTTGATCATAAGCTACACTTATGCTTGTTAGATGATATTATCTTACTTATCCTTATATGATCATTCACTTTGCTTGGTGATGAGTGCATGTATTCAATCTTTATTATTTTGAGCGCTCCACCAAGATGTATGTGACATGGAAGAGTAACCCATGAGCCTAATTCCTTGTGCATTTGCAGTCCAAAGCAAATCTTAAACTATACACAAATTTAGGGGAGCTCTTGCTTATCACATACTTCTCAAAGCTTATTTATGTTTTTCAATCTTATTATCATTTGTCGAAGCTTTGATCTATATGTTGTCATCAATTACCAAAAAGGGGAGATTGAAAGTGCAACTATCCCTAGGTGGTTTTGGTAATTCATAACAACATATAGCTCATTGAGCTAATGCTATTCCAAGACAAATATTTCAGGAAAGCTCAATGAATGGCATGGCATGGATGATGAAAGTGGATCCCTCAAAATATTAAGGACAAAGGATTGGCTCAACCTCAAAAGCTCAAGACTCTACATTTTACATTTTAGTGATCCAAGATCACATTGAGTCTATAGGAAAAGCCAATACTATCAAGGAGGGATGAGGTGTTGCTTAATGAGCCTCTTGCTTCAAGTGCTTAGTGATATGCTCCAAAAACCCTCAACTACTTTCTCACATCCACATATGACCTAAACCCAAAGTCAAAATTGGTCCTACCGATTATTTCTATCCGGCGCCACCGAGTTCAAATGGCATAGCCACTGCCACAAACCCTAGGCAAATCGGTCTCACCGATAGGGATCTCGGTCTCACCGAGATGGGATTGTAATCTATCTGTTTTCCTTCAGAACGCTTTCGGTCTAACCAAGTGAGCGATCGGTCCCACCGAGATTGCAATGTAAACTCTCTGCTTCCTTTCGTAACATTTCGGTCTCACCGAAAAGAGCGGATCGGTCCCACCGAAGTTTACTCCGACCAACTCTCCGTTAGCTAATTACCAAAATCGGTCTCACCGAGTTTGTGTAATCGGTCTCACCGAGATTACGTTATGCCCTAACCCTAACCATATCGGTCCTACCGAGTTGCATGTCGGTCCCACCGAAATCACTAACGGTCACTAGGTTTACTAAATTGGTCCAACCGAGTTTGTTAATTTGGTCCCACCGAGTTTGGTAAATTGTGTGTAACGGTTAGATTTTGTGTGGAGGCTATATATACCCCTCCACCTCCTCTTCATTCGTGGAGAGAACCATCAGAACAAACCTACACTTCCAACTTACCAGCCTCGAGAGAGAACCACCTACTCATGTGTTGAGGCCAAGATATTCCATTCCTACCATATGAATCTTGATCTCTAGCCTTCCCCAAGTTGCTTTCCACTCAAATCTTCTTTCCACCAGATCCAAATCCTATGAGAGAGAGTTGAGTGTTGGGGAGACTATCATTTGAAGCACAAGAGAAAGGAGTTCATCATCAACACACCATTTGTTACTTCTTGGAGAGTGGTGTCTCCTAGATTGGCTAGGTGTCACTTGGGAGCCTTCGACAAGATTGTGGAGTTGAACCAAGGAGTTTGTAAGGGCAAGGAGATCGCCTACTTCGTGAAGATCTACCGCTAGTGAGGCAAGTCCTTCGTGGGCGGCGACCATGGTGGGATAGACAAGGTTGCTTCTTCGTGGACCCTTCGTGGGTGGAGCCCTCCGTGGACTCAAGGCAACTGCTACCATTCGTGGGTTGAAGTCTCCATCAACGTGGATGTAAAATAGCACCATCTATCGGGACCACGACAAAAACATCCGTGTCTCCAATTGCGTTTGAATCCTCCAAACCATTCCCTTTACATTCTTGCAAGTTGCATGCTTTAAATTCCGCTGCTCATATACTCTTTGCATGCTTGCTTGAATTGTGTGAAGATTGCTTGACTTGTGCAAAGATAGCTAAAATCTGCCAATGTCTAAAATTGGGAAAAGGTTAAGTTTTTAATTGGTCAAGTAGTCTAATCACCCCCCTCTAGACATACTTCAAGGTCCTACACCGTTTGCGCGTCAAGGGGGACTCCTGAGCATCGCGACTCAGGAGCCTAACTGGTAACGTAGCCCCTCACTCCTTGGTTCCGTCCTGGTCTCCGGTCGGCCCAACGCCGGTTGAGGTATGTGCGGGGCCGGGCTCTGCCGACGTAGAACATAAAGCAAATAGGAAGAAAATCACAAAATCTCAAAACAAATACTACAAGACATATTGTTCTCCCAAATATCAAGCACAAGTTTAAATGCCTCCACGAGGCATGATGCATGTTGGAGGAGTAAAACAGGAAAGCTGCCGCGAGCAGGTCACCCCTGGACACCGCCATCGCCCACAGAAGGTGCTCCTCCCTTTGCGGCGTGGCCTTCGCCTGCCCGCCAGTCGAAGCCGCAGGATCGGTAGCACCATCGGTCGAGGGCGCGAGAGCGAAGCCGTGGAACTTCTTTAGAAGGGCCTCCACCTAGCCCTTCACGGCTGCGGCAGCAGCCGCACAATGCTCCTCGTCCACAGGCTCCAACAGCTTGTCCAGGCGGGTAGCTGGATCGCGAAGATGGAGGTGACTGAAGACACGCGTCAGTTCAGCTCAGGAAAGAACGTGGGCTTCCGCCTCGGCCATAGGATCGATGCCGCTCACAACCTCCTCAAGCGCGGGAACCAAGTAGGGAAGTAGCTGAGCAGGGCCATCCTCGTCGGTGGTCAGCAGCTTTTCCAGGCCCTTCTCGTAAAGTGCTTTTAGCGCCACGTGGGACCTCTTCTCGAGAAGCGCAAAGGCCGCGCGGTCCTCGGCCAGGACCTTCGCCTTGGCATCAAGATCGACCTCCTTCGCCCCCACCTTCTGCTCCAGCTCCTCCAGCCGGCTGCGTTCGGTGGCCTGCGCCTTCGCCAACTCCCCCAGCTCGGCGTCGCGGTCCTTGATGGCATCCTCCTGGGCCTTCATCTCCTCCTCCCTCGCATGGCGGCCACGAGCTTCTTCTGCGTGCTTATCGCGCAGACTCTTCAGTTTGTCCTCCAGCGCCCGGCAGCGGTCGTGGGCGGCCTCGGCGTCCTTGAGCGACGTCTCGCGATCGGCCGCAGCTTGAGCGGCGGCCCTCTTCTCCTTCTCGGAGGTCGTCGTGGCATGGCTCAGCGTCGCTCGAACTGCTGCGTCAGAATGAAGCTAGCCTGAGGCCAGCTCCAGGCGCCCAGCTACCAGGCGCGGATCCGCGCCCAGGAGAACTTCCCGCAGCTGGGTCATCTCTGAAAGGGCACGCTCCAAAACAGCAGAGGAAGTAGAAGAACCTGGGAGTAGTGGCGCAGCAGGAAGAGGAGGCGACGTCGTCACCAGGGCCTGGGAGACCAAAGGCTCCTGAGCCTTCGGGACCTCAGCAGCCGAGCCGGACATCAACACTTTCGGAGCCAGCGGGGCCTCGGGGGCTGACTCCTCCGGACAACGCCCCTCCGGGCTTTGCAAGGGCGACCAGGCTGGTGAGGTGCGAGTGCTGTCGTTTCCTTTCTTCGCGGAGGGGGTGCGGCCGTTGCAGATGGTTCAGTCCTAGGCATGGGCGCTGCATCCTCCTTCCTCTTCTTCGCCGCAAGCGGCGGCCTGGTCAACCAAGGACGAACGTTAGGAAGCAGCAGTATAAGCAAGAACAAGACGAAGCTCGAGCACTCACTGGTCTACCGCAGCGTAGTCCACCCTCCGCTTGGTGAGCTTGAAGCCTGAGAGCTTCGAAGCTTGAGGAGTGGGCGTGCGGACCCCGGGAGCAGAAGACGGTGCAGCAGAGGGGCCAGAAGCAGCTTCAGATGACGTCAAGACGGGAGTAACATCTCGAGAGACCAGCGACGACCTGCACCTCGTCAGGATAGCGGGCAGCTCCCCCTCCTTCTGGCGGGCGCCGACCTCGTCGTCGTCAGCAAAGGCGCGGAGGATGTCAGCTTTGCTCAAGGGGGAGGTCTCCCCCGTCCCTTCAGGGGTCACCTCTGAGTCTTCCTCCTCCCCCTCTTCCTCCATGCGGGACTCATCAGAAGACAGCTCCACCAGCTTCGGCACCGCAGGGGCCCCGGTAGGCGCCGGCGGCACCAGCCCGCGCCCATCAAAAGTCGGCCTGGAAGCCACTACCTGCGACCCGTCCTCACGGTGAAACAAGGGGGTGAAGATGCTCGGCAGATACTCCTAGTCGTCCCCAACCAGGAGGCGGAGGACCGCGGCCAGCTCACCGTCGGACAAGGCCTTCGGGCTCAGGCGAACCTTGTCCTCTTCGTCCCCAAGCTCCCACAAGGGGCGTGTACGGGCCTGAAGCGGGGCTACGCGCAGCATCAGGAATTCCCTCAGGAGCATGGCCCCTGTCACCTTCGCCGCCTTCGCGTTGCCCGGCTTGAGGTCGGTCTTCATCTGCTCCAGCACCAATGCCGCCTGCTCATTGGTGAGCTTTGCACAAGACCACCCCTTGTAAGACTGGGGCATCTCCGTCGGCAGCATCAAGCGTGGGTGGACGCATTTAGCGTTCGTCATGGCCCACTTGCTCCGGAAGCCGTCGACTTTCTTCCCCGTCCTCGAGATCGAGTTGGCCTTGCCAGCCGTGATGAAGTTGGCACACCCGGAGGTATGACCCTCGTTGATGCGGAGGAAGAAGTGGTGCAGAAGAGACACGGACGGCATCACGCCGAGGTACGCCTCAAGTAGGCGAAGATCGACAAGAGAAGGATGGAGTTGGGATGAAGATGCAGCGCATGTAGCCCATAGTGATCGAGGACCTCATAGAAGAAGTCAGAAAAGGGGGGAACCAGCCCTGCAACAATGTTGCTCGTGAAGAAGGGGAAGAAGGTGCTCCCCTCGGGCTCCGGCATGTCGGAGGCAACCCGGAGCTCCGTCTTCCCCCTCTTGTTGCTTTCCTCTGCCGTCAGCAAGCGCGTGGCGGCGAGGTTCTTCTCCGAGACGTTGGGTGCATCGAGAGCTGGCTCGTACCAAGCCGGCGATGAGGTAGACTTGACCTTGCGAGGCACCATTGGTCGCTGATGCGATAGAGGAAGAAAGCAGATCTAGAGATTTCGGAAGCAGGGCACAAGAAAGGGGATCTGAGCATGGCGAAAGGAAGCAGTGAAGGCAAGCACTGTCTACGCCAGCCTTTTGACAGTCGGGCAGTTGCTGAGGCAACGTGGGGAAGCGGAGATGCCCGCATCCAATCAACCGCCATGCGTCAACCAAGGCCGCAGGCTATTGGGGCCCGCGGTGCTCTGCACTTGACCTTTGGCTTTGCCTTGAAGCCAAGCCCGAGCGCGCCTTGGGCCCGGGGGCTACTGTCGGCATTCTGGGAACGGGGGTCCCTAGACTTGCTCGCCGCTGCTCCACGGCGTGGGTTTCGCGAAAGCGGCCCTGCATTTACCCATCTTCACCAACAAGCATTCAAGACCCTCGCGAGGGGCCAAGCCTCGCGAGGCGGATGACGCAAGACCTCATCGGGTGCGGCCTCACCAGGTTGGATCGTGAGGGGTGGAGAGATCAAGGCGAGGCAAACCTCGCGAGGTTCTCGTGACGTGATCCATGACGACCAAGGCCAAGCGGGTGTCAGGCGGGCGCCAGCGCGCATAGTGTCCTTGTTTCCTCTTTGGTGCTAAGGAGGCAAGCGCAGGCGAGGAGTACCGAGGCATCAAGCAAAGGTTTCCCTATCGGTGCAACGAGACCGAGACCAGCAGGACGGCAGGACGGTCACCATGGAGCCCAAGGCGGTGTCACCACCAGAGCCTTTTGTAGGCAAAGACTGCTTTTGTCAGGATAGCTCGTACTAGTTGTCCCCTTTCAAATTGGCCGTTGTTGGCTCCCTTCCCGCTCAATATTTGGGGAGAGGACCAGGGCCTCTATAAATAGGACTAGCCACCATAGTAGGAGATATCTCATCTTGAGTAATCCTCACCCACACAAGTTCACCAAGCACAAGAACACCTTGCCTCAAGAGGTTGTTCTTACCCTTGTATTGTTCATCCTTAGCCCAAGAGGCAATCCACCACCACACACTGGAGTAGGGTATTACACCACAATGGTGGCCCGAACCAGTATAAATCTTGTGTCCCTTGTGTTGCGAGTTCGTCGAGCTAGCCTCTGAGATCGTAGCGAGGTTAGGGCGTGGATCGGTAGGGGGAGATCTTCGTGCTCACCCCAGTGTTCGAACCTTGAGGGTTTTGCCGGAACCCAAGATCCGACAGGTAGGACAGAAGATGCCATGCAAGTTCTTTTCCATAAGCACGTATGACTATATTCGGAATACATGCCAACATTATATTGATGAATTGGAGCTAGTTGTGTTTCACCCTATGTTATAACTGTTGCATGATGAATGCCATCCGACATAATTACCCATCATTGATCCATTGCCCTACGAGCTCGTTTCATATTGATCTTTGCTAAGTTACTTTTACATTTGCCCTTTATTACGATTGCTACAAAATTGCTACTGTTACTTTTGCCACCATTACCATTACTTCCATACTACTTTTCTACTAAATACTTTGCTGGAGATATTAAGTCTTTCAGGTGTGGTTGAATTGACAACTCAGCTGCTAATACTTGAGAATATTCTTTGGCTCCCCTTGTGTCGAATCAATAAATTTGGGTTGAATACTCTACCCTCGAAAATTGTTGCGATCCCCTATACTTGTGGGTTATCAAGACCTTTTTCTGGCGCCATTGCCGAGGAGCATAGTTGTATTCTCTGAGTCACTTGGGATTTATATTTGTTGATCACTATGAGGAATTTGAAAGATCAAAGAACCAAGATTTTCCCTCAACTACGAGGGGAGGTAAGGAACTGCCATCTAGCTCTGCACTTGATTCTCCTTCTGTTTTGAGTAAACTTGCAACACCTACACCTGCTATGGATTCTGATATGTCGCATGTTATTGATGATGCCACTTCTGCTATGCATGATGCTTATGATACTACTTCTGTGCTTGATAACACTTTGCCACTAGGTGAATTTCTTGATGAACAACTTGCTAGGGTTAAAGAGAATGAAATTACTGAAACTGATGGTATTATTGAAACTGCAGAATATGATTCTCCCCCTAGATATGAATTGCATGTTGTACCCGAGGGTTATGTTATGGATGAGGAAAATGCTAGAGACTTTCTTGCTTGTAATGATAGAGATGATCTTAAGAAATTGTTAGCTAAGCTGAAAGAAAAGTCTTTGAATGCTAGAATGCAATATGACCCTATGTTTGCTACTTCACCTATCTTTGTTACTGATAAGGATTATGAATTATCTGTTGATCCTGAGTTAATTACTTTGGTTGAATCAGATCCTTTCTATGGTTATGAATCTGAAACTGTTGTGGCACATCATACTAAATTGAATGATATAGCCACCCTATTTGCTCATGAGGAAAAAAATTGCTATTACTATATTCTTAAATTATTTCCTTTCTCATTAAACGGTGATGCTAAGTTATGGTTTAATTCTCTTACTCCTGGTTGTGTGCGTAGTCCCCAGGATATGATTTACTACTTCTCTGAAAAATATTTCCCCGCTCATAAGAAACAAGGTGCCCTAAGGGAAATATTTAACTTTGTGCAATTTGAAGAAGAGAGTCTCCCACAAGTTTGGGGGAGGCTTCTCCAACTACTTAATGCTTTGCCTGATCATTGTCTCAAGAAAAATGAAATACTTAATATCTTTTATAATGGACTAACCGATGCTTCCAGAGACCACCTGGATAGTTGTGCTGGTTGTGTTTCCAGGTAGAGAACCGTTGAGAAAGCTAAATTGCTTTTGAATAATATATTGAGTAATGATAATGATTGGACACTTCCTAAACCAACTCCGAAGAAAAGGGGTATTTTATTTCTCAGTCCTGAAGATATGCAAGAGGCAAAGAAATCTATGAAAGAAAAAAGTATTAAAGATGAAGATCTTAAGAATTTACCGCCTATTGAAGAAATACATGGTCTTGATAACCCGACACAGGTAGTAGAGGTAAACTATCTCTATAGATTTGATGGAGGTGATATTCCTCATAATAAGTCTGCAAGTAAATGCTTGGATGAGTTTGAAAATTTTATTATTAAACAAGAAAACTTCAGTGCTTATGTTAGTAGACAATTGAAACATAATGCTTACATGCTTGACCACTTGGGTGATTATATGAGTAGAATTGTTAACGATCTTAAGCTTATTAGTAAACATGCTTCCATGGTTACAACTCAGGTAGAACAAGTACTTAAGGCACAAGATGATCCTTAATGAGTTGAATAGTAAGAATAATGATAATGTTGTTAGGGTTATGACCAGAGGTGGTAAGATGACCCAGGAACCTTTGTATCCCGAGGGCCATCCTAAGAGAGTTGAGCAAGATTCTCATAGAACTAATACAGATGCACCTAGTCCTTCTAATAAAAAGAAAAAGAAAACTGATAGGACTTTGCATGCTAGTGAACCTGCTATAGACACACCTGAGAATCCCAATGATATTACTATTTCTGATGATGAGACACAATCTGGTGATGAACATCAACCTAGTGATAATGTTAACAATGATGTTCATGTTGGTGCTCAACCTAGTAATGATAATGATCTAGAGATTGAACCTGCTGTTGATCTTGATAACCCACAATCAAAGAATCAACATTATGATAAGAGAGACTTTGTTGCTAGGAAACATGGTAAAGAAAGAGAACCATGGGTTCATAACCCATGCCCTTTCCTCCTAAGCCATCCAAGAAAAAGGATGATGAGGATTTTGAGCGCTTTGCTGAAATGATTAGACCTATCTTTTTGCGTATGCGTTTGACTGATATGCTTAAAATGCCTCCTTATGCTACGTATATGAAAGATATTGTTACAAATAAAAGAAAGATACCGGAAGCTGAAATTTCCACCATGCTTGCTAATTACAATTTTAAGGGTGGAATACCAAAGAAACTTGGAGATCGAGGAGTACCAACTATACCATGCTCCATTAAAAGAAACTATGTTAAAACTGTTTTATGTGACCTTGGAGCCAGTGTTAGTGTTATGCCTTTCTCTTTGTATCATAGACTTGAATTGAATAAGTTGACACCTACTGAAATTTCTTTGCAAATGACTGATAAATCAACTGTTATACCCATCGGTATTTTTGAGGATGTGCCTGTTGTGGTTGCAAACGTTGCTATCTTAACGGGCTTTGTTATTCTTGATATTCCAGAGGACGACAGTATGTTGATCATCCTTGGTAGACCCTTTTTGAATACTACAGGGCTGTTATTGATTGCAACAAAGGCAATGCCACTTTTCATGTTAATGGTAATGAGCATACAGTACACTTTTTGAAGAAACAACCTCAAGTTCATAGTATCAATTCTATTGGAAAATTTTCAACTATTACTATTGGAGGTTTTGAATTCCCTCTTCCTATTGTCAAAAAGAAATATGATATTCTTATTGTTGGGGACGTGCATATCCCCATTGAGGTAAACTAGTGTTATTCGAAAATTATCCGGTTTCATGTCACTCGGAAGAAGTTTGGTAATAAGACTTGATCAACCTTGTTAATGGATTCCTTTTGATGGGCATGAGATGGATGAATTTAGAAAGCACGACTTTCTATACCTATCTTTTACTTTCTGTTATTTAGAATAAATAAAGCAAAACTGTATTTTCTGTCTGTTTTCTAAATTATCCGTGCAATAAAAAAATGCCCCGAAAATAAAAGTTCTCCAGATGCCCTAAAAATTTAGTATGTTTTTTATAGAATATTTGAGAATTTCTGGCACTAAGGACACACCAGAGGGCCTCACCAGTGGGCCACAAGGTTGGAGGGCATGCCCTACCCCCCTGGGCGCGCCCCGTGCCTTGTGGGTCCCACGTGTGTCCCCTCCACTTATTCCAGCACCCATCCACTTCGCCTTCCTCCAGAAAAAATCTAAAGGAAATATGCCCTAGAGGCAATAATAAAGTTGTTATTTATATTTCCTTATATCATGATAAATGTTTATTATTCATGCTAGAATTGTATTAACCGGAAACTTAGTACATGTGTGAATACATAGACAAAACAGAGTGTCCCTAGTATTCCTCTACTTGACTAGCTCGTTAATCAAAGATGGCTATGTTTCCTGACCATAGACATGTGTTGTCATTTGATGAACGGGATCACATCATTAGAGAATGATATGATGGACAAGACCCATCCGTTAGCTTAGCATTATGACCGTTGAGTTTTATTGCTATTGCTTTCTTCATGACTTATACATGTTCCTCTGACTATGATATTATGCAACTCCCGAACCCCGCAGGAACACCTTGTGTGCTATCAAATGTCACAACGTAACTGGGTGATTATAAAGATGCTCTACAAGTGTCTCCGAAGGTGTTTGTTGGGTTGGCATAGATCAAGATTAGGATTTGTCAGTCCGTGTATCGGAGAGGTATCTGTGGGCCCTCTCGGTAATGCACATCACTATAAGCCTTGCAAGCAATGTGACTAATGAGTTAGTTGCGGGATAATGCATTACGGAACGAATAAAGAGACTTGTCGGTAACGAGATTGAACTAGGTATTATTATACCGACGATCGAATCTTGGGCAAGTAACATACCGATGACAAAGGGAACAACATATGTTGTTATGCGGTTTGACCGATGAAGATCTTCGTAGAATATGTAGGAGCCAATATGAACATCCAGGTTCTGCTATTGGTTATTGACCGGAAATGTGTCTCGGTCATGTCTACATAGTTCTCGAACCCGTAGGGTCCGCACGCTTAACGTTTGATGATGATTTATATTATGAGTTATGTGATTTGATGTACCAAAGGTTGTTTGGAGTCTCAGATGAGATCACGGACATGACGAGGAGTCTCGAAATGGTCGAGACGTAAAGATTGATATATTGGAAGGCTATATTTGGACATCGGAAAGGTTCCGAGTGATTCGGGTATTTTTCGTAGTACCGGGGAGTTACGGGAATTCGCAGGGAGAAGTAATGGGCCTTATTGGGCTTTAGTGGAGAGAGGGGAGAAGGGCCAAGAGGTGGCGTGCGCCTCCCCCTTGCCCAAACCGAATTGGACAAGGGGTGGGGGTGCGGCCCCCCTTTCCTTCTCCCTCTCCCTCTTTTCATTCTCTCCTACTCCGAATAGGAAAGAGGAGGGGAATCTTACTTGGACTAGGGAGTCCTAGTAGGATTCCCCACACCTGGCGCGCCCCCCTTGGGCCGGCCACCTCTTCCCTCCCCTCCTTGATATACGTGGCCAGGGGCCATCCCAAGGACACACAAGTTATTCTTAGCCGTGTGCGGTGCCCCCCTCCACAGTTTTACACCTCGGTCATATCGTCGTAGTGCTTAGGCGAAGCCCTTCGCCGGTAACTTCATCATCACCGTCACCACGCCATCATGCTTACGAAACACCCCCTCGGCCTCAACTGGATCAAGATTTCGAGGGACGTCACCGAGCTGAACGTGTGAAGATCGTGGAGGTGCCGTGCGTTCGGTACTTGGATCGGTTGGATCGTGAAGACGTTCGACTACATCAACCGCGTTACTAAATGATTCCGCTTTCGGTCTACGAGGGTACGTGGACACACTCTCCCACTCATTGCTATGCATCACAGAGATAGATCTTGCGTGATCGTAGGTAAAATTTTGAAATACTATGTTCCCAACAAAATCATCCCATAGCTCAAACCCGTGTTCTTGCTCATTTTGCTGCCATTTTCAATCTGCTTGCTCAAAGCTCCATTCACAAAACTGCTTTGGGGGTTTGTTCTTTGATATGTGACTCCTCCAATGGTCAAATTAGTTTTTGTTCTGGTGCTTTATTTATTGCAATTTTTTGCTGCTGTGGTGTCCTTGTTCTTGAGCTTGCATGTTAATTTTATATGGTCCAAAGTAGTTTTAATGCATGATATAGCCTCTAGGAACTTGTAGGGGTAGTTGCTATCAATTTTGTTGAGATTGGTTCGCTTTTATTTTGAGTCGCTAAAAAAATTCAGAAATTTTTCATAGGAAGAAAAATGTCTAGGAAAATGTACCAAGGTGGTCCTTCGAGGAAGCAAGCACCGAGGCTCGCAATAAGTGAGCCAGACCTCGAACCACCAAGGGAAGCTCAAGTGTGGCCTTGTGAATGGCCGTCAGATGAATTTATGGTTCATGCGGGTTTCAAGGATGAGTTTTATGCATATGTACACAATGTCGACCTTGAGGACTTCATATCACATAAGTGTTGACAATACTATTACCTCACCGATTCCTTTGTCTAGAGGTTTGAACTTTTATCTAAGCACAATACTCATAATGTCCTGTTTGATCTCTATGATAAATCTTATACCATGGACTTCGAAGATTTTAGTGATGCATGCAAAATTCCATAATGGGGTATTCTTAGTGAGCCTCACAAATCTGAATACAATGATTTCCTTGCTAGCATCACCATGGGAGAAACTAGAAATATCACACAAGCCACCATAGGGAGCATTCACTTTCCTGCCATACATTATTTTGCTCTCTTTATAGGTAGATGCATTAACGGTAAACATGATCACTGCCACCTTTGCGTTCCAGATCTTAGTATCCTCAAGTGTGCGGTGTTAGGTGATAAGCGGTATAACTTGGGGGCTATTATTGCGAGGAGGTTACATCTTAATGCTAAATATGGAGATTTTTTTGGTGGGATTTATGCAACTCATTTAGCTAATTATCTTGGTGTACCCATTAGAGGGAATGACATTGAGTAGCCACCTGCTTTTCTAGATTATAATGCTATGGTACGCTACCAGTTTCTTGAGACGAATGAAAAGTCCCTCCAATACCGATTAATTTTTAACAAACGGCGTGCCGTCCATATTACCCTTCCTGCTCCTGCCTTCTTTAACTTTCAGGTGAATGGGAGATATTTTATAACTAGAGAGGAGGCAAACGAGTATGAGAGAATAGCGGAGGCTGCTCGCCTCCAGGAGGCAGCTCGCCAAGCGGTAGCTGTCGCAGCACAATACGACCACAACTATGACTTTGGTATCATCCGGGCCAGTGGTGGCCCTAGACCAACTTAGGCCAAAATCCTAAGCTTGGGGGAGTATGTATTTCTCACTGACATTACATTCATGTTCACACACTCATTCTAGTTGTCGGTGTTCATACTTTTTCATTCTATTATCCATGCTAGTTTACTTTCTTTTTCCCGCTTTCTTCTTGTGTGTTTGAAAAACCTTAAGAAAAAAACCAAAAAAAAAGTTGTAGTTCAGTTTACTTTCCATGCTTAGTTGTAGTATTAAAGAAAACCCAAAAAGATTTCTCGTTCTTCTTTTGCTTGTTGGGAGATTTCCCGTGTAAATAGTTTTTCTCGTTTTTGTTTTACTTTCTTCAGAAAAACAAAAACTCCAAAAACATTTCAATGTGTTTCTTTGAAATTCTTTTCTTTTCTTTGGGGGTCGAGAGGAGAAGACCACAATGAAAATGTTGAGTGGCTCTCATATGCATTATTGTTGATCTATCAAAGAGCCCATATTACCTTGTCTTCTCCTTTGAACAAATGTTTGCAGATTCCAGCTTAGTCCAATGCACGTGCACTATTATTATTATCCACACCGCTCGGTCGTGCAAGTGAAAGGCAATAATGACGATATATGATGAAATGATTGAGATGAGGAAAAGCTGGTATGAACTTGACCTATCTTGTTTTTGTAAATATGATTAGTTCATCATTCCTGATTCAGCCCATTATGAAGAAAACATGTTTTCAATGACAATTAGAGACTATAGTTATTCATGCCATGCTTAATTAGCTAGGAGTTTATAATGGTTTACCTTGCGTGCCAACATGCTTTTAAAATGGTTGTGATGTAGTATGATAGGATGGTATCCTCCTTTGAATGATTCGAGTGGCTTGACTTGGCACATGTTCACGCATGTAGTTGAAACAAAATCAACATAGCCTCCACGATATTTATATTCATGGTGATTTATATCCTACTCATGCTTGCATTCAATGTTGGTTAATCTCAATGCATGTTTATGACTGTTGTCGCTCTCTAGTTGGTCGCTTCCCAGTCTTTTTCTAGCCTTCACTTGTACTAAGCAGGAATACTGCTTGTGCATCCACTTCCCTAAACCCAAAGTTGTTCCATATGAGTCCCACCATATCTACCTATATGCGGTATTTACCTGTCGTTCCAAGTACATTTGCATGTGCCAAACTCTAAACCTTCAAATGATAATCTGTTTTGTATGCTCGAATCGCTCATGTAGCAACTAAGGCTGTCAATATCTTCCATGCTAGGTGGGTTATTCTCACGATGAGTGGACTCCGCTCATCATTCATGAGAAAATGGCTGGTAATCGGGATGCCCAGTCCCATGCTCAAATCAAATCAAAATATAATTGCAAACAAAACTCCCCCATGACTGTTGTTAGTTGGACGGTACCCGTTGTTTCGAACCAGCCGTGGAGTGTGCTTGTTGGTGGTGGGGGACTATAAACTTTACCATTCTGTTTGGGAACCGCCTATAATGTATGTAGCATGGAAGATACCGAGATCTCTTGGTTGTTATGTTGACAATGAAAGCATGCCGCTCAAAATATTATTTATCTCTGTCTTAAAAACTCGAGCTCTGGCACCTCTGCAAATCCCTGCTTCCCTCTGCAAAGGGCCTATCTATTTACTTTTATTGTTGAGTCATCATCCTCTTATAAAAAGCACCAGTTAGAGAGCACCACTGTCATTTGTATGTATTGTTATTAATTTATATTGAATATGAGTGTGAATGGATCTCTTTTACCATGAATTACAATGTCTATTCAGTCCTTGATCTTCAGGGGTGCTCTGTATTTATGTTTTGCAGTCTCAGAAAGGGCTAGCATGATACCATCTTGTTATACCATATCATGATTGTTTTGAGAGAGTGTTGTCATCCGAGATTTATTATTATTGCTTGCTAATTGATTATGCCATTGATATGAGTAAATGTGAGACCTAAACGTTATCGTGAATATGGTTAGTTCATAGTCTTTGCTGAAAACTTGAATGCTGGCTTTACATATTTGCAACAACAAGATCAAGCAGAGTTTGTAAAAGTTTTTGTTTATCACTTTCAGTTTGTCAACTGAATTGCTTGAGGACAAGCAATGGGTTAAGCTTGGGGGAGATGATATGTCTCCATCGTATCTACTTTTCCAAACTCTTTTGCCCTTGTTTTGGACTCTAACTTGCATGATTTGAATGGAACTAAACCGGACTGACGTTGTTTTTAGCAGAATTGCCATGGTGTTATTTTTGTGCAGAAATAAAAGTTCTCGGGATGACCTGAAACTTCACGTAGATCAGTTTTGGAATAAATAGAAAACATTGGCGAAAGAATCAACCGAAGGGGGTCCACACCCTGTCCACAAGGGTGTAGGGCGCGCCCACCCCCTGGGCGCGCCCTCTGACCTTGTCCCCCTGGACCTCCACCGACCTCCACTCCAACTCCATATATTCACATTCGGGTGAAAGAAAATTAAAACGAATGATTCATCGCGTTTTACGATACGAAGCCGCCGCCACCTCCTATTCTTCCTCACGAGGGCAGATCTGGAGTCCGTTTTGGGCTCCGGAGAGAGGAAATCATCGCCGTCGTCATCATCAACCATCCTCCATCACCAATTTCATGATGCTCACCGCCGTGCATGAGTAATCCCATCGTAGGCTTGCTGGACGGTGATGGGTTGGATGAGATTTACCATGTAATCGAGTTAGTTTTGTTAGGGTTTGATCCCTAGTATCCACTATGTTCCAAGATTAATGTCGCTATGACTTTGCTATGCCTAATGCTTGTCACTAGGGCCCAAGTGCCATGATTTTAGATCTGAACCTATTATGTTTTCATGAATATATTTGTGTACTTGATCCTATCTTGCAAGTTATTGTCACCTACTACGTGTTATGATCTGGCAACCCCGGAGTGACAATAGTCGGGACACTTCCCGGTGATGATCGTAGTTTGAGGAGTTCATGTATTCACTAAGTGTTAATGCTTTGGTCCAGTACTCTATTAAAAGGAGGCTTTAATATCCCTTAGTTTCCAATAGGGCCCGGCTGCCACGGGAGGGTAGGACAAAAGATGATGTGCAGGTTCTTTTCCATAAGCACGTATGACTATATTCAGAATACATACCTACATTATATTGATGAATTGGGGCTAGTTCTGTTTCACCCTATGTTATAACTGTTGCATGATGAATGCCATCTGACATAATTATCCAGCATTGATCCATTGCTTACGAGCTCGTTTCATATTGATCTTTGCTAAGTTACTTTTCTGTTGCCACTGTTACGATTGCTACAAAACTGCTACTGTTACTTTTGCCACCGCTACTGGTACTTCCATACTACTTTGCTACTAAATACTCTGCTGGAGATATTAAGGTTTTCAGGTGTGGTTGAATTGACAATTCAGCTGCTAATACTTGAGAATATTCTTTGGCTCCTCTTGTGTCGAATCAATAAATTTGGGTTGAATACTCTACCCTCGAAAACTGTTGCGATCCCCTATACTTGTGGTTATCATCTCTCAATGCCATCTATCCACTCCATGGTCTGACCAAAGATGTTTAACACGTCTTGCACATGTTCACCCATCATTTGCTGAAACTTATCATGTAGCTCCTTATTCGTCATGTTCTCCCAGTCCAGCTCATCGACTTGTGATCCTGTCATGGTTAGCAGAAATAGAAACACACAAGAATATGGTCCTACAGACTACTAATAGGATGTGGTGTGGTGGAAAATCACAGTACGTCAAGCGAATAAAAATTCTTACCCATTCTTACCATGTAGTACATGGTGACTTGCAGTAGTTGTAGTCAAAACTCTCAATCTTAGATAGAGCGATTGCCAGGAGGTGTCAAATACACGAAGTAGTTATATGTGGACCTGGGATAATTTACAGTATGGTAGCAAAAAGGTCATCAATAATCAATTTAGAGATGTAAAGTTGAATAAACGCTCAATGACGATACTCTACTAGTCCTAGGCTAGACCGTTCTAAAGAAGCGAGCCTAGAACACTAACAAAATCACGACGCGACACGTAAACAAGGGAGAAGCATAGTCTGAATCGCTTTTTATTCACTCTTTTTTTCACTTTTTCTTCAAGTTTTTTCCACCTTTTTCCATTTTTGCTCAGCAAAAAAAAAATCAAATTTGTTTATGAATGGTCTAAAAATTGTCTAGCCAGAATTTTCCATGCATAGTTTTCTAGTTTGAAACCATTTTTCTTCCACGGGCGGTACAAAACTTGGGGAGTCCGACGTGATCACGACATGTAGTATGATGTGATCGAGAAATCAATAACAGAGAAGCGAATAATCAACTCAGAGTAGTATTGGTGGTGGAGATGTTATCTGGTGGAACACAGACTAGTGGCGGAGACGAATCTGGTGGAACTCGGACTGGTGGTAGATATGCGTTGAAGCTAGACTCAAATTGGCGTGATGGTGGCATATATGTGTTGGAGGTGGACTCGGATTGGCGTGATGGCGGCGGATATATGGTGGTGTATAAGGACTCGGACTGGCGGCAGATATGCGCTGGTGGTATATGGCAGCGCTGATGAAGATGGTGTGGCGGTTGCGTGACAACCTGTGAACAGAACTCGAAAATCTAAAGTACTAGACGGTAAGACCAGTAACTCGACACGACGATGCAAACGCAAATTCAACAAAGCAAAACACTTTAAAGATTATACAAAAGGCTCAGGTTGGTTTGGATATGATCAACTAACCCTAGTTTTTTGGGCTTTTTCGTGGACTGTAGGTATGAAAGCATACACGATCTGGACTATGAAAAGCTGGTAAAATCTCACCGAGAAACTCAAAAATCTGATACCACTTGATAGAAGTGAAGTTGTTGGGCACGGGCTTGATTTCCCAGAGCTCGATCCAAAAGCAGGCGAGGCAGAGGATGAACACGACACAAGCGTTGGTGAGGAACCGCAGGGACGGACCGAGGTAGGCGGCGCGGGTGCGCATCCAAGACGGGTAAGCGGCAACAAAGAGGCCCTCGACGACCTCTAGGTCGGGGAGCGCGACAATGTGCCAGCCCTCCTGGGCGTGCGCGACAACGTCGGCGGCGAGGAGGAGCATGGAGAGGAGGAGGAGGCACGGAGGAAGCTGTATAACATGGTGTGCAGCGCGGGGCTGTTCCTAGGTGTCGCATCGGCGTCTGCGTCGGAGTCGATCCGGCCTGCCGCCATCTGCCTCCGCGTGGGGACCACCATGGAGAGCGAGGCAGTGGCGGCCCCGTGAGCTTCCCCACAGCGTGATGATCCTTAAGGAGCAGCACCCAGGTGATGTAGCGCGGCGGCGACGGGCGCCTTGGCCAGCTCGCACACAACGAGTGTTACTGTCGCGGCAGGCCCAGCGGCCGGATCTGGCGCGCGTGCGGGCGAGTTCGACGGCCGGCAAGACGGTGGCGTCCTAGTGAGCTTCCTCGCGACACGATGTGCCTTGAGGAGCAGCACCTAGGTGATGTAGTGCGGCGGCAACGGGCGCCTCGACTAGCTTGCACGCACCGAGCGTTGCGGCCGCGGCGGGCCCAGCGGCCGGATCGGGCGTGCAAGCGGGCGAGTTCGATGACTAGCGAGGCAGAGAAGGAGTGGTTCATGGGCTGGAAGGTGAGGTAGATTGTGAGGTACCGCCATGAGGAGCCAGATCCTCTAACTTAGAGAAGCAATGTCACGCTGCTACATTGTAATGCTAGTGTAAAATGAAAAAGGAATGTTAGAGATGTTTAGCAGATTATTTACTATTGATATTTATTGTAGATATAAATAATCTATAATTAATTTTATTTCACCATCAAATTGTTCGCATGTAATGATTATGAATGTACACATTTAATCTATACTTTACAAATGAATTTAAATCATTTTAGCCTTAATCATATGGATTGCAAGAAGGAAAGTTAGAGGATTGTAGCTTCTCTAACTTTCCTTCTTAATGTTAGAGGATCCCGTTCCCCGCCATGATAGGAAGGAGGAAGAGGACGACTTAATCACGTTCCTAGCGAGCCATCCATGTGCGCTACAAAGCATCAGTTGGGCTTGGCTCGTTGGAGACTGTCGATTAAGACATTTTCAAGGAGTCACACATAAATGCTTTAAGAAACGTGTCATGCAAGCTCAACGGTAGATTTTTTTTTGAGAATAACCTGCCAAGCTTTATTACTCCACCGTAATGTTCATCGGTACAATAGTCGGGTTATGAGGAGTACCCAACCACACATGTCTACCCCGATCTAAATTACAAGCAAACTTGGCAAGTTTGTGAGCCTCGAAATTATGGTTTCTACGCTCATGAATAGAAGAGCAAAACTGAAAACTCATCGTCCGACCTATGATTTCATGTACTATGGCAGCATGGGCCCCCCCCCCCCCGTCCCTCTGTTGATGTCGTTGATCACCTCTTGACAGTCCGATGCAACAATGAAGTTTTGAAGATTGAGGTCTTCTGCTTGTGTCAAAGATTCTCTGCAAGCGTAAGTCTCTAGCATGACCGGATCAAAAACTCCTGGAAAGGCCACCGAAGATGACCCCAAGTAGGCACCGCGATGATCTCGACATACCGCTGCCACCGTTCCTCCTCCTCTATGCTGGGCTATCGCTCCATCAGCATTGATCTTGCAATAGTTGGCTGGGGGGAAGGGGGTAGCCACCTTTCTTCTTGACGCTGAGGTTCGACTCCTCGAACCGTAGTCTGAGCTCTGGGCCATTTTAACTGCTGCAGCTCATGAATATCTGACTCAACAAAGGATATTGTTTGCGCCGGGCTTTGAAAAATCGCCTCATGTATGGCTTTTCGACGAGCATACCATACTGACCACAGTGTGACTACCATCTTCGTGAACTGCTCATGATCCATGGATTCATAAAGCTCGAACATCCAGTGCTTGGCGTTTGGTTCCTCATTCATTGTCATGGCCGACACCAGCTGCTCATCCAAGAGGGCCCAAACACTGTGAGACATCGTACAAGAAATGAGCGCATGCCTCCATGAATCTTGACAACCACAGAGAGGACAAGCATCCCGGACCGACATGTTCCGATTCTGAAGCACATCAGTAGTTGGGAGTGAGTGCCTCGCCAATCTCCACATGAAGACCTTGACCTTTGAGGGAACAGTTAAATTCCAAAGCAAGGACCATCTCGTATGTTCTGCCTCTTCATTCGAAGTTCCTCCTCTTCCCTCTAGCCAGTTTTCTCGTTGGAGTTTTGTCTTTACCATAAACTTATAAGCTGAACTGACAGAAAATCTCCCCTTTTTGTCCGGAGCCCACGCCCAGAAATTTTTGATGTTACGAGTACAAACTGGAATACGGAGAATGGCTTCCGCATCAATTGGCAGAAAAATGGAGCAGACTAGCTCCACATCCCATGAAGCATTGGCTGGCTGCAGTAAGTCCGAAACCAAAACAGGTGGATTCGGGATAAGTGATGTGATCGGTCTTGGCACCGTTTCTTTGGGAATCCAGTTGTCGTCCCAAATGTTAGTGGTCCTGCCATTACCTATTCTTCGTATAATTCCCTGTCTGAGTATGTCCCTTCCATCAAGAATTGCTCTCCAAACCTGGGAAGGTCGAGAACCAAGTTCAGCTGTTAAAATAGAGCTGGTGGGGAAATATGAAGCCTTGAGGATCCTTGCACTGAGAGATGAAGGTTCTTGCAGAAGTCTCCATGCCTGCCTTACTAACAAAGCAAGGTTAAACAACTCCAAGTCCCTGAAACCGAGACCCCCCAAATACTTTGGCTGTGTCATAACTTCCCATGAGACCCAGGCCTGCTTCCTTTCACCTTGCTTATAGCCCCACCAAAATTTGCGAATGATAGACTTGATATGATCGCATAAACCTCTAGGAAGTTTGAAACAAGACATTGAAAACACCGGAATAGCTTGTGCCACAGATTTAATCAGTACCTCTTTGCCTCCCGGTGAAAGACACTTGCTCATCCATCCCTTCACCTTATCCCATACACGACCACTCAAATACTTGAACGTGCCTTTTTTAGAATGCCCTACATCAGTCGGCATCCCTAAGTACCTATCACTCAAGGACTCATTTGGAACCCGAAGATGCCCCTTAACGGCTGTTTTGACAATCTCAGGGGTCTTCTTACTAAAGAAAATTGATGACTTCTCCTTGTTAATTCTCTGACGTCAAGCCATGCAATAAGTATCCAACAGGTGTGACACCTTTTCAGCTCCATCTATACTTGCCCTGGAAAACAGCAGGCTATCATCCGCGAATAAAAGGTGGTTCACCTCCGGAGCCGTCGGTGCTACCTTAATGCCACAAAGTTGGGATGATTGTTGTTGGGATTTTAATAGGCACGAAAGGCCCTCTGCTGCCAACAAGAAAAGATATGGAGAGATAGGATCTCCCTGAAGAATACCACGAGAAGGTTTGAACTCCTCCAACTTACTTCCATTGAACATGACTGAAAAGGAAACTGAGCTCACCATATTCATATCACTGAAACCCATGGTGCAGCGAAGCCCAGCTTCTCCATGATAGCTTTCAGATAACACCATTCCACTCTGTCGTAAGCTTTCATCATGTCCAACTTGAGAGCACAATAATTGTTGCTTTTTGATCTGTTCTTTTTCATAAAGTGCAAACACTCATAAGCAAAAATTATATTATCAGAGATGAGCCTCCCTGGGACAAACGCCGACTGTTCCTCAGATATGATCTCCGGTAGAATGAGCTTCAGTCGGTTAGACAGAACTTTTGATGCAATTTTATTAAACACATTACATAGAGCAATGGGTCGGAATTGTGATAGAAGAGTGGGGTTGGATACCTTCGGTATGAGCACCAGTAGGGTATCATTAACACAGGCCGGGCTCTCCTCTCCTCGAACAATTCTGAAAATAGCCTTAGTAACTGCAGCACCACACACATCCCAGTGCCCCTGGAAGAAATGTGCGGGAAACCCGTCCGGACCAGGGGCCTTGGTCGGAAACATTTGAAAGAGCGATGTTTTGACCTCCTTTTCCTCATATGGAGCCAACAGTTGGTCGTTCATGGCTGCTGTAACCTTGACTGGGACATGTGCTAGCACTTCCTCCATACCCTGGACACCCTCTGATGTGTAGAGAAGCTGGTAATACTTGCGGGCAAGTTGTTGCATCTCTGTCAAGTTTTCTGTTACCTGTCCATCTGGCTTTTGCAACGCCTTAATCAGGTTCTTGCGCCTGCGCATAGACGCCCGAAGATGGAAGAAATGGGTATTCCGGTCTCCTTTTGATAACCATTGTACCCTAGATCGTTTCTCCACATTAATTCTTCCCTCAAATAAAGCTCGATTAGACGATCATTAATCCTAATCTCAACATGACTCGGGCCCGTTCTGATGGGACTACTACGCAGCCTTTCCAATTCCTTTTTTAGTTTCCGTGTCTCCCCACGGACACTGCCAAAGGTAGTTTTACTCCAGTCCCCAAGATCACCAGCAAGGGCTTGCATTTTCGCTCGAACCTCCTGAGCCGTGAGCACTTGACTTTCTGGCTGCCATGATGATCGAATGGTGTCTTTTAAATCTGCATGTGTATCCCACATCGTCTCGTACCTGAAAGTCTTGGTCTTTTTGCTGCAATCTGCTTCAAGCTGCAGAAGGGTGGGCGAGTGATCCGAGGTCGCGGCTGTTAAGTGTTTGTGACGCCCCCGATTCAATCGTACACTAATCTTGCACGCAAGTGTGTACGATCAAGATCAGGGACTCACGGGAAGATATCACAACACAACTCTACAAATAAAATAAGTCATACAAGCATCATAATACAAGCCAGGGGCCTCGAGGGCTCGAATACAAGTGCTCGATCATAGACGAGTCATGGAAGCAACAATATCTGAGTCTGAGACATAAGTTAAACAAGTTGCCATAAGATGGCTAGCACAAACCAGGATCTGAGATCGAAGAGGCGCGGGCCTCTGCACAGGATCCTCCTAAACTACTCACAGTGGTAAATCGTCGGGCTGCACGTAGTAGTAGGCACCTCCGGTGTAGTAGTCGCCATCGACGGTGGCGTCGCTCTGGGCTCCATCGTCTGCAGCAGCAATCGAGTAGAGATAGGGAAAAAGGGGGAACAAGGCAACCGTGAGTACTCATCCAAAGTACTGCAAGCAAGGAGCTACACTACATATGCATGGATATATGTGTAAAGGGCCATATCGGTGGACCGAACTGCAGAATGCAAGAATAAGAGGGGATAGCTAGTCTTATCAAGACTATGCTTGGTCACCTTCGTCTTGCAACAGTAGAAGAGGGTAGGTTGAAGTCCTCCAAATAACATCACATAGCAATAATCCTACCAGCGATCCCTCCTCGTATCCACGAGAGAGAGCAACCACCGGTTGTATCCGCACTTGGAAGGGTGTGTTTTATTAAGTATCCGGTTCTAGTTGTCATAAGGTCAAGCTACAACTCCAAGTCGTCACATTACCAAGATCACGGCTATTCGAATAGATTAACTTCCCTGCAGGGTGCACCACATAATCCAACACGCTTGATCCCATTTGGCGGACACACTTTCTGGGTCATGCCCGCCGGAAGATCAACACGTCGCAGCCCCACCTAGGCGCAACAGAGAGGCCAACCGCCGGTCTAAACCTAAAGCGCCGCAGTGCAGGCCCATCGCCCAATGCACACCTGCACGCTATGTGACGCTACCGAAAGCGTAACTAGCCCCTTAATACAAGAGCGGCTTACGTTCCAATCCGGTAGCGCGCCACTCGATCGGGCATCACGAAGTGCTTGGTGATACCACGGCGCCGAGTGCCCATATCTTTCCCACGTAGTTGGTTAGTGCGTATAGGCTCGTAGCCAACTCAGATCAAATACCAAGATCTCGTTAAGCGTGTTAAGTATCCGCGAACGCCGAACAGGGCCAGGCCCACCTCTCTCCTAGGCGGTCTCAACCTGCCCTGTCGCTCCGCCAGAAAGATCCACTCGCGGGTGCTCCACCAGCCGACCCCACTTTAGTCTCCACATGTATCATGTATAAGTATATAGTATAAAACCGTGATCACCTCCCGAGTGATCACGGCCCGATAGTATAGCACAGCAGACAGACAAGAATGTAGGGCCAAATAGGAAAATACTAGCATCCTAAACTAAGCATATATCATTGAAGGTATAGGTAACAGCAGTATTAACAAGTACAGTCTATGCATCAGAATAGGTATAACAGAAAGCAGTAACATGCTACACTACTCTAATGCAAGCTGTATATAGTAGAATAGGCGATATCTGGTGATCAAGGGGGGGGCTTGCACAGTTGCTCTGGCAAGAGAGAGGGTCGTCAACTCCGTAGTCGAATCGGGCGGCAAAGACCGTCGGTCTCGTAGTCTACCGGAGAGAAGAGGGGGAAGAAACAATGAATACCATGTAAACAGATGCATATCGATGCATGACAAGTCAAGTAACGATGCTAGGCGTGCCCTAACATGGTATGAGGTGATACCGGTTAAGGGGAGACACATCCGGGAAAGTATCCCCGGTGTTCCGTGTTTTCGGACAGATGATCCGAAGGGGGAAAGTTGCGTGTTTGATAGGTTAGGGGTGTGTGGCGGAAGAATGGACTGCGTATCCGGATTCGTCTCGTCGTTCTGAGCAACTTTCATGTTGAAAATATTTTAATCCGGGTTACGGATTAAAAGATATGATTTTCTAAAGATTTTATTAATTTATGTAATTTAATTAATTATTTAATCCAACATTATCCAGAATAGTAAATCTTGACGTCGGCATGACATCGTGGTGATGTCGTGATCAACGTTGACCATTGACCTCGTCAACTGACGTGTGGGTCCAGTGGGACCCACCTGTCATTCTCTGTTTAGTTTAATTACATATTAGTTAATTTAATTAGTGATTATGTTAATCTAATCAGGATTAATTAACTTAATTAATTAATTACTTAATTAATTAATTATTAATTAATTTTATTTAAATCATTTTTATTTTTATTTATTATTAATTTTTTAAATTCTTTTTTTTCCAAAAACGTTATGGGCATGGGGCCCATCTGTCGTAGGCCCTAGGGGCCAAAGCGGGTCGGGCGTTGCGGCATGCAGGCGTACGCCGTGCAGGACGAGGCCACCCGGGCGCAGCCAACCGTGAAGGGGAGGCGTCGGCGACGCCGCGAGGCCACGCCGAGGCGGGCCGTGGATGGTGCAGCCGGCGAAGGAAGAGGCCCCGGCCGAACGGAGGAGGCGCGAGGAGGGGGGCACGGTGGCGCTTCCGACCGAGACGGCGCTGAGCGTGCACGGCGATGGGCGCGCGAGCGCCGACCACGGTAGGTCGAGCCAGGCGACGGGCGCCGTGTGATGTGAGCGAACGAGCTAGGGAGAGGCCGAGCACGAGGAAAGAGGAGGCGCGGGGCTCCACAGTGAGCAGACGGGGAAGCTGACTCGAGGTGGTTGGTGGGGGCCTTGACGAAGAGGAAGAAGGCCGGCGGGGATGAGGCGTCGGCGAGTGGCGACGGTGGGGGCGAAGCGGCGGCCTCCGGGTCGGGGAGGCGACGAGGCGGGAGGTCGTCGGCTCGAGGCGATGGAGACGGCGTGGCGGCGGCAAGCAGCCTCGAACGCAAGGCGTGCTGGTCGCGGCTGCATGGGAGCCACGGGCGACGCGACGACGGCGGTCCCGGATTTGCACCAACACGGGTTTGGGGCGAGCAACGGCGAGCGTCGGCAAGACCGGTGGCGGGCGCGGCTGTCGGGCAGCGTCGAGGCGGAGGCTGGGCTGGGGTTCGATCCCGCCCCCAGATCGGATCGGGAGAGGGGGAGAGGAGTGGGGATCGAGAGGAGTGGGGGGGTTAGGGTTTCCCTTCGGTGGGGTGGGTTGTGGGGAGTGAGGGGCCGGTTGGGCCGTGGGGTGGGCCAGCCCGTTCGGGAGGCTGAGGCCAGCTGGGCCACCTGGCCCAATGAGAAGTGTCCTGTTTCTGTTTTCCTTTTTTATATTTTCTTGTCTCTTTTATTTGTAGTTTCTTTTATTTTCAGTTTTATAAAATTACCACTAGTGCCTAATTTGTATTCACCAATAAACTACTACGAGATTAATTCTTAACCCATAATAAAATAGTGTTAGCATTTTATAAATTCCATAGGCATTTGTTTAATTGTTTTCACTATTGTTTTAATTGTTTTAGGGCCTTTAAACATTTTATCAAAGTTTGGTTTCTCCACCATAATTACCTATGTATTATTTGGTTCACTCCGAACATTTAAATTTTAATATTTGAAACTCTTTATTGTTTGCCCGATTTTGAATCTGAAATTTGAACTAGGTTCTGAACTAACGCGAGTTTATCCACAGTAACCGAGGTGACGTGGCATCATTAGCGGGGATTACTGTAGCTTAATTACCCGGGCGTCACAATTCTCCTCCACTACAAGAAATCTCGTCCCGAGATTTAAGAGGGGAGTAAGGGAAAGTTCTGGTTATGATATTCGGCGGATCTTCTCGAAGAAGTTAATCCCTTTCGTTGATGTCTTCAATCCTTCATTCCGATGCATCATGATAAACTTGTCATCATTTCTTGGGAACTCCATCGTACTTCATTTAAAAGATAAGGGCAGCTCACTACGACATAATGCTTTTGAGGGAAACAATCTGGGGTTAACCCATGAATTAGTATGGGATTATCTCTCGAGTTGAACATATGAAATACCTCGAGAGTAAGGTACGAAGGTACCATAATAGGCTCCAAGCGGATAGATAGTTGTTCGAAGCCCGAACCAGAGTGAGAAAGGGGTTCAGAGTAGCGAGAGTAAGTATTGCGTCTGATACCAGAATAGATCACTAGGACAGTGGCCCGTGGATTACATACGAGTCCACACGCGAGGAATAACTTTGGGAATAGGGGTGTACAGGACGATCGAGTTTCGATCCTGTGGAACTGTGGGTTATGGGCCCACCATGTGGTTTTTTAATAGGAGCGGTGACATCTTTCACGGTCATGATAGCAAGGCATGTCGAGAGTACCATGTCGGTTATGTCGGCATCAACGTTGGTACCAAGGGCGAGGGACGAAGAGAACCACTTTCACCGCTCGTTGATAGAGGCGGACAAATAGTCAAGGTTCTCGACCATATGTGGCTACCGGAATGTCATAAACAATAGTAATGTGAGGTCTTCTTGTGAGTTGTACCTCGAGGTGTTTGCACAAGCGGTGGATTATTACCGCTTATATCATATAGATCATAGAAAGGGCTCAAACAAACCAATGGAAGGAAAATATGATCATCAGATTAAATGTAACAATGGAAAGGAAAATATGTTTAAACACATATTTCAAGGGTATATCCTTCCCAAGGACAAGCAGAGCAAGATATCCATGACAGGATATAAAGTAGAAAACCATTTGGTAAGCGGGAAGGAACCTCATGATATTACCCATACAACGGTGTTAGGATAAGTGATAAATAAAATTTAGCATCGTGCTTCAAATGTTCCTGTTGATAATCGGAGTACCATTGACATGCTTCGAGATAGCATTGACAAGGTCTTTAGGTGAAGATCAGACTTTGGAAACACGAAGGATCCATCAGGAATAACTTGTAGAATAAGTCTTACAATTTCCTCATGGATGAATGGATAACCTTGCTGAAAAGGAATTTATAATGATAGGTCCTCCAGCCGGGGGGGTGCTAGGCATGACATCATGTTACCGGGTCATCAAAGGATCAACATCATAACTCTTGGAAAGTTGTCCCAACCACAATATCTGACGGAGATTCAGGTATGATTGGTGTCAGGATACCTCGTGCTCGGGATGCACGAGAAGAAAGGTGCAACACAAATTGACGGGATGACAACTGTAAGATTCTCGGAAATGAACTATGAAGTGATTTCCGTTAACAAGAGTTCATCATTAACCCAAGGAGAGGACAAGGAGGTGGCTAATGGGCTCGGTACCAATCCATGAGAATTCCAAACGGATGGATTTCCACAATAATGTGAACAAGAAGATGACACTTGTCAATTCAAATGTTATAATGTTGTATGTTCTAGGGAAACATACACCATCAATCATTAGTTGAAAGGTGTGCCCAAATATGACCTTAGGCGGCAAGATCAATGGTTAGCGCGACGATTCAATAATCAACATTCTAAGAACGAATCGTCGATCATTAACTTCAAAGCAATAGGGTTGCTAGAAGTACGTAACTCAAACAGCATCTATTGGTATCTTTGGTTAAAAAAACAACACAGAGACCAAGGAAGAATGGTGATGGTGAGAAGTATCACCATACTAAGAATTCTTAAGAGGTGGTGTAATTCTCACAACATTCTTGTCATCAAAGATGGTAATACTCCAAGGTAAAGAACAAATTCTGGATAGCAAGGAAATCAAGGTACAACACAAAATGTGAACAAGTTTGTGTTGGGGAGGCAAGAATGTTGCCGATGATAACACAAATCATCGAGGGACAAGGATGGTATTTCCCGTCATGAATTCAATTCATATCCCGGAAGAGCTCGGAATGATGATGATGATCACGACACATTTGTCGAGAGATTTCCGCGAAGATGTAATCGATCGGCGATGACATCAAGTCAAACGAATGATGAAGCGGAAGGTTATTGGAACCACGAGTAGGACACAAACTCGAGATCAAGTTTGTTGTTCAAGATGGAACGATAATACAAGGAAATCGACGTAAGCTTAGCTCAATCGTCGAAAGTTGTGCTCCTGGGATAAGGACCATGTAGCATAGTTAAAATCTGCACGACAAGGATATAGCCAAACAGGCTAGGAATGGCGTGATCGGATACAAACTCATACTTATAGAAGCTTACTGAAGAGTTGTTGAACCGTAGAGCGTACTCGGTTCAGTTATCGGTGTCTTTGAGTGTTTAATAACTCAGAACCAGGAAACATTGGAATTGGCGAGAATAATAGTTGATGAAGAACTCATAAGAAGTTATGCAGTTCCATGATAATCTCGAGATACCAGGGGGTAATACTCGACGACAGATCAAGGTAGAGGTTGGACTAGGGTATTGCTCTGCAGAAGACAAGTGCTCAAACTTGCACGAGAAACGGAATCAAGGAGAAACATGGTCGGAACCACGTCCACGGATACAAGATGAACTTATGACAAGGGGATAATTATTTTAAGAGAAGCTTCCATGATAAGGTATACATCGTGTCCATGGGCATGAACACCGGGTTCAAGGTCGACTCCCACTTGTTCAACGCATAACCTTTCATTCACCTCTCGTATTTCGAAAATGACATTAGTCGTCGAAAGTTTTTTTTTACCGGGTGCAATACCAGATAAGTATGACCCGTGTAATCTTTCGGGTTCACACGGATTAGGGAAGGCGTAGGTTCAACCCATCAGGGCATCTTAGGAACATATACCACAAACTTCGGAGTAAATAATACAAGCTCGAAAGTAGAGCATTGTTCAAAAGCAAATGATACAATTTACCAAAGGCATTATATACCCATGGAAAGGCTCACAAGGTTATTCAATATGAAGGACACTGTCGGATGATAATTCAACAAAGGATCCGGTGGTCCTCAAGGTATCTGATGTGAGCATCGGTACTCAACCAGAGGAGGAAAGAATGCAAGGAGATCAGATTATAGAAACAATCGACTAACTCAATTGTCAAATGCAAAGGAATTATGATTTCCAAATCAAGGGATCGAAGCAATGCTCGATTAGGGATGGATAAGTTGAATAGCCTTAGGGTATGATCAACGACAATTGGATTGGTCGAGAACCAATTCCAGTTAAAAGAATGGCAGCTCAGCCGGAAGGTAATTTATAAGGATCAATGATGATTGTGTGTATTCGCAAACATATTGAGTCAACAGACTCAAAATGATAATGACAAGGAATGTCAATAAGACTACGAGACTTATGGGATTAACCATAATGCAAGCAAGCAAGAATTTCAAGAGGAATAGGCTGCTCGGGATTTTTGGAAGATCGAATGGCATTTCGAAGACTTTAGTGAAACACATAAACAACTGGGGATGGGCGGACACTCGGTATGTGCGAGGCATTATCCATTCCTAGTGTTCCGGTGATAAAGAACATCAAGGTAGTAAGCTCAAAAGGATTAATGAAACAACGATGAGTATTTCGGGGTATCTTGTATTAACAAGACCAACTGGGGATGAATGTAAGAATAACAACTGCAAGTAGTTATCCATAAGGGTTGACGGTGGAAGGAATTTGCAAAGCATAATGAACACAAGTTCTCGGGTTATCGTGGAGAGTATCTTGAGGTCTTCACGTGCGTGACGATCAAAAGTAATAAGGGCTCTCCGGGTGAAAGTGATAACTTGAGATCCTAATGTTAGATTTAGTAAAATTCATTTAACCTGAATAGAAGAGAGATCGAGTCCCGAGTATAGACGAGGAATAAAAGATCCTACTACCACCCAATGGCGGCGTGTGCCGTAAGACACACAGCCATGTTAGTAAAAGTTTTGCAATGTCTAGACTCGACTTGACCGGGGAGTTGGAAAGGGGATTCCTACAGCGATGGGCTCGATACCAACTTGTGGCGCCCCGATTCAATCGTACACTAATCATGCACGCAAGTGTGTACGATCAAGATCGAGGACTCACGGAAGATATCACAACACAACTCTACAAATAAAATAAGTCATACAAGCATCATAATACAAGCGAGGGGCCTCGAGGGCTCGAATACAAGTGCTCGATCATAGACGAAGTCGGTGAAGCAACAATATCTGAGTACGGACATAAGTTAAACAAGTTGCCATAAGATGGCTAGCACAAAGCTGGGATCTGAGATCGAAGAGGCGCGGGCCTCTGCACAGGATCCTCCTAAACTACTCACAGTGGTCGTCGGTAGGGCTGCTGCGTAGTAGTAGGCACCTCCGGTGTAGTAGTAAATCATCGACGGTGGCGTCGCTCCTCGGCTCCATCGTGCAGTAGCAGCAATCGAGTAGAGATAGGGGAAAAAGGGGGAACAAGGCAACCGTGAGTACTCATCCAAAGTACTACTTAAAGCAAGGAGCTACACTACATATGCATGGTTATATGTGTAAAGGGCCATATCAGTGGACTGAACTGCAGAATGCCAGAATAAGAGGGGGATAGCTAGTCTTATCAAAGACTACGCTTCTGGTCACCTTCGTCTTGCAGCAGGTAGAAGAGGGTAGGTTGAAGTCCTCCAAGTAACATCACATAGCAATAATCCTACCCGATCCCTCCTCGTATCCCCGAGAGAGCGACCACCGGTTGTATCGGCACTTGGAAGGGTGTGTTTTATTAAGTATCCGGTTCTAGTTGTCATAAGGTCAAGGTACAACTCCAAGTCGTCCTGTTACCAAGATCACGGCTATTCGAATAGATTAACTTCACTGCAGGGTGCACCACATAACCCAACACGCTTGATCCCATTTGGCCGGACACACTTTCCTGGGTCATGCCCGGCCGCGGAAGATCAACACGTCGCAGCCCCACCTAGGCGCAACAGAGAGGCCAGCACGCCGGTCTAAACCTAAGCGCACAGGGGTCTGGGCCCATCGCCCAATGCACACCTGCACGTTGCGTACGCGGCCGAAAGCAGAACTAGCCCCCTTAATACAAGAGCAGGCTTACGTTCCAATCTGGCGCGCGCCACTCAGTCGCTGGCGTCACGAAGTGCTTCGGCTGATACCACGACGCCGAGTGCCCATATCTTTCCCACGTAGTTGGTTAGTGCGTATAGGCTCGTAGCCAACTCAGATCAAATACCAAGATCTCGTTAAGTGTGTTAAGTATCCGCGAACGCCGAACAGGGCCAGGCCCACCTCTCTCCTAGGCGGTCTCAACCTGCCCTGCCGCTCCGCCAGAAAGATCCACTCATGGTGCTCCACCAGCCGACCCGACTTTAGTCTCCACATGTATCATGTATAAGTATATAGTATAAAACCGTGATCACCTCCCGAGTGATCACGGCCCGATAGTATAGCACAGCAGACGGACAAGAATGTAGGGCCACAGATGAAAATACTAGCATCCTATACTAAGCATATAGGATTGCAGGTAAAGGTAACAACAGAAGTAACAAGGACATGCTATGCATCAGGATAGGTATAACAGAAAGCAGTAACATGCTACACTACTCTAATGCAAGCAGTATAGAGTAGAATAGGCGATATCTGGTGATCAAGGGGGGGGGCTTGCCTGGTTGCTCTGGCAAGAGAGAAGGGTCGTCAACTCCGTAGTCTAACTAGGCGGCAGCAGCGTCGGTCTCGTAGTCTAACGGAGAGAAGAGGAGGAAGAAACAATGAATACCATGTAAACAGATGCATATCGATGCATGACAAGTCAAGTAACGATGCTAGGCGTGCCCTAACGTGGTATGAGGTGATACCGGTTACGGGGCGACACATCCGGGAAAGTATCCCCGGTGTTCCGTGTTTTCGGACAAATGATCCGAAGGGGGAAAGTTGCGTGTTTGCTAGGTTAGGGGTGTGTGGCGGAAGAACGGACTGCGTATCCGGATTCGTCTCGTCGTTCTGAGCAACTTTCATGTTGAAAATATTTTAATCCGGGTTACGGATTAAAAGATATGATTTTCTAAAGATTTTATTAATTTACGGAATTTAATTAATTATTTAATCCAACATTATCCGTAATAGTAAATGTCTGACATCAGCATGACATCGTGGTGATGTCGTGATCAACGCGTTGACCATTGACCTGGTCGGTGACGTGGGTCCAGTGGGACCCACCTGTCATTCTCTGTTTAGTTTAATTACAGATTAGTTAATTTAATTAGTGATTATGTTAATCTAATCAGGATTAATTAACTTAATTAATTAATTAATAATTAATTTTATTAAATCATTTTTATTTTTATTTATTATTAATTTTTTTAATTCTTTTTTTCCAAAAACGTTATGGGCATGGGGCCCATCTGTCATAGGCCCTAGGGGCCATAGCGGGTCGGGCGTTGCGGGCACAGGGCGCGGCACGCCCGAGTGGGACGAGGCCACCGGGCGCCGCAGCCAACCGTGAAGGGGAGCGGGCGTTACGCGACGCCGGGCGAGGCCACGCAGGCGGGGCCGTGGATGGTGCGGCCGGCAGCGGAAGAGGCCCCGGCCGAACGGAGGAGGCGCGAGGAGGGGGGCACGGTGAGCGCTTGAGCGCGACCGAGACGGCAGCGTGCACGGCGATGGGGAGGGCGCGCGCGGGAGCGCGACCACGGTAGGTCGAGCACGGCGACGGGCGCCGGTGACAGTGGCGAACGAGCTAGGGGAGGGGAGGCCGGAGCACAGAGGAAAGAGGAGGCGCGGGCTCACAAAGGAGCCGGACGGGAAGCAATGCTCGAGGTGGTTGGTGGGGACGCCGACGAAGAGGAAGAAGGCCGGCGGGGATGAGGCGCCGGCGAGGTAGCGACGGTGGGGCGGCGAGCGGCGGCCTCCGGGGTCGGGGAGGTGACGAGGCGGGGAGGTCGTCGGCTCCGAGGCGATGGAGACGGCGTGGCGGCGACGGGCTCGGGCGCGGCAGCCAGCTGGTCATGGCCTCCCGGAGCCACGGCGACGCGACGACGGGCGGTCCGGACGGCACCAGCGACGGGTCGGGGGGGGCGAGCAACGGCGAAGCGGCCAAGCGGCAAGACCGGTGAGTGGGCACGTCGGGCGCGCTGGGCGTAGGTCAAGGCTGGGGTTCGATCCGCCCCAGATCGGATCGGGAGAGGGGGAGAGGAGTGGGGGGGTTAGGGTTTCCCTTCGGTGGGGTGGGTTATGGGGAGTGAGGGGCCGGTTGGGCCGTGGGGTGGGCCAGCCCGTTCGGGAGGCTGAGGCCAGCTGGGCCACTTGGCCCAGCGGGGGGGTGTCCTGTTTTCTGTTTTCCCTTTTTTTTATATATTTTCTTGTCTCTTTTTATTTGTAGTTTCTTTTATTTTCAGTTTTATAAAATTACCACTAGTGCCTAATTTGTATTCACCAATAAACTACTACGAGATTAATTCTTAACCCATAATAAAATAGTGTTAGCATTTTATAAATTCCATAGGCATTTGTTTAATTGTTTTCACTATTGTTTTAATTGTTTTAGGGCCTTTAAACATTTTATCAAAGTTTGGTTTCTCCACCATAATTACCTATGTATTATTTGGTTCACTCCGAACATTTAAATTTTAATATTTGAAACTCTTTATTGTTTGCCCGATTTTGAATCTGAAATTTGAACTAGGTTCCGAACTAACGCGAGTTTATCCACAGTAACCGAGGTGACGTGGCATCATTAGCGGGGATTATTGTAGCTTAATTACCCGGGCGTCACAGTGTTGCACTGATGCAAGCGGGAAGAGCTCACACCAATCCGCTGTCGCAAGAGCCCTATCCAGTCGGACCCTGGTGAAGGAGCCGCATGTGACCTTCTTCTTATAGGTCCATCTCGTGCCACTATACCCCAGGTCAAGTAAACCACACACATCAACAACCTCTCTGAAACTTTCAATTTGTGACTGACTTCTAGTTCCAATGCCATCATGCTCATCATAGCGCAAAACCTCATTAAATTCACCTAGGCAGACCCACGGGAGGTTTTCTGTCGTTGATAGGTTCTTCATAGTACTCCATGTATGGTGGCGAAGATGAGTCTGCGCCTCACCATAGAAACACGTCAGTCGCCAGGAGGAACCCCCCAGATTCAGAAATTTTTGCATCTAGGTGGTACTTCGAGTAACCCAAATTTTCCACCTTTATTTCATTGTTCCAAAAAATACATAGTCCACCACTACGAGCAGTGGGATCAACACCAAAAGCATTATCGTAACCTATAGTGCCTGCTATTTTTTCAGCTCGAGCTCTACTAATCTGAGTCTCTACAATGCAAAGCACCTTCGGGGAAAACTTAATCGCGAGTTCGCGAAGCTCTTGAATTGTCGGGGCGTTGCCAATCCCCCGACAATTCCAGCATAGAAGATTCATTGGGCCCGGCGGTCCTCCGCCGGGGAGGCCGCAACACGTCCATCAATATTTTTTCCTCATCCTACTGTCTTCTTCACGTTGTTTGAGCTGGTCTTGTCTGGCCCCAATTTCTCCACTTGCTGGCTTGTCCTGACCCGCTTCGGGTCCTGTTTCGGCGGTGGGCTGAGAGGATCACCACTACCACCTTTAGCTTTTCCCAATGGCACTATTTCCAAGCCCGTAGCTGGAGTTGCAACCACTTCATCAGAACCTCTTTTCCTGCTAGGATCAGAAGCATCATGTGCTTCCATCTCAACATCATCTTCCTTATCGCTCGAAGGTTGGCTCTTAAGATTAGCTCCTCTTGGTTGATCCTTCTCCTTCTTCCTCTGATTATTGTTGCGGAGTCGAGTCGCCCAGGCTCTGGTGGCTGGGGCACGAAGATTCTTGAAGACGAGGGCCGATGGAGGATGGAGACCATCCCCGTGCTCTTTAAACTCATGACCCATCATCCCACACACCTGGCACCAATCTGGCAGACGCTCATACTTTACGGCAAAGATCTCCCATTCACCCCCGCGAACAATCGAAGTTGCTTTCTTCAAGGGGTTGCGAACATCCAGTCTCACACAGACACGGTAGAAATTGCCTTCAAAATCAAAGGAAGAGGGCTCTGAATCCACAAACTCGCCAAGTTTTGAAGCCAAAGCTTTGACCTTGCCATGATACGCCATGGGCAGATCAATGATCCGTGCCATATGTCAAACTTGAAGAGCTCAATGGTCAATGGCTTAGTATATCCGTCGTAGGGAGCAATGACCACCGGATTACCTCTGAAGTGCCACGGCCCGGCCTGAGTTACTGTCTCCCAGTCCCCCAAGCAATTAAACTGCATGATGAACAAGTTACTTTCCAAAGTCTTGATCTTGACGTTCCTCGCCAGGTCCCATGCAGATCTCATGTTCTTGAAGAACCAGTACGTGCTAAAATCTTTATCCATGTGTACACGGACCACAATCATCCACCAAAGATCCTCTTCCGGCGGGGCATCATCTTCCTCAAAGATCACGTCGTCCAGATCGTCCTCCCCTAGGGCCAACTCCTTCATCAGATCATCGATCTTGCCCTTGGGTTTGTCCCTAGTCCCGGAGGTCCCGCCCTTGTTCGCCATGATCCCGATGCGAAGAACCCCCAGCCGCCAAAGCGCTGGTGGAGAAGGCAACCCTAAACGCCAAAACCGATCGCCTCCCTCCGTCCAAGGCCGGGCAACAGCACTAGGCTGTCCCTAGCAGCCCAAGAGGAGGAAAGATCAGCGGGAGGCGAGGGAATAAGGTAGAAAAGACTCAACATCACCGGCGGTGATAACCCACAAGTATAGGGGATCTATCATAGTCCTTTCGATAAGTAAGCATGTCGAACCCAACGAGGAGCAGAAGGAAATGATAAGCGGGTTTCAGCAAGGTATTCTCTGCAAGTACTGAAATAAGTGGTAACAGATAGTTTTGTGATAAGATATATTGTAACGAGCAACAATTAACAAGAGTAAATAAAGTGCAGCAAGGTGGCCCAATCCTTTTTTTAGCAAAGGACAAGCCTGGACAAACTCTTATAATAGGAAAAGCGCTCCCGAGAACACATGGGAATATCGCCAAGCTAGTTTTCATCACGTTCATATGATTCGCGTTCGGTACTTTGATAATTTTATATGTGGGTGGACAGGTGCTTGGGTGCTGTTCTTACTTGAACAAGCATCCCACTTATGATTAACCTCTATTGCAAGCATCCACAACTACAACAAAAGCATTAAGGTAAACCTAACCATAGCATGAAACATATGGATCCAAATCAGCCCTTACGAAACAACGCATAAACTAGGGTTTAAGCTTCATCACTCTAGCAACCCATCATCTACTTATTACTTCCCAATGCCTTCCTCTAGGCCCAAATAATGGTGAAGTGTTATGTAGTCGACGTTCACATAACACCACTAGAGGCTAGACAACATACACCTCATCAAAATATCGAGCGAATACCAAATTCACATGACTACTAATAGCAGGACTTCTCCCTTGTCCTCGTGAACAAACGTAACTACTCACAAAGCATATTCATGTTCATAATCGGAGGGGTAATAATATGCATAAAGGATCTGAACATATGATCTTCCACCAAATAAACCAACTAGCATCAACTACAAGGAGTAATCAACACTACTAGCAACCTACTAGCACCAATCCCGGACTTGGAGACAAGAATTGGATACAAGAGATGAACTAGGGTTTGGGGATGAGATGGTGCTGGTGAAGATGTTGATAGAGATTGCCCTCTCCCGATGAGAGGAGCGTTGGTGATGATGATGACGATGATTTCCCCCTCCCGGAGGGAAGTGTCCCCGGCAGAACAGCTCTGCCGGAGCCCTAGATTGGTTCCACCAAGGTTCCGTCTCGTGGCGGCGGAGTTTCATCCCGAAAGGTTGCTTCCTATTTTTTTCTCATCGATAGACTTCATATAGGAGAAGATGAGCGTCGGAGAGCCACCAGGGGGCCCACGAGGTAGGCGGGGCCCAGGCGCCCCACCCTCGTGAGCGGTGTGGGCCCCCTGGCCTTCATCTTTGGCGGCGATTTTTCTTTATTTATTTTAAGATATTCCGTGGAGTTTCAGGACTTTTGGAGTTGCGCAGAATAGGTCTCCAATATTTGCTCCTTTTCCAGCCCAGAATTCCAGCTGCCGGCATTCTCCCTCTTCATGTAAACCTTGTAAAATAATAGAGAATAGCCATAAGTATTGTGACATAACGTGAAATAACAACCCATAATGCGATAAATATCGATATAAAAGCATGATGCAAAATGGACGTATCAACTCCCCCAAGCTTAGACCTCGCTTGTCCTCGCTTAAAAGCCGATAACAATAAATATGTCCTCATGTTTAGAGGTAGAGGCGTCGATAAAAATAAAATACGGACATGAAGGCATCATGATTATTCTCATAACAGCAACATATCTAGATTTTGTCATATGATTACTTATGTTCAAGTGGTGATCTTTTCACAATGCAAAGGTATGACTCAGAAACCTTATTGAGCACCAACAAAGTATAACCTCAGTCATTGAAGCAATTGCAATTTATCATAACATCGGAAAGAGTCTATGTCACAGCTTAAAAGCAAGTCCACATACTCAACTATCATTTAGTCCTTCATAACTGCTAGCACTCACGCAATACTTGTGGTTACGGAGTTTTAATCGGACACAGAGAAAGATAGGGGCTTATAGTTTTGCCCCACAACCTTTTACCTCAAGGGTAATGTCAACAATAATAATTCATGCTCCCCTACATCCAATTAAATATATATATCATGTTCTTTCCAACATGCTGGGCTTGTCGAAGGATAAAATGAAAAAGGAAAGGTGAAGATCACCGTGACTCTTGCATAAGGTAGAGGATAGTAATAAAAGATAGGCCCTTCGCAGAGGGAAGTAGAGGTTGCCATGCGCTTTTATGGTTGGATGCACAAAATCTCAATGCGAAAGAACGTCACTTTATATTGCCCCTTGTGATATGAACCTTTATTATGCAGTCCGTCGCTTTTATTTCTTCCATATCACAAGATCGTATAAAGCTTATTTCCCCACACCAATCAATCATACATATTTAGAGAGCAATTTTTATTGCTTTGCACCGATGACAACTTACTTAAAGGATCTTACTCAATCCATAGGTAGATATGGTGGACTCTCATGGCAAAACTGGTTTAAGAGTATTTGGAAGCACAAGTAGTATCTCTACTTGGTGCTGAGAATTTGGCTAGCTTTGAGGGGAAAGGCAAGCTCAACATGTTAGAGGATCCATGACAACATACTTTATCTCGATATAAGAAAACATAACTCATCACGTTGTCTTCCTTGTCCAACATCAACTCTTTAGCATGTTATATTTTAATGAGTGCTCCCAATCATAAAAGATGTCAATGATAATATATCTATATGTGAAACCTCTCTTTCCTTATTACTTCCTATTAATTGCAACGATGACCAAAGCTATATTTGCCAACTCCCAACAACTTTTAATCATCATACTCTTTCTATGTGAATTCATTACTCTCAATAAGATCAATATGAACTCTTTGTTTCTTTTTATTCTTATTCTTCTTTCTTTTCTTTTGTTCACCCAAGATCATGGCAAAATAATCAAGCCCTTGACTCAACACTAAACTTTATTATATATATAGCTCACGGACTCGATTACGTAGAGAGATCATAAAGCAAAACTCAAAACTAGATCATGCCATAACTTTATTCTACTAGATCAAGATACTACTAATAGGATCGAACTAAGAAAAACGGTAAAGATAGGAGTTGTGATGGTGATACGATACCGGGGCACCTCCCCCAAGCTTGGCAGTTGCCAAGGGGAGTGCCCATACCCATGTGATTATGTCTCCTTCGTTGGCGAAGAAGGTGGAGGTGTTGTTGACTTAGTTGATGGTGTAGACTTCTCCCTTATTTTGCGTTTGAGGACGGCATTTTGATCTCTCCGATCGTCAATCTCCCACTCCAGGGTTAATATCTTTTTGCATAGGTCCTACTTATTTTCCTGCAAGAGGCGAAAAGGGATAAACTCGAACTTTGGTTTCTTTACCCTATCAGGGAGACATGACTTTTTGAACTCCACGTGCATGTCCCCAGGTTGAGGTAATGGGGCTTCGTCTTTGTCTGAGCTCGTCTCCTCCTTCCCCTTGGGTTCATAGTCATATTCTTCCTCCGTAGTCCAACCATCGTGCTCCACATCTCCATAGACCTTAGGATTTGCTAGGTAATCATCCACATAGCTTTCTCCTTCCGAATCCTGGGACGACATGTTGATCTAATCTGCAGCAGCAACAGCTCGAAACAAAAACAGAGGATATTTGCGTGATACGAGAGTCAAAACCTTCAGGAGAATATATAATGAATTTTTACCGACCAAAATATGTATCGTGCAAGAAAACGGAGTCCGGAGGGCACACAAGGTGCTCACGAGGAAGGGGGGCGCGTCCAGGGGGGTAGGGTGCGCCCACCACCATCGTGGGGCTCTCGTGTCCTTCCCGGACTGCTACTTATTTTTCTATTTTTCTAAATATTCCAAAACGGAGAAATATTGCCTTAAAATTTGTTTTGGAGTTGGTTTACTTACGTACCACATACCTATTCCTTTTCGGAGTTTGAAACGGTCTGGAAAGTGTCCCTTATGTATTCCTCCGGGGTTACGGTTTCAATAATATTGGTTTCAACATTTATGGGATTACCTGAAATATAATGTTTGATCCTTTGACCGTTTACCACCTTCGGATTTGTGCCTTCGAAGTTGTTGATTTTTATGGCACCGGAACGATAGACCTCCTCGATAACGTAGGGACCTTCCCATTTAGTAAACGAGAGTTGTATAGCAATACATAATCACCTACATTAAACTCACGCTTTTGTATCCTTTTGTCATGCCATCTTTTAACTTTTTCTTTAAACAACTTGGCATTTTCATAAGCTCGGGTTCGCCATTCATCAAGTGAGCTAATATCAAATAACCTCTTCTCACCGGCAAGTTTGAAATCATAGTTGAGCTCTTTAATAGCCCAATATGCCTTGTGTTCTAGTTCGAGAGGTAAGTGACATGCTTTTCCATAAACCATTTTATACGGAGACATACCCATAGGATTCTTATATGCAGTTCTATAGGCCCATAATGCATCATCAAGTTTCTTGGACCAATTCTTCCTAGACCTATTAACAGTCTTTTGCAAAATTAATTTGAGCTCTCTATTGCTCAATTCTACTTGACCACTAGACTGTGGGTGATAAGGAGATGCAATTCTATGATTAACATCATATTTAGCAAGCATTTTACGGAAAGCACCATGAATAAAGTGTGAACCACCATCAGTCATTAAATATCTAGGGACTCCAAACCTCGGAAAAATAACTTCCTTAAGAATTTTAACAGAAGTGTTATGATCAGCATTACTAGTTGGAATAGCTTCTACCCACTTAGTAACATAATCAACATCAACCAAAATATGTGTATATCCGTTAGAGGCAGGAAAAGGTCCCATATAGTCAAAGCCCCAAACATCAAATGATTCAATAACAAGTGAATAATTCATAGGCATTTCTTGACGTCTACTAATATTACCAATTCTTTGACATTCATCGCAAGACAAAACAAACTTACGGGCATCCTTGAAGAGAGTAGGCCAAAAAAACGGATTGCAATACCTTATGTGCAGTTCTATCAGCGTGGTGTCCTCCATAAGCTTCGGAGTGGCACTTGCATAGGATCTGTTCCTGTTCATGCTCAGGTACACAACGTCTGACAACACCATCTACTCCTTCTTTATAAAGATGTGGGTCATCCCAAAAGTAATGTCGCAAATCATAGAAAAACTTTTTCTTTTGTTGGTATGTGAAGCTAGGTGGTATAAATTTAGCAACAATATAATTAGCATAATCAGCATACCACGGAGTACTACGAGAAGTGCTTATGACATTTAATTGTTCATCAGGAAAGCTATCATCAATAGGTAGTGGGTCATCAAGAACATTCTCTAACCTAGATAAGTTATCTGCAACGGGGTTCTCACCTCCTTTTCTATCAACAATATGCAAATCAAATTCTTGCAGCAAGAGAACCCATCTAATAAGTCTAGGTTTAGCATCTTTCTTTTCCATAAGATATTTAATAGCAGCATGATCGATTGTGAATAGTTACTTTAGAATCAACAATATAGGGTCTGAATTTATCACAAGAAAATACAACTACTAAAAGTTCCTTTTCAGTAGTAGCATAATTTCTTTGAGCATTGTCTAGAGTCTTACTAGCATAATGGATAACATTTAATTTCTTATCAACTCTTTGCCCTAGAACAACACCTACAAAGATAATCACTAGCATCACACATAATTTCAAAGGGTAAATTCCAATCAGGTGGCTGAACAACACGTGCAGGGACTAATGCTTTCTTAAGTATTTCAAATGCTTCTACACAATCATCATCAAAGATAAAATGGTACATCTTTTTGTAATAAATTAGTCAGAGGCCGAGAAAATTTTGAGAAGTCCTTAATGAACCTCCTATAAAATCCAGCGTGACCAAGGAAACTTCTTATACCTTTGATGTCCTTGGGACATGGCATCTTTTCAATAGCATCAACCTTGGCATTATCAACTTCAATACCTCTTTCAGAAACTTTGTGCCCCAACAATGCCTTCATTAACCATAAAGTGGCACTTTTCCCAATTCAAGACAAGATTAGTTTCTTCACATCTCTGCAAAACTCGATCAAGATTGCTCAAGCAATCATCAAAAGAGGAACCATAGACGGAAAAATCGTCCATGAAGACCTCACAATTTTTTCACAAAAATCAGAGAATATAGCCATCATGCATCTTTGAAAGGTAGCGGTGTATTACATAGACCAAAAGGCATACGTCTATAAGCAAAAGTACCAAAAGGGCATGTAAAAGTAGTCTTTGATTGATCTTTAGCCGACACAGGTATTTGAGAAAAACCAGAATAACCATCTAGAAAGCAATAATGTGTATGCTTGCATAATCTTTCTAGCATTTGATCAATAAAAGGTAAGGGGTAATGATCTTTCTTAGTAGCTTTATTTAATTTGCGGAAATCAATTACCATCCTATAACCTGTGATAATTCTTTGCGGGGTCAATTCATCTTTATCATTAGGGACAACGATAATACCTCCCTTCTTAGGGACACAATGGACAGGACTTACCCAATCGACTATCACAGAACGGGATAAATTATACCTGCCTCCAGAAGCTTGAGTATTTCTTTTCTTACCACTTCTTCCATTTTAGGATTCAAACGTCGTTGAGGATCACGAACTGGTTTGGCATCCGCTTCCAAATTTATTTTATGTTGGCATAGAGTGGGACTAATGCCCTTAAGATCATCAAGAGTATATCCAATAGCGGCACGGTGCTTCTTCTGAGTGTTCAATAATCTTTCTTCTTCATGCTCCGAAAGGTTAGCACTAATAATAACAGGGTATATTTTCTTTTCATCAAGATAAGCATATTTAAGATTATCGTGCAACGGTTTAAGCTCAAACACGGGATCACCCTTGGGTGGAGGAGGATCCCCTAGGATTTCAACAAGCAAATTGTGTTGCAGAATAGGTTCCTGTTTAAAGAATACTTCATCTATTTCCCTTCTTTCATTCATGAACATATCATTTTCATGGTCTAGCAAATAGTGTTCTAAAGGATCACTAGGAGGTACGGCAATAGAAGCAAGACCAATAATTTCATCGTTACTAAGCAATTCTTCCTCACGATGTTGTTTACTAAATTTAGAGAAATTAAACTCATGAATCATATCATCCAAGCCAATAGTAACAACATTCTTTTTGCAATCTATCTTAGCATTAACAGTGTTCAAGAAGGGTCTACCAAATATAATGGGACAAAAGCTATCTTGTGGAGAACCAAGAACAAGAAAATCAGCGGGATATTTAGTTTTCCCACACAAGACTTCTGTTGGAAATATGCCCTAGAGGCAATAATAAAAGGATTATTATCATATTTCCTTGTTCATGATAATTGTCTTTTATTCATGCTATAATTGTATTATCCGGAAATCGTAATACACGTGTGAATAGATAGACCACAACATGTCCCTAGTGAGCCTCTAGTTGACTAGCTCGGTGATCAATAGATAGTCATGGTTTCCTGACTATGGACATTGGATGTCATTGATAACGGGATCACATCATTAGGAGAATGATGTGATGGACAAGACCCAATCCTAAGCATAGCACAAGATCGTGTAGTTCGTTTTGCTAGAGCTTTTCCAATGTCAAGTATCTCTTCCTTAGACCATGAGATCGTGTAACTCCCGGATACCTAGGAGTGCTTTGGGTGTACCAAACGTCACAACGTGAATCGGGTGACTATAAAGGTGCACTACTGGTATCTCCGAAAGTATCTGTTGGGTTGACACGGATCGAGATCGATTTGTCACTCCGTGTTCGGAGAGGTATCACTTAGGCCCACTCGGTAGTGCATCATCATAATGAGCTCAAAGTGACCAAGTGTCCGTCACGGGATCATGCATTACGGCATGCGAGTAAAGTGACTTGTCGATAACGAGATTGAACGAGGTATTGGGATACCAACGATCGAATCTCGAGCAAGTAACATACCGTCGACAAAGGGAATTGTATACGGGGTTGCTTGAATCCTCGACATTGTGGTTCATCCGATGAGATCATCGAGGAGCATGTGGGAGCCAACATGGGTATCCAGATCCGCTGTTGGTTATTGACCGAAGAGCCGTCTCGGTCATGTCTCGCATGTCTCCCAAACCCGTAGGGTCTACACATAAGGTTCGGTGGCGCTTAGGGTTGTATGAATATGAGTATGCAGCAAACCGAATGTTGTTCGAGTCCCGGATGAGATCCCGGACGTCACGAGGAGTTCCTAATGGTCCGGAGGTAAAGAATTATATATAGGAAGTGCTATTTCGCCATCGGGAGAATTTGGGGTTACTGGGCATTGTCTGGGACCACCGGAAGGTCTGAGGGTCCACCAGGTGGGCCACCTATCCCGGAGGGCCCGTGGGCTGAAGTGGGAGGGAACCAGCCCCTGGTGGCTGGTGCCTTCACTTGCCCCCCTAGCCTAGGGTTGGAAACCCTAGGGTGAAGCGCCCTGCTGTGGGGGCAAGTCTCCCCCTTGGTCAGCCGCCCCCTTGGAGATTGGATCTCGGGCGGCGCCCCCAGGGCCTATATAAAGGGGAGGAAGGGCAGCCGCACCACGCATCTTGGCGCCTCCTCTCCCCCTGCTACCTCTCCCTCTCGCAGGCTCTCGAAGCCTGCTGCGGTGATCGCATCCACCACCACGCCGTCGTCTTCTGCTGGATCTTCATCAACCTCTCCTCCCCCCTTGCTGGATCAAGACGGAGGAGATGTCACGCTGACCGTACGTGTGTTGAACGCGGAGGTGCCGTCCGTTCGGCGCTAGGATCTCCGGTGATTTGGATCACGACGAGAATGACTCCCTCAACCCCGTTCTCTTGAACGCTTCCGCACGTGATCTACAAAGGGTATGTAGATGCATCTCTCACACTCGTTGCTAGATGAACTCATAGATGGATCTTGGTGAACGTAGGAATTTTTTTATTTTATGCAACGTTCCCCAACAGTGGTATCAGAGCTAGGTCTATGCGTAGTTCTCTTTTGCACGAGTAGAACACAATCAGTTGTGGGCGTAGATGTTGTCAACTTTCTTGCCGTTACTAGTCTTATTTTGCTTCAGCAGTATTGTGGGATGAAGCGGCCCGGACCGACCTTACACGTACGCTTACGTGAGACAGGTTCCACCGACCGACATGCACTAGTTGCATAAGGTGGCTAGCGGGTGTCTGTCTCTCCCACTTTAGTTGGAGCGGATTAACGAAAAGGGTCCTTATGAAGGGTAAATAGAAGTTGACAAATCACGTTGTGGTTATTCGTAGGTAAGAAAGCGTTCTTGCTAGAACCCAATTGCAGCCACGTAAAAGATGCAACAACAATTAGAGGACGTCTAACTTGTTTTTGCAGCAATTGACATGTGATGTGATATGGCGGAAGTTGTGATGAATGATGAATGATATATTGTGATGTATGAGATCATGTTCTTGCAATAGGAATCACGACTTGCATGTCGATGAGTATGACAACCGGCAGGAGCCATAGGAGTTGTCTTAATTATTGTATGACCTGCGTGTCATTGATTCAACGCCATGTAAATTACTTTGCTTTATTGCTAAACGTGTTAGCCATAGTAGTAGAAGTAATAGTTGGCGAGCAACTTCATGGAGACACGATGATGGCGATCATGATGATGGAGATCATGGTGTCATGCGGTGACAAGATGATCATGGAGCCGAAGATGAAGATCAGAGGAGCTATATGATATTGGCCATATCATGTCACTACTTTATATAATTGCATGTGATGTTTATTATGTTTTATGCATCTTGTTTACTTAGAACGGCGGTAGTAAATAAGATGATCCCTTATAATAATTTCAAGAAAGTGTTCCCCTAAGCGTGCACCGTTGCTAAAGTTAAATGCGTTTGAAGCACCACGTGATGATCGGGTGTGATAGACCCTTACGTTCACATACAACGGGTGTAAGACAGTTTTACACATGCAAAACACTTAGGGTTAACTTGACGAGCCTAGCATGTACGTAAATGGCCTCCGGAACACAAGAGACCGAAAAGGTCGAACATGAGTCGTATGGAAGATACGATCAACATGGAGATGTTCACCGAAGATGACTAGTCCGTCTCACGTGATGATCGGACCACGGCCTAGTCGACTCGGATCATGTAACACTTAGATGACTAGAGGATGTCGATCTGAGTGGGAGTTCATTAAATAATTTGATTAGATGAACTTAATTATCATGAACATTAGTCTAAAATCTTTGCAAAATGTCTTGTAGATCAAATGGCCAACGCTCATGTCACCATGAACTTCAACGCGTTCTTAGAAAACCAAGCTGAAAGATGATGGCGGCAACTATTCAGACTGGGTCCGGAACCCGAGGATCATCCTCATAGCAGCCAAGAAACAATATGTCCTAGAAGCACCGCTAGGTGAAGCACCCATCGAGAGAACCAAGACATTATGAATGCTTGGCGGTCTCGTCTTGATGATTACTCCCTCGTTCGATGTGGCATGCTTTACGACTTAGAACCGGGGCTCCAAAAGCGTTTTGAGCAACACGGAGCATATGAGATGTTCGAGGAGCTGAAAATGGTTTTCCAAGCTCATGCCCGGTCGAGAGATATGAAGTCTCGGACAAGTTCTATAGTTGTAAGATGGAGGAAAACAGTTACATCGGTGAGCACATACTCAAAATGTCTGGGTTGCACAACCGCTTTGTCCAATTGGACATTAACCTCCGGACGAGGCGGTCATTGAAAGAACCCTTGATCGCTCCCACCAAGCTACAAGAGCTTTGTGATGAACTACAATATGCGTGGGATGGTGAAGACCATTCTGAAGTATTCTCAATCTTTGAAGTCGGCAGAGGTTGAAATCAAGAAAGAACATCAAGTGTTGATGGTCAATAAAACCACTAAGTTCAAAAAGGGCAAGGGTAAGAAGAACTTCAAGAAGGACGGCAAAGATGTTGCCGCTCGGTAAGCAAGTTGCCGGAAGAAGTCAAAGAATGGACCCAAGCACGAGACAGTGCTTTTATTGCAAAGGGAAGAACCCTTTGGAAGCGGGCTGCCCCAAATACTTAGCGGACAAGAAGGCCGGCAACACTAAAGGTATATTTGATATACATGTAATTGATGTGTACCTTACCGATTCGTAGTAACTCCACAGGTATTTGATACGGTGGCGTTTCTCATATTTGTAACTCGGGCAGTGAGCTGCAGAATAAACGGAGGCTGGCGAAGGACGAGGTGACGATCTTGGCGTCGGGAATGGTTCCAAGGTCGATGTGATCGCCCGTCGACACGCTACCTCTACATTTACCTACGGGATTAGTTTCAAACCTCAATAATTGTTATTTAGTGCCAAGTTTGAGCATTAACATTGTATCATGATCTCGTTTAATACGAGATGGCTACTCATTTAAATCCGAGAATAATGGTTGTTCTATTTATATGAGAGATATGTTTTATGGTCATGCTCCGATGGTCAATGGTTTATTCTTAATGAATCTCGAACGTAATATTACACATATTCATAGTGTAAATACCAAAAGATGTAAAGTTGATAATGATAGTCCCACATACTTGTGGTAATCGCCGCCTTTGGTCACATTGGTGTCAAGCGCATGAAGAAGCTCCATTCGATGGACTTTTAGAGTCTCTCGATTATGAATCATTTGACACATGCGAACCATGCCTCATGGGCAAAATGACCAAGACTCCGTTCTCGGAACAATGGAGCGAGCAACCAACTTATTGGAAATCATACATACCAATGTGTGCGGTCCAATGAGCGTTGAGGCTCACGGAGGATATCGTTATGTTCTCACTCTCACAGACGACTTAAGTAGATATGGGTATGTCTACTTAATGAAACACAAGTCTGAGACCTTTGAAAAGTTCAAGGAATTTCAGAATGAGGTAGAGAATCAACGTGACCGAAAAATAAAGTTCTTATGATCAGATCATGGAGGAGAATATTTAAGTCACAAATTTTGTACACACTTAAGGAAATGTGGAATCGTTTCACAACTCACGCCGCCTGGAACACCTCAAATGAACGGTGTGTCCGAACGTCGTGTCGCACTCTATTGAATATGGTGCGATCTATGATGTCTCTTACCGATTTACCGCTTTCATTTTGGGGATACGCTCTAGAGACAGCTACATTCACTTTAAATAGGGCACCGTCTAAATCCGTTGAGACGACACCGTATGAATTATGGTTTGGGAAGAAACCTAAGGTATCGTTTCTAAAAGTTTGGGGATGCGATGCTTATGTCAAGAAACTTCAACCTGAAAAGCTCGAACCCAAGTCGGAAAAATGCGTCTTCATAGGATACCCTAAGGAAACCATTAGGTATACCTTCTACCTTAGATCCGAAGGCAAGATCTTTGTTGCCAGAACGGATCCTTTCTTGAAAAGAGTTTCTCTCGAAAGGAGTAAGTGGGAGGAAAGTAGAACTTCGATGAAGTACTACCTCGTGAACCGGAAAGTAGTGCAGCTCGGGAAAATGTTCTGTGGTGCCTACACCGATCGGAGAGGAAATTGATGATGATGATCAAGGTACTTGGATCAAGTTGCTCTTGAACTTCGTGGGTCCACAAGGACACGTTCCACACCAGATGGTATGGCAACCCACATCACGGAAATCATCTTTGTTAGACAACGGTGAACCTTCGAACTATGAAGAAGCGATGGCGGGCCCAGATTCCAACAAATGGCTTGAAGCCACGCAATCGAGATAGGATCCATGTATGAAAACAAAGTATGGACTTTGTGAGACTTGCCCGATGATCGGCGGCGATAGAAAACAAATGGATCTTTAAGAAGAAGACGGACGCGGATGGTAATGTTACCATCTATAAAGCTCGACTTGTCGCTAAAGGTTATCGGCAAGTTCAAGGGATTGACTACGATGAGACTTTCTCTCCCGTAGCGGTTGAAGTCCGTCCGAATCATGTTAGCAATTGCCGCATACTATGATTATGAGATATGGCAAATGGACGTCAAAAGCGGCATTCCTTAACGGCTATCTTAAGGAAGAACCGTATATGATGCAGCGGAAGGTTTTGTCGACCCTAAGAATGCTAACAAGGTATGCAAGCTCCAAATGATCCATCTATGGACCGTGCAAGCATCTTGGAGTTGGAACATTCGCTTTGATGAGATGATCAAAGTGTTTGGGTTTATCTTGAGACTTATGGAGAAGCTGCGTTTACAAGAAAGTGAGTGGGAGCTCAGAAAGCATTTCTCATATTATATGTAGATGACATACTTTTGATGGGAAATGATATAGAACTCTTGGACAACATTAAGGCCTACTTGAATAAAAAGTTTTTCAATGAAGGACCTTGGAGAAGCTGCTTATATATTAGGCATCAAGATCTATAGAGATAGATCGAGACGCCTCATAGGTCTTTCACAAAGCACATACCTTGATAAGATATTGAAGAAGTTCAAAATGGATCAGTCCAAGAAAGGGTTCTTGCAGACATTACAAGGTGTGAAATTGAGCTCGGCTCAATGTCCGACCACGACAGAAGATATAGAAGAGATGAGTGTCATCCCCTATGCATCAACCATAGGTTCTAGTATGTATGCCATGCTGTGTACCAGACCTGATGTAAACCTTGCCGTAAGTTTGGTAGGAAGGTACCAAAGTAATCCCGGCAAGGAACAACTGGACAATGATCAAGAATATCCTGAAGTACACAAAAGGACTAAGGACATGTTTCTTGTTTATGGAGGTGACGAAGAGCTCGTCGTAAAGGGTTACGTCGACGCTTAGCCGACCACAGATCCGGATGACTCTAAGTCACAAACCGGATACGTGTATATGTTGGATGGTGGAAGCGATGGTAGCTGGTGCATTTTGCAAAGCGGAGCGTCGTGGCGGGATCTACGTGTGAAGCGGAGTACATGGCAGCCTCGGAGGCAGCGCATGAAGCAATTTGGGTGAAGGAGTTCATCACCGACCTAGGAGTCATACCCAATGCGTCGGGGCCAATCAAACTCTTCTGTGACAACACCGAGCTATTGCACTTGCCAAGGAGCCGTGTTTCACAAGAAGACCGAGCACATCAAGCGTCGCTTCAACTCCATTCGTGAAAATGTTCAAGATGGAGACATAGAAATTTGCAAAGTGCATACGGATCCTGAATGTCGCAGATCCGTTGACTAAACCTCTTCCGCGAGCAAAACATGATCAACACCAGAACTCTATGGGTGTTCGATTCATCACAATGTAACTAGATTATTGACTCTAGTGCAAGTGGGAGACTGTTGTAAATATGCCCTAGAGGCAATGTTAAAAGGATTATTATTATATTTCCTTGTTCATGATAATTGTCTTTTATTCATGCTATAATTGTATTATCCGGAAATCGTAGTACACGTGTGAATAGATAGACCACAACATGTCCCTAGTGAGCCTCTAGTTGACTATCTCGGTGATCAATAGATAGTCATGGTTTCATGACTATGGACATTGGATGTCATTGATAACGGTATCACATCATTAGTAGACTGATGTGATGGACAAGACCCAATCCTAAGCATAGCACAAGATCGTGTAGTTCGTTTTGCTAGAGCTTTTCCAATGTCAAGTATCTCTTCCTTAGACCATGAGATCGTGTAACTCCGGATACCGTAGGAGTGCTTTGGGTGTACCAAGCGTCACAACGTGGCGGGTGACTATAAAGGTGCACTACTGGTATCTCCGAAAGTATCTGTTGGGTTGACACGGATCGAGATCGATTTGTCACTCCGTATTTCTAGAGGTATCACTTGGGCCCACTCGGTATTGCATCATCATAATGAGCTCAAAGTGACCAAGTGTCCGGTCACGGGATCATGCATTATGGTACGAGTAAAGTGACTTGCCGGTGCTTGAGATTGAACGAGGTATTGGGATACCAACGATCGAATCTCGGACAAGTAACATACCGTCTGACAAAGGGAATTGTATACGGGGTTGCTTGAATCCTCGACATCGTGGTTCATCCGATGAGATCATCGAGGAGCATGTGGGAGCCAACATGGGTATCCAGATCCCGCAGTTGGTTATGTAACGGAGAGCCGTCTCGGTCATGTCTGCATGTCTCCCGAACCCGTAGGGTCTACACACTTAAGGTTCGGTGACGCTAGGGTTGTATGAATATGAGTATGCAGCAAACCGAATGTTGTTCGGAGTCCTGGATGAGATCCCAGACGTCACGAGGAGTTCCCGAATGGTCCGGAGGTAAAGAATTATATATAGAAAGTGCTATTTGACCATCGGGAGAATTTGGGTTACTGGGTATTGTCTGGGACCACCGGAAGGGTCCCGAGGTCCACCGGTGGGGCCACCTATCCCGGAGGGCCCGTGGGCTGAAGTGGGAGGAACCAGCCCCTGGGCTGGTGCGTCCCCACTTGGCCCCCCCGCCTAGGGTTGGAAACCCTAGGGTGGGGCGCCCACTTGCCTTGGGGCAAGTCTCCCCCTTGGCCGCCGCCCCTTGGAGATTGGATCTCCACGCCGCGCCCCCAGGGGCCTATATAAAGGGGAGGGAGGGCACGCACCTGCATCTTGGTGCCTCCCTCTCCCCTGCTACACCTCTCCCTCTCACGAAGCTCGGCGAAGCCTCCTGCGGATCGCTGCATCCACCACCACGCCGTCTTCTGGATCTTCATCAACCTCTCCTTCCCCCTTGCTGGATCAAGACGGAGGAGACGTCACGCTGACCGTACGTGTGTTGAACGCGGAGGTGCCGTCCGTTCGGCACTAGGATCTCCGGTGATTTGGATCACGACGAGAACGACTCCCTCAACCCCGTTCTCTTGAACGCTTCCGCACGCGATCTACAAAGGGTATGTAGATGGATCTCTCACACTCGTTGCTAGATGAACTCATAGATGGATCTTGGTGAACGTAGGAAATTTTTTATTTTATGCAACGTTCCCCTACAACTTCAACATCTCTAACAGTTCCCATTGCAGATATAGTATCTCTATTGGCAAGTTTAATTGTAACATCGATATCGTCTAACTCAGCAGGTGCAATATCATGCATAATTTCTTTGTATAAGTCAATGGGTATAACACTAGCACTAGCACCCATATCACATAAGCCATGATAACAATGATCCCCTATTTTAATGTAAATAACAGCACACCTACCACAGGTCTATGTTTATCTTTAGCACACGGTTTAGCAATTCTAGCAGATTCACCACAAAATTGAATAACATGCCCATCAATATTATCAGACAAGAGATCTTTAACAATAGCAATATTAGGTTCTACTTTGACTTGCTCAGGAGGTGTATAAGTTCTAATATTGCTCTTACGAACCATAGTTGAAGCTTTAGCATGATCCTTTATTTTAACAGGGAAAGGTGGTTTCTCAACATAAGAGGTAGGAACAATAGGATCATTATAAGTTACAGTCTTTTCTTCAACTTTAATAGGTGCAGCTACTTTTACTTCTACGGGAGGATGATATTTAAACCACTTCTCCTTGGGGAGATCAACATAAGTAGCAAAAGATTCACAGAAAGAAGCTACTATCTAGGAGTCAAGTCCATATTTAGTGCTAAACTTACGGAAAATATCGGTATCCATAAAATATTTAACACAATCAAACTTAGGTGTCATACCTGACTCCTTACCTTCGTCGAGGTCCCAATCTTCAGAGTTGCGTTTAATTCTATCCAATAAATTCCATTTAAATTCAATAGTCTTCATCATAAAAGAGCCAAAGACAAGAAGTATCAAGTCGGGTGCGATTGTTATCGTAAAGCCGAGCATAAAAACTTTGAATAATTATTTCTCTTGGGAGCTCATGATTGGGGCATGAATATATCATTGATTTAAGCCTCCCCCAAGATTGAGCGATGCTTTCTCCTTCGCGAGGCCAAAAATTATATATATAATTGCGATCATGATGAACAAGATGCATAGGGTAATACTTTTGATGAAATTCCAATTTCAATCTTTTATAGTTCCATGATCTCATATCATCACATAGCCTATACCATGTCAACGCGTCTCCCTTCAAAGATAAAGGGAAGACCTTCTTCTTAACAACATCATCGGGTATACCTGCAAGCTTAAATAATCCACAAACTTCATCCACATATATTAAGTTCTCATCAGGATGCTTTGTTCCATCTCTTGTAAAAGGATTAGCTAGCAGTTTTTCCATCATACCCGAAGGAATTTCAAAAGGAGTTTCATTTTCAATAGGTTCAGTAGGTTGAGGAGCAACTCTTTGCTCTCTTTGGGACGGGTGGAGATACCCGAACAAGCCCCTCGTAGAATTACTTTCCATAGTAACAAGTGACAAGAATTTCAGCACACTATATAAATTCTTCCTTACCAAATTCCACCTACCAAAGGCGCTACACTCCCCGGCAACGGCGCCAGAAAAGAGTCTTGATGACCCACAAGTATAGGGGATCTATCGTAGTCCTTTTGATAAGTAAGAGTATCAAACCCAACGAGGAGCAGAAGGAAATGATAAGCGGTTTTCAGCAAGGTATTCTCTACAAGCATCTTGAAATAAGTGGTAACAAATAGTTTTGTGATAAGATAAATTGTAACGAGCAACAAGTAACAAGAGTAAATAAAGTGCGTAAAGGTGGCCCAATCCTTTTTGTAGCAAAGGACAAGCCTGGACAAACTCTTATAATAGGAAAAGCGCTCCGAGGACACATGGGAATATCGCCAAGCTAGTTTTCATCACGTTCATATGATTCGCGTTCGGTACTTTGATAATTTGATATGTGGGTGGACGGTGCTTGGGTGCTGTTCTTACTTGAACAAGCATCCCACTTATGATTAACCTCTATTGCAAGCATCCGCAACTACAACAAAAGTGTTAAGGTAAACCTAACCATAGCATGAAACATATGGATCCAAATCAGCCCCTTACGAAGCAACGCATAAACTAGGGTTTAAGCTTCATCACTCTAGCAACCCATCATCTACTTATTACTTCCCAATGCCTTCCTCTAAGCCCAAATAATGGTGAAGTGTTATGTAGTCGACGTTCACATAACACCACTAGAGGCTAGACAACATACACCTCATCAAAATATCGAATCTAATACCAAATTCACATGACTACTAATAGCAAGACTTCTCCCTTGTCCTCGTAAACAAACGTAACTACTCACAAAGCATATTCATGTTCATAATCGGAGGGGTAATAATATGCATAAAGGATCTGAACATATGATTTTCCACCAAATAAACCAACTAGCATCAACTACAAGGAGTAATCAACACTACTAGCAACCTACTAGCACCAATCCCGGACTTGGAGACAAGAATTGGATACAAGAGATGAACTAGGGTTTGGGGATGAGATGGTGCTCGTGAAGATGTTGATGGAGATTGCCCTCTCCCGATGAGAGGAGCGTTGGTGATGATGATGACGATGATTTCCTCCCGGAGGGAAGTGTCCCCAATGAGCAGCCTCTGCCGAGCCCTAGATTGGTTCCGCCAAGGTTCCGCCTCGTGGCGGAGTTTCGTCCGAAAGGTTGCTTCCTATTTTTTCTCATCGAAAGACTTCATATAGGAGAAGATGGGCGTCGGAGAGCCACTAGGGGCCCACGAGGTGAGGCGCGCCCCACCCTCATGAGCAGTGTGGGCCCCTGGCCTTCATCTTTGGCGACGATTTTTCTTTATTTAATTTAAGATATTCCATGGAGTTTCAGGACTTTTGGAGTTGCGAATAGGTCTCCAATATTTGCTCCTTTTCCGGCATTCCATTTAGGCATTCTCCCTCTTCATGTAAACCTTGTAAAATAACAGAGAATAGCCATAAGTATTGTGACATAACGTGAAATAACAACCCATAATACAATAAATATTGATATAAAAGCAAGATGTAAAATGGACGTATCAGGCGGCGGCGAGAGAAAAGATAAACCCTAACAGGAGGGAACCTCAGCCGCTGCTCAACGGTGGATTTTTTTTGAGGCAATGCTCAACGGTAGATTTTTTTTTGAATCTAAACACACTTTTTACTAGAATTCAGAGATGTTCATGGGGATACATCGAAGATCTAGCGGGTTTATAAGCCACACATGGCGCCCGAACTCCAGACCGAAAGCGTGCTTAGCGAGGCTATGTGCCTCAATATATGTAGCTCTACCCTCGAAGATGAAGGTGCTGTCATTGATTGTTCTTGCAGTGTCTCCAATTTCCCTTATTATGCTTGCATACATACCTCCCTCCTGCTTGTGAATATCCTTGATTACCCCTTGGCAATCTGAGGCGATGATTACATGTGATAAACCAAGGTCCAGTGCCAGAGCAAGTGCCTCTCGACACGCCAATGCTTCCAAAGTTGGGGATCGATAATATCCACGACTCACGATTGCGGAAGAAGCCAGTAAAGGCCCGAGGCATCCCTACATACCGCTGAAGGATCCTTCGCTTTGGTTTCTTGAACCGCACCATCTACTCGTATTTTCACGCACTGAAGCGGAGGAGGGATCCATCTGGGAGATGGTTGTTGTTGGTTCTGTCCCGTAGGTGTTGAAGACCTCTTCGGCTTGCAATCTTCCAAATCCCTTATATACCGTTTGATAAAGTGATGTGTTGATAGTGGACTTTGGAATATATCCTCATGTAATGATTGTCTCCTTGAGAACCAAAGTGCCCAAAGGGTAACCGCTACCTGAATGAATTCGGTAGCCGACAACATATCAATTAAAGCGAACAACCATCTCTTGGCATCAGGTTCTGTGGTGTTGTTCAAAGCTTCAACCAGTTCAGCATCCTCAAGAGCCCAAACACACCGTGCTACCGTGCAGTGAAGCAGCGAATGTTGCCACGAATCCTCAGCACCACACAGTCCACAAGACGAGCTAGTGGACATGTTTCGATGATGGCGCACATCAGCCGTAGGGATTGATTGGTGTGCAAGTCTCCATAAGAAGATCTTAACTTTGGATGGGACCTCCACTTTCCATAGCCTTTCCTAGAGCTTGGTCTCCCTCTCGCTGTTTGAGTTAGCTGGTCTGCCCTCAAACCATGCTTCTATCCGCATCTTTGTTTCTACTAGCATCCGATAAGCTGATCTCACGGAAAAAACTCCGTTCTTCTCGTGGATCCACGACCAGAAATCCTGGATGTGCCGCGTGCATAATGGAATAGACATTATGGCTTGTGCATCGGTAGGGAGAAAGATCTGAGAAATCAATCCTGTCCCATTCAGCTTCCGGCAAGATCAGATCACTCACCCGTTGGGGCGGGTTAACAACTCTGCATACAATCGGCCGCATATTTGATGGCCTAGGGATTCAATTATGATCCCAGATGTTTGTTGTTTGGCCATCCCCGATGCGACAGACAAGGTTGGAAAAAGCAGTAGGCGTAAGCGAGGCGGTTGGCCTTCGCCTAGTGCCTAGGCGGTGCCTAAGCGCCCTAGGCGCGGCCTAGGCGGTAATATAGTTTTTACTCATAGTGTATTTGCGATTATTATATGGGTGTTGATATTAGTTTAGGGCATATAAATAAGTTAAATAACTGTCTAGTGCCATTGGAATATAACCCGTTTGGCATATCGATTGTAGTATGTGGCATGATTTCCCGCTTGGGTAGGCAATTCCTTGCTTGCCCTGCCTAGACCTCCATTTATGCCCTAGGCGAGGCGTTTGGGCATTGCCTAGTGCCTAGGCATGCCTAAGCGCCTCCTAGGCACTGCCTTTTCCAACAGAGGCGACAGATAAGTCCTTGCTTCATATCCTCTCTCCCCTCAAGTATTGACCTCCAAATCTGCGACGGGGTTGAACCAAGCTCAGCTTGTAAGAAATCTGAATTCGGATGGTATTTGGCCTTTAGCACCCGCGCGCTGAGGGCTTCAGGATCTTGCAAAAATCTGTATGCTTGTCTGGCCAGTAGCGCGAGGTTGAAGATCTCGACATCCCGGAAGCCCAAACCTCCGCAATTCTTCGGCCTTGTCATAGTACTCCAAGAAACCCAACTAGGTTTCCTTTGGCCTTCTCGGCTGCCCCACCAAAACTTCCTAATCAGTGCGTTCAAATGTTCACTGAGACCACGGGGTAATTTGAAACATGACATTGAGTACACCTGCACTGCTTGGGCAACCGATTTAATCAATACCTTTTTTCCTCCTACCGAGAGGAGTTTTTCCATCCATCTCGTTATCTTGGCCCAAACTCTATCCTTCAAGAATTTGAAAGCCCCATTCTTGCTTGTTCCCACATCCGAAGGCATTCCCAAGTATCGCTCTGTCAAGGATTCATTCTAAATATTTAGGGCCTCCTTTACCTCTTCTCTGAGAGAATTGGGACATCCCTTGCTGAAGAAAACGGAGGACTTTGCAAGGTTTATTCTCTGGCCCGATGCATTACAATAGCTTTCCATCAATGAAGACAACTCATTTGCTCCAGTAGCACTAGCTTTTACAAACAGCAGGCTATCATCCGCGAAGAGCAAGTGGCTAACCGGCGGAGCCGAAGGTGCCACTCGAATTTCGTTCAACTGGGATGACTCATCTTGGTTTTTTAAGAGGCATGAAAGGCCCTCCGCTGCAAGTAAAAATAGGTATGGAGAAATTGGGTCTCCCTGACGGATTCCCCTTGAAGGAATAAAACCACCAAGCTGAGATCCATTAAACAGAACTGAAAACTTAACTGAAGATACCATTCTCATCACTGTATCAACCCACTCCTGTGCAAAACCCATCTTGGTCATGATTGCTCGCAAATAAACCCATTCCACACGGTCATAGGCCTTCATCATGTCCAGCTTTACTGCGCAAAATCTATTCCTCTTGGCTTTGTTCCTCTTCATAAAATGTAAGCATTCTAAGCAGTGATAATATTATCAGTAATTAGCCGGCCTGGGACGAATGCAGATTGTTCCTCAGATATTATATCAGGCAAGATTTGCTTCAACCTATTGGACAACACCTTTGAAGCAATTTTATAAAGCACATTGCACAAGCTTATGGGGCGAAACTGGGTTAGGTTTGTGGGATCTTTAACCTTTGGTATTAGCACAAGAATCGTTTCGTTGATTACCTCGGGGCTCTCCTCCCACGCAGATCCTCAAAACCACATTCGTTACTTCAAAGGCCACAAAGCTCCCAATGTCTCTGGAAGAAATGTGCCGGGTATCCATTCGGCCCCGGTGCTTTTGTGGGATACATCTGGAAAAGAGCATTTTTGACCTCCATGGGAGTGTATGGAGCAGTCAACCCATCATTCATCTCACCGTGACTAACCGGAATTGAATCAAGCACCACATCCATGCCCGATGTACCCTCCGACGTAAACAAGTTTTTATAGAACTCGTTAGTTAATTGCGCCATCTCAGCCGGATCCTGGGTTAGAGAACCATCAGCCCGCTGCAAGGATTTTATCGTGTTCTTTCTTCGGCGCATGCTCGCACGCCTTTGGAAGAATTTCGTATTGCGGTCCCCGTCTGATAGCCAATCAATGCGCGAACGCTGCCGCTGTTTTATCTCCTCCATATGATATAGATCCACCAAGCGATCTGTAAATTTTGTCTTTGCATGTGAGGGAGATAAACGCCGGGGGTCATTCTGCAAAGTTGCCAACTCCTCCTTCAGTTTTTTAATTTCTTTTGCAATGTTCCCAATAGTGGCCGCACTCCACTGTTGCAAAGATGCTGACAGGTCGCCCAACTTTGTGCTTAGTTCTGTCACCATTTGTCCTTGGGGTGCCACTGTCCACATGCCCTCGAGGCAATCACCAAATTCCTCATGCTTCTCCCAGTACAACTCGTACTTAAATAGCTTCCTTTGGATAGACGCCGGCTCACTGGGCCCCAGAGCTAGTCTGATCGGGCAATGATCTGAAGCTGCGCCTGTCTCGTGGAACAGACTTGCCTGGGGATACAAAGTTGTCCACTCTGAGCTTGCCATAGCACGGTCAAGCCGGACACGACAGTAACCCCCACCTGACGTCTTCTTCTCAAAAGTCCATGCTTTCCCATGATAGCCTAGATCTTGAAGGCCACACACATCCATGGCTTCCCGAAATCCTTCAATCTAAGAAGACCTGCGTTGACCAGCCCCGGAGTGTTTATGTTGGTGTAGAACTTCATTGAAGTCCCCAATACATATCCACGGCAAGTTGCTTTCAGCCGTCAAAGACTTTAGCAAATCCCAGGTTTTGTATCTTTCCCCCGCTTGCGCCTCGCCATACACACAAGTAAGCCTCCACTCTGAAAAATTTGGGATAGAAATAGTAGCATCTATGTGATACTTTGAGTAACCAAAAACATCTAGCTTTATTCCATCATTCCAAAAAACACCAATGCCGCCACTACGGCCCGAACTACCAACAGCATAAGAGTGATTAAAACCTAAAGTACCAGCAAGATTTTCGACACGTGCTTTAGATATCTGAGTTTCTACTATGCATAGCACTGTCGGGGCAAATTGCTTCGCTAGGTCGCGAAGCTCACGAATTGTCGTAGCTTTGCCCACACCACGACAATTCCAACACAGAAGATTCATTGTGCTCGGCGATTATCCCATCGGGAGGTCGCCGATTTTGCATCATTTTGTTTTTCACTTGCTGGTACTTTCTTCCCATTATTCTTCTCAGCACTTGTCCTGATTCTCTTCGGATCCTGCTTTGACGATGGGCTGGCAGGGATCGCTGGAGGAGGCAGGGCTAGTGTGGTCTCTTTGTCGACGCCACCGCCCCGGCACCGCCCATTGGTTCGTATAGCCCAGAGGCGCATGTTCGCTTCTTCAGCATGCTGCATCTCTAGATCCATATCCTGCTCCAGGTCCTCTTTGTCATCTGTTCCAGGTTGGTTGCTTGGCCGTTGTAAACAACGGCCTTGTTTGGATACTCTAACTTAGTTAGAGGTTAGAGTTAGATTCTAACCTTGAACCAACCCTAAACTAACTCTAACCAAAGAGCTGTTTGGATGATAGGGTTAGATTGACAATAAATATTTTTTCTCAATCATTTGACTACTTTAGACCATGTTTGAATGGGAGGGGTAACTTTTTTTTACTAATTCTTTTAGTGGGCCCAAGAGAACTAATCCAAATAAGCTCCTCTAGTGTGGGCTAGTTTTTTGGGATGGGTTAGATCCAACTAACCCAAACTAACCCATCATATTTGGATACTTTTGGGTTATTTGAACCTCAACTAACCAAAACTAACTCTAACTTAGGGATCCAAACAGGGCCAACGAAACAGCGCGGCACCGAAAAGATGCTGCATACCGGGCCTGGTTGGGCCTAAAGGCAACCGAACACGCGCCAAGTGACAGATCCCAAACCCCCGCTTGGCCGCTGCCACCTCCCGTTTTCCCATCTCCGAGAATCCTCGATCCATACACCGCGCCCACAACACCAACATGTTGCAGCACAAATTCCGAAACCAATCGGACGGCTCCCACCCTATCTCACCAAACGCCAGGTATACCCAAGCCCGGCCCTCAGTCGTCTGACTCGTCTCCACCTCTCCGCCGGAAGAACCGGGCGAGGGCCAGCGCCGTACATATATCCCGACCTCAGCGGAACCCTACCTTTGAGAAACCCCTTCTCCGCCACTATCCAAGCTCTGCCTGCACCACCGCCATTACTACTAGAGGAAGCTTCAACTGTTGTGCTCTTGCTCTCTAGCTAGTAGTGGTTGCTATCGGTGCTACTACCGCCGCCGTCCAAACCCTAGCCCTGATGCCGCAGCAGGAGGTGCCCGACCAGATCGCCGCAGGGTGGCTCGCGGTGGAGGCGCCGGAGCGAACGGGGAGCCTCCAGAGGAGCGGCTCCAACAGCCGCCTCAACGCGCAGGCGCCGGAATTCGTGCCGCGGGTCGCGGCGGTGGTTCCACCGCCACAGCCACCGCCGGCAGTGATTCGTGTGTTTGCGGTGCCCTCGCCTCCACCTCGCGGGGCTTTCTTTGCGGCTCCCCCGCCTCCCCCGTCGTTCGAGTTCTTCGCGCCGGTGAGGGTTGGCGGTGCATTTGTGGCCGAGGAGCCAGAGCCGGAGATGGAGCGCGCGACGCCACCTGTTGCTGAGCCGGCGGTGGACGGGCTTACTGATGAGGTGGTGCAGAAGATCACCAAGCAGGTGGGTGTCTCTTGCCCGGTAGATGCTATTGGATTTAGGCCCTGTTTGATTCATAAGTCCTAGGACTTATTTTAGTCCCAACTTATAAGTCTCAAGTCCCTAAAAAGTCCCTACTTGTTTGGTTCCTGGGACTTAATATGGATTAAAAGACCATATTACAACTATAAGTTCCTCTTTGAGTCTTATTTCATAAGTACCAATTGCCCACTTTAAGTCCCTATAAGTCCCTCCTGTTTGGTTTAGATGAGACTTATAGGGACTTTTTTAAGTCCCTAAACCAATAAGTCCCTGGAAACAAACACCCTCTTAGATCGAACGCATACATTAAGACCGAGTTGATGTTTATTAGGAGATCGTGTCTCAGTGGATTATCTTTGACTGAGATAGGTTTTTAGTCCAGTCAACTGTTGTGACGATGATGTGTTAGTAGCAGCTAGCGTCTAGTTATCCCTGGTGAATAATGTACTTCCTCCATCCCATAATATAAGAGCGTTTTTGACACTACACTAGTATAAAAAACGCTCTTATATTATGGGACGGAGGGAGTAGTTTTCGAGATTTGTTCTGGTCAGGTTAGGGGATTAAATGGTACTATTATGCTATTGTGCTGAGGTGAGTAATATACATACCTTCTGATTTTTTTTCCTGGGAGTGACTTTTTCGAGTACCAGCGGGAGCTCTTCCTCTTCATTAAGTAGGAATTCGGAATTGACTTATCGGGACATTTCAGTGCATCAAAATGTCCCTTTCTGATCAACTTATCTGTTCAAATTTCTTGGATTGGCTCCATTTTCGTACTTATTATGTGTTTACTATTGGGTTACTCATTTCCATCTGTTTTCTTGGCAACTGTTTTAAATAAATTGGTTGTATCTTTTTGATTGTCATTGCAGTAAAATATTTCTACTGCACAAAATAAAATGAAGACACGACAGTAGGAAAAAGGAAACAAAGTACATACACCCCTTTTATCCTAGAGTTTGTGTTTATATCCACCTCAGTCATATTTTTTTTGCATTCCGTGCTATCAATATGTGCTGCGAACCTCAATAACAGGATAATTACCTTGCTAAAGATAGACAGACTGCATAGCTCCAGGGGATTTAGGTAGACAAAGTTGAGGTGCGTGAGGATATTTTGAAGACATTAAATTGATTTATCTTGCCTTGAAAAATAGATAGTTGGCAATTGGCATCCAACGTTGAAAATACGCTGGATTCATGGAAGGGAACGGGGGGATATACTGGCAGAACTCCAGAACCTTCCCCCTTTGCTAATTTCTACCAGTCTCTCAGACTATCACTGGTAGATATACAAAAGCAGGCCATTGGGTGTGGTTGGTAGACAGCAAATTCTTATAATTTTCAACCCCAGTTTTGTGCTAAATATTGACCATGCTCATCATTTTCATCTTCTGTGCACAATGCACTTAGGGATCTTTACCTACTTGCGATGGTTGATAATGATCTAGAGATTATTACCATGGGTGTTTTTTTCATTTGTGCGGAATGGTTTCTGATTCATAGTTTGATGTGCTTGTCTACCTTGTCTTAGATTCTCATAATATATGGCCCTATGTCTTTCTGCTTATCTCTTATCATAGATATGCTGTTATGTGGTGTAGTGTTGTACTGGAGATGTTTTCATCGGGGTCGTATAGCAATATATGTTATTTGATGTAGGGCAAACCCCCGTAGACACTTCTGAGGTTAATGGCAATGAAGGTAAAGTTGTGGGATAAAACGTATACCTCGTAGACACTTCTGAGGTTATCGGCCTTGCTTCTGGTGAAGGTGTCAAAAAGGATGTGTGTGTGTGTGTGTGTGCGCGCGCGCAGGGGGGATGTAGAGATACTTGTCATGATTGTTGTAGGCATCCGAGGTCCGAAGCCGGCGAAGATGGCCAACTACCACGTGATGTACTCGTAGCCACAAGTTTCTGTCAAGCCCGAAGGTTCTGGGAGGTAGAGGCTTTGAGGGTAGGGCCGGAGGCTTTAGGGCACATTGACCTAGGTGACCTTGGTTGTTGATGGAGATGATGACCGAATCATAGAGGGCAAGCTGTTAGGGTGGCCCGGCCTTCACTATTGGAGAGGGATTCGAGGAGGAACACGAAGAACAAGTGGGGAAACAAATGGAATCGCAAGGGGAAACACACACAAGTAAGATCCACTACCAAGTATGCTCTCGTATCAGAAGTCAATACAAGAGAAACCTCAAGATCCAAGAAGGAAACAAAGAAAAGAAAATAACACCTGGATAGTTCATCCCCAAATCCGAAGGAAGAGTAGGTCTTGAATACCTTGGGAATCTTCTCCAATGGAGGTCTTGATCACTCCAATGGAGTCTTCTCCACAAGGGAGGCCTTGGTTTCCATGGGGGGAGGGTATGTTGGGCAAAGTTCTCTCAAGCTCTTATTGTATCCTTTGCTAACCCTAGATGTAAGGAGTACGGTTTATATAGTCTAGGTATGAAGAGGTAAGTAGGTGGGGAAAAAAGTACATGGGCACATGCCCTTTCTCATTGCGCGCAGGCAGGCTGGAGGGTCCAGGCTTAATAGAACGTGGGCAAAGCTGTGCGCCAGTGGAGGCCAAAGGTTCCGGGGCTGTCCAAGGCTTCGGGTCCTGGAGGTTCTGGGGTACTTTCGGGATTAATAGATGTTGCATCGCAAAGGCATGTGGTTCGGCGGCTTGAAGGTTCCATGGTTAGTAGGAGCTATCTTCTTGGTTCTCTTCAGAGATTCTCAGCTTCTTCTTCAATTCCTTGTTCTATGGTTGTGGTTCTTCCTCGGTACTTCTTCTGTGTCATCATCATAGTACCTAAGCACACAGAGAGTTCCAGATTGAGGTAGTAGCCATGTCTCATTCAAATGCATAGGAAGATCATGGAGGAGTGGAGTCACCTTTGTTTTGATAGCTCGTGCACGTGCTCTTGTCATGTGTTTACTTGGGCTTGGCGGTGATTCCATGGTGATGTCGGTGGGATGCTTCTCATCAAGGTGCGTGTTGTGATTATCTAATAGACGGTGGGGAAGCTGACTGTCCTAGGGAGAGAGGAGAGGGAGGTCTGGGAAGGAGAAACAAGTCGGCACCGCCATGTGGCGATTTGTTTGCCAACTTGGCACTGATAGACTGACCGCACCAATCAGAAACTTTTGTCAATGTCTCATTAGACGACTACCAGTGCGATTCACAATGCTCTGCCCATGAACTGCTAGTTTTTTGATAAAAAAAATCTCAAAAGTGGTATTCCATTAACCAAGCCCCAAATGTGGTAGTTTCATGTAATTTACTCAAGAACACAAGGGTAGCCATCAAATGGTAGTGTCCTCTTGGTGTTTTGTTTCCCAGTTATTATTGGTTGCCCACTAAACCTTCATAGTTTGAAATTGTAGGTGGAGTACTATTTTAGTGATATAAACCTGGCCACTACGGAACATCTGGTGAGATTTATTAGCAAGGATCCTCAGGGATATGGTGAGTTGCATATCTATACCTGGATCTACCTTTTTTTGGTAACTTGGGATATATATTTAGATGGATCTGTTGATGTGTTTGTGTCAGCAGTCTGTTGCTTCAAATCCAGTCACAGTATTGGGAGTAGACATTTTTCATGGAAGATTTACGACAACATTATATTCATCTTGCTGCTTTGCTTTGCCAGAAACAGAAGTCAACATGTTTCTTCTATGTAGACATGCTTTCTGTTAGATACGCTGATTCATATTGGCTGCACTATAAAGATGTGTTTTTCATTTGCTTAACTTACTTGGTAAGCATAATTTGTCATAAGGTGTGTCTTGCATCTTTGGTCCAAATCATACGAATATGTTATTTAGGATCTCCCAACTGACATTATGGGGGGGAGATCGGGTGAGTAACATGTTCTTTCACTGAATGCAGTGCCAATATCAGTTATTGCTGGCTTCAAGAAAATAAAAGCTTTAGTGCATAATAACCCAATGCTTGCTGCAGCTCTCCGTACCTCGTCAAAACTTGTAAGTTTATCCAATCCCCATTCTACAAAGATACATACAGGTTGCTTTTAGCAATGTCTTCTCTTTCATTAGAGAGGAGTAAAATATCAGCAACTATTTACTTACATTCTTAGCATATATAGTACATTCATGTAATTGCTTAAAACCTTTACATCGTAGGTTGTAAGTGGTGATGGCAAAAGAGTAAAACGCCGACATCCATTTACTGAATCTGATATGCAGGAGTTCCAGGTATTCATGAATGTTTCTGCATCATATGTTGTTCCATTTTGTAATATTAGATAATGGACGCTGAGTCATTTGGCTCACTCTCTCTTGTAGTCCCGAATTGTAGTGGCAGAAAATCTTCCTGGTGATCCTTCTTACCAGAATCTTATGAAGATCTTTTCAGCTGTTGGCAGGTATGTGTCATTACAACATGCAACCCCCATCCCCGCTCCCTGAAAAAGAACAATAGAAATACTAACATATGTACTATGCAAAATTTTCATGTTTCAGTGTGAGAACAATTCGTACTTGCTATCCTCAGACTCCAAATGGTCCTGGTCCTGCTACTAATAGATCTGCCAAGCTAGATATGCTGTTTGCCAACAAGGTAATCGTGATTTCAGTGCTTCTTAATAATGTTGTGGGGAATCGAGCATTATTACCTTGCAGGTTCTTATGATTTTATTCCTAATGCATAAGCTTTGGTCTTCATTTCTGTTCTATTACTTCAGGTCCTGATTTAATACTCCCTCCGTCCGGAAATACTTGTCTGAGGAATGGATGTATCTAGATGTATTTTAGTTTTAGAGGGTTAGTGGGTGGTGGCGGTGGCCTGGTCCCAGGAGGCTGGAAAGCTAGGGTTGCATTTTACCCCTCCCGTGGGTTGCTGACTTATTGAAAGTGCTACTTATTGATTAGAGGGGGGAGGGGGTGAATAGGCGTTTTTTATGATTGTCTTCGAAGATGCGAAAGAAAAACAGTAATTAAACAGGATACATCGAAAGATAAACTACACTAGGTATGCTGGCATGTCAACACAATTGAAGTGAGAAGCGTAGACAGACACAAACAAGGCAGCACAAAGCGTAGATGAAGTTAATGTGAAGACAAAGATGTACATAGAGAAAAATTTCACACAATGTCTTCAAACAGAACGAGCATACAAAGGCTTCACGAAACTAAACGGTAAGGGAGTGAAGTGATAGACCAGTTGCTCGGAGAAGACACGTGATTTGTTTGACCAGTTCCAGCAATCCACAATGACTCTTGGATGCTCAGAACGCGACGCCTAACCGGCTAGAAGATGACAGTCTTCAAGTGTAACAAGTCTTTGGTTCACGCGGAACAGAAAGGTTTTAGTGATGCTCAATTACTTTGGGCTCTAGGTGTTTTGGGTTTATCCTCGCAAGGAATCTCTCTCAAAGGCTTCTGAGGTGGGTTGCTCTCAAACGACAACAGCCGTGTAATAACTCGGAGCAGCCACCAACTTATGGTGGAGGGGGTGGGCTATTTATAGCCAGGAGGCAACCCGACATGATATGACCGAAATGACCCTGGGTCATTTGCCAACCGACACGTGTCCAACAGTCAGTCGGATTTCAAACACATGGCAGCTTTACTTGAGTATACAATTATCTAAATAGTTTTATCAATCACCAATACATATACGCATTACTTGACGCTTAGCTCGAATCACCTCCAAATCCTTTTTTTTCTATATTATACCTCCAAATCCTTCATCAGGACAAGTCGTTTTCTTCTTCATAACTGTCTTTAAACATGTTCATATTGCATAATTTGTGTCATTGTATAAAACCTAGAAAAGAACCAAACAATTATTCCCTCTGTCCGGGTTTATTGGGCCCGAGAGCCAAAGCGCAAAGATCAAGGAAGAGCAATAAATCTCCTAAATTACCCCGTAATTGCCCTATTAATTAGGGATGCTAACCACCCCAACGCATGCATTGGCTACAGCATGCATGTCCAATCAAATAGGACCGCAAGGCCATGCTCCATGGAGTGACTCGGGAAACCGGGGCATAACTGACTTGGTATTATATTGGGGACTTAAAAATAGGGACAATCTTTGGTGGCTCTTGGGCCCAATAAACCCGGACGGAGGAAGTATGTGGTTTACAGTTAATACAGTTGGCACACACGAGTACAAAGAAAGACAGAATTGTTTTTGCAAATTGAGGAATCCCAGAACGCTCATGTTACATATTCTGATTCGTATCTCTTCCATGTGAGACCAGTGACCTCAGATCATCCCGGCCTTATGTGCTGGAATAGCTTTGTTATGAGTTGAAGCAGCCTCAGCTACTATTCCTACTAAGGAGGAGTTGCCTTTTTCAATTCCCTCCCTTTTGCAGGGCTTAAAAGGAATGAGCTAGATCTCAGGTATTTGGATACGAGGTAGTAGCGGGGTCTAGTCGAAGCGGTGCGAAAGTGTACAAAGGCGAGTCTCACTTTAATGAGCCAAATACGAGTTTAGGTACTATGAATATAAGTGTCTCTGAAACCCATGAAATTGCATAAGTTGTCAGATATGTTAAAATCCTAGATATCTCTCAGCAGATAGATCTGTAGTAAAAAGGTTTAAGTGTCACTTACAATAGCCCTGATCAATCTAATCAAATGGACTAAAGACCTCCCTTTTCTTGTCAGGGATTGTTCTAGTGTGCATTTACAACACTGGCCACAGAGTAGTCTGGACAAACAGTGTCCATATGTTTCACTTGCATGGCCTCACAGATTCACAATACTAAGCCGTAAGATCTTCCAGTCCACCTAATGGGTCATACAGAATTTGATATAGGCATCCAGAGGTCTTATTTGGTTGTTTCAATATAGTCAACAATTGAAAAAGGTGCAATATGTTTATTATTTGAAAATCTGTCATGTTTCCAATAGTTTTGTGTATACTTTTGCGTTTGCAGTAGTTCATATTCATTCCCTTGCTAACAAATTGTATTTTTCGTTGGAACTAGCTGCATGCTTTTGTGGAGTATGAGACTCATGAGGATGCTGAGAAGGCAGTATGTACTACATGATTTTGAATTCCGAAGCACAATGTTTGTGCTGTGTTTTGCCTTGATGTTGGTTGATTTGATGCAGATTCTGGAGCTGAATGATGAAAGGAACTGGAGAAATGGGCTTAGATCACGGCTGCTGAATACTTGCATGGTAGACACACATAGTGGGATCGGCTATTTATATATTGTCTCTAGTTATATTGTCTCTAGTTGACCACTGATATATTTAATGTTAATATGTGCACTTGTGTTTATCTGTCATATAATATATAAGTGATAAGCTGATATATTCGGTTTAAAGCTTCTTTAGATTGTGTGTACTTGTTATGCCCTAGTGCTTGTCTTCAAATCGGCCTCAGCAATTAGTCTTGCTTTTGCTGATATATATATACAAAACGATAGTTTTGCTTTGCTTGCCAATGACTTACTATTGTGTCAACAACCTCGTCACCATCTGTAATCAACTGTTACAATTTATGTTCTCTATTTGGGTATCAGTAGTGAACGTGAATATACTTGATGTTTGTTGTTTCACAAAATCAATGTAGTAACTGCTGCAAAAGAAGTATATCAAATATGTATGTCAGTATGTCATGGATTGCTATCTACTCCTCCGATCCATAATAAGTGTGGTTTTAGTTCAAATTTGAACTAAACCCACGACACATGGGTTGCTATCTACTCCCTCCGACCCATAATAAGTGTCGTGGTTTTAGTTCGGAGGGAGTAATTCCAATGTAACTTATAAATATGATGTTTCGGCATTCGGTATTAATATTTTTTTGGTATGATTTTTGGGTGTAGACAAAGGGTCCAGTAAAAGGGAAAACGGGAGGGCATGAAGGTGATGGAAATGGTGAGGAGGACGTCTCCACTTCAAACCAATCAAACGAGAGACAGCTTGAAGGATCCTTTCAACTGTCTGATGTATTGCCAGAGCACCTGGTAAGAAATCTTGGTGTAATCTACTTGACACAGCACATGCTTATTTAAAATTAAGTCTCACTTGGATGTGAGGTAAAAGTGTGATCATCTAAACCCCAGAAATATTATTCTTCCAAACTAAGTTAGACGCCAGGAAGTCGGGATTATTGAATTTCAGTACCTTACCACCCTGATATTGTGCAGTTTGATGAGAACAACAGTGACAAGCAAGGTCCAAAGCATGGCAAAGGTTGTGGGCGTTGTGGTAAAGGCCGAGGCCGTGGCTACCATCAACTGAACAACAATCATCATCACATTCACAATGGCAGCAACCATCACCAGGTTATCAACAGTCGTGGCAGCCATCTAGTCGGGACACCACCGAACACCCAGCTTATCATGGTCGAGCAGCTACTACCTGTGGCAAACAAACAGCCTCCTGGTCCACGTATGCCTGATGGCACTCGTGGTTTCGCCATGGGCAGGGGGAAGCCATCATCAGCTTCGTGCGCTGTTGAGCTTTAAACCCATTGCTATGCTTTCATGTTGATATAGATGGTTTCGAACCAAACCTGTTTCTTGCATGGATGTGTGCTTTGGTATTTTGGACTCTTCGTTGTGGACCAATGGTTGATCTCTTGTACTTGAAAACTGGAGGTGTGCTGGTGTGTGTCACGCGGTTATTGTAGTTCTACCTTTTAGGGATTTGCTATTTCGTTAGCAAGGCGGAAGAAAATGACTGAAAAAGAGGCGTCTCTCTCTGAGCATAAAATGAGCAATCTGATTTTTTCCCCTGTGAGGTTTTGCCGAGGCATGCATGTGTGGTTATCTCTATTTTGGTTTTGACGACGTATTTAGTTGCAACCAGGATCGACACCATTACGAAATAAAGACGAATCGTGTGCTATTGATTAAAGTTACATCCTAAATAGCATTTAAAAAATGATTAACATGTAAAATAACATCATACTCATGGCATCTCATCTGTGATGCCGTTTATCCCTCTTCTCACCTTGTCGGTGGTGGCCTCAGTGCACGTACAACCATGTTATATTTGAATGTGGTCAATTTAAGATGTCTCTTTTTGGGCATAAAATGAGCAATCTGATTTCTTCCCCCTGGAGATTTTGACGAGGCATACATGTGTGGTTATCTCCATTCTGGTTTTGTTGACGTATTCATTTGCAACCAGATCGGCGTCGGTACGAAACAAATACGGATCGTGTGCTATTGATTAAAGCTACACCCTAAATAGCATTTAAAAATTCAACATGTCAAATAATATCATATCTAGACTCTACACATTTTTAAATCAAATTCCATGTGTAATATGTCAAAACTGGTGTTAGGATTTAAAAGATATGGATATTTTTGAAAGCATTTGTTCTCACTACAAAAAAAAAACACTTTCGTGATGATACGTATTTGTTACAGTAGGTCACGTTTTCTGTCATGCATGTATATCCATGAAGATTTTATGACAGAATCAAGATAGTCATATATGTGCTATCGTAGAAGTGTTTCATGACAATACCAGCGTCATGGAAGTGCTTTCGTTAAGGGTAACCGACACGTGGCATCCACCGTAACGGGTTGTCGTTAAGCTATCGGGTTCCGGTTTGGACTCGATAACCCGTTAACAGCCCAGACCAATGGGGATTTTCCATGTGTAAAATTATCATTGGCCGAAGAAAACACGTGTCGGCTCCGTGATGGGTCAGATATCGTCCATCCAATGGAGAAGACGTGCCTATGATACGTCGACACGTGGTAGGGCACAATAGAGGCCCATATAGGTTAAAAGGGCCAGCCCACTAACGACCTGCTTAAACATGGCCCATTTACGGCCCAAAGCCAAATCTGGCCCGTTAATTGTTCGCCGAGTATTTGGGCCCAATTACGACCCAGTGAGATTTCAGCCTGTTAGAGGCCCGATGCAGACATGGGTGATGAGGACATTAATACCATTGGTACACCCACAACCCCTGCTGCTATACATACTGGACCAATTATTAGAGCTCGCACACATCAATTGAATTACCAGGTACTTTCGTTTCTTGGTAACGATTCTAATGTTCATGAGAATATGACGCTGCCTAAATTGGATACGTTTGTTTTGCTTAGAAATGAAGGGCCTAGCATGGACAAGAGGGATGAGCTAGATCAAGCATGGAGATGATGGCATGCGCAAGGGAAACAAGATTGGAGTTTCAAGTGATGATTTCAGGACTTTGAAGCCACCATAATGACTGTATGAAGGCTTGGACGAAATATACAAGATGCCACTTCCTAAATTTTGTCCAGAGGCTATTATAGGTGCTGCGTCGCCTTATTCTTCGGCCAGACCCATGTAATTTCGAAATACTATAGTATAGGCTGTTTTTAGAGTCCGTATGTGTGGGGAAACAAGAGATAGGGTTGGTTTCGGACCCCTTCCCCAGGGCCACGAAATTCCCCGCTCTTCCTACATATATACAACCATTAGAGCGGCATTTAGACTTTGGGTTCTGTTTAGATTAAAAGTTTGCCATAGTTGCAACTTTGCGTACTTCGTTTGTGTTCAACGACCATACCAAGACGTCACAGAACACCATCTTGATCAATAAAGCTTTCATCTTATATTCGCAATATCCAGATTGCAATCTTAGTTTCTTGCTTGTTCTTCGTTTGCTTGCAGAAAATAGACCTTCGTGGTCAGGTTAATCGTGCTCCGGCATGGTCAATAACCTCTCAGAGTTGGTTTAGCGATTGCTAAGGTGCGACGTCCTCGCACGTTCGTAGTCAGATCGTCAAAGTCGACTTCCACCAAAGCGATATCCATCATCTCATCGAAAGACGGGACACCTTTGCCTCGTGGTCAGGTTGATCGTGCTCCGGCGTGGTCAATAACCTCTCGGAGTTGGTTTAGCGATTGCTAAGGTGCCACGTCCTCGCACGTTCGTAGTCAGATCGTCAAAGTCGACTTCCACCAAAGCGATATCCATCATCTCATCGAAAGACGGGACACCTTTGTCTCTATCAAGTGGTATCAGATTCCCAGCTTGCTCGGTGAGATTTTACAGTTTTTCATAGTTTAGATCGAGTCTGTTCTTCATACTTACAGTCCACAAAAAAGCCACAAAAAGTAGGGTTTAGTTCATCATATCCGAACCAATCTGAGCCTTTGCATAATTTTTTCTTTATTTGCTTTGTTGAATTTGCGGTTGCATCGTCGTGTCTAGTTGCTGGTCTTAGCGTCTAGTCTTTTAGAGTTTCGAGTTCTATTCATGGGTATTCACGCCACGCAAGACCATCATCATCCGCCGCCATATACCACCACCACACCGCATTCATCATCCATTGTCATATACCACCACCACACAGTTCTTCATCCACGCCATATACCACCACCACACCAGATTCATCATCCACGCCATATACCACCACCACACCAGATTCATCATCCGCGCCATATACCACCACCACACCAGATTCGTCATCCACGCCATATACCACCACCACACCAGATTCATCATCCACGCCATATACCACCACCACACTGCATACATCGCCGCCAAATACCACCATATATCCACAAATCCGAGTCCATATATACCACGCCACCAACCCGAGTCCACATATACCACCGCTTGTCCATCACCAATCCGAGTCCACATATACCACCGCCTGTCCATCACCAATCCAAGTTTTTTTCATATTAGGTTTGTTTTCAAGATCCATCTAGTTTTCGTTTTTTGTTTCCTTGCATGAGTAGAGTCTGGAGACCCCCGGGCAGTTTTTAGGCCAAAATTTCAGCGACCGAAAATATTTTTTCCCTATCCTGTTTTTAGGTCCTAAGGAGCGTTTTGAGACACTCGCCATCATAGTGATTTTTTATCGCACTTCTTCGTCGTCGCTGCCCTGATTTTCGAAAAATAGCCAAAAAATTTCGTGCCTATCCTGTTATGTTGACTTGGGAAGAGTTTTGAGACACTCACCATTCTAGTGATTTTTTGCAAAAAGGTGCGCGAGAAAAAAGAGCGCAATAAAGAGCAAAAAAGAGCGCAAAAAAAGAGCGCAGTTTTTTTTCCAGAGTGGGCTTTTCCCTTGTTTCTGTGCCGCGCCGTGATTTTGTTAGTGTTCTAGGCTCGCGTCTCTAGTACGGTCTAGCCTAGGACCAGCACAGTACCGTCGTTGAGCATTTATTCACCTTTGCATCTCTGAATTGATTATTGCTGATCTTTTTGCTACCATATTATAAGCCATCCTAGCTCCACATACATCTACGTCATGCGTTTGACTCTCCCTGGTAATCGCTCTATCCAAGCTTTGAGAGTTTTGACTACAACGGTTGCCGATCACCACCTGCTGCTGGGTAAGAACTAGTAAGAATTTGAGATTTGTTTGATAGATTTGTGACACCCCACCACCGCCACTTTCTAGTAGTTTGTAGGATCATATTCTTGTGTGTTTCTATTGCTGCTAACCATGGCGGTGATCATGTTTGCGAGACAGACTGGGAGAACATGACGAACAAAGAGTTACATGATAAGTTTCAGCAAATGATGAGTGGACATGTGGAAGATGTGCTAAACAGATTTGAAGAGGCCGTGGAGAAGATAAACGGCATTGAGAAGGCGTTCGAAACAAAGCTCGATAACAAGTTTAATGAATTGCTCGCTCGTCTTCCACAACCACCGCCCGCTGCACCTGTCACACCTCTACAACAACAACAACATCGCCTTCCAAATCAAGTGGGACGAGCACAACGCGTTCCCCTTGAGCCTGGTCAAACTTCTAGTGCCGCTGTACCTACCGTTGATGCTTCTGTAGCTCCTGCTGCTACTGCAGAGGTGGAGGACCATTACGAGGATGAGGTTGATCAAAATCAGAACTATGTGCAACCACCAGCACCACCACCACCTGGTCGTCCTCATGCATATCATCGCAACGGTAGGGCTGCACCACCACCTGAGGTACGAGATCATGACCATCTTCCTAAACTAAAATTGAATATTCCATCATTTGAGGGTAGATATGTTCCTGATATATCTTACTTGGGAGTGAGAGAAACTGAACGACGTTTTACATGTTTACAATATCCCGAGGAGAGATGTATTCCTCCTGCTGTTTGTGCTTTCACTAGTTTTGCATGTGTTTGGTGGTCTGAACATTGTAGATTATATCCTATTCCAGCTATTTGGGCTGCTTTGAAAACTGCTATGCGTACTCATTGGGTTCCACCATATTATCAACGTGAATTACTTCAAAAACTACAACGTTTAAGACAAGGAAAAAATTCTGTAGAAGAATACTATCAGGAATTACAAACTGGCATGATTACATGTGGTATTGTTGGATAATGAAGCTATGCTTGCATGTTTTATGGGTGGATTAAATAAAGAGATTCAGACCATTCTAGAGTATAAGGAATATAATAATATCACTCGTTTATTCCATCTTGCTTGCAAAGTTGAACGTGAAGTGCTTGAGGATCGTGAGCATTGGCGCGAACTAAATTTTCTCCGTGTCAATCTTCATCATGGACACCGTGCATCCTCTACTTACACATTCTATCGCATCAAAGACCTCCGCTACCTGCCACCTCCAACCATGACACAAGAAAGCATGCACAACCACCACTATCAGCCAAGCGCACACCTTCTGGAACTGCACAGAGCTCTTCTTCATCCATGGCATCAATAGGGCAAACACATGATATTATTTTTCGTCGTTGCAAGGGTGGAGGTCATTATGCGAGAGAATGCCCATCTAAGCGTGTGATGATTGTTACTAAGAATGGTGGGTATGAGTCCGCTAGTGACTACGATGAGGAGACTTTGGCTCTTATTACAAGTGAAGAACACGGTGGAGATGCTTCTGATCATGAGACGCAATACATGGCTGCTGAAGATGCTGACATGTATGAATGTTTAGTTGCTCTACGTGTTTTGAGTGTGCAGGTTACACAAGCTGAGCAAAATCAGAGGCATAATTTGTTCCATACAAAGGGAGTTGTGAAGGAACGTTCTGTTCGTGTCATCATAGATGGAGGGAGCTGCAACAACTTGGCTAGCATGGAGATGGTGCAGAAGCTATCTCTCACCACAAGACCACATCCACATCCTTACTACATCCAATGGTTCAACAACAACGGCAAGGTTAAGGTAACACGTCTTTGTTCGTGTGCATTTTAGTATCTCTACATATGCTGATTATGTTGATTGTGATGTGGTATCTATGCAAGCATGTTCCTTATTACTTGGTAGACCATGGCAATTCGATAAAAATTCTGTACACCATGGTAGAAACAATCAGTATACTTTTGTTCATAAGGATAAAAATATTACTTTGCTTCCTATGGCTCCTGATTTCATTTTGAAAGATGATATTAATAGAGCTAATAAAGAAAAATAGGAGAAACATAAGAGTGAAAATCAGATTGTGGCAAAAGAATTTGAGCAACAAATGAAACCTAATAATAAATCATCTGGTGTTGCTTCTGAAATTAAATTGAAAAGTGCATGTTTACTTGCCACAAGATCTGATATTGATGAGCTAGATTTTAGCAAATATGTTTGCTATGCTTTTGTGTGCAAAGAGGCATTATTTCCATTCGAGGACGTGCCTTCCTTTTTGCCTCCTGTTGTCACTTACATTTTGCAGGAGTTCGCTGACGTCTTTCCACAAGACGTGCCACCGGGATTACCACCTATTTGAAGGAAATACGCCATAGAGGCAGTAATAAAGTTGTTATTTATATTTCCTTATATCATGATAAATTTTTATTATTCATGCTAGAATTGTATTAAACCGGAAACTTAGTACGTGTGAATACATAGACAAACATAGTGTCCCTAGTATGCCTCTACTTGACTAGCTCGTTAATCAAAGATGATTAAGTTTCCTAACCATAGACATGTGTTGTCATTTGTGAACGGGGTCACATCATTAGAGAATGATGTGATGGACAAGACCCATCCGTTAGCTTAGCATAATGATCGTTAAGTTTTATTGCCATTGCTTTCTTCATGACTTATACATATTCCTCTAACTATGAGATTATGCAACCCCCGAACACTGGAGGAACACTTTGTGTGCTATCAAACGTCACAACGTAACTGGGTGATTATAAAGATGCTCTACAGGTGTCTCTGAAGGTGTTTGTTGAGTTGGCATAAATCAAGATTAGGATTTATCACTCCGTGTATCGGAGAGGTATCTCTGGGCCCTCTCGGTAATGCACATCACTATAAGCCTTGCAAGCAATGTGACTAATGAGTTAGTTGCGGGATGTTGCATTACGGAACAAGTAAAGAGACTTGCCGGTAACGAGACTGAACTAGGTATGAGGATACTGACGATCAAATCTCGGGCAAGTAACATACCGATGACAAAGGGAATGGCGTATGTTGTTATGCGGTTTGACCGATAAAGATCTTCATAGAATATGTAGGAGCCAATATGAGAATCCACGTTCCGATATTGGTTATTGACCAGAGATATGTCTTGGTCATGTCTACATAGTTCTCGAACCCGTAGGGTCTGCACGCTTAACGTTCGATGACGATTTATATTATGAGTTATGTGTTTTGGTGACCGAAGTTTGTTCGGAGTCCCGGATGAGATCACGGACATGACGAGGAGTCTCGAAATGGTCGAGAAGTAAAGATTGATATATTGGATGAAGGTATTCGGACACCGGAAAGGTTTTGGGACATTTCAGATATTTATCAGGGAACCAAGGGGTTACCGGAACCCCCCGGGGAAGTTATGAGCCTTATTGGGCCATAAGGGAGTAGGAGAGGGCAGGCCACAAGGTGGTGCGCCCCCAAGGTAGTCCAAATTGGACTAGGGGGAGGGGGCGTGGCCCCCTCTTTCCTTTCCCTCTCCCTCTCCTTCCCTCCTTCCCCCTCTTGGAATAGGAAAGGGAATCCAACTAGGATTGGGAATCCTAGTTGGACTCCCCCCTTGGTGCGCCCTCCTTGGCCGCCGGTCTCCTCCTCCCCCTCATTTATATACGTGGGCAGGGGGCACCCCAAAGGCACAACAATTGTTTCTTAGCCGTGTGCGGTGCCCCCCTCCACAGTTTACCACCTCGGTCATATTGTCGTAGTGCTTAGGCGAAGCCCAGCACGGATCACATCACCAACACTGTCGCCACACCGTTGTGCTGACGGAACTCTCCCTCGACCCTCTGCTGGATCAAAAGCTCGAGGGATGTCATCGTGCTAAACGTGTGCTAAACACGGAGGTGCCGTACGTTCGGTACTTGGATCGGTTGGATCGTGAAGACGCTCGACTACATCAACCGCGTTACTAAACGCTTCCGCTTTCGGTCTGCGAGGGTACATGGACACACTCTCCCGTCTCGTTGCTATGCTTCTCCTAGATAGATCTTGCGTGATCGTAGGATTTTTTTTGAATTACTACATTCCCCAACAGTGCCATCCGAGCCAGGTCTATGCGTAGATGATATATGCACGAGTAGAACACAATGAGTTGTGGGCGATAATAGTCATACTGCTTACCACCAACGTCTTACTTTGAGTCGGCGGTATTGTTGGATGAAGCACCCCAGACCGACATTACATGACCGCGTTCATGAGACTAGTTCTACCGACGTGCTTCGCACATAGGTGGCTAGCGGGTGTCTGTTACTTCAACTTTAGTTGAATCGAGTCTGACTACGGCCGGTCCTTGTTGAAGGTTAAAACATCACACTTGACGAAAGATCGTTGTGGTTTTGATGCGTAGGTAAGAACAGTTCTTGCTAGAAGCCCGTAGCATCCACGTAAAACTTGCAACAACAAAGTAGAGGACGTCTAACTTGTTTTTGCAGGGCATGTTGTGATGTGATATGGTCAAGACGTGATGAGATATAAATTGATGTATGAGATGATCATGTTTTGTAAAAGTTATCGGCAACTGGCAGGAGCCTTATGGTTGTCGCTTTATTGTATGAAATGCAATCGCCATGTAATTGCTTTACTTTATCACTAAGCAGTAGCGATAGTCGTAGAAGCAATAATTGGCGAGATGACAACGATGCTGCGATGGAGATCAAGGTGTCAAGCCGGTGACGATGGAGATCACGACGGTGTTTGAAGATGGAGATCAAAAGCACAAGATGATGATGGCCATATCATGTCACATATTTTGATTCCATGTGATGTTTATCCTTTATGCATCTTATTTTGCTTAGTACGGCGGTAGCATTATAAGATGATCCTTCACTAAATTTCAAGGTATAATTGTTCTCCCTGAGTATGCGTCGTTGCTATAGTTCGTCGTGCCGAGACACCACGTGATGATCGGGTGTGATAAGCTCTATGTTCACATGCAACGGGTGCAAGCCAGTTTTGCACGTGCAAAATACTCGGGTTAAACTTGACGAGCCTAGCATATGCAGATATGGCCTCAGAACACTGAGGCCGAAAGGTCGAACGTGAATCATATAGTAGATATGATCAACATAGTGATGTTCACCATTGAAAACTACCCCATCTCACGTGATGATCGAACATGGTTTAGTTGATATGGATCACGTGATCATTTAGATGACTAGAGGGATGTCTATCTAAGTGGGAGGTCTTAAGTAATTTGATTAATTGAACTTTAATTTATCATGAACTTAGTACCTGATAGTTTTTGCATGTCTATGTTGTTGTAGATCAATGGCCCGTGCTACCGTTTCCTTGAATTTTAATGCGTTCCTAGAGAAAGCTAAGTTGAAAGATGATGGTAGAAACTACATGGACTGGGTCCGTAACTTGAGGATTATCCTCATTGCCGCACAGAAGAATTACGTCCTAGAAGCACCGCTAGGTGCAAGACCCGCTGCAGGAGCAACTCCGGACGTTATGAACGTAGCAAAGCTGATGACTACTCGATAGTTCAGTGTGCCATGCTTTACGTCTTAGAATCGGGACTTCAAAGAAGTTTTGAATGTCATGGAGCACATGAGATGTTCCAGGAGTTGAAGTTAATATTTCAAGCAAATGCCCGAATTGAGAGATATGAAGTCTCCAATAACTTCTATAGTTGCAAAATGGAGGAGAGTAGTTCTGTCAGTGAACATATACTCAGAATGTCTGGGTACCACAACCACTTGACTCAACTGGGAGTTCCTGATGATAGTGTCATTGACAGAGTTCTTCAATCGCTGCCACCAAGCTATAAAAGCTTCGTGATGGACTATAATATGCAAGGGATGGATAAGACAATTCTCGAGTTATTCGCAATGCTAAAGGCTGCGGAGGTAGAAATCAAGAAGGAGCATCAAGTGTTGATGGTTAACAAGACCACTAGTTTCAAGGAAAAGGGCAAAGGGAAGAAGGGGAACTTCAAGAAGAACGGCAAGCAAGTTGCTGCTCAAGTGAAGAAGCCCAAGTCTGGACCTAAGCCTGAAACTGAGTGCTTCTACTGCAAAGGGATTGTTCACTGGAAGCGGAACTTCGCCAAGTATTTGGCCGATAAGAAGGATGGCAAAGTGAAAGGTATATTTGATATACATGTTATTGATGTGTACCTTACTAATGCTCGTAGTAGCGCCTGGGTATTTGATATCGTTACATTGCTCATATTTGTAACTCGAAACAGGGGCTATGGATTAAACTAAGATTGGCTAAGGACGAGGTGATGATGCGCGTGGGAAATGGTTCCAAAGTCGATGTGATCTCCGTCGGCACGCTACCTCACATCTACCTTCGGGATTAGTTTTAGACCTGAATAATTGTTACTTGGTGCCAGTGTTAAGCATGAACAATATATCTGGATCTTGTTTGATGCGAGACGGTTAGTCATTTAAATCAGAGAATAATGGTTGTTCTATTTATATGACTAATATCTTTTATGGTCATGCACCCTTGATGAGTGGTCTATTTTTCTTGAATCTCGATTGTAGTGATACACATATTCATAATATTGAAGCCAAAGGATGCAAGGTTAATAATGATAGTGCAACTTATTTGTGGCACTGTCATTTAGGTCATATTGGTGTAAAGCGCATGAAGAAACTCCATGCTGATGGGCTTTTGGAATCACTTGATTATGAATCACTTGATGCTTGGAACCATGCCTCATGGGCAAGATGACTAAAACTCCGTTCTCCAGAACAATGGAGCGAACAACTGACTTATTGGAAATAATATATACTGATGTATGCGGTCCGATGAGTGTTGAGGCTCACGGTGGGTATCGTTATTTTCTGACCTTCACAGATGATTTGGGTAGATATGTGTATATCTACTTGATGAAACATAAGTCTAAAACATTTGAAAAGTTCAAAGAATTTCAGAGTGAAGTGCAAAATCATCGTAACAAGAAAATAAAGTTTCTACGATCTGATCGTGGAGGTGAATATTTGAGTTATGAGTTTGGTCTTCATTTGAAACAATATAGAATAGTTTTGCAACTCACGCCACCTGGAACACCACAACATAATGGTGTGTCCGAACACTGTAACCATACTTTATTAGATATGGTGCGATCTATGATGTTTCTTACTGATTTACCGCTATCATTTTGGGGTTATGCTTTAGAGACGGCTGCATTCAAGTTAAATAGGGCACCATCTAAATCCGTTGAGACGACGCCATATGAACTGTGGTTTGGCAAGAAACATAAGCTGTCGTTTCTTAAAGTTTGGGGCTGCGATGCTTATGTGAAAAAGCTTCCACCTGATAAGCTCGAACCCAAATCAGAGAAATATGTCTTCATAGGATACCCAAAGGAGACTGTCGAGTACACCTTCTAGCACAGATCTTAAGGCAAGATATTCGTTGCTAAGAATGGATCCTTTCTAGAGAAGGAGTTTCTCTCAAAAGAAGTGAATGGGAGGAAAGTAGAACTTGATGAGGTAATTGTACCTTCTCCTGAATTGGAAAGTAGTTCAGCGTAGAAATCAGTTCCAGTGATTCCTACACCAATCAATGAGGAAGTTAATGATGATGATCATGAAACTTCAGATCAAGTTACTACCGAACCTCGTAGGTCAACCAGAGTACGATCCGCACCAGAGTGGTACGGTAATCTAGTTCTGGAGGTCATGTTACTTTACCATGATGAACCTACAAACTATGAGGAAGCGTTGATGAGCCCAGATTTCGCGAAAATGGCTTGAGGCCATGAAATCTGAGATGGGATCCATGTATGAGAACAAAGTGTGGACTTTGGTTGACTTGACCGATGATCGGCAAGCCATAGAGAATAAATGGATCTTCAAGAAGAAGATTGACGCTGACAGTAATGTTACTGTCTACAAAGCTCGACTTGTTGCGAAAGGTTTTCGACAAGTTCAAGGAGTTGACTATGATGAGACCTTCTCACCCTTAACGATGCTTAAGTCTGTCCCAATCATGTTAGCAATTGCCACATTTTATGATTATGAAATTTGGCAAATGGATGTCAAAACTGCATTCCTTAATGGATATCTTAAAGTAGAGTTGTATATGATGCAACCAGAAGGTTTTGTCGATCCTAAAGGTGCTAACAAAGTGTGCAAGCTCCAGCGATCCATTTATGGATTGGTCCAAGCCTCTCGGAGATGGAATATATGCTTTGATAGTGTGATCGAAGCATATGGTTTTATACAGACTTTTGGAGATTCCTGTATTTACAAGAAAGTGAGTGGGAGCTCTGTAGCATTTCTAATATTATATGTGGATGCCATATTGTTGATTGGAAATAATACTGAATTTCTGAATAGCATAAAAGGATACTTGAATGAGAATTTTTCAATGAAAAACCTCGATGAAGCTGCTTATATCTTAGGCATCAAGATCTATAGAGATAGATCAAGACGCTTAATTGGACTTTCACAAAGCACATACCTTGATAAAGTTTTGAAGAAGTTCAAAATGGATCAGTCAAAGAAAGGGTTCTTGCCTGTGTTACAAGGTGTGAAGTTGGGTTAGACACAATGGCCGACCACTGCAGAAGATAGAGAGAAAATGAAAGTCATTCCCTATGCCTCAACCATAGGTTCTATCATGTATGCAATGCTGTGTACCAGACCTGATGTGTGCCTTGCTATTAGTTTAGCAGGGAGGTACCAAAGTAATCCAGGAGTGGATCCATCGGACAACGGTGAAGAACATCCTGAAATACCTGAAAAGTACTAAGGATATGTTTCTCGTTTATGGAGGTGACAAAGAGCTCGTTGTAAATGGTTATGTCGATGCAAGCTTTGACACTGATCCGGATGACTCTAAGTCACAAACCGGATACGTATTTATATTGAATGGTGGAGCTGTCAGTTGGTGCAGTTCCAAACAGAGCGTCATGGCGGGATCTACGTGTGAAGCGGAGTACACAGCTGCTTTGGAAGCAGCAAATGAAGGAGTCTGGATGAAGGAGCTCATATCCGATCTAGGTGTAATACCTAGTGCATCGGGTCCAATGAAAATATTTTGTGACAATACTTGAGCAATAGCCTAGGCGAAGGAATCCAGATTTCACAAGAGAACCAAACACATCAAGAGACGCTTCAATTCCATCCGTGATCAAGTCAAGGAGGGAGACATAGAGATTTGCAAAATACATCCGGATCTAAATGTTGCAGAACCATTGACTAAGCCTCTTCCACGAGTAAAACATGATCAGCACCAAGACTCCATGGGTGTTAGAATCATTACTATGTAATCTAGATTATTGACTCTAGTGCAAGTGGGAGACTGAAGGAAATATGCCCTAGAGGCAATAATAAAGTTGTTATTTATATTTCCTTATATCATGATAAATGTTTATTATTCATGCTAGAATTGTATTAAATCGGAAACTTAGTACATGTGTGAATACATAGACAAACATAGTGTCCCTAGCATGCCTCTACTTGACTAGCTCGTTAATCAAAGGTGGTTATGTTTCCCAACCATAGACATGTATTGTCATTTGATGAACGGGATCACATCATTAGAGAATGATGTAATGGACAAGACCCATCCATTAGCTTAGCATAATGATCGTTTAGTTTTATTGCTGTTGCTTTCTTCATGACTTATACATATTCATGTGACTATGAGATTATGCAATTCCCGAATACCGGAGGAACACTTTGTGTGCTATCAAACGTCACAACATAACTGGGTGATTATAAAGATGCTCTACAGGTGTCTCCGAAGGTGTTTGTTGAGTTGGCATAGATCAAGATTAGTATTTGTCACTCCGTGTATCGGAGAGGTATCTCTAGGCCCTCTCGGTAATGCACATCACTATAAGCCTTGCAAACAATGTGACTAATGAGTTACTTGCGGGATGATGCATTACGGAATGAGTAAAGAGACTTGCCAGTAACGAGATTGAACTAGGTATGAGGATACCGACGATCGAATCTCGGGCAAGTAACATACGGATGACAAAGGGAATGACGTATGTTGTTATGCGGTTTGACCGATAAAGATCTTCGTAGAATATGTAGGAGACAATATGAGCATCCAGGTTCCGCTATTGGTTAGTGATCGGAAATATGTCTCAGTCATGTCTAGATAGTTCTCGAACCTGTAGGGTCTGCACGCTTAACGTTCGATGACGATTTGTATTATGAGTTATGTGTTTTGGTGATCGAAGTTTGTTTGGAGTACCGGATGAGATCACGGACATGGCGAGGAGTCTCGGAATGGTCGAGAAGTAAAGATTGATATATTGGACGAAGGTATTCGAACACCGGAAAGGTTTCGGTAGTTTCGAATATTTTTCGAGGAACCGAGGGGTTAGCGGAACCCCCCGTGGTAGTTATGGGCCTTATTGGGCCATAAGGGAGTACGAGAGGGCAGGTCACAAGGTGGCCCCCCAAGGCAGTTCGAATTGGACTAGGGGGAGGGGGTGATGCCCCCTCTTGCCTTTCCTTCTCCCTCTCCTTCCCTCCTTCCCCCTCTTGGAATAGGAAAGGGAATCCAACTAGGATTGGGAATCCTAGTTGGACTCCCCCCTTGGCGCGCCCTCCTTGGCCGCCGGCCTCCTCCTCCCCCTCTTTTATATACGTGGCAAGGGGGCACCCCAAAGGCACAACAATTGTTTCTTAGCCTTGTGCGATGCCCCCCACCATAGTTTACCACCTCGGTCATATTGTCGTAGTGCTTAGGCGAAGCCCTGCACGGATCACATCACCAACACCGTCGCCACGCCATTGTGCTGACGGAACTCTCCCTCGACCCTCTAATGGATCAAGAGCTCGAGGGACGTCATCGTGCTGAACGTGTGCTGAACAAGGAGGTGTTGTACGTTCGGTACTTGGATCGGTTGGATCGTGAAGACGCTCGACTACATCAACCGCATTACTAAATGCTTCTGCTTTCGGTCTACGAGGGTACGTGGACACACTCTCCCATCTTATTGCTATGCTTCTGCTTGATAGATCTTGCGTGATCGTAGGAATTTTTTTGAATTACTACGTTCCCCAACACTATTCGAGGGATAGAGCATCAAATTGACTTAAGTCCAGGAGCTACTCGACAAAGGTTATATACGCGAATCCCTTAGTCCCTGTGCTGTTCCTATTATTCTAGTGCCGAAAAAGAATGGTACATCGCGTATGTGTGTTGATTGTAGAGGCATTAATAATATTACTATTCGTTATCGTCATCCTATTCCTAGGCTAGATGATATGCTTGATGAATTGAGTGGCTCTACAATATTCTCCAAAGTTGATTTGCATAGTGGATACCATCAAATTCGTATGAAATCGGGAGATGAATGGAAAACAACATTTAAAACTAAGTTTGGATTATATGAGTGGTTAGTCATGCCTTTTGGGTTAACTAATGCACCTAGTACTTTCATGAGATTAATGAACGAAGTTTTACGTGCTTTCATTGGACGATTTGTGGTAGTCTATTTTGATGATATACCAATTTATAGTAGATCTTTGGAGGAACATTTGGAACATTTGGATGTTTTTATTGCTCTACGTGATGCACGTTTGTTTGGTAACCTTGAAAAGTGCACCTTTTGCGCCGACCGAGTATCTTTTCTTGGCTATGTTGTCACTCCATAGGGAATTGAAGTTGTGATACCTCTTGAGCATGCATTGGTTTTCCCTTGAAGAGGAAAGGGTGATGCAGCAAAGTAACGTAAGTATTTCCCTTGGTTTTTTAGGACCAAGGTATCAATCCAGTAGGAGGTTACACGCAAGTCGCCTTGTACCTGCACAAACAATAAGAACCTTGCAACCAATGCGATAAAGGGGTTGTCAATCCCTTTACGGCCACTTGCAAAAGTGAGATCTGATAGAGATAATAAGATAAATATTTTTGGTATTTTTATGATATAGATTGGAAAGTAAAGATTGCAAGATAAACGGCGGCAAAAATAGCGAATTGATAGGAAAATAATATGATGGAAGATAGACCCGGGGGCCATAGGTTTCACTAGTGGCTTCTCTCAAGATAGCAAATTCTACGGTGGGTGAACAAATTACTATCGAGCAATTGATAGAAAAGCGCATAGTTATGAGAATATCTAGGCATGATCATGTATATAGGCATCACGTCCGTGACAAGTAGACTGAAACGATTCTGCATCTAGTACTATTGCTCCACACATCGACCGCTATCCAACATGCATCTAGAGTATTAAGTTCATAAGAACAGAGTAACGCATTAGGCAAGATGACATGAAGTAGAGGGATAAACTCAAGCAATATGATATAAACCCCATCTTTTTATCCTCGATGGCAACAATACAATACGTGCCTTGCTACCCCTGCTATCACTGGGAAAGGTGTGACACCCGGATACTTAAGCTACAGTAATCCCCGCTAATAATGCCACGTCACCTCGGTTACTGTGGATAAACTCGCGTTAGTTCGAAACCTAGTTCGAATTTCAGATTTAAAACCGAGGCAAACAATAAAAGTTTTAAAATATTAAACAAAAATGTTCGGTGTGTGACCAATATTGCTAAAGTAATTATATTGAAGAAAGCATAATTTTACAAAGTGCCTAAGTGCTTTAAACTAAATAAAACATAAAAGAAAAGAAATAAAACAAAACAGAAAGCAAACTTACAAACAACAAAAAAGAGAAAGGCCCCACTGAGCTTCGGCCCAGCAGGCCGGCCCATTCGGCCACACCGACCGGCCCAACCCCTCCCCTCCATAACCCCCACCAGGGGAAACCCTAACCGCCCCACTCTCCTCCCGATCCCCCACTCTCCCCTCGCTCTCCTCTTTCTCCTTCCTCTGCCCGATCTGGATCGGGGCAAACCCCCGATCCCATCGGCCCGACGCCGCGCCGCCGCTTCCCCAGAGACCGCCACCGGCGCCGAGCACCGCTCCTCCGGCTTCCTCGCGCCTCTCCTCTCCCTCGCCTCGAAGCCTCGCTCTGTCTCGTCTGGGTGAATCAGGCAGACGCGCCCAAACCCGCCAGGCCTTGAAGCCGCCACGCCGCCCGCTCCTCGTCGGCGCCACAAGCTCCCGCCAAGCTTTGCCCGGATCTGTGGCCTCCTCGTCTCCTCCTCACGCTGCCTCGACCCCGCCGTCGCCGGAACGCCACCTCGACCCCCTCCTCGTCGGACCTCCCCGACCTCCGTCGAGCCCGCTGCCATTCCCCCTACGGCCCCAGTGAGCCCCGCCTCGCTCCCTCCCTCTCCCTCGCGCGCTCGCGCTCGTCGCCGCGGTCCCCGCCGATCTCGCCTGCGGTTGCCACGTCCGGCGCCCCTCCGCCGCGGCCTCGCCCATAACCCCCGCCTCCGTTAAATCGCCGCCACTAGCCGCCCTCGCCGCGCCCGGGACCACGCCTCCCGGTGCCCCTCGTGCCCGCATTGGCAACCCCCGTGTACAGCCACGCCCGCCTCGGCAGGCAAACTCTGGCGCCCGTCGCCCGTCGCCCGCGCCCACTGCCTGATTAAACACTGCCCGGTCGGCCCCTAGACACGATAATGAGGGGGCCTCGGCGCCCGAGCGATTTAAAAAAGATAATAATAAATATAATTAAATACTAAATAATCAATTAATTAACTAAATAATTAACTTAATTAATTCTGTTTAAATTAATTAATTAAATTAGTTAACCTAATTAATTGTAGTTAATAAACCTAATCATTTTAGTTAGACTAACTAAACCCGATTAGTTAGTCTTGAACAATGACAACCGGGACCCACGCGTCGGTTTGACCCGATCAACCACTGTTGACTGTCGACATCAACATGACATCATGCTGATGTCATAAATCAATTTTGAATTAAATTAAATTCCGAAATTAATAAAATCTTTAGAAAATCATATCTTTTAATCCGTAACTCGGATTAAATTATTTTCATCATGAAAGTTGCTCAGAACGACGAGACGAACCCGGAAACGCAGTCCGTTCGTCCACCACGCATCCCTAACCTATCGAACTCGCAACTTTCCCCCTCCGGCTCCTCTGCCCGAAAACAGAAACACCGGGGATACTTTCCCGGATGTTTACCCCCTTCACCAGCATCACCTCATACCGCGTTAGGGCACACCTAGCATCACGCTTTGCTTTGTCATGCATCGTCATGCATCTGTTTGCTTAAATATTCATTGTTTCTTCCCCCTCTTCTTCCGCTAGACACGGAGACCCGGCTGCTGCGCCCGATTCGACTATGGAGTTGACGACCCTCTCTCTTGCCGAGCAACCAGCAAGCCCCCCTTGATCACCGGATATCGCCTATTCTTCTCTATACTGCTTGTATTAGAGTAGTGTAGCGATGTTCGCTTTCGATTAATCCTATCTTCTTTGCATAGCCTTTGTCCTTGCTACTCATTGTTACCTTTACCTTTATCCTCTTGCTTAGTATAGGATGCTAGTGTTCCACTCAGTGGCCCTACACGCTTGTCCGTCTGCCATGCTATACTACTGGGCCGTGATCACTTCGGGAGGTGATCACGGGCATATACTATATACTTTACACTGTTACATTACCTGTGATCTTTGTTAGGAGATGGGGCCGAAAGGACGGTGGCTCCATCCCGGTAGAGGTGGGCCTGGATTCCCGACGGCCCCCGATCGTTACTTTGAGGCGGAGCGACAGGCAGGTTGAGACCTAGGAGAGGTGGGCACAGCCCTGGTCGGCGTTCGCGGATATTTAACACGTTTAACGAGATCTTGGTATTTGATCTGAGTCTGGCCATTTGGTCTATACGCACTAACCAACTACGTGGGAAAGTTATGGGCACTCGACGTCGTGGTATCGGCGGCACTTCGTGGCGTCAACAAGCGAAGCGGCCTATTTGGATTGGAACGTAAGCCTGCTCTTGTATTAAGGGGCTAGTTACGCTTCCGGCCGCCCTCGCAAGCGTCTTGGTGTGCTATGGGCGATGGGCCCAGACCCCTGTGCGCTTAGGTTTAGACCGGCGTGCTGACCTCTCTGTTGTGCCTAGGTGGGGCTGTGACGTGTTGATCTTCCGCGGCCGGGCATGACCCAGAAAAGTGTGTCCGGCCAAATGGGATCAAGCGTGTTGGGTTATGTGGTGCACCCTGTTGGGGAACGTAGTAATTTCAAAATTTTCCTACGATCACGCAAGATCATGGTGATGCATAGCAACGAGATGAGAGTGTTGTCTACGTACCCTCGTGAGACCAAAGCGAAGCGTTGACGCAACGTAGAGGAAGTAGTCGTACTCCTTCACGATCCAACCAATCCAAGTACCGAACGTACGGCACCTCCGAGTTTTGCACACGTTCAGCTCGATGACGTCCCTCGAACTCTGATCCAGCCGAGTGTTGAGGGAGAGTTTCACGTCGACCGCAGGCGTGGTGGCGATGATGATGTTCCACGGCGCAGGCTTCGCCTAAGCTCCGCTACGGTATTTTCGAGGTGTAATATGGTGGAAGGGGCACCGCACACGGCTGAGGAACGATCTCAATGATCAACTTGTGTGTCATGGGGTGCCCCCACCTTTGTATATAAAGGAGGGAAGGGAGGGGCTGGCCGGCCAAGGGAGGTGCGCCAGGGTGTCCTACTCCTACTAGGAGTAGGATTCCTCCCCAATCCTAGTCCAACTAGGTTTCCCCAAGTGGGAAGGGAGAGAGAGGCGCCTTCTCCTAGTCCTAATAGGACTAGGGAAGGGGAAAGGTGCGGCCAGCACTTGGGCCCCCTTCTCTCCTTTCCACTAAGGCCCATGTTGGCCCATTAGCATTCCGGGGGGTTCCGGTAACCTCCCGGTACTTGGTAAAATTCCCAATTTCAACCGGAACACTTCCGATGTCCAAACATAGACTTCCAATATATGAATCTTTATGTCTCGACCATTTCGAGACTCCTCGTCACGTCCGTGATCTCATCCGGGACTCCGAACAACCTTCGTTACAGAAACATCATAAAACTCATAGTAACTGTCATCGAAGCGTTAAGCGTGCGGACCCTACGGGTTCGAGAACTAAGTAGACATGACCGAGACACCTCTCCGGTCAATAACCAAAAGCGGGACCTGGATGCCCATATTGGCTCCTACATATTCTACGAAGATCTTTATCGGTCAGACCGCATAACAACATACGTTGTTCCCTTTGTCATCGGTATGTTACTTGCCCGAGATTCGATCGTCGGTATCCAATACCTAGTTCAATCTCGTTACCGGTAAGTCTCTTTACTCGTTAACGTAATACATCATCTGACAACTAACACATTAGTTGCAATGCTTGCAAGGCTTATGTGATGTGCATTACCGAGAGGGCCCAGAGATACCTCTCCGAGCAATCGGAGTGACAAATCCTAATCTCGAAATATGCCAACCCAACATGTACCTTCGGAGACACCTGTAATGTACCTTTATAATCACCCGATTCGTTGTGACGTTTGGTAGCACCCAAAGTGTTCCTCGTGCAAACGGGAGTTGCATAATCTCATAGTCATAGGAACATGTATAAGTCATGAAGAAAAGCACTAGCAACAAACTATACGATCAAAAGTGCTATGCTAATGGAATGGGTCATGTCAATCAGATCATTCAACCAATGATGTGATCCCGTTAATCAAATAACAACTCCTTGTTCATGGTTAGGAAACATAACCATCTTTGATTAACGAGCTAGTCAAGTAGAGGCATACTAGTGACACTCAGTGGGTTTATGTATTCACACATGTATTATGTTTCCTGTTAATACAATTCTAGCATGAATAATAAATATTTATCATGATATAAGGAAATAATTATTGCCTCTAGGGCATATTTCCTTGATCTCCCACTTGCACTAGAGTCAATAATCTAGATTACACAAGAATGATTCTAACACCCATGGAGTCTTGGTGCTGATCATGTTTTGCTCGTGGAAGAGGCTTAGTCAGCAGTGCGCAACATTCCATCCGTATGTATCTTGCATATCTCTATGTCTCCCACGGACCAAATCCCGGATGGAGTTGAAGCGTCTTTTGATGTGCTTGGTTCTCTTGTGAAATCTGGATTCCTTTGCCAAGGCAATTGCACCGATATTGTCACAAAAGATTTTCATTGGACCCGATACACTAGGTACAACACCTAGATCGGTTATGAACTCCTTCATCCGAGACTCCTTCATTAGCTGCTTCCGGCGACTATGTACTCAACTTCACATGTAGATCCCGCCACGACGCTTTGTTTGGAACTGCACCAACCGACAGCTCCTCCGTTTAATGTAAATACGTATCCGGTTTGCGATTTAGAATCGTCCGGATCGATGTCAAAGCTTGCGTCGGCGTAACCGTTCTGACGAGTTCTTTGTCACCGCCATAAATGAGAAACATATCCTTAGTCCTTCTTAAGTACTTAAGGATGTTCTTGACCGCTGTCCGATGATCCACTCTGGATTACTTTGGTACCTGCACCGCCAAACTTATAGCAAAGGCACACATCAGTGCCGTACACAGACATTGCATACATGATAGAGCCTATGGCTGAAGCATAGGGAACATCTTTCATTTTCTCTCTATCTTCTGCGGTGGTCGGGCATTGAGTCTTACTCAACTTCACACCTTGTAACATCGGCAAGAACCCTTTCTTTGCACGATCCATTTTGAACTTTTCAAAACTTTATCAAGGTATGTGCTTTGTGAAAGTCCTATTAAGCGTCTTGATCTATCTCTATAGATCTTAATGCCCAATATGTAAGCAGCTTCACCGAGGTCTTTCATCGAAAAACTCTTATTCAAGTATCCCTTTATGCTATCCAGAAATTCTATATCATTTCCGATCGATAATATGTCATCCACATATAATATCGTAAATGCTACTGAGCTCCCACTCACTTTCTTGTAAATACAGGCTTCTCCAAAAGTGCAGCATAAAACCAAATGCTTTGATCACACTATCAAAACGTTTATTCCAACTCCGAGAGGCTTGCACCAGTCCATAAATGGATCATTTGGAGCTTGCACACTTTGTTAGCTCCCTTTGGATCGACAAAACCTTCTGGTTGCATCATATACAACTCTTCTTCCGTAAATCCATTCAGAATGCAGTTTTAACATCCATTTGCCAAATTTCATAATCATAAAATGCGGCAATTGCTAACATGATTGAGACGGACTTAAGCATCGCTTCTGGTGAGAAGGTCTCATCGTAGTCAATCCCTTGAACTTGTCGAAAACCTTTTGCAACAAGTCGAGCTTTATAGACAGATAACATTACCATCAGCGTCAGTCTTCTTCTTGAAGATCCATTTATTCTCAATTGCTTGCCGATCATCGGGCAAGTCAACCAAAGTCCACACTTTGTTCTCATACATGGATCCCATCTCAGATTTCATGGCCTCAAGCCATTTTGTGGAATCTGGGCTCACCATCGCTTCTTCATAGTTCGTAGGTTCATCATGTTCCAAAGAATATGACTTCCGTAATAGGATTACCGTACCACTGCAGTGCGGATCTTGCTCTGGTTGATCTACGAAGTTCTGTAGAAACTTGATCTGAAGTTTCATGATCATCATCATTAGCTTCTTCCCTATTTGGTGTAGGTGTCACGAAACTGTTTTTCGTGATGTACTACTTCTCAATAAGGGAGTAGATACAGATTATCTCATCAAGTTCTACTTTCCTCCCACTCACTTCTTTCGAGAGAAACTCCTTCTCCAAAAGTTTCCGAATTTAGCAACAAAAATCTTGCCTTCGGATCTGTGATAGAAGGTGTACCCAACAGTCTCCTTTGGGTATCCTATGAAGACACATTTCTCCGATTTGGGTTCGAGCTTATCAGGTTGAAGCTTTTTCACATAAGCATCGCAGCCCCAAACTTTCGAAACGACAACTTTGGTTTCTTGCCAAACCACAGTTCATAAGGCGTCGTCTCAACGGATTTAGATGGTGCCCTATTTAAAGTGAATGTAGCCGTCTCTAAAGCATAACCCCAAAATGATAGCGGTAAATCAAGAAGAGACATCATAGATCGCACCATATCTAATAAAGTACGATTACGACGTTCGGACACACCATTACGTTGTGGTGTTCGGTGGCGTAAGTTGCGAAACTATTCCGCATTGTTTCAAATGTAGGCCAAACTTCGTAACTCAAATATTCTCCTCCACGATCGGATCGTAGAAACTTTATTTTCTTGTTACGATGATTTTCCACTTCACTCTGAAATTCTTTGAACTTTTCAAATGTTTCAGACTTGTGTTTCATTAAGTAGATATACCCATATCTGCTCAAATCATCTGTGAAGGTGAGAAAATAACGATATCCGCCATTTAGCCTCAACATTCATTGGACCACATACATCGGTATGTATGATTTCCAATAAATCTGTTGCTCTCTCCATAGTTCCGAGAACGGTGTTTTAGTCATCTTGCCCATAAGGCACGGGTTCGCAAGTGCCAAGTGATTCATAATCAAGTGACTCCAAAAGTCCATCAAGATGGAGTTTCTTCATGCGCTTTACACCGATATGACCTAAACGGCGATTGCCACAAATAAGTTGCACCATCATTATCAACTCTGCATCTTTTGGTTTCAACATTATGAATATGTGTATCACTACTATCAAGATTAAGTAAAAACAAACCATTCTTCAATGGTGCATGACCATAAAAGATATTATTCATATAAATAGAACAACCATTATTCTACGATTTAAATGAATAACCGTCTCGCATCAAACAAGATCCAGATATAATGTTCATGCTCAACGCTGGTACTAAATAACAATTATTTAGGTCTAATACTAATCCCGAAGGTAGATGTAGAGGTAGCGTGCCGATTGCGATCACATCGACTTTGGAACCATTTCCCACGCCAAGATCGTCACCTCGTCCTTAGCCAATCTTCGCAATCCGTAGCCCTGCTTTGAGTTGCAAATATTAGCAATGTAACCAGTATCAAATACCCAGTGCTCTGCGAGTATTAGTAAGGTACACATCAACAACATGTATATCACATATACCTTTGTTAACCTTGCCATCCTTCTTATCCGCCAAATACTTGGGGCAGTTCCGCTTCGATGACCAGCACGCTTGCAATAGAAGCACTCGATTTTGTGCTTAGGACCAGACTTGGGTTTCTTCTCTTGATTAGCAACTTGCTTGCCGTTCTTTTGAAGTTTCCTTTTCTTTCCTTTGCCCTTTTCTTGAAACTAGTGGTTTTGTTAACCATCAACACTTGATGCTCCTTTTTGATTTCTACCTCCATGACTTTCAAAGATCGCGAAGAGCTCGGGCATTGTTTTGGTCATCCCTTGCATATTATAGTTCATCACGAAGCTCTTGTAGCTTGGTGGCGATGATTGGAGAATTACATCAATGACGCAATCATCCTAAGATTAACTCCCGGTTGAATCAAGTGATTGTTATATCCGGACATTACGAGTATATGCTCAGCAGACAACCGTTCTCCTCCATCTTACAGCTATAGAACTTATTGGAGACTTCATATCTCTCAATCCGGGCATTCGCTTGGAATATTAACTTCAACTCCTGGAACATCTCATATGCTCCATGGTGTTCAAAACGACGTTGAAGTCCCGGTTCTAAGCCGTAAAGCATGGCACACTGAACTATAGAGTAGTCATCGGCTTTGCTTTGCCAGACGTTCACAACATCGGGCGCAGCCCTTGCACCAGCCTGGCACCTAACGGTGCTTCCAGACGTAATTCTTCCGTGCAGCAATAAGGATAATCCTCAAATTCTGGACCCGGTCCGTGTAATTGCTGCCATCATCTTTCAACTTTGCTTTCTCAAGGAACGCATTAAAATTCAACGGAACAACAAAGACGAGCCATCTATCTACACATCATAGACAAGCAAGATACTATCAGGTACTAAGTTCATGATAAATTTTAAGTTCAATTAATCATATTACTTAAGAACTCCCACTTAGAAAAATATCCCTCCAATTCTCTAAGTGATTGCGTGATCCATATCAACTACACCATGACCGATCATCACGTGTGATGGAGTAGTTTCAATGGTGAACATCAATATGTTGATCATATCTACTATATGATTCACGCTCGACCTTTCGTCTCGTGTTCCGAGGTCATATCTTATATGCATAGCTCGTCAAGTATAACCTGAGTATTCTGCGTGTGCAACTGTTTTGCACCCGTTGTATTTGAACGTAGAGCCTATCACACCCGATCATCACGTGGTGTCTCAAAGACGAAGAACTTTCATAGCGGTGCATACTCAGGAGAACACTTCTTGATAATTTAGTAAGGGATCATCTTATAATGCTACCGTCAATCAAAGCAAGATAAGATGCATAAAGGATTAACATCACATGCAATCAATATAAGTGATATGATATGGCCATCATCATCTTGTGCTTTTGATCTCCATCTCAAGCACCGTCATGATCACCATCGTCACGGCGCGACACCTTGATCTCCATCGTAGCATCGTTGTCGTCTCGCCAAACTTATGCTTCTACGACTATCGCTACCGCTTAGTGATAAAGTAAAGCATTACAGGCGATTGCATTGCATACAATAAAGCGACAACCATATGGCTCCTGCCGATTGCCGATAACTTGGTTACAAAACATGATCATCTCATACAATAAAATATAGCATCACGTCTTGACCATATCACATCACAACATGCCCTGCAAAAACAAGTTAGACGTCCTCTACTTTGTTGTTGCAAGTTTTACGTGGCTGCTACGGGCTGAGCAAGAACCGTTCTTACCTACGCATCAAAACCACAACGATACTTCGTCAAATAGACTCCGTTTGACCTTCTCAAGGACGGGCGTAGCCACTCGGTTCAACTAAAGTTGGAGAGACAGTCTTCCACAAGCCATCTATGTGCAAAGCACGCCGAGGAACCGGTCTCGCGTAAGAGTGCAGCGTAAGGTTGGTCTGGATCGTCGTCCAACAATACCGCTGAACCAAAGTATGACATGTCGGTAGGCGGTATGACTTGTATCGTCCACAACTCACTTGTGTTCTACTCGTGCATATGACATCAACGCATAAAACCAGGCTCGATACCACCGCTGGGGAACGTAGTAATTTCAAAATTTTCCCTACGATCACGCAAGATCATGGTGATGCATAGCAACGAGATGAGAGTGTTGTCTACGTACCCTCGTGAGACCAGAACGGAAGCGTTGACGCAACGTAGAGGAAGTAGTCGTACTCCTTCACGATCCAACCAATCCAAGTACCGAACGTCGGCACCTCCGAAGTTTTGCACACGCTCAGCTCGATGACGTCCCTCGAACTCGATCCAGCCGAGTGTTGAGGGAGAGTTTCACAAGACGACGGCGTGGTGACGATGATGATGTTCCACCGGCGAGGTTTCGCCTAAGCTCCGCCACGGTATTTTCGAGGTGTAATATGGTGGAAGGGGCACCGCACACGGCTAAGGAACGATCTCAATGATCAACTTGTGTGTCATGGGGTGCCCCTGCCCTCAGATATAAAGGAGGGAAGGGAGGGGCTGGCCGGCCAAGGAGGTGCGCCAGGTGTCCTACTCCTACTAGGAGTAGGATTCTCCCCAATCCTAGTCCAACTAGGTTTCCCCAAGTGGGAAGGGAGAGAGAGGGGCGCCTTCTCTCCTAGTCCTAATAGGACTAGGGAAGGGGAAAGGTGCCCAGCACTTGGGCCCCTTCTCTCCTTTCCACTAAGGCCCATGTTGGCCCATTAGCATTCCGGGGTTCCAGTAACCTCCGGTGCTTGGTAAAATTCCCAATTTCACCGGAACACTTCCGATGTCCAAACATAGACTTCCAATATATGAATCTTTATGTCTCGACCATTTCGAGACTCCTCGTCACGTCCGTGATCTCATCCGGGACTCCGAACAACCTTCGTACAGAAACATCATAAAAACTCATAGTAACTGTCCATCGAAGCGTTAAGCGTCACGGACCCTACGGGTTCGAGAACTATGTAGACATGACCGAGACACCTCTCCGTCAATAACCAATAAGCGGGACCTGGATGCCCATATTGGCTCCTACATATTCTACGAAGATCTTTATCGGTCGCACCGCATAACAACATACGTTGTTCCCTTTGTCATCGGTATGTTACTTGCCCGAGATTCGATCGTCGGTATCCAATACCTAGTTCAATCTCGTTGCAGTAAGTCTCTTTACTCGTTTCGTAATACATCATCTCACAACTAACACATTAGTTGCAATGCTTGCAAGGCTTATGTGATGTGCATTACCGAGAGGGCCCAGAGATACCTCTCCAGGCAATCGGAGTGACAAATCCTAATCTCGAAATATGCCAACCCAACATGTACCTTCGGAGACACCTGTAATGTACCTTTATAATCACCCGATTACGTTGTGACGCTTGGTAGCACCCAAAGTGTTCCTCGTGCAAACGGAGTTGCATAATCTCATAGTCATAGGAACATGTATAAGTCATGAAGAAAAGCACTAGCAACAAACTATACGATCAGGTGCTATGCTAATGGAATGGGTCATGTCAATCGGATCATTCAACCAATGATGTGATCCCGTTAATCAAATAACAACTCCTTGTTCATGGTTAGGAAACATAACCATCTTTGATTAACGAGCTAGTCAAGTAGAGGCATACTAGTGACACTCAGTAGGTTTATGTATTCACACATGTATTATGTTTCCTGTTAATACAATTCTAGCATGAATAATAAATATTTATCATGATATAAGGAAATAATTATTGCCTCTAGGGCATATTTCCTTCAGTCTGCAGGGAAGTTAATCTATTCGAATAGCCGTGGTCTTCGGTAACATGACGACTTGGAGTTGTACCTTGACCTTATGACAACTAGAACTGGATACTTAATAAAACACACCCTTCCAAGTGCCAGATACAACCCGGTGGTCGCTCTCTAACAGGGCATTGAGGAGGGATCGCCGGGTAGGATTATGCTATGCGATGCTACTTGGAGGACTTGATCTACTCTCTTCTACATGCTGCAAGGCGGAGGCTGCCGAGCGTAGTCTTGACATGATTAGTTATCCCCTCTTATTCTCGCATTCTGCAGCTCAGTCCACTGATATGGCCCTTTACACATATATCCATGCATATATAGTGTAGCTCCTTGCTTGCGAGTACTTTGGATGAGTACTCATGGTTGCCTTGTTCCCCCTTTTCCCCCTTTCTTTACCCGATTGCTGCAACCAGCCGATGGAGCCCAGGAGCCAGACGCCACCGTCGACGACGACTACTACACCGGAGGTGCCTACTACTACGTGCAGCCCGCCGCCGACGACCAGGAGTAGTTTAGGAGGATCCCAGACAGGAGGCCTGCACCTCTTTCGATCTGTATCCCAGTTTGTGTTAGCCTTCTTAAGGCAAACTTGTTTAACTTATGTCTGTACTCAGATATTGTTGCTTCCACTGACTCGTCTATGATCGAGCACTTGTATTCGAGCCCTCGAGGCCCCTGGCTTGTATTATGATGCTTGTATGACTTTTTTTTTATGTTTTAGAGTTGTGTTGTGATATCTTCCGTGAGTCCTCGATTTTGATCGTACACATTTGCGTGCATGATTAGTGTACGATTGAATCGAGGCGTCCATGAGTTGGTATCGAGCCATTGCTGTAGGAATCCCCTTCCATACTCCTTGGCGAAGTCGAGTCTAGTCAATACAAAACTTTTACTAACATGGCTGTGTGTCTTACGGGCTGCGTCGCCATTGGGTGGTAGTAGGATCTTTTATTCCTCGACCTATACTCTGGGACTCTGACATCTCTTCTATTCGGGTTAAATGAATTTTGCTAAACCTAACATTAGGATCTCGTTATCACTTTCACCCGGAGAGCCCCTTATTACTGATGATCGTCTGCTACACATGAAGACCCTGAAGATACTCTTCGCTATTAACCCGAGAACTTGTGTTCATCGCGTTTGCAATTCCCCTTCCACCGTCAACCCTTATGGATAACTACTTGCAGTTGTTATTCTTACATTAATCCCCGGTTGGTCTTGTTATTACAAGATACCCCGAAACACTCGTCGTTGTTTCGATAATCCTTTGAGCTTGCTGCCTTGCTTTTCCTTGTCGCCTGAATACCCCTACGGATAATTTCTTGCACTTACCGAGTATCCACTCATCCCCAGTTGATGCATGTATGTCATGAATCCTTGAAATATCATTCGATCTTCTGATAATCTTGAGCATCCTATTGCTCTTGAAATTCTTGATTGCTTGCATTATGGTTAATCCCATAAGTCTAGTAGTCTTGTTGACATCCATTGTCATTGACATTTTGAGTCCGTTGATTCGATTTGTTGCGAATGTTCGCAATCCTCAAACAGATCCTAGAATTCATCCTTCCAGCTCAGACGTCGTTTTAATCATGAGCTGGTTCTCGCCAATTAAATTGTCGTCGATTGTGCCCCTAAGTATTGAACTTATCCATCCTTGATCAGAGCGTCTGCTTCTGATACTTCGCTTTGTAAATCATAATTCCTTAGCAATTGCGCTCTAAGTTATTCAGTTGTTTCTATAATCCAATGTCTTTGCCTTGCTTCTTCCTCTGGTTGTGTGCCGATACTCACCCCAGATCCTTGTTGGATTTTATCCGACAATGTCCTTCATATTCAATAACCTTGAGACTTTCGTAGGATATATACCGCCTTTGGTAAATTGTATCCTCTGCTTTGTCAACCATACTCTGCTATCGAGCTTGTGTTATTTACTCCTGAATTTTGTGGTATATGTTCCTAAGAGGCCCCGATGGGTTGGACATATGCCTTCTCTAAACTGTGTGACCCGGAAACTACTACGGGTCATACTCCACTAGTGTTATGTCAGATAAAATTTCAACACACAAATTCGTTGAAGGCGAGAAGTGAATGAAAGGTTATGCATTGAAGAAGTGGGAGTCGACCTTGAACTTTGTGTTCATGCCCATGGACCCGATGCAGATCCTACCATAGAAGCTTCTCGTGATAATAACTATTTCGTTGATACAATATCATCTGGTATTTGTGAATTTATCCTATGCAATCGTGGTTCCGACCATATTTTCTCTTTGATCCCATTTCTCGGGCAAGTTAATCACTTGTCTTCTATGGATCAATACACCAGTCCAACCTTTACTTTGATCTTGTGTCGAGTATTACCCCGGGTATCTCGAGGATATCTTGCCATTGCACTACATCTTATAACCTTTGATGAAGCACTACCTTACCTTGTCTTTGCCACTTCATGGGTTCTGGGTTGTTTGTCGACCGAGAACACCGATAAGTGAATCGATTCTGCACTCTGATTCAATAACTCTTAAGTAATTTTCGTTGCTTATGGGTTTAATAATCCTTCAAGTCATTCCTAGCCTGATCGGCTATGCCATTATCGTACCAAATTCTAACTGTGCTACCTGGTCCTTCTTCCCGGAGCACAAATTTTCGACGATGAGCTAAACTTACGTCGATCTTCCTCGTCATATCAGTTCGCCTTGAACAACAAGCTTGATTTCAAGTTTGTGTCGTACGCTTAGTTCCAATAACCTTTTGCTTCATAATTCCTTTGACTTGGCGTTATCGCCGATCGATTACATCTTCATGAAATCTCTCGACAAATATGTCGTGATCATCATCAGCATTGTGAGCACTTCCAGGATATCAGTTGAATTCATGTTGAGTAATACCATCCTTGCCCTCGATGATTTGTGTTATCATTGAACACTTTATTGCCTTCCGTTCAACACAAAACTTGTTCGTGTTTTGTGTTATACCTTGAGTTCCTTGCTATCCAACGTTTGTTCTTCTTTAGCTTGGAATATTACCACCTTTTATGTGAAAAATGTCGTAGAATTTCACCACCTCTTGAGAATTCTTGATACAAGTGATACTTCTCACCATCACCATTCCTTCTTGTTCCCTGTGTTGAATTCTAACCGAGATTCCAACAAGGGAATGATGCTGTTTGGATTCTGCCCTTCTAGCAACCCTATTGCTTTGAAGTTAATGGTCGGCCGTTCATCCTTAGACTATCGATTATGGAATCACCATTCCGACGTTGGTCGTGCAACCCAGCCCATATTTCGGGTGCACCTATCAACCAATGTTTAAATTGGGTATGTTTGCCTCAAGCATATCCCCTTATATCATTTCATCTGACTAATGTTATCTCCTTGTTCACGTAATTGTGGACATCCATCCTTTTGGAAATCTTGAGGAATTGTCACTGAGTCCATCAGCCACCTCATCGTCCTCTCCTTGGTTAAATGATGAACTCTTGTTTTGGAACTCGCTTCCATAGTTCATTCCCCGAGAATCTTACAATGTCACCTCGTTACTTTGTGTCGCACCTTTTCTTCTCAGGCATCCTGAGCCTGAGGTATCCAAACACCAATCAGATCTGAATCTCGGTCAGATATGATGGTTGGAACATATTTCCAAGAGTTATAACAATGGTCTTTATGTGACCCGGTAAGGTGATGCCGTGCCTAGCACACCTGGCCGGAGGCCCTATTGTTATAGTTTCCTTTTAACAAGGTTAACCATTCTTCCTGGAGAAATTGTAAGACTTACTCTACAAGTTGTTCCTGATGGATCCTTCCTGTTTCCAAAGTCTGATCTTCACCTGATGACCATGTCAATGCTATTTCGAAGCATGTCTATGGTATTCCGATTTTCAACAAGAACATTTGAAGCCAATGCTAAATGTTTCCTGCTAAATTATCCAAACACCGTTGTATGGGTAATGTCATGTAATTTCTCTCCCCTTGCCTAAAGAGTTCTCTACGTTATACCCTGTCATGAATGTCCTGCTTTGTTTGTCCTTGGGAAGGATACATACCTGAAATATGTGTTTAAACACATTTTCCTTTTCATTGTCTGTTTAACCTGGTAATCACCTTTCCTTTCCTTTGGTTTGCTTAACCCTTCTAGTGATCTATATGATCTAAGCAGTAATAATTCACTGTTTATGTAAAACACCTCGGTGTACAACTCTATCAGTGAGACCCTGTTTCTACTGTTGATGACATTCCGGTAACCGCCGATGGACGAGAACTTTGCCTATTGGTCCGCCTCGTTCAACGAGCAGGAAAATGGTTCTCTTCGTCCCTCGCCCTTGGTACCGATGTTGTTGTCGACATAACTGGCAGACTAACCTCTGACATGCCTTGCTTACATGACCGTGCAAGATGTCAATGCCCTTCCTTCTTTTAACCCACATGGTGGGCCCATAACCCACAGGTCCCAGGATCGAAACCCGACTCTCCTGTACAACCCGTTGTCAAAGTTATTCCTCGTGCTTGACTTTGTATGTAATTCACGAGCCACTTGCCTGTTGATCTATTCTGGTATCGGACGCAATACTTATTCCCGTTGCTCTGAACCCCTTTCGCACTCTGCTTCAGGTAACGAACGATTGCCTATCCGCTTGAAACTTCTTATCGCACCGTCTTACTTTGCTCTCGATGTGTGTCATTTGTCCAACTCGAGAGATACTCATAAGTTCATTCTTGGGATACCCCCAGATGAATTTCCCTTATAACATCCTATCATTGTAGAGCTGCCCCTTACCTATTCGTGAAATGCGATGGAGTTCTCCGAAGAAAGGACGACAACTTCATCATGATGCTTTGGAATAAAGAATTGAAGACATCAACGAAAGGGATTAACTTCTTCGAGAAGGCCCGTTAGAATATCGTAACCAGAACTTTCCCCCTTACTCCCCTCTTAAATCTCGGGACGAGATTTCTTGTAGTGGAGGAGAATTGTGACGCCCGGATACTTAAGCTACAGTAATCCCCGCTAATGATGCCACGTCACCTCGGTTACTGTGGATAAACTCGCGTTAGTTCGAAACCTAGTTCGAATTTCAGATTTAAAACCGAGGCAAACAATAAAAGTTTTGAAATATTAAACAAAAATGTGTGTGTGACCAATATTGCTAAAGTAATTATATTGAAGAAAGCATAATTTTACAATATGCCTAAGTGCTTTAAACTAAATAAAACATAAAAGAAAAGAAACAAAAGAAAACAGAAAGCAAACTAACAAAAAACAAAAAAGAGAAAGGCCCCACTGAGCTTCGGCCCATTCGGCCACACCGACCGGCCCAACCCCTCCCCTCCATAACCCCCACCAGGGGAAACCCTAACCGCCCAACTGTCCTCCCGATCCCCCACTCTCCCCTCGCTCTCCTCTCTCTCCCTCCTCTGCCCGATCTGGAACGGGGAAAACCCCCGATCCCATCGGCCCGACGTCGCGCCACCGCTTCCCCAGAGGCCGCCACCGGCGCCGAGCACCGCCACTCCCGGCTTCCTCCACGCCTCTCCTCTCCCTCGCCTCGGCATCGCCTCGCTCTGTCTCTGCAGGTGAATCGGGCCGGGCAGCCCGCCCGACCCAGCCAGCACGCGCCGCCCGCCGCTCCTCGTCGGCGCCCAGCTCCCAGCTGCCAAGCTTCGTCGCGGATCCGTGGCCTCCTAGTCTCCTCCGCATGCTGCCTCGACCCCGCCGTCGCCGGAACGCCACCTCGACCCCCTCCTCGTCGGACCTCCCCGACCTCCGTCGAGCCCGCTCCCATTCCCCCTACGGCCCCAGTGAGCCCCACCTCGCTCCCTCCCTCTCCCTCGCCTTTCGCGCTGTCGCCCTTGATCCCCTTGATCTACTTCTTGATTGCCACGTCCGGCCCCCCCTCGCGGCCTCGCCCATAACCCCCCTGCTCCATTTCGCCCGCACCACCCGCCCTCGCCCGGGACCACGCCTCCCGGTGCCCCTCGTGCCCCGCGGCAACCCCGTCGTGTACAGCCACGCCCGCCTCGGCAGGTTACTGGCGCCCGTCGCCGTTGCCCACCCGCCTGTTAAGCCGCACTTTTTGGCCGGCCCCTAGGACACGATGAGGGGCCCCAGCGCCCCAGAACGATTTAAAAAAAGATAATAATAAATATAATTAAATACTAAATAATCAATTAATTAACTAAATAATTAACTTAATTAATTCTGTTTAAATTAATTAATTAAATTAGTTAACCTAATTAATTGTAGTTAATAAACCTAATCATTTTAGTTAGACTAACTAAACTGATTAGTTAGTCTTAGACAATGACAACCGGGACCTGGCCGGTTTGACCCGATCAACCACTGTTGACTGCTGACATCAACATGACATCATGTCGATGTCATAAATCCAATTTCAATTAAATTAAATAATTAATTAAATTCCAGAAATTAATAAAATCTTTAGAAAATCATATCTTTTAATCCGTAACTCGGATTAAATTATTTTCAACATGAAAGTTGCTCAGAACGACGAGACGAACCCGGAAATGCAGTCCGTTCGTCCGCCACGCATCCCTAACCTATCGAACTCGCATCTTCCCCCTCCAGCTCCTCTGCCCGAAAACAGAAACGCCGGGGATACTTTCCCGGATGTTTACCCCCTTCACCGGCATCACCTCATACCGCGTTAGGGCACGCCTAGCATCACGCTTTGCTTTATCATGCATAGTCATGCATCTGTTTGCTTAAATATTCATTGTTTCTTCCCCCTCTTCTTCCGCTAGACACCGAGACCGACGCTGCTGCTTTGCCCGATTCGACTACGGAGTTGGCGACCCTCTCTCTTGCCGAGCAAGCAGGCAAGCCCCGATCACCGGATATCGCCTATTCTTCTCTATACCGCTTGCATTAGAGTAGTGTAGCGTGTTACCGCTTTCGATTAATCCTATCTTCTTTGCATAGCCTTTGTCCTTGCTACTCTTGTTGTTACCTTTACCTGCTATCCTACCGCTTAGTATAGGATGCTAGTGTTCCATCGGTGGCCCTACACTCTTGTCCGTCTGCCATGCTATACTCTTTGGGGCGTGATCAATTCGGGAGGTGATCACGGGCATATACTATATACTTTACCTTTGTTACATTACCTGATACTGTTAGGAGATGGGGTGAAAGGACAGTGGCTCCATCCGGTAGAGGTGGGCACAGGTTCCGGCGGCCCCATTGTTACTTTGAGGCGGAGCGACAGGCGAGTTGAGACCACCTAGGAGAGAGGTGGGCTGGCCCGGTCGGCGTTCGTGGATACTTAACACGCTTAACGAGATCTTGGTATTTGATCCGAGTCCGCCATTTGGTCTATACGCACTAACCAACTACGTGGGAAAGTTATGGGCACTCGGCGTCGTGGTATCACCAAGCACTTCGTGACGTCGTGGCCGATCGAAGCGGGCGCGCACGGATTGGAACGTAAGCCTGCTCTTGTATTAAGGGGCTAGTTACGCTTCGGCCGCCCTCTAGCGTCTTGGTGTGCTATGGGCGATGGGCCCGGACCCTGTCTTGCTTAGGTTTAGAACCGGCGTCTTGACCTCTCTGTTGTGCCTAGGTGGGGCTGCGGCGTGTTGATCTTCAGCGGCGGGCATGACCGAGAAAAGTGTGTCCGGCCAAATGGGATCAAACGTGTTGGGTTATGTGGTGCACCCTGCAGTGAAGTTAATCTATTCAGATAGCCGTGATCTTGATAACAGACGACTTGGAGTTGTACCTTGACCTTATGACAACTAGAACTGGATACTTAATAAAACACACCCTTCCAAGTGCGGATACAACCCGGTGGTCGCTCTCTAACGAGGCATTGAGGAGGGATCGCGGGTAGGATTATGCTATGCGATGCTACTTGGAGGACTTGATCTACTCTCTTCTACATCTTTGCAAGGCGGAGGCTGCGCGAGCGTAGTCTTCGACAGGATTAGTTATCCCCCTCTTATTCCGGCTTCTGCAGTTCAGTCCACTGATATGGCCCTTTACACATATATCCATGCATATGTAGTGTAGCTCCTTGCTTGCGAGTACTTTGGATGAGTACTTACGGTTGCCTTGTTCCCCCCTTTTCCCCTTTCTTTACCCGATTGTCGCAACCAGCCGATGGAGCCTGTGGAGCTGACGCCACCGTCGACGACGACTACTACACCGGAGGTGCCTACTACTACGTGCAGCCCGCCGACGACGACCAAGAGTAGTTTAGGAGGATCCCAGACAGGAGGCCTGCGCCTCTTTCAATCCGTATCCCAGTTTGTGTTAGCCTTCTTAAGGCAAACTTGGTTAACTTATGTCTGTACTCAGATATTGTTGCTTCCGCTGACTCGTCTATGATCGAGCACTTGTATTCGAGCCCTCGAAGCCCCTGGCTTGTATTATGATGCTTGTATGACTTATTTTATGTTTTAGAGTTGTGTTGTGATATCTTCCCGTGAGTCCCTGATCTTGATCGTACACATTTGCGTGCATGATTAGTGTACGATTGAATCGGGGGCGTCACAAAAGGACACCGCAAGATTGAACCCAAAGCTAAGCACTTCTCCCGTTGCAAGAAAGATCGATCTAGTAGGCCAAACCAAACTGATAATTCAAAGAGACTTGCAAAGATATCAAATCATACATATAAGAATTCAGAGAAGAACCAAATATTGTTCACAGATAATCTCGATCATAAACCCACAGTTCATCGGATCTCGACAAACAAACCGCAAAAAGAATTACATCGAATAGATCTCCAAGAGAATCGAGGAGAACTTTGTATTGAGATCCAAAGAGAGAGAAGAAGCCATCTAGCTAATAACTATGGACCCGAAGGTCTGCGGTAAACTACTCACACATCATCGGAGAGGCTATGGTGTCGATGTAGAAGCCCTCCGTGATTGATTCCCCCTCCGGCGAATCGCCGGAAAGGCCCCAAGATGGGATCTCATGGGTACAGAAGGTTGCGGCGGTGGAAATAGGGTTTCGTGGTGCTCTCGGATGTTTTCAGGGTATATGAGTATATATAGGCGAAAAAAAGTAGGTCGGTGGAGCCACGAGGGGCCCATGAGGGTGGGGGGGGGGGCGCCTACCCCCTAGGCGCGCCTCCCTACCTCGTGGCCGCCTCGTTGCTTCCTTGATGTCCACTCCAAGTCTCCTGGATTGCGTTTGTTCCAAAAGTAACTCTCCCGAAGGTTTCATTCCGTTTGATATTCCTTTTCTGTGAAACACTGAAATAGGCAAAAAAACAACAATTTCCACTGGGCCTTTGGTTAGTAGGTCAGCCCCAAAAATAATATAAAAGTGCATAATAAAGCTCATTAAACATCCAAAACAGATAATATAATAGCATGGAACAATAAAAAATTATAGATACGTTGGAGACGTATCAAGCATCCCCAAGCTTAATTCCTGCTCGTCCTCGAGTAGGTAAATGATAAAAACAGAATTTTTGATGTGGAATGCTACCTAGCATGATTCTCAATGTAATTTTCTTTATTGTGGCATGAATGTTCAGATCCGAAAGATTCAAGATAAAAGTTTAATGTTGACATAAAAATAATAATACTTCAAGCATACTAACAAAGCAATCATGTCTTCTCAAAATAACATGGCCAAAGAAAGTTATCCCTACAAAATCATATAGTCTGGCTATGCTCTATCTTCATCAGACAAAATATTTAAATCATGCACAACCACGATGACAAGCCAAGCAATTGTTTCATGCTTTTGATGTTCTCAAACTTTTTCAATCTTCACGCAATACATGAGCGTGAGCCATGGACATATCACTATATGTGAAATAGAATGGTGGTTGTGGAGAAGACAAAAAGGAGAAGATAGTCTCACACAAACTAGGCATATCAACGGGCTATGGAAATGCCCATCAATAGATATCAATGTGAGTGAGTAGGGATTGCCATGCAATGAATGCACTAGAGCTATAAGTGTATGAAAGCTCAACAAAAGAAACTAAGTGGGTGTGCATCCACCTCGCTTGCTCATGAAGACCTTGGGCATTTTGAGGAAGCCCATCATTGGAATATACAAGCCAAGTTCTATAATGTAAAATTCCCACTAGTATATGAAAGTGACAACATAGGAGACTCTCTATTATGAAGATCATGGTGCTACTTTGAAGCACAAGTGTGGTAAAAGGATAGTAACATTGTCCCTTCTCTCTTTTTCTCTCATTTATTTTTATTTATTTGGGTCTTTTTCTCTTTTTTATGGCCTTTTTTTTCTTTTCTCTTTTTTTTCGTCCGGAGTCTCATCCCGACTTGTGGGGGAATCATAGTCTCCATCATCCTTCCCTCACTTGGGACAATGCTCTAATAATTATGATCATCACACCTTTATTTACTCACAACTAAAAAATTACAACTCAATACTTAGAAAAAATAGGACTCTATGTGAATGCCTCCGGTGGTGTACCGGGGTATGCAATGAATCAAGAGTGACATGTATGAAAGAATTATAAAGGTGGCTTTGCCACAAATACGATGTCAACTACATGATCATGCAAAGCAACACGACAATGATGAAACGTATCATAACAAACGGAACCATGGTAAGTTGCATGGAAATATATCTTGGAATGGCTATGGAAATGCCATAATAGGTAGGTATGGTGGATGTTTTGATGAAGGTATATGGTGGGTGTATGATACCGGCGAAAGGTGCGCGGTATTAGAGAGGCTAGCAATGGTGGAAGGGTGAGAGTGTGTATAATCCACGGACTCAACATTAGTCATAAAGAAATCACATACTTATTGCAAAAATCTATTAGTTATCAAAACGAAGTACTACGTGCATGCTCCTAGGGGGATAGATTGGTAGGAAAAGACCATCACTCGTCCCCGACCGCCACTCATAAGGAAGACAATCAATAAATAAATCATGCTCCGACTTCATCACATAACGGTTTACCATACGTGCATGCTACGGGAATCACAAACTTTAACACAAGTATTTCTCAAATTCACAACTACTCAACTAGCATGACTCTAATATCACCATCTTCATATCTCAAAACAATTATCAAGTATCAAACTTCTCATAGTATTCGATGCACTTTATATGATAGTTTTTATTATACCTATCTTGGATGTTCATCATATTAGGACTAATTTTATAGCCAAAGCAAATTACCATGCTGTTCTATAGGACTCTCAAAATAATATAAGTGAAGCATAAGAGATCAATAATTTCTATAAAATAAAACCACCACCGTGCTCTAAAAGATATAAGCGAAGCACTAGAGCAAAATTATCTAGCTCAAAAGATATAAGTGAAGCACAAAGAGTATTCTAATAAATTCCGACTCATGCGTGTCTCTACCAAAATGTGTGTACAAAAAGGATGATTGTGGTGAACTAAAAAGCAAATACTCAAATCATACAAGACGCTCCAAGCAAAACACATATCATGTGGTGAATAAAAATATAGCCTCAAGTAAAGTTACCGATGGACGAAGACGAAAGAGGGGATGCCTTCCGGGGCGTCCCCAAGCTTAGGCTTTTGGTTGTCCTTGAATTTTACCTTGGGGTGCCTTGGGCATCCCCAAGCTTAGGCTCTTGCTACTCCTTATTCCATAATCCATCAAATATTTACCCAAAAACTTGAAAACTTCACAACGCAAAACTCAACAGAATATCTCATGAGCTCCGTTAGTATAAGAAAACAAATCACCACTTTAAGGTACTGTAATTAACTCATTCTTTATTTATATTGGTGTTAAACATACCGTATTCCAACTTCTCTATGGTTCATACCCCCCGATACTAGCCATAGATTCATTAAAATAAGCAAACAACACACGAAAAACAGAATCTGTCAAAAGCAGAACCGTTTGTAGCAATCTGTATCAAAACGTATACTTCTGTAACTACAAAAATTATTAAATAAATTGGTGGACGTGTGGAATTTTTCTATTAATTATATGCAAAAAGAATCAACCTAAAATCACTCTCCAGTAAAAAATGGCAGCTAATCTCGTGAGCGCTAAAGTTTCTATTTTTTACAGCAAGATCATAAAGACTTCACCCAAGTCTTCCCAAAGGTTCTACTTGGCACAAACACTAATTAAAACATAAAACCACATCTAACCAGAGGCTAGATTATTTATTTATTACTAAACAGGAACAAAAAGAAAGGAACAAAAATAAAATTGGGGTTCCTTCCAACAAGCGCTATCGTTTAACGCCCCTAGCTAGGCATAAAAACAAGAATAGATCTAGGTATTATCATATTTGGTATGCAATCCATAAGTGGCTCTCATAATAGATTCAAAAGGTAATTTAATTTTATTCATAGGAAAGTGTTCCATGCCTTTCCTTAATAGAAATTGGAATCTAATATTTCCTTCTTTCATATCAATAATTCCACCAATCGTTCTAAGGAAAGGTCTACCAAGAATAATAGGACATGTAGGATTGCAATCTATATCAAGAACAATAAAATCTACGGGCACATAATTCCTATTTGCAACAATAAGAACATCATTAATTCTTCCCATAGGTTTCTTAATAGTGGAATCCAAGATGCAAGTTTAGAGAGCAATCATCAAAATCACGGAAATCTAACAAATCACACAAAGTTTTGGGAATAGTGGAGACACTAGCACCCAAATCACATAAAAGCATAAAATTCATGACCCTTAATCTTAATTTTAATAGTTGGTTCCCACTCATCCTAAAGTTTTCTAGGGATAGAAACTTCCAACTCAAGTTTTTCTTCATAGGATTGCATCAAGGCATCAACGATATGTTAATAAACGCTTTATTCTGACTATAAGCATGAGGAGAATTTAAGGAACAATCATCAAATTCACGGAAACCTAACACATCACACAATGTTTTTGGAATCGTGGAAACACTAGCACCCAAATCACACAAAGAATAGCATTTGTGATCTTTAATCTTAATTTTAATAGTAGGTTCCCACTCATCATAAAGTTTTCTAGGGATAGAGACTTCTAATTCAAGCTTTTCTTCATAAGATTGCATTAAAGCATCAACGATATGTTTAGTAAAAGCTTTATTTTTGATCATAAGCATGAGGAGAATTTAACACAGATTGCAACAAGGAAATACAATTTATTAAAGAAAAATTATCATAATTAAATTCCTTGAAATCCAAAATAGTGGGTTCATTGCTATGTAAAGTTTTGACCTGTTCAATCCCACTTTTACCAATTTTTGCATCAAGATCTAAAAACTCCGAATCATTGGGACGCCTTTTAACTAAAGTTGACTCATCTCCAGTCCCATCATTATCAAGATTCATATTGCAAAACAAAGATTTATTAGGAGACACATCAATCACTTTTAGATCTTCATCCTTATTATCATGAAAACTAGAAGAACACGCTTTCATAAAATAATCTTTTTTAGCACGCATCCTAGCGGTTCTTTCTTTGCACTCATCAATGGAAATTCTCATGGCTTTGAGAGACTCATTGATATCATGCTTAGGTGGAATAGATCTATGTTTCAAAGAATCCACATCAAGAGAAATTCTATCCATGTTCCTAGCCACTCATCAATCTTAGGCAATTTTTCTTCAAGCAAAGCATTGAAATTCTTTTGCGAAATCATAAATTCTTTAACACTAGTCTCAAAATCAGAGGGCATATTATTAAAATTTCCATAAGGGTTGTTGTAGGAATTACCATAATTATTAGAGGATTACTAGGAAACGACCTAGGATTAAAGTTTCCTCTATACGCGTTGTTACCAAAATTGTTCCTAGCAACAAAATTCACATCCATAGATTCATTATTATTCTCAATCAAAGTAGACAAAGGCATATCATTAGGATTAGAAGAAACACTCTTATTAGCAAACAATTTCATAAGTTCATCCATCTTTCCACTTAAAACATTAATCTCTTCTATTGCATGAACCTTTTTACTAGTAGATCTTTCGGTGTGCCATTGAGAATAATTAACCATAATATTATCTAGGAGTTTAGTAGCTTCTCCTAAAGTGATTTCCATAAAAGTGCCTACCGCGGACGAATCTAACAGATTTCTAGAAGAAAATTTCAATCCAACATAATTTTTTTTGTATAACCATCCATAAATTCGATCCATGAGTAGGGAAATTACGTATCATTAATTTCATCCTCTCCCAAGCTTGTGCAACATGCTCATGATCAAGTTGCTTAAAATTCATAATATCGTTTCTAAGAGAGATGATCTTAGCAGGAGGAAAGTACTTAGAGATATAAGCATCTTTGCACTTATTCCATGAATCAATAATACTTTTAGGCAAAGACGAAAACCAAGTTTTAGCATGATCTCTAAGCGAAAACGGAAATAGCTTCAGTTTAACAATATCATTATCCACGTCTTTCTTCTTTTGCATATCACACAAATCAACAAAGTTGTTTAGATGGGTAGCGGCATCTTCACTAGGAAGGCCAGAGAATTGATCTTTCATGACAAGATTCACCAAAGCAACATTAATTTCACAAGATTCAACATCGGTAATAGGAGCAATCGGAGTGCTAAGAAAATCATTGTTGTTGGTATTGGAAAAGTCACACAATTTAGTATTGTCTTGAGCCATCGTGACAAACAATCCAACACACAAGCACACAAGAAGCAAGCGAAAAGAGATGAACGGAAAAAGAGGGCGAATAAAACGGCAAAGGTGAAGTGGGGGAGAGGAAAATGAGAGGCAAATGGCAAATAATGTAATGTGAGGGATAAGAGTTTGTGATGGGTGCTTTGTATGTCTTGACTTGTGCGTAGATCTCCCCGACAACGGCGCCAGAAATGGCTAGTTGCTGGGAGATCAAATCTTGATTGACTTGGCGTAAGCCTCCTCGGCAACGGCGCCAGAAATCCTTGTTGCTACCTCTTGAGCATGCGTTGGTTTTCCCATGAAGAGGAAAGGGTGATGCATCAAAGTAGCGTAAGTATTTCCATCAGTTTTTGAGAACCAAGGTATCAGTCCAGTAGGAGGTTACACGCAAGTCGCCTTGTACCTGCACAAACAAATAAGAACCTTGCAACCAATGCGATAAAGGGGTTGTCAATCCCTTCACGGCCACTTGCAAAAGTGAGATCTGATAGAGATAATAAGAGAAATATTTTTGGTATTTTTATGCCATAGATTGGAAAATAAAGATTACAAAATAAACGGCGGCAGAAATAGCAAATTGATAGGTGGAAGATAGACCTGGGGGCCATAAGTTTCACTAGTGGCTTCTCTCAAGATAGCAAATTCTACGGTGGGTGAACAAATTACTGTCGAGCAATTGACAGAAAAGCGCATAGTTATGAGAATATCTAGGCATGATCATGTATATAGGCATCACGTCGCGACAAGTAGACCGAAATGATTACGCATCTACTACTATTACTCCACACATCTACCGCTATCCAGCATGCATCTAGAGTATTAAGTTCATAAGAACAGAGTAACACATTAGGCAAGATGACATGAAGTAGAGGGATAAACTCAAGCAATATGATATAAACCCCATCTTTTTATCCTCGATGGCAACAATACAATACATGTCTTGCTGCCCCTACTGTCACTGGGAAAGGACACCGCAAGATTGAACCCAAAGCTAAGCACTTCTCCCATTGCAAGAAAGATCAATCTAGTAGGCCAAACCAAACTGATAATTCGAAGAGACTTGCAAAGATATCAAATTATACATATAAGAATTCAGAGAAGAACCAAATATTGTTCATAGATAATCTTGATCATAAACCCATAATTCATCGGATCTCGACAAACACACTGCAAAAAGAATTACATCGAATAGATCTCCAAGAGAATCGAGGAGAACTTTGTATTGAGACCCAAAGAGAGAGAAGAAGCCATCTAGCTAATAACTATGGACCCGAAGGTCTGTGGTAAACTACTCACACATCATCGGAGAGGCTATGGTGTTGATGTAAACGCCCTCCGTGATCGACCCCCCCCCCCCCCTCCGGCAGAGCGCCAGAAAAGGCCCCAAGATGGGATCTCACAGGTGCAGAAGGTTGCGGCGGTGGAAATAGGATTTCGTGGTGCTCTCCGATGTTTTCAGGGTATATGAGTATATATAGGCGAAAGAAGTAGGTCGGTGGAGCCACGAGGGGCCCATGAGGGTGGGGGGCGCGCCTACCTACCTCGTGGCCGCCTTGTTGCTTCCTTGACGTCCACTCCAAGTCTCCTGGATTGCGTTTGTTCCAAAAATAACTCTCCTGGAGGTTTCATTCCGTTTGGATTCCGTTTGATATTCCTTTTCTGCGAAACACTGAAATAGGCAAAAAAAACAACAATTTGCACTGGGCCTTTGGTCAGTAGGTTAGTCCCAAAAATAATATAAAAGTGCATAATAAAGCCTATTAAACATCCAAAACAGATAATATAATAGCATGGAACAATAAAAAATTATAGATATGTTGGAGACGTATCAAGTTGATAAAGCCAAGATTGAAGCTATTGAGAGTTGGACGCAGCCCAAAATGGTCACACAAGTGAGGAGTTTTCTTGGCCTCGCTGGATTCTATAGGCGTTTTGTGAGAGATTTTAGCACCATTGCTGCACCTCTCAATGAGCTTACAAAGAAGGATGTGCCTTTTGTTTGGGGTACCGCACAGGAAGAAGACTTCATGGTATTGAAAGATTAGTTGACACATGCTCCTTTACTCCAACTTCCTGATTTTAATAAGACTTTTGAGCTTGAATGTGATGCTAGTGGAATTGGATTAGGAGGTATGTTATTACAAGATGGAAAACCTGTTGCATACTTTTCTAAAAAATTAAGTGGGCCTAGTCTGAATTATTCTACTTATGATAAAGAATTATATGCTCTTGTTCAGACTTTAGAAACATGGCAACATTATTTATGGCCCAAAGAATTTGTTATACATTCTTTGAAACATATTAAAAGTCAAGCTAAACTGAATCGTAGACATGCTAAATGGGTTGAATTCATTGAGACTTTCCCTTATGTCATTAAACACACGAAGGGTAAAGAAAATGTTATTGCTGATGCTTTGTCTTGTCGCTATACTATGCTTTCACAACTTGACTTCAAAATATTTGGTTTGGAGACCATCAAAGATCAATATGTGCATGATGCTGAATTTAAAGATGTATTGAAGAATTGTAAAGAAGGGAGAACATGGAATAAGTTTGTCGTTAACGATGGATTTGTGTTTCGTGCTAATAAGCTATGCATTCCAGCTAGCTCTGTTCGTCTTTTGTTTTTGCAGGAGGCACATGGAGGAGGACTAATGGGACACTTTGGCGTGAAGAAGACGGAGGATATACTTGCTACACATTTCTTTTGGCCAAAGATGAGACGGGATGTTGAGCGTTTTGTTGCTCGCTGCATTACATGTCAAAAAGCTAAGTCACGACTCAAATTTCTTTTCCATATGCTCTTCCAATATGAAGTTTGGCATTTTTGGAGGCACTTCCATTCCACAGTACCTGCCGGCTCTGATAATCATACCATTGATCTTTCCTAATTAAATGTGTGTCCAACCTCAGTACCCTGAGCACCTTTGCTCTGGCAAGAAAGAACTTGGCGAGTGTAATCTCCGGTAAGGTCCCTCGGTAGGAGTTTAAAGTAATATTTGAGAGATGCAGATCCAGGCATTCGATGTGATTGTCATTATAAACATTATCCACCTCCGGGCCTATTATTATCTGCAAAAGAAGAGATGTGTTAGAGCCTACATGCAGTTTTGAACACTGTTACACGCCCATTTGGCTTGCAGGATTTGTAAAATGCACCAACGTGCCATCTTCGATCTGGCATGATTAACATGGGCATTTGATTACAATCTAGAAACATGTAGCCTTCTTCACAAGAGGTTGGATTGGATGAAAAATTCCCTAAGAAAACTAGTACAGATGAATCCAAAGGAGAAATGCTTATGGACGATTGTAACCATATGAATGAAGCAACTAATATGGGGTGGGGTGTATGTCCTAAAATCCTCCAAAATTCCTTCAGAAATCGTAGTACATTGTCATTGTAAACTTGGGAAAAGGTGCAAAAAATTGAACTCCCTTATGGTTAACATTTAACAGGAAAGGAACATCACCTTGATATACAACTTCTTTAGGCACGGAAAGCATCTCAGGCAACTAACAACTTGTTCCAGGTTGGGGCCGACAGATTCTAGTGCCAAGACCTTCACTATGCCCAGAGTATGGGTGAAGCTTCGCTGGATGACAGACGAACATACATCTTCAAAACTAGAAATAATGTTGATATCAAGAAGGAGAGGTATATAAGGCGACTGTTGTACCTGAAAGTTGTAGTATTTGACATACGAGTAGCCCACCACTTTCAATTTCGGTGTAGAAATGACATTGATTCTTGTTGGACCTTGTTGATCAACTACAAGTAATCTCTCAAGTGAAGGTGTGTCCTGGATGACCATATTGTGGTCCACCTTTTGTGATCTCTCGTTGCAGCACCAACAACACACATAAATAGTACGGAGAGTCCTAGAGGTGATGTGCAAGGTACTCGACCAATTCATCGCCTGAAGACGAAGGAACTCGAGTACAATACAGCCCGGCGCAGGCGCTCCATGTCATCCTTTGGGATGCGGATGGCGACGAGCTCGAGGTGCTTCAGTCGTGGTAGAAAAAGAGCGGGCGCATCATTAAGGGGGGGGGGGATGGCAGTTCATGAACTTGGTGAGGCGCAGCGTGGGTGCAAAGCGGAGCGCGTATGTTGGCAGCAAGCGCATATGCCCATCATTATAACTTAGCTTCTCGAGCTGATCTATGGCGGGGGATTGGAACCACTCGTCAAGCTTGGCTCGGTCCTTGCCATTGGAATGGAACTTGCCCGTGATAAGGCCTTTGATTGGGCCATCATGACTGCAGAGGATCTAGGAGAGCGCATCCAAGCTTTGGCGATAGCCATGGCAGAGCTTGTGGGCATCGAGGAGGTCGACAGGGGTGCAGAGCCATAGGGTGCGCCACCGCCGGGAAAGGGCGGCTCTCCTCGCCCGGTATTTGATTGGGAGGAGGGGTATGATGACTATCAACATATCATCGGGGAGGTTGTTGATGAAGTCTAGGCCTGCTGGAGTTGCTTGCGGTTCTTTCTCGACCCGCCTCCGCTTGTTGGCAGCCTCGTTCTCCACCTCGTCGGCGGCGACGGAAACATCTGTCTCCAGATTCATGCCATGCTCCGGTGCTTCAGCAGCCCCGATGTCGCCACTCCCTCCGATGGGGCGCTTCGGCGGCATCCTCGTACACTGACGGCTTTGAGGACTCAGAGTGACGTCGAGGATGCGGGCGGAGAGAGAGGAATTGTGTGTGTGTGTGGTGAGGATGGGTGAGGTATTTGATTGGGAGGCGGGTGCGGCCGCTCGGCGGCGCCATTAATATAGACCAGTGGGAGCGAGGTGGGCAGCGGTCCAAGGCTGTCTCGCTTCCCGGTGAGAACGACTGCTTAATCTCTAGTATGAATGAAATCTATGCTTAATTACTGAATTTTAGTTGCAAAAAATAGATAGTGTTATTGATTTTTAGCTGCATATTTTGACAAATCGTAGTGTCTCTTGGCTTAGCACCGAAGTCTGGCTTTAATTTGCATATCGTAATCTGAACAGTTTGCGTTGAAGAGATGCACAGATCCTGCGTTGAACAACTTGTACGCTTCCCGGTGAGCTTGCGCACTGCATCATGCCGACGCCTCCCTGCATCTTGTCAGACAACTGTCCACACGGCACCTCCTATAGCCATTAAAACCAAGACACGTGGCGTCACGTGAATGGTCAACCAAACCCACACGGTTTGAATTATACAAACATTTGAGATATTAAAGTGGCAGCTATTTTTTCAAAATGCCTTTGTTGGCTGTCATTATTCGAGTGCGCCTTCTCTCAAAATGGACATGAAAAATACCACAACATGTCGGGTGCCCTTCCATGATAGCATGCCAAGTTTCATGAATTTCAGACGAGTTTTGGATTTACTAGAATTTAAAAACCAGTCATCTCAATGTTTTGCCGGCAATCAACGGTGCCCCAGTGTTTGAAATTCATTCCCATTTCTTGCATGGGACCTAAGCATGCACCCAAGGACACAGATTTGATTTTTCAACCAATTTATATGCACCGGAGCATGTGCATGTAGTTCAAATTTGAATTATGCACATAAATGCATTGAAAACTCAGTTAATGCATAAAATGTCCAAAGCAGACCCGAAAAATCACAAAAAATAACACAACACCCCTATTGTTCTATGTTGACACGGGAAATTTTTTGAAAGAAATAAGAGGCAATGGATATCGTTTCGTCCCCAAAGGTGGGGCGTTCCCTACCGAAACCATCATGCTTGTTGTGAGAAGCTCTAGTTTGTGAGAAGCATATACCCAAACCTGCCCCAAATGGGATAAAAAATTTACCACGACATGTTGATGCCGCTCCATGATAGCATGCCAAGTTTCATGAATTTCAGACGGGTTTTGGATTTACTAGAATTTAAAAACCAGGTATCTCAATGTTTGCGGCCGAGTGAGGGTGGCAGGGTGTTTGACATTCATTCCTATTTCTTGCATGGGACTCATACGTCTCCAACGTATCTATAATTTTTTATTGCTCCATGCTATATTATCTATTGTTTTGGACCATATTGGGCTTTATTTTCCTCTTTTATATTACTTTTGGGACTAACCTATTAACCGGAGGCCCAGCCCAGAATTGTTGTTTTTTGCCTATTTGATGTTTCAAGAAACGGAATATCAAACGGAGTCCAAACGGAATGAAACCTTCAGAACGTGATTTGCTCATCGAGATAAGATCCAGGAGACTTGGACCCTCCGTCAAGAAAGCCACGAGGCGGTCACGAGGGTGGAGGGCGCACCCCCTAGGGCGCGCCCCCTGCCTCGTGGGCCCCTCGAAGCTCCACCAACATACTCCTTCCTCCTATATATACCTACGTACCCCCAAACGATCAGATTCGGAGCCAAAAACCTAATTCCACCGCCGCAACTTTCTGTATCCACGAGATCCCATCTTGGGGCCTGTTCCGGAGCTCCGCCAAAAGGGGAATCCACCACGGAGGGCTTCTACATCATCACCATAGCCCCTCCGATGAAGTGTGAGTAGTTTACCTCAGACCTTCGGGTCCATAGTTAGTAGCTAGATGGCTTCTTCTCTCTTTTTGGATCTCAATACAATGTTCTCCCCCTCTCTCATGGAGATCTTGTTTTTGCGGTGTGTTTGTTGAGACCGATGAATTGTGGGTTTTTGATCAAGATTATGTATGCACTATATTTGAATCTTCTCTGAATTCTTTTATGTATGATTGGTTATCTTTGCAAGTCTCTTCGAATTATCAGTTTGGTTTGGCCTACTAGATTGGTTTTTCTTGCAATGGGAGAAGTGCTTAGCTTTGGGTTCAATCTTGCGGTGTCCTTTCCCGATGTGATGAGGGGCAGCAAGGCACGTATTGTTTTGTTGCCATCGAGGATAACAAGATGGGGTTTATATCATATTGCATGAATTTATTCCTCTACATCATGTCATCTTGGTTAAGGCGTTACTCTGTTTTCATTAACTTAATACTCTAGATGCATGCTGGATAACGGTCGATGAGTGGAGTAATAGTAGTAGATGCAGGTAGGAGTCGGTCTACTTGTCTCGGACGTGATGCCTATATACATGATCATACCTAGATATTCTCATAACTATGCTCAATTCTGTCAATTGCTCAACAGTAACTTGTTCACCCACCGTAGAAATACTTATGTTCTTGAGAGAAGCCACTAGTGAAATCTATGGCCCCCCCGGGTCTATTCTCATCATATCAATCTCCAATCAATTTATTATTGCTTTGCTTTTACTTTTGCCTTTTATTTTACCTTGCATCTTTATATCAACAATACCAAAAATATTATCTATCATCTCTATCAGGTCTCACTCTCGTAAGTGACCGTGAAGGGATTGACAACCCCTAACCGCGTTGGTTGCGAGGAGCTATTCACTTTCTGTAGGTACAAGGGACTCATGGCGTGGCCTCCTACTGGATTGATACCTTGGTTCTCAAAAACTGAGGGAAATACTTACGCTACTTTGCTGCATCATCCTCTCCTCTTCGCAGAAATCCAATGCAGTGCTCAAGAGGTAGCAAGAAGAATTTCTGCGCCGTTCTTAGAGTCTACGCAAAATTCAACATACCAAGTACCCATCACAATCCCTTATTTCCCGCATTACATTATTTGCCATTTGCCTCTCGTTTTCCTCTCCCCCACTTCACCCTTGCCGTGTTATTCGCCCTCTCTTTTTCCGTTCGCCTTTTTCTCGCTTGCTTTTTGTTTGCTCGTGTGTTGGATTGCTTGCTTGTCACGATGGCTCAAGATAATACCAAATTGTGTGACTATACCAATACCAACAATAATGATTTCCTTAGCACTCCGATTGCTCCTCTTGCCAATACTGAATCTTGTGAAATCAATACTGCTTTGTTGAATCTTGTTATGAAAGATCAATTTGCCGGCCTTCCTAGTGAAGATGCCGCTACTCATCTAAATAGCTTCGTTGATTTATGTGATATGCAAAAGAACAAAGATGTCGATAATGATATTGTTAAATTGAAGCTATTTCCTTTTTAAACTGAGATCGTGCTAAAGCTTGGTTTTTGTCTTTGCCTAAAAATAGTGTTGATTCATGGAACAAGTGCAAAGATGCTTTTATCTCTAAGTATTTTCCTCCCGCTAAGATCATCTCTCTTAGAAACGATATTATGAATTTTAAGCAACTTGATCATGAACATGTTGCACAAGCTTGGGAGAGAATGAAATTAATGATACGTAATTGTCCTACTCATGGTTTCAATTTGTGGATGATTATACAAAACTTTTACGCCGGATTGAATTTTGCTTCTAGAAATCTTTTAGATTCGGCCACGGAGGCACTTTTATGGAAATCACTTCAGGAGATGCTACTAAATTCCTAGATAATATTATGGTTAATTATTCTCAATGGCACAATGAAAGATCTACTAATAAGAAAGTGCATGCGATAGAAGAAATTAATGTTTTGAGTGGAAAGATGGATGAACTTATGAAATTATTTGCTACTAAGAGTGTTTCTTCTGATCCTAATGATATGCCTTTGTCTACTTTGATTGAGAATAATAATGAATCTATGGATGTGAATTTTGTTGGTAGGAATAATTTTGGTAACAACGCGTATAGAGGAAATTTTAATCCTAGGCCTTATCCTAGTAATCCTTCTAATAATTATGGAAATTCCTAAAACAACTCTTATGGAAATTTTAATAAGATGCCCTCTGAATTTGAGACTATTGTTAAAGAGTTTATGAATTCGCAAAAGAATTTCAATACTTTGCTTAAAGAGAAATTGCTTAAAGTTGATGAATTGGCTAGGAACGTTGATAGAATTTCTCTTGATGTTGATTCTTTAAAGCTTAGATCTATTCCTCCTAAGCATGATATCAATGAGTCTCTCAAAGCCATGAGAATTTCCATTGATGAGTGCAAGGAAAGAACCGCTAGGATGCATGCTACGAAAGATGCCTTTATTAAAGCGTGTTCTTCCGATACCTATGAAAATCAAGATGAAGATCTAAAGGTTATTGATGTGTCCCCTATTAAATCTTTGTTTTGCAATATGAATCTTGATGAAACTGAATATGATCCACCTTTACCTAGAAGGCGTTCCAAAAATTCGGAGTATTTAGATCTTGATGATGAAATTGATAAAAGTGGGATTGAAAAGAATAAAACCCTAGATGTTGCTAAACCCACTATATTGGATTTCAAGGAATTTAATTATGAAAGTTTCTCTTTAATTGATTGTATTTCCTTGTTGCAATCCGTGCTAAATTCTCCTCATGCTTATAGTCAAAATAAAGTGTTTACTAAACATATCGTTGATGCCTTGATGCAATCCTATGAAGAAAAACTTGAGTTGGAAGTTTCTATCCCTAGAAAACTTTAGGATGAGTGGGAACCAACTATTAAAATTAAGATTAAGGGTTATGAATTTTATGCTTTATGTGATTTGGGTGCTAGTGTCTCCACTATTCCCAAAACTTTGTGTGATTTGTTAGATTTCCGTGATTTTGATGATTGCTCTCTAAACTTGCATCTTGCGGATTCCACTATTAAGAAACCTATGGGAAGAATTAATGATGTTCTTATTGTTGCAAATAGGAATTATGTGCCTGTAGATTTTATCGTTCTTGATATAGATTGCAATCCTTCTTGTCCTATTATTCTTGGTAGACCTTTCCTTAGAACGATTGGTGCAATTATTGATATGAAGGAAGGGAACATTAGATTCCAATTTCCATTAAAGAAAGGCATGGATCACTTCCCTAGGAAGAAAATAAAACTACCATATGAATCTATCATGAGAGCCACTTATGGATTGCCTACCAAAGATGGCAATACCTAGATCTATCCGTGCTTTTATGCCTAGCTAGGGGCGTTAAACGATAGCGCTTGTTGGGAGGCAACCCAATTTTATTTTTAGTTTTTGTTTTTGTTTCTGTTTAGGAATAAATAATCCATCTACCTTATGTTTATATGTGGTTTTATCTTTTAATTAGTGTTTGTGCCAAGTTAAACCTATAGGATCTTCTTGGATGATATTTATTTGATCTTGCTGTAATTTCCAGAAACTTTTGGTTCACGAAAACAATTATTAAAATTCACCAGAACGTGATAAAATAGTGATTACAATTGATGATGATCAATAAACAAATTGCCTAGGTCTTCATATTTTGGCTGAAATTTTGGAGTTCTAGAAGTTTGCGTTAGTTACAGATTACTACAGACTGTTCTGTTTTTGACAGATTCTGTTTTTTCGTGTATTGTTTGCTTATTTTGATGAATCTATGGCTAGTAAAATAGTTTATAATCCATAGAGAAGTTGGAATACAGTAGGTTGAACACCAATATAAATAAAGAATTAGTTCATTACAGTACCTTGAAGTGGTCTTTTGTTTTCTTTCGCTAACAGAGCTCACGAGATTTCTGTTGAGTTTTGTGTTGTGAAGTTTCCAAGTTTTGGGTGAAATCTTTTGATGGATTATGGATCAAGGAGTGGAAAGAGTCTAAGCTTGGGGATGCCCATGGCACCCCCAAGATAATCCAAGGACACCAAAAAGTCAAAGCCTGGGGATGCCCCGGAAGGCATCCCCTCTTTCGTCTACTTCCATCGATAACTTTACTTGGAACTATATTTTTATTCACCACATGTTATGTGTTTTGCTTGGAGCGTCTTGTATGATTTGAGTCTTTGCCTTTTAGTTTACCACAATCGTCCTTGCTGTACACACCTTTTGAGAGAGCCATACATGAATTGGAATTTGTTAGAATACTCTATGTGCTTCACTTATATATTTTGAGCTTTATAGTTTTGCTCTAGTGCTTCACTTATATCTTTTAGAGCACGATGGTGGATTTGTTTTATAGAAACTATTGATCTCTCATGCTTCACTTAGATTATTTTGAGAGTCTTAAATAGCATGGTAATTTGCTTAATAATAATAATATGCTTGGTATTCAAGATTTGTAAAACTTTCTTTTGAGTGCGTTGAATACTAAGAAAAGTTTGATGCTTGATAATTGTTTTGAGATATGGAGGTGATCTTGTCAAATTAGGTGCTAGTTGAGTAGTTGTGAATTTGAGAAATGCTTGAGTTGAAGTTTGCAAGTCCCGTAGCATGCACGTATGGTAAACGTTATGTAACAAATTTGAAACATGGGGTGTTATTTGATTGTCCTCCTTATGAGCGGCGGTCGGGGACGAGCGATGGTCTTTTCCTACCAATCTACCCCCCTAGGAGCATGCGCGTAGTACTTTGGTTTTTGATGGCTTGTAGATTTTTGCAATAAGTATATGAGTTTTTTATGACTAATGTTGAGTCCATGGACTATACGCACTCTCACCCTTCCATCATTGCTAGCCTCTTCGGTACCGTGCATTGCCCTTTCTCACATTGAGAGTTGGTGCAAACTTCACGGTGCATCCAAACCCCATGATATGATACGCTCTTTCACACATAAACCTCCTTATATCTTCCTCAAAACAGCCACCATACCTACCTATTATGGCATTTCCATAGCCATTCCGAGATATATTGCCATGCAACTTTCCACCACTCGGTTCATCATGACACAATCATCATTGTCATATTGCTAAGCATGATCATGTAGTTGACATAGTATTTGTGGCAAAGCCACCGTCCATAATTCTTTCATACATGCCACTCTTTGTTCATTGCATATCCCGGTACACCGTCGGAGGCATTCATATAGAGTCATACCTTGTTCTAGTATCGAGTTGTAATCATTGAGTTGTAAATAAATAGAAGTGTGATGATCATCATTAAATAGAGCATTGTCCCAATAAAAAAAGAGAAAGGCCAAAGAAAAAAAAAGAAAAAAGGGGCAATGCTACTATTCTTTTTTTTCCACACTTGTGCTTCAAAGTAGCACCATAATCTTCATGATAGAGAGTCTCTTGTTTTGTCATTTTCATATACTAGTGGGAATCTTTCATTATAGAACTTGGCTTGTATATTCCAACGACGGGCCTCCTCAAGTGCCCTAGGTCTTCGTGAGCAAGCAAGTTGGATGCACGCCCGCTTAGTTTCTTTTGTTGAGCTTTCATACATTTATAGCTCTAGTGCATCCGTTGCATGACAATCCCTACTCCTTGCATTAACATCAATCGATGGGCATCTCCATAGCCCATTGATTAGCCTCGTTGATGTGAGATTTTCTCCTTTTGTCTTCTCCACATAACCCCCCATCATCATATTCTGTTCCACCCATAGTGCTATATCCATGGCTCACGCTCATGTATTGCGTGAAGGTTTATAAGTTTGAGATTACTAAAGTATGAAACAATTGCTTGGCTTGTCATCGGGGTTGTGCATCATGAGAGCATTCTTGTGTGACGAAAATGGAGCATGACTGAACTATATGATTTTGTAGGGATGAACTTTCTTTGGCCATGTTATTTTGAGAAGACATAATTGCTTAGTTAGTATGCTTGAAGTATTATTATTTTTATGTCAATATGAACTTTTGTCTTGAATCTTTCGGATCTGAATATTCATACCACAATTAAGAATATTTACATTGAAATTATGCCAAGTAGCACTCGCATAAAAAATTCTCTTTTTATCATTTACCTACTCGAGGGCGAGTAGGAATTAAGCTTAGATGCCCGATACGTCTCCAACGTATCTATAACTTTTGATTGCTCCATGCTATATTATCTACTGTTTTGGACCATATTGGGCTTTATTTTCCACTTTTATATTACTTTTGGGACTAACCTATTAACCGGAGGCCCAGCCTGTAATTGTCGTTTACCTATTTCAGTGTTTCGAAGAAACGGAATATCAAACGGAGTCCAAACAGAATGAAACCTTCGGGAACGTGATTTGCTCATCAGATAAGATCCAGGAGACTTGGACCCTCCATCAAGAAAGCCACGAGGCGGTGGTAGCTCTAGTGTCAACCATAGGCATTGCAGCAGACCTCTGACCTCTGGGCACTCTCTGAAAGGCATTTGTGGTAGCCTGCCGTTTCCTCTCCCCAGCTTCTTCTTGGAGCTGCTCAACAGTTGTCTGCATCTCAGTCACTTTAAGGTCAAGATCATAGAACTTTGTCTCAATTATCCTCTCCAAGCTCTCCTGATTTTGAGTCAGGGTGGCCAAGCCCTTCTCAATCCTCAAAGTTGCTTGAATTAGATAAGCAAGCTGATCTTGTTTTGACTTTAGGGACACTTGAGATGCCTCTTCAGCACTTGGCATATTTGCAGCCTTTTCAGCCTTTGCCTTCTCTCTCTTTTCTTGTGCTTGCATAGATGTGGGAACTTCTTCATTCATCACAACAGTGTTTTCCTCAAAATCTGGTCTCAAAGGTAGATGCTCCTTGTCCAAAAGATAAGTGCCTGTGCCCATCTTGGAGTTGATGAACACCTGAATATGTGGAGCATATCCACAAGATCTCTTCTGATCTGCAGCTGTCCTCTTGATTGTTTCAACAATCAGGCTCATAACTTTGAATTTCTGAGGCACATCAAATATCTGCAGCAAGTTGATTGAATGACCTCTGATCATCTTGTGGTCTCCAGATTTGGGCAACAGTGTATGCCTCAATATAGTGTTGATAGTAGCTAATCCAGACAACAAGTAATGAATAGACCCAAGCCTATGAGTTTCCAATGCCTTGTCTGGAATCTCCGTGTACATGTTGGCCATAGAGTTGGCATAGACATCCAAGTCATCTTCAAGCTCTTCAGGGGCATTGATCAACTTGGCCCACTCATCAATAGTATACTGGTACCTTGTACCCTCAGACATCCACACAATTCTACCATCTGGATAAAAATGAGCTATGGAGTAGAATTGCATGATGAGTTCATCATTCCATTTTGTCAGCTTTTGACCCACAAACTTGTCAACACCACATGCTCTGAAGCTCTCATGTACCCTGGAAAATGGTCTTCATTCTCATCAATGTACTCCAAATCAGCCCACTTCATATCACACACAATGGGCTTCTTGTCAAGCAGAATGGTTTCATAGAAATCTTGCTGCTCTTTGGTATGGAACCTGTAGTCCACTGCAGTCTTTCTCCTCACTGCATAACGGTCACTTTGTCTCCAAAGTCTAATACCTGCATCTTTCCTGATCTTCATGTCTTCTGCCACAGGATGATTATCATCATGATCTGGAATTTTTGGTTTGAGCTTCCTAAGCACTTGGGCTTCAACATCTTCTTCATCCATCTCAGGCACTGGGGCCTTGTTCTTCTTAGCAGCAGAAATGTTCCTTGTGCTCCTCTTGGGCTTTGGAGCTGGAGCAGAAGCTTTAGGGGTAGTCTTGGGCTTTGAAAGGGCAGCCCTAGACTTGATGGCACCCTCCATCAGCTTTTGAGACTTGGGTACTGGTGCAACATCCTCTTCTTCTTCTTCTTCATCAGATGAATGCCTCTCAAATTCTGCCATTGGATCCCCCTTTTTGCACCATCTTCCTCTCTTCCTTTCCTTCTTCTTGCCCTCGCCAGCAGCCTCTCCTCCAGTTGATTTGGAAGTGTCATGAGTGGAGACTCTGGCCTTTGACATAGGAATTCTCTTGGCAGGTGCTTTCTTGTGCATTCCAGGTTTTGTTGCAGCAACAGTTCCATATTCCTTCTTCAGCACTTTCTTCTTGGAGCTCACTTCCTCCTCAGTAGCCACATAGTCCTCATCCTCTAAGTCTGAGGTTCTCTTCTTCCTTGACCTTGTAGCTTCCTTGGGAAAATTGCTTGGAGTGCTCCTGCTACCCTCACTCAAGTTCACTTGCTCTTTTGACTTGTTTTGGCTATCACTCCGATTAGACATACTGGCAAAGAAAACTGACAGTGGACCATGTGAATAGCTGTAGATGAGGTAGAGTGGATGAGCATCACAAAGTACAGAGTTTTTGCAAAACAAATGAGTCAAAAACTTAGTTTTAGTTCTCCACAAAAAGCATTTTGGAGCTACCGATTTATTAAACTCAGTGACACCGAAGCAACTTTTGGAGTCTAAACTAGTGAACTCGGTTAGACCGAGTCACAGTTAGGTGACTCCGAGATTGCTAGGGGTTCACAGAGATTTGAACTCGGTCGCACTGATTTGCAACTTTTGGTCAGACCAAACAGTGCAAGTCCAATGGCTTAAGCCAGATCGGTGAGACCGATTTCTACAACTCGGTCGGTCCGAGATGAGTTCGGCGGAAACCTAACCCTAATTTTTTGAATCAAACCTAATCTAATGGAGGTTTTGCTGGACAGATTGATCTCATATGTGGTAAGAAACATGGCATTGACCTTGTGCTCGAAATTGGAGGTAAAAAGAATGCACAAGGGGTCGAACTCATACCCTAGTTCGGCGATGAGCTCACTACGGCGGCAACGGTGGCGTTGAAATCCGTTGACGGTGATGGAAACTAGCGGCAGGAGGTCGCTGGCGACGAGAGGATGATCTGGAGACCCGAGGCGGCAGAGCAGGACACGCGCGGGATGAAGGGTTTTGAAGAAATTTCCAAAACCTCACCCGTCGGTATATATATCCTGACCCTGTCGGTGTGACCTGAGTGGAAAAACTCGGTGGCACCGAGATGCAGAATCGCAAGCGGTTGCATCGAGATTGAAAACCTAGATCAACTCAGTGAACTCGGTGTGACCGAAGTGGATGGATCGGTCAGACCGAAATGCACAGAGAGGTTTTGGAAGTTTAAGTCTATGACAAATCGGGGACTCATTGCTCCTCACACAGTGTGGTTCCAATCTGACTTGATCAAACATTGTGATGTAGCATGAATAGAGTTTGAGACGAGAAAATCATAGATAGCTAGAGGAGGTTCTTAGGCATTATTGTCCATCCATTTGGCAAAAGAAGAAAAACCAAACAATCAAAGCAACAATTGGATGTCCTCGAATGAGTAAAATATGCAATCAACATGCTCACACAATAAAATGGCAAATGAAATATGTGACAAAGCATGCACAAACACTCTAGCATCTATCAAGCAATTAGCAATGACTAGGTCATCTATATATGAGTATATTGACTCAGGAGTCAAATGAGTACATTTGATCATAGGTCATACTCATCATTTAAGCACAAGTGGGGTTACCACTTTTACATAAAGCATTGTTCTGTTCACACCATTAGAGTTGCTTTAGCTCAAATGTTAGAGTAAAGCTCCCCCTAGATGGGATATCCCCCCTAAGAGGGATGAACTAACCTTGGGTTTTGTAGATGATGACTTCATGTAGATGTTCACGATGTGGATGCTCACTGTTGATGTAGATCATTTGGAGAAATCCATTGGAGCGAGTTGCACTTTCAATACCTACACGGGTTAGTCCCACAAGGAACAAACAAAGATATCCATAGACATAGAGTGATGTTCACACAAGATGATGTCCATGAAAGCATTAGGTTACCTTGTCCCTTGTCTTACCAACAAGAGGGTTTGTGACTCCTTGAACTAGTGCAAGATGTGGAAGTTGTTTGCACTTGTCCTCGCCAAAATGATATGAGTGGAGTATGTTGGTGGAGTCACCCTCAAGAACTCTCTAGTTCTTCTTCGGGATCCACATCATCTTGATGGGAATCCTTGGAGTTGTAGTTGTACTTGATGAAGTAGAACTTGATGTAGTCTTGGGAACCCACTTGACCAAGGCCTTGGGAGCTTCTTCAAATGCATCAATCTCCTCTTGAAGCTTGTCCTTGCCCTTTTGCTTATGGTCTTGTGGTGGAAGATCATCTTGAGCTTGTGTCCCTTGGAAATAAGTAGGATCATACTTCTCTTGTTGAGGAACAAACTTCGTATTGGGGTATTGATCTTCTTCCCACTCAACTCCATTGGCATTGAACTTTCATTCAAAACCAACACCTTGATTCTTCCGGTGCCTTCCTTGCTTATGCATAATTTCCTCAAATTGCTTACTCCCAAAGAAGGCTCTTGTAAACACCTTTCTCTATAATTCCCTTCAATAAGCTATTTTCTTGCTCAAGTGTAACTTGGCTAAGAGAATCATTAGTGGAATCAAGAGAACTACTAGAATCAACAACATTGGATTTCACATGATTATTGTACTACTGGAAGAAGAATCTTTCTTACTCTTGTTGTTAGATTTCACTTGTGGCATGTAAGTAGACAAGAGTAAACGCTTGGCAATGTAAGAAGAACGTTTCTTGCTCAGATCATCATTGATTGCCTTTAAGAACCCATGCTCTTGCTCAAGGTTGAGATTTTCAAAGCGTAGCTTCTCATGAGTCTTTAAAAGCTCTCGATGATCTTCCAAGGTAGTTTCATGAGCTAACTTAAGAGTGTTTAGTTCTTTAGTTAGACGCTCAATCTCCTTCTTATCATCATCATTCGTTTTATCTTGATTAGCATGATTAATAGCAAGTTCATCATAGTTTTCATTACTAGAGTTGTCAACAAGTAAATCATCATCACCTAGCAAGTCATCTTCATCACTATTGAAATCAACATACTCGGGGTGTGATACCTTTGGGCCTTTAGCCATGAAGCATCTTCCGATTCCTTCATTTGGTGAGTCAAATATGTCATAGGAGTTGGTTGACACAAGTGCTAGACTGGCAACACCTTCATGTGGAGTATATTCGGAGTCGGAGTGATGACTTCTTTCGGAGTGATGGTCGGAGTCGGAGCCGGATTCCCATTCACCAACATGAGCTTGATGTATTCATTTTGTGTAGCTCTTTGATGATTTGTCCTTCCTTTCCAAATCCTTGCTTCTCCGAGAGGTTCTTCGTTCATAACGATCATCTCTACTCCTCCTCTCTCTTGGTGGTGATTCTTCTCTTCTACTTCTCCTTTTGGGTGATTCTTCTCTTCTTTTGTAGGGAGTCGTACACTCATTTGAGTAGTGTTCGGGTCTTCCACAATTGTAGCAATTACGCTCATGACTCGAAGATCTTTTGTCATTGTAGGACCTTGACTTGGAACTTCTTTCCTTGCTTATACTCTTGTAGAACTTGTTGAAGTTATTCACCATTAGGCTCAATTCTTCATTGAAGGTTTGTTTCTGACTTGATGATGTAGGAGCATCACATGAGGCTTTGTAAGCACCACTTGACTTGTTGTGAAGCTCTTCTTTATCCTTGAGTGACATCACATGAGCAACAATTCTTCCAATGACTTCCGTTGGCTTGAGATCTTTGTAATTGGGCATCATTTGGATCAATGTGCACACGATATCATATTTTCCATCCAAGGCTCTTAGGATCTTCTTGATGATGAATATATCGGTCATCTCTTCACTTCCTAAGCCGACAATCTCATTTGTGATGAGAGCAAGCCTAGAGTACATTTCAGCGACACCTTCACCATCCTTCATTTTGAACTTGTCAAGTTGACTTTGAAGAACATCCAATTTGGATTCCTTGACGGAGTCGGTACCTTCGTGCATATCAATTTCCTTTGCATTCTCAAGACGGCTGATTTTTTTGAATTCTTCGGGACACAATCCGTTGAAGAGGAGATCCCAAGCTTGAGCGTTGTATTGCAGCATCTTCAACTCCTCCGCGTAACTTAACGGTTCGGTTCTCTCCCATCAAAGGATTCACCTTGCAAGCCAATACACACAGTAGCCCAAACGGCGGGGTTATGTCCAAGAATATACATTTTCATCTTATGCTTCCAACTAAAAAATTAGTACCATCAAAGTAAGGACCTCTACAGTGGTAATTTTCCTTGCTAGACGCCATACTCTCCTAGGTTGTGAAACCAAGGCTATGATCACCAAAAGCTATGGAAATCAAGGCAAATGGAGACCAAAGCTTTGATACCACTTGTAGGATCAAAAGTATGTCTAGAGGGGGGTGATTAGACTACTTGACCAAATAAAAATCTAGCCTTTTCCCAATTTTAAGTCTTTTCAGATTTTAGCAACTTAGCACAAGTCAAGCAATCAACCTACACATGCAAGTCTAAGAGTACAACAGCGGAATGTAAAACATTGCACATGAAGGTAAAGGGAGGAGTTTGGAGGGAGCAAACGCAATGTAGATGCGGAGATTTTTTTTCGTGGTTCCGATAGGTGGTCTATTGTACATCCACGTTGATGGAGACTTCAACCCACGAAGGGTAACGGCTGCGCGAGTCCACGGAGGGCTCCACGCACTAAGTGTCCACGATTAAGCAACCTTGTCTATCCCACCATGGCCATCGCCCATGAAGGACTTGCCTCACTAGGGTAGATCTTCATGAAGTAGGCGATCTCCTTGCCCATACAAACTCCTTGGTTCAACTCCACAATCTTGACGGAGGCTCCCAAGTGGCACCTAACCAATCTAGGAGACACCACTCTCCAAAAGGTAATAGATGGTGTGTTGATGATGAACTCCTTGCTCTTGTGCTTCAAATGATAGTCTCCCCAACACTCAACTCTCTCTCACAGATTTCGATTTGGTGGAAAGATGATTTGAGTGGAAAGCAACTTGGGGAAGGCTAGAGATCAAGATTCTTGTGGTTGGAATGGAATATCTTGGTCTCAACACATGAGTAGGTGGTTCTCTCTCAGAAAATGTATGTTGGAAGTGTAGGCATGTTCTGATGGCTCTCTCCATGAATGAAGAGTGGGTGGAGGGGTATATATATAGCCTCCACACAAAATCTAACCGTTACACACAATTTACCAAACTCGGTGGGACTGAATCATGAAACTCGGTTAGACCGATTTAGTTCAAAATGTGAACGTTAGGCTTTTCGGTGGGACCGACACGTCAACTCGATGGGACCAATTTCATTAGGGTTAGGGCATAACATAATCTCGGTGAGACCGATCACATAAACTCGCTAGGACCGATATCTGTAATAGGCACACAAAAAGTTGGTCAGGCAAACTCGGTGGGACTGAATCGCTCATTTCGGTGAGGCCGAAATGTTACGAAAGGGAAACAGAGAGTTTGCATTGCGAACTCGGTGGGACCGATCGCTCATCTCTGTTGGACCAAAACGTTACGAAGGGAAATAGAGAGTTTGCAATCCCATCTCGGTGAGACCGAGATCCCTATCGGTGAGACCGAAATGACTAGGGTTTCTAGCAGTGGCTATGTCAAATGAACTCGGTGGCGCCGGATAGATCAAATCGGTAGGGCCGAGTTTGAATTTTGGTTCGGGACATATGTGGATATGAGAAAGTGGTTGATGGCTTTTGGAGCATAGCACTAAGCATTTTGAGCAAGCAAGACATTAAGCAACACCTCATCCCCTTTTAATAGTATTGGCTTTTCCTATGGACTCAATGTGATCTTGGATCACTAAAATGAAAATGTAGAGTCTTGAGCTTGAGCCAATATGTGTCCTTAGCATTTTAGGGGTCCACATTCCTAATCCATGCCATGCCAATCATTGAACTTTTTGAAATGATCATCTTGAAATAGTATTAGTTCAATGAGCTATATGTTGTTAGGAATTACCAAAACCACCCAGGGATAGTTGCACTTTCAGATAGGCCCTCCGCAGAGGGAAGCATAGGTTGCCATGCGCTTATTTGTTTGTATGTTGAACCCCTTAGTGCAAGAGAACGTCACGTTATATTGCCCCTTGTGATGGCAACCTTTATTATGCAGTCTGTCGGTTTATTCTTTACCATCACAAGTTCATACAACGCTCAATTTTCTCTTACACTAAATGATCTCACACTTTTAGAAGCAATTTTTATTGCCTTATGATGACCCACAAGTATAGGGGATCTATCGTAGTCCTTTCGATAAGTAAGAGTGTCAAACCCAATGAGGAGCAGAAGGAAATGACAAGTGGTTTTCAGCAAGGTATTCTCTGCAAGCACTGAAATTATGGGTAACAGATAGTTTGGTGATAAGATAAATCATAACGGGTAACAAGTAATGGAAGTAAACAAGGTGCAGCAAGGTGTCCCAATCCTTTTTGTAGAAAAGGACAAGCCTGGACGAACTCTAATATGAAGCAAAGTGCTCCCGAGGACACATGGGATTTATTGTCAAGTTAGTTTTCATCATGCTCATATGATTCGCGTTCGTTACTTTGATAATTTGATATGTGGGTGGACCGGTGCTTGGGTGTTGCCCTTGCTTGGACAAGCCTCCTACTTATGATTAACCCCTCTTGCAAGCATCCGCAGCTACGAAAGAAGAATTAAGGTAAACCTAACCATAATATGAAACATATGGATCCAAATCAGCCCCTTACGAAGCAACACATAAACTAGGGTTTAAGCTTCTGTCACTCTAGCAACCCATCATCTACTTGTTACTTCCCAATGCCTTCCCTAGGCCCAAATAATGGCAAAGTGTCATGTAGTCGACGTTCACATAACACCACTAGAGGAGAGACAACATACATCTCATCAAAATATCAAACGAATACCAAATTCACATGATTACTTATAACAAGACTTCTCCCATGTCCTCAGGAACAAACGTAACTACTCACAAAGCATGTTCATAATCATATCAGAGGAGTATTAATTATCATTAAGGATCTGAATATATGATCTTCCACCAAATAAACCAACCATCATCAACTACAAGGAGTAATCAACACTACTAGCAACCCACAGGTACCAATCTGAGGTTTTTGGGACCAAGATCGAATACAAGAGATGAACTAGGGTTTGAGAGGAGATGTTGCTGGTGAAGATGTTGATGGAGATTGACCCTCCCTCGATGAGAGGATCGATGGTGATGGCGATGGCGATGATTTCCCCCTCCGGGAGGGATGTTTCCCTGCTCCGCCGAAACCCTAGATTGGTTCTCCGTGTTCTGCCTCGAGACGGCGGCGCTTCGTCCCGAAAGCTTCCTTATGATTTTTTCCAGGGTAAAATACACCATATAGCAGAAGATGGGCACCGGAAGACTGCCAGGGCCCCCACAAGTTTAGGGGGCGGGCCCAGAGGGTGGGGCGCGCCCTCCACCTTTGTGGCTGGCTGGTGGCCCCCCTCTAGTTCTTTCTTCGCCCAATATTTTTTATATATTCCAAAAATAATCTCCGTGAAGTTTCAGGACTTTTGGAGTTGTGCAGAATAGGTCTGTAATATTTGCTCCTTTTCCAACCCAGAATTCTAGCTGCCGGCATTCTCCCTCTTAATGTAAACCTTGTAAAATAAGAGAGAATATCCATAAGTATTGTGATATAATGTGTAATAACAGCCCATAATGCAATAAATATCAACATAAAAGCATGATGCAAAATGGACGTATCAACTCCCCCAAGCTTAGACCTTGCTTGTCCTCAAGCGAATGCCGATATCGATAAATATGTCCACAGGTTTAGAGATAGAGGTGTCGATAAAAATAAAATACGGACATGAGGGCATCATTATCATCTTTAGAACAGCAACATATAATGCCATATAATTTCTTATGATAAAGTAACAATTCATTCACAAGGTAAAGTATGAATCAGAAACTTTATTGAAAACTAACAAACTATGATCTCAGTCATTGAAGCAATTGCAATTTATCATAACATCAGAAAGATTCAACATAAGAGCTTTTCAGCAAGTCCACACACTCAACTATCATATAATATTTCACAATTGCTAACACTCACGTGATACTTATGGGTACAAAGTTTCAATCTGACACAGAGAAAGATAAGGGCTTATAGTTTCGCCTCCCAACTTTTTACCTCAAGGGTAATGTCAACAATAATACTTATGGAAACCTACATCCGAGTGGATATATGTATCCGGATCTCTCCATCACATAGAGCTTGCCAAATGAAAAAGTGTAAAAGGGAAAGGTGATGATCACCATGACTCTTGCATAGAAGATAAAAGTAAAAGATAGGCCCTTTGCAGAGGGAAGCAGAGGTTGTCATGCGCTTTCATGCTTGCATGCACAAAATCTTAATGCAAAAGAACGTCACTTTATATTGCCATTTGTGATAAAGACCTTTATTATGCAGTCCGTCGCTTTTATTTCTTCATATCACAAGTTCGTATAAAGCTTATTTTCTTCACACTAATAAATCATGCATATTTAAAGAGCAATTTTTGTTGCTTGCACCGATGAAAACTTACTTGAAGGATCTTACTCAATCCATAGGCAGGTATGGTGGACTCTCATGGCAAAACTGGTTTAGGGAAGTTTGGAAGCACAAGTAGTATCTCTACTTGGTGCAAAGAATTTGGCTAGCATGAGAGGGAAAGGCAAGCTCAACATATTGGATGATCCATGACAATATAACTTCTATTCGGATATAAGCAAACATAACTCATTATGTTGTCTTCCTTGTCCAACACCAACTTTTTAGCATGTCATATTTTAATGAGTTCTCACAATTACAAAAGATGTCCAAGATAGTATATTTATATGTGAGGCCTCTATTTCTTGATTACTTCCTATTAATTGCAACAATGACCAAAACTATGTTTGTCAACTCTCAATAACTTTTATTCATCACACTCTTTATATGTGAAGTCATTACTCTCCATAAGATCAATATATGATATTTTTATTCTCTTTATTCCTTTTTTATTTAATTCCCTCAATATCATAGCATGAAAGCAAAGCCCTTATCTCAAAACTACTCTTTATTATATATCTCACGAACTCGATTATATTGAGGGATCATAAAGCAAAACTCAAAACTAGATCATACTAAAAACTTTATTCTACTATAGATCAAGATATAACCCAAAGGATCGAACTAAGAAAAGCGATAAAGATAAAGATGTGATGGTGATACGATACCGGGGCACTCCCCCAAGCTTGGCAGTTGCCAAGGGGAGTGCCCATACCCATGTATTTAGATCTCTTTCTTTGGAGGTGGTGATGAAGGAGTTGTTGATGAAGCAGGCTTGTCGTCCATCTTCCGAGGCATAGGCTCACCATCATAGAAAGATGAGCGGGTCTCCGGGATCCTCGAATCTGCATCCAAACTCATCCTCTTGAATCTATATTCATACTCACAGCTTTGGTTTTGCAGGTCATAGATCTGGGCTTTTAGATGCTCGATTTTCTCATGAAGCCTAAAGATGGCCTCCTCAATGCTCTTGGGGTCCAGCTTGTGCTTGTTGGTGAACTCCGTGATCATCATGTGGTTGGCGTTGAGTCCATATTCCACCATCCCTTGATAGTTGAAAACCTGCTGCTCCATTGCTTCGAGCTTGTCTCCATGCTTCCGGTCTTCTTCGGCCCCTCAACATCGCGGATGTGCAGCACCCCCTCACGCATCTCAATGGCTTGAGGGTGTTGCAACACCTCCGCAAGGTAGGGGTTGATGACCTTCTCGAAAAACTTGTCCTTGGGGGCACTTGGAGACGTCATGGTGATCTAGATCTGTCAAAAAACAGCTCAAAACACAAACATGAGATATTGTCGTGGTACAGTGGTCAAAACTTTTGGGAAATTATATAATGAATTTTTACCGACCATAAGAAGTATTTTGCAAGAAAATGGAATCTGGAGGGAACATGAGGTGACCACAAAGTTGGGGGGGGGGGGGGGGCGCCCAGGGGGTAGGGCGCGCCCTCCACCCTTGTGGTGGCCTTGTGTCTCTTTCGGACTACTTTTAATTTTCCAATTTTATAAATATTCCAAAACGAAGAAAATTTATCCCTGGAAATGTTTTGGAGTCGGTTTACTTACCGTACCACAAACCTATTCCTTTTCGGAGTCTGGAGCGTTTTGGAAAATGTCCCTTATGTACTCCTCCGGTGTCACGGTATCAATTATAGTGGTCTCAACATTTATGGGAGTACCTGAGATATAATGTTTAAGTCTTTGACCGTTTACCACCTTCGGATTTTTACCCACGGCATTGTTAATTTTTATGGCACCGAAACGATAGACCTCCTCGATGATGTAAGCGCCTTCCCATTTAGAGAGAAGTTTTCCTGCAAAAAATCATAAACGAGAGTTATATAGCAAAACATGATCACCTACATTAAACTCACACTTTTGTATCCTTTTGTCATGCCATTTTTTAACTTTTTCTTTAAACAACTTGGCATTCTCATAGGCTTGGGCTCTCCATTCATCAAGTGAGCTAATGTCAAATAACCTCTTCTCACCGGCAAGTTTGAAATCATAATTGAGCTCTTTAATAGCCCAATATGCCTTATGTTCTAGTTCAAGGGGTAAATGACATGCTTTTCCATAAACCATTTTATGTGGAGACATACCCATAGGATTCTTATAAGCAGTTCTATAAGCCCACAAAACATCATCAAGTTTCTTAGACCAATTCTTTCTAGATCTATTAACAGTCTTTTGCAAAATTAATTTAATCTCTCTATTGCTCAATTCTACTTGACCACTAGACTGAGGATGATAAGGAGATGCAATTCTATGGTTGACATCATATTTAGCAAGAATTTTATGGAAAGCACCGTGAATAAAATGTGAACCACCATTAGTCATTAAATATCTAGGGACTCCAAACCTCGGAAAAATAACTTCTTTAAGCATCCTAATAGAAGTGTTATGATCAGTGTCGGTGTCAAAACCGGCGGATCTCGGGTAGGGGTCCCGAACTTGTGCGTCTAGGATCGATGGTAACAGGAGACGGGGGACACGTTGTTTACCCAGGTTTGGCCTTCTCTATGGAGGTATTACCCTACTTCCTGCTTGATTGATCTTGATGAATATGAGTGTTACAAGAGTTGATCTACCACGATATCGTAATGGCTAAACCCTAGGGGTCTAGCCTATATGACTATGGTAATGTGTATATCCTTTCCGGACTAACCCCTCCAGTTTATATAGACACCGGGGGGATCTAGGGTTTACATAGAGTCGGTTACATAAGAAGGAATCTTCATAATCGGTCGCCAAGCTTGCCTTCCACGCCAAGTAGAGTCCAATTCGGACATGGGTACAGTCTTCGGCCTTCATGTCTTCACAGCCCATCCGTCCGGCCCATGGATAACAGGCCGGACGCCCGAGGACCCCTTAGTCCAGGACTCCTCAGTAGCCCCTGAACCTGGCTTCAACGACGAGGAGTCCGACGCGCAGATTGTCTCCGGCATTGCAAGGCGGGTTCCCCTTTCCGAACTCCAAGATAGTCTTCAGACGCGATGATAGTATCCGAACCTTCCACATACACACCATACATAACTGCAGAGAGAATATTTTTTTTACACGAGTTCTATCCGCTGACAGCTTTTTATAACACGGCATCACGTCTGCTCGGTCATAATTTCGAACCATTTTTCGTCTGCTGCCCCACGTTTTGAGACGCGGTTGTCGTTGGCACGTCTAGTCAAAGCAGAGATCGTGTCCCCTTATCATGGGATTCTCATCAATATGGGCATGGGTAACCCAACCGTGCCATTTATACAGCCCTTGGGAATAGGCGAGTTTTTAGGACGAGTGGGGAGGCGCTTGATATTTGCTACCTTTATAAGGGGATAAGGGCTCTCTCCCTTTACCCACACCCTTTCTCTCCTTCTGTCCTTCCGTCCTTGAGCTCTAGCGCCCAAGCTTTAACTTTTCCTCATTTGAGAAGCCACTACAAACATGTCCGGATCCGGAGCTAGAGGCAAGTGGATGGCCTCCTCCGTCAAGAAGGACATCACGGGGCTCCGGGAGGCCGGATATTTAGCCAAGGAGACTGCCCACCGACTCCCGGCCAAAGGGAAAATCGTCCCTACCCCCGAGCCCCATGAGAGGGTTGTGTTTCTCACACACTTTGTCCGCGGGCTGGGGTTCCCTCTTCAGCCATTTGTTCGTGGATTGATGTTTTACTATGGGTTGGACTTCCACGATCTAGCCCCCAACTTTATCCTCAATTTCTCGGCATTTATCATCGTGTGTGAGGACTTTCTCCGCATCCCACCTCACTTCGGCCTATGGCTGAAGACCTGGCCCGAAGGCTCCTTCGCGGAGACGGTGAAGGGATGGAAATCGGGGTGGTTTTACATCACCGAGCCGCGTGACACCGATTGGGCAGCAGCCCCCGAATTCCGATCCGGAGTTCCGATGCGGCTCACTTCCTGGCAAGAGAAGGGCCTGACCTGGATAACTAGGCTCCAGACATGCGTCCAGAACATGATAACCAAGAAGATCAAGCTTGTGAATGTGATCCAGGTTATGCTCATTCGCCGGATCCTCCAGTGCCAACGCCGGACTTGCTGTTTGTGGGAGTACGACCCGGCCAAGCACCACACGCTGCTAGAGCTCTTCGGTGCGACGCACGAAGGTATCTGGAAAGCGCTCTTCAAGGCTGGCGAGACACCATCGCCTACGACTGAAGATCACGGGCTTAGCTTAAAGCGCCAGGCCAATCCGGTAAGTATTTTAATGTTTTCGGGGTATACCCTTTACCGGCATATTTTGATGAAGGATTCTAAGCTCTTCTACCCACTTTGCCAGGCCTGGATCGAGGTGGCGGGGCAGATTAACTGTCCAGTCCGCTTCCTGAGGAGCAAGAATTCCCACTTCTAACGAAGATGTTGTTTCCGGCGCCTTATGACGTGCCGGAGAAGAAGGCCAGGAAAGCGGCCAAGGGGACCAGGAGTGGCCGGAAAGGAGCTTCAGACGCGACGTCCGAAGACGAGACTCACTCTTCGTCCACCGAAGACGACGATGAAGAGGAAGAAGAAGAAGATGACTCCCCACCTGAAGCGGGGAGGAAAAAGAGGGCGGCCTCCAAGAACCTGGAGGCGAAGGCGCCCAAAAGGGGAAAAGGCTCCCCCGTGGATAACTCCACGTGTGATGTCAATAGCAGTCCGGAGCGGCCTACCCGGGCCAAGCCCCGAGCTAAATCGTAAGTATCAAGAATCCTTACGTGCGCCCGAACGTCCGTCCTTTCCGCCTTGTAATGTTTAAGCCGTGTTATTGCAGTCCTGCTCGGGACAGCTCTTCGCTATCTTCATCAGAAGGTTCGATGGGCCCAAAGGAGAGGGCCAACATGTCGCCGCCACCCGCTTATTCCCCATCGACCAAGGGTGACAGCGAGGAGGCGTCTCGAAGGGCCTTCGCGGACCGGGGGAAGACTCCGGAGATCGTCAGGGCGGCGCCCCAGGATGACTCCCGGAGCGCCGGATACATGGGGCAAAAAGCCCCTACGAAGACGGACGGTGTGGGCCGAGTTCTAGTCGACCCTCAGCCGGATTCTATTCCAGAGACCTACACAGCTCCGGAATCCGGCAAACGGCCCTTCCTGAAAGGAGGGGGCGTGCTACTAGTGTCCTCTGTCCAACCAGAGGCGCTGTATCATCTACTGGAAGCGCTGCAAGGCGCCTCCATCGTGGATGAGCATCGTGCCCATATGGGTACGGTGGTTGAAAAGGTTCGGTCCATCAAAAACGGGCTGACCGAAGCCCGTGCTAGCCTTTTAGCAGGCTTTGAGGTAAGCACATGATTTGTAAGGAGAATATCATATCGTAGACAGTAGCCCTTGATGCTCTGCTCGGTGTTCGGAAAGAAAAGCCGAATAGAGGGTCAAAATTAATTTTCGCAGGAGTCTAACATAAAGCGTCTATGTGAATAAGCAGGCCTCGTTGCGGGCTGCTACCGCTCAAACTGCGGAGGTCTCTGGACTGAAGTAGAAACTGGAGCGGGCCGAGGAAGAGCTCGGCCATGTGAAGAAGCAGTTGGAGGATAGCGAAGGTATGCAGTAACCTGCGTGTATATTGAAGAGTAAATTGTTCAATCTGACTAAAGTGTCATGAACTTTATTAGGGGCCACGATCGAGGTGGCGGCCCTCAAAAAGGTGTTAGCCGAGGCAGAGGACAAAGCGGCCAAGGAGCGCGCCGCGCGCAAGAAGCACGAGGCCCGGGTGGGTGAGGCGCAACAACAACTCCGGGACACGATCGAGAGATTTGAGTCCTTGGAGCGCGATTGTAAGGCGCAAGAGTCCAAACTGGCGAAGGTCCGCCAGAGTGCACGGGATGCACGAGCCGAAGCTCAGAACGCCCTCCAGGAAATTCAGGTGGCCAAGGAGATTGCGGCGGGTAAGTCTTTCACCGTGCCAAGCAAGTATATAAAGAAACGTTCCTTGTACTTATCCAAATTTGGGTTTTCCAGGGCGTTTACGGATCTGCCGCGCAACGTGTCAGATGCTGCCGAGTATTATAGAGCCGAAGAAGGGATGTCTACGGAGAAGCTATTCTGGTCCCAATATCTTGGACCCGAACATCCGGTACCCTTCAGCAACCAGCTAAAGCAGTTGGTCGAGCTGCACAGGTCGGCAGAGCTAGCCATGAAGGACCTGATAGTCCGGCTGTGGCCCGCCGAGCCTGTACCTAGCAGCTACTTCGGTCTTGTTAAGCGGCTTGTAAGTGCCTGTCCGCGGCTAGAAGCCATGAAGCGGTCGGTCTATATTGAAGGTGCGCGCATGGCCTTTGCCCGCGTCAAGACGCATTGGGCAAAGCTGGATGCCAAGAAGCTGATGACCAAGGGACCGCCGGAGGGCAAGGAGCATCGTCGACCCGAGCTCTATTTTGATGGTGTCCTGGAGGGGTCCCGCCTTGTGGTGGAGCAATGTTCGAAGGATGTTATATTCCCATGAGAACATTTGTATTATCCTGTCCTGTAATATGGAACAATGATGTTTATGTATTATAATGCTTGCAATTTATATTTTACCTCCTGTGCGGCCGTTTATGAAATTTGAGGGTTGACCAGTCGTCGGCTTCTGCCCCCACGTAGATAGTACGGGGGTGTTCGGGATAAATCTAAACACTCTTTACTCCACATTCTGGTCCTTAAAGGAGGTGTTTAGCACAACGAACAAGGCAATCAGACTATGCGGCCTTTACCGCCCTCACTTAGCCATAGGAGTTTGACAATTAAGAAAGTTGGCGAAGCCCCTGGTATTCGGAAGGCCGAACTAGGGGCATTGTACACGCCTAATCTGGGGAACCGATTCTTCGCGAGAAGCGGAAAGAAATCTCTAATGATTTGGGACCTCTCGAACAGCTGACCAGCTCTCGCCGCATCATGACAGTCAGTTTTCGGCTTTCTCTACTGAGGTGCTCGTCCGGAAGAACTGGGACACAATCGAAGTAGTTCTCCCTTTACTACCCTAGCCGATATAACGGAACATAAGGTAGCAAGCACAGGAGCCAGGCAACCCAACTATTGACCAAAGACATGATTCGGAGCCGATGCATATAATGCTATAAGTTCGGGGTGCCGAACTATACTGTAAAAGTGTTCAGACTTTTATTGCCGTAATGCGGGGTGTGATGAAGCCCCTGGCGTAATGATACATACAATGGTGTATGCGTGTGATAAGCAATATATACAAAGGTGAGGAAACAGGAAAATTAAGTAATAAGCTGACCCCACCATGTATTCACTATTGTGATGTAATTAGTGCGTCGAGGCGTACTTTGTGCAAGCAGTGCGATAAGCAAGTAAAGCTTTTTAACATGCCGCAACCAAGGGCGAGATGCATGCGGGTATGTAAAACAGGTACGACAATCGTTTGACAGAGACCACCTGGGAATTCCCTTGTATGCCAGAGCTCCTCGCCTCCTTGGTATGTTCCGCAAGCGGGTCGTCCGCATAGACCTCGAAAAGATAAAAAAAAACCATAATAAAGAGAAAAAAGTAAAGGCTTGCGAATCCCAGGGTCGGTCCAGCCGCACTATGGGTCACGAGCGAGTTATGCCTCCGTCGGTACCCGTGAGGTTTTGAGTGCGTAATTATGTACGCGCGGTACGAATGCCATTTCCTCATCGGGGTTGGGATGGAGGCCGAATTATTAATTCAGCTCTTGATGAACCGAGCTGCCCTGTTGCAGTGTAGTCCGGACCTTCTTAATCATGTCCGGGGGCTCGGCGGCCGGATTGTGGTGCCGCTTTAGAAGGCCGCTCTGTACTTCTGTTGTTAGGGCTGCGGTGTGCTCCTCTGTATGCAGGGAATGTTCTGTATTTCCATTTACTGTAATGACGCCGCGTGGACCGGGCAGCTTGAGCTTGAGATAAGCATAATGTGGCACCGCGTTGAATCTAGCAAACGCTGTTCGTCCGAGCAGTGCGTGGTAGCCGCTGCGGAAGGGGACGATATCAAAGATTAGCTCTTCGCTTCGGAAGTTATCCGGGGAACCGAAGACCACTTCCAGCGTGATTGAGCCCGTACAAACGGCCTCTAGGGCTGGTATGACTCCTTTAAAGGTAGTTATCGTGGGCTTGACTCGTGAGGGATTAATGCCCATTTTGTGTACTGTATCCTGATAGAGCAGGTTGAGGCTGCTGCCACCGTCCATTAGGACTCGTGTCATGTGAAATCGGTCGATAATTGGGTCGAGTACCAGTGCGGCTGAACCGCCCTGTCGAATACTGGTTGGATGATCTTGACGATCAAAGGTGATCGGGAATGACGACCATGGGTTGAATTTTGGGGCGACTGGCTCTACCGTGTAGACGTCCCTGAGTGCGCGCTTGCGCTCCCTTTTGTGGATGTGTGTCGCATATATCATGTTCACCGTTTTGACTTGAGGCGGAATTTCTTCTGCCCCCCTGTGTTCGGCTGCCGGGGCTCCTCATCATCGGCCTCGCTCTGTGATTCCTCTTCCTTGTTTCCGCTATTTACCCTGCTGGCTTGCTTAAAGATCCGACAATCTCTGTTAATATGGTTGGCCGGTTTGTCTGGGGTGCCATGTATCTGGCACGGACGATCGAGTATGCGGTCCAAGCTAGATGGTCCTCCACCGCTCCTTTTATAGGGCTTCTTTCGCTGGCCGGACTTGGAGCCACTGAATCTGGCGTGAACTGTAGTGTCATCGGTGTTATCGCCATTACTTCGGCGCTTGTGTCTGTTGCGTCGGAGCTTGCCGGTGCTATTTCTGGCCTCGGAGGGGCCTGCTTTGTTGGCTGTGTTTGTACTGCGGGCCAACCAACTATCCTCTCCCGCGCAAAAGCGGGTCATTAGTGCCGTGAGGTCTGCCATGGACCTCGGCTTTTCTTGGCCGAGGTGGCATGCTAGCCATTCGTCACGGATGCTGTGTTTAAAGGCCGCTAGGGCTTCAGCATCCGGACAGTCAACGATCTGGTTCTTTTTGGTTAGTAACCTAGTCCAGAATCTTCTGGCTGATTCTCCAGATTGTTTAACTATGTGGCTTAAGTCATCGGCATGGGGTGGCCGAACATATGTACCTTGGAAGTTGTCGAGGAAGGCTTCTTCCAAGTTCTCCTAGACGCTGATGGAGTTCTCAGGCAGACTATTTAGCCAGTGTCGAGCTGGTCCTTTGAGTTTTAATGGGAGGTATTTGATAGCGTGGAGGTCATCTCCTCGGGCCATGTGGATGTGGAGAATATAGTCTTCGATCCATACTGCGGGGTCAGTTGTTCCGTCGTATGATTCAATATTGACAGGCTTGAACCCCTCGGGGAATTCGTGACCCAGCACCTCATCTGTGAAGCAGAGCGGGTGTGCGGCGCCTCTATAGCGGGCCGCGTCATGGCGCACCTCCGACGAAGTCCGTCTGTGGTTACCGGCTAGGGTGTGTTTAAGTTTGTCACGTCCGAATAGGTAGCTGTCATCCCGAGTAGGGAAGCGTCCTCGCGATCCGTATATAGATCTAGTGTGTCCTGCTCTACTGTCCAATTCCTGCCGAAGATCGTATGTATGGTCCCGAGCTGGTCTGTCCCTGTGTTTGCGAGGCGGTGGGGCGGGCTGTTGTTCGGCCTAAGTTGCCATTTTATCCTGACCACGGGGTAGTCGGTCTGCCGCACTATCCCGACCGCGTGGTGGTCGGTCCGCATTGTGCGAGGGAGGTATGGGATCTGTGCCTCCTCATCGAACTGAGGTAGCAGTCTGCGTTTTGGGTAACTCTTGGCTGGGCGCTTGAGGCTGTATTCTTCGGCTGCCAGGACATCGGTCCATCTATCGATGAGTAGGTCTTGATCTGCTTGGAGTCTGTCGCTTTTTCTTTAGGCTTCTTGCAGAAGCTATGAGCTGGCGCTTAAAGCGCTCCTGCTCGATGGGTGCCTCAGGCATGATGAAGTCCTCATTGCCAAGGCTCTCATCATCCTCGAAGAGTGGACGATAACTATCATCATCCGGCTCATTGGTCGTGGCATGTTTATCAGGGTTAACTTGCTCGTTGTCTTGCTCCTCCTGTTCGGATGCAGCTCCAACAGGGTCTTCATTATTTTCGGCGTCGCCCGGAGTACTATTTTCTCCGATGCCAGTGTTGCCATCTTTTGAACGACGAGGCTTAGAGCAGCGTTTAGGGCGTCGACACTTGGACTGTGTCTCAGAGGGTTTATTCGCATCTGGCTCTTCTTTGTCGTCGCCAGATCCTTTAGGTGTATCAACCATGTAGACATCGTACGAAGAGGTGGCCGTCGAACGTCTAGTGAATGGCGGGTCTTGGCCTTGCTCCTTGTCGATATCGTCGTCCATACCGTCGATGTCTTTGGAGCCATAATCGAGCTCGTCGGTTAAGTCCTCGACGGTAGCTATGAAGTGGGTGGAGGGTGGGAAGCAAAATTCCCCATCATCAGCCTCTAACTTGAACCAAACATAGTTCGGATGCGAGTCCTTCTCCAAGGACAAATTCTTTAAAGAGTTCAGCACATCGCCCAAAGGTGAGTGCTGGAAAACGTCTACGACGCTGAATTCGAAGATCGATAACCGATCTAGCTCGGTGTCCGCAGGCGTACACTGTCCAGAACTTATTGCCGGAGACGAGTCCGAAGATCCGCTAACGCAAATATTGCAGGGCGTTGAGTCCGTGTGCGGCTCCAACGCCGCGGACTCTATGGCTTTGCGTGGCGCGATCTGCTCTGGTTCTAAGGCCGTGCAGCAACAGGAACCATCTCCTGGATGTAACCGATGACAAATTTAAGTCATGTTCATCGGAGTGAGGGGGAGCGATCGCCGCGGTCTCAAATCCGTTGAAGATCAAGTCTCCACGGATATCCGCTACGTAGTTCAAGCTTCCAAATCTGACCTGATGGCCAGGGGCGTAGCTATCGACCTGCTATAGATGGCCAAGCGAGTTGGCCTGCAGTATGAAGTCACCGAACACAAAAATCTGTCCGGGGAGGAAGGTTCTTCCTTGGACAGCGTCATTATCGATGATTGAAGGGGCCATCGAACCTTTTTTCGACGGCACAGTGGAACTCTCAACGAAAGCACCAATGTCGGTGTCAAAACCGGCGGATCTCGGGTAGGGGGTCCCGAACTTGTGCGTCTAGGATCGATGGTAACAGGAGACGGGGGACACGATGTTTACCCGGGTTCGGGGCCTCTCTATGGAGGTAATACCCTACTTCCTGCTTGATTGATCTTGATGAATATGAGTGTTACAAGAGTTGATCTACCACGAGATCGTAATGGCTAAACCCTAGAGGTCTAGACTATATGACTATGGTAACGTGTATATCCTTTCCGGATTAACCCCTCCGGTTTATATAGACACCGGGGGGATCTATGGTTTACATAGAGTCAGTTACATAAGAAGGAATCTTCATAATCGGTCGCCAAGCTTGCCTTCCACGCCAAGTAGAGTCCAATTCGGACACGGGTACAGTCTTCGGCCTTCATGTCTTCACAGCCCATCCGTCCGGCCCATGGATAACAGGCCGGACGCCCGAGGACCCCTTAGTCCAGGACTCCCTCAATCAGCACTACCAGTTGGAATAGCTTCTACCCACTTAGTAACATAATCAATCGCAACTAGAATATGTGTATACCCATTAGAGGAAGGAAAAGGTCCCATATAATCAAAGCCCCAAACATCAAATGGTTCAATAACAAGTGAATTATTCATAGTCATTTCTGGACGTCTACTAATATTACCAATCCTTTGGCATTCATCACAAGATAAGACAAACTTACGTGCATCTTTTAAGAGAGTGGGCCAATAGAACCCGGATTGCAATACCTTGTGTGCAGTTCTATCTCCAACATGGTGTCCTCCGTAAGACTCAGAGTGGCACTTGCGTAGGATCTGTTCCTATTCATGCTCAGGTACACAACGTCTAATAACAACATCTACTCCTTCTTTATAAAGGCGTGGTTCATCCCAGAAGTAATGCCTTAAATCATAGAAAAACTTTTTCTTTTGCTGGTATGTGAAATTAGGTGGTATAAATTTAGCAACAATATAATTAGCATAATCAGCATACCATCGAGCATTACGAGAAGCATTTATGACATTTAATTGCTCATCAGGAAAGCTATCATCAATAGGTAGTGGGTCATCAAGAATATTTTCTAACCTAGATAAGTTGTCTGCAACGGGGTTCTCAGATCCCTTTCTATCGACAATGTGCAAATCAAATTGTTGTAGCAACAGAACCCATCTAATAAGTCTAGGGTTAACATCTTTCTTTTCCATAAGATATTTAATAGCAGCATGATCAGTGTGAACAGTTACTTTGGAATCAACAATATAAGGTCTGGACTTATCACATGCAAATACAACTGCTAAAATTCTTTCTCAGTAGTAGCATAATTTCTCTGGGCAATGTCTAGAGTTTTACTAGCATATCGGATAACATTTAATTTCTTATCAACTCTTTGTCCTAAAACAGCACCAACAACATAATCACTAGCATCACACATAATTTCAAAGGGTAGGTTCCAATTAGGGGGTTGGACAATAGGAGCAGAAATCAAGGCTTTTTAACTATTTCAAATGCTTCTACTCAATCGTCATCAAAAACAAAAGGAATGTCTTTTTGTAAGAGAATAGTGAGAGGCCTAGAAATTTTAGAGAAGTCTTTAATAAACCTCCTATAGAAACCAGCATGACCAAGGAAACTTCTTATACCTTTGATATCTTTAGGACACGGCATCTTTTCAATAGCATCCACTTTAGCTTTATCAACTTCAATACCTCTTTCAGAAATTTTATGACCCAAGACAATACCTTCATTAACCATAAAGTGGCACTTCTCCCAATTCAAGAAAAGATTAGTTTCTTCAGATCTCTGTAAAACTCGATCAAGGTTGCTTAAGCAATCATCAAAAGAAGTTCCATAAACAGAGAAATCATCCATGAAAACCTCAACAATCTTTTCATAAAAGCCAGAGAACATAGCAGTCATACATCTTTGAAAGGTAGCAGGTGCATTACATAAACCAAAAGGCATACGTCTATAAGCAAAGGGACCGAAAGGACAAGTAAGAGTGGTTTTCTCTTGATCTTGTTTTGACACAGTTATTTGAGAGAAACCAGAATTACCATCTAGAAAGCAAAAATGAGTATGTTTGGATAATCTTTCTAGCATTTGATCAATAAAAGGTAAAGGGTAATGATCTTTTCGAGTAGCTTTATTCAGTTTGCGAAAATCAATTATCATTCTATAACCTGTAGCAATTCTTTGAGGGATCAATTCATTCTTATCATTTGGAACAACAGTTATACCTCCCTTTTAGGGACACAATGAATAGGACTTACCCATTGACTATCAGCAATAGGATAAATTATACCTGCCTCTAGGAGCTTTAGTATTTCATTCCTTACCACTTCTTTCATCTTAGGATTTAACCGTTGTTGATGATCAACAACCGGTTTAGCATCTTTCTCCAATTTAATCTTGTGCTGACATGAAGTGGGACTAATGCCCTTAATATCATCAAGAGTATATCCAATAGTGGCACAGTGCTTCTTCAGAGTTTTCAATAATTTCTTTTCTTCATGCTCTGAAAGGTTAGCACTAATAATAACATGATATATCTTCTTTTCATCAAGATAAGCATATTTAAGAGTATCAGGTAATTGTCTAAGCTCAAACACGGGATCACCCTTAGGTGGAGGAGGATCCCCAAGGATTTCAACAGGCAAATTGTGTTTTAAAATAGGTCCCTGATTAAAGATTACTTCATCTATTTCCCTTCTTTCATTCATAAACATATCATTCTCATGGTCTAGCAAATATTGTTCTAAAGGATCAATAGGAGGCACTGCAATATAAGAAAGAACAATAATTTCATCCTTACTAGGCAATTATTTATCATGGGGTTGTCTATGAAATTTAGAGAAATTAAAATCATGAGACATATCTCCCGAACCAACAGTAACACTATCTTTCTCGCAGTCTATCCTAGCATTAACAATATTCAAGAAGGGTCTACCAAATATAATGGGGCAAAAATTATCTTGCGGGGAAGCAAGAACAAGAAAATCGGTAGGGTATTTTATCTTCCCACACAAGACTTCAACATCTCTAACAATCCCAATCGGTGATATAGTATCTCTATTAGCAAGCTTAATAGTGACATCAATATCCTCTATCTCAGCAGGTGCAATGTCATTCATAATTTCTTTATATAAGGTATAAGGAATTGCACTCGCACTAGCACTCACATCACATAAGCCATGATAACAATGATCTCCTATTTTAACAGAAACAATAGGCATGCCAACAACAGGTCTATGTTTGTCTTCAGTATCGGGTTTAGCAATCCTAGCAGCTTCATTACAGAAATAAATAACATGCCCATCAATATTATCAACCAAGAGATCTTTAACCATAGCAATACTAGGTTCAACTTTAATTTATTCAGAGGGTGTATGTGTTTTAGTATTACTTTTACAAACCACAGTTGAAGCTTTAGCATGATCCTTTATTCTAACAGGGAATGGTAGCTTCTCAATATAAGCAGTGGGAACAATAGGATCAACATTATAAATAATAGTTTCTTCTTCAACTTTAATAGGTTCAGCTACTTTAACTTCAATGGGAGGATGATATTTAAACCACTTATCCTTAGGAGGATCAACGTGGGTAGCAAAAGATTCACATAAAGAAGCTACTATCTCAGAGTCAAGTACATATTTAGTGCTAAAATCACGAAAAGCATCGGTATCCATAAAAGATTTAACACAATCAAACTTAAGGTTTATACCTGACTCCTTACATTCATCGAGATCCCAATCTTCAGAGTTGCATTTAATTCTTTCCAATAAATCCCATTTGAGTTCAATATCCTTCTTCATATAGGAACCAGTACAAGAAGTATCGAGCATGGATCGATCATTATGAGAAAGCCGAGCATAATTTTTTTGAATAATAATTTCTCTTGAGAGCTCATGATTGGGGCATCAATATAACATTGACTTAAGCCTCCCCCAAGCTTGAGCAATACTTTCTCCTTCACGAGGCCAAAAATTATATATATAATTCTGATCACGATGAACTGGATGCATATGATAAAACTTCTGATGAAATTCCAATTTCAATCTGTTGTAGTTCCATGGTCCAATATCATCCAATAGCCTATACCATGTCAATACCTTGCCCTTCAAATATAAAGGGAAGACCTTCTTCTTGACAACATCCTCGGGTATACCTGCAAGCTTAAATAATCCACAAACTTCATCCACATAGATTAGGTGCATATCGGGATGTAATGTTCTATCTCCTACATAAGGATTAGCTAGCAGTTTCTCTATCGTACCTGAAGGAATTTATAATAAATATTTTAAGTAGGTGCAGTAGGTTGAGGAGCAACTAATAGTGGTTCCGGTCGAGGTGAAGATACCCCGAACAAACCCCTCAAAGGATTATTTTCCATAGTAACAAGTGACAGTAAATTTCAGCACACTATATAAATATTTCCTTACCAAATTCCACTTACCAAAGGCGCTTCACTCCCCGGCAACGACGCCAGAAAAGAGTCTTGATGACCCACAAGTATAAGGATCTATCGTAGTACTTTCGATAAATAAGAGTGTCGAACCCAACGAGGAGCAGAAGGAAATGACAAGTGGTTTTCAGCAAGGTATTCTCTGCAAGCACTGAAATTATCGGTAACAGATAGTTTTGTGATAAGATAAATTGCAACGGGTAACAAGTAATGGAAGTAAACAAGATGCAGCAAGGTTTCCCAATCCTTTTTGTAGCGAAGGACAAGCCTGGACGAACTCTAATATGAAGCGAAGTGCTCCCGAGGAGTTTTCATCATGCTCATATGATTCACGTTCGTTACTTTGATAATTTGATATGTGGGTGGACCGGTGCTTGGGTGCTGCCCTTGCTTGGACAAGCCTCCCACTTATGATTAACCCCTCTCGCAAGCATCCGCAACTACGAAAGAAGAATTAAGGTAAACCTAACCATAACATGAAATACATGGATCCAAATCAGCCCCTTACGAAGCAACGCATAAACTAGGGTTTAAGCTTCTGTTACTCTAGCAACCCATCATCTACTTATTACTTCCCAATGCCTTCCCCTAGGCCCAAATAATGGTGAAGTGTCATGTATTCGATGTTCACATAACACCACTAGAGGAGAGACAACATACATCTCATCAAAATATCGAACGAATACCAAATTCACATGATTACTTATAACAAGACTTATCCCATGTCCTCAGGAACAAACGTAACTACTCACAAAGCATGTTCATAATCATACCATAGGAGTATAAATTATCATTAAGGATCTGAATATATGATCTTCCACCAAATAAACCAACTAGCATCAACTACAAGGAGTAATCAACACTACTAGCAACCCACAGGTACCAATATGAGGTTTTGGGACCAAGATCGAATACAAGAGATGAACTAGGGTTTGAGAGGAGATGGTGCTGGTGAAGATGTTGATGGAGATTGACCCTCCCTCGATGAGAGGATCGATGGTGATGATGATGGCGATGATTTCCCCCTCCGGGAGGGATGTTTCCCCGGCAGAACAGCTCCGCCGGAGCACTAGATTGGTTCTACCTAGGTTCCACCTCGAGACGGCGGCGCTTCGTCCCGAAAGCTTCCTTATGATTTTTTCCAGGGTAAAAGACACCATATAGCAGAAGATGGGCACCGGAAGCCTGCCAAGGGGCCCACAAGGTCAGGGGGTGCGCCCTCCACCCTTGTGGCTGGCTGGGGCCCCGCCTCTAGTTCTTTCTTCGCCCAATATTTTTTATATATTCCAAAAATAATCTCCATGAAGTTTCAGGACTTTTGGAGTTGTGCAGAATAGGTGTGTAATATTTTCTCCTTTTCCAGCCCAAAATTCCAGCTGCCGGCATTCTCCCTCTTCATGTAAACCTTGTAAAATAAGAGAGAATAGCCATAAGTATTGTGATATAATGTGTAATACCATCCCATAATGCAATAAATATCAACATAAAAGCATGATGCAAAATGGACGTATCACCTTATTGCATCGATGACAACTTACTTGAAGGATTTTACTCAATCCTTAGGTAGGTATGGTGGACTCTTGAAAATAAGATTTGGGTTTAAGGGCTTTTGGATGCACAAGTAGTATCTCTACTTGGTGCGAAATTTTTGGCTAGCAAAGACGGGGGGCAAGCACCACATGTTAAAGGATCTATGAAAAATATAACTTCTATGTGAATATGAATAAACATAAATCATTACGTTGTCTTCCTTGTCCTACGTCAACAACTTTGGCATATAATATTTTGATGGGGGCTCACAATCACAAAAGATTTCCAGGATAGTGTATTTGTATGTGAATCTTCTCTTCCCTTATTAATTCTTTCATGATTTGCATCATTGACCAATGCTATGTTTGTCAATCTCTAATAAAATTTTCTACTTACACTTTTCCTTATGTGGTGTCATTACCTAGCATAAGATTAGCATATGATCCTTTTCATCTATTTCCTTTCTTTTTATTGGAACAAGAAAGTAAAGAAAGCAAAAACTCAAACTGAACTCTATTATATATCTCGCACATGATTACAAAGATAGACCACTAAGCAAACTCTCAAAAAGAAAGGATCGAACTAAACTTTTATTCATCTAAAGTGAAAGATAATTAAGGATCGAACTAAAAATAAGTAAAGGCAAAAGATAGTGGGGGTGATACGATACGGGGGCACCTCCCCCAAGCTTGGCAAAAGCGAAGGGGAGTGCCCATACCCGATACTCTGTTTTCTTTTGGTGATGAAGAAGGTGGTGGTGATGATGAAGTAGATGGTTTGTCCTTCTTCTTCAGCTTACGCTCTAGGATGGAATTTTCCTCCTTCATTTCAATAAATCTTTCTTGTTTTCCTGCAAAAAGCGGAAGGGTATAAACTGAACCTTAGTCCTCTGTGCTTTGTTGGGGAGGCTTGACTTATTGAATTCAACATGCATGTCCCCAGGTTGAGGCAATGGGGCTTCATCCTCATCTGAGCTTGTCTCCTCTTTCTCCCTAGGATAATAGTCTTACTCTTCCTCTGAAGTCTAGCCATAATGCTCCACATCCCCATACGACTAGGGGTTCGCAATAAAATCAGCAACATAGCTCACACCCTCCAAGTCTTGGGATGACATATTTTCAGATCTATCAGGAAAACAACAAGAAAAGAAAACAGAAGATTTCTCTGCGATACGGTGGTCAATAGGTTCGGGGGTTATATAAAGATTTTTTATCTTGGGAAACAAGCAAACAGGAGAAAAACGGAGTCCGGAAGGTACCCGAGGCGCGCCCTGGTGTCTTGTGCCCACCAGGGTTACCTTCCTGGTTGTTTCTTATTTTCCTATTTTTTTAAATATTCCAAAACTGACGGAATTTTTTTTGCGGATTTTTCGGAGTCCGTTTACTTACCGTATCACGTACCTCCTCTTTTTCACGATTCCGGAGTGTTCCGGAAGGTCTCTTTTATGTGTTCTTCCGATGTCATAGTTTGGATAATATTGCTTTCAACATTAATGGGTGTACCTGAGATATAACGTTTTATTCTTTGCCCAATAACAACCTTCGGGTTAGTACCTTCGGCATTATTTATTTTGATAGGTCCAGACTAATAAACCTCCTCGATAACATAGGGTCCTTCCCATTTGGAAAGGAGTTTTCCTACAAAGAATCTGAAATGAGAGTTGTACAAAAGAACATATTCTCCAACTTTTAAGTGACACTTTTGGATTCTTTTATCATGCCATCTTTTAAATTTTTCTTTAAATAACTTGGCATTTTCATAAGCATGGGTTCTCTATTCATCTAATGAGCTAATATTAAATAACCCCTTTTCACTGGCAAGTTTAAAATCATAGTTGAGTTCTTTGATTGCCCAATAAGCTTTATGTTCTAACTCAAGAGGAAAATGACAAGCTTTTCCATAAACCATTTTATAAGGAGACATACCCATAGGATTTTTATATGTTGTTCTATAGGCCCAAAGTGCATCATCTAATTTATTAGACCAATTCTTCCGAGACCTATTGACAGTCTTTTGCAAAATTAATTTTATTTCTCTATTGCTAAGTTCAATTTGACCGCTAGACTAAGGATGACAGGGTGATGCAATTCTATGGTTAACATCATACTTGGCAAGAATTTTATGGAAATCACCATGAATAAAGTGTGAACCACCATCAGTCATTAAATATCTAGGGACTCCAAACCTTGGGAAAATAACTTCCTTAAGCATTTTAATAGAGGTGTTGTGATCAGCTCTACTAGTTGGAATAGCTTCTACCCACTTAGTAACATAATCAACAGTAACCAAAATATGAGTATACCCATTAGAGGAAGGAAAAGGTCCCATGTAATCAAATCACCAAACATCTAATGATTCAATAGCAAGTGAATAATTCATAGGCATTTCTTGACGCTTACTGATATTACCTATTCTTTGACATTCATCACAAGATAAGAAAAACTTACGAGCAAAGAGTAGGCCAATAAAACCCAGACCGCAATACCTTGTGAGCAGTTCTATCTCCCGCATGATGCCCTCCGTAAGCTTTGGAGTGACACTTCCGTAGGATTTGTTCATGTTCATGCTCAGGTACACAACGTCTAATAGTACCATCTACTCCTTCTTTATAAAGATGTGGGTCATCTCAAAAGTAATTTCTTAAATCATAGAAGATTTTTTTCTTTTGTTGGTATGTAAAGCTAGGTGGTAAATATTTAGCAACAATGTAATTAGCATAGTCAGCATACCAAGGAGTGATATGAGAAACATTTATTGCAGCTAACTGCTCATCAGGAAAACTATCATCAATAGGTAGTGGGTCATCAAGGACATTCTCCAACCTAGACAAGTTATCAGCTACGGGGTTCTCTGCTCCTTTTCTATCAGTGATATGTAGATCAAATTCTTGTAGCAAGAAGACCCATCAAATAAGCCAGGTTTAGCATCTTTCTTTTCCATAAGATATTTAATAGCAGCATGGTCGGTGTGAACAATTACTTTTGAATCAACAATGTAAGATCTAATTTTATCACAAGCAAACACCACTGCTAGCAATTATTTTTCAGTAGTAGCATAATTTGTTTGAGCACTGTCTAGAGTTTTACTAGCATAATGAATAACATTTACTTTCTTATCAACTCTTTTTCCCAGAACAGCACCGACAACACAATCACTAGCATCACACATAATTTCAAAAGGCAAGTTCAAGTCAGGTGGTTGAACAATAGGTGCAGAAATTAAGGCTTTTCTTGAGTGTTTCAAAGGCTTCTAAACAATCATCATCAAAAACAAAAGGAATATCCTTTTGCAAAAGATTTGTGAGGGGCCTAGAAATTTTAGAAAAGTCTTTGATAAATCTCCTATAGGAACCAGCATGACCTAAGAAACTACGAATACCTTTGATATCTTTAGGAAATGGCATTTTCTCAATTGCATCAACCTTAGCTTTGTCCACTTAAATACCTCTTTCAGAAATTTTATGGCCCAAAACAATACCTTCATTGACCATAAAGTGGCACCTCTCCCAATCCAAGACAAGATTTGTTTGCTCACATCTCTGCAAAACACGATCAAGATTGCTTAAACAATCATCAAAAGACTTCCCATAAACAGAAAAGTCATCCATGAAAATCTCAACAATCTTTTCACAAAAGTCAAAGAATATAGCAGTCATACATCTTTGAAAGGTAGCAGGTGCATTGCATTAACCAAAATGCATATGTCTATAAGCATAAGTTCCAAAAGGACAAGTAAAAGTGGTATTTTCTTGATCAGGTTGAGAAACAGGTATTTGTGAAAAACCAGAGTATCCATCAAGGAAACAAAAATGTGTGTGCTTAGATAATCTTTCTAGCATTTGATCAATAAAAGGCAGAGGGTAATGATCTTTTCTAGTTGCTTTGTTTAATTTAATAAAATCAATTACCATTCTATAGCCTGTAACAATTCTTTGTAGAATAAGTTCGTTCTTATCATTAGGAACAACAGGAATACCTCATTTCTTAGGGATACAATGAACATGACTTACCATCTACTATCAGCTATGGGATAGATTATACCTGCTTCTAGAAGTTTCAATATTTCCGTTCTGACCACTTTCTTCATCTTCAGATTTAACCGACGTTGGTGATCAACAACGGGTTTAGCATCAGGTTCCATATTAATCTTGTGCTGACATAGAGTGGGACTAATGCCCTTTAAATCATTAAGAGTATATCCAATAGCAGCTCGGTGCTTCCTTAGAACTTTCAATAATCTTTCTTCTTCATGTTCTGAAAGGTTAGCACTAATAACATGATATATCTTCTTCTCGTCAAGATAAGCATATTTCAAAGTGTCTGGCAATTGTTTTAATTCAAACACTGGATCACCTTTAGGTGGAGGAGGACCTCCTAGAGTTTCAATAGGAAAATTGTGTTTAAGCAGAGGACGTTGTTCAAAGAAAATCTTATCTATTTCATTTCTTTCATGCATATGTAAATCATTTTCATGGTCTAACAGATATTGTTCTATGATACCCGAAGGAATTTCATATTCAATATTTTCAGTAGGTGCAGTAGGTTGAGGGGTAACTAATTGTGGTTTCGGTCGAGGTGAAGATACCCCGAACAAACCCCTCAAAGGATTGTTTTCCATAGTAACAAGTGACAATAAATTTTAGCACATTATAATAATTTTACCTTACCAATTTCCACTTACCAAGAGCGCTTCACTCCCCGGCAACAGAGCCAGAAAAGAGCCTTGATGACCCACAAGTATATGGGATCAATTGTAGCCTTTTCGATAAGTAAGAGTGTCGAACCCAACGAGGAGCAAAAGGAAATGACAAGTGGTTTCAGCAAGGTAATGTCTGCAAGTGCTGAAATTGTAAGCAGCGGAGTAGTTTGATAGCAAGATAATTTGAAACGAGCAAGTAACGGTAACAGTAATAAAAGTGCGGCAAGGTAGCCCAATCCTTTTGAGGCAAAGGACAGGCCAAAACGGTCTCTTATAATAAGCAAAACGTTCTTGAGGGTACACGGGAATTTTATCTAGTCACTTTCATCATGTCGATTCGATTCGTGTTCGTTACTTTGATAATTTGATATGTGGGTGGACTGGTTCTTAGGTGTTGTTCTTACTTGAACAAACCTCCTACTTATGATTAACCCCCTCGCAAGCATCCGCAACTATGAGAAAAGTATTAAGAATAAATTCTAACCATAGCATTAAACTTTTGGATCAAGTCGGTCCCTTATGGAATAGCGCACAAACTAGGGTTTAAGCTCCTGTCACTCTCGCAACCCATAATCTATTAACTACTCCACAATGCATTCCCTTAGGCCCAAATATGGTGAAGTGTCATGTAGTCGATGTTCACATGACACCACTAAGGGAATCACAACATACATACTATCAAAATATCGAACACATATCAAGTTCACATGATTACTTGCAACAAGATTTCTCCCATGACCTCAAGAACAAAAGTAACTACTCACAAATGATAATCATGCTCAAGATCAGATGGGTATTAAATATCATATTGGATCTGAACATATAATCTTCCACCAAATAAACCATATAGTAATCAACTACAAGATGTAATCAACACTACTAGTCACCTACAAGCACCAATCTATAGTTCTGGTACATAGATTGAACACAAGAGATGAACAAGGGTTTGAGAGGATGTGCTGTTGAAGATGTTGATGGAGATCGTCCTCCCTAAGATGGGAGAGTTGTTGGTGATGATGATGACGCTGATTCCCCCCTCCGGGAGGGAAGTTTCCCCCAGCGGAATCGCTCCGCCGGAGGGCAAAAGTTCTCCTGCCCAAGTTCCTCCTCGAGACGGCGCCGCTCCATCCTGAAAGTCGCCCCCTTAATTTTTCTAGGTCAAAATGACTTATATACCAGAAGATGGGCACCAGAGGTAGGCTGGGCTGAGCACAACCCACCAGGGCCCGTTCGGGAAGTGACACGTGCCCTGGTGTCTTGTGCTCACCAGGTGGCCTCCTCCCGTGGTTATTTGCTCTAGTATTTCTTATTTATTCCATAAAAAATCCTCGTGAAGTTTCAACTCATTTGGAGTTGTGCAGAATAGGTGGCCTGACATAGCTTTTCCAGGTCCAGATTTCCAGCTGCCGGAATTCTCCCTCTTGTGTGTACCTTGCATATTATGAGAGAAAAGGCATTAGAATTACTCCAAAAGCATTATTATGCATAGAAACATTATAAATAACAGTAGGTAAACATGATGCAAAATGGACGTATCAGCTTCCCTCATGGATGGTGTAGTTGTACACTTGCGCTCGCACTCCTCCTTGTCGTGTGTGGTGTTCCAACAATACCTATGTATGCACACGAGTGGAGTGTCAAGTAGTATACCATCCTCAAAGGGGTCAAGTGAACACGTGTAAAGGAGAAGATTCACCTTTGTGCATATGAAGTAGATGTCACACGTGTCACTTCCCGAACGGGCTCTTGACATGGTGATGTCCGTAGGATGATCCGCATCATTGATGCGGCTTGAATTACGTCAGTATTTCCCCAAAGAGGAAGGGATGATGCAGCACAGCTACGGTAGGTATTTCCCTCAATGATGAGACCAAGGTTATCGAACCAGTAGGAGAACCACGCAACACCACGTAAACAGCTCCTGCACACAAGGAACAAATACTTGCAACCCGACGTAAGAGAGGGGTTATCAATCCCTCACGGGTAAAAAGATAGGAAAAATTGTAGTAGATTGGATAAATAGATCTCGCGGGAACGCGAGATAAAAAAATAAAAGAATGCAACAAGGTATTTTTGTATTTTTGGTTTAATAGATCTAAAAATAAAATCAAATAAAAATAGATCGTGAAGGCAAATATAATAAAGAAGAGACGCGTGGGCCGTAGATTTCACTAGTGGCTTCTCTAGAGAAAAATAGCATACAGTGGGTAAACAAATTACTGTTGGGCAATTTATAGAACTTCAAATAATCATGACGATATCTAGGCAATGATCATTATATAGGCATCACGTCCAAGATTAGTAGACCGACTCACCTGCATCTACTACTATTACTCCACACATCGATCGCTATCCAAAGATGCATCTAGTGTATTAAGTTCATGGAGAAACGGAGTAATGCAATAAGAACGATGACATGATGTAGACAAGATCTATTTATGTAGAAATAGACCCCATATTGTTATCCTTAATAGCAACGATACATACGTGTCGGTTCCCCTTCTGTCACTGGGATCAAGCACCGTAAGATCGAACCCATCACAAAGCACCTCTTCCCATGGCAAGAAAAATTGATCTAGTTGGCCTAACTAAACCAAAGATTCAAAGAAGAAATACGAGGCTATAAGTAATCATGCATATAAGAGATCAAATGAATCAAATAACTTCCATGGATAAACACATAGATCTGATCATAAACTCAAAGTTCATTGGGTCCCAACAAACACACCGCAAAAAGAGTTACATCAAATAGATCTCGAAGAGACCATTGTATTGAGAATCAAAAGAGAGAGTGGAAGCCATCTAGCTACTAACTACGGACCCGTAGGTCTACAATGAACTACTCACGCATCACCGGAGATGCACTAATGTGGATGATGAACCCCTCCGTGATGGTGTCTAGATTATATCTGGTGGTTCTGGAACTTGCGGCGGCTGGAATTGATTTTCGTCGACTCCCCTAGGGGTTCTGGCATATTTTTTGACTATGAACAGTTGGGTAAACACCCCACTGCAATTTTTATAAATTAATAAAAAGAGCAAGGTCTCAAGTAGTCATGAACAAAGAAAGAAAGCAGGGCTTGAGGGAAGCCCTCTAAAAAACTAAAGAACTAAAAAAACTAAAACTAAAAAATAAAGAAAGGAAGAAAGAAAAACAAGAAGAAACAAAAAAGCTAAAAGATTACAATAGGAGGCATGAGACTTGCCTGAAAGACTATCCTTGGAGTTGAAGCCAAGCTAGGAAATGATCTGCATACTTTGGTCTTATTCTGTGAGTGAGTAACTTCATCTCCAGCAAATAAATTTATTTCCATCCTTGGAAGGTGGGTTGAATATGTTCAAAGATCTTGTTATTTCTGGAAATCCAAATTGCCCACGAGCTGAGGATTATTATTTCCATGAAAAAAAGGTAGTCTTAGCTTTTCTTAATTGTCTTGAAATGCTTCTAAGACAGATAATTTTTGTCCTCTCGTAGGACAATGTAATCCCAACACCTCATGGCAAAAGGGCATCCCCAAAATAGGTGGTGCAGTATTTCCTCCTGTTGACATCCTTTGGTTGCACAGTTATAATCCTCTATCACAAAGTTTTTCCTTCTCAGAAGATTTCTTGTGTTGAGACTATCGTGTAACAGCATCCAAGAGAACATTTTATGTTTTGGCTGTCATGAAGAATTCCAGATCCAGTTGAAGTGTGGACGGACTTGTTTAATGCCAATCATAACATTATAAGCCTTTGGAGATAAGAAATGTTCATTGCCCCATATGTAACTCCAGTTATCTGTCATGTTCTGAAATTGCGATTTCCTCAATGTGTATCACATCTCTTCCAATTGTAGGAATTGCTCATGTTCTTCAATTGCCAATGGTAAATGGAATAGATCTTCCAGATACTTTGTATTGGTGACCTAATGCACTGTCAGTCTATGGTTTATCACAAGAGAATAGATGTGGAAACTTATGTTGCATGAGTTGTTCCCCACATAAATCACTCCAGAAGTAAGCACTTCTTCCATCCCCCAGATTGCATCTGGCTAAAGCTTTATAATTTAGAATTAAATGCTAGTTTGCTTTCCACCAAAATGATCCCAGTAGCTTCTCTCCTGGCAGTTAGTTGTCAGAGTAATGTGTTTCCCAAATCAATTTTACCTAGGGAATTTCGTGCCTGTTGTATAGTTTGTGTATATTTTTCATTAGTAATGCCTTGTTTTGAGTGAAGATGTCCATAACTCCTAGTCCTCCTTGACTTTTTGTCCTACAAACAGTGGTCCATTTTACTAGTGCAGGTCTATGATCCTCCATGTCTGGCCCTCTCCAGAGACAATGTCTGAAATATTTTAGAACTTGCTGCTTTATAGTAACTGGAACATCCAGACAACTCATAAAGAATATTGTGAGTGAGGTCAAAACTGATTTAACCATTAGCAACCTTCCTACATATGTCATAAAAGTTGCAATACCAGCTAGTCTTCTTGCCACTTTATTTACCATTGGGAGGCATTGTTCTCTTGTTGGCTTGTATAGCCCTAAAGGTAATCCAAGATATGTGAATGGAAATTGTCCCATCTGACAGTTGAGAGTGCCTGCAAACAATTGAGCCCTCTCCTCTTGAATATTTATAGGTACAAGAACAGACTTTTGATAGTTTACTTTGAGACCAGTGGCAGAGGCAAAGGTATTGAGAAGAGCTTTAAGGCAGATCAATTGTCTTGTATCAGCTTGCATTATCAACAATGTATCATGTGCATACTGAACAATTGGGAAATCAGTGCAGGAATTGATTTGCAGTGGTGCATGTAAAAGTCCCAGACTCATTGCTTTGTTGATCACTGATTGTAAAATGTCTACAACCAGTACAAACAGGAGGGGAGATAGAGGATCTCCTTGTCTTACCTCCCCTTCTGCAGTATATTTCATTTACCTGGCACTCCATTTAGCAGAACAGAAGTTGAAGCCGTACTGAAGATCATTTGAATCCATGATATCCATTTGTCACCAAAACCTTTAGCTCTGAGGATATCTATAATTTCTTGGTGTTCAATGGTGTCAAAGGCTTTTTCAAAATCCAACTTGAGATCAAGCATTTCCTCTCTGGATTTGAGACATTGATGAATGTACTCATAAGACCATCCTAAACAGTCATGTATGACCCTGTCCTTAAGAAATCTATACTGATTAATGTGAATCATTTTCAGAATAACCTTTTGCAATCTGTTAGCTAGTAGTTTAGTGATAATCTTAAGCACCCCATTCAGAAGAGAGATTGGCCTAAAATCATTTGGAGTGAGAGGGGCAGCATTCTTGGGGATTAAAGTGATAAAGGATGTATTAATACTCTCTAGGGAGATATTACCATCATGGAAAGCATGTATCAATTGTCTGACATCAGCTCCTATAATGTCCCAACAAGCTTTTATAAATTAATTATTAAATCCATCAGGCCCAGGGGATTTGTTAGTAGGGAGTTCCTTGACAACATTATTGATTTCCTCATCTGAAAATGGTCTTTCAATGTCTCTGAAAATATATGGGTTAATCTGCTGTCCAGGAAGATTTTGTAAATCAAAATGCATAGAGTGCCCCTCAGAGTTTCCCAGTCTCTTTTTAAAAGCTTCCCAAAGGATGCCAACTTTGCCTTCATGATACGTTATTTCAATGTGATCATCATTAAGGAGCATGGCAATTTTATTATGCCTATAGTTGATGGATGCTCTGGTGCGAAAGAACTTTCTATTTTCATCTCCAAATTTTACTCCTTTGATCTTCCCACTCTGCTTCCAATAATTTTTTGGGTTTTTGAGGATAATCAACAAATTCCTTTCCGAAAATTTCCGCAGTTCCATTCCAATGTGTCTAGTCTTCTAAATCCCTCAAAGAAATCCAATAAGAATATGCATTCATGTATGTCAGCAATCTGCTTCTTCAGACATGTCAAACTTTTTGCCCACAATTTTAAGCTCCTCCCTAGATTCTTGAATTTTGCATCGATCATTTTTGCAGGATCTGTAAAACGAACAGGAATGTCCCAAGCTGCTTTGGCTACATCCTTAAAAGAGCTATGTTTCAGCCAGAAATTCTCAAACCTGAAAATTTTAGATTTAGGTATTGAGGTGCCCACTTTAATCAAACAAGGTAAATGGTCAGAAATAGGTCTTGCAAGTGGAAGAGCAGTAGTGTGAGGATATGAGGTCATCCAGGAAACAGAGGTAAAAAACCAGTCTAGCTTTTCCAGCAAAGGGTTTTCTTGCATATTGCTCCAACTAAATTGTCTCCTTTTTAATGGCAATTCTAACAAACCCAGGTTGCTAACTGCTTCATTGAAAAGTAACATTTGATTCACATCTCCCCTTGGCTTATTTCTATCACTTGGAGATCTAATGAAGTTGAAATCACCCATAACTATCCAATCCACTTCAGAAGGCATTTCAATGTTGCTGAACCATTGTATAAATTCTGCCTTATCTTCCTAATTACTAGGCCAATATTGATCAGTATCTATGATTGATTAGATGTGTTGCAAATAAATTCCACTGATAGGAAAAATCTGTTTTGAAACAGTACTTGTCCTTGAAAGAGGGAACCAATCCTAGCAATAATCACACCTCCAGAGGCCCCACTAAGGGCAAAAACAAAAATTTATTGAATCTGTGAGGACATAAGTTATGTACATAAGCCAAGTCAAACACCTCTCTTTTAGTCTCTTGTAAATAGACTATCCCAGCTGCACTTTGCTCAATTTTCTGTTTTAGAGCTAGCCATTTTGCTTATGCATTAATGCCCCTGATGTTCCAGTTTAAAATCTTCCAAGTTATGTTACTATTCATATTGCAAAATCTTATTGTTTATATTTCTATCAAGGTCCATCCCTTGACTTTCCAGATCATACCAGATAGAGTGCTATAGGCATACAGCTTGTAACACAACACATGTGCATAATCAAATTTCAAATTCCCCTCCACCCATGTCTCACATTCATAGAATTCATAACAGCAAAAGCAACATTGTCTGCATACATAAGTGCCACCAGATACATAACATAATGCAACTGAAGTTGTTCAAAACCAACTGTCTGGAATAATAACTTAGGAACGTTTCTCCTCTGGCTTGAAGCCTTACAGCCAAAATATAATAGCTTGTAACTAATCATTAGGCACTATTGTTGGAGTTGTTGTTATCCTTGGCCTTAGAATTCATGGCCTCCTCCTCTGACTCCTTTCTCTTTGCCCTCTTGGCCAGCTTCACTTGCAGCTCCTCCTCAGCCACCTTGCAAAAAGATGTAGTGAGGTTTTTAACCACTTTACTATGTAAAACTGGAGGAGCAGCATTACAAGGGAGAGAAACATTTCCAGAGCAGGACTTTCTTTTAAAACCCTTATTCTCCTCTCTAATACTTCCACTTCTTCTTACCTGTGTCTCAACTAATGGACCTTTTCGCCTCCTTTTCCTTGAAATTGCCTCACCAGCAGGTAGCAGAATGGTATTTCCTGGAGAGACCAATTTGAGAGGGCTGCCTGCTTCAGACGAGGAGTGTGCTGCTGGGCTAAGGCCAGCATTCTCTTTATTAAACCAGCTGGAGAATGAAGCTTACAAACAGGAGCCTAAGAGATAGAGCATTTATCAGGAATGCAGAAAGTCATGGTTTCCTCTGCTTTACAATTTTCAGTCAAAATTTGCCATAGTGACGACTTTAGCAAATGCAGTGTCCATTTAAATTTGTCTGGTGTCAGAAGTAAGTGGAGGATGAAGTTGAACCAACTTACAGGTATTTTAGTTGAAAAGTAGCTAGCCACTTGAGTAGGGGAAGGTGAAAATGTTTCCCCCATAGCTCTATACCTTCCTCAAACATAAGAAGAGAGCCATCAATAATAGAGAAGCATGTTGTGAAGCTAAATTAAAGATATCTTGTGAATTGATATGAACTTTAATAGCATTGTCCCAATCAAGAGTGTCAATACCAGTAGAAGTACCAACATTTCCCATTATGAGACCAGGAAGTACATCCCCTTGTGCCTGAGCAATTGTGTGCCCCTCTTGGATCATACCTTGGGGTGCAACAATAGGTATGTGATGTGGAGCATCCCACGTTCATCCCCCTTTACACTCCAACTACTCTCCAAGCCCCAAGGATACATAAGATGAGACCTCGACTATGCGCCATTGGACACAAGGTGAACCCGTTCCTAAATGCTTCCCCTTTCCATTCGTGTGAGACATGGTTGCTACCTAATGCAAGGACACTATGCATGCCTAGGTACCAAGGAGACCCTCTCGGAGATGCTCGGAATGATGGACAAGTCCCCAAGTACAACGATGAAGAGAATCACGGAAACGGGCAAGTTCACCTTCCAGGCCCCGGACATCCGGCCAAGACCCCGGACATCCGGCCCCTGGAGATGCCAACACAAGAGCCGCAGCCCCTGCCAGAAAACTACAAGGCCGGACATCCGGCCCCAGTGCCCGGACATCCGGCCTCCCACGGCTCCCGAATCCGCCCCTAGCCCAAATCCGGCCTCGCCTATCCAGAGACCACAGAAACTTGCCACGCCAGCCCGGACATCCGGCCCCCGGCCGGACATCCGGCCTTCCTCAAGCCCAGACATCCGCCCGACGCCCTGACATCCGGCCTCGCTTTGTGCGAATAAAGAAGGGCCAAGCCCATGTACCCTTTCGCCCCGTAGACTATATATACTCCATCCCCTTCCTCTTTCTAGGGTTAGCTTAGGTTTAGCTCATGTTTGTGTGAGAGCCTTGCTCATCCACTTGGTTACTTCTCCTCGAGCTCGGGACCTCTGGAGAAGATCCCCAAGCGGATTCAAGACCCCTTCTAGGGTGGACCCCATCAAGACCTCCTCTCGGAGAAGAACGGCTACTCGTGTATCCTTACCTTTGTTGATTTTGAATCTTGTACCACCTTATGTGATCGGTGGTCTAGCACTTGTGTGATTGATTCCTTGTCGGTTTAGTGATTCTCTCTCGTTTTCCCCATGTTTTCCCTTCGTGCTTCCGCGTGTTCTTCGTGATTCCCCGTAGGATCCACTCCAAACGTGAAAGATCAACCACGTAGGGTTCCGCCCTACATCATCTTGGTATCATGAGCCACGTTGATCACGTTTTTGGAGCCCCTACCCCGTGTTTTCTAGCTTGATTTTGTTGATTTCGTCCTAAATCCGAAAATCCCCACCAAAAATAGCCCCAATTTTTTGTGATTTGTTAGTTTTGATGATGTTTTGTTGATTTTGATCCATGGATTTGCTTGGTTTTGAGTCGATCTAGCATTTCCCCAAGTTTCCCACTTCCCATCCACGAAATCTCTCCAATTTTGACCTTGAAATCATCAATTTCCGCCCCAATTCGAAAATTTCCGCCCAAACGAGATCTGGATTGCCGGGCGGACATCCGAACCTCAGTCGGACATCCGGGCCATCCGACCGGACATCCGGGCCCCAAGCCGGACATCCGGCCCCTGGAGCACCAAATCCGCTCGGTTTTGGACATACACCCCCGGAAATCCGGCCATACCCCCGGATATCCGGCCCCTGTAGATTTCAGCCTCCCCGTTTCACCGTTTCGGCCATAACTAATTCATCCGGAGTTCGATTTTCGCGTTCTTTAGCTCGTTTTGAAGCTATTGACCTCCCCCAACCCATAAAAATACTACCACCACCATTTGACTCCATCAAGTTTTTGGAACTTTGGCTTCTTTGCCTAGGGCTTCCACCACATCATCCGCATGTCCACCACCGACTTCCGCAACCTAACCCATTTTTTCCCCTTTGCATTTGAGGTTGTTTGAGTTGTGATTCGAGTCTCCTAAGGTGTTTCGGCTACTTAGGGATGGTTGCATCTTCATCAACCACCACCACCACCATAAATTCCGCATAGGCTTGCCCACCATACACTTCAACCACCTCAACTTAACCCAATAGTTGTTTGAGCTTGTTTGAGTTGTGGCTTGTGTCTCCTAAGGTGTTTCGCTACTTAGGGACGGCAACTTCAACTCCGACACGTGTATAGCCCGTCATTACACTTCCGCATTGCCAAGTGCAAACCACCACCTCATTCCCGATACCTCCATTTTGACAATTGACGTTTGAGATTTTGAGTTCGCGGTTTTTCCGTTTCCTAAGGTGTTTCGGCTACTTAGGGACGAGTCTCCATCATCTTGGTATCTACATCAAGAACACCGCTACTCTTCATCACCGGACGGTAACTTCCATATCATCTTGGTATCGTGGTATCCCTCCATTGTATATTCCCCTTGCCATTGCATTGTTAACCCCTAGCCTTACTTTTGCGTTACTTGCCTATCGAGACTAGCCATTTGAGCAACGTTACTTGTGCACATTAGTGATCATACTTCCCATAGCATATATACCATATCATTGTGGTGCATATATTGGTATCATATCTTGTGTCACAAGTTTGTTCCCGCATACACACAATTGCTATCTTGGTTTGTGCATTGTGCAAAGTGGCCATAGAAAAAAAGAGCTTTTAAGCAAAAGAAAGAGAGCAAAGAAGCTTGTAAGCAAGTGCCATAGCATCATACCGCATTGCATATAAGATTGTCATATCCGATCATCTTGGATCATCTTGAGAGAAACACCGAACCATACATACATAGCATACTCGGGATAGAAGTTTATCCATTTTGCATCTTATAGGTTGTGCACAAGTGTCGATTCCGCCTATTGAGAAATCGTATACCGTCTCTCTTGAGTTGTGCAACACGAGCGTTTTAAATGGATTCCACATTTTGTGCTCATTCCTTGGTTGCACGACCCCATTTATCTATCTGTGTGTGTGTTTCCGTGTGCCATTCTTTGCTATTGGTCCATTTGTTTCACTTGCGAATTTGTGAATCTCTTTCAACATTATTGACTCTTGCTAACATTTTGCATTAAATTTTTGTGCCACTATCCTCACCGAGCTCCTCCATAAGCTTTACTTGTGTAGGTGTGAGAACCAACAAGGATTGGTACCAATAGTGCTATTTCATTGTCCGCATTTGAGTGAACTTGATTCATTGTCAACATCGGTCAAGGTACATTGGTATAAGTTCTTCTCTTTCTCCCACTCATATTTGCTCGAGTCTTGTGATGGATAGGCAAGGCATTTCCTCTTCGGTCCTCGACAACAAGGACGGTGTGAACAACTACATCACCAAAGCGTCTATCTTCGATCTACAATGACAAGTGCAAAGCACACAATCAAGATTGCGAGAGCGCATCGAGAACATCTCCATCGACATTCATCACTCCGAAGCAAGGAGAAGGGACTACATCGACAAGAAGCTTGCCGCACATAAAGAGGAGCAAGATGCAAGGATGGAGGAGATTAGAGCCTTGATCAAGTCTACTTCCCTTCGTCATCTTCAAAGGCGGCGACATTCAAGCCACAAGTCTTGAGCGCCGGAAACGACGCAAGTGCAAATCGTCCTCGTCCACATCTACATGGCGACCACCATCACGTTCGTGATCAACATCGCCATGAAGGGCAAGTCACCTCCAAGCATGATGTGCACGACGACCGATTTAACGCCAAGGAGCTCAAGCACGATAATGACATCATCATCATGAAGATGCTCCACAAGCGCAAATGCACAAGTCCCAACAAGCCCTACTTCACGCCAAGTCGAAGCTTCATAAGCACAAGAGAAGACCGCGAGACGAGCACCACCAAGACGGTGCTACGGCTACAACAACCACTTCGGCATCTTCGCCAAGTGCAATCAAGACATCTTCGCCTTTGGACGTACGACATCTTTGCCTACTTCCCACGTGTACGCCTACATCGACTTCATCAAGTCCAAGGCGACCACCTACGAGCGAGGGCGACACTTCCATCTTCGGAAGCCCCTCAAGGAAGATGGCCGAGCATGGGAAACTCCCTTCGGTCATGGAGACGAGCTATGAGGTGCCACATCATATGGGCCTCCAACGCAAAGACGGTGACAAGACGGTCGAGCAAGGGCCATCCCCTTCGACCACGGCGACGAGCGCGAACCTCTTCAACAACATGAAGACGACGCCCACATTGGACTCATAGTCCGAGTCAAGCTACGCGACCGCGCATGGAGACATTTGCACTTACATCTCTCCGACACCCACATATGTTGAGATGCCCCATTTGTCATGTGAGGAGAGCCACCACCACATGAGTGACATGAGTGACTACACCATACGTGACATTGAGAGCATTTCCTATGAGAGGATGAGTGTGACCACCACTAGCCCCACACATGAGAGCATGCCACACATCCTATGTGAGGTTGAGCGCCATTTGAGTGACTCCACCCACCATACGAAAGTGAGAGCATCCTTGAGGGAGTGAGTGAGCCACAACACTTAGTGAGTGAGGTAGTTGACACGGCACATGAGGCCACTATGATTTGTAATGACTTAACCTCTACTCCTAGTGTGTTTTCTTCTTTGGTGCTAGGTCTCCTACATGACGACATGCCTATCCTCGGAGTCCATCCCTACATTGGAGACGATTTATGGCCATGGTGGACGATGATACACCCCCCACATGGTTCCATCAAGATGAAGATGACAACGAATGGATCGTTGACACCTCACCTACAACACATGAGCGACGCTCCAAAGGTAACATAGGTGATGGTGCTTCTCTTGTCCCACTAGTGGACTCTCTTGACATCGATTGCTCCCATGATGTTTACCCACCTATTACCATGCTTCATGCTAGTGAAACTTCTTCATGCCTTGACTTACCTATTTATGATGAATATGATGATGAGCATGTTGAGTTGCCTAGTTGTGATGTTATGCTCCATAGGATATCATGTGAAAATTCTTTTGGTCACATCATATTTGACAATCCATTGAACTTGTCATATGCTATGAGTGAGATCTCCCATATTGCATCTTCACAATCTCAACATAGTAACTATGCATGCCCCATTAAAATAAATCCCATTTTCACTTATGGCATAGATGACGAGATGATGGTCATAGGCTTTTGCTTCTCTTGTGATGATATTGCCATGCTTCCTTTACATGATTTATGCAATTGCCTACTATTCCATGCCATGATCACATTGTTCCAAATATGCATTGTTTTGGATGTTGTCAATATTCTCCATGTGATGTTTCCATTAATGCTCATGAGGAGACCCCATAGTTTCCTCATACATATTAGGAGATCTTGATGCATTTCATACTTTGCATGATTCCCATGATTGTGTACACCATATGCATTCCATGAACAACAATGCTCTAGACATTTCTCATGATGCATTACACAATTTAAGTCTCCATTATGCGATACATCATAACAAACCTCTCATGATGGATGACATGTTTCTATATCACGCATCTCATTTATTTGAGCATTGGATATTTTGTGCTAACAAACACACGCACGTATGCATCATGATGGATGATGCGTACATCTACCACGCACACACAATTTTTTCCTTTGTCTTTGTTTTGTGTAGGTATCAAGACGTATACTCTTCAAAATCTCAATCCCATGAGTTGACGAAACGAGCTCTTGAGAGCAACGATGCTTTGGGATCCCGTGTACTATCCTTACCACCGTTCCCTTTGCGCAAGGACTACGCGCATCTCTTCTACTTGGCTCTCACACGGCTATGGGCTATTTACCACTTGTCACCTTATGCTCATTTTACCGTGTTCACATTGCATGCTATACTTGCTCCTATGCCTTTGCCATGCAATTGTGACCCTTGCTTGCATTTACCCATGATGCACCATTATGATATTCCTATGTGTATTTGCATGCTTGGTGGAGACCCTTGTTGCTATTGTCATATTTATCATGTGCCCCATGTTATTGATTCTTGTTGTGTTGGGAGAGTCATGATGCCCCATTGCTATTTACATATGGTCTCTCGCCAATACATTCATGCCATTCTACTCATATATTGCTTTCATGCTTGTGCTATGTCATGTGCATTATTCATGCCCACTATTTGCACACACGACATGCTTGTCATGATTCCTTCTAGTACGTTGCATCTTCGCACTACTAGCTTGCTTGACTTGATCTCTATGATTGATTGCTTTGATGCATCACCCATGTTCCATTACTCGCTTTCTTGGGTTGATGACATATATGTTCATGCCTCTCACATGATATATCTTGATCCTTGTCACTTGTCTCCAATAGTTGCCTCTATGCTTAATGATCTTGGAGACTTGGACACTTCACTTGTGATGCATGCTTGGTTGATTGAGCCTATTGTATTTGGTTGTTCTCGCATCATATGCCTCCATACTATGAAATGCTCCCTTGTCCTTTCTTATGATAAGAATGATAAGAACACTTGTTGGGTATCTTACCACTCGAATGATAGGTCTTGCATTTGCATTAACCTCATTTGTTTTTCCAAGTGTTTGTCATGTTCTTTCATTTTGAAGGATTCACAAGGCGGTACCATCGCGAGACATATTGGTTATGTGAAGGCGTACATGATGTGCGACACCAACATTCTCGAGAAACTACTAAAGGTGAACTCCTTCCATTTGAGCCCTCGTCACATATGCATATTGGATGGGCCATACTTTCATTGTTGTTTCCTTCTTCTTGTCTACATGATGCATATATTCGATGGAGGACCGACATTGGAGATGGACCCTAAGGACCTTCAAGTTGAGGAGTGCCACGACATCGAGCTATGGTACAACACACCGCCATGACAAATTTGCACCCTATGCATGGATTGACACACATTATGATTGTCTTGTTGCACCTATTCCCATGTCATCCATGATATATGAGCTTGTTCACTTCCTTAGCAAATTTGTTGTGATCTTCCTTGATGGCATATTCATACATCATGATCATATTGCCCATCATCAGTTGCATGATAACATACACATGTTGAGCACCCATTGCCATATTCATGCTATTGATAAACCGTCTCACTATGACAGCATTTTGCACCGTGGTTGCATTGATCACATTCACTTTACATTTGTGTGCACAATGAATGCTTTACATGTCATTTTACATCATTTGGATAAGCATCTCATGCCTTGTCATGAACAATTCCTTTGGACGACCTCATTCTTGCATGATGGACACCTTGTGTGCGCTAACCATTGTATTTCCAAGTGTCACTTGTGTTTGCTCGTTTTGCATGTCTACCATCCCGACGACATCTTGAAGTACTTGGTTGCGCCATTACTTCCACTCCGTCCAATTACAAGTCCGTCCACGACAACCGTTTCCATGGTGATGAGGATCATGATCCGAGGTCGGATCTTTCCCAAGGGGGGGGGGGAGATGATGCGGAGCATCCCACGTTCATCCCCATGTACACTCCGACTACTCTCCAAGCCGCAAGGATACATAAGATGAGACCTCGACTATGCGCCATTGGACACAAGGTGAACCCGTTCCTAAATGCTTCCCCTTTCCATTCGTGTGAGACATGGTTGCTACCTAATGCAAGGACACTATGCATGCCTAGGTACCAAGGAGACCCTCTCGGAGATGCTCGGAATGATGGACAAGTCCCCAAGTACAAGGATGAAGAGAAGCACGGAAAAAGGGCAAGTTCACCTTCCAGCCCCGGACATCCGCCAAGACCCGGACATCCGCCCCCGGAGATGCCAACACAGCAGCCGCAGCCCGCCAGAAAACTACAGGTCGGACATCCGCCCCCAGGCCCCGGACATCCGGCCTCCCACGGCTCCCGAAATCCGGCCCCGGCCCGAAATCCGCCTCGCCTATCCAGAGACCACGAAACTTGCCATGCCAGCCCGGACATCCGCCCCAGCCCGGACATCCGCCTCCCTGAAGCCCCGGACATCCGCCCGACGCCTGGATATCCGGCCTCGCCTGTGTGCGAATAAAGAAGGGCCAAGCCCATGTACCCTTTCGCCCGTAGACTATATATACTCCATCCCTTCCTCTTTCTAGGGTTAGCTTAGGTTTAGCTCATGTTTGTGTGAGAGCCTTGCTCATCCACTTGGTTACTTCTCCTCGAGCTCGTGGCCTCTACGGAGAAGATCCCCAAGCGGATTCAAGACCCCCTTCTAGGGTGGACCCCATCAAGACCTCCTCTCGGAGAAGAACGGCTACTCGTGTATCCTTACCTTTGTTGATTTTGAATCTTGTACCACCTTATGTGATCGGTGGTCTAGCACTTGTGTGATTGATTCCTTGTCGGTTTAGTGATTCTCTCTCGTTTTCCCCGTGTTTTCCCTTTGTGCTTCCGCGTGTTCTTCGTGATTCCCCGTAGGATCCACTCCAAACGTGAAAGATCAACCACGTAGGGTTCCGCCCTACATCAGTATGTCTGTTGCAACAACCACCTCTGCAACTGCAGCAGGAATAGCCTGTGTTATTGTAACTTGAGCAGTAGTAACTTCCTCTTGCAGATTGTGTTTTAAGTCTTGCTCATTCCCCTCTGCCAAATTCTACTCTGGAGCCATAACCAAAGGTGGAACAATCTGTTCAACAACTCCCAACTGTTGATCAACAGGTGCTATAAATTCTCCTTCTTGTACATCATTGTCATGCTCATCAGAAGGATATGCTTGTGCAATGTTGTGCAAACCAATACCTATAGGAACCTCATTTTCCAAGGCAATTTGATTATCTTCTTGATTCTGTATGTTGACCCCAGCATTGTTATGTGAGGACAAGCCTTCAGATAAGGACACTAGTGATAATACTGCTGTTTGGCAAGGCCTCGTTGCCATCTATCTGAGTTTCTTCCTGCTGGACCACTTCCATAGGCCGAGCTGCTGGTTGTGGGAAAGCCTAGTGACCTTGTTCATCCCATTCTTCCCACTCATCATTGGCTACAGGTGCATTGTTGGCCTGCATGTTATGGAAGCCTGGGAGATCATTGGCATTCCGAGGTACTGGATGGGGATCTACTCCAGGAGGTGGAAAAGGATCTTCATCAGCTGGCCCACCCCCTCATTTCTTCCAGCAACACCTCAACTGAACTAGTGAATGAGCCCTCCTCAAAATTCTCTCCTTGAGACCACCTAATGCTCTTAGGGACCTTAACCTAGTCTGTGACTCTAGCTTTAACAAGAATCTTGCCCTTCAAAGCATCTTCCTTCTCCCAATTGATGATTCTGCCAAATTTTGCAATTGCAGTGGCTATGTCATCAGTATTACTGTGGTCAAAAGGAACCCCCACCATGAGCAGCCAACAAACCCTATTAAACTGCACTCTCCTCCAGTTCCTCCCCTCATTATGTTTAGTGAATGTAATGAAGACATCACCAAATGCACGAGGACTATCCCTAACCATTCTATCTCTATCTTTGATATGTCTGAATTGAACATAAGCCTCCCCAAACGGGCATGGCTGAATCTCCCGAAAACCAAGTTATGCATCTGGATCATTTTGAAGAAATCTTCCAGAACTTCATGAACATTGGGAAAGTGTACCTCATCCGGGAGCGGCTGGATGGTGGCGATGGCCCAATCCTCATGCTGGCACGGTCGAGGCGGAAGAACCACTCTGGTCACTCCTGTTCTTCCTTCCACATGCTGAATCTGAAACCCATGCGGAACAAAAGGCTGCGGACCGATAGGAATATTGGCCATTATCGCCTCTGATGTGGTTTGAGGCTCGGAGTCCGACAACAATGGTGGAGAGCTCGGTGGAGCAGGCACAAAAGAGGAAGAAGGAGTGGAATGCGAGGCGTCTGTCTGGGTTCTCGGTTGGAAATTTTGGAAATAACCCGAAACCAGCTCCCTAAATGAGGCAACATATCGCGTCTTTTGGGCCGGCCCAATGTGCTTGAACTAGTCCTCTACTACTCCATCAGCCCAAGGATTGGCCGGCGGGCTACTACACGTGGCAAACAGAATGAATGGCCAAAGCCCGGTTAGCTTGGGCCCGGGGCAGAAACGTGCCATGTGACCAACTTCACCACATGCAAAGCATGCATGTTCAAAGTTACATGGACTACTATTAAATTCCGACAAATGCTCCTGCCCCTCCATAATAGACACATTAACTGCATTATGAATATTCCCATTAACTTGCTGGCCCAAATCACGTACAACATCAACTGCACGCGATAAACGCTGGAAAACAGACCTACTTTCTCTCGCCGGTGAATGATTCCGGCGATCGCCGGAGACCGGGACTATGGCCTTACCATTCCGGCCAACAACAGTCCATTCAACATCTAATTCTTTGTAAAAAAGAGCTTCCTCTCGACACCAAGTAGGACCTCCATTCCCCCAAAGAGTAAAAACCATCTCAAAATCACTCTTAACTACTTTACACTGGTACAGTGACGTGCTATACAAATGGTTTTTAACCCCTTTCCACGACGGGGAACCGTCGCCAAGTGAGTGTGGGCGATAGGTTGGTCCTTCCCACACGACCCAGAAATCGTCGGGGATAGGCACTCCTGGCTCACTGGCTGGGGCAAAATGAGCTCGTGTGCGATCTGGCAGGGCATCGAAACCCAATTGTTTTCGTTCATATGTACATTCCACACGGTCAATCATAGAAATCATTTCCATTCGTATGTACATCACATAGTTCTTTGTGTGGAAACATTTGTGCAAGGTGGCCTAACGCAAACAGTTCACTGCCGGAAGCCGTGTGCGATTGTTAGTTGATCGAACACGCCTACTTTCTAGAAACCGTGCGGGCTGTTTGAGTTCATCGCCCACGGTGCTGTCTGAGTAACCGTCTGCAATAGAAAACCCCAATAAGCAGGGTAATTAGCCTATTATTGATAATCCATGTACTAATCAAATTGATATTTCTTATAAAACACACAAGATATTTCATATCCGTATAACAGCAACCAGGATTTCATAATCGAATTACATCAGATAGCTTCGGCACTCAGTTACGCCATTACACAACAACACCAAGTTTCACATGCAACATCAAATACCTTTGGAAAATAGCATCATACACGGTAAATAGACATATGAATCTCATCTGGGAAACTACAAAGCGAAAGGCAAATATTGAGCCTTCAGTGATGTTGAATGTCCTTGCAACTTTAGGCTAGTGGCTATGGATAATTGCCCGCCCAACCTTCGTCCTCTTCAGCAAGACTTCAATATTGTACCGTGGGTGTTGAATGAATACCTTCCTCACCTCTTGACCATGCAGGTGGTTTGAGAGGTAATCATCGGTGAACTGCTTTGAAAAGTACTGAAAACATAGATATGCATAAATCGCTGTTATAAATTTTGAAATGGCTAAGGGTAAAAACAAGGTAAAAGAGTTAGTACCATCCTATAGTTGGTGATGTCTTCTTCATCAGCAAACAAAGATCTTGCTTTGTTATTAAATGCAAGTTTCGTCATCCGAACAATCTTTCTGAGTTTCTTGACTTGACTGATATTCATGGACATCTCATTTCCCCATATGCAAAATGGGTCGAACAGTGGGTCTAAGCCTCTGATAGCAGGACCTACATGTGCAAGACCAAATTGTAAGAAACCTAAATATTAGAATGATTCCTGCAACTGCAGAATAATGTGCTATTAGCCAAAGGACCATGCTTGAACAAACCTCGATGGTAAACCGCAGTGTCTCCCATTATTTCCCTGCAACACACATAAGGAAGATCTTGATCAGGTTAACTGAGAGTTGCCATACTATTAGTAGGATATGTATTGAGTACAGCCAAATTCGATTGGTGTCACATGCATAACAATACAAAATTGTACCCACAACAAATGAAAATCAAATTGCAGAACTGAACCAAACAGTCAAATGGATAGCAGACCAAATGAACCAAAATAGTTAACTGAGCACGACATTGCAGAATAGAAACATGTACTAGAAGATAAGACAATTAACAAAACAAAGAATGCTTGAGAACAGTACTACAAAATGTAGCAATTGTTGGACCAAAGTGTTAACTGAACATTACATTTTAGAGGACCGAACTATTAACTGAACATCAAATTGCATATTAACATTACAGTGGACAAATCACTAGAAGGTACTGGCGGTGGCCTCGAGAAAACAACACGAACTGTATTTTAAAGTAGACAACCACGTGGCGGTGTCGACGGTGGCCTCGAAGACGAGCTTCCCCTCCAAGATCTGGCAGTTGGCACGCATGGCAGCCATAGCGACCTCGTGCGTGCGTGCGGCCGCATGCTACTGAGCTCCATGTTATACTGCATGCAAAATGGCTGTGGGCGGCGCTTAATTGGAGGAGGGGGACAGTGATTTTGGCGGAAGGTGTAGCGCCGTTGGTAGGGGCATGTGGGACGGGAAAGGAGGAGGATGGTGTGGGTGGGGTGTGGAGTACCTAACCATATCGACGAGGCCGCGCAGCAAGAAGAAGGGTCGGTGGCGAGGAGGCCGCGCAGCAAGAAGAAGGGCCGCTGGCGAGGAGGCGGCACTGTAGGATTGAAAGTATGTCTAGAGGTGGGGGGGGGTGATTACACTACTTGACCAAATAAAAATCTATACTTTTCCCAATTTTAAGTTTCGGCAGATTTTAGCAACTTTGCACAAGTCAAGCAATCAACCTACACATGCAATTCTAAGAGTATAGCAGCGGAATGTAAAACAATTGCACATGAAGGTAAAGGGAGGAGTTTGAGGGAGCAAACGCAATGTAGACATGGAGATTTTTTATCCGTGGTTCCGATAGGTGGTGCTGTTGATAGAGGCAAAGGTGTCCCGATGTTTTGATGAGATGGTGGCTATCGTTTTCTGTGGGAATCGACCTTGACGATCCGGCTACGAACGTGCGAGAAGTCGCGCCTTAGCAATCGTTAAACCAACTTCCGAGGGTTATTGACCATGCCAGAGCACGATCAACCTGACCACGAGGGCCTGTTTCCTGTGAGCAAATGAAGAACAAGCAAGAAACTAAGATTGCAATCTGGATATTGCAAATATAGGAGGAAAGTTTTATTAATGAAGGTGGGGTTCGGTGACGCCTTTGTCTGGTCGTTAAACACAAACGAAGTACGCGAGGTTGCAGCTGTGGCGAACTTTTGATCTAAACAAAACCAAAAGTCTAAACGACGCCCTAAGGGCTGTATATATGGAAGAAGAGGGGGGAATTTCGTGGCCCTTGGAGGAGGGCTCCGAAACCAACCCTAACTCTTGTTTCCCCATACATACGGACTCTAAAAACAGCATATACTTAAGTATTTTGAAAATACATGGGCCTGGCCCAATAATAAGGTGACGCAGCACCTAGAATAGCCTCTGGTCAAAATTTATGAAGTGGCATCTTGTATACTTCGTCCAAGGCTTCATGCACTCCTTATGGTGGCTTCAAAGTCCTGAAATCATCACTTGTAACTCCGTTCTTGATCCTTAGCATGCCATCATCTCCCCGCTTGGTCTTGCTCCAGTGTTCATCCCTCTTATCCATGCCATGCCCTTCATTTGTAAGCAAAACAAATGTATCCAATTTAGGCAGCATCATATTCTCATGAACATTAGAATCATTACCAAGAAACGAAAGTGCCAAGTAATTCAATTGGCGTGCACGAGCTCTAGTAATTGGTCCAGTATGTATAGTAGCAGGGCCTGTGGGTGTAACAATGGTATTGATGTCCTCATCATCGTCCCCTTCTTGAAATGAAGTCGTCCTCGACGGAAGCTCATCTTCCTCACCCAAATAAGGCTTCAAATCTGCAATGTTAAAAGTGGGACTAACCCCAAAATCTACAGGCAGCTCAAGTTTATATGCATTATCATTTATTTTCTCTAACACCTTAAAGGACCATCAGCACGTGGCATTAGCTTTGATTTGCGCAAATTAGGAAATCTATCCTTACGTAAATATAACCAAACAAGATCTCCGGGTGCAAACACAACATGTTTTCTACCCTTATCTCCAAAGAAGTTTATATTTAGCATTCATATGATCAATGTTTTCCTTAGTTAACTCATGCATTTTTAAAATCAATTCAGCACTTTCTTTAGCATCAAAATTAACCTTCTCCGAAGATGGAAGAGGCAACAAATCAATAGGTGCACGAGGTAGGAAACCATACACAATTTCAAAAGGGCACATCTTAGTAGTAGAATGCAATGAACAATTATAAGCAAATTCAATATGAGGCAAGCATTCTTCCCACATTTTCTTATTATTCTTCAAAACAGCCCTAAGCATAGTAGACAATGTTCTATTGACTACTTCAATTTTTCCATCAGTTTGGGGGTGACAAGTAGTACTAAAAAGCAGTTTAGTCCCCAACTTAGCCCATAAACATCTCCAAAAGTGGCTAAAGAATTTAGTATCACGATCTGAAACAATAGTATTTGGCACACCATGGAAGCAAATAATTTGCCGAAAGAACAAATCAACAACATTAACAGCATCATCGCTTTTATGACATGGTATAAAGTGTGCCATTTTGGAAAATCTATCCACGACAACAAATATGCTATCCCTCCCCTTCTTTGTAAGAGGTAAACCTAAAACAAAGTCCATAGATATATCCTCCCAAGGAATACTAGGTACAGGCAAAGGCATATATAAACCATGAGGATTGAGACGTGACTTAGCTTTTTGACATGTAGTGCAACGAGTAACAAAACGCTCAACATCCCGTCTCATCTTTGGCTAAAAGAAATGTGTAGCAAGTATATCCTCCGTCTTCTTGACGCCAAAGTGCCCCATTAATCCTCCTCCATGCGCCTCCTGCAACAACAAAATACGAACGGAGCTAGCTAGAATGCATAGCTTGTTAGCACGAAACACAAATCCATCGTTAAGAACGAACTTGTTCCAAGTTCTCCCTTCCTTACAATTCTGCAATACATCTTCAAATTCAGCATCATGCACATATTGATCTTTGATGGTCTCCAAAACCAAATATTTTAAAGTCAAGTTGTGAAAGCATAGTATAACGACGAGACAATGCATCAAGAATAACATTTTCTTTACCCTTCTTGTGTTTAATGACATAAGGGAAAGTATCAATGAATTCAACCCATTTAGCATGTCTACGGTTCAGTTTTGCTTGACTTTTAATGTGTTTCAAAGATTCATGATCGTAATGTATAACAAATTCTTTGGGCCATAAATAATGTTGCCATGTTTCTAAGGTCCGAACAAGAGCATATAATTCTTTATCATAAGTAGAATAGTTCATACTAGGCCCACTCAATTTTTCAGAAAAGTATGCAACAGGTTTGCCATCTTGTAATAACACACCTCCTAATCCAATTCCACTAGCATCACATTCAAGCTCAAAAGTCTTATTAAAATCAGGAAGTTGGAGTAAAGGAGCATGTGTCAACTTATCTTTTAATACCGTGAAGGCTTCTTCCTATGCGGTACCAAAAACAAAGGCACATCCTTCTTTGTAAGCTCGTTGAGAGGTGCAGCAATGGTGCTGAAATCTCTCACAAAACGCCTATAGAAACCAGCGAGGCCAAGGAAACTCCTGACTTGTGTGACCGTTTTGGGCTGCGTCAACTCTCAATAGCTTCAATCTTGGCTTTATCAACTTCAATCCCCTGTGGAGTAACAACATAGCCAAGAAAAGATACTCGGTCGTTGCAAAAGGTGCACATCCCAAGGTTACCAAACAAACGTGCATCCCGTAGAGCAATAAAAACAACACGTAAATGTTCCAAATGTTCCTCCAAAGATTTGCTATAAATCAATATGTCATCAAAGTAAACTACCACAAATCGTCCAATGAAAGCACGTAAAACTTCGTTCATTAATCTCACGAAAGTACTAGGTGCATTAGTTAACCCAAAAGGCATGACTAACCACTCATATAATCCAAACTTAGTTTTAAATGCTGTTTTCCATTCATCCGCCAATTTCATACGAATTTGATGGTATCCACTACGCAAATCAACTTTGGAGAATATTGTAGAGCCACTCAATTCATCAAGCATATCATCTAGCCTAGGAATAGGACGACGGTAACGAATAGTAATATTATTAATGCCTCTACAATCAACGCACATACGCGACGTACCATCCTTTTTCGGCACTAAAATGATAGGAACAGCACAAGGACTAAGGGATTCGTGTATATAACCTTTGTCGAGCAGCTCTTGTACTTCACGCATAATCTCCTTCGTCTCCTCTGGATTGGTACGGTATGGTGCACGGTTGGGTAATGATGCACCGGAAATTAAGTCAATTTGATGCTCAATCCCTCGAATAGGTGGTAATCCCGGTGGCACGTCTTGTGGAAAGACGTCATCGAACTCTTGCAAAATGTTAGTGACAACAGGAGGCAAAGAGGAAGGCACGTCCTCAAATGAAAATAATGCCTCTTTGCACAGAAAAGCATAGCAAACAGATTTGCTAAAATCTAGATCATCAATATCAGATTTGGTGGCAAGTAAACTGCACTTTTCAATTTAATTTCAGAAGCAACACTAGATGATTTATTATTAGGCTTCATTTGTTGCTCAGATTCTTTTGCCACAATCTGATTTTCACTCTTATTTTGCTCCTGTTTTGCTTTATTAGCTCTATTAATATCATCTTTCAAAATGGAATCAGAAGTCATAGGAAGCAAAGTAATATTTTTTCCTTATGAACAAGAGTATACTGATTGTTTCTACCATGGTGTACAGAATTTTTATCAAATTGCCATGGTCTACCAAGTAATAGGAACATGCTTGCATAGGTACCACATCACAATCAACATAATCAGCATATGTAGAGATACTAAAATGCACACGAACAATATGTGTTACCTTAACCTTGCCACTGTTGTTGAACCATTGGATGTAGTAAGGATGTGGATGTGGTCTTGTGATGAGAGATAGCTTCTCCACTATCTCCATGCTAGCTAAGGTGTTGCAGCTCCCTCCATCTATGATGACACGAACAGAACATTCCTTCACAACTCCCTTTGTATGTAACAAATTATGCCTCTGATTTTGCTCAGCTTGTGTAATCTGCACATTCAAAACACGTTGAGCAACTAAACATACATACCTGTCAGCATCTTCAGCAGCCATGTATTGTGTCTCATGATCAGAATCATCTCCACCGTGTTCTTCATGTGTAATAAGAGCCAAAGTCTCCTCATCATAGTCACTGGCGGACTCATACCCACCATCCTCAGTAGCAATCATCACACACTGAGATTTGCATTCTCTCGCAAAATGTCCTCTTCCCTTACAATGACGACAAATAATATCACTTGTGTGCCCTATTGATGCCATGGAAGAAGAAGAGCTCTGCGCAACCCCGACAGGTGTGCTCTTGGTAGATAGTGGTGGTTGTGCCTGCTTTATTGTATCACGGCTGGAGGTGGCACCTGATGGAGGTGCTGGTGCAGTGGAAGTAGAGGATGCACGTGGTGTCCATGATGAAGATCGACCTGCTGAAAAATTAGTTCGTGCCAATGCCTGTCGATCCTGCACTTCACGTTCAGCTTTACAAGCAAGATGGAATAAACGAGTGATATTATTATACTCCTTATACTCTAGAATAGTCTGAATCTCTCTATTTAATCCACCCATAAAATGCGCAAGCATAGCTTCATTCTCCTCAACGATACCACATCTAATCATGCCATTTTGTAATTCCTGATAATATTCTTCTACAAATTTTTTTCCTTGTCTTAAACGCTACAATTTTTAAATTAATTCACGTTGATAATATGGTGGAACCCAATGAGTACGCTTAGTAGATTTCAAAGCAGCCCAAGTAGCTGGAATAGGATATAATCTACAATGTTCAGACCACCAAACACATGCAAAGCTAGTGAAAGCACAAATAGCAGCAGGAACATGTCTCTCCTCAGGATATTGTAAACATGTAAATCGTTGTTCAGTTTCTAACTCCCAAGTAAGATATATATCAGGAACATATCTACCCTCAAATGGTGGAATATTCAATTTAAGTTTAGGAAGATGGTCATGATCTTGTACCTGAGGGAGAGACCTACCATTGTGATTATTTGCATGTGGACGACCTGGTGGTTGTGGTGCTGGTGGTTGCAAGTAGTTCTGATTTTGATCAACCTCATCCTCGTAATGTCCCGCATAATCATCCTCCGCATCAGCAGCAGGAGCCACAGAAGTATCAACAGCAGCACCAACAGTTTGGCCAGGCTGAAGAAGGACACGACTCGCTCGGCGGAGGGTTGTTTCGCGACATGGAGGTAGTAGTGTAGTAGTAGTAGTTGTTGTTGCAGAGGTGCGGCAGGTGCAGCCGGTGGTGGAAGACGCGCAAGCAGTTCATTAAATCTGTTATCGAGCTTTGTTTCGAACGTCTTCTCAAGGCCAGTGATCTTCTCCATGGCCTCTTCAAAATTGTTCAGCACATCTTGCACCTGTTCAGTCATCAATTGCTGAAACTTATCATGAAGCTCCTTCTTCATTAAGTTCTCCCAATCAATCTCGTCGGCTTGTGATCCTGGCATGGTTAGCAGCAATAGAAACACACAAGAATAGGATCCTACAGACTACTAACAAGTGGTGGTGGTGGTGGGTGTCACAAATCCGTCAAGCAAATCTCAAATTCTTACCAGTTCTTACCCAAAGAAGAAAGCGGTGATCGGCAACCGATGTAGTCAAAACTCTCAAAGCTTGGATAGAGCGATTACCAGGAGAGTCAAACGCACGATGTAGATGTATGTGGAGCTGGGAAGGCTTATATATGGTAGCAAAAAGGGTCAGCAATAATCAATTCAGAGACGCAAAGTTGAATAAACGCTCAACGGCGGTACTGTGCTGGTCCTAGGCTAGACCGTGCTAGAGACGCGAGCCTAGAACACTAACAAAATCACCGCGCTGCAGGTAAATAAGGGAGGAGCACGCTCTGATTTTTTTCCTTTTTTTCACTTTTTCCACTTTTTTCCTCTTTTATTTGCTTCGCAACAATTTTTTTCGAAGAAGTCTACAAATGGTCTAAAAACTGCCTAGCTAGAATTTGCCAGACTTAGTTTTCTTTGAGTTTGGAACTATTTTTCTTCTGCGGGTAGCACAGAATTTGGGGAGTCCGACTTGGTCACGACTCGAAGTATCGTGTGATCTGGAACTCGAAAACAAAGCAACAAATACTGGACTCGGACTAGGACTGGTGGCGGAGATGAATCTAGTGGAACTCGGACTGGTGGCGGAGATGAATCTGGTGGAACTCGGGCTGGTGACAGATATATGTTGCAGATGGACTCGAATTGGCATGATGGCGGCGGATATGTGGTGGCGTATATGGACTCAGATTGGTGGTGAATATGTGGTGGTGGTATATGGCAGCGCCGATGAAGTTGGTGTGTTGGTGGTATATGGCAGCAACGATGATGATGATGCGGTGGTGATATATGGCAGCAGCGACGTGACAACCTATGAACAGAACTCGAAACTCTAAAGGACTAGACGCTAAGACCAGCAACTTGACACGACGATGCAACCGCAAATTCAACAAATCAAATACAGAAAAGATTATGCAAAGGCTCAGATTGGTTCGGATAGGATGAACTAACCCTAATTTTTTTGGCTTTTTCGTGGACTATAGGTATGAAGAACAGACTCGATCTAAACTACGAAAAACTGTAAAATCTCACCGAGCAACCTGGAAATCTGATACCACTTGATAGAGGCAAAGGTGTCCCGATGTTTCGATGAGATGGTGGCTATCGTTTTCTATGCGAGTCGACCTTGATGATCCGACTACGAACGTGCGAGAAGTCGCACCTTAGCAATCGCTAAACCAACTTCCGAGGGTTATTAACCACGCCGGAGCACGATCAACCTGACCACGAGGGCTTGTTTCCTGCGAGCAAATGAAGAACAAGCAAGAACCTAAGATTGCAATCTGGATATTGTGAATATACGAGGAAAGCATTATTAATGAAGGTGGGGTTCTGTGACGCCTTTGTCTGGTCATTGAACACAAACGAAGTACGCGAAGTTGCAGCTATGGTGAACTTTTGATCTAAACAAAACCCAAAGTCTAAACGATGCCCTAAGGGATGTATATATGGAAGAAGAGGGGGGAATTTCGTGGCCCTTGGTGAAGGGCTCCGAAACCAACCCTAGATCTTGTTTCCCCACACATACGGACTCTAAAAACAACCTATACTTAAGTATTTCGAAAATACATGGGCATGTCCCAATAATAAGGTGATGCAACACCTAGAATAGCCTCTGGACGAAATTTATGAAGTGGCATCTTGTATATTTCGTCCAAGGCTTCATGCACTCCTTATGGTGGCTTCAAAGTCCTGAAATCATCACTTGTAACTCTGTTCTTGACCCCCTTGTGCATGCCATCATCTCCCTGCTTGGTCTTGCTCCAGTGTTCATCCCTCTTATCCATGCCACACCCTTCATTTGTAAGCAAAACAAATGTATCCAATTTAGGCAGCATCATATTCTCATGAACATTAGAATCATTACCAAGAAACGAAAGTACCTGGTAATTCAATTGGCATGCGCGAGCTCTAGTAATTGGTCCAGTATGTATAGCAGCAGGGCGTGTGGGTGTAACAATGGTATTGATGTCCTCATCAGCTATCGTACATCCACGTTGAAGGGTAACGGTTGCGTGAGTCCACAGAGGGCTCCAGCCACGAAGGGTCCACGAAGAAGCAACCTTGTCTATCCCACCATGGCCGTCGCCCACGAAGGACTTGCGTCACTAGGGTAGATCTTCACGAAGTAGGTGATCTCCTTGCCCGTACAAACTCCTTGGTTCAACTCCACAATCTTGACGGAGGCTCCCAAGTGACACCTAATCAATCTAGGAGACACCACTCTCCAAAAGGTAATAGATGGTGTGTTGATGATGAACTCCTTGCTCTTGTGCTTCAAAATGATAGTATCCCCAACACTCAAATCTCTCTCATAGGATTGGATTTGATGGAAAGATGATTTGAGTGGAAAGCAACTTGGGGAAGGCTAGAGATCAAGATTTATGTGGTTGGAATGGAATATATTGACCTCAACACAAGTATAGGTGGTTCTCTCTCAGAAAATGTATGTTGGAAGTGTAGGCATGTTCTGATGGCTCTCTCCATGAATGAAGAGTGGGTGGAGGGGTATATATAGCCTCCACACAAAATCTAACCGTTACACACAATTCACCAAACTCGGTGGGACCGAATCAGAAAACTCGGTCACACCGATTCAGTTCATAATGTGACCGTTAGGCATTTCGGTGGGACCGACATGTCAACTCGGTGGGACCGATTTCATTAGGGTTAGGGCATAATGTAATCTTGGTGAGACCGATTACGCAAACTTGGTGGGACTGATTTTGGTAACAGGCTAATAGAGAGTTGGTCAGGCAAACTCGGTGGGACCGATTCACTCATCTCGGTTGGACCAAAACGTTACGAAGGGGAAACAGAGATCTCTAACATGTGCGCAATCAAATGGTCAAATACCAATAAGTCTCATGGTGCAAGCAACACAAGTAGTATGATCCACAATATCCATGCTCAAGAAAGATGTCACCTTGAAGGCGTGTCCTTTGTGCTCATGTTAGAGCCTAGGAGAGGAGAGGAGGGGTTGTCAATCCTTGGTTTCTGGAATACTGGGGTATTTATAGAGCAAAGAGGCGGTGCGGGAGGCCACCGCGAGGTGGACACAACCCACCTGGGTGCGCCTGGCCCCCCAGGAGTGCCCTGGTGGGTTGTGCTCCCCTCGAAGCTCCCCTCGGGTACTTTCTTGGCCCAACAGGTGTCTTCTAGTCAAGAAAAAATCACCAAAAATTTTCGCTGCGTTTGGACTCCGTTTGGTATTGATTTACTGTGAAGTAAAAAACAAGTAAAAATAGCAACTGGCACTGGGCACTATGTCAATAGGTTAATCCCAAAAAATGATATAAAGTTGCTATAAAATGATTGTAAAACATCCAAGAATGATAATATAGCAGCATGGAACAATCAAAAATCATATATACGTTGGAGACGTATCAATCATCCCCGCCCACTTGGGAAAGATCCGACCTCGGATCAAAAACCAAATTCACCATGGGAAAGAGAAGACGTCGCCGTGTAGAAGTGGACGTTCACCAAGCACTCATCATCTTGAAGCTCGAAATGGGCACTTTCCAATGTCACACCATCTAGTGATTCCTTCAGAAGGAGCAAGTACAACAAACACTTGGAAAAATAAACATGGTTAGCGTTAGTGCAAAACCGAGCATTCAAGAGGTGATTCACCCAACATGTGTCGTCATCGAGCATAGCATGCGGTGTGACAAAGGATTGTGACATGGAATGTAAGCATATAAATTGAGCACAATCAAGGTCATCATGGAAACAGGCATGTAAGTGTGAGGTCATGATGCAAATATGTGTGGCAACAGAATAAGCATCTACATCAAGTTCATAGCAAGCATGCATAAAGTGCTCAACAAATGGTCTATGGTAGGCATAGGAATCATTCACAACACCAAATGAAATGAAGTGTCTAACCGCATGGCTCAAGTGCAAGACAATCCAAGCATAACGTGCATAGGCTGTAGTGAAGATAGTGTGGCACTCAACACAACAGAAAGAGCAACTGTTCATCAGGCAATCAAGTCAATCATGTGACAAGCAATGGGACATGGCATATGTGAAGAAATGACATTGTTGCAACCAAGCGTATGATAGGAGCAAGTAATCCAAGAATTGGATGCAACACACAAGGTATATATGTCATGGGGCATGGAAAGGTGAAAAATGACAAGTCGAAGCAAGATCTCTAACATGTGCGCAATCAAATGGTCAAATACCAATAAGTCTCATGGTGCAAGCAACACAAGTAGTATGATCCACAATATCCATGCTCAAGAAAGATGTCACCTTGAAGGCGTGTCCTTTGTGCATCCTTCACAATGCCGAAGTGCTAGGAAATGTGGTGTACAAGCGAGTAGTGGTCGAACGTATGAGGCTCGCTCTCTAGAGCTCGGATGGTCAACTCATGGGAAGTGGAAGTTGACATGTAGTTGAAGTATCCTACGCATACACACAACAAACAAAGAATGTATGCACATGGTAGATACCCACATCATCCATCATGATGGTTCTCTTCGCTTGAACATAATAGAAGCACAAGTGCATGAATAATATGATGCAATAATGGTGATATTCATGGCACTAGCTATATGGTCCAAAGAAGCAAGACAAGCATGTTTCACAAGAAATATGTCACAAGCGCCAAATATATGCGAGAATGCTGTGCGGGCAATCTCATTAGCAAGACTAAAATCATTGTTGCAATCAATACATGGCAAATCATCTATCATGCGAGAGGCAACCACTACAAAGAAAAGACATATCCGTGACATTTTGGGCCGAACGGAATTTTTTCTGTCATGCTTATGACACTTCTATGATGATAATTGTGACAAAACCCGGTATCATCATAGATGTGGTGGGCTCCTACTTCTATGACAAAAAATCATGACAGAAAATGGGCTTTTCGTCCTGGGCGGACCGAAGACGCAGCTGCATGACATTCTTTGGGCCGTCCGTGACGGAAAAAACCATGGTAGAAGCGAGGGCAAGGAAAATATCGGGGAGTTCCCGGTTACGGTGGGTGGTCGGGGGCCGAGCGATGTGCGTTTCTCTCATACACGTGCGCGCGTGGGTGCAAGGCATTGGGCTCTAGCTGAACCCGAGCGAGGCGTTCACCTACTGAACCCGAGTGATTGCACTGCAGGCTACGCGTTACTGAACCCGAGCGATCGATCGATCTGTCTGTTAACTGAACCCGATCGAGCGATTCCTTCACTACTACTGCTAATTGAAGCCGATTGAACCCTGCTGCCTCCTTCCCTTGATGAACAGTGAGCGTTGTTGGGGGGTTTGGATGAACAGTTCCTGGTGGGGGGTTGCATGAACAGGACCCCATGGTAGTAGAGGCCGTTGCCGCTGGATGAACAGGACCCCGATTGATCGAGCCGGTTGGGGGTGGATGGACAGGACCCCGTGGAGGGCTGGTTGCACAGTAGCCGATGGAGGGCTGGATGACCAGTAGCCCGTGGAGGGGTGGTTGAACATGACCCCATGGAGAGGGATGATTGAACAGTAGCCGATGGAGGAGCGGTGGAGGCTGGATGAACATGAGCCAGTGCATGAACAGTCGCATGTGGAGGCTGGAGGAGGTCGATGGTGGATGAACAGTAGCCCATGGAGGCTGGAGGAGGTCGACGGTGGAGATGAACGGTATCCTGTGGAGTTCCGTTTTGCGGTATGCCACACCCCTCCGGATGAACATGACCCTCGTTTCGACCATAGCGCTCCAACACAAGTCTGTTTCCTCTGTTTTGCGGTACGCCACACCCCACCCGTTCAACAGGACCCCGTTTTGACCATAGGAGGTCCAAGAGAAGCCCGTTTCCTCCGTTTTGCGGTACGCCAGACCCCTCTGATGAACATGATCCCGTTTCGGCCGTGGCCGGTCGAACACAAGGCTGTTTCCTCCGTTCTGCGATACGCCAGGCCTCGTTTTGATCGGCTGTTCCGTCCAAGCCGATTGGCTCCCGATGAACATGACGACGCAGTTTCTCCGCTCCGACCCAGCCATGTACACGAGCCCTGGCCGTACGTATGCGTGAGTAGGCGTTCGAGACCCCGCCCGTATGTACGTATGTGGCCGTATTTACTTTCTTGCACCCTGGTTGTACATACGTGTACATGCTACGTGCGCGCCTCTACTACGACACGTGCCCTTCCTTACTCGGCCACGGTTCATCGCTGCAGCCTGCAGACAGACCGATTGACCAGTATGTACGTACACGTTCGCGACTAGAATGACAACACTACGTACGCTTTGACCAGGTGGGTCCCGACCCTTAGGCACTTCCTTGCATGCGAAGATGTAGCTGGTGGGTCCCAGCAGTCAGCGGGCGAATCATTTTTTTGCCCGTAATAAGGAGGCACTTCCTTGCATGCGAAGATGTACCTGGTGGGTCCTAGCAGTCAGGGGGAAATGTTTTTTCACAAAATACGATTGCCCGTCCGATGGGTCCCTGCTGTCAGGTGGAGGAATCAATATTTTTATGCGTAATAAGGAGGCACTTCCTTGCTGCGGCCGTGGACCCAGCTGCCAGCCTCTCCATGTACAGTACTCTTCCAATGGAAGTCGTTCCTTGACCACATTGACCATGCCGCGCCGAGAGCACCAAGGTGGTGGACGACGACGAGGCCTAGGAAGGGAACAACGCGGAGCCGAGGAAGACGCGGTAGTGGATGCCCACGCGGAGAGGAGTACGAGGGTTCACTGGTTCAGCTACGATGTGAGGTTGTCGTCGCCACAGGGCTTGGCCAGCGGTGGGAATAGTAGGGGCAGTGAGGCCTCCATGGCAGCACAGCCGACCATGGGAGGCAGGAGCACGCGGCACGACCGGCGCTGGTTTGGGCGACTGGAGCAAGAAGATCAGAGGTTGAAGAAGCACTACAGCCGTTGGACGGACATCGTACGGTCACCGGAGCTAGAATCGTTCATATTGACTAAGTTGACAAAGCCCTCCGTCCTCGTCAACTTAGTAGGCCCACAAGTCAGCCTCCCACTATGGTGGGTCCCAGCTAGCAGGGGGAGTATTCATTTTTGTGTGTGTAATAAGGAGGCACTTCCTTGCGTGCGAAGATATAGCTGGTGGGTCCGAGCTGTCAGTGGGGGGAACATTTTTTCATGAAATACAGAGGCCCTTCCGGTGGGTCCCAGCTGTCAGGTGGAGGAATCATTATTTTGCGCGTAATAAGGAGGCATTTCCTTGTGTGCAGCCATGGACCCAGCTGTCAGCCTCACCACATACTGTCCACTTCCGATGGATGTCGTTCGTTGACCACGTTGACCACACCGCGCCGAGAGCACCAGGGCGGTGGACGACGGCGAGGCCTAGAAAGGGAACGACACGGAGATGGGGAAGACGCGGCAGTGGATGCCCACGCTGAGGGGAGTACGAGCGCTGACTGGTCGGCTGTGGGATGAGGCTGACATCGCCGGAAAATAATAGGTTGTGCGGGTGGGTAGAGGGATGGCCTAGCCGCAGCACAGCCGGCCACGGGAGGAGGGAGCAGGCAGTCCAGTCGGTGTTGGTTTGGGTGGCTGGAGCAGGAAGATCAGAGATTGAAGAAGCACGGCGGCCATTGGATGGACATCCAACAGCCACTGCTCTATATTGACTAAGTTGACAAAGCCTTGCGCACACGTCAAATTTTTTTTAGGGAGCGTCATCATCAACCTAGTAGGCCCAGAAGTCAGCCTCCAAATCTGTGGAAAATAGCATCCAACCCACTAGCCATTATTTTCAATAATTTATAGCCGATTTGCTAATTCTTAAGGATATTTTGAAGCCCATATTCTTTTTATTAGCATTACAGACCATATATTCTGGATACTGCTAAAAAATTCAATGAAATTTTTCATATTTCGGTGGGGTCCGAACTCTTTTAATCGTGAAATTTCGAGTCATGCTAAAAATAATTTTAAAAAATTATATCAAAATAAAATTCAAAAAAATTCCTTCGCAAAAAAATGAATGAAATTTAAAATATTTACTAGCAAGATGCCCGTGCGTTGCACGGAACACGAAGATGCATTTGTATGAGTAGTTTATCTTGTGGGAGAAAAGGATGAATGAGGAAAGGCCGTATCTGCAAATGTGGAGAGGAGTGCGGGTAAATTGTCATAGTTTCCTTTCTATCCGTTAGATATAGACCGGACGACCTATATTGCAGGATGGCAGGCACACCATCATCACCAACTCTGCTTTTTATAAGAGTAGAGAAATCCAAAAAAACGATATTTTAATATAATTGCCGGTTGGCTTTGGTTTAAAAATTTACAACCCATTTCTTACAGCTTACCATATTCAGGGGAAGCCCATTTCTTACTACTTACATACCTCCTCGTCTTGAAAGATTTTTGGCCCAGCAGGGCTGAGAAAAGCAAGTAGGCCTCGGCTGGGTATTCTCCAAAAAAAGAACTGGGCTAGCCATTTTCAGAAAGAAAAACGATATCAACTGGGCTCGTCATGTGTTTAAATAAAAGCATAAGTGTGTGCTAGACGGGCCACAGCCCCCGCACAACGCGTAGTTGAGCTCTGTCTCTAAAACTAAAAAACAACTGGGCGAGTTGCTGCGTCCCTGGTGTTATTCGCTCATTGTGTAATTTTCTCGTTTATTGACTACATTAACAATGGCGTGGGACCTAGTTGTCAAACAATTAGGAGGAAGTATTTTTTGGCTTGTAGGAGTAATAACGAGGCACCTGCTTGCGTAATGCAATGACCCTGGTGGGTCCCTCATCGACCTCTCCACGTGACAAATATCTCCTGATTCCTCTCGGTTGTTGACCATGTTGACAACGCCAGACGGCGGCGGGCACAACAAGCGAACCAAGGCGGAGAACGACGGCGAGGCCTCGGACGAGAACAAACCGGAGTAGTGGAAGGTGCGGTAGTGTAGTAGCAGGCGGAGGGGAGTACGGGGGCAACAACATGTAACTGAAGCTTACAAACAGTACAAAAAACCCAAGGATTAATTGTTGATCAAATTTAGACAAGACCCAGATTGAACATGGCAATAACATCTAAACCAACCACTCTTTTTCGCAGTCACAAACAAATGGATCGGTCTGATCCATAAAATCAACATCCTGTGCAAAAAAATTTATTGGAGGATGACTACAAGTTGTTTTAAATAGAAGCCGAGCACGTTCAGAAGCCCATATGTCCACCTGAAACTTCTCTTTTTGCTGTTCAACATGTCCGTTCGTGAGAAATCTCTTTATGAAAAACTTAAGCCTCATGGACAATAGTAACCTCACATTCAACAGGGAGAATGTGACAAAGCTTCTGTTTGCCTGGTTGGATGCATATCCATCCATCATTATTGTCCTCAAACGAATGTCATGAGAACTGAGAAAATCCTGGTGCTTATTATGACACCAATTGGTTATATGTTTCGCTCCATGTGGTTGTGCCTAAGTAGACATGAAGATTGAAAACAGTTAAGGTCTGAAAAAAGAGTATGTCGAAAGAGCGACAGCTAAATGGTTAATTCTAGTACAATATATACGGGCTTTCAATGTGCATGAAATCATCACCTTTATATATAAATTCTACAGAGATCGAAAGCATCATAGCAAGCCAATAATTATGTTCAGATCAAAACTAAACATTTCGATATATAAGATCTTGACAGAATCCAATAGCATTCATAGGCTATCCATGGACGAACTGTTCATTGAGCATATAGCATAATATTAGTACCCTAAGTGTACTCCAAGATGATATAAAACTTATGCGCACAAATGAAAAATGCAGCTTATGATTACAAATGTGTAGATGATAATATACGGTACCTGAAAAAGTGAGGAGCATAACACCAACTTCCTGTGATCATTAAATGGATCACGAATTACACCTAAGGTTTCCAGTTTGGGCGCAGAGATTACAGTTATTTGCAAAGGTTTATAACAATCATCAAGGAGCAACCTTTGAAGTGAAGGGGCATCTTCGATGATGAGCTTCTATCCTTCAAAACAAATTCCAATGCTTTTAAGGTGATGCGACATTATTTGGAGACAACTGATAGGGATTTCTATTCCCAAAACAATCAGCAAGCGCTCTAGGGCAGGGCAACTGGAGTGGATGATGCTGTGCAGTGAGGCCTCGGACAGATAAACCACCACAAGCGGAAGTATTTTTTAGCAGTGGGAGTCGAAGCATTTGTACCAGATCGTGTGGTAGATGGCACCAGGCGAAGGTGGCGGCGTGGAGAGAGGAGGAAAACCGCGAGATGGACAACGGTGGTGTGAGCACAAATTCCTGGTGTGTTCGTGGTAATGGTAGAACTCAAACTGCTGGAGTTTTCCGAATTCAGGGGATGTCAGCCAAGCATCCACCATGCAGGGTATGGACATCATGTAGCGTGTCGGGATGTAGAGGCGTTGAACAGGGCCCTGCAGGTGAGAGGAGATGATGGCTCTGAGGAGATCAAATTCAGGAAGGACAAAAATCTGTCGTCAGTCGAGATTGAGGGGCGTAGTGCGCCATATCGGGCGCCACCGAGTTGAGAGGACTTGTGTGCGGCAGCAATCCTTGGTGGCGAGAAGCGATATGATCTCCTCGAGGATGACGTCCGGGAGATCGCTGATGCAGTCCACCGAAAGAGCCGGGTGGGGGGGGGGTGTTGGTGTCAAAACCGGCAGATCTCGGGTAGGGGGTCCCGAACTGTGCGTCTGAGGATTGAAGGTAATTGGAGACAAGGGGACATGATTTTTACCCAGGTTCGGGCCCTCTTGATGGAGGTAATACCCTACTTCCTGCTTGATTGACTTTGATGGGTATAGGGGTTACAAGAGTCGATCTACCTCGAGATCGTAATGGCTAAACCCTGGATGTCTAGTGTCTATGATTTGTGATAGCCTCTACGGACTAAACCGTCCAGTTTATATAGACATTGGAGAGGCCTATGGTTGTACAGAGTCGGTTTACAGAGAAAGGAAACTACACATCCGGATGTCAAGCTTGCCATCCACGGAAAGGAGAGTCCCATCCGGACACAGGAGAAGGCCTCCTGCCTTGTATCTTCACGGCCCACCAGTGCGACCCATGTTACATAGCCCGGACACTCGAGGACCCCTTAATCCAGGACTCCCTCAGTAGCCCCTGAACCAGTCTTCAATGGCGATGTATTCGGCACGCATATTTGTCTTCGGCATTGCAAGGCGGGCTCCTCCTCCGAATAGTTTAAATTAGTCTTCTGAGTAAGAGAACTGTATCCGGCTCTGTATAACAGTTACAACCCTCAGCCGCAAGGGCACAATACTTAATCAAAATAAGGCAAGTCCACTGACAACTTTTTCGGTGAAACATCATGTCTGGCCTTTTTATTATTTCGAACCATTTTTTGGCCTCCCGCTTCGTGTTTCGAGGCACAACCTCCATTGACATGTCTTGTCAAAGCAGAGATCGTGTCCCCTTATCGCGGGATTCTCATCAATACGGATTTGGGTAATCCAACCGTGCCATTCGCATGACCCCTTGGGAATAGGCAAGTTTTAAGGCTAGTGTGGCGGGCGCTTGGTATTCACGGCCTATATAAGCGGATAAAGATCCATTTTTTTTACCCCATGCCTTCTTCCTTCCTCAGCCTTCCCCTTCTCGAGCTCCAGCGCCCAAGCTTCGATCTTCCCCGCCGCCACCAACCTCTCCAGCCATCTCCGGATCCTGCTCACAAGGCAAGTGGGTGGCCTCCTCCGTGACGGAGAAGGACGTCAAGGAGCTCCGGGAGGCGGGGTACCTGAGTGCGGACATTGCGCATAGGATCCCTGCCAAGAAGCAGGTCATCCCCACTCCGGAGGCAAAAGGGTGGTATTTATCCCCCACTTCCTCCGCGGACTAGGGTTTGCACTTCACCCTTTTGTCTGTGGCCTCATGTCCTATTATGGGCTAGATTTCCACAATCTAGACCCAAACTCCTTCCTCCACATCTCGGTGTTTATCGTTGTGTGAGAGGCGCTCCTCCGCATCCCCCCCCCCCCCACTTCGGCCTATGGCTCAAAGTATTCAACATGAAGCCGAAGGTGGTTGACGGGCAGCACACCGACTGCGGAGGTGCTATGGTGAGCAAACTCCCCAACTTCACCTAGCCCAAAAGGGGCCTTCGTGGAAAGTGTGAAGATATGGCAGCAGGAGTGGTTCTACATCACCGAACCCGCGGCGCCAACTGGGCGGCCACTCCTGAGTTTAGATCCGGACCCCCGACGCGGCTCGCATAATGGACCAACAAGGGTCTGGACTGGGGGTCAACCGACGAGGTGTTGATGCTGCAAAAGCGCATGAAAAACATTATAGAGAAGAACACCAACCTCACTGACATGATCCACGTGATGCTATTCCTCCGGACCCTTCCCTGTCAGCGCCGGCCTCTCCACATGTGGGAGTTCAATCCGGAAGGGCCGCGGACCCTGCAGCGATTCCTCGGCACGACGCATGAAGAGATCTGGAAGCTGCTTTTCAAGGCCTGGAAGTCGTGGCTGGAGACAACCGACGACATCGGCCTCGATTGCGCTCATACGGCCACCCTTGTAACTTTTTTGGTTTCCGAACATAACTTAGTTCACAAATCAAAGGGGTGTGCTGAGACTTCCATCCTTTAATCAGGGATGGACAAAGAAGGCGGAGTGGATCAAGTGTCCCGCTCCGCAGCCCAAAAACCCAGCTGATCCTCTGCTGACGAGGATGTTGGTCCCGGCGCCGTACCAGGCGCCGGAGAAGAAGGCCAAGAAGAAGGGCAAGGAGGCCAAAGGTGGCCTCCGCTGTAAAGGTACTTCAGACGCTGTGTCCGGAGACACCATAGCTCTCTCCTCCCACGAGGGAGATGAAGATGAAGAGGAGGAGGAGGAAGAGAGCAATTCTCCCCTTAAGGGTAGGAAGAAGAAAAGGGCGGCCTCCGTAGACCTAGAGGTGGGAGATATCCCTCTCGGACGGCTCGGATTCGGATGCCGAAGCCATCCCCGAGTGGCGCCCCAGGTCGAAGCCCCTGGCCGATTCGTAAGTATCCAGGGATGCCTTACATATCCGGTATATATGATTGTAGTTTTAACACATTATATCGTGTGCTCCAGTCCGATCCGCGGTCTCTCCCAACTATCATCATCTTCGGGGAACTCGCTGGAGCCGGGGATGGTCGAGAGCGAGACGCCTCCGCGAGCCTCTCCGCCACCCGCTATGGACGACACCGAAGCGTTGTCCCGAAGAGCCTCTTCGGGCCCTGGAGAGGTGCGGGAGGCCACCAAGACAACACCATAGGGTAACGCCTCGGCTGCCGAGAACATGGGGGAACCAATCCCCATGGAGACTAATGACGGGGGCCATGACCAATCCGGCCTCCAGCCGAACACCATCCCGGAGACCAACACGACTCCGAAATCGAGCAAGCAACCCCCTTTGAAGGAGGGGGAGCGTCGACTCCACCGGCGACCTCCATCAACCCGGAGGCGCTGGACACTTTGGTGGAAGCACTTCGACGTGCTTCCGTCATGGAGGAGCACTGCACCCTCATGGGTATAGTGATTGAGAAGGTTTAGTCCGCCAAAAGTGGGCTGAACGAATCCTTCACCAGCCTATTAACAGGCTTTGAGGTATGCGATGTAATAATCTTAGCCGCTTTGCATATGCAAAAAATATGCCTGTGTATAGATAGTAGCCCCTGAGACTCTGTTCGGCTTTTGAAAAAAAGGCCGAACAGAGGATCAAGTAATATTCGCAGGAGATAACATACTTGTCTATTTTGATAAACATGCTTCACTGGTAGCAGCGACCACCCATGCCGCCGAAGTATCCGAACTCAAGCGGAAGCTGGAGCTGGCCGATGAGGATCTCGTCCGTATCAACAAACGGCTTGATGAGGCGCATGGCATGTTTTGAAAAAGTGCTTACACACCTGAAGTAATATGCCAATGCGGAGTCTAATCTCCTGTGTTGTCCTGATCATATTTGCAGGTAGTGTAGCCGAGGTCGAGACCCTGAAGAGCGCCCTCGCCTAAACCAAGGAGCAGGCACGGGTGAGCTAAGCGGCTGCTGACAAAGCGACTGCAGATTTAGAGGCGGAGCAGGTTACCTGCCGCAAGTATGAGGAGCGGGTGACCAAAGTGGGGCAGGAGCTCAAGGATGCCGCTAGAAAGTGCGAGGCCTTGGAGGAGAAGAATAAGGCCCAAGCGTTCAATCTCACCAAGGCTCTTCAAGAGGCCAAGGAGGCGCAGACCGAGTCTCGGGTGGCTCGCGAGGAGATCAAGCATGCCAAACAGATAGTGGCTGGTAAGCCCTTTCTTTTACAGAGTATATTTGGCGGTCGGAGACATGCCTTGCTTAGTCGACTATGGAGTTCTCCAGACGCCTTTGTGCATCTTCCGAGGAGTGCCGCCGATGGCGCATAGTATTTCCGGGCACAAGAAGGGAACACGACAGAGAAGCTCTTCTGGTCACAGTACCTGGCGCCGGAGCGGCCAGCGCTGCTGAACAACCAGATGATGCAGCTGGTAGAGCTGCATAGGATGTCCGGTTTGGCCATGAAGGACATCATAGTCCGGTTATGGCCAGCCGAACCCATTCCTAGCAGCTACTTCGGCCTGGTCAAGCGGCTCGGTAACGCCTTGCCCCGAGTTGAAGTTGTGAAGCGCTCGGCGTGCATAGAGGGTGCGCGGATGGCCTTTGCCCGTGTCAAGATGCACTGGGCGAAGATGAAGGCCGCCATCATGGCAGTCGAGGGCCGCCCCGAAGGCAAGGACTATCGCAAGCTGGAGCGATATTTCGAAGACGTCCTAGAGGGTGCCCATTTAATAGAGGGTCAATGCTCGAAGGATATCTTGTTTGAATGAATGTATCCGGGCTGCCAAGACTTTGTTTTATGAACCAAGGCTTTTGTAATATATTTGTGCCTTTATCTGAAATTATTTCCCTCTTGTGAGGCCGTTTTTATTTCTGAAAGTTTGCCAGTCGTCGGCTTCAGCCCCCATGTAGATACTACGGGGGTGTTCGGAATAGCACATGACCACACTTGACCCAATGTCTCGGTCCATAAAGGAGGTGTCTGTGCAGCGAACCAGGCAATCAGACTATGCGGCTTTATCACTCTCACTTAGCCATAGAGTTTGACAATGGGACTATGAGCTAGCCCCTGGTGTGTGTGCGGATATCCAAACTTGGATGCCTTAGGCGCATGACTGGGTGGAGGCCAGTCCTTCGTACAATACAGAAAAATTGCAAGAGATTTAGTAAGTCACCGAACCGCTGACCAGCTCTCGCTATATCATGACAGTCAGTTTTCGGCTTTCTCTACTGAGGTGTTTGACCGGACGAACCAAAAACACAATCGCAGTAGCTCTCCCTTTACTACGTTAGCCGAAAAAGTGGAACGTAAGGTGGTAACCATAGGAGCCGGGCAACCCAACTATTAACCAAAGACATGATTCGGAGCCGACGAATATAATGCAATATTCAGGATGCCGAAGTATACTTGTGAAAGTGTTTAGAATTTTTTGTTTTTGAAAAATATATGTGGCCAAATAGAGGCCCTGGCAATTTATGCAAGGTGTATATGTCAATCTGACGTGAAGAGGGAATACAGATTACGAAATAAGCCAATACCGAATAGGGTTGGACAAAACTGTTTCCACTATATTCTGATTGATACGTCAAAACGTGCTCTTACAGAGAATGCCGTAAGCATCAAGGCTATTTTAGGGAAGGCTGTATACAGGTCCTAAAAAGGTGTTCTTGAAGATCCTTTGGAGACCCTGCCGCACGTCTACGCGCTTTTCACCTTGGTGAAGGATCCTTTGAGAGGATCAACGATCATATATATAGAAGGGGCCTGGGAAAGGGCCCTTGTACCACCAAAAAGTTATCTAGGTTTTAAAGAACCTGAAATAAGAGAGAAAAGAGGAAAAGGGAGAAGAAGAAGATTAAGGTCCGAATAGGGTCTAGCCATATTGTGGACCTTGTCCTTAGTGTGCCTCCGTCCTTGCCCATGGTATTTTTAGTGCGTAGTTATGCACACGTGATACGTATGCCGTGATTAGGTGGGGATTTTGAAGGAGGCCGAATTGCTAATCCATCTCTGGACGAACCGAACTGTTGCTCTGCAGGGTAGACCAGACTCGTTTGACAGTATCCGGGGGCTTGATGGCCGATGAAGTATTCGGCTTGATAAGGCCACCCTGTACCTCAGCTGCGAGGGCCGCGGTATGCTCCTCAGTACGGAGGGAGCACTCCATATTTCCATTGGCTTTATAACACCGCGCGGTCCGAGCATCTTGAGCTTTAGATAAGCATAGTGCGGGACTGCATTGAAACGGGCGAAAGCGGTTTGTCCGAGCAGTGCATGATTACCACTGCGGAAGGTGACGATGTCGAAGATCAAATCTTCGCTTCGGAAATTATCCCGTGAGCCAAAGACTACTTCCAGCGTTATTGACCCTGTGCAGCAGGCCTCCACGCCGGGTATTACTCCTTTAAAGGTGGTTTTAGTAGGCTTGATCCTTGACGGATCGATACCCATTTTATGGACAGTGTCCTGGTAAAGCAGGTTAAGACTGCTGCTGCCGTCCATGAGGACTCGCGTGAGATGGAATCCGTCAATGATTGGATCGAGGACCAATGCTGCCGAACCTCCATGACGGATACTGGTCGGATGGTCCTTGCGATCAAAATTGATCGCACAAGCCGACCATGGGTTGAATTTTGGGGCAACTGGCTTTACGGTGTAGACGTCCCGTAGTGCACGCTTGTGCTCCCGCTTAGGGATATGAGTGGCGTAGATCATATTCACTGTTTTTACCTCGGGGAAATTTCTTTTGCCCCCCTGTGTTCGGTGGGCGAGGCTCATCGTCTTCCTCGCTAGGCGGCTCCTTCCCCTTATGTTTGGTATTTAACTTACCGGCCTGTTTGAAGACCCAACAGTTTCTGTTGGGGTGATTGGCATGCTTGTCAGGGGTGCCATGAATCTGGCAAGGCCGATCGAGTATTTTGTGCGAACTGGATGGGCCATCTTTGTTTCCTTTGAATGGTTTCTTCTGCTGACCGGGTTTAGAGCCGCTGAATCCAGTGTTGACCACCGTGTCTTTGGTATCCTCATTGTTGCTTCAACGCTTGTGTTTGTTGTGGCGTGGCCTACCGTTGCCATCTCTGGCTTTGGAGGTGCTAGGGTCGCTGGTACTGTTGCTTCTACGAGGTAACCAGCTGTCTTCTCCCGCGCAAAAGCGGGTCATGAGTGCGGTGAGAGTTGCCATCGATTTCGGTTTTTCTTGGCCGAGATGTCGAGCGAGCCATTCATCACGGACACTGTGTTTAAAGGCCACGAGGGCTTCGGTGTCCGGACAATCAACAATATGGTTCTTTTTAATTAAGAACCTAGTCCAGAGTTTTTGGGCTGACTCTCCGGGTTGCTGGACTATATGACTAAGGTCATCGGCGTCCGGAGGCCGGACATAGGTACCTTGGAAGTTGTCTCTAAAGGCGTCTTCCAAATCTTCCCAGCTACCAATGGAGTTCTCTGGGAAGCTGTTTAACCAGTGCCGCGCTGGTCCTTTCAGTTTTAAGGGGAGATATTTGATGGCATGGAGATTGTCACCGCGACCCATGTGGATATGGAGAAGGAAATCTTCAATTCATACCATAGGATCCGTCGTGCCGTCGTATGATTCGATATTTATGGGTTTAAACACCTCTGGGAACTAGTGTTGCATTACCTCATCGGTGAAGCATAAGGGGTGTGCGGCACCTCTGTATCGGGCAAGGTCACGACGGAGTTCGGATGACGTCCGTATGTGGTTTTCGGCCCAGGTGAGGTTGTGCCTCCGCGCCAGGCTTGATGGTCGTCTTCTCACGTTGGGGCACGCCCCCTTGATCCATAGATTGATCTGGCTTGGCCTGCTCTATTGTCCATGTCCCATCATAGGTCGTAGGTGTATCCTAGAGCCGCTGTCTCTCTGCCTCGACGGCGAGGTGGTGCGGGTTGGTGTTCAGCGTAGGTGGTCGCTCTATCTCACCCACGTGGTGGCCGGTCTGGTTCATCAGCGCGGTCATGCCTTGACGGTATTGGCTCGAGGTCCTCGTCGTCAAATTGTGGTAGTAGCCGACGCTTCAAATAACTCTTTGTTGGGCGTTGGAGGCCATATTCTTCGGCAGCTAGGATCTGGGTCCATCTGTCGTTAAGTGTATCATGTTTGGCTTGGAGCTGTTGCTTCTTCTTTTTTAGGCTTCTCGTAGTGGCGATTAGTTGGCGCTTAAAGCGCTCTTGCTCGAGGGGTTCCTCTAGCACGATGAAGTCTTCGGCGCCGAGGCTCACATCATCCTTGGAGATTGGTAGATAGTTACTATCCTCTGAGTCCTCGTTCCCGACCAGATCGTCGAGGTTAACTTGCCCCTCCTCCCAATCATCATGTTCGGATGTGGGCTCGATGGGGGCTTCGGGGTCTTCGGCGTTCTCTGGAGTATTATTGTCTCTGGTGCCGGTATTGCTGTCCTTTTCGTGATGCGATTTTGAGCGGCGTTGCTGGCGTCGACGTTTCGATGGTGCCTCAGTAGGCTTGTCCTCAACCGGTTCTTCCTGCCTTCGTCGTCATTATCTTTTGGTGTATCCACCATGTACACGTCATATGTGGATGTGGCTGTCCAACGTCTGGTAAACGGTGGGTCTTGGCTTTGTTTGTCTCCGGCATCATCATCCATGCCATCAATGTCTTCAGAGGCATAATCCAGGATGTCGGCTAGGTCTTCGACAGTGGCTATGAAGTGGGTGGTGGGTGGGGCGTAAAATTCCCCGCTCTCAGCCCCTAATCTGGGCTGGGCGTAGTTCGGAGGTGATTCCTCTGTAATGGCGAGGGATCACATTAAGTCCAGAGCCCCATTTAAGAGCAAGGTTTGGACGGGGAAACGAGAGTCCACGGAGCTAGGCAGGGTAAAAGCCTCCTGGCCATGCTCACTTGGTGCGGACTTCGAGAGTTCGGAGCTAGAGTCCGGGGGCGGGTCCGGCCTTCCAATGATAGGGGGAACCCAGTCTGACTCCGAGCTTGCCGATGACACAATCGCCTCCGGATCTCTGGCAGTGAGCTTCATTATAGCAGAGAGTCCGGCGGGCTCCAAACTCCCCTCTTCGGACCCGACAGTTTGCTCCGGATCTAAGGCCAGAGCGGTGGTCAAGGCCGCGAACCCTTCGAAGATCATGTCAACTCGGATATCAGCGACATAACTCAGGTTCCCAAAACTCATCTGGTGACCAGGGGCATAGTTGTTGATCTGTTCGAGGTGGCTGACGGTGTCCTGGACTAGGGGTACTCACCACGTCGTCTCCCGATCAGTTGGATTGGGCCGAGGACCCCCATGGCCGTTTGCTCATGGGCCAGTTCGGACAGCCGATGTATACACGAGGAAGATTCCACAAGACTTGGTGATCAAGACAAGGACTCTTCTCCACCGGCGAATTCGACTAGGACTCTTGTTATCCTAGGCCTCTGGCACATTATATAAGCCGAGGCCAGGCTAGTCGATAGATTATGACATTAATCATCATACCCCTAGGGTTTAGACCACAACATATGATATCGAGGTAGATCAACTCTTGTAATCTCTATATTCATCAAGATCAATCAAGCAGGAAGTAGGGTATTACCTGGGTAAACATCGGCCCCCCTACCCGATAGAGAGATCCCGAACCTGGGTAAACATCGTGTCCCCTATCTCCTGTTACCCATCAATCCATGACACACAGCTTGGGACCCCCTACCAGAGATCTGCCAGTTTTGACACCGACAATGGTGCTTTCATTGAGAGTTCCGCTGTGTGATCGGCAAAAGGATCAATGGCTCGCCTGCAGATCAACTGCGACATCAGCGTCTTCGTCGCCGCCTCGACTGGTCACCTTGGCTTGACCGAGGACTGTGACCTACCTCCAATCATCATGTTCGGACGAGGGCCTTCATCAATATCAACTCCGATCTCTATCAAGATCATGGAGGAATCATCCATGGAGCTCGGGGGCTGAACGTCAACATTGCCCTCGAGCGACCATGCTATTTTTCTGGACAGCGAACTTGTATCCGCCGCCACCACCTCCTCAAGTGTCATTTTAACGATTGCTTCAGTGGAATGGTGCGGAATTGAGTCTACAACAACCCTGGAAAATTTCGTCGAGTTCTGATGGAGGAATCTCTGGCAATCTACGATATACCGGAGCCCTGTCAAATCTGGACGGGAATTTGGACGAGTTTAGGGCGTGGTCTCTAGAGCCCAGCTTGGAGGTCCTTTGGAAGATCCAACCATTCATCTGCTATGGAATTCCCATATCTACCACCCCTCAAAATTTCAGCTCGGTCCGACCGTCCAAACTTCGGGAACCTTCCGATTAGTGCATCACTTTTCAGATCTGTTTTCTCCGCGAGAACGAATCCGACCCGAGTTCATATTTTTTACGAACGGGATTTCGAACATCCTTTTTGAAGGAAGTTTTGTATGGGGTATTGTGTTTTGTTCCCAAACACATCCTGCTAATTTTAAAGTCTTTTCCAATATGATCTTCACCATCGCGATGGTGTCAAACCAGTCCGACAACGTTGCTCTATGACTGCTGACCTGCGCTAGACACGTCGTCGCTTTGTTGAGCTGAACTCAACTTCTTCGGATCATCATTTCGGCAAGCCGAACAAGAGTTCGGCATCGCGAAGGATAAATCATCACCAACATCGCCGCCCCACGGATTACACGGAGCGGGCACACCGGCATCGCCGCACCGTCACTTCATCAAGCCAGCATTGACCACGTCACAAGTTACGACCTGCATCGGCATGGCCGCACCATTGCTTCATCGAGCCAATGTCCATCACGCCGAACTACTTCAACACCTCGGCTGACATGGCAGCTGCAACATCTCTTTACCGACCTGCTCCGTCTCCTCGCTTAGACCGGGGGTGATGAGGACATCCCTACTCCTTTACCATCATTTTCAAATAAAGATGATATTGCACAAGACAAGTCCAATGAAATCAGAATTGGACCAATTACAAGAGCACGTGCAAAACTACTTGAACAACAGGTGAATTCACTCTTAGTTGAATCTGACATTTGTGTTAATCAGAATTTTATACTGCCTAAGTCTTTGCATATTTGTATGATCAGATTTGAAGGGAAGGCAAGCTTGGCACGTGGAGATGAAGAATTGCAGCAAGAAGAACTTCTACTGATGTCTAATATCAGCAAGTGCACGAGGGAGGAGAGGGAGGCAGGTGCACAACATAAACAGAAGGAAAATCAGAACCGGACTCATATTGACAGCCAGGAGGCCCGCAATTGATATACGTGCAGAATCCGTGTCCGTGCTCCAAATAAGACGTTTAAATACAATTTGGAAAGCTTGACTCATGTGCTTTCCAAATTGTATACTCGCAGCCCGCGATTCGCGGTGACCGAGTCGCAGTCACCAAAACAATACGGCGGTTGTTTCTACCAGTTTTTTTTCAGATAGATTCGTTTAAGTTAGGAAAGTTAGAGAAAAGTTGGATTTCGACCCCAACACTGTGTTGGACGTCCAGGGGTCTCTATATACCCTTGTAAGTCGTCTCTTTTAGGTTTAGACCACGTTTTGATTGAACTCATATCAGACTGAATTGCTTTAAGCATTCCTCTGTACTCATATTCCTCTTTGCATCGATCAGGAATATTTACCTACACCAAATTTGTTTCGATAGGGTGTATTTACTACTGAAAGTCAAGTGCTATCTGTCGTTCCACAGGGAATTGGGAGATTGCAGAACCGCTTCGTGGTCGGCGGCTACGTGCGCAAGTGTGTGGTGTTGCGAATATCCATAGGGTTGAAGATCTGTTGCATTGGCAACGGGGGAACAGCCGGAGAGTTCGAGAGCATCTCACAAGTTATCCTGCAAGTTCAACATCGACATCCTCCACTCACCGAGAAGGTCGGGCCACCCCTTATCATCTTGGTATCAGATTTCCAGCGTTATCTCGATGAGCATCCACCAAACGCTTAGATTAGTTTTTTTTGTCCTACACAGAAAAAGCCATACAAAAATATTAGGGTTTAGAGTTTTTGCCATAGCCTAGATAGCATCGGTTCCAAGTTTTAGTTGCTGATCATAGTCTTTTATTTGCGTAACTTACTTTCTGATCTGAGTCGTTGTAGATTGTCTAGGTTCTCCTTTTCTCACGTCGGAGTCGTTTGGTTGCTGTCAAGTCTGTTCGTCCGAGTCAGATTTCGTTTGGTTCGATTAACTATCTGAATCAGATTGTGTTTCATTTGATAACCATAGTCAGCCTTTCTTCTTTTGCGTAGTACTTTCCTATTGAGACTAGCATATCCTTTGCTCTACGGGCTGCTCATATATGAATTTGGAGAGTGCATCTTTTGTTTTGGCAAAATCAGATTGGTTACTAATTGCTCAGGTTACTGATACAAAAAAAAGAGAAAGAAAAAGAAAACGAAAAAAAGAGAAAGAAAAAGAAAACGAAAAAAAGAGGAGGAAAAGAAAGCTATACGTGGAAGTTGCATATATTTTTGGCGAGTTTGTTCAGTTTTTCTGCCACGTTCATTGCACTAGTAGATTGAGCAATCTCGTGCCCGTATAAATTGAGCAATTTGCTAGCGTCTCTCCTATGCATTTGCAACACGAGCATTACTCTGACATTCCAGAATTTTGAGCTCAGTTTCAGAGTTGCATTTGCCCCACTTAGCTCCACCGTGTGTGTTTCCGTGGGTCTCTATCATATGATCAGCACTAGGATTTGTGAATTGGTGTTGATAGGTATTCCAACCAAGCTCCACCATATACCCTATTTGTTGTGTGATAGTTTTCACCCTCGGTATTCGCTACTCCCTCCGTTCGGAATTAGTTGTCGCAAAAATGGATGTATCTAGACGTATTTTAGTTCTAGATACATCCATTTCCAAGACAAGTAATTCCGAATGGAGGGAGTACATCACATCCGTCCACGTTCTGCCCATACAAGTTGGTAAGCTTTTCTAATTCACTTTGGAACGGTAAGATACCTTGTTTCTTTCGGTTTTGAGTGAGTTGAGAGTTTTCCACATACACTATATTTTCTGTGAGTACTAATCACCTAATCATGTCCGACGAGTCTTTTGATATACAGCAGAAAATGGACCCTAAATCCGTGGTGCATTGGAATGAATATGAAGCTCTTCGTGATCATGTTCAGCGACAAATTCAGTGTGCAACCGATCCTATAAATGAGAATGTGCAGAATATGGAGTTGGACCTCAAGGATGCCACAGAAACCATCACAGCTACACAACAAGTTACTAAAATTCAGGGGACTCTAGTTAACTTGCAGCAAGCTATGGTTGCGTTGCAACAGTCCGTTGATCGCCAACATAATCAACAATGTGATGATGATGATGGTGAAGCTAGTGTTCATGGTGGTAATGAGGGTATTGCAGCTGCTAATGCTGCCAATGTACAAGGGGCTGCAACACGTCGTGCACAATTACAGCAAGCTAATCGGGACTAGCAAGCTCCACACGAGCCGGTTGTTGCTGGTCAAGATGGTGGTCGTGGTAATGGAGGCCATGGTGGTGGCCGTGCTGCTGCCATGCCCGTAGGCCGTGGATTTGCTGCTCTTGGTGCGCGTCGTCGATTTTATGATGATGCTTTTGCACAACCAGCCAACCGTGATGATGATGGTCTAGGCAAACCAAAGTTCACCGTCCCCAAGTTTGTTGGTTCTACTGATATTGAAGAGTACCTCAGTTGGGAGCTGAAGGTGGAAAAATTATGGCGCATGCATGAGTACACCGAGGACAGAAAAATAAAACTTGCATCTTCTGAATTTGATGACTATGCTTTGCTTTGGTGGGATAATATTGTACAGTCCAGAATTGAAGATGGTGAACGTCCCATTGTTACATGGAGAGCTATGAAGGAAGAGATGTGTGCTCCCTTTGTTCCACGCAATTATATTCGTTCTCTCTATGACAAATTGCAGAATTTGAGGCAAGGTACTTCTTCCGTGGATGAATATTTTCAGGAGATAGAGCTTATTATGCAGCGTGCTAGAGTGTGTGAAGAGCCTGAACAAACAATGCAGCGATTTCTCTCTGGCCTGAACTATAACATCAAGCGTATTGTTCGTCTTCACCAATATTATGACATGACAGATTTATTACACCAAGCACGTGAGGCTGAATTGCAAGTGGCTGAGGATGCTAAGTTTACATCTCGCACAACAACGAGTAGAGGACGTTTTACACCACGAACAACACCTAGTATGGAGCCTACTCCTAGTTCCACTTTTGGTTTTCGTGGTAATACTTCTTCCAAATCAGATTCAGTGATTGCTAATGCGAAGAAATCGGCGCAACCTGCTGCTAGTGCTGCTGGTTCTACTAATTCTACAGCAAGAAACAGGGACATGAGTTGTCATACATGTGGTGGAAGGGTTCATTTTAAGAGAGATTGTCCCAATAAAAAGGTTATGTTGATTATTGAGGATACAACAGAATATGAAACCGATGATGATGCTGACCCTGATTCTGAAATTTGGGAGGAAGATGAAGATGGTTCAATAGATGCTTATGCTACACACTATCCTACAATTGTTTGCTCGCCCAAAGTGCTAAGTGTTACGCCTAGTCCTGTAGAACAGCGGTGCAATTTGTTTCAAACAAAGGCCGTTGTTGGTCCTGGTAAGGCATGCAAGGTTATAATTGATGGTGGTAGTTGTCACAATTTGGCTACTAAGGAGTTATGCCAAAAGCTGAAATTGAAATATTTACCGCACCCCAATCCATATTTTATTGAGTGGCTAAGTGATAGTGGAGAGATGAAGATCAGCCACATGGTGCGTGTGGAATTTCAGATCGGACCATATAAAGATACCATTGAGTGTGATGTGGTTCCTATGACCGTGTGTCACCTGTTGTTGGGACGCCCATGGCGAGATGATAGAGATGTCCGCCACAATGGGAGAGCCAACACATATCATTTAAATTGGCGTGGCAAGGAGGTTACTTTGAGGCCTATGACACCGCAGCAAATTGTAAATGAATCTCGTCAAAAAATTGAAGTGAATCTTGAAAAAGAGAGTGAGAGATTAGATAGGCGAGAGACTACACTTCCGGTGAATGAGAGCCACAAGCCAAATCTGAGTGGTCAAAATAAAAGTGAGGGAGTGAATTCCTTAGTTATGTTAGCCACCAAATCTGATTTGAGAGAGTCTCGTGAGGATCCCACTGCTGTACCACTTGTGCTATTGTGCAAGGGTCAAATTTTGGTTTCTAATGACATGACCCCTCTCTCTATTGGTGTTTCTAATGTATTGCAGGAATTTAGCGATGTGTTTCCAGAGGAGGTACCCGCTGGTTTACCACCATTGCGAGGTGTAGAGCATCAAATTGATTTGATACCAGGAGCATCGCTGCCCAATAGAGCACCGTACTGCACCAACCCCAAGGAAACAAAGGAAATTCAGAAACAAGTACAAGAGCTTCTAGACAAAGGTTATATTCGTGTGAGCTTAAGTCCTTGTGATGTTCCTGTAATTTTGGTTCCTAAGAAAGATGGTACATGGCGCATGTGCATAGATTGTAGAGCTATAAATAACATCACTATTCGATATCATCATCCTATTCCACGTTTAGAAGATATGTTAGATGAATTGAGTGGTGCTGCTGTTTTCTCTAAAATTGATTTGCGTAGTGGTTATCATCAAATTAGGATGAAAGAAGGGGATGAATGGAAGACAGTCTTTAAAACAAAGTTTGGTTTATATGAGTGGTTAGTCATGCCTTTTGGGTTAACTAATGCACCTAGTACTTTCATGAGATTAATGAACCATGTTTTGAGGCATTTCATTGGTAAATTTGTGGTTGTATATTTTGATGATATACTTATTTACAACCGCAATGAATCTAAACATAGTGATCATATTCGAGAAGTTTTGCAAGTGTTGCGTGATGCTCAGTTATATGGTAATCTTGGTAAGTGCACATTTTGCAAAGATAAGGTCATATTTCTCGGATATGTTGTTTCTAAGCATGCAGTTGAGGTAGATGAATCAAAAATAGAAGCTATTAAAAATTGGCCTACTCCTCTGAATGTTAGTCAAGTAGGAAGCTTTCATGGTCTTGCTGGTTTCTATAGATGTTTTGTGAAATATTTCAGTACTATTGCTGCACCTTTGAATAAGCTCACAAAAAGGGTGTTGATTTTGTGTGGGGCGCAGCCCAAGACAATGCTTTTGATGAGCTGAAACATCATTTGACTGTCGCACCTTTGCTTATACTTCCCGATTTCACTAAATAATTTGAGATTGAATGTGATGCTAGTGGAATTGGTATTGGTGGTGTGTTGATGCAAGAGGGTAAACCGATTGCATATTTTTCTGAAAAACTTAATGGTGCACAATTGAACTATCCTGTTTATGATAAATAATTGTATGCTCTAGTTCGTGTCCTTGAGGTTTGGCAACATTATTTGTGGCCAAAAGAATTTATCATACATTCTCATCATGAGGCTCTGAAATATTTGAAAAGCCAATCCAATTTGAACAAACGTCATGCAAAATGGGTTGAATTTATTGAATCTTTCCCATACATCATTAAATACAAAAAGGGTAAAGATAATGTTGTTGCTGATGCTCTTTCTAGGAAAACCATGTTGTTGACACAATTAGATGTTCAAGTTCCTGGTTTAGAGAGTTTGCGTGATTTATATGCCACTGGTCCTAATTTTTCAGCACCATATAAATTGTGTTCAGATGTAAAAGCATGGGAAAAATATCACATACATGATGGCTATTTGTTTAGAGCTAACAAACTATGTGTTCCAGAATCGTCTGTATGCTTGCTATTGTTGCAGGAATCACATGGCGGCGGTTTGATGGGTCATTTTGTACGTGAGAAGACTTTGCTTATGCTCGCTGATCACTTTTATTGGCCTAAGATGAGGCGTGATGTGAACAGATTTGTGAAGCGTTTCATTACTTGTAATAAGGCAAAGTCTAAGCTGAAACCTCACGGTTTGTATACTCCTCTCCCTGCTCCTACTACACCATGGTAAGACATAAGCATGGACTTTGTGTTAGGATTTCCTAGGACCAGGAGAGGACATGATTCAATTTTTGTGGTAGTTGATCGTTTTTCTAAGATGGGACATTTTATTGCTTGCCACAAAAGCGACAATGCGTCATACATTGCTACTCTGTTCTTCAGGGACATCGTGCGCTTACATGGAGTACCAAAGACGATTGTTTCTGATTGTGACGTGAAGTTTATGAGCTATTTCTGGAAGACACTTTGGGGAAAGCTGGGGACAAAGTTACTATTCAGCACTACTTGTCATCCCCAAACAGATGGGCAAACAGAGGTGGTCAATCGCACACTATCCATGTTGTTGCGATGCATGATAAAGAAGAACCTGCGTGAATGGGAGGTGTGTTTACCGCATGTGGAGTTTGCATATAACAGGGCGGTACATTCCACAACTCAGTTATGTCCATTTGAGGTGGTCTATGGTTTTAAGCCAATTACACCACTTGATTTGCTGCCCCTTCCAATTCAAGAGAGAGTGAACATGGATGCATCCAAGAGGGAAAATTTCGTGAGGACGATACATGAGAAGACCAAATAAGCCATTGAAAAGAAGGGCAAGTACACGGCTGATCGTGTTAATAAGAAGAGAAAGGAGGTGTTGTTTCAGCCGGCGACATGGTGTGGGTACACTTGCGTAAAGATAGATTTCCTGAACGGCGCAAGTCCAAGTTGAAACCAAGAGGTGATGGACCATATAAAGTGCTTGCCAAGATTAATAATAATGCATACAAAATTGATCTTCCGACTGAAGAGTTTGGCGTGAGTAATACGTTCAACGTCGCTGATTTGACGCCATATACTGGAGAAGACCTTGGTGCATCGCGGTTGACGCCTTTTCAAGGGGGGAGGATGATGAGGACATCCCTACTCCTTTACTATCATTTTCAAATAAAGATGGTATTGCACAAGACAAGTCCAATGAAATTAGAATTGGACCAATTACAAGAGCACATGCAAAACTACTTGAACAACAAGTGAATTCACTCTTAGTTGAATCTGAAATTTGTGTTAATCAGAATTTTATACGGCCTAAGTCTTTGCATATTTGTATGATCAGATTTGAAGGGAAGGCAAGCTTGGCACGTGGAGATGAAGAATTGCAGGAAGAAGAACTTCTACTGATGTCTAATATAAGCAAGTGCACGAGGGAGGAGAGGGAGGCAGGTGCACAACATAAACAGAAGGAAAATCAGAACCGGACTCGGATTGACAGCCAGGAGGTCCGCAATTGATATACGTGCAGAATCTGCGTCCGGGCTCCAAATAAGGCGTTTAAATACAATTTGGAAAGCTTGACTCGTGTGCTTTCCAAATTGTATACTCGCAGCCCGCGATTAGCGGTGACCGAGTTGCAGTCACCAAAACAATACGGCGGTTGTTTCTGCCAATTTTTTCCAGATAGATTCGTTTAAGTTAAGAAAGTTAGAGAAAAGTTGGGTTTCGACCCCAACACTATGTTGGACGTCCAGGGGTCATTATATACCCTTGTAAGTCGTGGCTTTTAGGGTTAGACCATGTTTTGATTAAACTCATATCAGACTGAATTGCTTTAAGCATTCCTCTGTACTCATATTCCTCTTTGCATCGATCAGAAATATTTACCTACACCAAATTTGTTTCGATAGGGTGTATTTGCTACTGAAAGTCAAGTGTTATCTGTCGTTCCATAGGGAATTGGGAGATTGCAGAACTGCTTCATGGTCGGCGGCTACGTGCGCAAGTGTGTGGTGTTGCGAATATCCATAGGGTTGAAGATCTGTTGCATTGGCAACGGGGGAACATCCGGAGAGTTCGAGAGCATCTCACAAGTTATCCTGCAAGTTCAACATCGACATCCTCCGCTCACTGAGAAGATCGGGCCACCCCTTATTAAGGGGCTTCACCATCCCTTCATCAACCTACTCCGGAGACTTCGGCGTCGTTAGCCGACCAGCTTCGTCCCGTTAGCTGGACTGGGGGCTTTGCCTCAGCGAGCCAACCTTTACTAGCATCGCCATGCCATCGCTTCGCCGCCCGTCAGGCAATGGGTATGCGGATCGAGTCCCAAATTTGGGAGTCACTTTTCTTCGGACTGCTACAACAAATAAACCAGGTGCTACTAATCCCAGCAATTTTTTCTTGTTTGGGTTTATTTTTTCCAAGGAATTATTACTCTAGTTTGTTCCATCATCTGTACACAGGTCGATCAAACGGCAGCCGCATTAACGACGGTCGCGTGGTGGTTCGGTCAGTTTCCGTACATAGTTCGGCGAACGCCGCATCCGGAACTCGGACCGATATGTGAATTCAGGCTTTGCCACACCTATAACGCATCACGCCGACACCCTGCATGGACATTGACTTCGGCGCCAGGCCACATATCTTTAATTTTTTTGCTTAAATTAATTACGCGAGGATTTTTATACATTCACATTATTATTGTTGGCAGGCACTATTTTACATGTGTAGGTAATGGGCTTCGACTGCGTCACGTGGTCTCTTCGGCAAACTGACGCCGTCGTCCCAATCGGCGTAAATCGGGTCGCGTGGTCACCTTGTTGGTCGTGTTGCCATACCGACGTGTTCGGTTGCCTCGGGGACTTCGGCATCGCCAAGAGAGCTCTACCTCATCGAGCGTTCGGCGCACAGGCCATATTTCTTCTATTACTCACTTTGCATAAATTATTTATTATGCAACATTTTTTAATTTATTATTATTACTATTATCTCCGGTTTGCACTATTTTTTGTGCACAGGTAAATAATCCGGGTCGGGCAGTGTTGTCACCTCGGTTGGACGGGGGGCTTCGTCAACACTTTGTTAACCCACTCCGGGGACTTCGGCGTCACTCTGCCGGCCTGCATTGGCCGTGCTATGTCACCACTTCGGAGTGCCGAGCTCTTCGCTCCGCCACCTCGGGACCGGCTTGGGGAATGGAACCTCGTCCCACATCAAGCTCAGACCGCGTCATCAATGCCGAACACATTAACCAACTAAGTTGCTTTCATGCTAAAAAACATTCAGTTTTAAATTTTGATCGGTTCGACCAAGCATTATACCTTTTTGGCAAAAAGTTGTTTATGAAAAACTTCCTTGTCAAAACTTTGTTTGTGACACACAAATTCAAATACCCATCTACTTGGGGGCTTTCTTTATGAAGCCTTTCTGATAGAGGCAAAGGTGTCCCGATGTTTCGATGAGATGGTGGCTATCGTTTCTGTGGGAGTCGACCTTGACGATCCGACTACGTACGTGCGAGACGTCGCGCCTTAGCAATCGCTAAACCAACTTCCGAGGGTTATTGACCACGCCGAAGCACGATCAACCTGACCACGAGGGCCTGTTTCTTGCGAGCAAACGAAGAACAAGCAAGAAACTAAGATTGCAATCTGGATATTGCGAATATAAGAGGAAAGCTTTATTAATGAAGGTGGGGTTCTGAGACGCCTTGGTCCGGGTCGTTGAACACAAAGCGAAATCTGTGAAGTTGTAGCTATGGCGAACTTTTGATCTAAACAAAACCCAAAGTCTAAACGACGCCCTAAGGGCTGTATATATGGAGAAAGAGGAGGGAATTTCGTGGCCCTTGAGGGAGGGGTCCAAACCAACCCTAACTCTTGTTTCCCCACACATACGGACTCTAAAAACAACCTACACTTAAGTATTTCGAAATTACATGGGCCTGGCCCAATATTAAGGTGACGTGACACCTAGAATAGCCTATGGACGAATATTATGAAGTGGCATCTTGTATATTTCGTCCAAGGCCTCATGCTCTCATTAGGGTGGCTTCAAAGTCCTGGAATCATCACTTGTAACTCCGTTCTTGTTCCCCTTGCGCATGCCAACATCTCCATGCTTGAACTTGCTCCAAGGTTCATCTTTCTTGTCCATGGTAGGCCCTTCATTTGTAAGCAAAATAAATGTATCCAATTTAGGCAGCATCATATTCTCATGAACATTGGAATCGTTACCAAGAAAGCGAAAGTACCGATAATTCAATTGGCGTCGCGAGCTCTAGTAATTGGTCCAAGATGTATAGCAGCAGGGCTGTGGGTGTAACAATGGTATTGATGTCCTCATCATCCTCCCTTCTTGAAATGAAGTCGTCCTCGACGGAAACTCATCTTCCTCACCCAAATAAGGCTTCAAATCTGCAATGTTAAAAGTGGGACTAACCCCAAAATCTGCAGGCAGCTCAAGTTTATATGCATTATCATTTATTTTCTCTAACACCTTAAATGGACCATCAAGACGTGGCATTAGCTTTGATTTGCGCAAATTAGGAAACCTATCCTTACGCAAATGTAACCAAACAAGATCTCCGGTGCAAAGACAACATGTTTTCTACCCTTATCTCCAAAGAAGTTTATATTTAGCATTCATACGGTCAATGTTTTCCTTAGTTAACTCATGCATTTTTAAAATCAATTCAGCACGTTCTTTAGCATCAAAATTAACGTTCTCCTAAGATCGAAGAGGCAACAAATCAATAGGTGCACGAGGTAGGAAGCCATACACAATTTCAAAAGGGCACATCTTAGTAGTAGAATGCAATGAACGATTATAAGCAAATTCAATATGAGGCAAGCATTCTTCCCACATTTTCTTATTATTCTTCAAAACAACCCTAAGCATAGTAGACAATGTTCTATTGACTACTTCAGTTTGTCCATCGGTTGGGGGTGACAAGTAGTACTAAAAAGCAGTTTAGTCCCCAACTTAGCCCATAAACATCTCCAAAAGTGGCTAAGAAATTTAGTATCACGATCTGAAACAATAGTATTTGGCACACCATGCAAGCGAATAATTTCACTAAAGAACAAATCAGCAACATTAACAAAGATCATCGCTTTTATGACATGGTATAAAGTGTGCCATTTTCGAGAATCCATCCACGACAACAAATATGCTATCCTCCCTTCTTTGTTCTAGTTAAACCTAAAACATAGTACATTGATATATCCTCCCTATGAACACTAGGTACTGGCAAAGGCATATATAAACCATGAGGATTGAGTCGTGACTTAGCTTTTTGACATGTAGTGCAGCGAGCAACAAAACGCTCAAGATCCCGTCTCATCTTTGGCCAAAAGAAATGTGTTGCAAGTATATCCTCCGTCTTCTTCACACCAAAGTGTCCCATTAATCCTCCTCCATGCGCCTCCCGCAACAACAAAAGACGAACAGAGCTAGCAGGAATGCATAGCTTGTTAGCACGGAACACAAAACCATCCTTAATAACGAACTTGTTCCATGTTCTTCCTTCTTTACAATTCTGCATTACATCTTTAAAATCAGCATCATGCACATATTGATCTTTGATGGTCTCCAAACCAAATATTTTGAAGTCAAGTTGTGAAAGCATAGTATAGCGACGAGACAAAGCATCAAGAATAACATTTTCTTTACCCTTCTTGTGTTTAGTGACATAAGGGAAAGTCTCAATGAATTCAACCCATTTAGCATGTCTACGATTCAGTTTAGCTTGACTTTTAATATGTTTCAAAGATTCATGATCGTAATGTATAACAAATTCTTTGGGCCATAAATAATGTTGCCATGTCTCTAAAGTCCGAACAAGAGCATATAATTCTTTGTCATAAGTAGAATAGTTCAGACTAGGCCCACTCAATTTTTCGTAAAAGTATGCAACAGGTTTGCCATCTTGTAATAACACACCTCCTAATCCAATTCCACTAGCATCACATTCAAGCTCAAAAGTCTTATTAAAGTCGGGAAGTTGGAGTAAAGGAGCATGTGTCAACTTATCTTTCAATACCGTGAAGGCTTCTTCCCGTAAGCGGTACCCCAAACAAAAGGCACATCCTTCTTTGTAAGTTCATTGAGAGGTGCAGCAATGGTGCTAAAGTCTCTCACAAAACGCCTATAGAAACCAGCGAGTCCAAGAAAACTCCTCACTTGTGTGACCGTTTTGGGCTGCGGCCAACTCTCAATAGCTTCAATCTTGGCTTTATCAACTTCAATTCCCTGTGGTGTAACAACATAGCCAAGAAAAGATACTCGGTCGGTGCAAAAGGTGCACTTCCCAAGGTTACCAAACAAACGTGCATCACGTAGAGCATTAAAAACAACACGTAAATGTTCCAAATGTTCTTCCAAAGATTTGCTATAAATCAGTATATCATCAAAATAGACTACCACAAATCGTCCAATAAAGCACGTAAAACTTCGTTCATTAGTCTCATGAAAGTACTAGGTGCATTAGTTAACCCAAAAGGCATGACTAACCACTCATATAAACCAAACTTAGTTTTAAATGTTGTTTTCCATTCATCTCCCAATTTCATACGAATTTGATGGTATCCACTACGCAAATCAACTTTGGAGAATATTGTAGAGCCACTCAATTCATCAAGCATTTCCTCTAGCCTAGGAATAGGATGACGATAACGAATAGTAATATTATTAATGCCTCTACAATCAACACACATACGCGACGTACCATCCTTTTTAGGCACTAGTATAATAGGAACAACACAAGGACTAAGAGATTCGCGTATATAACCTTTGTCGAGCAGCTCCTGTACTTGACGCATAATCTCCTTCGTCTCCTCTGGATTGGTACGGTATGGTGCACGGTTGGGTAGCGATGCACCGGGAATTAAGTCAATTTGATGCTCAATCCCTCGAATAGGTGGTAATCCCGGTGGCACGTCTTGTGGGAAGACGTCAGCAAACTCCTGCAAAATGTTAGTGACAGCAGGGGACAAAGAGGAAGGCACGTCCTCGAATGAAAATAATGCCTCTTTGCACACAAAAGCATAGCAAACAGATTTGCTAGAATCTAGCTCCTCAATATCAGATTTGGTGGCAAGTAAACATGCACTTTTCAGTTTAATTTCAGAAGCAACATTAGATGGTTTATTATTAGGCTTCATTTGTTGCTCAAATTCTTTTGCCACAATCTGATTTTCACTCTTATTTTTCTCCTGTTTTGCTTTATTAGCTCTATTAATATCATCTTTCAAAATTGAATCAGAGTCATAGGAAGCAAAGTAATATTTTTATCCTTGTGAACAAGAGTATCTTGATTGTTTCTACCATGGTGTACAAATTTTTTATCAAATTGCCATGGTCTACCAAGTAATAAGGAACATGCTTGCATAGGTACCACATCACAATCAACATAATCAGCATATGTAGAGATACTAAAATACACACGAGCAGACGTGTTACCTTAACCTTGCCGCTGTTGTTGAACCATTGGATGTAGTAAGGATGTGGATGTGGTCTTGTGGTGAGAGAAAGCTTCTCCACCATATCCATGCTAGCCAAGTTGTTGCAGCTCCCTCCATCTATGATGACGCCAATAGAACGTTCCTTCACAACTCCCTTTGTATGGAACAAGTTATGCCTCCGATTTTGCTCAGCTTGTGTAACCTGCACACTCAAAACACGTTGAGCAACTAAACATTCATACCTGCCATCTTCAAAGCAGCCATGTATTGCGTCTCATGATCGAATCATCTCCACCATGTTCTTCATGTGTAATAAGAGCCAAAGTCTCTTCATCATAGTCGCTAGCGGACTCCATACCCACCATCCTCGTGAGCAATCATCACACGCTGAGATTGGCATTCTCGGCAAAATGTCCTCTTCCCTTACAACGACGACAAATAATATCACTTGTGTGCCCTGTTGACGCCATGGAAGAAGAAGAGCTCTGTGTAGGCCCAGCAGTGCGCTCTTGGCGAGATAGTGGTGGTTGTGCCCGCTTTCTTGTATCACGGTTGGAGGTGGCAGCCGGCGGAGGTGCGGTGTAGTAGAACGTGGGAAGTAGATGATGCACGTGGTGTCCATGATGAAGGTCGACCTGCAGAAAAGTTAGTCCGCCGCCAACGCTGTCGATCCTCAAGACTTCACGTTCAGCTTTACAAGCAAGATGGAATAATCGAGTGATATTTGTATAATCCTTGTAGTCTAGAATGGTCTGAATATCTCTATTTAATCCACCCAGAAAACGTGCAAGCATAGCTTCATTCTCCTCAACAATACCACATCTAATCAAGCCAGTTTGTAATTCCTGATAATATTCTTCTACGGAATTTTTTCCTTGTCTTAAGTGCTGCAATTTTTGAAGTAATTCACGTTGATAATATGGTGGAACCCAACGAGTACGCATAGCAGTTTTCAAAGCAGCCCAAGTAGCTGGAACAGGATATAATCTACAATGTTCAGACCACCAAACACATGCAAAGCTAGTGAAAGCACAAGCAATGACGGGAACACGTCTCTCCTCGTGATATTGTAAACATGTAAATCGTTGTTCAGTTTCTAACTCCCAAGTAAGATATATATCAGGAACATATCTACCCTCAAATGGTGGAATATTCAACTTCAATTTAGGGAGATGGTCATGATCTCGCACTGAGGGGAGCCCTAACATTGCCATTATTTGCATGTGGACGACCCGGGTGGTTGTGGTGCCGGTGGTTGTGGTGCCGGTGGTTGCACGTAGTTCAAGTTGATCAACCTCATCCTCGTACTCTCTCACATAATCATCCTCCCCACATCGCCAGCAGGAGCCACAAAAGTATCAACAGCAGCACCAAAGAGCTTGGCGGTGAAGAGGGACACGGCTCGCTCGGCGGAGGGCTGCTTCGCGATGTGGAGGCAGTCGTTGTTGTTGTTGTAGAGGTGCATTAGGTGCAGCCGGTGGTGGTGGTGGTAGACGCGCGAGCAATTCATTAAACTTGTTATCGAGCTTTGTTTCGAACGCCTTCTCAATACCATCTATCTTCTCCATGGCCTCTTCAAATCTATTTAGAACATCTTCCACCTGCCCACTCATCATTTGTTGAAACTTATCATGTAGCGCTTTGTTTGTCATGTTCTCCTGCCCACTCCCGGTCGGATTGTCGACATGATCCTGCCATGGTTAGCGACAATAGAAACACACAAGAATATGATTCGACAGACTACTAGGAAGTGGTGGTGGTGGTGTGGTGGACAGTCACAAATCCGTCAAGCAAATCTCAAATTCCTACCAGTTCTTACCCAAAGAAGAAAGCGGTGATCGGCAACCGATGTAGTCAAAACTCTCAAAGCTTGGATAGAGCGATTACCGGGGAGAGTCAAACGCATACGATGTAGATGTATGTGGAGCTGGGAAGGCTTATAAAAGGGTCAAGAATAATCAATTCAGAGATGCAAAGTTGAATAAACGCTCAACGACATCTTGTGCTGGTCCTAGGCTAGACCGTGCTAGAGACGCGAGCCTAGAACACTAACAAAATCACGGCGCTGCACGGAAACAACGGAAAAGCACACTCTGGAAATTTTTTTTTCGCTCTTTTTTTTTGCGCTGCTTTTTTTTTGTTGCGCTGCTCTTTTTTTTTTGCGAAAAATCACTATAATGGCGAGTGTCTCAAAACTCTTCCTGTGTCAAATCGACAGGATGGGCACGAAATTTTTTCGACCAATTTTTTTTTGACTGCCCGGACCCAAAACCTGGAAACGGGTCAAAAAGAACTTTCTATAATGGCGAATGTCTCAATACGCTTAGAAACACCTAAAAATAGGATAGCCAGAATTTTTTTTGACAAGTGCGTTTTCAGAAAATTTTGGGCCTAAACGGAGGGTGGTTTCCAGACTCTTTTTTTTTTCCGAAACCTACTCAGGCAAGGAAACACGAATCGGAATTTAGATGGATCTCGAAAACAAACCTAATATGAGAAGAACTCGGATTGGTGGTGGATATATGGTGGTGGTATATGGCAGCGGTGGTGGTATATGGTAGCGGTGGTGGTATATGGATACTGATTGGTGGTGGTATATGGTTACGGATTGGTGGTGGTATATGGATACGGATTGGTGGTGGTATATGGATACGGATTGAGGCGGTGGCGGATAAGAAGGGTGGTAGATGGCAAGGCGATGATGATGGTCTTGCGGCGGCGTGACAACTTATGACCGTAACTCGAAACTCTAAAAGACTAGACTCTAACACCAGAAACTTTACACGACGATGCAACCGCAAATTCAACAAAGCAAAAACCCTAAAAAGGCTATGCAAAGGCTCAGATTGGTTCGGATATGATGAACTAACCCTAATTTTTTTTGTGGCTTTTTTCGTGGACTTTAGGTATGAAGAACAGACTCGATCTAATCTACGAAAAACTGTAAAATCTCACCGAGCAACCTGAAAATCTGATACCACTTGATAGAGGCAAAGGTGTCCCGATGTTTCGATGAGATGGTGGCTATCGTTTCTGTAGAGTCGACCTTGACGATCCGACTACGTCGTCTTGAGACGTCAGCCTTAGCAATCGCTAAACCAACTTCCGAGGGTTATTGACCACGCCGAGCACGATCAACTCGACCACGAGGGCCTGTTTCCTGCGAGCAAATGAAGAACAAGCAAGAAACTAAGATTGCAATCTGGATATTGCGAATATAAGAGGAAAGCTTTATTAATGAAGGTGGGGTTACGAGACGCCTTGGTCCGGTCGTTGAACACAAAGCGAAATGTGAAGTTGCAGCTATGGCGAACTTTTGATCTAAACAAAACCCAAAGTCTAAACGACGCCCTAAGGGCTGTATATATGGAGAAAGAGGAGGGAATTTCGTGGCCCTTGAGGGAGGGGTCCGAAACCAACCCTAACTCTTGTTTCCCCACACATACGGACTCTAAAAACAGCCTACACTTAAGTATTTCGAAATTACATGGGCCTGGCCCAATATTAAGGTGACGCAGCACCTAGAATAGCCTATGGACGAATATTATGAAGTGGCATCTTGTATATTTCGTCCAAGGCCTCATGCTCTCATTAGGGTGGCTTCAAAGTCCTGGAATCATCACTTGTAACTCCGTTCTTGTTCCCCTTGCGCATGCCAACATCTCCATGCTTGAACTTGCTCCAAGGTTCATCTTTCTTGTCCATGGTAGGCCCTTCATTTGTAAGCAAAACAAATGTATCCAATTTAGGCAGCATCATATTCTCATGAACATTGGAATCGTTACCAAGAAACGAAAGTACCTGATAATTCAATTGGCGTGCGCGAGCTCTAGTAATTGGTCCAGTATGTATAGCAGCAGGGGCTGTGGGTGTAACAATGGTATTGATGTCCTCATCACTTTCCTCTTGCATATATTATACTTGTATGGCTTCGTTCCTTGTTCGTGTATTATGCCACAATATGCACCATGTTGACTTAAGTGTTCCGCAAGCTGGGTTGCCTTGCTCCTGTGTTTACCCCTACGTTCCCGATTGTTCGGCTAGGGAGTAAAGGGAGCACCTCTGCGATTGTCACGATCGGGTCATCCGAGCTCGGACCTCAGACTGGGTGAAGCCGAAAGCTAGCGCTCTTATTGTTTTCAATCATGGTCGGCACACAACGGAACTCATGAGTACAAAAAATCTATTGCACAAGTCTCATAGTTACAATGAGCAACCGAAGAAACGTATCTGTGGGGGTACTATTTTCTTCAAAGATGCTTCTTACACTTCGTCCGTAACATAGCATAAGTTCCCTGAGCGCACTTTGTCTGTTATAGCCTTATGGCCTGATTGCCTGGTTATTGGAAACACCGTCGATATTCTCAACAGGTGGAGTACATAACACTTTTCGGCCCTTGACCGAAGAGGGAGAAGCCGATGGTTGGTTAAGACGCATTTAAAGTTCGGGTGAACATAGATATGATATAAGTACTTCGATACATACAATCATTATACATAAAATCCCTTTATCCATGTTAATTGGGGGCTCTTAAAATTTATATGAGCCATTTTATAGTAAATGTGTTTTCTTCTTGGTCGTTGCAAAGTCTTTTTCTACCGCTCCTTTCTCGACTCGAGTGCATGGTCAATAGTTGGATAGCCTAGCTTCTCTCCAAAGCCGCTCGAGTTTAGTTCGCTAAACTGGCCTCGGAGAAGCACTCCACCTTTGGGATAAGGAGCTTGAAGCCGTAGGCTGACCCGCTTAAAGTGTTGAGATCGGATGTGTCATGTTAAAGCACGACATAAGCACAATTTTTTAGACCAATTTTCGGATTGGCACCAATTAACTTGATTTAGTTCGGATGTGGAGTTTCCGCATAAGTCTTTTGGTTTTTAAGCCTATGGCACTATTAAACTATTTGTGCGTTTCTAGCATAAGTCTCACAGTGCAACGCCGGACACCTTTAGAGATTCGGCAAAACATTCTCGGGTATTGCTTTATATGCATCGGTTTCGAATTGTGTCTTTGGTCAATAGTTGGGTTGCCCGGCTCCGGTGCTTGCCTCCTATGTTCCGCTTTATTCGGCTAGGTGTGCAAAGGGAGAACCACTACAATTGTGCTTCCAGCTAGCATGGTTAAGCGCCTCAGTGGAGAAAGCCGAAAACTGACTGTCACAATAAGTATAAACTGGTCAGCGATCCGATGACTGTGTTAAATTATAAGATCGATAGAGGTCACCCCATGTTAAATGCTGGTCCATTCATAACATTGGCCGAAGTGTTTACGGCTTGACCTTGACTGTCGCCGAACACTAACTGGGGGCTAGTAACTGGCCTCCCAACTTTAAGCTCCTATGACTAAGTGAAAGTTATAAAGCCCGCATATCTGATTGCCTCGTTTCCGCTAACACAACCGCCTTCGGGCACCGAGACGTCGACTAAGGGTTGTTTTGTTGTTGTGGAGACACCCTGCGTAGCATATACAAGGGGGTGGAAGCCAACGATGGGCCACTTTCAAATGATAAACGGTCGCAACGGAGTCAAAATAAACATATCATCAGCGTCTGTATTTAATATACGAGGGCTGCCTTCTGTAATCATCGTTATAAAGCCATAAATATGCATTAATTTGACTTAATATTTTGGCCAAGCTGGGTTGCCTGGCTCCTGTGCTTACCCCTACATTCATGATTGTTCGGCTAGGTGGTAAAGGGTCATCCGAGTCATCCGAGTAAGTACCTCAGACGAGGTGAAGCCGAAAGCTAGCAATCTTAAAGGATCACATTGGTCGGCAACGACGGAAGTGAAAATTTGGGTTCACTAAGGACCGCATAGTTCGGGAACTTTCCCCAAACTAAATCCTCAATATTTTGCTCCCACATTGATCGGAGCTAAGGTTTCATGATCATGCTTAGCATGACAACCCAAAGAAAGGGACTGGTAGCGGGACTATTTTCTTTGGAAGACATTTCTTATGTTAAACAGTAATATAACATATCTCTCTACGCACCTTTGTTTATACAACCGTATGGCCAGATTGCCTTGTTTGTCGTAAATCTTTGCCCTCATAAAGGCTTTATAAAGTAGGAAAAACACTCCTCGGCTACTGGCCGAGGAGGTGGAAGCCGATGGTCGGTCAACTAAGTTTTGTACAATGCGGATCCAAGCATTAATGATGTAAAGTACTTGGATACATAGAATCATTACACATAATTTGTGATTTTACTCTGGATATCGATCCTTAATTCGGCCACCCGTGCCCGCATTAAGGCTCGGGGGCTACTGGGCTTCGGGCTTATCATTTACTAATATTAAAGGGGCACATCGATCCTCGATGCAGTGTTGCCACCCGACCAGTGGCTCGGGGGCTACTGCATTGCCTATTCAATGCAGAAAATTCAAAGTGCTCAGTGTTCGGCCTGACCGAACTATAGGGAAACGCGTCTTCGGACAGCATTGGGTACCATCTGGACCTATCCGGCATCAAGCTAATATATGACGGCAACTTCTCAAGACCCTCTCTCAAGGGCCCGTTCGCCGATCACTATTTCCTCTAATATATTACACTGTGTTTCTATTCCTATGAATGCTGCCGAGCTAGGAGTTGAACCTCAGGCCGATTTTACGACCTGAGTCTCAGAAGCTACTAGGATCAGCGGTTTCATATTTTCCTTCAGGTGCATCTTGGATTTCAGGCCGACAGACATCTTGAGGGCTACTGGCAACATATCTCATCAGCAAATAAATTTATACGCATCGGAAATAAAATCCGCAAACAATCAACCCATGACCGAGGTGCTGAGCCACCATGGAAGCATTTCGGCATATAGCTCGGATGCAAGTGGATGGCTCCTTAGAGGGCATTTCCGGCATTAAGCTCGGCTAAAACTTTTTGAACCAAGGTGATCTATGGCACCTCGAATATAGTCCGGCGTTGGAGCTCGGACACAGTCCGGCGTTGGAGCTCGGACACAGTCTGGCGTTGGAGCTTGGATGCAGTCCGGCGTTGGAGCTTGGATGCAGTCCAGCGTTGGAGCTCGGACGCAAGAGGACACTGTCGCACGGGAAGCACTTCAAACCCGAGGTGCGGCATACAAATAACAAGGCATTGATAAAGGCCGAAGACTTAAAGGGCTCCTCGGATGCCCGACGTGTGAAATCTTCAGATTTAGCTCAGCAACCCTCCAGAAAGAAGATGGGAAAATTTGTTGAACCAATTTACAAGACTGACGACCGAAGATGAAGAACAGTTCGGAAGAATCGAGGAGCATCCCCAACTTGAAGACCGGTTCAAGGGGCTACTGATGGTGTCCTGAACTAGGGGGTACTCACCACGTTGTCTCCCAATCAGTTGGATTGGGCTGAGGACCCCCATGGCCGTTTGCTCATGGGCCAGTTCGGACAGCCGATGTATACACGAGGAAGATTCCACAAGACTTAGTGATCAAGACAAGGACTCCTCTCCACCGGCGTATTCGACTAGGACTCTTGTTATCCTAGGCCTCTGGCACATTATATAGGCCGAGGCCAGGCTAGTCGATAGATTATGACATTAATCATCATACCCCTAGGGTTTAGACCACAACATATGATCTCGAGGTAGATCAACTCTTGTAATCTCTATATTCATCAAGATCAATCAAGCAGGAAGTAGGGTATGACCTCGACAGAGAGGGACCGAACCTGGGTAAACATCGTGTCCCCTGTCTCCTCTTACCCATCGATCCATGACACACAGCTTGGTACCCCCTACCTGAGATCTGCCGGTTTTGACACCGAAGGTGGCTAATTGAATTGGCACGCAGAGCGAAGCCTCCGAACACAAAAATTTGACCGGGGATAAAAGTTTCCCCGGAAACAGCATTGTCGTTGATGATCGAACGAGCTCTCGAACCTTCTGTCGACGGCAAAGTGGAACTATCATTGAAAGTACCAATGTGGGTGTGAAAACTAGCCGATCTCAGGTAGGGGGTCCTGATGAAGCTATGTACCTAGGGTAGGGTCATAGGCCTGACCTAGATACCCTCCCCTAGGACATCACCCTAAAGCCCGAAGCATTCGAGGGATATCATCATTCATTCGACCATAAGCGTTCCACTCGAAAGACTCGAAGCCACTCGACCGCAACAACTATCACTCGACAGACAGAAGATCTAAAGTCATTCTGCACAGCAACGGTCGGGCGTTTACTTCATAGACTTAATGATCATTTATGTCACTTGATTACTAGCGTTACCAGTAACGCCATCTCTTTATGTACCTTAAACCCCTTGTAACGTGGGCTGGCTGGGGTCTGGGCGCACTCTATATAAGCCACTCCCCTCCACTGGCACAAGGGTTCGCACCCCTTGTAACACACACACACACACACGCATAATTCAGTCGACCGCCTCCGGGCTCCGAGACGTAGGGCTATTACTTCCTCCGTGAAGGGCTTGAACTAGTAAAACTCATGTGTACAAACTCTCCATAGCTATGATCTTACCTCCTCATACCTACCCCCATTCTACTGTTAGTCTTATATCCACGACAGTTGGCGCCCACTATGGGGCAGGTGTCTTAGCGGATTTTTGGTGAAGTTGTGATTTTTCCGACTCCCATCATCATGGTTTCCGGCGGTGGTTTGGCTGAGGGCCGCGAGATCTTTCTCGGTGCGCTCGTCTTCATTGCCGACGACTCCGCCTGGCTTCAGGAAGCTCCCCTCGGTGTCGATGCGCTCCCCGTCTGCGGGGCGATGCACTTTCGCGCATGCATCCGCGGCGTCCATCTCCGACAGCCGTCGACTCAGTATCGGTCGGCTCCCGTGGTGTCCTCGCTCCCTGCTGTACGCCAGCGCAAGCGATCCGATCGATCGCGGCTTCAGCGGTGGGTGAGACACGCAGCAGCCCGTCAGTCGGCCACCCCATAAGTCGCGGAAATCGAGCCCGACGAAACTCTCTACGGCCTGTTCGACTGGCTCCGTCGAGACCGCATCCGAGTGCGATAGCAGCGATCCCGCAGCTGAAGTCTTGATGGTCAACAGACCACGCAGTCCTCCTGGCTTGCCCTGCGACGATGGCGGTGATGGTGGCGGCGATTCGTCACGCGTCCACAAGGAGTACCGCCCCGAGCCCCTTTCTTCGCAGCAGAGGGAAGAGCTTCACCGCCGCAATATGGATGCAATTCACACTCCCATCGTTGGAGAAACCCTCGAGGCCCGGGCCTTGGAGGAGGAGCGCCTGGCCAACTTGGCTGAGCGCACTCGACTGGAGAACCTTCAGCATGCACTCGATGAGCGTGCTTGGCAGCGGATCCCCGAGTCCTGTCGATGATAGCTTTTTCCGCCTCAACCCCAGGTATACCACACTCCGATCCAAAATCTCACAACTGCGACCAGAATAGCAGAGTCAATTCAGCATTCCCAGTCAGAAGCTGGTAGAGGTCTGATGCAGATCCGGGCCTTACTCCGGGCAGCCTGAGAGCAGAACACAGCGGTGTCTCAGTTGCGGAATAGGATTCATAGCAGATCTGTGATGGCAGACACAGTTCAGTCGGCTCACAACCCAAGATCGCCCCCGCGGTGTGAGGGAAGTGGACACCGACAGGATCAGTATAGGAACCATGAGCAATATGATCACCGACTCGGCCATGATGACCGTCATAGAGTGCCCACACCTCCTCCGAGGAGTGGGTCATATGTGCCTCGGTAGCACGATGACAGACGCCCTCACAGTGGCGAGTGAAGAGTACCAGTCGACCCAAGGGAGCCGGGCTTTGATGCGAGATCTATTCTCGTTCAAGGTCTGGTTTACAGGAACAGGGCGCACAAAGAGGGCCATGACAGAAATCACCCGACTGGCAGTAGAGTGCATGTTTCAGGTCCAGAATGTTTCAGCAGAGCCATCAGAGCCGCAGTGATTCCTCCCAACTTCAGTTTGGCGACTGGAATCAGCAAGTTCACTGGTGAGTCCAAGCCGGATACTTGGCTTGAGGATTACCGAGTGGCAGTACAGATCGGTGGCGGCAATGATGAAGTGGCCATGAAGCACCTTCCTCTGATGTTGGAAGGCTCGGCCAGAGCATGGTTGACTCAGTTAGCACCTAGCAGTATATTTAGTTGGGAAGAACTCGCCCGAGTGTTTGTTAGAACTTTTGAGGGTACTTGCAAACGACCAACAGGGTTAACAAAATTGCAGCATTGTGTTTAAAAACCGAGTGAAACTCTGAGAGATTACATTCAGAGGTGGACCACTTTACACCACACAGTGGAAAACGTGTCCGAACATCAAGCAGTTTGTGCCTTCAAGGAAAGCGTTAAGTATCGAGAGCTAGTCCTGAAATTCGATCGGACATGAGATATGTCCCTGACTCGGATGATGGAGATAGCCACTCGGTACGCTAACGGGGAAGAAGAGGATCGACTCCGAAGTGGGAAGAGCAAACCAGTCGATCAGGACACTGGCGGAGGTACTTCCAATCGGAAACAGAAGCGTAAGGCCGAGCCAGCTGCTCCTGGTGAAGCTCAAGGAAGGTGAAAGATCAAGCCGGAAATGATGTGTTGGATTTACCATGCCACATTCACACCAAGAAAGAAGAAGAGGGTAATCACATTTACCCTAAACATATCACTCGACAGTGTCGACTCCTGATCCAGCAATTCCGAGAGAAGCAACCCAATGAGAAGGAAAAGGAGTTGGACAAGGATGAGGATAAGGAAGAAGATTATGATGGTTTTCCTAATGTCAATTCCACCCTAATGATTTTTGCTGATGTTGAGAGCAAAAGTCGACTGAAAGTTATCAACAGAGAAGTGAACATGGTTGCTCCGGCAACACCCAGTTATTTGAAGTGGTCTCGCATCGCCATCACATTCGACGGTCGATCACCCGGTAGCGTATAGCCACCCTTGGGAGGCAAGCGTTGGTGGTCGACCGATGAGTTGAAGGCACTCGTACGACCAAAGTGCTAATGGATGGTGGTAGCGGCCTGAATATCCTTTATGCTGAAAGCTTGAAGGGGATGGGCATTCCGATGTCCAAGCTTAGCGAAAGCAATATGAGTTTCCATGGAGTTATCCCTGGGAAGAAAGCCGAATCACTCGGTCAGATTGCCCTTGACGTGGTTTTCGGTGATTCCAAGAATTACCGCAAGGAAAAGTTGACATTTGAAGTAGTGGATTTCCAGAGTGCTTATCATGCTATTCTGGGTAGGCCTGCTTATGCACGCGTTTATGGCTCGACCATGTTACGTGTACCTCAAACCGATGATGCCTGGTCCCGGAGGAGTGATCACAATCACTAGCAATCGGCGTAGGCGTAAGAGTGCTTCCAGAAGGGCTCAAAAATCGCCGATGCACAAATGGCAGCAGTCGAAATGCAATAATACCGGAAGAATGCAGACCCGAGTGATTTATTGCGAGCTAAGAAGCCTGCCACAGATTCTGCATTTCAGTCGTCCGGTGAAACGAAGCCGATTCATATTCACCCGACCGATCGTAATGCTGCTCCTACACATATCTCAACATCACTCGATAGCAAATAGGAAGAAGCGCTCATCCAGTTCCTCCATGAGAACCGGGACATCTTTGCATGCAAACCTTCTGACATGCCGGGTGTACCCAGGGGACTGGCTGAGCACCGTTTGCGAGTCGACCCAAAAGTGAAACCGGTCAAGGAACATCTTCGACGGTCCGCCGTACAGAAGAGAAAAGCAATTGGCGAATAAGTGGCTCGGCTCCTGGCAGCTGAGTTCATCCGAGAGATTTACCACTCCGAGTGGCTCACCAATGTTTTCATGGTCCCCAAGAAGGATAACTCACTTTGCATGTGCATTGACTTCAAGCATATCAATCGGGCCTGCCCGAAAGATCATTTTCCTCTCCCCCGCATCGACCAAATCGTTGACTCGACTACGGGGTGTGAGCGTCTGTCTTTTCTAGACGCCTATTCCGGGTACCATCAGATCCGATTGTATGGACCCGATGAGATAAAAAAACTTTCATCACTCCATTCGGATGCTTCTGTTATGTCACCATGCCATTCGGCCTCAAGAACGCCGGAGCCACATTTATGAGGATGATCCAGAAGTTCTTGCTCACTCAAATCAGTCGGAATGTGGAAGCATATATGGATGACATTGTGGTCAAGTCACGCAAAGGTTCCGATCTGCTGACTGACCTTGCTGTAACCTTTGCCAACCTGAGAAGGTATGATATCAAGCTTAACCCATCAAAGTGCACATTCGGAGTTCCTGGTGGAAAGTTACTCGGTTTCCTCGTGTCCGAACGAGGGATCGACACGAACCCAGAGAAAGTTGGTGCCATACTTCGGATGAAGGGCCCTGTGCGTGTACATGATGTCCAGAAGCTTACTGGTTGTTTGGCCGCCTTGAGTCGATTCATCTCTCGTCTCGGTGAAAAGGCATTGCCTCTTTACCTACTGATGAAGAAATCTGATAAGATCGAGTGGACTCCTGAAGCTGACGCAGCGTTTGCAGAGCTCAAAGCCCTGCTTTCCACCCAGCCGGTGCTCGTTGACCCAATCAGCAAAGAGCCTTTACCGCTTTATATTACAGCCACTGGACAAGTTGTCAGTACAGTACTCACGGTCGAGCGGGAAGAAGAAGGAAAAGCCTATAAAGTTCAGCGCCCAGTGTACTATGTTTCTGAAGTCCTGACTCCATCCAAGCAAAGATATCCGCATTATCAGAAGCTTGTCTATGGAATTTACATGACCACGAAGAAGGTTGCGCATTATTTCTCTGACCACTCCATTACAGTCGTCAGCGACACATCATTGTCAGAAATTCTGAACAACAGAGATGCAACTGGTCGAGTGGCAAAGTGGGCGATTGAACTCCTTCCCTTGGATATCAAGTTTGAGGCAAAGAAAGCTATCAAGTCCCAAGCAATAGCAGATTTCCTCACCGAGTGGGTCGAACAGCAACTGCCGAATCAGATTCACTCGGAGCATTGGACCATGTTCTTTGATGGATCCATGATGCTGAATGGTTCCGGTGCTGGGGTGGTATTGATATCTCCTCGAGGTGACAAGCTTAGCTCTGTTCTCCAGATTCATTTTGACTCCTCCAACAATGAAGCTGAATATGAGGCACTTCTGTACGGGTTGCGTAAGGCAATTTCACTCGGCGTTCGTCGCCTCATGGTCTACGGTGACTCGGATTTGGTGGTTAATCAAGTAATGAAGGAGTGGGATGTTAGAAGCCTGACTATGACTGGCTATTGTAATGCAGTGAGAAAGTTAGAGAAGAAGTTTGAGGGGTTAGAGCTCCATCACATACCCCGACTGAAAAACCAAGCAGCTGATGATTTGGCAAATATAGGCTCCAAGAGGGAAGCCATTCCCAGCAATGTGTTTTTGGAGCATATTCATACACCTTCAGTTCAGGAAGATCCTTTCACTGAAGAGCCCCCACAACCAAAGAGTGCCACTGATCCGACTGAAGTCGAAGTCCCAACCGTGGTCGACTTGATCATGGAGGTTTTGGTCATCACTCCTGACTGGACAGTGTCGTACATCACGTACATTCTTAGGAAGGAACTCCCAAAGGATGAATAAGAGGCTCGACAGATCGTCCGTCGATCCAAAGCCTTTACTGTTATAAAATGACAGCTATTCAGAGAAAGTGTAACTGGAGTCAGCCAGAAATGCATAACACCAGAAGAAGGTCGAGTGATCCTCAACGACATCCACTTGGGGACCTATGGTCACCATGCATCCTCTCGGACCATTGTGGCCAAAGCATACCGAGCGGGATTTTATTGGCCACGAGCAAATGAAATGGCGAAAGAAATAGTCGACAAATGTGAAGGTTGCCAGTTTTACTCCAACATGTCTCACAAGCCTGCATCAGCCATGAAGACCATTCCACTCGTGTGGCCCTTTGCTGTTTGGCGATTGGATATGGTTGGGCCTTTGAGGACTGGTAGGAGCGGCTTCACTCATGTGCTCGTGGCAGTCGACAAGTTTACTAAATGGATCGAGGCCAAGCCTATCAAAAATCTTGAAGCCAGTACTGCTGTCAGCTTCATCAGAGAGTTAACATTCAGATATGGTGTTCCGCACAGCATCATCACCAACAATGGTTTGAACTTCGATTCTGATGAGTTTAGAGCCTTACGCGCTTCCCAAGGCACTCGAGTGACTATGCTTCAGTCGCCCATCCCCTGTCGAATGGACAAGCTGAAAGAGCAAACGGATTGATTCTCAAAGTACTGAAACCCCGATTAATGCGTGATCTCAAGCATGCAGCAGGCGCCTGGGTCGATGAACTTCCATCAGTACTTTGGGGATTGAGGACAACTCCTAATCGGTCGACTGTTCGAACTCCATTCTTCTTGGTCTATGGAGCTGAAGCTGTACTTCCGAGTGACTTGCTTCACAATGCACCCCGAGTTGAGCTTTTCTCACAGGATGAAGCAGAACAGGCTCGGCAAGACGCAGTTGATCTCCTAGAAGAGGAAAGAGAGATGGCCCTGATCCGGTCGACCATTTATCAGCAAGACCTGCGTCGATTCCACGCCAGAAACGTGAGGAGTCGAGCATTTCAAGAGGCAGATTTGGTTCGTCGAGTGGATCAGCAGAAACCACACAAGCTCGCTCCTGCTTGGGAAGGCCCCTTCATTGTCACCAGAGCGATCCCCAACGGAGCATACCACCTATACAATGTCGAGCATAAGAAAGACGAGCCACACGCTTAAGCTGCTCCGCCCCTTTTACACTTAAGCTTTCAGACTGTTGAGATGTAATAAGAAATACCTTCTAGTTTGATTATCAAAGACACTGTTTTTATAGTCTCATAAATGATTGTTGTTCCTTTTTTATATTCTCTAAATCCCCCAGTGGGTGGCTTAGCTGCGAACCCATTTCTCCTAAGTTAAAAAAATCCCACCGAGTGGTGTGCAACGCTTCCACTCGGAGGCTTAGCTGCGAATCCGTTTCGCCTAAGTTTAAAAAATCCTACCGAGTGGTGAGCAACGCTTCCACTCGGAGGCTTAGCTGCGAATCCGTTTCGCCTAAGTTGAAAAAATCCTACCGAGTGGTGAGCAAGCCTCTCACTCGGGGGCTTAGCTGCAGTCCAGTACTTGCCTAAGTTTAAAAAATCCTACCGAGTGGTGAGCAACCCTCTCACTCGGGGGCTTAGCTGCAGTCCAGTACTTGCCTAAGTTTGAAAAATCCTACCGAGTGGTGAGCAACCCTCTCACTCGGGGGCTTAGCTGCAGTCCAGTACTCGCCTAAGTTTGAAAAATCCTACCGAGTGGTGAGCAAGCCTCTCACTCGGGGGCTTAGCTGCAGTCCAGTACTCGCCTAAGTTTGAACAAATCCTACCGAGTGGTGAGCACGCCTCTCACTCGGGGGCTTAGCTGCAGTCCAGTACTTGCCTAAGTTTGAAAAAAAATCCTACCAAGTGGTGAGCAAGCCTCTCACTCGGGGGCTTAGCTGTAGTCCAAGATGCTAGCCTAAGTTTAAAAATCCGCCAGTGGTGAGCAACCCTCTCACTTTCGGGGCTTAGGCTACAGTCCAAGACTCGCCTAAGTTTGAAAAATCCCACCGAGTGGTGAGCAACCCTCTCACTTTCGGGGCTTAGCTGTAGTCCAAGATTACTGCGCCTAAGTTTGAAAAATCCTACCAAGTGGTGAGAAACCCTCTCACTCGGAGGCTTAGCTGCAGTCCAGTACTCGCCTAAGTTTGAAAAATCCTATCGAGTGGTGAGCAACCCTCTCACTCGGAGGCTTACCTGTAGTCCAGTACTCGCCTAAGTTTGAAAAATCCCACCGAGTGGTGAGCAACCCTCTCACTCGGGGGCTTAGCTGCAGTCCAGTACTCGTCTAAGTTTGAAAAATCCTACGGAGTGGTGAGCAACCCTAACACTCGGGGGCTTAGCCGCGTCCAGTACTCGCCTAAGTTTGAAAAATCCTACCGAGTGGTGAGCAACCCTCTCACTCAGAGGCTTAGCTGCAGTCCAGTACTCGCCTAAGTATAAAATACGTTCCGAGTGAGAACCGGCCTTCTCGCTCGGGGACCTGGCCACACGCTCCATCCCGATCCGCAAGGGCGACGAGGTGTAGGTCGACTGCGACCTTCTCCTCAGAGCTGCGCAATAAGTACAATGTGCGCTCCATCCTGATCCGCAAGGACGACGTGGTGCAGGTCGACTGCGACCTTCTCCTCGGAGCTGCGCCATAAGTACAATGTGCGCTCCATCCTAATCCACAAGGACGACGAGGTGCATGTCGACTGCGACCTTCTCCTCAGAGTTGCGCCACAAGTACAAATTGCGATCCATCCTGATCCGCAAGGACGATGAGGTGCAGGTCGACTGTTACCTTCCCCTCAGAGCTGCAGCACAAGTTCAAAGACTATTCCGAGTGAAGAAAAAGTTCCACTCAAAGGCAAACACAAGCATATTCAGAGATAGACCAAGTTGAAATAAATCCTAATGTTGCAGACCACGGATTAAAGTACTCGGGCATCAAGCTCGAAGGAGTTTAACGGTTACAAAATCACTCGGCATTCCGAGGCAAATTTAAAGTGAGGCATAAAGTTTGTTCATTCCGCAGGAGGAGGGCTAGCAGGCTCGACGAACTCATCCAGGTCGATTATGTTAGCGATCCGAGTGGCAGCAGCAATAAAGGTTTCCATGAAGGATTGGAAGTCGTGCCTCTTGGTATTGGCAACCTTTATCGCCGCCAGCTTCTCTTCTCGCACTTCTCGGCAGTGGACACGAACCAGGGACAAAGCCACATCAGTGCCGCACCAAGCGGAGGACTTCGTCCATTCTTGCACTCGACCGGGAACCTCATTAAGTCAAGTCATCAGAGAATCGAGGTCATTCTGGAGTGTCGCCCTTGGCCAGAGTGCCGCGTCAATTCGCGACACCGCGACTTTCAATCGAGCCAGATAGTCGACAACGCCAGCGACACGGGATTCCAGTCGGAGCACGTTCATGGCAGCTTCGTCCTTTACAGGAGAGAGGATGGGGTCCAAGCTCGTTTCAACTCGTCCAGTTTCTTCCTCGAAGTTCTGGCAAAATTCTGCACACACAATACAACGATGAGTCAATGGTTATATATCGAGTCGACAACAACAAGTCAGTCGGACAAAGGAACTTCAAGCATGATGTATAGCTTCTTGGCAAGTCCTCCCAGATAATTCTCCAGATCGTCCCGCTTGCGAGCAATGCCTTCCATCTTTTCGGTCAGGTTCTTCTTGTCCTTCTTTAGACGAGTCGCCTCCTTGTTGGCTTCGTCAAGGGAAGTTTTCAGCTTGGCATTCTCCTCTTCCAGCTTGCCGACTGAAGCCAGCTTTTGGTCAGCCAGTGCGGTTTTATCTTCAGCTGCTTTCTGCGCAGCTGCAAGGTCCTGATCCTTCTTCGCCAGAGCTTGGTTTAGTGTTTCTGAAAGATACAACACTCGGTTCAGAAAAAGCAAATAACACCTAGTTCGGTAAATAAGCAGTCGACGAGTTTTTCATACCAGCAGCTTCATCCTTAGCCTTCTGCAAGTTCGTCTTGGCTAGCTCCAGGTTGAGGTTGAGCTAAATCTGCTTTTGCTCCAGGTCAGCAAAACGAGCTCCAAGTTCACAAGATTTTTGTAATCAAAGGATAGTCAGTCGGCAGGTGAAAAGTTTGGTTACTTCAGAACAATAGAGTGATAAATTCAACAGGTTCTAAGACTACTGCCGAATCAAACACCCAACAGTAGTCTCGGGGACTACACCCAGTGGGTGCACTTAGCGTGCCCCCACTAGTCCAGTTTCCACTCGACATGGTCCGCCCAGAACGAGTATAAAAAAAGAGGAGTGATTCTCAGACCACAGTCGACTGCCCGCAGTCCACTACGGCCTCGGGGACTACACCCACTGGGTGCACTTAGCGTGCCCCCACTGGCTCATGTTCCACTCGACACGGTCCGTCCAGGTCGAGTGATAAAAATTCCGATTCTCAGACCACAGTCGACTGCCCCCAGTCAACTATGGTCTCGAGGACTACACCCAGTGGGTGCACTTAGCGTGCTCCCACTGGCTCAAAGATTTAATCGACATAAGTTAGTCGACCCAAGACACAAATCTACTCAACGGCATGTCAAAGCACCCAGTGGGTGTACTAATGCAAAACGCAGACCGATGGAAAGATCCTTCAAGGAAAGTTTTCAGGTAGCATATCCTCACAGAACAAGCTAAAGAGACAGACGACAATTTACTAACCTGGACGGTTCTCTGGAGAGCTGAGCTGCCGTCAGAAGCAGCTTGGCTAGCCTCCCGGACCATCTTCATCTACTCCATCATAATGCCCGCCTGACGTATAGCTTCCTTAGTGGGTCCTCCGAGACATGATGTGCAGCAAAAAGTGAAGGTGGTTCGGCTGGAGTCTGCGCGGTTGATGCTGAAGGTTGAGCACTCGACAGTGGTACGGCAAAGGTGACAGAAGTCCGATTGGCATCGTGGCCTCCTAGATTACCGGTTCCATCACCGGCATCGACTGAGGCATCTTGCCAGATGACGTCTTCCTACTTATCCTTCCCAAGGGCTTCAGCGGCACATCCTCTTCGTCGTCTGGGAGATCAATAACATTGGTAGGAGCTGCAAAAAGTCAATCACCAGAATTCAGTCGACCAACAGCAAGATTGAGAAAATAAAGACAAGATTGCAAAGACCATACCTAGGTTAGAAGTGACCGCATCTTCCATGTCCTCATCTTCGTTTCTATGAGCAGAATTTCCAGAAGTAGCAGCACTGCATATTCAAAATCCACTCGGTCAGAACGGGGGAGTGAGTCGACGAAAGAACGAGTCGTGCCAAATTAAGGAGTCAAATTCAGGAATTACCTGGAAGAAATGGGGATGGCCACTTTGATCTTGGCCAGGGCCTTCTGCGGTTTTGACGGCGCAACTTTCGGTTGCTTCATTGCCTTCTCAGTCGGCGCAGAAGAGGACGTCCGAGGGTGCTTTGATGACTGCCCGATCTGCGCAGTCGCTTTGCCACGGATGCTTGCCGGATCGTGAGTGTGCTTGGATCACCTTTCCATACGGGGAGGTGAGTCGACCTCTTCTTCATCACTCGGGTCGTCGCTCTCCTCATCCTCTTCTCCATCAGAGTGCCACTCGCCGCTCTCGCATCCGCTCGCCTCCCCCTCTGGATCCTGCTCCTGCTCCCCGTTGGGCATCGAGTACATCTTAGTAAGGGCCTGAAAGACAACAAGCGAAACAAAAAATCAGTCGGTTGACAACAAACAGTTACATGATAAATTAGGAAAACACTCGGCAACTTAGAGTTGGACCTTGTCTGGTTCATACGAGTTGTCGAGTGGAGGGATCCTCCTGGACCTCCTGGGGTTATCCTTGTTGCCAGTGATACCCCTCAGCCACTGCTCCACTGTATCCTCGTTGACTTCCTCTGGATGGATCCGAGTGGTATCATCAATGCCTGAATACATCCACATCGGATGGTCACGAGCTTGAAGTGGCTGAATGCGTCGTCTGAGGAAGACCTCCAACAGATCCATGCCGGTCACGCCATCACGGACGAGCTGGACCACTCGCTCGACCAGCACCTTCACCTCCGCTTTCTCCTCCGGGGTCACTTTCATGGCGGAGGGCTTCTCGACTCGAGCCATGGAAAAGTGGGGAAGTCGAGTCGACTGACCTGGAGTCGGCTGGTCTTTGCAGTAGAACCAGGTCGACTGCCACCCTCTGACTGACTCGGGAAGGATCATGGCTGGGAAAGTGCTTTTTCCCCTCATTTGAATCCCAAGACCCCCACACATCTGGAGCACATGCGTCCTCTCGTCACTCGGATTGGCCTTCTTGACCGACTGAGAACGACACGTGAAAATGTGCTTGAAGAGGCCCTTGTGTGGTCGACAACCCAGGAAATTCTCGCAGATGGACACGAAGGCAGCAAGGTACATGATGGTGTTGGGGGTAAAGTGATGAAGTTGTGCTCCAAAGAAGTTCAAGAAAGCTCGGAAGAAAGGATGTGGAGGCAAAGAAAACCCGCGGCCGACGTGAGTAGCGAGGAGAACGCACTCACCCTCCTGCGGCCGCGCTCGGTCTCGTCCTCCGGGAGCCGCGCTGATTTGTGGGGGATCAATCCCCCCTCGACCAGATCGTCGATGTCGTCCTGACGGATCGTCGACCGAATCCAATCGCCCTGGATCCAGCCGCACGGCAGGCCGGACCTCGACGAAGATCCGCCCCTGCTGGACTTTTTCCCCTCTGCCTTCGCCGTCGCCTTCTTTGCGCGCTCCAAGGCCACCGTCTTCTCCTTCCCCATTGCAGCGGGCGGAGCTCGAACAGAGCAGTGGCGCCGAGAGCAGAGGTGGATGTGGTGGAGAAAACAGAGGAGAAAGAGGAAGAATGGGAACGCACTGTGCAAAAAACCCCAGTCCAGCGCCTTATATGAGGTCGTTTCTGAGTGGCTAACCCGTGGGCCCAAGCGATCCTATCAAATCCCGCAACAGTCACGCGCGTGATATGTGGCGAAAAAGGTGGCGCAGAGATTGAGGTGGCCCTGCCTAATACATCCCGATTACTGGGTCTCCTCTGCCCCGCGCGCTTCTCGAAATTCGAATCCCGCGAGATCCGCAAGCAGCAGAGCAACCTGTCAGACTGAAGATTTTTTCCATATCAACACCCGAAGCTTAGCAATAAAAGTTCACTCGACAAAACCAAGAAGGGATCAAGGTGACTGAAAAAGAAGTTGAAGTCATCACGATTGTTCATTTGCTCCCAGTAAGACGCTTCCGAAGTGCAAAAATTGAATCGGAGGTATTTCCAACTCCATCTCCACTCAAACCCGGAACCATTCGGGGGCTAATGGTGAAGCTATGTACCTAGGGTAGGGTCATTGGCCTGACCTAGATACCCTCCCCTAGGACATCACCCTATAGTCAGAAGCATTCGAGGGATATCATCATCCATTCAACCATAAGCGTTCCACTCGGAAGACTCGAAGCCAGTCGACCGCAACAACTATCACTCGACAGACAGAAGATCTAAAGTCACTCTGCACAGCAACGGTCGGGCGTATACTTCATAGACTTAATGATCATTTGTGTCACTTTATTACTAGCGTTCCCAGTAACGCCATCTCTTTATGTACCTTAAACCCCTTGTAACGTGGGCTGGCTGGGGTCTGGGCGCACTCTATATAAGCCACCCCCCTCCACTGGCACAAGGGTTCACACCCCCTGTAATACACACACACATAATCCAGTCGACCGCCTCTGGCTCCGAGACGTAGGGCTATTACTTCCTCCGCGAAGGGCCTGAACTCGTAAAACTCGTGTGTACAACTTCGCCATAGCTAGGATCTTGCCTCCTCATACCTACCCCCCATTCTACTGTCAGTCTTATATCCATGAGAGGTCCCGAACTATGCTTCTGAGGATTGAAGGTAACAGGAGACAAGGGGACACGATGATTACCCAGGCTCAGGCCCACTTGATGGAGGTAATACCCTACTTCCTTCTTGATTGACATTGATGGGTATAGGGGTTACAAGAGTCGATCTACCTCGAGATCGCAATGGCTAAACCCTAGATGTCTAGCCTCTATGATTTGTGATAGCCTCTACGGACTAAACCCTCTAGTTTATATAGACACCGGAGGGGCCTAGGGTTGTACAGATTCGGTTTACAAAGAAAGGAAACTACACATCTGGACGTCAAGCTTGCCATCCACGCAAAGGAGAGTCCCATCCGGACATGAGAGAAGGCCTCCTTCCTTGTATCTTCACAGCCATCCAATTCGGACCATGTTACATAGCCCGGACACTCGAGGAACCCTTAATCCAGGACTCACTCAGGGGGCTCAACGCTTCTCACCGCGCTGCCGGGTGTGGGATCTACAACTAGTGTCACCGCTGGTGGGAGACTCATCTTCTTGGCGCTGGGGCCAGCCGACTCCATTTTCCTAGCAGGCGTCGCGCCGAGCTCACAGGTTTGAGCAGAGTAGCCAGAGACGAGCCTAGTGGCGGTGCGAGTGGGGAAGAAGGAGGGCTGGGGTTTTCTGTACGAGTGGAAGAAGAGGAGCAGACATTTTTTCATGTACGAGTGAGAAGAAGGTGAGCGGGGGTTTTCTGGACGAGTGAGGAAGATGGGGAGTGGGGGGAATTGGGGGGAGACGGAAGCGGGACAGTCCAGCGAGCTACAGTATAAGTGGAAGCAAGGAGGAAGGAGGGTTTTTCTGGGATTGCCCCCTCTTCAAGAAATATGGGCTTCTCCTCGCAAAAAACAAAAAGAAATGGGCTTTAAGTTGGATAGGCTTTTGTATCGGCTCAGTCGGCTGCCCGTGTTTCGTACTGGAGGGCCTTGTGCTAGAGGCAGCCCGAGACATTCTCCACCTTATTGCCCATTCGAAAGAAAAAAAGAGACGCCTCCAGCTATGGCTACTCATCGGTATCCTTTTTCAACTTGGCATCCACCAAATTAGAGGATGTTGTACTGGATGCTGACACTCACACTGGTCGCGTAGCGTGGCAAAGTGTGGTGTCAAATAACAGGCCTACAATATTCTTACTACATTGTGAAGGTTCACAGGCTAGTCAACATTCACATTAAACTAAGCTTCAGAAGAGACAATATGCATACTAACATTCAGAAGAACAAAAGTTCAGCATGTTTATGCATCTCAATGATTCATCATACTATAACCAATACAAAGCTGTGAGAAGGTGTGGAAATAAAGAAAATCAGTCGATGCTTCTCTAAGCAAAGGACCTCCCTCCACGGCGTCGCTCCCTCGGCAGCGACGTCCACATCAGTAGGAGCTACTGCTGCTCTGGCTCTCGCTCGCCTTGCTGCTCTGCTCTTGCTCTCGGTCCCCTGCCTGGTCTGCTCTTGCTCTTGCTCATGCTGCTGCTCTCGCTCTTGCTCTTGCTTGTGCTGCTGCTCTACTCTAGCCCACGCTGCTGCTGCATAAGCAACAGATCCTACTCTCGCTCGAGCCCCTGCAGCTGCTATCCGAGATGCTGCTACACGACCAGTTGCCCCGGCTCTCGCACGTGCTGCTCTCGCACGCGCTACTATTGCTTTTCTGCTACTAGTGCGTTATGTTTTGACAGTAAAATTCAGTTTCGACCGCAAAATTCAGTTCCGATAGTAAAATTCAGTTTGGACAGTTAAATTCAGTTTCGATAGTTAAGTTCAGAAATGAGCGGCTGATGTATTTTACATCTAGCACTTTGTGGTTATGTATTTTACATCATCTATTGGAGATGCTATTAGACTTCCACTCAAGTTAACATTGTGTCTCTTGTCCTGCTTAAGCATCGCCGTCATGCAACTCACCGGAGCTGCTCCCATGACGAAACCCTCCATCACAGCGGAGCAGTACCCTCGCCTCCATCTCCAGACGCCTAAGATCTTCTACCCCTCCTCCGAAGACCACATCAGCCGGAGCATCCTCACTGACCAACCCAATCATGCTGAGATCGACATGGCTTCACCAAATAGGTTGTACACTTGTTGCATCACTTTTTTACTCTACATGTTATATATATTTTCCACTGAGAACACGTAGTAAAATGAAATATGATTAGTTTCTCCTATTATATGACAAGCAACGAGGTACCAAGCAACTTAGCTATCCGTGATGGACTCTCTTGAACGTCGTCATCATTTATTTCTGCGTGTTTGAGTTGTGCATTTGTAGATGGGCCAGGGAGTTGAGCTAGTAGGGTAGTGCCTGGGTCCAAAGTAGTAGAAGTAGCACAAAAACATTTTTGAGTTTAGGCTTTTCCCTGTTGAAGCCTGCCTACTAGAATCGCCAGTGCTTGAAAGGAAAAGTGAAGGAAAAACATAGGAATTGGAAAGTTTCCTATGGTACTACTATTCATGCATTTGGTTCAAAGGAATGGAGCAAAGGAAAGCTGTAGGATTTGTTCCTTCAGTGTCTCCTTGAAAGAAAAACCGTATGAATTTTAATATCCACTTGTCCTTCTTTTCAAATTCCTATTCATGAAGCACAAGACTAAGAGATAGTAGCATAATAGCATTATAACCGTACATTTTCTTGTGGTTTGACTTAATCTCACCATGCTTCTTTGCATCATGTGATCTTCCAATTCTTTTGAACCAAATACCCAGATTGGCACAAATCCTGTGTTTTTTAATTCTCTGTTTTGCATGTGCATTCCTATCCTATTCCTGTGTATTTCCTATCCCTGCATTGTTAGAATCCTCCAATTCAAACAAGCCCTTAGAGAATTACTTTTGTTACAGATATGGGTCAAAGAAAACCTTGTGTGGTTTGTCCCGCTCCTACTGCGCTGTGGTCCATCCCAGCTCAGCTGCTCCAACGATGGAAGGGTTCACCACAGCAGCGGTCTGCCCTCTAGACTATCTTTCGCCGCCTCAGATCTTCTTCCTCACCGTCGGCAACCACGACAACTACGTTACCATCATCAACTGAGCAGATGACCTTGAGGACTACACGGGTCCGCAAGAGAGGTCGCACTCTTTCGTGTCTGCTTACGTTATGCATCGCTTAATATGATGACATGCTACTTTACCATCCTGTTCACCGATTAGACTCCGAGTCAGGTCCAAATTAATGCTCAAACTTGAGTTTCTGAATGGTTGTGGGGTACATATTGGGGCAGTAATCAATACTATTTGTCTACTATCTGGTTAATCTCGGGTGTCTACTATGAGTTTCATGTTGGGTGGAAACAAATATTAAAGGATCCATTACCTATATTTTTCAACTGAAGCTATTATCTGCCTGCTATCACTTGTTTTGGGTCTATCCACAGTTTGCTACCATCACTCTGGATTTGTGCATGCACTCCTTACATAATCTCACTATGTTTTATTCCTATGCATGTCAGTTATTTTACACAATGGTACTGAACATGTAGAGCAAAAGAGACGAGCCTTGCGTGGCAATAAAATTCCATGCAGATGTCGCTCCATGGTGGGCGCAAAAGCAACCCCCTGCCCCCATTCCAGATTGTAATCAAGAGGAAGATAACTGTTCAGAGGGGGATTCAGAGGGAGCAGACCACTCCTATTTACCCCTGAGGTCTTGTCCTCTAAATTGGCATGCTGATGTTGGTCATATCATGCATATGGTGCCTTGCATTGCTTACTTTATACATAAAATATGTCATCTACTTAGTTTAGACATGCATTGTGTGAATGTCATCTGTTTAGTTTCTATATCATATATGTGAATCATGCATTGGCATCTTGTTTAGCCAGGCATCATATATGTGAATTTTGCAATGCCATCCTGGTTAGCCAGTCATCTTATATGTGAATTATATCATGTCATCCTTTTTTTATTATATATTAAATTTGTCAACAATTTTAGTACATTGAATTACTCTTCCTGTGCATCATCCATTCGACACAGTCATGGAAAAATCTAGAGTGAAAATAAGGTCTTCGGAGCAGACAATGCTATCTGACGAAGCGCATGTCTTGCTGGTTACGGATAGCTCCTTAGAGGAGGATTCGGTGACAGATGACCAGTAGTCCCTATCCCCCCCCCCCCCGAGGTGCATGCTCTAACTTGGCAGGGTTATAATGCTCATATCGTGCATATGGTGTCTTGCATTGGCATGTCATTTGCTTAGTTTAGACATTCTTTGTGTGAATGCCACCTGTTTAGTGTCTAATTGCCATATATGTGAATTTTGCAATGCCATCTTGTTGCAAGACATTATATATGTGAATTATGCAATGCTATCTTGTTGAAAGGCATTATGTATGTGAATTATGCAATGCCATGCTGTTTAGCCAAGCATCATTTATGTGAATTATATCATGCCACCCTTTTTTGTATTACTCATTCCATTTGTCGACAATGTTTGTATATTCAACTGCTCTTCCTGTGCATCGGCCATTTGAATTGGTGATGGAAAAAATTGGAGTGAAAACAAGGTCTTCAGAGCAGGCAATCCTACCTGCTGAAGCAGATATCTTCCTGGTTACAGATAGCTCCTGAGAGGAGGATTTAAAGGCGGATGACCAATCCTATTTTTTCCCTGAGGTGTATGCTGAAACTTGGCAGGGTTATATTACTCATATCATGCATATGTTTTCTTGAAATGCTTAGCTTTTACTTCATATACACAATACTGAATGCCATCTGCTTAGTTGACACATCATATATGCGATTGTCCTCCGCTCACTTGCTTAGTATATAAATCATATATTTGAATTATATCATGCCATGATGTTTACATAGACAACATATATCTGAATTATGGCATGCCAACCCATTTTCTAAAGACATAATATAGTCATCATATTTTGAATTATGCCATTCTATCTGTGAATTATATCATGCCATCATGTTTCCATCGACGGCATGTTTGTGAATTATGGCATGCCAACCACTTTAATAGACACATCGTATAGTTATATCATGTCATCATATTTACATAGTCATCATATTTTGAAGTATGTCATTCTATCATGTTTAGTTAGCCATCATATATGTGAAACTGTGTCATGCTATCCTGTTTAATTAGCCATCATATATGGGAAATTATGTCATGCTATCCTGTTTGGTTAGAAAACATAAATGTCATGCCATGTTTTCTTCCCTACTATCCACTGCACCTGTCTATCTTACAATGTCTGTACATTCATTTACTTTTCTTGTTTATCAGCCATTTGAATTGGAGGGGGTGATGGCGGTATTTACGGGAGTAAAAACACGGTCTTCAGAAAAGATCGTCCTACCTGTCGATGCAGATAGAACCATGGTTGTACTTGTCGGATTCTGGATTCCGGCAAACCCTTGAGGTTCAAACACTGGGTGTGCACGAAGTTCTCTCGCTCCCTAGCTCACTCTCGCAACGATCACAAGGCCTAGCTCGCCGAACCCAAGGAACAAGAGACACGAGAGTTTATATTGGTTCGGGCCACCATTGTGGCGTAATACCCTACTCCGGTGTGGTGTGGTGGATTGCCTTGTAGGCTGAGGATGAATAGTACAAGGGATGAATAGCCTCCTGAGGAGGTGTTCTTGAGCTCGGTGAGCTTGAGAGGTGTTCTTCCCAGCCCGGCTCGAGGAACGAGCAGGGGTCATCCTCTGGCGTGTAGTCTTGATCCACCATGCGAGACACATAGGCTTCTGGAGCCGCTGCTCCTGAACTCCCGCCGAGTCGCCCTGCACCCCACGCCGTCGGGCCCAGCGCGCCCCCCTAGTGGCCGTAGGGTGGCGCTCCATCGGGACTGTGAGGAGCAACACCCGTACCTACGCCACCCGGGGGAAGCACGGGCGCGACTGGATGTTCAGCATCGTTGGCCATGTTGGTGCTGATGATCCCTCCTGGTGCACCTGGTGGTACGCGGGTGCGACGAGGCCCGCCGTGCAATCTGGCCACAACTTGAGATGTAAGTAGGGAGCAGAAGGGCGGCGTACCCCTGGATGCAGCGTCCAGCAGCTCAGCGACGCGTTCCAGCAACGCGTCGTGGCAGCTCTCTGCCAGCCGGCACTGCAGCAGCTCCCGCGCCACTACAAGTGCGGCCCGCATGTTCGCCTGTTCCCATCGGGTATGTGGCGCCATTGCCACTGTGTAGCTTGAAGATCGTGCTGCGGCCCGCACGCGCCGTGGTGTGAGGGTGGAAGGCGTCGATCCGCGCCGTCCGCGTCCTGCGGCGCTCGGCGGTGCGCGGGCCGCCTGGAGTGCGGAGTTGAGGTCCCCCTAGGCGGACAGCGCCGCCCTGGGGGGACAAGCAGCCCAATGGTCGGCGTTGGTTGTGGGTCGCCAGACATTGGAGCTCCAAGGTGTCGATGGGCCGACTAACAGAACAAAAGCTTCGGCGCACCCCTACCTGGCACGCCGAATGTCGGATTCAGGGTTCTTGCAAACCCTTGAGGTTCGAACACTGGGGTGCGCACGGAGATCTCTCTCTCTCTCCCTAGCTCACTCTCGCAACGATCACAAGGCCTAGCTCGCCGAACCCAAGGAACAAGAGACACGAGAGTTTATACTGGTTCGGGCCACCATTGTGGTGTAATACCCTACTCTAGTGTGGTGTGGTGGATTGCCTTGTAGGCTGAGGATGAACAGTACAAGGGATGAACAGCCTCCTGAGGAGAGGTGTTCTTGAGCTCCGTGAGATTGTGTGTGTGAGGATGGTCTGAATGATCCGTCCAAGATCAGATCCCCCTCCCATGGTGGTGGCTAGTCCTATTTATAGAGGCCTGGGTCATATTCCCAAATATTAGGTGGGAAGGGATCCCACAACGGCCAATTTCGAAGGGAGACAACTAGTACAAGCTATCCTGACAAAAGGTGGTCTTCGCCTGCCAAAGGCTCCCGTGGTGACGCCGTCGTGGGCTCTGCGATGACCTTCGTCCTACCGTCCTGCTGGTCTTGGTCTAGTTGCACCGATATGAAAACCTTTACCTGACGCCTCGGGACTCCTCGCCTGCGCTTGCCCCTTTAGCACCAAAGAGGCAATGGGTACTCAGCGCCCGTTGGCACCCGCATGGCCTTGGTCGACATGGCTCACGTCACGCGCTCCTCGCGAGGTGCCCCTTGCATAGATATCTCCGCTCCTTGGAAGCCAGCCTAGCGAGGCCGCCCCAGGGGAGGTCTTGGTGTCGTCCGCCTCGCGATGCTTGGCCCCTCGCAAGGGTCTTGAGTGATTTCTGATGAAGATGGGCCGTACCAGGCCGTTGGTGGAGCCACGCCCTGGGCCGCAGGCAGGCAAGTCTGGATATCCCTGTTCCCAGGACGCCGACAATAGCCCCTGTGCCCAAGGCGCGCGTGGACTTGGCTTCGAGGCGAAGCCAAAGGGGAAGTGTGGAGCGCCGCGGGCCCCGACAGCCTGCGGCCTTGATGGACGCGTGGCGATTGACGGGACGTGGGCGTCTCCACTTCCCCGCGCAGCCTCTGTCGGTGTCAAAACCGGCAGATGTCGGCTAGGGGGTCCCGAACTGTGCGTCTAAGGTCGATAGTAACAGGAGACAGGGGAGACAATGTTTACCCAGGTTTGGGCCCTCTCTATGGAGGTAATACCCTACTTCCTGCTTGATTGATCTTGATGAATATGAGTATTACAAGAGTTGATCTACCATGAGATCGTAATGGCTAAACCCTAGAAGTCTCGCCTGTATGACTATCGTAATGAGTCTCCTCTTCCCTCTGGACTAAGTCCTCCGATTTATATAGACACCAGGAGGATCTAGGGTTACACAAGGTCGGTTACAAAGAAAGGAATCAACAAATTTGGTAGCCAAGCTTGCCTTCCACGCCAAGGAGAGTCCCATCCGGACACGGGTGCAGTCTTCAGTCTTCGTACCTTCACAGCCCATTAGTCCGGCTCATGGCTAACACGCCGGATGCCCGAGGACCCCTTAGTCCAGGACTCTCTCAGTAGCCCCTGAACCTGGCTTCAATGACAAGGTATCCGGCGCGTAGATCTGTCTTCGGCATTGCAAGGTGGGTTCCTCCTTCCGAACTCCAAGATAGTCTTCAGACATATTGAACGTGTCCGGACTTGTAACATAAGTTTTGTATACTTCCACAGAGGGCACAACAATTTATAAATCTAACCCACCGACAACTACTTACAGCATGATGCCACGTCACCGTCGGGACATTACTTTAAACCCGTTGTTGGCCTGCAGCCCCGGGTTTCGAGGCGCGGCTTTACTGACACGTCTTATCCAGGCCGAGATCGTGTCCCCTTTATTAAGGGATTCTTATCAACACAGATGTTGGTAACCCAACCGTCTCTGTGGTACAACTCCTTGGAAACAAGCAAGTTTCAAGGCCCGGGAGCTGACGTTTAGATACTTACGACCTTTATAAAGGGGTACAGATCCGCCTCCCCCTCTTCCACGTTTGCTTTTTCCTTATCCCTTGCTATCTCGAGTTCTAAAACCCAAGTTTCGACCACCTCAAACCTTAGTCATGTCCGGATCCAGCCTTCCTGGTTGGTGGGTGGCTCTTCTGTTACAGAGGAGGATATTGCGAACCTTAGGGCGGCGAGATATCTGATCGCAGAAATCCTCCATCGGCTCCCTGCCGAAGGGCAGGTTGTCCCTACCCCCAGATCCGGCGAGAGGGTCGTGTTCATCTCCCACTTCCTCCGAGGGTTAGGCTTTGCCCTTAATCCCTTTGTTTGAGGGCTCATGTTCTACTACGGGCTGGATTTTCACGATGTGGCCCCGAACTATATTCTTCTTATCTCGGTGTTTATCATCAGATGCGAGGCCTTCCTTCGAATCCCTCCACACTTCAGCTTGTGGCTCAAGACCTTCAATGGGAAGGTGCAGATGATAGGGGGGAAGCAGGCAGAGTGTGGTGGCGCCACCGTGAGCAAGCTTAATAGCGCTCTTTGGCTTAAAGGATCCTTCACCGAGTCCTCTGACCTATGGCAGCGGGAATGGTTCTATATCCCCAAACCCCGCGGCTCCAAGTGGGCGGTTGCGCCTGCGTTTCGACCCAGCCCTCCGATTCAGCTCGCATCATGGATCAATAAGGGGTTGGACTAGGGGTCAATTGATGAGGTACAGACTCTGCAGAGCCGCATCCGGAGCCTCCTCGAGAGGGACATTGATCTTATCAACGTTATTCAAGTAATGCTGGTTCGTCGGACCTTGCCATGCCAAAGGCGGCCTCTCCGCATGTGGGAGTTTAATCCTGAAGGGCCGCAGATACTTCAACACTTCTTTGGCACTACGCACAAAGGGATGTGGAAATTATTTTTCAGGAAACGAAAACAGTGGCCGGATACTACGGAAGACATCGGCATTGACTATAATCATCCAGATACCACGGTAAGTACCCGTCCGCCGAACACCTCCTAATCAGGTATCCTGTGGTAAGACACTAAGAAAACCATCTTTTTCTAGGGTTGGATAAAGAAAGCGGAATGGATTAGGTGTCTGGCCCCTCTTCCCAAAGACTCAGCGGACCCCGTGTTAACAAGGATGCTGGCACCGGCACCGTACCAGGCGCCGGCAGAGGAGGGCAAGGTGGAGAGTAGGAAGGCCCGGGATGACCTTCGTTCCAGAGGTAAATCAGATACCAAGTCCGGAGAAATCGACATTTCTTTGCCCGAAGACAATGGCGAAGGAGAAGCAAGCATCCCTTCTCCATTTAGAAAGAAAAGGGCCACCTCCGAAGGTTTGGAGGGGCAGTCTCCCAAGAGGGGCAAGATGCCATCATCGGGCGGCTCGGGATTGGAAGGCGACGCCGTTGAACAGCTCCGTCGTGAGGACAAACCTTCGACTAAATCATAAGTGAATCCGGGGTGCTTTGATCACATCCCGTTCCGTTCCTGTTACCGAAGAGATATGTCACGCACATGTGTATCTTTACAGTTCAGCGTAGAGTTTTTCTGGGCAATCCTCTTCTTCGGGCGATCTTCTCCTAGAGATGATGGACAGCGAGATGCCTCCACCGACCTCCATGCCCAATAAGGCGAACGACTCCGAAGTGTCATCTCGGAGGGTTTTTCTTGATCAACAAGCAGCGCGGGGGATGAAGGAGGCAGTACCTGAGGGAGTCCAGGATTAGGGGGTCCTTGGATAGCCGGACTATATACTTCTGCCGGGCTGTTGGACTATGAAGATACAAGACTCAAGACTTCGTCCCGTGTCCGGATGGGACTCTCCTTGGCCTGGAAGGCAAGCTTGGCAATACGGATATGTGGATCTCCTCCCTTGTAACTGACTCTGTGTAACCCTAGCCCCCTCTGGTGTCTATATAAACCGGAGGGTTTAGTCCGTAGGACAAGAATAACAATCATACCATAGGCTAGCTTCTAGGGTTTAGCCTCTACAATCTCGTGGTAGATCAACTCTTGTAATCCTCATATCATCAAGATCAATCAAGCAGGAAGTAGGGTATTATCTCCATCGAGAGGGCCCGAACCTGGGTAAACATCGTGTCCCCCGCCTCCTGTTACCATCCGCCTTAGACGCATAGTTCGAGACCCCCTACCCGAGATCCGCCGGTTTTGACACCGACATTGGTGCTTTCATTGAGAGTTCCACTGTGTCGTCACCGTAAGGCTAGATGGCTCCTTCAATCATCGGCAATGATGCGATCCAGGGGGAGGTTTTCCACCCCGGACACAGGGGCGGAGATGGAGCTAATCTTACCCTGATGCACCACTTAACCATGGGGAAAAATTTCAAGCATGGATGCTGCGTTTCATAGCTTGTAATACGAATTACTAAACATAATAGAAGTCTATTTATAAAAACAAAATGCAACAGTCAAACTGCTTAATATAATGGTAAACAAATGACAAAATTACTTGAAAAGGTCTAGCATTCTCAAATTAAAACATATCATCACATATCAAGGTTCATTAACCTAAAATATAAAAACTGGAATCAAATTTTCAAGTAGAACATAATAAAATGCCCAAATCAAAGTACTTAAATTTGCTAAAATTTTAAAAATTACCATTAGTATAATCTAGTCCTCCAAGCCATGAAATACCCAACCACGTGATCATTGATGACATTTTCCGTTTCTTCTTTCTCCACATTAGAAATAACATCATCACTTAATACTCTATCAATCTCCTCCTCCCAATTCATGCCTTCTGGAGCATCTTGTAATGGTGCATTTCTTTTTAGAACAAATTGTCAATCATCTGCATTTAACAAATAAAATTTACAAATGAGATATCAAAAATTGTGAAGCCAATGAAGTATATGTAAGTACAAGTAAAAACATTAGCTAATGCCCGACATTTTGCCCAAACACATAGAAATAAATATAATATAATAAGGTTTAATCCACTAGCCGTAATTTCACACATACAATTGTCACAACCTAAAAAATATTTAGGACAAACAACACAGAAAAGAGTTAAATTCGAACTAAGAGATGACTGTAATCTAGACAAAATAAATAAATAAAAGCACATTGCTATGAGAGGAAGAGAAATTTACGACGCGGCACGTGGTCGCTGCAGATAAGCGTCAAAGCCAGCGGTCACGCTGCGCAGACGTTCGATCGATTAGGAACAGATCCGTCGCCGCCGCTTCAAATCGTTAGGACTGGATGCCGCAGCGCCTACGTTCGGATCTATCACGAACGGATCCGTGTTGTCTCAAATCTTTCGGAATTGATCGATTTGAATCTGATTGGTCGCATCGTCGCCGCGCTCGGGACAGAACAGGAGATGAGGAGATGGGATTTGTTTTTTTTTTTGAGTGGAAGACGCAGAATGAATAGCTGGTTTCGTGCGTGCACTTTTTTTTAGAGAAAGGCTTCGTGCGTGCGTCAAGGCAAGTCCTGCGAGCGTGTATACTGAGACGTGGGCTGCTGGTAGCGGAGCACCTCGTGCAGCTGGTTCAAAGGGGATCCTGTAGCACTCTTCCTAGCCCACCCTGATGCACCGGGCCAAATACCTGATATTTAGCACTAAATTTTTTTTCAGACCCTGTAGCCTGTGCCACAGGCTCAGCTCAAAGGGCTCCGCCCCTGCCCGGACAGATCTTCGTATTCGGCGGCTTCGTACTGCGGGCCTACTCGCTTGGCCATCTGGAGCAGATCGAGAGCTACGCCCCTGGCCATCGGGTCAGGTTTGAAAACTTGAACTACACTGCCGACATCCGGGGAGACTTGATCTTCGACGGATTCGAGCCCATGTCAGGTGCGCCGCACAATCACGACGAGCATGATTTAGCTCTGCCGTCGAACAGTGTTCGTGAGATCACACCTGCAACTACTCCGGCCCTCGATCCGGAACAAATTGCGCCATCTGAGGAAGGATGGATGGACCCCGCCACGGAGGCCGCACACTCAGCGGCGATAGAGCCGAATACTGACTTCACCTCCTCCGAGACCCGTGTTGCCGGACCATTGGATTTGTCCCCGGCCATGGGCTCCGAGCCGCCTGCGTCCGTGCCTATCGAATCCGATTGGGCACCCATCATGGAGTTTACCTCCGCGGATATCTTTCAGCACTCGCCCTTTGGCGACGTGCTAAACTCGTTGAGGTCACTCTCCCTGTCAGGAGACCCTTGGCCGTACTATGTCCGGCTAGAATGGGATGCGGACGATGAAGAAATTTGCTCCCCACCCACCACCCACTTAGTAGCCACTGTCGACGATCTAACCGACATGCTCAACTTCGGCTCCGAAGACATCGACGGTATGGACGACGATGCAGGAGACGAACAAGAACCACCGACCATTGTATACTGGACTGCCACCTCATCGTATGACATATACATGGTGGACACCCCCAAAGAAGGGGATGACGTAAGACAACGGAGGATAATCCCTCCAAGAAGCAATCCAAGCACCAACGTCAGCGGCGCCGCTCTAAGTCTCGCCATAGCAAAAGCAGCGATACCGGCACAAGAGACAATAACACCCCGGATAGTGCCGAAGAGACGATAATCCCCTCCAGCCAGACCTCGAGCGGGAGGATGAACAAGCTAGCCCTCCGGAACAGGCAGCAGACGGAGAATCAGAGGATGACAATTACATGCCTCTCTCCAAAGACGAGGTGAGCCTCGGCGACGAATAATTTATCGTGCCTGAGGATCCCGTCGAGAAGGAGCGCTTCAAGCGCCGGCTTATAGCCACAGCAAACAGCCTGAAGAAAAAGCAACAACAGCTTCGAGCTAATCAAGATCTGCTAGCGGATAGATGGACTGAAGTCCTGGCGGCCAAGGAATACGAACTCAAGCGCCCAACCAAGTCCTGGTGCACCTGAGGAAAATGGCTTTGAAGAAAATGTTGAGCCGACTCAACGTTGTCAACCCACTCATCCTCGCATTGCAAATGAAGTGCAGATCGAGAAAATCATCAGCGGCATCAACGCACCAGGTCCTCTCACACGCTCAAAGGCTTCACATTTGTCTAACTATTGTGGGCACTTTGCTTTTGTCTCTATCAGAGAGCCCACCAAAGTAGATGAGGCATTTCTGGAGACTGAGTGGATTCAAGCTATGCAAGATGAATTACATCAGTTCGAGCTCAACAATGTCTGGGAACTTGTCAAGCGACCAGACCCACGCAAGCACAATATCATCGGCAAAAAATGGATCTACCGCAACAAACAATATGAAAATGGCCTTGTGGTGAGGAATAAGGCACGGCTTGTAGCTCAAGGCTACACACAGGTTGAAGGAATTGATTTCGATGAAACTTTTGCACCTGTTGCTAGACTTGAGGCTATTCGCATATTACTTGCTTATGCTAACCATCATAATATCATCTTATATCAAATGGATGTGAAAAGTGCATTCCTCGATGGTAAGCTTGAGGAAGAAGTATATGTTGATCAACCCCCAGGTTTTGAAGATCCAAAGCATCCTGACAAAGTCTTTAGACTCAACTAGGCCCTCTATGGCCTCCAGCAGGCCCCTCGGGCATGGTATGATACTTTGAAGGAATTCCTCATGAAGACATGCTTCAAACCCGGTTCACTTGACCCAACTCTTTTCACCAAAACCTGTGATGATGAATTATTCATGTTTCATATATATGTTGATGAATTTGCCTATATGATGAGTGAAGAATATCAAATGTCTATGATGGGAGAATTGAAATTCTTCTTAGGTCTTCAAATACGTCAACAGCACAACGACATCTTCATATCTCAGGAGAAATACCTCAAGGATGTATTGAGGAAATTTGGCATGCAAGACTGCAAAGGCGTCAAAATCCCTATGCCCACAAATGGCCATCTATGAACTGATGAGAATGGTATTGACTTTGATCAAAAGGTATACCACTCCATGATTGGTTCTTTATTGTATCTATGTGCATCTAGGCCAGATATTATGCTTAGTTTTGCATGTGTGCCCATTTTCAAGCTACACCGAAGGAATCACACCATAAGGTTGTGAAGCATATTCTTTGATATCTAGCTCACACTCCAACACTTGGATTATGGTACCCCAAGGGCTCGGCTTTTGATCTCATTGGATATTCAGACTCTGACTATGTTGGTGATTGTGTGGACTGCAAGTCAACATCAGGCACACACCATTTCCTCGGACGTTCCTTGGTATGTTGGTCCTCGAAGAAACAGAACTACGTATCACTCTCTACTGCTGAAGTTGAGTACATTGCTGCCGGTTCGTGCTGTGCTCAATTGCTATGGATGAAGCAAACCCTCAAGGACTACGACATCAATGTGAAGAATGTGCCTCTCTACTGAGAGTGCCATCAAGATTGCTCATAACCCAGTTCAGCACTCGAAGACAAAGCACATTCAGATTCGTCATCATTTTCTTCATGATCATGTGTTGAAGGACGACATCTCTATCGAGCACGGGAAGACTGAAGAACAGCTAGCCGATATCTTCACAAAGCCCTTGGATGAGAAGAGATTTAGCAAGTTGCGGTGTGAGCTAGATATCTTAGAGTCTTCGAATGTCCTTTGAAAAGGACACACATCCTAACACTTATGCAAAATTGATGACTTAGATGTGCAACACATGAAGTAACGTTTTTCTTCAATCAATGAAGACAAACCCTCTAAGTGTGAAGAAGTTAATGAAGAATTTGATTCTCAGAGCCCTACGAAAATTGTATGCGGCATCTGAAACCATCATTCTTATATTGTGGTTCACACCACCAACAAAAGTTGAAAATCTTCAATTTGAGTTTTTCTTCAGTTTTGAATTTCGTCAGTTGTTCAAATTCTTCAACTTTGCATAGTCTTCACTATTTCCATCGTTGTTCTTCATTGGCTGTATATATTTGAGCTTTCTGTCCTCTACAACATTCACTTATAGCTATTTCTTCAAGTTGACTTTTCTGCTAACTGAATGTGATCGGACCCTTCCCCCTCTATGCTAAACTCAACCCAGCCTGTTCACAAATTCTTCATGTGCGTTCTATTTGAAACACGTTCAAAATCTTCACCGTGTCCTTGTCAGCTGAAGAATTTGCGAACGAAACTTTAAAATATTCCATATCTCAAATTTTCAGCTTTTGCCGCTCAAATCGTTTTGCATCTCTCGATAAGACTTATCTATTCACCCATGATCTCACACGATCTCCACCTCACTGTATGTGGGTGACACATGTCGCTAGGATGGGAAGGGTCAGGGGCACGTTCGTCCATTTTCCTCGGGCAAACAGTTTTTCACCTCGGCTATAAACGCTCCTCACCCTCCTCAGACCGCATTTACCCGCTCGACCTCACTCCCCTTGCTCGAGCTCTCTGACCTAGCACCGCCGCTACTTCCATCATTGCGGACGAGGAAGAGCTTCACTGCCTCGACCTCGTCGCCGTCGTACTCGCGCCGGCCGCGGAAATCTTCACTCCGCCGTCGTCATAGCTGGCTTCCGCCGCCAAGTTAGGGCGTGGAAGATCTGAACGGACGAACTTCCCATCTACAACTCCCAGTTCGTCGTGTTCTTCGTCATGGGTAAATAACATTTATTTTTATTGCCCTTGTTGATTCTGATGATTTCCACAAAATCTTCAAAAGGTGTTTATTCTTCACTTCCACACTCGTAAACACCTCACACTTGATCTGTTTTTCTAATCAACGTTTTTCTTCAAGATTCCTCAATTGTGTGGATTTTCCAATCTATACAACTCTTGAACCTATGTCAAAGAACGCTTAGTGAAATTCCTCAAGACACCTCTGGTCAAATTCCTCAAACTTGTTCTTAAAAAAAACTTGAGAACGCATGTGACCTCTCAAAATTCTTCGCACCTATACTCTATTCATAGGTAGTCATGACCACTGCTGAATCACTAGGTTCTTATCAACTTAACTCATTTGCAGCGTTCCTCGAAGAAAAAATGCAAACCTCGTCAGAGAACTCTGTTGTTCAAATTCCTCAACTGAAGAAATGGCTAATGGTAAGAGACCTTAGAAAGGAGGAAAGAGATTGGAAGTCAACACAACATTTGAGATCCTCGATGACATCTATGCAGGGTACTGCACACCTGCTGAGGAAAGGAAGAATGAGCACAAGGTGTGCATTCAGAAGATAGAGAGGAGATGCGCACGGGAATGGAGGGAGTATAGATATGTTACTCCTAAATACATGAAGAAATTCGGGTTGCACCCTCCTTGCCCAAGACCTCCGCTGGCACCTGGCCAGATTTCTGATCCCACTAGCCTCAAGCGAGGTGAGGACTATCCTGATGAATGGGCCAAGCGGCAAGCCAAGTTGGCCAAAGTGGACAAGGAAGCAGTGAGGAAATTCAACGAAGACTCTGCGAGCAAGCCTAAGAAGGCTATGCTCAAGAAGCCTTCACACAAGCCTAGTGCCTCTGCCTCAATGCCCTCACGGCCCAGCTCTTCAAAGCCCTCATGACAAATTCCTCAAGCAGCTCCAGTCCCCTCGGCTACAAAATCTTCACCTGCTCCTACAAAGTCCTCAACACCGGTGCACCTTGCCTCATGCCAAAGGACCAATGGCATCTCTATTGCTTCAGGAGCCTCTGCCAGTTCCTCAGCTCCTCTTTAGTCCTCAACAGGCCCTACTTTGCTGAAGACAAAGGCCACTGCTGGACGAGGCACAAGGCCAAGTCCTCACAAGAAGAGGTCGCCTTCCATGTACCTCCTAGTGAAGACGAGGCTGATGATGAAGAATTGGAAGAAATCATCAGAGACAGAAAACATCGAGCCACTAGAGCCAAAGGCACATATGTACCTCTTCTGTTGGATCCCAAGCTGATCCTCGATTTCATTGATCTCTGGCACAAGGACCCCAACACTCCTATGCATGACTTCAAGCTCACACATGGTCAAAGTCACATGTTGACAGCCTTCATAGGCGAAGAAAAACGGAAATTTGAAAAGGCCAGGCAACTGAAGAAAGCTCAGTACAAGAAGGAGCGTTTTCTGAAGTAGAATGTTGTCAAAATGACAACTGATGAACTTGTGACCATACAAGCTGAGATCAAAACCATCAGTGATGAATTTGACGCCTACCGTGCAGATTGGCTGGGAGCCAAAGTCAGATTCGTCAAGATGGCGAGGGATTCACCTCCAATGTTGCAGCCCCAACGCAATGTGAATCTCCTCAGGATGAAGCATCTGCTCAGCCTACTAAAAGCATGCCAGCACCGCTGATGAAAATTAGGCTGCTGAAGAAAATGAAAGCACCAGGGCTGATGAAGACATCCCAGCCTCTGAACAATCTGCCAGGTCAACCTCTAGTGTTGCACCTGAAGAACAAGCCAGGCCAGCTGAAGCATCTGCTGGTGCGCCTGAAGACACTGACAATGCCAGGGCAACTGCATCAGTTGCGCCTGAGGTAAATGAACCAATTTCCTCTGCTCCTCCTGCTCCAACAATAAGCATCAACCTTCTTTCTGCATCAGAAGTGAAGAAGACCAAGGCTGTAGAGCGAGCAGCTGTGAAGAAAAGGAAAGCATATGCTTCCTTAGAGTCTTCTACACCAAAGAAGGCGAAGACTTTGACAAGCTCGTTTGAAAATACTATTGATGTTGTTCCAGTTTCTAGCATGCCAACAAAGGAGATTGTTCCTTTGGTGAAGATTATGAAATTCCAAATGAATTTGATGAAGAAGATCCTTCTTCTGCTTTGACAGAGCAGTTGAATTAAGAAATTGAAATGGATAAGATCCCTTCAACCCCTCTGGTATCATCGCCCATGCCTCAGTTCACGGCTGAAGAGACAGGCGTTGAGGAAACTAATGAGGAAGATGAAGGCATGGACATTGGGTGCACCACTCCAATTATGAATGATGACTACTGGGAAAGTCATCACCCCTATTCACCGATGTTCTCACCTCTGCAACAAATTCCTCAGTCCCCGGTCCAAACAGAAGAAATTCACATGGGCTCTGAAGAACCTCAAGCTTCTCTTCTTACCATCCCTGAAGAAGTTCCAGCCACTAGTGCTGATGTACATGCTGCTGAAGAAATGGAGGCCCAAGCTGCTACTAATGACATTGCAACTGAAATTCCTCAGCCTGCGGCTCCAGAGACTGTGATTCAAGAGGATGTGAAGACTTTGACAGACACTCCTCAGCCCAAGCCGAAGAATCCCTTCTCCAAGAAACATAAGTTCAAAGCTTATGATTTCTTCAATGAGCACATTTTCTTCACGGAATACAATCCCTATGACTCTGCTCGTCTTCGACGCAAGCACTTCTGGACAGCAAGTCAGATGAACTTCTATTCTTCACTGCTATTCGATAAGGACAAGATCTTTGACCATGAGCATATTCCTCATGTGTATATGGAGTCGCTGCCCTGCTTCACCCCAGTCCTCAGTGTTCTTCACGATGCTGGGCTGCTCAACTTCTGCACCGACATCTGCGACTGGAATGAAGAACTCATTCTTCAGTTCTATGCTATGTTGCACATCACAGGCAACGCTGGAGATGTGAATTCATGGGTGCTGGACTGGATGACTGAAAACACTCACTTCAAAGCTCTGGCCTCTGAATTACTTCATGCCCTCCCAGTCAATCCTCGCCTTGAAGGTGCAAGGCTAATCTACAATGACACTGAACTATCTGATCATTTCATGCAAGTGCTGATGAAGCCATTGAAGCCAGGCCAAGCTCCCAGGATCAAATTCCTCGTCAAGGAACTGCTCTATGTGCCAAGGACAGTTTACAAGATATTGACCAAGACCCTCAGTCCAATCAAGGGCCACGACTCTAATGAAGAAGAGGTCATTGGCATCATGAAGAATCTGCTTTTCACCAACATACATGGTGTGCCTATCAACTACCATCATTTCTTCATGAGGACTTTGCCCAAGGTCGCTCTTTCACCGTTTGAATTGAAGCCTTACGCTCCCTGGATCATGAGATTTATCCGATCAAGGTCTTCAATCAACTACAAGGCTGATGTTCTAAATCATCACAACTACTTGCCCTCAATAGAGGTCTTCAAACGGCCTATTTCCTCATCTGATGAGAAGGGCAAGGATGCTATTATTGATGAAGGCACTCGTCCATTGGATGGCCAGTTTCACAAAGCTGCATCCTACTCCACCAATGATGACTCTGCCACTCATGACACTGCCGCAAATGCTTGAAAGCCAAATCCTCAAGCCACTGCTCCAAGGGTGGTGGCTGATCGTGAGCTTCTCCTCAGTCTTCATCAGAAGGTCGATCGCAACCACAAATGGGTCAAACGACAGTTTGGTTCAATTCTTCATAACATGACAATCACGTAGAACTCTGTGAAGAAGAACCATTACTATCTACATGAAGTATTTGATCACTCCTGGGCTGTTTTGTCTCATCTCTACGGTGAAGATCTCAAGCAGATGGGCTTCAAGCAGGACTTTGACTGGTCTCAATCACCTTCGAAGAAATTCAAGAAGGACAAAGTTCCTCACTTGGTGGCCAGCTCATATTCTTCATCGCGCGAGATTGATGAAAATGAAGACTTGGACGACACTGCGGCAGGCCCTACATCAACAAACGACCCCAACAACGCTGGCGCTCCTCCAACGACTTCGTGATGATATTCTTCAGGGGTGTTAGTCCTCATTTTTTGTCCCTTTTGGTCATCCGATGACAAAGGGGGAGAAATTTGAGTTAGTCTTCAAATGGGTCTCTATATGGGCGTTTTTTTGAGTTGCAACTCTCGTTCTTCTGAAGTTTTTGTTGGATTGTGTTGTAAACTTAAGTCCGACGGTGGTCTGATACTTTTGCTATGTTCTTATGCATGCTATTTCCTCATATATGTTAACGCAAGCATGCTGAATTACATCAGTCACCATATTTCATCATGCATTTCAAATTCTTCATATCATATATAAAATGCGTGTATGAATTACAAGATATAGGGGGAGATCTCCATGATTCTACTCTACAATGTGCATTGCTACTCAAAAGCAAATTCCTCACTCATGCACATCTTCAGGGGGAGTTCTTTTATATCTTGCAATCAAATTCCTCAATATCAGCATTTATACATCATATGTTTATCCCCATTGAAAACTTAACCTATATTATCATCAATCACCAAAAAGGGGGAGATTGTAAGTGCATCTAGTGCCCCTTAGTGATTTTGGTGTATTGAAGACTTATAGGTTAAGGGACTAATGTGTTTGTGAGTGTACACATGTCTATAAGTCTATGAGGAGTTTGATATTTACAGAGAAAGTCGACCCCTAAAAATGAATGTCTTCAACTAAAGACTTTGGCTTTCTAAAGACTTTGAAAGTGAAGAAATTGGTGTGACTGTGAAGACTTGGTATTCATTCAAAGAATATGAAGCATGAAGACTTTTGTTTTTGTAGTTTCGTTTTCTCTTTCTTGAGTCATAGGAAACGCCGTACTATTAAAGGGGGTCGAGGTAAAACTAAGGAAAAGTTTCAAAGTGATGCTCATCTCAAATCCTACACCTACCAATCCTTTCGAGTGAAGCCATTGGAAATCTCATACAGTTCAGTCAATTTCTTCAGTGACAGAGACGAAGATCTTCTGGTCTCTGAGGAATTTGTTCTGACTGAGGAGTTAGGAATTCGCCAGTGCGGATTGCCTACAAGTGAGGAACATGATAGCCCTGAGGAATTTGATAGCCAAATTTCCGATCATTCTTTGTCTTCTTGCCACCGTCCCAAAATATCTATCCACCTAACGGTCATATCATTGAAGGGCATTTATGTCTTATCATGTCGGGCTGCTCCCTAGGCTATAAATAGCCGCCCCTACAACCACTAGCTGGTTGGCTGCTCCAAGAGAAACTGACACTTGTCATAGAGAGCATCCCATCCTCCGAGGACTTTGAGCTAAAATCATCAAGTGAGGAAAACCCAAACCCAAACACCTGCGTATTCGGAGCAGCCCAATGACATTGCATTAATCAATATGTGTCTTGACGAGTCGCAAGGTATGTATTCGGAGCAGCCCTTACACATACGTGTTTGTAATATAAGTGTGATGCTGAAAGTTGCAATATGTGATATGCATGGCTGCAGATGGGGCCGCTGCCGTTGAGATTCTTCGGGCAGAGCTGGCCCCGGCCAATGAGCAGGCCCAGTTTAGTAATGCGGCTGCCGAAAAGGCATCGGCTGAGTTAAAGGCCGAACAAGCTGCTCGGAGCCAAGACAAGGAGAAAATATCCACGATGGCGCTCGAACTAAAAAATTCTACTAGCCGCTGTGAATTCCTTGAGAAGGAGAATGAAGCCAAAACGACTGAACTTGACAAGGCCTTGCGAGTGGCGAGAGAAGCTCGGTCCGAATCTAGAGCAGCCCATGAGGAGATCCGGCAGGCTGGGGAGATTGCGGCCGGTAAGCCCTTTTTACTACAGACTAAGTTCAGCGATCCGAACTATGCTCAGCTTAACCAAGTGTGGAATTCTCCAGACGAGTTTTTAGACTTGCCGAAGAGTTCTTCCGATGCGGCGCAATTTTACCAAGCGCGAGAGGTGTATGCAATGGAGAAGCTTTTCTGGTCACAATTTGGCGCGTCAAAGCGCCCTCTGTTGCTGAATGAGCAGATGTCCCAATGGGCCGAGCTTCATAGGATATCCGGTGCTGCCATGAAGAACGTAATAATCCGGCTGTGGCCGACTGAGCCTATTCCGAATAGCTACTTCAGCTTGGTGCAGCGGCTTGTTGATGCGGCGCCACGTATCGACGCTGTTAAGCGGTCGGCGTGCATTGAGGGTGCACGGATGGCCTTTGCCCGTGTCATGACATACTGGGGGAAGATGAAGGCCATCGATGTTGTGGCGCAGAGTCCACCCAAGGGCAAGGACCATCATGCACCGGAGCATTATTTTGAGGACGTCTTAGAGGCTGCCCGCTTGATAGAGGGTCAATGCTCGAAAGGCGTAATATTCGAGTGAACTCTGTATGAATTGTAAAAGACAATCTTTATAATCAGTCTATATTTTAGTTTTGCCTAAAGGCTTTTGTTCCTCCTGTGCGGCCGTTTGTATATGATCTGAAAGTTTTCCAGTCGTCGGCTTTAGCCCCCTCGTAGGAAATACGGGGGTGTTCGGCAAAGCATCTGATCACTCTTGGCCCAATGTCTTGGTCCGTGAAGGAAGTGTCAATGCGGCAAACCAGGCAACCGGACTATAGGGCGTTAACACTTTCACTTAGCCATAGGAGTTTTATGGTGGGTCTACGATATAGCCCTTGGTATGTACGCGGCTTATTCTCGTATGATGCGTTTACATATATGACCTGGAAGAGGTCCTTCGTGTGACACGGAAGGAACCGTGAAAGGTTCCAATAAGTCATTGAGTGGTTGAACAGCTCTCGCCACATCATGACAGTCAGTTTTCAGCTTTCTCTACTGAGGTGCTTAACCAGGTTAACCGGAAGCACAATCGGAGTAGTTCTCCCTTTACTACCCTAGACGATAGAGCGGAACGTAGGGTAGCAAGCATAGGAACCGGGCAACCCAACTATTGACCCAAGACATGATTCAGACCTGATATAAGGCCAAACTCGCGACGCCGAAGTACGCTATAGAGCTGTTTGGACTTGTCGACAACTCGTTTGTTCCCATACCGAGCCCCTGGCAAGTTATGCCGAGGTGTGTGTTTGAAACAACCGTAGGGGCAAAAGCTCGGTTCTTTAGAAAAAGAGTGGATTATTTTTACCAGGATCTGAGTGATGTGCCAATTGTTTATATAAATAACAAAGCCGTACCCTGGCTATTTTACATGCCAAGGGTGGAAGGCTGAGGATAAAGGTACTTTACAGGCTCGAAATACTGAGTACAGTCTACAAAAATTTATTTTGGACCTCCTGTCGCACGTCTGCGTTGCCCGTCCTCGGTTAGGGTATTCCTTGACGGAAATGACTTTTGGATGAGTCTATGAATCCGAACTCTGATAGAGCCCATGGGTGACCAGCCTTTGAGCCAACTGCAGAGAGGATAGTAAAAAAAGGAAAGATAGTTAGGAAAACAAGAGAGTTTATGGGAGTGCTTGTAGGCCTATCCTTATGGTGCTTCCATCGATGCCCAGGGTATTTCAAGTGCATAATTATGTATGCGTGGAACCGACTTTGCAGGATATTAGGCGAGCGGCGGAAGCCGAATTGCTAGTCCAGTATGGACATTGACCGGTCGCGTTGAACGAAGACAGGCGGCTCCCTGGCCGATGAGGTATGCGGTGAGAGGAGGACGCTTTGTAGTTCGGCTGAGGTATCCATAGTATGATCTTCTGTATGGGGGGATTTTCCGTGCATTCACCTTTAGGGGTGTATGTGACATATACCATGTTTACTGTTTTTACTTCGGGGGGAAACTGCTTCTGTCCACCGGTGTTCTGTCGGTGAGTCTCTTCGCCGTCGCTATCACCGGGCGGCCCCTTCTCCTTGTGTCCAGTATTCAACTTGCCGGCCTGTTTGAAAACCCAACAGCTTCTATTGGTGTGATTAGCTGGTTTATTGGGGTGGCCATGGATCTGGCAGGGCCTGTCCAATATTCTGTCTAAATTGGATGGTCCGTCCCTTTTTGCCGTGAACGGCTTTTTTCGTTGGCCGGGTCTGGGCCCGCTGAATCCAGCGTTGACCGTTGTGTCATGTGTTCCCTCATTGTTATTGGGGTGCTTGCTTTTATTGCGTCGTGGCTTCCCATTGCCGTCCCGGACTTCGGAAGTGCCCGGGTCGTTGGCACTATTGCTTCTACGAGCAAGCCAGCTGTCTTCTCCCGTGCAAAAGCGGGTCATCATAGCCGTAAGGGCCGACATGGATTTTGGTCTTTCCTGACCAAGGTGGCGGGCAAGCCACTCATCCCGAATGCTGTGTTTGAAGGCCGCTAGGGCTTCTGCGTCAGGTCACTCTACGATTTGGTTCTTTTTAACTAAGAATCTAGTCCAGAGCTTCCTAGCGGACTCCCCGGGCTGCTGGACAATGTGACTTAAATCATCGGCATCTGGTGGCCGGACATATGTACCCTGGAAGTTGCTGCGGAAGGCGTCTTCCAGATCCTCCCAGCTTCCAATCGAGTTTTCAGGCAGACTGTTTAACCAGTGACGAGCTGGTCCTTTGAGTTTTAACGGGAGCTATTTGATGGCATGAAGGTCGTCTCTGCGAGCCATATGGATATGGAGAAGGAAATCCTCAATGCACACTGCGGGATCGGTTGTTCCATCGTATGATTCAATATTTACGGGTTTAAACCCTTCAGGGAATTCATGATCCATCACCTCATTAGTGAAGCAAAGGGGGTGTGCGGCTCCTCTATATCAGGCCACAACGCGACGTATCTCTGATGGAGTTCGTCTGCGGTTTTCGGCCCGGGCGTGACTAGGTTCGGTACGTCTGAATAGATGGCCGTCGTCGCGTGTTGGGGTGCGTCTTTGCGATCCATAGATCGATCTGGTATATCATGTTATGCTATCCAGGTCCTGTCGAGTGCCGTGTTTATATCTCCGGGCTACTTTATATTTGTTTTCATGCTCCGGTGGTATAGGCTGTTGTTCGGCTTGAATGGTCGCTTCCTCCCGACCACGTAGTGGTCTGTTAGCCGTATTGCGCGAGGGAGGTACGGGCTTTGGTGCATCCTCATCGAACTGAGGCAGTAGTTTGCGCTTCGGGTAACTCTCGGCTGGGTGTTTGAGGCCGTATTCTTTGGCTGCTGGGACATGAGTCCATCTGTCGTTGAGCAGATCTTGGTCAGCTTGAAGCTGCTACCATTTCTTTTCCAGGCTTCTTGTTGTGGCAATGAGCCGGCGCTTGAAGCACTCCTGCTCGGAGGGTTCCTCTGGCACGACAAATTCTTCGTCACCGAGGCTTGTCTCATCTTTGGAGAGCGGGAGATAATTGTCATCCTCCGAATTGTCATGTGTGGCCTGTTGATCAGGGTTAACTTGCCCGTTTCATTCTTCCCTCTGCTCGGAAGTTGCCTCAACAGGGTCTTCATCGTTTCCGGCATCTTCCGGAGTATTAGTTCCTCCGGTGTCGGCGTTGCTGTCTTTGGAACGACATGACTTAGAGCGGCGCCGAGAATGCCGGAGTTTGTTCTGTGTCTCAGGAGTTTTATTCTCAACTAGATCTTTTTGGTCATCGTCGTTGGTTTGTTTAGGTGTATCCACCATGTACACATTGTACGAAGAAGTGTCCATCCGTCGTGCAGTGAATGGTGGATTTTGGTTTTGCTCACAGCATCGTCGTCCATACCGTCGATGTCTTCGGAGCCGTAATCAAGTGTGTCGGTTAAATCCTCAAACGCGGCTATGCAGTGGGTGGCGGGTGGGAAGCAAAATTCTCCATCGTCAGCCCCTAGTTAGAACCGGATATAGTTCGGCTATGGGTCCCCCGCCAAGGACAGGTTATTTAATGAGCTTAACACATTGCCCAAGGGCGAGTGCTGGAAGATGTCTGCGGCGCCGAACTCGAAGATCGATAAACGATCAAGTTCGGCATCCACGGACTCACATGGTTCGGAACTACACCTAGAGACGAGTCCGGAGTTCCGGTGACACAAATATTGTGTGAGGTCAAGTCCATGTGCAGCTCCAACGCCGGGGAATCCGTGCCCTCTTTGGTGGGGTTGAGCCTCCAATCCTTGGATGGCGCAGTATGCTCCGGATCTAAGGCCAGAGTAGTTACAGGTTTTATCTCCTGAACGTGGTCCGACGACAAATTTAGGTCATGTTCATCGAGGTGACCAGGAGCGGTCGCCGCGATCTTGAATCCGGCGAAGATCAAATCTCCGCGGATGTCCGCGACGTAGTTCAAGCTCCCAAATCTGACCTGATGGCCAGGGGCGTAGCTATCGATCTGCTCCAGATGGCCAAACGAGTTGGTCCAGGGAGGAAGGTTTCTCCTTGGACAGCGTCATTGTTGACGATTGAAGGGACCATCGAAACCTTTCTGGGGACGGCACAATGGAACGCTCAATAAAAGCACCAATGTCGGTGTCAAAACCGGCGGATCTCGGGTAGGGGGTCCCAAACTGTGCGTCTAAGGTCGATGGTAACAGGAGACAGGGGACACAATGTTTACCCAGGTTCGGGCCCTCTCTATGGAGGTAATACCCTACTTCCTGCTTGATTGATCTTGATGAATATGAGTATTACAAGAGTTGATCTACCACGAGATCGTAATGGCTAAACCCTAGAAGTCTCGCATGTATGACTATGGTAATGAGTCTCCTCTTCCCTCCGGACTAAGTCCTCCGGCTTATATAGACACCTGGAGGATCTAGGGTTACACAAGGTCGGTTACAAAGAAAGGAATCTACATATTTGGTCGCCAAGCTTGCCTTCCACGCCAAGGAGAGTCCCATCCGGACACGGGTGCAGTCTTCGGTCTTCGTATCTTCACAGCCCATCAGTCCGGCCCATGGCTACCAGGTCGGACGCCCGACGACCCCTTAGTCTAGGACTCCCTCAGCCTCTATTTCCGCCTGGCTAGGCGGCCACCGTTGCATACACAACTCTGCCACCATTCATCTGGAGCGTGCTCCGCAGCTCCTTCGCCATCTGGAAAGCAGCGGATCCCTTCCCTCGGTCCAACCTGACACCAACTCTCCCCGCCGCCATGGCGCCCAGCCGAAAGAAGAAGGGGAAGAAAGAGTCCCGTACCTTGGCCCCCGCGCCACCGGTCTTTGAGTCCACCATCGAGCGGTCGGTGGTGCTCAACCAAGAGGCGATGGGCAAGGTGCGCCCGGAGCTCGCCGCTGATTCCAATGAGTGGGGGCGATGGTGGCCTCGCCCGCTTCCCGCGCCGAAATTGACAGGACGGCCACCGAGGTCCCCATCCATCTTCACGCTCTCTGGGCAGGCCGGATTCCTCCCTTCTCCGATTTCTTCAACGCGGTGCTCTCACATTACCATATCAATGTGTTGCACCTCGATCCACAATCCATCATCCTCCTTGTTGTTTTCGCCTTTGTCTGTGAAGCCATGGTGGGCATTGCCCCTTCCGTGGCCTTGCTTCGCCACTTCTTCTCGCTGCACCTGACATATGCTCTCCAGCGCTCAGGATGTGTATCCCTTCAGGCCGTCGTGGCGACGGCCGGCTAAGGGATCGACTTCGAACTTTCGCCGGTCGACGGAGGCTTTAGGAAGCGATGGGTGTATGTGGATGTTGGTGTGCGCAATCCCTTGCTGGTGCTCCCGTGTGTTCCGGTTGCCCCAAGCTCCGGCTGGGGGCACGGAAGGCTCACCGACCGGTGGCTCGCCCATGTCTAGCATCGGCTAGCCAGGCTGAAGGGCCTCGGGGTGACGGCGCCTATGGTGGTGAAGGAGTTCATCCGGTGCCGCATTGCTCCGCTTCAGCGTCACTCCCAGCTGATGTGGACCTTCTCCGGCTACGGGGACTGCATGAGGCTTCAGGTGCCGACTCTTTCCCCTGAGGCGCAGCACACGATGCTCGAGCTCCTGACGGGTGACCCAACGCCAGCCAGCCTGCCGGGAGAAGGTTGTCTTCTATATTGCTGCTTGACAAGGTGGAGTTCATGAACTAGATGCCCCCCTTCGAGGAATGGGGACTATGCCCGGTTGGCCTTGAAGGGCCTCGCGAGAGCCCTGTCTTCGTGGTTCCCTTGCCCGCCGCCAGTGCGGTGATCACCCCGGAAGTGGGCGCAGGGGGGCGACCACCGTTGGCTGCTGGCGACACAGCTGCCGAGGAGCCGGCGCCGCTCGGGGCTCCTGAAGGGTTGTCCCCCGGGCCCCGAGAGAGCCGTCCTGAGGAAGCGGCCGAGGGGATGACGCGGTCCGATACTCCTGAGGCTGAAGCCCCCGAGGCCCCGGCGAGTCGCCTCGAGGTGGGGGCCGAGGTCTCCACGCAGTCCAGCACCCCTGAGGTGGCCTCCTCAGAGCCACACCAACCGCGCCCGTCATTGGCGACCACACCCAGGACTTTGGCCGGCTCCGACCGAACTTCAAAGCACTCTGCAAGAGGAAGGGGTCTCTGAGCTGCAGCGGTGATGCCTTCCGGCCATTGAAGCAGAGGAAGTACATCGCTATTGACGAGTGAATACCTTATCTTTGTAATTTATTGAGCACCGCTTATCCTCCTGACCGTAGTTCCTTAGGGTCCCTCCTGCTAGGGCGATGAAGTCTCTCGAGAAGCAGCCTCCGCGTGCCTCAGGCTCCCTGCTGACCCTGGGCGCCTCATGTCGACCTGCCGCACACGTAGCGCGAGGCCTGCCAGGGAAGCGGACACGCCAGCCTGGCGTCTTGACCCTGCGCTCTTGTCGTCCCTCCTTCGTGGTCCTTCCTGGGGTGCGGAGAGTGTGCCGAGGAACCCACCGCTGGTCCTTGCCCGCGGCTGGGCGACACCGGCTCTGGCCTCACCTTCAAGCAACGAGGCTCCGCCCCACCAGGCCTCCACCGAGGCCCGAAGGGCGGCCGGAAAAGCACCAGCCCCCAACCCCCTTCCGGGACTGGGCGAGCCACTTCGAACTTCTCCAACACATCTTGGCGTGGAAGATGGACCCAGCCGCCTGTTCGAGCTTGCACGCGAGCACGGAGCAGTCCGCCATGAGCTCTTTCGGGAGGCAATGGGCGCGCTGAACCGGCTCAGGGAAGAGCTCGTGGATGTTGACGCCCGCCTTGAAACAGAAGGCCTTTGGTTGGCGGACGAATGGCATCAGCTGAGCGTAGCCATCGACCTTGGGTGTCTCTAGCACGAACGCGCCAACACGAAGGCCAAGGCGTCCCTTGCTACCTCGCGCGAGGCCAGTGCCCATGCCTTGGAGGAGGCCAGGGAAGCTGACCACCACCGCGAGGCCGCAGAGAAGCACGAAGGGGAGCTCCGGGCTCTGAACGCCTCCCTGGAGCGGCAGGTCGAGGCGCGCAAAGCTGCCTTGGCGTCGATGAAGGGGGCACCCTCCAAAGGGGGGGGCTCTTGAAACGCGAGGAGGCGCTGATGCTGGAGGCCACGGAGCGCAGCCTCGAGCTTGAACGGTTGGAAATGAAGGAGCGTCAGGTCGCCCAGGCGGAAGAGGCCGCCAGCGCGCGTGAAGCCAGGATCCAGGAGGAAGTCAACGGCAGGGTGGCGGAGGCTCGAGCGGATCTTGCGAGCAGGTACGACCGGAAGCTAAAGCTCGTGGACGCCAAAGCTGAGGGCAGGACCACCGCCCTCAGGTCAAGGTTGGATGAAGCGGAGCAACGCGAGAAGGCCGTTGCAGTGGCCCTAATCTCCGTCCAGGCCGAGATGGCCTCCGCCCGCGCCAAACTGCTCCCGCTCCAGTGGCGGGTTACTGATGCCGAGTCCCTCGTGCAGCAGAGCCGGGAGGAAACGCTCCGCTGACAGACATTGCTGCGCGAGCACACCCCCATGCTCAGGGCTTTGAGGGTGAGGGCCAATCGGGCGCTGGGTGCTATCTGCGATGAACATGCCCCTCACCCCCATGTAGAAGACTATTCCAGCCATCTCCGCTTCTTCACCGATGTCGTGACACGCATGGAGGACCGGGCCGAGAGGACTCGTGAGCTTGTTAACGAAAAGAGCTGAGACCACCTTGGATGCGCGTTCTCCCGCATCTTTAGTCATCTTCAGAATGCCGACCCCAACTTCGATTTTGACGCCGCCATCGCCCCAGTGCCCGGAGCTATCAGGGACAACCTGGCGCACTGGGTGGACGATAACGTGGATGCTCTGGTCAGGGCTTTCGCTTCCGAGATGACACGGTGGTGGTCGTGGCGGACGAAGGCGGCGTGGTTGATGATGGCGAAGGCAATGCTAGCGACAGCGCCAGCAGCGCGTCCGGGAGCGATCCGGAAGATGCTGTGAGCGACATGTCTTATTAAGCCTATGATCCTTGCTTCGAACCTGCGTACAAAAACTTGGGCACGACCCCTAAAGGTGTAAGAGCATTTTGGGGAGGGGGAGCCCCTCATGTAATCAAACTACTATTTCATTCTTTAGGCCGGACTTGATCGTGCTTTTGTGAGTCCTCAAGTTCTTCCGCGAGCTTACTGCAGTAACTTACCTCAGTTCAGATAGACGTCGGACTAGTCTTGTGGTTGTCGGTCTGTATTTCTCCCGAGGGGAGTCCTTCACGGGCCCGCGAGGTGTTGGGCTCCTGACGGGCCTGCTAGTCCGTCCAAGAGGGTCTCGTGAGAAGCGAGTGCCTGAGCGCAGCAGGTTGCGCGCGTGCATGACACGCCCAGCCCCCGCTCGTGAGGTGCTCGTGAGGGAGGGGTAGTAGGCACGGGCCTCAAAACAAGGCAAAGGACCAGAAAACACAAGAAGCCAATGCGAACGATAAAAGACGCCCCCGCACTTGTCAACAAAAATACAATTTCGAGTTCAAATCCCAAAAGGCGGCAAACCGAGCTACAAACAAAGGGGTTGAAAGCAAATGGCTGTGTCTGGCACCTAGCTAGTCTTCTTCTCTTCCCACCAGCGCGAAGCTAAGTGCTTTCACATGCCATGAGCATAGTCATTGGGGAACAGTGTCGACGGCCAGCGCGGAGCATGGTGCTTCCACTAGGACGTGGGCGGGAGCCCCCGAGGCCCGAGGGTGGCCCTTCGGAGACTCAGGGGCTTGTATAGCCCCACTCATTATTACGTGAGAGTGTCACGCATGGAGACCTTCACAGGCGTGAGCCTTGCTTCATATCGCCAGACGAGGGCCCCGCCCTGCGCCACCCTCGACCACCATTGGGGTGTCCGAAAACCAGGATGATGCCAAGGGGCAAATGGGACGCTAGCGGTGCCCTCGGCGACCACGGGCCCTCTGCCAGGGGATGGCTCGCCGGCGCCTCCCTGGCAGAGGACCTACCTCCGGGCGACGCCTTGCTCCGCGTGGCACGGGGGTGAGTCTTCCTCCAGACTCCTCCCGTGCAGCCCCCAGTATGCCTCCACCGGTTGGCGCGGGGCTGCCGCGCTGGGGTCGCCGTCCGCCGCCGCGGCTTGGTCGACCTGCGACCCATGGTTAGCGTAAGCCTGCTCCTAAGATATCAGTGGTACCCTGCGGTTGTTGTCGATGGCGGGGTCGGCGAGGCTCCTCGGTGGTTCATGGAAGGCCTCAACTTCCAGGATCTCTTCTTCCCAGCCCGGCTCGAGGAACAAGCAGGGGTCATCCTCTGGCGTGTACTCTTGATCCACCATGCGAGGCACATAGGCTTTTGGAGGCGCCGCTCCTGAACTCCCGCCGAGTCACCCTGTGCCCCATGCCGCCGGGCCCAGCACGCCCCCCTAGTGGCCGTAGGGTGGCGCTCCATCGGGACCACGAGGAGCAACACCCGTACCTACACCACCCGGGGGAAGCACAGGCGCGGACGGATGTTCTACACCATTGGCCGTGCTGGTGCTGACGGTCCTCACATAGTTGCATAATTATCCGACTACTCATTGATCTTCACTCATATCATTCGGAGTAGTTTGTTGTTTGCTCTAGTGCTTCACTTATATCTTTTAGAGCACGGTGGTGGATTTATTTTGTAGAAATTAATGAACTCTCATGCTTCACTTATATTATTTTGAGAGTCTTAAATAGCATGGTAATTTGCTTAAATAATCATAATATGCTAAGCATAAAAGATTTGTAAGAATTCTCATGAGTGTGTTGAATACTAAGAGAAGTTTGATGCTTGATAATTGTTTTGAGATATGGAGGTAGTGATATTAAAATCATGCTAGTTGGGTGATTATGAATTTAAAGAATGCTTGTGTTGAAGTTAGAAAGTCCCGTAGCATGCACGTATGGTTAAAGTTGTGTAACAAATTTGAAACATGAAGTGTACCTGGCTTGTGCATCCTTTGAGTGGCGGTCGAGGACGAGTGATGGTCTATTGCTACCAATCTATCCCCCTAGAAGCATGCGCGTAGTGCTTGATTTTTGATGACTTCTAAATTTTGGCAATAAGTATATGAGTTCTTTTGACTAATGTTGAGTCCATGGATTATACGCACTTTTACCTTTCCACCTTTGCTAGCCTCTTGATGCACCGTGCATTGCCCTTTCTCACCTTGAGAGTTGGTGCAAACTTCGTCGGTGCATCCAAACCCGTGATATGATATGCTCTATCACACATAAGCCTCATTATATCTTCCTCAAAACAGCCACCATACCTACCTATTATGGCATTTCCATAGCCATTCCGAGATATATTGCCATGCAACTTTCCACCGTTCGCTCATCATCATCATGACGCATTTTACTTTTATCATATTGCCATTGCATGATCATGTAGTTGACATCGTATTTGTGGCAAAGCCACCATGCATTATGTTTCATACATGTCACTCTTGATTCATTGCACCATCCAGTACACACGGAGGCATTCATATAGAGTCATATCTTGTTCTAGTTTCGAGTTGTAATCCTTATGTTGTAATCAATAGAAGTGTGATGATCATCGTTATTAGAGCATTGCCCAATCAAAAAAAAGAGAAAGGCCAAAAATAAAGAAAGAAAGGCAAAAAAAGGGCAATGCTACTATCTCTTTTTCCACACTTGTGCTTCAAAGTAGCACCTTGTTCTTCATGTAGTGAGTCTCATATATTGTGCTTCAAAGTAGCACCATGTTTTTCATATAGTGAGTCTCATAAGTTATCTTGTTCATACTAGTGGGAATTTTTCATTATAGAACTTGGCTTGTATATTCCTACGATGGGCTTCCTCAAATGCCCTAGGTCTTCATGAGCAAGCAAGTTGGATGCACACCCACTAGTATTCTTTTGTTGAACATTCATAGCTCTAGTGCATCCGTTGCATGGCAATCCCTACTCCTCATGTTGACATCAATTGATGGGAATCTCCATAGCCCGTTGATTATCCTCGTCAATGTGAGACTTTCTCTTTTTTTTGTCTTCTCCACACGATCCCCATAATCATATTCTATTCCACCCATAGTGTTATATCCATGGCTCACGCTCATGTATTGCATGAAGGTTGAAAAAGTTTGAGATTATTTAAGTATGAAACAATTTCTTGGCTTGTCATCGGGGGTATAAAAGTTGGGAACATCTTTGTGTGACAAAAATGAAGCATAGCCTAACTATATGATTTTGTAGGGATGAACTTTCTTTTGCCATGCTATTTTGAGAAGACATGATTACTTTGATTAGTATGCTTGAAGTATTATTATTTTTATGTCAATATGAACTTTTGTCTTGAATCTTTCAGATCTGAATATTCATATCACAAGTAAGAAGAATTACATTGAAATTATGCCAACTAGCATTCCACATAAAAATTATCTTTTTATCATTTACCTACTCGAGGACGAGCAGGAATTAAGCTTGGGGATGCTTGATACGTCTCCAACGTATCTATAATTTTTTATTGCTCCATGCTACTTTATCTACTGTTTTAGGCAATATTGGGCTTTATTATCCACTTTTATATTATTTTTGGGACTAACCTATTAACAGGAGGCCCAAATTTGCATTTGTTGTTTTATGCCTATTTCTGTTTCGAGGAAAACGAATATCGACGGAGTCAAAACGGAACGAAATCAATCGGAGAAGTTATTTTTGGAAGGAAACCCACTTGATGGACTTGGACCCCACGTCAGAATATTTGGGTGGTGCTCACGTGGGTGGGGGGCGCGCCCCCCTGCCTCGTGGGGCCCCCGTAGCTCCAACCGACGCATTCCTTTCACCCATATATACCTCACGCACTAAAACTTCCGCAATGTAAGATAGATCGGGAGTTCCGCCACCGCAAGCCTCAGTAGCCACTAAAACCTCTCGGGAGCCTGTTCGCAAGACTCACGGGAGGGGGAACCCATCACCGGTGGCCATCTTCATCATCCCGGCGCTATCCATGACGAGGAGGAGTAGTTCACCCTCGTGGCCGAGGGTATGTACCAAGAGCTATGTGTTTGATCTCTCTCTCTCGTGTTCCCTCTATGGCACGATCTTGATGTATCCCGAGCTTTGCTATTGTAGTTGGATCTTATGATGTTTCTCCCCCTCTACTCTCTTGTGATGAATTGAGTTTCCCCTTTGAAGTTATCTTATCGGATTCAGTCTTTTATGAGAACACTTGATGTATGCCTTGCCGTGTTTATCTGTGGTGACAATGGGATATCACCTGCCACTTGATGTATGTTTTGGTGATCAACTTGCGGGATCCGCCCATGAACCTATGCATAGGGGTTGGCACACGTTTTCGTCGTGATTCTCCGGTATAAACTTTGGGGCACTCTTTGAGGTTCTATGTGTTGGTTTGAATAGATGAATTGAGATTTTGTGATGCATATCGTATAATCATGCCCACGGATACTTGATGTGACATTGGAGTATCTAGGTGACATTGGGGTTTTGGTTGATTTGTGTCTTAAGGTGTTATTCTAGTACGAACTCTAGGGCTGTTTGTGACACTTATAGGAATAGCCCAATGGATTGATTGGAAAGAATAACTTTGAGGTGGTTTCCTACCCTACCATAATCTCTTCGTTTGTTCTATGCTGTTAGTGACTTTGGAGTGACTCTTTGTTGCATGTTGAGGGATAGTTATATGATCCAACTATGTTATTATTGTTGAGAGAACTTGCACTAGTGAAAGTATGAACCCTAGGCCTTGTTTCCTATCATTGCAATACCGTTTACGCTCACTTTTATCGCTTGTTACCTTGCTGTTTTTATACTTTCAGTTTACAAAAACCTATATCTACCATCCATATTGCACTTGTATCACCATCTCTTCGCCGAACTAGTGCACCTATACAAGTTACCATTGTATTGGGTGTGTTGGGGACACAAGAGACTCTTTGTTATTTGGTTGCGGTGGTTGCTTGAGAGAGACCATCTTCATCCCACGCCTCCTACGTATTGATAAACCTTAGGTCATCCACTTGAGGGAAATTTGCTACTGTCCTACAAACCTATGCACTTGCAGGCCCAACAACGTCTACAAGAAGAAGGTTGTGTAGTAGACATCAGGGGTTTTCTGCAAATTGGAGCAGAGAAGTGGGCTATTGTTGCAAAAATGCCACAACTTACCTCACAGCCGTTAGATGCAGATCTAATGGTAAAAAACGACGGACGGCAGACACACCACCATCACCAACTGAGTCTTTTATAGGAGTAGAGAAACATGTATAAATTGTAACATTTGGTTCTGCTCCTTGGCACGATCGATAGATAGAAATAACAATTGGTAACGCCAGGACAGGGCTATTTCCGCCAGATAAACAGGGTACGTAGTAGCTAGGTTGGCGCATCGTCAGTTTGGTCACATGCGGTCCGACATGTTCTAGTATTTCTAGCAAGATGCCCATGCATTGCACGAAGTTGATGGAAAAGGTAAGCACAACTTATAAATTGACGGATGGAGTACTAGTTACAGTGATGCATATAATTAAGCAAAGGAATCGCACATGTTAGTATTAACTGGAACGAGAATGCAATACCACAATAAGAATTAAGGCCACGATGATGCGATCGCGGTGGTGGTTACAGGAGGCAAGAAGAAAGATGCATCCATCAACGTACAACCTCCTCCTCCTCAACTTAGTGCGCCGGGCCACCGACCGGCGACTAAGGAGCGGTGGCTTTTGTGGCGAGGTCAAGGTGCTTCTCAGCAAAGGCTTCCGAGGATTCCAGCCGGTTGAGGAAGGCCAACGTCGTAGCGTCCTCACTGGCCTTGTAGATACCTATGTACACGATTTTCTCGTACACGTGGATGTGTAGGTCGACAAATCCTTGCAAGGCGAGGCGCCTCATGGCGAGCGCGACCTCTAGGTGGACATTCTTCATGGCATCGGCTGGCAGTCGTAGGGCCACCAGTGCTTGAAAGAGGTTCCGGCCATGGAGGCCGATTAGGGTGGCAGGCAATGAGGAGCCCGGGCGCCTGGGCTGGAGGAGTACGGCGATGTTGTCCACGAGCTTCTTGAAGACGGTGAACTTGTTGGTGGTGGAAATGATCATCTGGTCCAACTGAGAGTCGTAGTTGGCGTTGACGGCGGCCATCCACCAGTCGGTCGCCAACACCGTCTGGAGATGATCCTCGGCGCCATGCCGCAGGCCAACATAGTGGACGATCTGGCACATCCGCTGGCCGCTCGCGCGCATCGCCGCCATGGGTCTGGAGTGAGCACTTTTGCATTTAGTGTAGGTGCTTAGGCAAATGCTTAGGTGCGTATGATGTGGTATATGCATTGGAATGGAGGGGCGCCTTTATATGAGTGCAAACTACGTTGCATTCACATCGTGGAGCCTCTTTTGCCGGTCCACCTCCCATTACTTCCCTCATGCATTCATGATGCTAATTGAAGGAGGATGCATCATTGGTCGTTCAACATTTCGGGAACCGCTACCCCCTCCATGTCTGCATTAAAGCCGTATCAGGAACTGCACCGCCTGCTGTCAAATTGAATAGTACTGCGTCACCAGCTGCACGCCCGGCTGAACACGCCTCCTCGCCTCCATCAAATCCCTCCGTTAAACCCGCATGCAAACCGAGAAACCTATTCTGGCCACACGTCCGTTCATGAGCGGGTCGGAATTAAACGCAACACCGGCCGAGCTCCTCCCGTCCGCCCACAGTTTAAACGAGGCCAGACGCCGGCCAAGCTCCTATCATCTGCCCTCTATTTAAACAAGGCCAGACAGACAACGGGCAAGAATCGCACCCCTCCGCCGCTCCCCCATCTCCTCCTTCACCATTTTCTCCACTCTTTCGATGGCTTCCGAGGAGCCGTTCTCCGGCATACTACCCGGCTAGGTGGCCCGCCAAGCCCTCCGGATACGGGCGAGGTCGCTCGGTGCTTCACCAACCTCGCTTGGCCCAACGGAGCCAGTTGCCGCCCCAAGCCGGCGTGTGGTTGATACGTCGCCAACGTATCTATAATTTTTGATTGCTCCATGCTATTATATATTCTATTTTGGATGTTTAATGGGCTTTATTATACACTTCTATATTATTTTTGGGATTAACCTATTAACCGGAGGCCCAGCCCAAATTGCTTTTTTGCCTATTTGAGTGTTTCGCAGAAAAGGAATATCAAACGGGGTCCAAACGGAATGAAACCTTCGGGAACGTGATTTTTGGAACAAACATGATCCAAAGGACTTGGAGTGGACGTCAAGAAACGAACGGGGAAGCCATGAGGCAGGGGGCGCACCTACCCCCCTGGGCGTGCCCTCCACCCTCGTGGGCCCCTCGTAGCTCCACCGACCTACTTCTTCCTCCTATATATACCTACGTACCCCCAAACTATCAGAACAGAAGACAAAACCCTATTTCCACCGCCGCAACCTTCTGTACTCGTGAGATCCCATCTTGGGGCCTTTTCCGGCACTCCGCCAGAGGGGGCATTGATCACGGAGGGCTTCTACATCAACACCATAGCCTCTCCGATGATGTGTGAGTAGTTTACCTCAGAACTTCGGGTCCATAGTTATTAGCTAGATGGTTTCTTCTCTCTCTTTGGATCTCAATACAAAGTTCTCCTCGATTCTCTTGGAGATCTATTTGATGTAACTCTTCTTTTGCGGTGTGTTTGTCGAGATCCGATGAATTGTGCGTTTATGATCAAGATTATCTATGAACAATATTTGAATCTCCTCTGAATTATTTTATGTATGATTGGTTATCTTTGCAAGTCTCTTCGAATTATCGCTTAGTTTGGCCTACTAGATTCATCTTTCTTGCAATGGGAGAAGTGCTTAGCTTTGGGTTCAATCTTGCGGTGCTCGATCCAAGTGACAGTAGGGGAAACGACACGTATTGTATTGTTGCCATCGAGGATAAAAAGATGGGGTTTATATCATATTGCATGAGTTTATCCCTCTACATCATGTCATCTTGCTTAAAGCGTTACTCGCTCTTATGAACTTAATACTCTAGATGCATGCTTTGGATAGCGATCGATGTGTGGAGTAATAGTAGTAGATGCAGCAGTGAGTCGGTCTACTTGTCACGGACGTGATGCCTATATACATGATCATACCTAGATATTCTCATAACTATGCTCAATTCTATCAATTGCTCGATGAATTCGCTTACCCAATCGTAATACTTATGCTATCTTGAGAGAAGCCACTAGTGAAACCTATGGCCCCCGGGTCTATTTCCATCATATTAATCTTCCATTATTTCTATTACCGTTTACCTTGCAATCTTTACTTTTACTCTTTATCATAAAAATACCAAAAATATTATCTTATCATTTCTAGAAGATCTGACTCTGTAAGTGTCCGTGAAGGGATTGACAACCCCTTTATCGCGTTGGTTGCGAGGTTCTTATTTATTTGTATAGGTGCGTGGGACTCGAGCGTAGTCTCCTACTGGATTGATACCTTGGTTCTCAAAAACTGAGGGAAATACTTATGCTACTTTACGGCATCACCCTTTCCTCTTCAAGGGAAAACCAACGCAATGCTCAAGAGGTAGCAAGAAGGATTTCTGGCGTCGTTGCCGGGGAGTCTACGCACAAGTCAAGACATACCAAGTATCCATCACAAACTCTTATCCCTTGCATTACATTATTTGCCATTTGCCTCTCGTTTTCCTCTCCCCTACATCACCCTTGTCGTTTTATTCGCGCTCTCTTTCCGTTCGCCTCTTTTTAGCCCGCCTCTTGTTTGCTTGTGTGTTGGATTGCTTGTTTGTCACGATGTCTCAAGACAATACTAAATTGTGTGACTTTACCAATACCAACAACAATGATTTTCTTAGCACTCCAATTGCTCCTCTTACCGATGCTGAATCTTGTGAAATTAATGCCGCTTTGCTGAATCTTGTCATGAAAGATCAATTCGCCGGCCTTCCTAGTGAAGATGCCGCTACCCATCTAAATAGCTTTGTTGATTTGTGTAATATGCAAAAGAAGAAAGATGTGGACAATGATATTGTTAAGTTGAAGCTATTTCCTTTTTTGCTTAGAGATCGTGCTAAAACTTGGTTTTCATCTTTTCCTAAAAATAGTATTGATTCTTGGAATAAGTGCAAAGATGCTTTTATCTCTAAGTATTTTCCTCCCGCTAAAATCATCTCTCTTAGAAACGATATTATGAATTTTAAGCAACTTGATCATGAACATGTTGCACAAAATTGGGAGAGGATGAAATTAATGATACGTAATTGCCCTACTCATGGTTTGAATTTGTGGATGATTATACAAAATTTTTATGCCAGATTGAATTTTGCTTCTAGAAATCTTTTAGATTCGGCCGCGGGAGGCACTTTTATGGAAATCACGTTAGGAGAAGCTACTAAACTCCTAGATAATATTATGGTTAATAATTCTCAATGGCACACCGAAAGATCTACTAGTAGAAAGAATCATGCGATTGAAGAAATTAATGTCTTGAGTGGAAAGATGGATGAACTTATGAAATTATTTACTAATCAAAGTGTTTCTTCTGATCCCAATGATATGCCTTTGTCTACTTTGATTGAGAATAATAATGAATCTATGGATGTGAACTTTGTTGGTAGGAACAATTTTGGTAACAACGCTTATAGAGGAAATTTTAATCCTAGGTCGTATCCTAGTAATTCCTCTAATAATTATGGTAATTCCTACAACAACTCTTATGGAAATTTTAATAAGATGCCCTCTGATTTTGTAACATCCCAAATTTTCAATTTGGAATATTATACATAGGTCATTCATGCATATCATATTTTATTGCATTTTCGTTCCGGAATCCTCTAAATCCTAAGCAACTCAAGGACCCTCGGAGAGAGTTGGGGATTTCCCGGTTTTCATATTTGATTTTTATCAAATAATGAAACGAGGATTTTTTTTATTTTAATTATTTTTCTCTCCAAAAAATATTTCATATTAAAATATATGAGAGGAGATAACATGAATTCTCCAAAATAATTGAAATATTGGAGGAAAAATATTAAAATCATTTATTTGATTTTATTTGGATTTTATTTGCATTAGAAAAATTGCACGTTTTCAAAATTGCATATTAGGGCCAAGAAAATGTTCATCTCGTTCTAAATATTTTATTTAGACGGTGAAAATTTATTTTGGCATTTTTAGAATTTTATTTTATTTTATAGGATTTATTTTCTATTCGGCTGAATTATTTAAAAACTTCCAAATACCGACCGGGTCAAGCACACCGAGCCAGTCGGCCCAACCTCGCTTCCACCGCCCTCACAAGGGCATATGAGCACCGGACACCGAGGAGAGTCCGAGCCAGACTCCTCCCCGGGCGCCCCCTCGCCCAAGCCACCGCCGCCTCGCCCCCCCCCCCCCTTTTAAAAACCCACCCCGGGGCCCCCTTGGAGCCCCAAGTCACCGCTGCCACAGCCCGCGCCGCCGAGCCGCCCCGCCGCCCAAGCCCCGCCTCGCCGGAGTTGCCTCGCCGGAGAGGTAACGTGCCGATCCGCCGCCGCCCGGTTTTTTTAAAGAAAACTGATTCGGTTTTTTTAGAAAACCCTAGTTCGTTTTTTTATATAGGTTCACCAGTTTTTCCCGGTTCTTCTATGTAGCGGACGTTCGCCCGTACATTCGTTCTAAACGAACGGTTTTCGCCCGTTAGTTATAGCTAACGAATGCTCGTTCGTCTGTTCGTCAGTTTTCTTTTTATCGGATTTTTCCGTGATTATTCTCGATCGTGATTTCTGATCCGATTTTCGTATCAGTTTATCTTTTCGCTCGTTTATCGAAATCAGGCGATTCAAGCGACCCTCTTTCTGTTTAATCAACTTAAAAAGATTTTGATACTGTAAAATTTAACTTTAGTTCAGATTAGTAAACGGATCTTGTTTCTTTCGCCGTTTGAGTTTCGTTGCTTCGTTCGATTTGATTCTTTTTGCAAACCGGAGTTCTTAAGTTGAACTTTCTGGTCAACCTCTCTTATTTGAGTTCTGCCCGTGCATCTTTGCTTGTTTCTTATGTATGCTATTGTTTGCTTGTGATAGAATTCCCGGAGTGCGAAGCGTGCTACTACGAGTTCCTAGGTTTTGCGGATCGTCAGCAAGGCAAGTAACACATTGATCATACTCTTTCCATACCCAGTTTTTATGCATTAGTTTTCTCTCCTCAAACATTGCATGATTAGGATGTCATTAACATGTGGGTTGGGAAGTAGTTGATGAGGTAAAACCTATTGTCATGTTATATCAAACCCTTGGGAGTTACTTCTACGCGTTGCTTATATTGCTATGCTATGCTCGTAGACGTGGTTTGGGTTTGAGTGAAATCCATGACAGATGTGAGATTGTTAATTAATGGTTCACCTTAAGGTGGAAACTTAAATACACATCTAGGTGGATTGAGGCACCTGGAGTACCCAGTGTTGCCTGTATTTTTTGGAAATCCCGGGGTTCCGTGTGATTTTCCTATGGACCGCCACCCAGGCTCAAAGGGAACTGAGATGATTCATGCTAGAAACTTCCGTGTGCAGCCACAAGCTATTATGGGCTCTAGCATAGTTGAGTAAGTTACGTGAAGCTCTTAAAGAGGTAGATCAGCAGGTAGTGGGTTTGTAGGTTTGGTATGGTCTTCCCGGAGTAAAGAGTTAATGTCTCTGAAAGACTGTGTCTCGGACATCCATTTCTCAAACACCATGTAGTGCGAGAAATCCAACGGAGGCGATCGAGTCTTGTGGGGAAAAGTGCGCAAACCTCTGCAGAGTGTACAATCCAATCATGGTTAGCCGTGTCCCCGGTTATGGACAATCTTGAGTATCTAGTACTTGGAGTATCTTAAGTATCTCATCACTCTTAATTAATATTGTTGGGTTGTTAATTACTTTAATTGGGATTGAGTTGGAGGAACCTTCTCAATGATGTTTCAACCACCATAATAGTTAAATTAAAATCTATTCCTTTGTTGTAGGGAAAAATTGGCTTTTTGCAAAAACTATAACCATAGAGCTTTCCACAAGCCAAATATGAATGTAGTGATAGCATTACTCTGTTCTTACTCTCATCATGTTATATTGCCAAGATATTCCATGTGTCGACCGTTTTGTGCTGCAACATATTATGTTGCAGACTTTTCGAATGAGGAGTAAGGTTCGTTAGGTCGTTGCCGTGCAGCTCGGCTATGCCATTGGAGTTGATGGACTCACTTTATCTTCCAAGCCTTCATTTGTTATCCTATTAGATGGCCTTAAGCCATATTATTGTAATAAGTTCTCTTTTGAGACATTCGATGTAATAAGTGTGTGATTGCTACTCTGTTATAAATCCTTCGAGTAATCGTGTGCCAAAGATTACCGATCCAGGGATGACACTGAAGCACAGAGACTTGAGCGTTTGAGGTCGGGTTGCTACAAGATGGTATCAGAGCACACGCTGAGTGTAGGACACGACCACTAAGATAAACCCTAGGTCACTCTTCTCTACTCATTTCTGACTCCTCTCCATTTTCTACTCCTTAGGATGGCAGAGATGAAGAACAAGTTCGCACAACCGGATGAAGACACACCTTTTGGACGCCACTTGAAGGAAGTCACTAGGTACTTGAACATTGGAATACCAAGCTTCACTGGGACGTACAACGCCACCTTACTAGAAGAGGAGCACTGGATGATTCAAGTACAAGTTCCAGGAAGGACGTTCTCGCCAACCTCTAAACCCATAGAATTTTCTTTCGAAGCACCCACCTGGAGTCTAGGCAAGAGCATGGCAGCCCACATTACCATGGGACGCTTTGGAGAAGTCTACAACAAGGATCTTAAGGACACTATCTACCAGATATGTGGGCGCCGAGACAAGCAATGGGAAGTGATCAGCACCAAGAAGGATAGATCCATTGCAACTTTCATCCAGGAGTTAAACTAGCACATTCGACGTCAGGAGAACCAGATGTGAGCGGACATGATGGACTTGAAGAAGACGAAGACTAGGATCATCGAACTGGAGGAAGAACTCAAGTTTACACGCGATGGATATGAGGAGGAAATTAAGACATTACTGGAGAAGAATGATGACCTGGTTAAGAAGATCGGAGTATTCACGGGAGATCCAGCACCGGGAGGAGAAGACGATGATTCCACTTGCCCGGACAACTACATCATCATCGACGACACCGACTCCGACCCTAGTGATGATGACTTTGAAGACGAAGCTGGAGCAGATATCATGGAGTCTTCCACCGATCAAAATTTCTAGATGACCACCACATATTAGTAGTATTACCCCATGTCTTTAGTAGTAGTTGAGCACTTTTGCGATAGTTCTAGACCGCTTGTATGCCCTTGCTTGATTGATTGAGTGAAATGATTGTGTTTGTCTCATGTGCATATGGGTAGTGCTTTCTCATTAGACCCCTTTTCTATTCTGATCTCTCCCATCTAAACCCATCAGATGCCTCCGAGACGTTACACCGGTTTTGCCTTCCCGCTGGAGCTCACCAAGTTGATCCAGCAGCAAACACCCTGATGCAATTGCTAGTTCGGAACCAGGGCAACAACAACAACAACAACAACAACAACAACAACAACAACAACAACAACAACAACAACAACAACAACAACAACAACAACAACAACAACAACAACAACAACAACAACAACAACAACAACAACAACAACAACAACAAAAATAACCCGCCGCCAGTTGACAACCTAGCCCGTTTCCTAAGGTTACAGCCGCCGGTGTTTTCAAGTAGCACCGAGCCTATAGTTGCTGATGATTGGCTACGCCGTATTGGAAGGGATTTGACCACCGCAAGTTGCACAGATGCTGAGAAGGCGCGCTTCGCCGCACATCAATTGGATGGACCAGCAGCCTCATGGTGGGAGAATTACACAGCCACTTTCCCCATAGCCAATGTCACTTGGGACCAGTTTCAGCAAGCTTTCCGCACCGCCCATGTCTTAACTGGAGCTATGAATATGAAGAAGCGCGAGTTTCGCAACTTACGCCAGGGAACCGCATCGTGGCTCAAGATGCGTGGATGAGTTTAGCAAGTTATCTCGCTATGCCCCTGACGATGTGGCCACAGATGCCACGAAGCAGGAGAAGTTTATGGAAGGGCTGAATGATGAGATGAGCATGCAGTTGATGGTAGCAACCTTCAACAACTACCAGGAGTTGGTAGATAAGGCTCTTATGATTGAAGGGAAGCAGCAGAAGATTGAGAGCCGTAAGAGGAAGTATGGACAAGGGAGGTATAACTCAGGAGCTCAGCAGAAGCCTCGCCTAACCCCGAACTCGGGAGGACTTATTCATAACCATGGAGGTCAAAACCACACCGAAGGAGGATTGCATAACCACAATGGTTCTAAGAATGGGAATGGGAATGGGAACGGAGCTAACAACAATCAGAACCGCCCCAATCCAGCCACACCCGCCAAAAGAGACCTAAGTCACGTTACTTGCTTTAAGTGCGGGAAGACTAGACACTATGCCACAGAGTGCCCTGAAGGAAAGAATGGAAACGGAAATGGGAGCACTGGGAAGAAGCCCAATCCATTCAACAAAGGACAAGTGAACCACGTTAACGTGGAGGAGGTTGAAGAGCAGCTAGACGCAGTTATAGGTAAGTTTTTGGTTAAGTCATTTACCGCTCTTGTTCTTTTCGATACTGGTGCATCGCATTCATACATATCAAGGGGATTCGTGGATAAGTTTAAACTACCAACCCAAACCCGTAAGACCCCTCTTTTAGTGAGTTCACCTGGAGCAGAGTATATGGCTAGTCGATGGTGCGACCAGATACCCCTAATCATTGGTAATCATGTTTTTCCGTCCGACCTAATTATCTTGGAGTCATAACGATTGGATGTGATATTAGGCATGGACTGGATGTCAAAGTATGGAGGAAGTATTGACTGTGCTAGTAAGTCGATTTATCTCACCACCCCGGAGGGAAAAAGGATTAAGTATGTATCTAGGCATGTGCCTAGGAGGAGCCAAGTGAATTCCCTCACGGGAGTTGTTCAGGAGGAAGTGCCTGTAGTGAAGGATTACCCGAATGTTTTTCCAGAGGAGTTACCAGGCATGCCACCGGATCGAGACATCAAGTTTTTGATAGAGCTATTGCCAGGTACGGGGCCAATATTCAAGAGACCCTATCGGATGCCCGCGAATGATCTGGAGGAGATTAAGAAACAGATCAAGGAGTTATTGGAGAAAGGTTACATTCGAAGGAGTTCATCACCTTGGGGAGCCCCAGTGCTTTTGGTTGAGAAGAAGGATAAATCCCTAAGAATGGTTGTTTATTATCGGGCCTTGAATGAAGTGACGATTAAGAACAAGTACCCACTGCCGATGCTCAATGATCTGTTTGATCAACTGCAAGGAGCTAAGGTGTTTTCGAAGATTGATTTGCGATCAGGGTACCATTAGTTGAAGATTCGAGAGAAAGATATACCAAAGACAACATTCACCACGTGGTACGGATTATATGAGTACACTGTCATGTCGTTTGGACTGACTAACGCTCCTGCCTATTTCATGAGCATGATGAACAAAGTATTCATGGAATATTTGGACAAGTTTGTTGTGGTGTTTATTGATGATATAATGGTATATTCGAAGAATGAAGAGGAGCACAAGGAGCATTTCCGATTAGTTCTCGAGAAACTCAGGGAACACCAGCTGTATGCCAAGTTCAGCAAATGCGAGTTTTGGTTGAAGGAAGTCGGATTCCTTGGACATGTTATATCAGGAGAAGGTATAGCAAGAGACCCCAAAGAAGGTTCGGGCCAACATCGAATGGTTGGCACCCACTTCAGTTAGCGAGATGCGCAGTTCTCTTGGAATCGCAGGATACTATCGGAGATTCATTGAGAATTTTTCCAGGATTGCGAAGCCAATGACTGAACTATTGAAGAAGGATACTAAGTTTAAATGGATGGAAGATTGCGAGGCAAGTTTCCAGGAGTTGAAGAAACGTTTGACTACAGCCCCAGTGTTGACACTGCTAGATATACATAAGGATTTTCATGTGTATTGCGACGCCTCTCGCTTAGGACTTGGAAGCATGCTTATGCAGGACGGAAGAGTTGTTTCGTACGCCTCACGACAACTAAAACCTCACGAGTTGAATAATGCCACGCGTGATTTGGAGCTAGCAGCCGTAGTGCATGCATTGAAAACTTGGAGACATTACCTTATTGGAAATCGTTGTGATGTGTACACGGATCACAAGAGTTTGAAGTACATCTTCACACAGAAGGAGCTGAACCTTAGACAGAGGAGATGGCTGGAGCTTATAAAGGATTATGACATGAACTTGCACTATCATCCAGGAAAGGCCAATGTCGTAGCAGACGCTTTGAGCCGGAAGAGTTATGCTAATTACCTAGAGAGTACGGGATAGCCAAAGGAGTTAGCATAGCATATCATGGAACTTCAATTAGAGATTGTTCCTAGAGGTTTTGTTGCAACAATGGAGGTTCAGTCAACATTGTTGGGTAAGATTCGGGAAGCTCAGAAGGATGACAAAGAGATTGCCGAGATAAAGGAGAAGATGAGCAAAGGAAAGTCCAAGGATTTTCATGAGGATGAGCACGATACCTTATGGTTTGAGGACTGGATATACATGCCCAATGACCTAGAGATCAGGAAGTTAATACTTCAGGAGGCTCATGACTCACCATACTCGATACACCCCGGAAACACCAAGATGTATTTGGATTTGAAGGAACGTTTCTGGTGGACGGGTATGAAGAAGGATATTGCCGAGTATGTAGCCGTATGTGATGTATGTCAGAGAGTGAAGGCAGAGCATCAAAAGCCAGCAGGATTGTTACAGCCTATGCCGATACCCGAGTGGAAGTGGGATAAACTTGGCATGGATTTTATCACCGGATTGCCCAGGACCAAATCAGGATATGATTCTATATGGGTAGTAGTTGATCGCTTGACCAAAGTGGCTCACTTTATCCCAGTGAAACCCACTTATATAAGTGCGAAGTTGGCCAAGATATATATGTCCCAGATCGTATGTCTGCATGGAGTTCCGAGGACCATCGTATCAGATAGATGAACACAGTTTACCTCAAAGTTTTGGCATCAGCTACACCAGACTTTGGGAACAAGATTGGAGTTCAGTAAAGTGTTTCACCCGCAGATGGATGGACAGACCGAGAGAGTCAACCAGATTCTGGAAGATATGTTGAGAGCCTGTGCGCTAGATTATGGATCTAGTTGGGATGACAATTTGCCTTACGCAGAGTTCTCATACAACAATAGCTACCAAGCCAGTCTGAAGATGGCACCGTTCAAAGCCCTGTATGGACGAAGGTGCAGAACACCGTTGATGTGGGATGAAGTAGGAGACCGACAGTTGTTTGGACCAGACTTGATCAAGGAGTCTGAAGAGAAGGTTAAGCTGATTCGTGATAGATCAAGATTGCTCACCCGCATGTAAGAGTTATGAAGATTCAAAACGCAAGGAAGCAACCTATGAAATTGGATACAGGGCATATCTGCAAGTATCACCCTTGCGAGGAGTGAAACGTTTTGGAGTTAAGGGAAAGTTAGCCCCGAGATTTGTAGGACCGTATCGTGTTTTGGAACGGATGGGAGAAGTTGCCTACAAGTTGGAGTTACCCAAGGGACTGTCAGGAGTTCACGATGTATTTCACGTTTCACATTTGACGAAGTGTCATGCTGAGATGGCCAATATACCGTTAAGAGATACAGTACCCTTGGAGGCGATTCAGTTGGACAGTGATTTGACTTATGAGGAGAAGCAAGTTAAGATTCTTGAGTTTGCCAGCCGAGTCACCTGCAGCAAGGTTATCAAGTTTTGCAAAGTTCAGTGGAGCCACCATACCGAGGATGAAGCCACCTGGGAACGAGAGGATGATCTTCGCAAAGACCACCCACACCTATTTTCTAGCCAACCCGAATCTCGAGGGCGAGATTCATCTTAAGGGGGGTAGGTTTGTAACATCCGAAATTTTCAATTTGGAATGTTATACATAGGTCATTCATGCATATCATATTTTATTACATTTTCGTTTTGCAATCCTCGAAATCCTAAGCAACTCAAGGACCCTCGGAGAGAGTTGGGGATTTCCCGGTTTTCATATTTGATTTTTATCAAATAATGAAACGAGGATTTTTGATTTTAATTATTTTTCTCTCCGAAAAATATTTCATATTAAAATATATGAGAGGAGATAACATGACTTCTCCAAAATAATTGAAACATTGGAGGAAAATATTGAAATAATTTATTTGATTTTTTTTATTTTACTTGGATTTTATTTGCATTAGAAAAATTGCATGTTTTCAAAATTGCATTTTAGGGCCAAGAAAATGTTCATCTTGTTCTAAATATTTTATTTAGATGGTGAAAATTTATTTTGGCATTTTTAGATTTTTATTTTATTTTATAGGATTTATTTTCTGCTCATGGAATTATTTAAAAAAACTTCCAAAGGTTCGACCGGACCGAAGCCCACTGAGCCAGCCGGCCCAACCTCGCGCCACCGCCTCCTCGTCTTGCGCCGCCGTCTGCAACCGCCTTGAGGAAGTCCAAGCCGGACTCCTCCCGGCCCCTCACCCAAGCCACCGCCGCCTCGCCCCCCCTTTAAAACCCACCCGGGGCCCCCACAGAGCCCCAAGTCGCCGCCGCCCGCCCGCCCGCCGCCTTCAGCGCCCGCTACCGCCCCGCCGCCCCGCAACTCCGCCGCCCAAGCCCCGCCTCACCAGAGTTGCCTCGCCGGAGAGGTAACGCGCCGATCCGCCGCCGCCCGTTTTTTTTAAAGAAAACCGATTCGGTTTTTTTAGAAAACCCTAGTTCGTTTTTTAGATCGGTTCGCTGGTTTTTCCCGGTTCTTCTATTTAGCGGACGTTCGTCCGTACGTTCATTCTAAACGAACAGTTTTCGCCCGTTAGTTACAGCTAACGAACAATCGTTCGTTAGTCTGTTCGTTAGTTTTCTTTTTATCGGATTTTTCCGCGATTATTCTCGATCGCGATTTCCGATCCGATTTTCGCTTCAGTTTATCTTTTCGCTCGTTTATCGGAGTCAGGCGATTCAAGCGCCTAGATCTTCGTCTCAAGACCCTCTTTCCGTTTAATCAACTTAAACAAGATTTTGATACTATAAAATTTGACTTTAGTTCAGATTAGTAAACGGATCTTGTTTCTTTCGCCGTTTGAGTTTCGTAGAATTGCATCTCCTTATCAACCTCAGTCTAGTGGTCAAGTAGAATTGAGCAATAGAGAGATTAAATTAATTTGCAAAAGACTATTAATAGATCTAGAAAAAATTGGTCTAAGAAACTTGATGATGCTTTGTGGGCTTATAGAACTGCTTATAAGAATCATGTGGGTATGTCTCCATATAAAATGGTTTATGGAAAAGCATGTCACTTACCTCTTGAGCTAGAACATAAGGTGTCGTGGTTCTAAGTCTGACAGTAGAATGGGGGGTAGGTATGGAGAGGCAAGATCCTAACTATGGAGTAGTTGTATACGCAAGGGATTTACGAGTGCAGGCCCTTCTCGGAGGAAGTAATAGCCCCACGCCCTCGGAGCCTGGAGGCGGTCGACTGGATTATATGCGTATGTGTTACAGGGGTGCGAACCCTTCTACCTGTGGAGAGGGGTGGCTTATATAGAGTGCGCCAGGACCCCAACCAGCCCACGTAGTAGAGGGTTTAAGGTGCGTTAAAGCTAGGCGTTACTGGTAACGCCTTACATAAAGTGTCATTAAGGTCATAAAGACTATTTAACTACAGACCGTTTGAATACCGAGTGGCTCCTGGTCGAGTGGATCTTCGTAGTCGAGTGTCTTTGAATCTGTCGAGTGGATACCTTCACGGTCGACTGGAAGGTTGCGTCTCTTATGAGTCTCCTTGTGGAGGGTACCTTTGGGCAGGTCTATGACCCTACCCTGTACATGACTTCATCATTAGCCCCGAATGGATCGAGGTTTGAGTGAGGAAGGAGTTGATAATCTTTCCGACTGTTCTTCGTGTTGTGAGTGCGTCTCACTTTGTGGATCAACGACCTTCTAGTGATGGCATCAACTTCTCTTTCGATCGCCTTGATCCATTCTCCACGTTTGTCGAGTGAACTTTGTGAACTCGAGGATTTCGGCGGCGGATCGGAGGAAATCTGTTGTCTGACGAGTTGTTCTGCGGTTAGCGGATTTCGAAGGATCCGAATTTTGGGAAGCGCGCGAAGCGGAGAAAACTGCGGCACTCGGATGGGATAAGACGATGACGCCTCGATCTTCGCGCCGCCTTTTTCGCCATGTATCGTGCGCGCTACCGCTGCGGGTTGCGACGGATTGCTTAGCCTACCGCCAGCCACCTAAGCGGCCCCATATAAAGCGCTGGTCAGGGTATTTTGAGCAGTGCGACCTCAGACTTCCCTTCTCTCCGCCTCCAAACCTTCTCGCCGTTCTCTTCGTCTATCCAGCGCTGAAGCTCGGTACTTTTCTCGCCGGCGACCATGGTGAAGGACAAGACTGCCGCCCTGGAACGGGTGAAGAAGGCGGCGGCGAAGGCCAAGGGGAGAGCGCCCAGTCGGGGCGGTTCCTCTTCGCGGTCCAAGCTGCCGCAAGGCTGGGTCCAAGGAGATCGGATCCGGTCGACCATCACCGAGAAAGATCTCACCGATCCGCCAACGGCGACTGATCCCCATGGGTCGGCGAGGCTTCCGGCACGGAGTGGCAACCGCAGCTGAAGAGGGTGAGTCGTCCTCCCGCCACCCACGTAGATAGGGGGTTTTCTCTACCGCCAAATCCTTTTTTCCGGGGGTTTCTGAACTTTTTTGGAGCGCAACTCCACCACTTCACCCCGAACTCCATTGTGTATCTTGCTGCTTTCGTTTCGCTCTGCGAGAATTTCTTGGGTTGTCGACCGCATTGGGGTCTCTTCAAGCATATATTCACCTGTCGCTCTCAGACGGTGAAGAAAACGAGCCCGAATGACGAGAGGACCCAAGTAATCCAGATATGTGGGGGACTCGCGGTCCAGATGAGGGGGAAGAGCGCCTTTCCAGCTATGATTCTCCCTGACTCGGTTAGAGGGTGGCAGTCGACCTGGTTTTACTGCCAAGACCAGTCGACGCCGGAGGCGATCGACCTGGCTCCCTCCTTTCTCCATGAGTCGAGTGAACAAGCCATCTTCCCTGTAGGTGTTACCAGAGGAGAAAGCCCAAGTAAAGTTGTTGATGGAGCGTGTAGTCCAGCTTATTCGCGATGGGGTGACCGGCATGGATCTCCTGGAGGTTTTTCTCCGGCGGCGTATTCAGCCACTTCAATACCGAGGTCATCCGATGTGGATGTACTCTCGTACGGATGATACCACTCGGGTCCATCCAGAGGAGGTCGATGACGCCACGCTGGAGAAGTGGATGGCTGCCATCACAGGAAACAAAGACAACCCTTGCGGAGCTAGGAGGATTCCACCACTCGACCAGAGTTACCAACCAGACAAGGTATAACCACTTATCTCCGACTGTGATTCTGATGCATTCATTCTATTTTGATGCCAATTAAATCGACTGACTTTCACCTTGTTTTGTTGTCTTCTAGGTCACCACCGAGATGTACTTTCGATGCCCAACGGGCACAGGAAACAAATCGAAGAAGAACAAGGAAGTGGAGGTGAAAGTCCGAAGGAATGGGAGTCCAACGGCGAGGAGGATGAGGAGGATGATAGCTCTGATGACGAGGAGGAGGAGGAGGAAGAGGAGGAAGACGTCGATCCTCCTCGCTCGGAGGGAAGGTCCAAGTCGACGCATGACCCGGCGGCCGGGCGCGGTAAAGCTGTTGTGCCCACCGGGCAGTCGACGAAGCGACCTAGGACAACTTCTCCCGCGCCGACTGAGAAACCGCGGAAGCAACCTCGAGCGACGTCGTCAAAGCCGGCGAAGGCCCTGCCCAAGATGCGAATGGTCATCCCCACCACTCCGGTAACCAATGTAACCTTGTATTTCCTTATTCAACATGAGTGAACTTTTGGTCGACTTGATGACTGATCAGCCGATTCTTGAAATCTACAAGCCGCTACCTCCGAGACTTCCGCCAAGCACGAAGATCGTGAAATGGAGGATGCGGCCACCTCCAACCTTGGTAAGATCCCTGAGCTTTCGCTTTTAGTCGACTGGAGCTTTTAGTCGATTGGACTTCCATGTTTACTTTTGAATCTTTCTTGTAGTTCCGCCTCACGTCATTGATCTCTCCGATGATGACGAGGAAGCGCCATTGAGGAGGAGGAAGAACAAGAGAGTGCCTGCTAGCAAGGCTGCTCAAGTCGCGGTGATTCCTGAGACGCTGATTTTCGAGGGAGGCAACCCCACTCGGACTTCTGTGTCTTTCTCTGTATCGCTGACAAGTGCCCGACCCACTTCGTCGACCGCTGATCCACCATCTCTCTTTGCTACCCACCACGTCCCGGAAGACCAAGTAAGTGCTGCTAAGGAGGCCATACGCCAGGCAGGGATCATGATGGAGCAGTGAAAGCGGCTCGAGAGGCTAGTCAGCGGCCTATGATGCCGTTCAGCTCTCCAGAGCAATGTCCAAGTAAGTCACCGTCATTGCTTTGTTAGGATATACTATCTTAAACTGCTTTCTTCTGGAGATTTCCATATCTGTACACCCACTGGGTGTGTGTGTCGGTTGAACTTTTGTGGGGGCACGCTGAGTGCACCCACTGGGTGTAGTCCCCGAGACTATGGTCGACTGCGTGCGATCGGCTATAGTCTTTATCTTTGTGATCTTCTTCACTCGACCTGGCTGGACCAAGTCAACTGGAACTGTAAAACCGGTGGGGGCACGCTAAGTGCACCCACTGGGTGTAGTCCCCGAGACTATGGTCGACTGCGTGCAGTCGACTATAGTCTAAAGAACTGTTTTTTTACTGCGGCTGAGCGCTGACAATTAGCCATGTTTTTAGAATCATAACCTTTTTGCCTCTTTTGGTCGACCGACCAACCAAATTGGTAAACCAGTGGGGCATCGCTGAGTGCACCACCGGTGTAGTCTCGAGACTACTGTCGAATGTTTTCATTCGACCGTAGTCTTAGAAATGCTACTATTTTTCCTTAGTCACTCGGAAGTGATCTGTCTTTGATGTCTTTCGTTGGTTGACTCTTTGTAGAAATCTTGCGAGCTTGTGGCTCGCTATACTGAGTTAGAGAAAAAGAAGATCCAGCTCAACCTCGATTTGAAGCTTGCTCAGAGAATTTCTGTATGCAAAGGATGAAGCAAAAGGTATGGCTGGTGAGAATTTTTGACGATCGCCTGCTTTTTCTGCTCATTCTCAACTCTGTTCTCATTGTTGCTTTGCAGATAAACCGGAAGAGACTTTGAAGAAGAAGGACCTTGACCTTGCAGAGGTACGTATATGCTTTGGAGAAAACAAAGCTCAATAAGAGAAGCTTGCCTCGGTCGACAAACTCGAAGATGAAAATGCCAAGCTGAAAGCCTCTCTTGACGTGGCTAACAAGGAAGTCGGTCGGTGAAGAACGACAAGAATGTTCTGTCGACAAGGTTGGCCTGGCGGGAAGCGAAACGACACGGAGATTTATCTTGGAGGGTTCGCCAAGAAGTCGCTTCTCATGCTTGAAGGTAATCTCTTTATTCCGACTGTCTTGCTCTCACCGCTCATCACATGATCTTCATTTTGAGTCCGAGTTGTGTTTTCAGAATTCTGCGAAAACTTTGAAGAAGAAACCAATCAGTGGAAACCAGCTTGGACCCCATCAACTCTCCGTGAAGGATGAAGCTTCTATGAATGTGCTCCATTTGGAGTCTCGTGTTGCTAAGCGTGGTGGATTATCTTGCTTTCGATTGAAAGTTGCGATGTCGCGGATCGACTCGACTCTTTGGCCGTAACAGACTCTCGAATGATCTTGAATCCTCGATGACCCGGTGAATGAGATTCCAAGTCGAGTGCAAGAATGGAAAAAGTCATCTGCCAGGTATGGTGCTGATGTTGCTCTATCTCTGGTTCGTGTCCACTGCAAAGAAGCGCAAGAGGAAAAGCTGGTGTCTCTCAAGGTTGCCAATACTAGGAAGCACGACTTCAGATCTTTCATGGAGACTTTCATCGCTGCTGCTACCCGTATTGCTGACGGAATCGACCTCAACCAGTTTGTTGCACCTTCCAGTCCTCCGCCAGAGGAGTAAAAAACTTCTAAGTCCCGCTTTAAATTTGCCTCGGAATGCCGAGTGGTTTCTGTAACCGATAAACTTTAACAGGCTTAACGCCTGAGCACCTTTGGATCCGTAGGACAGTTATCCGAACTTGATTTTTCGTTTAACATGCTTTGCGTGCCTTCGAGAGAACTTTATTCCTCATTCGGAAGATATTCCGTTGAAATTCCAATCGACTTGTGCTTCATCTATCCTGCAGGTAGAGGTGGAACACAGAATGCGACTGACATTGTCGCCCCACGGATCGGGACGAACCGCACGTTGTGCTTGTGGCGAAGCTCGAAGGAGGAGGTTCCAATGACCGCACCTCGTCGTCCTTGTGGATTGGGATGGACCGCACGTTGTACTTGTGGCGAAGCTCAAGGAGGAGGTAGCACTCGACCTGCACCTCGTCGTCCTTGCGGATTGGGATGGACCGTGACGTTGTACTTGTGGCGAAGCTCAAGGAGGAGGTAGCAATCGACCTGCACCTCGTCAGCATTGCGGATTGGGATGAATTCCTTACTTAGGCGAGCACTGGCTGCAGCTAAGCCCCGAGTGGGAGGTTTGCTCTCCAATTGGTAGGATTTCTATTACTTAGGAGAGCACTGGGTTGTGCTAAGCCCCGAGTGGGAGGTTTGCTCTCCACTCGGTAGGATTTTTATCACTTTGGATGTTTTAAGGTGAATCCTTGGGCTGTTATAAGTCCCCGAGTGGGAGGCTGGCTCACCACTCGGTAGGATTTGAATACTTAGGCGAGTACTTCGACTGCAGCTAAGCCTCCGAGTGGGAGGCTGGCTCGCCACTCGGTAGGATTTTTGTATACTTAGGCGAGTACTTGGACTGCAGCTAAGCCTCCGAGTGGGAGGCTGGCTCGCCACTCGGTAGGATTTTGTATACTTAGGCGAGTACTTGGACTGCAGCTAAGCCTCCGAGTGGGAGGCTGGCTCACCACTCGGTAGGATTTTGTATACTTAGGCGAGTACTTGGACTGCAGCTAAGCCTCCGAGTGGGAGGCTGGCTCGCCACTCGGGAGGATTTTGTATACTTAGGCGAGTACTTGGACTGCAGCTAAGCCTCCGAGTGGGAGGCTGGTTCGCCACTCGGTAGGATTTTTGTATACTTAGGCGAGTACTTGGACTGCAGCTAAGCCTCCGAGTGGGAGGCTGGCTCGCCACTCGGTAGGATTTTGAATACTTAGGCGAAGCGGATTCGCAGCTAAGCCCCCGAGTGAGAGACTGGCTCGCACTTCGGAAAGGATTTTTTTTACAAGCTTAGGTGAATCGGATTCGCGCCTAAGCCACCCACTGGGGGAAATTTCAACAAAAAAGCAATAACAATCATCGAAAATTATAACATTCTTGTCTTGGATAAACAAACTTCGAAAGCACTTTTATTACATCTCAATCGAGTGAGTTTTTAAGTGTAAAAGGGGCGGAGTAGCTCCGCGTTCCAAGCTCGAGGCTCGTCGATCTGGCGATCAACGTTGTAGGGATGATATGCTCCGTTGTGGAGGACTCTCGTGACGATAAAGGGACCTTCCCAAGTGGGAGCAAGCTTGTGTGGTTTCTGTTGATCCACTCGGAGGACCAAATCTCCCTCTTGGAAGGCTCGACTCTTCACATTTCTGGCATGGAATCGACGCAAGTCTTGCCGATAGATAGTCGAGCGGATCAAGGCCATCTCTCTCCTCTTCCAAGAGGTCAACTGCATCTTGCCGGGCTTGTTCCGCTTCTTCTTCGTAGTATAGCTCGACTCGAGGCGCATTGAAGCAGGCCACTCGGCAGAACTGCTTCAACTCCATAGACCAGGAAGAATGGAGTTCTCCCAGTCGACCGATTAGGAGTGGTCCTCAATCCCCAGAGAACTGATGGAAGTTCGTCGACCCAAGCTCCTGCCGCGTGTTTGAGATCACGCATCAGCCGAGGTTTTAGCCCTTTGAGAATGAGGCCGTTTGCACGCTCGCTTGTCCATTCGACCGAGGATGAGCCACGTACATAGTCGACCAGCTGCGCCTTGAGAGGCGCAGAAGGCTTTGAACTTGTCATTATCGAAGTTTGACGCATTGTCGGTGATGATGCTATGCGGAACTCCATATCTGAATATCAACTCTCTGATGAAACTGATAGCAGTGCATGCACCGAGGTTCTTGATGGGCTTGGCTTCGATCCACTTGGTGAACTTGTCGACTGCTACTAGCAAACGGGTGAAACCGCTTCTGCCAGTTCTCAACGGTCCAATCATGTCCAATCCCCAAACAGCGAAGGGCCAAACGAGTGGAATGGTCTTCAAGGCTGAGGCTGGCTTGTGCGACATGTTGGAATAGAACTGACATCCTTCGCACTTGTCGACTATTTCTTTTGCCATTTCATTTGCTTTCGCCAAGAAAATCCCGCTCGGTATGCTTTAGCCACAATGGTCCGAGAGGACGATGATGGCCACAGTCCCCGAGTGGATATCCTCAAGAATTATCTCGACCTTCTTCTAGCGTGATACACTTCCCGACTCGATCGCGCTTTCTCGTACAATTGTCCCTTGATCATCAGAAAGGCCTTGGATCGACGGACAACTGTCGAGCCTCTTCTTCATTCTCTCGGGAGCTCTGTCCATAGGATATATGCGATGTACGGCCTTGTCCAGACGGGAGTGATGACCACAACTTCCATGATCAGCTCGCCCACGGCTGGGACCTCAACTTCACGGATCATTGGCACTCTTTTTGCTGCGGGCTTCTTCCGTGAAAGGATCCTCCTGCATCGATGGAACATGAATGTGTTCCAAAATACATCACCGGGAATGGCTTCCCTCTTGGACCCTATCTTCGCCAAAACATCCGCAGCCTGATTTTTTAGTCGGGTATATGATGAAGCTCTAACCCCTCGAATTTCTTCTCCAGCCTTTCTCATCAGCATTACAATAACCTGTCATAGCTGGGCTTCTGACATCCCACTCCTTCATCACTTGATTAACAACCAGATCCGAGTCGCCATAGACCATAAGGCGATCGACGCCGAGTGAAATGGCCATGCGCAACCCATACAGGAGTGCTTCATATTCTGCTTCGTTGTTGGAAGAATCAAAGTGAATCAGGAGAACATACTTGAGCCTATCTCCTCGGGAAACCAATACAACCCCCGCACTGTAACTGCTCAAAGATCTTGGAACCATCGAAAAACATAGTCCAAAGTGTTCCGAGTGAACTTGGGCCGGAAGTTGCTGTTCAGTCCACTCGGCGAGGAAATCTGCTATTGCTTGGGACTTGATGGCTTTCTTTGCCTCGAATTTGATATCAAGGGGAAGGAGTTCAATCGCCCATTTTGCCACTCAACCAGTTGCTTCTCTGTTCTGAAGAATTTCCGACAAAGGCGTCACGACGATCGTAATGGAATGATCGAGAAATAATGAGCAACCTTCTTCGTGGTCATATAGATCCCATAAACAAGCTTCGATAGTGAGGGTATCTTTGCTTTGATGGGGTCAAGATTGTAAAGATAATAAACTGGGCGTTGAACTTTGAAGGTTTTTCCTTCTTCTTCCCGCCGACCGTAAGTACGGTAATCGACGACTTGTCCAAAGGGCTGCAATGTAAAAGCAAAAGGCTCCTTGCTGATTGGAGCAGCAAGCACCATTGGTGGAGAGCAGAGCTTTGAGCTCGCAAACGCTGCATCGACTTCTAGAGTCCACTCGAACTTGTCTCGACTTTCTTCATCACCGGTAAAGAGGCAATGCCTTTTCACCGAGGCGAGAGATGAATCGACTTAAAGCGGCCAAGCATCCAGAAGTTTCTAGACATCGTGCACACGCAGTATGCGCTTCATTCGAGTATGGTGCCAACCTTTTCTGGTTAGCGTCGATTCCTCGCCGTAAACGAGAAAACCGAGTAACTTTCCACCGTGAACTCCAAATGTACACTTTGATGGATTAAGCAATATCATACCTCCCGAGATTGGCAAATGTTTCAGCAAGGTCACCAACAGGTCGGAACCCTTTCGTGACTTGACCACTATATCATCCATGTATGCTTCCACATTCCGACTGATTTGAGTGAGCAAACACTTCAATCATCCTCATGAATGTGGCTCCGCATTTTGAGACCGAATGGCATGGTGACATAATGTAGCACCCGAATGGAGTGATGAACGCTGTTTTAATCTCATCAGGTCCATACAGACGGATCTGATGGTACCCGGAATAGGCGTCTAAAAAGACAACCTCGCATCCCGCAATGAAGTCGACTATTTGGTCGATGCGAGGAAGAGGGATATGATCTTTCGGGCAGGCCCGATTGATATGCTTGAAATCGATGCACATGCGCAACGACTTGTCCTTCTTGGGGACCATGACAACGTTGGCAAGCCACTCGGAGTGGTAGATCTCTCGGATGAACTCTGCTGCTAAGAGCCGAGCCACCTCCTCGCCAATGGCCTTTCTCTTATGGACGGCGGACCGTCGAAGATACTCTTTAACTGGTTTGAATTTTGGTTCGACTCGTAGGCGATGCTCAGCCAGCCCCCTGAACACCCGCATGTCGCCAGCTTCCATGCAAAGATGTCCCAGTTCTCACGGAGGAACCGGATGAGCGCTTCTTCCTATTTTGAGTCGAGTGTTGTTGAGATGTTGGTCGGAGCAAAGATCGGATCAGTCGGGTGAATGTGAACCTGTTTGCCTCGCCAATGATCGAAATGCTGACTCAGAAGCGGGCTTCTTAGCTCGCAACAAATCACTCGGATCTGTAGTTTTCGATACTCTTGTAGCTCTACCATCGCCAACCGAGCATCGGCGATCTTAGAGCCTTCTCGAAGCACTCTTACGCCTTCTTCCGATTGCTCGTGATGTTGATCACGCCTTGGGACCAGGCATCTTCAGTTTAAGATACACGTAACATGGTCGGGCCATGAAAGCGTGCATAAGCTGGTCTCCCTAGAATAGCGTGATAAGCGCCTGAAATCCACGACCTCAAAGGTCAACTTTTCTTTCCGGAAATGCTTTGAATCACCAAAACTACATCAAGAGCAATTTGGCCGAGTGACTCAGCCTTCTTTCCGTGAATGACTCCGTGGAAGCTCATGTTATCGGCATCGAGTCCGACATCGGAATGCCCATCCCTTTCAACGCCTCCGCGTATAATATGTTCAAACCACTACCACCATCCATCAGGACTTTGGTCAGTCGAGTGCCTTCGACAACTGGGTCGACCACCAATGCTTGCCTCCCAGGGGTGGCAATGTGCGTCGGGTGATCAGATTGGTCGAATGTGATGGCGGTCTGGGACCATTTCAGATAATTGGGAGTCGCCGGAGCAACCAAGTTTACTTCCCGATTGATAACCTGCAATCGACTTTTGCTTTCGACGTCAGCAAAAATCATCAGGGTGGAATTGACCTGGGGATATCCTCATCTCTGTCCTCAACTTTGTCTGTCTCCTTATCCTTATCCTTGGGCTATTTCCCTTGGAACTGCTGAATCAAGAGCCGACACTGTCGAGTGGTATGTTTCGGGTAAATGAGTTTACCCTCTTCATCTTTCTTTGTATGAATATGACATGGTAAATCCAACACGTCGTTCCCATCCTGGTCTTTCACCTTTTTAGGGTTCCAAGGACCCTTGGGTTTCCCTTGAACTTTCCCCGGGTCACCGCCAAGGCCTCTCCGGAGCCGCATTGCTCGGCTTTTGCGCTTCGCTCGATTGGAATTTCCTCCACGGTCTCATTGGCGGCCGATTTATACTTACCACTCGAGCCGATCCTCTTCTTCACCATTTGCATATTTGGTGGCAATCTCCATCATCCGACTCGTGGTCATATCTCCGGTTCGACCAAATTTCAAACTCAATTCTCTGTTCTTGACACCTTCCTTGAAGGCACAGATCGCCTCGGTGATCGATACATTCTCGATCGTGTGGTGCAAAGTGATCCACCTCTGGATATAATCTCTCAAAGTTTCACTCGACTTTTGCACGCACGATCGCAACTCATCAAACCTGCTGGTCGCTTACAAGTTCCTTCAAATGTCACGACAAACACTCGGGCAAGATCTTCCCAAGTGTAAATCATTGGTGCTAACTGATTCAACCACGCCCGGCTGAACCCTCCAACATAAGAGGTAAATGCTTCATGGCTACCTCATCGCTACACCGCCAATCTGAACCGCCACTCGGTAATCTTTCAAGCCAAGTGTCGCTTGGATTCTCCAAAGGAACTTGTTGACTCCAGCCGCCAACCGGAAGTTGGGAGGAATCATCGCGTCTCGATGGCTCTGCTGAAACACTCGTCCCGAGACATGAACTCTACTCTTGGAAGGAACATCTCTATCATGGCCGTCTCGGTGAGCTCGTTCTGTCGACCAAACCTTGAATGATAATAGATCTCACATCAAAGCCTGGTTCCTCGGGTCGACCGGAACTCTTCGCCCAAAGATCAGACATGGCTGTCGTCCCGCTGCCGAGGAGCGTATGATCCACCCTTGGGGAGGAGGGCACTCGGCGCCGATCGTTGCGATCGAACCGGGGCTCATACTGCTCGCGGCCCTTGTATTGATCATCACGCCGGCCCCCACGTTCCTCACGCCTCGGGGGCGATCTTGGACTATGGGCCGACTGGAATGAATTCATAGCGACGGATAGGCTGTGAACCCTGTCCCGCGACTAGGATACAACTGAGTTTTGATCTCCTGCCGCCCGGAGCAAATCCCTGATTTGCTGCAAACCTCTACCTGCCTCCGACTGGGAAGGCTGAATTGACTCTGCTATACGGGCGGCAGCTGCTAAATTCTGAATCGGAGTTCGATATACCTGGGTTGGCGGTTGAAAGAGCTGGCGTCGACTAGATTCTGGAACCCTCAGTCACAGACGCTCGCCGAGTACTCGCTGAAGTTTCTCCAGCCGAGTGCGCCAGCCAAAGTTGGCTGTTGCGCATCCTCCAAGGCGCGAGCCTCGGGGTTTCTCCAACGATAGGAGTGTGAAGTGCATCCATGTTCCGCGACGAAGCTCCTCCCTCCGAGCGGGCGTGAGGGGCTCGGCAAGTACTCTTCGTGGGCTTGCACCGATCGCTTCCACCGCCACCTTCGTTGGTGCGGTGAATCCAGGGGACCGCGTGGTCCATCGACCATCGTAACCTCTCGCCGCCGGTCACTACTATCGCATTCGGACGCAGTCTCTACGGAGCCACCGAACAAGCCGTAGAGAGATTCGTCGGGCTCGACCGCCGCGATTTGGGGATGGCCGATCGGCGGGCCACCGCATGCCTCACCCACCGCTGAAGCCTCGACCGACCGGAACGCTTTGCGGTGGGAGACCGGGAGTGAAGACAAGACGGAGCCGACCCATACCGGGTCAACGGTTGCCGCAGGAGGACGCCGCGGACACACGCAGCGAAAGTGCGTCGCCCACGGATGGGGAGCGCGGCCCACGCCGAGTGGAGCCTCCGGGTTGCCGGAGTCGCCGGCGATTTAACGTGAGCGCACCGAGACGGATCTCGTGGCCGTCGACCGTAACTCCACCAAACCATGATGCGAAGATCGAAGGAATCCCAACTTCTCCAACAATTCGCTAGAACACCTGCCCCATGGTGGGTGCCAACCGTCGTGGTTCTAAGTCCGACAAAGAGAATGGGGGTAGGTATGGAGAGGCAAGATCCTAGCTATGGAGTAGTTGTATACGCAAGGGATTTACGAGTTCAGCCCTTCTCGGAGGAAGTAATAGCCCCACGCCTCGGAGCCCGGAGGCGGTCGATCGGATTATATGCGTATGTGTTACGAAGTGCGAACCCTTCTACCCGTGGAGGGTGGCTTATATAGAGTGCGCCAGACCCTAGCCAGCCCAATGTAGTAGAGGGTTTAAGGTCTTAAAGCTAGGCGTTCTTGGTAACGCCTTACATAAAGTGTCATTAAGGTCATAAAGACTAGTTAACTACAGACCGTTTGAATACCGAGTGGCTCCTGGTCGAGTGGATCTTCGTAGTCGAGTGTCTTTGAATCTGTCGAGTGGATACCTTCACGGTCGACTGGAAGGTTGCTTCTCTTGTGAGTCTCCTTGTCGAGGGGTACCTTTGGGCAGGTCTATGACCCTACCCCAGGTACATGACTTCATCATAAGGCATATTGGGCTTTTAAAGAGGTCAACTATTGTTTCAAACTTGCTGGTGAGAAGTGGTTATTTGACATTAGCTCACTTGATGAATGGAGAACCCAAGCCTATGAGAAGGCCAAGTTGTTTTAAGAAAAAGTTAAAAGATGGCATGAAAAAAGGATACAAAAGCGCGAGTTCAATGTAGGTGATCATGTTCTGCTATACAACTCTCGTTTAAGATTTTTAGTAGGAAAACTTCTCTCTAAATGGGAAGGGCCTAACATTATCGAGGAGGTATATCATTCCGGTGCCATAAAAATCAATAATGTCGAAGGTAAAAATCCGAAGGTGGTAAACGGTCAAAGACTTAGACATTATATCTCAGGTACTCCCATAAATGTTGAGACCAATATAATTGATACCGTGACACCGAAGGAGTACATAAGGGACACTTTTCAGAATGTTTCAGACTCCTAAAAGGAATAGGTATGTGGTATGGTAAGTAAACCGACCCCAAAACGTTTCCAATGATAATTTTTCTCTATTTTGGAATATTTAAAAATTAGGAATATTAAAAGTAGTCCGAAAGAGAAACGAGGCCACCACAAGGGTGGAAGGCGCGCCCTACCCCCTAGGCGCGCCCGCTGACCTTGTGGCCACCTCGTGTTCCCTCCGGACTCCATTTTCTTGCAGAGTACGTCTTATGGTCGGTAAAAAATCATTATATAATCTCCTGAAGGTTTTGATCACCGTACCACGACAATATCTCCTATTTCTGTTTTGAGCTATTTTCTGCAAGAGTTTTCAAGGCCAGGCATCATGTCGTCCCCCTCCTCCAACAACGCGGGCGACGATGCTTGGCTAATGAAGATAGAGATGAAGAGAGAATAACTTGGGGAGATCGACAGGGGTGAAAAGATCAAGAAGGCCGCGGAGGATCAAGTTCCGACAGCAGAAGAACAAGACATCCTTCAACCTTACTACAATCATCTTACCCCTATTGGAATTGAAGCTTTCAAGATGATTGAAATAGTTCGGGTGCAAAACAAGTATCTAACTCGTGAAAATGTTATGTTGCAAGACCATATCATCGTACTCAAGGGCATTATTTGTAAATTGGAACACATCCTACGTTCGATGTTGGATGACAAGCCTGCTACATCAATAACTCCATCATCACCACCTCCGAAGAAAGAGATCTAAATACATGGGTATGGGCACTCCCCTTGGCAACTGCAAGGCTTGGGGGAGTGCCCCGGTATCATATCACCATCACATTTGTATCTTTATTATTTTTCTTAGTTCGATCCTTTTGGTTAAACCTTGATCTAGTAGAATAAAGTTTTATATGATCTAGTTTTGAGATATATAATAAAGAGTAGTTTTGAGTAAAGGGCTTTGCTTTCTGGCTATGATCTTGAGGGGATTAAATAAAATAAAGAATAAAAAGAAATAAAAAGATCATATATTGATCTTATGGAGAGTACGGATTTCACATATAAAGAGTATGATGAATGAAAGTTGTTGAGAGTTGACACTCGTTGTTGCAACTAATAGGAAGTAATAAAGTAAGAGAGGCCTCACATATAAATATACTATCTTGGACATCTTTTGTAATTGTGAGCACTCATTAAAATATGACATGCTGAAAAGTTGATGTTGGACAAGGAAGACAACATAATAGGTTATGTTTGACTATATCCGAATAGAAGTTATATTGTCATGGATCATCCAACATGTTGAGCTTGCCGCTCCCTCTCATGCTAGCCAAATTCTTTGCACCAAGTAGAGATACTACTTGTGCTTCCAAACATCCCTAAACCCATTTTTTCCATGAGAGTCCACCATACCTACCTATGGATTGAGTAAGATCCTTCAAGTAAGTTGTCATCGGTGCAAGCAATAAAAATTGCTCTTTAAATATGCATGATCTATTAGTGTGAAGGAAATAAGCTTTATACGAACTTGCGATATGGAAGAAATAAAAGCGATGGACTGCATAATAAAGATCTTTATCACAAGTGGCAATATAAAGTGACGTTCTTTTGCATTTTGTGCATCCAACCATAAAAGCACATGACAACCTCTACTTCCCTCTGCGAAGGGCCTATCTTTTACTTTTATCTTCTACCCCTAAACAAGAGGCATGGTGATCTTCACCTTTCAATTTTACACTTTTTCCTTTGGCAAGCTCTATGTGTTGGAGAGATCCAGATATATATATATATATATATATATATATATATATATATATATATATATATATATATATATATATATCCACTCGGATGTAGGTTTTCATAAAGGATTATTGTTGACATTACCCTTGAGGTAAAAGGTTGGGAGGCGAAACTATAAGCCCCTATCTTTCTGTCTGACTGAAACTTTGTACCCGTAAGTATCGCATGAGTGTTAGCACTTGTGAAAGATTATATAATAGTTGAGTATGTGGACTTGCTGAAAAGCTCTTAAATTGACTCTTTCAGATGTTATGATACATTGGAATTGCTTCAATGACTGAGATCATAGTTTGTTAGTTTTCAGTGAAGTTTCTGATTTATACTTTGCCTTGTGTATGAATTGTTACTTTATCATAAGAAATTATATAACAATATATGTTGTTGTCCTAAAGATGATCACGATGCCCTCATGTCCGTATTTTATTTTATCGACACCTCTCTCTTTAAACATGTGGACATATTTATCGATATCGGCTTTCGCTTGAGGACAAGCGAGTTCTAAGCTTGGGGGAGTTGATACATCCATTTCGCACCATGCTTTTATGACAATATTTATTACATTATGGGTTGTTATTACACATTATATCACAGTACTTATGGCTATTCTCTCTTATTTTATAATGTTTACATGAAGAGGGAGAATGCCGACAACTGGAATTCTGGACTGGAAAAGGAGAAGATATTAGAGACCTATTCTGCACAACTCGAAAAGTCCTGAGACTTCACGGAGCTTATTATTGGAATATATAAAATATTGGGCGAAGAAAGAACTAGAGGGGGGCCACCAGCCAGCCACAAGGGTGGAGGGTGCGCCCTACCCCCCTGGGCGCGGCCTCCGACCTTGTGGGCCCCCTGGCAGGCCTCCGGTGCCCATCTTCTGCTATATGGTGTCTTTTACCCTGGAAAAAATCATAGAGAAGCTTTCTGGACGAAGCGTCGCCATCTCGAGGCGGAAGCTGGGCAGAACCAATCTAGGGCACCAACGGAGCTGTTCTTCTGGGGAAACATCCCTCTGGGAGGGGGAAATCAAAGCCATCGTCATCACCATCGGTCTTCTCATTGAGGGAGGGTCAATCTCCATCAATATGTTCACCAGCACCATCTCCTCTCAAACCCTAGTTCATCTCTTGTATCCGATCTTGGTCCCAAAACCTCATATTGGTACCTCTGGGTTGCTAGTAGTGTTGATTACTCCTTGTAGTTGATGCTAGTTGGTTTATTCGGTGGAAGATCATATGTTCAGATCCTTAATGATAACTAATACTCCTCTGATGATGATTATGAATATGCTTTGTGAGTAGTTACGTTTGTTCCTGAGGACATGGGAGAAGTCTTGTTATTATTAATCATATGAATTTGGTATTTGTTCGATATTTTGATGAGATGTATGTTGTCTTTCCTCTAGTGGTGTTATGTGAACGTCGACTACATGACACTTCACCATTATTTGGGCCTAGGGGAAGTCATTGGGAAGTAATAAGTAGATGATGGGTTACTAGAGTGACAGAAGCTTAAACCCCAGTATATGTGTTGCTTCGTAAGGGGCTGATTTGGATCCATATGTTTCATGCTATGGTTAGGCTTACCTTAATACTTCTTTCATAGTTGCGGATGCTTGCGAGAGGGGTTAATCATAAGTGGGAGGCTTGTCCAAGGAAGGAAGCACCCAAGCACCGGTCCACCCATATATCAAATTATCAAAGTAACGAACGCGAATCATATGAGCATGATGAAAACTAACTCAACAATTCCCATGTGTCCTCGGGAGCGCTTTGCTTCATATAAGAGTTGTCCGGGCTTGTCCTTTGCTACAAAAAGATTGGGCCACCTTGCTGCACCTTGTTTACTTTTATTACTTATTATCCATTACGATTTATCCTATCACAAAACTCTCTATTATCGATAGTTTCAGTGCTTGCAGAGAATACCTTGCTGAAAACCACTTGTCATTTCCTTCTGCTCCTTGTTGGGTTCCACACTCTTACTTATCGAAAGGACTATGATAGATCCCCTATACTTGTGGGTCATCAGCAGTTGGGACCCACCGGCTATATCTTCGCACGGAAGGAAGTGCCTCCTTGTTATGCGAAGAAAACTATTCCTCCCGATGGCAGCTGGGACCCGGCAGATTTGATGGCTGACTTGTGGGCCTACTAAGATGACGCGTCCACAGGGCTTTGTCAACTTAATCAACAAATGATTCTAGCAACTGGACCGTTGGATGTTAATCCAACAGCTGTAGTGCTTCTTCAACCTCGGTTCTTGCTCGTGTCGCCTCGGCGGCAAAGGTCGCCACAAGACCAACCACCAAGTTTCCCACTCCTCTCCATCTATGACTCCACTGCCGCGTCTTTGGTGCGCTCGCCACGGTGTGGTCAACATGGTCAACAAACAAGAGTCATCGGAAGATGACTGTACATGAGAGGCTGACAGTGGGGACGCACCACGCCCATGGACGCATGCATGCAACTGCATCCTTTTTTACCCTGAAAAAATTGTTTTCTCCCCCTAACAGCTGGGACCCACCAGCTACATCTTCGCACGCAAGGATGTGTGTCCTTATTACGGGCAAAAAAATGATTCCTCCCCCTGACAGCTGGGACCTATTAGTTATATCTTCGCATGCAAGGAAGTGCGTCCTTATCCTCCCTGACAGAAGGACCCACCCGGTCGAAGCGCACGTAGTGTTGTCTGTCTTGTCGCGAATGTGTACATACATACTGGTCGATCAGTCACTCCACAACGATGAACCGTGGCCGAGTAAGTAGCGGCTCATGTTATAGTAGAGCCCCCCACGTAGCAGTTCAGGTTGTTCCGTCTAAACCGTGTACACGTACATATAGCCACACGTACATACATATGAGCGGGGTCTTGAAACACGTACTCGCGCATACAAATGGCCAGGGCTCATGTACATGCAGAGGCAACAGATAGCATTGATGTTGTCATGTTCATTGGTAGCTAACCGGCAAGGTCGGACTAGAGGAAACAACATCGTGTTCACTGGGAGCCAAGTGACTGGCTTGGAACACGTCATATTCATCGAGAGGCAACAGACTGGGTAGGGATGGGTCATGTTCAACGGGAGGGAACTAGCTTGGACGGAACAGCCGAACGGGGTCTAGCGTACCTCAAAATGGAGGAAAACGGCCTTTTGTTCGACTGCGTACGTCGAAACGGGGTCCTGTTCATCGGGCATGGTCTGGTACCGCAAAACGGAGGAAACATACTTGTGTACGAGCTCCTACGGTCAAAACAGGCTGCTACTGATCGGGAGGTCTATGACGTACCACAAAACGGAGGAAACGGACTTGTGTTGGAGCGCCTACGGTCGAAATGGGGTCCTGTTCATCGGGAGGGGTGTGGCATACCGCAAAATAGGACTCCACGGCCCACTGTTCATCCACCGTCTACTGCCTCGCTCCAGTCTCCACGGGATACTATTCATCCACCGTCGACTTCCTCCAGCCTCCACCTGCTACTGTTCATCCACCGTCGACTCCCTCGAGTATCCACCAGTTACTGTTCACCATGGAGGTCCTGTTCATCCAGCCTCCACCGGCTACTGTTCAACTAGCCCTCTACACGGGGTCCTGTTCAAGCAGGGCTCCACGGGGTCCTGTTCATCCACCCCCAACCGGCTCGGGTGTGTGGCGGCTTCCTCTCGATCGGGGTCCTGTTCATCTAGTGGCAACGGCCTCTACTACCACGGGGTCCTATTCATCCAACTCCCACCGGGAACGGTTCATCCAACCCCCAACAATGGTCACTGTTCATCAAGAGGCAACAGGTTCGATCGGCTTCAGTTAGAAACAATATCGAAGGAATCGCTCGATCTGGTTCAGTTAACAGCTAGGGATCGATCTATCGCTCGGGTTCAGTACCACGTAGCGAGTGATCGCTCGGGCTCAGTTAGAGCCCAACGCCTCGCACCCACACGCGTATGTGTACAAGAGAAACGTGCAATCCATGCATGCATCGCTTGGCCCTGACCACCCACCGTAACCGAGAACTCCCCAATATTTTCCTTGCCCTCGCTTCTACCACAATTTTTCCGTCATGGACGGCCCAAAGAATGTCATGCAGCTGCGTCTCTGGCCCGCCCAGGATGGAAAGCCTATTTTCTATCATGATTTTTTGTCATAGTAGTAGGAGCCCACCACATCTATGATGATACCGGGTTTTGTCACAATTATCGTCATAAAAGTGTCATAAGCATGACAGAAAAAATTACGTTCGGCCGAAAAAGTCACGGATGTGTCTTTTTTGTAGTGATATTGGCAATATTTGTATTGATTTTATCATATTCTTGCGTGTTCTTTGATTGAGTGTGGAAATAGACCTTCGTGGTCAGGCTGATCGTCCTTCCAAGATCATCAGTCACCTCAGGAGATTGGTTTAGCGATTGCTAAGGTGCAACGTCGTGCATGTTTGTAGTCGGATCGTCAAAGTCGACTCCACCAAATCCATATCTCTCATCTCATTGAGAGATCGGGCCCCTCGTCCCTATCAACCAGTTTGTCATCAATCACCAAAAATGGGGAGATTGTAAGTGCATCTAGTGCCACCCCTAGTTGGTTTTGGAGAGTGTTTCTGAGATTCACAGGAGAACACATGTAGAAGTCCATATTGATTCAGTTTACCCGTCGGAGATGACCCATAAAAATGTATGAAGACATTGAAGACAATGGTGGTTCGTGAAGACATTCACGTCAAAGATAATGACGTGTGAAGACATTCACTTAAGACAATGGAGTGTGAAGAGATAGTTTCTTCGTAGTTTCATTTTCTTCTTTCTTGAGTCATAGGAACCACTGAACTGTCAAGTGGGGTCCAAGTGAACAAAGCCAGAAAACTGATGTGATGCTCAACCCAAATCCTATGTCTTCGAGTGAAGACAATAAGAGAAAACCTTATCCAGAGTTGGATGAGTCAGCTTCGCTTGTAGCCCAAGTCAAGCTGCCACGTGTGCTTGAAATCCGACCGTTGGACACGTGTCAGTTGCTTAGTGACCCAGGGTCATTTTGGACATATCATGTCGGGTGCCTCCTGGCTATAAATAGCACACCCCCTACACTATAAATTGGTGGGTTCTTAGAGTTAGTGCACGGCTTTTGTCGTTTGAGAGCAACCCACCTCCGAAGCCTTTGAGAGAGAATCCTTTGACATCACTCAAGTCTTTCTGTCCGCTTGATCTGAAGACTTATTACACTTGAAGACTGTGATTTTCCAGTCGGATAGGCGTGCATTCTGAGGGTCCGAGAGTCATTGTGGATTGCCAGTGAACGAAGTCTGTGAAGGTTTGGAAGTCTACCTTGAAGACTTACCAGAGTGATTGGACGAGGACTAAGTGACCTTAGCTCAAGGGGAATAAGGGGAAGACGTGGTCTTCTGAGTTCAATCCCAGCCTCCCTAACCAGACATAGAGTTGTCACATCAACTGGAACAGATCTACCAAATCCTTGTCTTTGTCAAGCAATTAGTTCTTTCTCTTCACCCCTTACTTACTGTTTAGCTTCATGAAGTCATTGCTTGCTTGCTTGCTCCGTTTGACTTCACTGTGTGAAGACATACTCTCTGTTTGCATATTTGGCTTCATACTGTCTTCCTATTCTGATCCACCCTACCTAGCTGCTATTTGTCTTTGTGTTTACTCTATACTATTTCCTTGACTATGGCATGGCTAGTGTCGTGGTTTTGTCACGACAGATGTTCTAGTGTGAGGACTTAGTCGTGAGGCCAACGCAACTAGGTAGTAGCTTGAAAGGTATTGGTCAGAACCGAGAGACGCGAGTTTTTACACAGGTTCAGCCGCTCGCGATGGAGGTAAAAGCCTACATCCTGCTTGATTGATATTGATGATGATGATGATCTCGATTACAAGGGTGATGTCTCACTACCACTATCTCGAGAGCATCTACTTTGATCTTGTCTCAGACTTGTCTGTCTAAGCCTTGTCTATCTTAACCTGACCCTCTTGGGGGCCCTACCCCTCCTTATATAAGTTGAAGAGGCGGCTTACATGTAGAGTCCTAATAGGATTAGGACTTAACCTATTCTGGCTTCTTACCGCGGCCTTCTTATCTTGGGCTTCTTAACGCCTGGGCTTCTTACGTCCAGGCGGATCATCTTCAGGACTCATCTCCAAGACTCGTCTCCTGGATTCTAAGTAGATGACGGGTTAGGATCCAGGTTACACGATGTGTCGGATTAGGATCCGGGTTACACAATCTGCCGGGTTAGGATCCAGGTTACACAATCTGCCGGGTTACGCCTGCTGGGTTATGCTTGTCGGGTCAAGTCCAAAGATGACTTAACAGGGCTGCTAAGCTCTAGAGATGACTTAATATCATGAGCCGGGTTTAATCGCAGGTAATTCCCCCGACATTAGCCACCAGATTAGCTTGAATACAGGCTTAGCATGCATCGATGTTAAGCTTCTTTAAATAAGAATAGATAGTGAACCGGCTCCTGAAAATCTGGGTCTCTATCATATAAAAAAAGTAATTCCATGCCGAAAAATAACCCATATAATATCTTGGATTGTCTTAAAAAATGCCTTGGTTTGATAAATAGAAAATTTTGCCTGATGTTGAACCAACTTCCAATTCTTCAGACTCTCATAAAGAATAAATCCAAACGATGTTGAGCTGACTTGTCTGAATAGCTTGGAGGAGATAATATTTGCAAAATTTTCCACCAAATAATATGAGACCTGGTTTGTTCAACACTGAAAATTTTGAAGGTGTTCTCCCTCACCTGTAGACCCCAAGTCCTGAGTAGAACAAAGTGATAGCTTAAGACTTGATTCAATATAAATGCTGCAACCTTGGAGAAATCTGGGTAGTTCATCTAAGCCACCAGTCGTAAACTGAATATTTTGTACTTCACATGTGTAGCCCCCAAGTGCCGGGTTGTCTTTCGTGCGGCAACCTAGGACTTGTACTGTCTTATGCTTATAATACTTCAGCCAGTGTAGCCCCGAAGGGCCGGGTCTTTATGCAATAACGAGCAAGGACTTTTGCATATCTGATTATATAGATTTGAAGAGCAATGTGTAGCCCCCATGGGTCGGCTCAGCAAGATAATACTGGGTTGCGACTTAGAAAATGATGAAAGGCCGACTCATCTCCCTGAGATAACCGAGTTTGTTGAGAATTTGATGAAAAACACCTTACATTAGCCCCCAATTGTCGTGGTGCATGCTTGTAGTGACATGGGAAATGCATACTTGATGAAACTTGATTTAAATAATGTAGCCCCCAAGTGTCGGGCCGTGTGCCTGCAGCGACTCGGGACAATTCCTTCCATTGTAAAATAAAATCATATCGCCCATCTGGATGATGTTGCTGAAAGCCTTGCATATCAATGTTGAACTATGCTCCTTGCTGTAAGCTGGTATTTTTGGATGAGGGAGTAATAGCCATTTCTCTAAAGCGACTTTGAAAACCTCAATCATCCAATACTGGTTATGATAACCATAATGAAAATCTAGCCATGTTGGCTATTAAAGATTTGAATAACGTAACCCGGTTTGAAAAACGGCTCCTGCAACATCAACCACTATATCCATGCATATATGATGCATGGTATGATGGTGCAATGTATGATGTATGATGCAGTGTATGATGATGTATGTGTATGATAATGTTGTATAAAAATGTCGACTTTTGAGGGACGACGACAAGACCAGCTTTCAAGGCTCGAGTCTTGCTTTAGTGAAGCTGGCATGTTAGTCGTTCCACCCGTAAGCCGACTCTCGCATGCCATAATTCGCCATTTTAACCTTGACTAGTTGAGGGTCATAGAGATTGACTATCAAGAGTACGGCGAGTCACATATTGGACTAGCAACAAGCAGACATATGAGTTTACCCTCGATTTTTGTAAGTCGGCTCTCACGTGACAAACACCGTTGTTTTAACCTTGACTAGTTCAGGTTCATAAAAGATTGACAGTCAAGAGTACGACGGGTCACCTGTTGGAGTAGCATCTTGCATACACGCAGGTTTAACCAATAATATGGCATTTATTTGCCGGTTAAGAGGGTAGTAAAGCTAAAATCGGTGAGTTAGAAGCCCCCAAGTGACCTTATGATCAATTCATAAAGAATCATACCCAGTAAATATGTGATGAAACGACAGAGGCCCTGAGTTTCGGGGATGCCGACTCTATTACATTGATCATAATAAGATAAGCCAATAAGGCAGGATACCCATGTTTGAACCGCGCATCATGGCAGCAAGTTCTCTTTGGCAACCTTTAAATTTTTCTGAGAACTCAAACTTGTGAGAAATTGATTCCTCTTGAATCGGATATTGAGAGATCAAAACTTTGTGAGAGACATAATTCCTTTGAGCCGAATTTTGAGACGGAATTTGTTCTGATAGTCTGGAATCTTTCTTTTTGAGCCGAAACTTTCTGATTGCCCGCCACTTTGTCAGAAATTTTCTGACAACTTCTAAATTTTCACCAATGTGGCAGCAGTCCCTGGGTCCGGGTTGTCTTCCTTGCAATAACCCGGGGTTCTTGAATTTGCGGAAACCGGCCAAATTTGGCGAGTCATGCCTGTGTGGCCTCCGAGTCTTAAGATGACTTTAGGAGTCGGCTTGAGATTCTTCAAATTTGGTCGTGGCATAAGCCGACCTGATATTGACAAATGATGGCTGGATATTTTGAAATTGGAGGCAATGTGGTGAGATGATGATTGATACGTCCATTTTGCATCATGCTTTTATATTGATATTTATTGCATTATGGGCTGTTATTACACATTATATCACAATACTTATGCCCTTTCTCTCTTATTTTATAAGGTTTACATGAAGAGGGAGAGTGCCGGCAGCTGGAATTCTGGACTAGAAAAGGAGCAAATATTAGAGACCTATTCTGCACAACTCCGTAAGTCCTGAAACTTCACGGAGAATATTTTCGGAATTTATAAAAAATATTGGGCGGAGAAAGTACCAGAGGGGGGCCACCTGCCATCCACAAGGGTGGAGGGTGCACCCTACCCCCTGGGCGCGCGCCCTGATCTTGTGGGCCCCCTGGCAGGCCTCCGCTGCCCATCTTATGCTATATGGTGTCTTTTACCTTGGAAAAAATCATAGATAAGCTTTCAGGATGAAGCACCGCCGTCTTGAGGAGGAACCTGGGCATAACCAATCTAGGTCTCCGGCAGAGCTGTTCTGCCCGGGAAACATCCCTCCGGGAGGGGGAAATCATCACCATCGTCATCACCAACGATCCTCTCATCGAGAGGGGGTCAATCTACATCAACATCTTCACCAGCACCATCTCCTCTCAAACCCTAGTTCATCTCTTGTATCCGATCTCTGTCTCAAAACCTCATATTGGTACCTGTGGGTAGCTAGTAGTGTTGATTACTCCTTGTAGTTGATGCTAGTTGGTTTATTTGGTGGAAGATCATATGTTCAGATCCTTAATGATAATTAATAGTCCTCTGATTATGAACATGAATATGCTTTGTGAGTAGTTACGTTTGTTCCTGGGGACATGGGAGAATCTTGTTATAGGTAATCATGTGAATTTCGTATTAGGTTGATATTTTGATGAGATGTATGTTGTCTTTCCTCTAGTGGTGTTATCTGAATATTGACTACATGAAACTTCACCATTATTTGGGCCTAGGGGAAGGCATTGGGAAGTAATAAGTAAATGATGGGTTGCTAGAGTGACAGAAGCTTAAATCCTAGTTTAAGTGGCTGATTTGGATCCATATGTTTCATGCTATGGTTTGACTTTTCTTAATTCTTCTTTCGTAGTTGCGGATGCTTGCGAGAGAGGTTAATCATAAGTGGGAGGCTTGTCCAAGGAAGGATAGACCCATGCTCCGGTCCACCCACATATCAAATTATCAAAGTAATGAACGCGAATCATATGAGCATGATGAAAACTAACTTGACAACAATTCCCATGTGTCCTCGGGAGCGCTTTGCATTATATAAGAGTTTGTCCACACTTGTCCTTTGGTTCAAAAAGGATTGGGCCACCTTGCTGCACCTTAGTTACTTTTATTACTTGTTAACGTTATGAATGATCTTATCACACAACTATCTGTTACCGATAATTTCAGTGCTTGAGGAGAATACCTTGCTGAAAACCGCTTGTCATTTCCTTCTGCTCCTCGTTGGGTTCGACACTCGTACTTATCGGAAGGACTATGATAGATCCCCTATACTTGTGGCTCATCAAGACTTTTCTGGCACCGTTGTTGGGGAGTGAAGCGCCTTTCGTAAGTGGAATTTGGTAAGGAAACATTTATATATTGTGCTAAGATTTACTGTCACTTGTTACTATGGAAAATAATCCTTTGAGGGGTTGTTCGGGGTATCTTCACCCCGACCGGAACCACAATTAGTTTCTCCTCAACTTACTGCACCTACTGAAAATAATTATTATGAAATTCCTTCAGGTGTGATAGAGAAACTACTAGCTACTCCTTATGCAGGAGATGGAACATTACATCCCGATATGCACCAAATCTATGTGGATAAAGTTTGTGGATATTCAAGCTTGCAGGTATGCCCGAGAATGTTCTCAAGAAGAAGGAATTCCCTTTATATTCAAAGGGAAAGGCATTGACATAGGATAGGCCATCGGACGATATTGGATCATGTAACTACAACCGATTGAAATTGGAATTTCATCAGAAGTTTTATCCTATGCATCTGGTTCATCGTGATCGGAATTATATATATATATAATTTTTGGCCTCGTGAAGGAGAAAGTATCGCTCAAGCTTGGGGGAGGCTTAAGTCAATGTTATATTCATTCCCCAATATTGAGCTCTCAAGATAAATTATTATTCAAAAAATCTATGCTCGGCTTTCTCATAATGATTGATCCATGCTCGATACTTCTTGTACTGGTTCCTATATGAGGAAGGATATTGGATTCAAATGGGATTTATTGGAAAGAATTAAACGCAACACTGAAGATTGGGACCTCGTGGAAGGTAAGGAGTCAGGTATAAACCATAAGTTTGATTGTGTTAAATCTTTTATCGATACCGATGCTTTTCGTGATTTTAGCACTAAATATGAATTTGACTCCGAGATAGTAGCTACTTTCTGTGAAACTTTTGCTACTCACGTTGATCTCCCTAAGGAGAAGTGGTTTAAATATCATCCTCCCATTGAAGTTAAAGTAGTTGAACCTATTAAAGTTGAAGAAGAAACTATTATTTATAATGTTGATCCTATTATTCCTACTGTTTATATTGAGAAGCCACCATCCCTGTGAGAATAAAGGATCGTGCTAAGCTTCAACTGTGGTTCATAAGAGGTATGTTAAAACACCTACACCCTCTGAACAAATTAGAGTTCAACCTAGTATTGCTATGGTTAAAGATCTCTTGGCTGTTAATATTGATGGGCATGTTATTTATTTCTGTGATGAAGTTGCTAGAATTGCTAAACCCGATACTAAAGACAAACATAGACCTGTTGTAGGCATGCCTGTTGTTTCTGTTAAAATAGGAGATCATTGTAATCATGGCTTATTTAATGTGGGTGCTAGTGTGAGTGCAATTCCTTATACCTTATATAAAGTAATTATTAATGATATTGCTCCTGCTGAGATAGAGGATATTGACGTTACTATTAAGCTTTCTAATAGAGATACTATATCACCAATTGGGTTTGTTAGAGATGTTGAAGTCTAGTGTGGGAAGATAAAATATCCTACTGATTTTCTTGTTCTTGCTTCCCCACAAGATAATTTTTGTCCCATTATATTTGGTAGAGCCTTCTTGAATACTGATAATGCTAGGATAGACTGCGAGAAAGATATTGTTACTGTTGGTTTGGGGGATATGTCTCATGATTTTAATTTCTATGAATTTGGTAGACAACCCCATGATAAAGAATTGCCTAGTAAGGATGAAATTATTGGTCTTGGTTCTATTGCCGTGCCTCCTAATGATCGTTTAGAACAATATTTGCTAGACCATGAAAATGATATGTTTATGAATGAAAGGGAAATAGATGAAGTATTCTTTAATCAGGGACCTATTTTGAAACGCAATTTGCCTGTTGAAATCCTTGGGGATCCTCCCCCACCTAAGGGTGATCCCGTGTTTGAGCTTAAACAATACCAGATACTCTGAAATATGCTTATCTTGATGAAAAGAAGATATATCCTGGTATTATTAGTGCTAACCTTTCAGAGCATTAAGAAAAGAGATTATTGAAAACTCTAAAGAAGCACCATGCCGCTATTGGATATACTCTTGATGATCTTAAGGGCATTAGTCCCACTTTATGTCAGCACAAAATAAAATTGGAGAAAGATGCTAAACCGGTTGTTGATCATCAATGACGGCTAAATCCTAAGATGAAAGAAGTGGTAAGAAATGAAATACTAAAGCTTCTAGAGGCAGGTATAATTTATCCTATTGCTGATAGTCAATGGGTAAGTCCTATTCATTGTGTCCCTAAGAAGGGAGGTATTACTGTTGTTCCAAATGATAAGAATGAATTGATTCCACAAAGAATTGTTACAGGTTATAGAATGGTAATTGATTTTCGCAAACTGAATAAAGCTACTAGAAAAGATCATTACCCTCTACCTTTTATTGATCAAATGCTAGAAAGACTATCCAAACATACTCACTTTTGCTTTCTAGATGGTTATTCTGGTTTCTCTCAAATTCCTGTGTCAGAAGAGGACCAAGAGAAAACCACTTTTACTTGCCCTTTCGGTACCTTTGTTTATAGACATATGCCTTTTGGTTTATGCAATGCACTTGCTACCTTTCAAAGATGTATGACTGCTATATTCTCTGATTTTTGTGAAAAGATTGTTGAGGTTTTCATGGATGATTTCTTTGTTTATGGAACTTCTTTTGATGATTGCTTAAGCAACCTTGATCGAGTTTTGCAGAGGTGTGAAGAAACTAATCTTGTCTTGAATTGGGAGAAGTGCCACTTTATGGTTAATGAAGGTATTGTCTTGGGGCATAAAATTTCTGAAAGAGGTATTGAAGTTTATAAAGCTAAAGTACACGCTATTGAAAAGATGTCGTGTCCTAAAGATATCAAAGGTATAAGAAGTTTCCTTGGTCATGCTGGTTTCTATAGGAGGTTTATTAAAGTCTTCTCTAAAATTTTAGGCGTCTCACTAATCTCTTACAAAAAGATATTCCTTTTGTTTTTGAAGATGATTCTGTAGAAGCATTTGAAATACTTAAGAAAGCCTTGATTTCTGCTCCTATTGTTCAGTCACCTGATTGGAACCTACCCCTTTGAAATTATGTGTGATGCTAGTGATGACGCTGTAGGTGTTGTACTAGGACAAAGAGTTTATAAGAAATTAAATGTTATTCAGTATGCTAGTAAAACTCTAGACAATGCCCAGAGAAATTATGCTACTACTGAGAAAGAATTTTTAGCAGTTGTTTTTGCATGTGATAAGATTAGACCTTATATTGTTGATTCCAAAGTAACTATTCACACTGATCTTGTTGCTATTAAATATCTTCTGGTAAAGAAAGATGCTAAGGCTAGACTTATTAGAAGGGTTGTCTTACTGCAGGAATTTGATTTGCATATTTTTGATAGGAAGGGAGCTGAGAACCCCATTGTAGACAACTTGTCTAGGTTAGAAAATGTTCTTGATGATCCACTACCTATTGATGATAGCTTCCTGATGAGCAATTAAATGTCATAAATGCTTCTCGTAATGCTCCATGGTATGCTGATTATGCTAATTATATTGTTGCTACATTCATACCACCTAGTTTCACATACCAGCAAAAGAAAAAGTTTTTCTGTGATTTAAGACATTACTTCTGGGATGACCCACACCTTTATAAAGAAGGAGTAGATGGTGTTATTAGACGTTGTGTACCTAAGCATGAACAGGGACAGATCCTACGCAAGGGCCACTCTGAGTCTTACGGAGGACACCATGCTGGAGATAGAACTGCACACAAGGTATTGCAATCCGGTTTTTATTGTCCTACTCTCTTCAAGGATGCTCATAAGTTTGTCTTGTCTTGTGATGAATGCCAAAGAATTGGCAATATTAATAGACGTTAGGAAATGCCTATGAATTATTCACTTTTTATTGAACCATGTGATGTTTGGGGCTTTGAATATATGGGACCTTTTCCTTCCTCAAATAGGTATACACATAATTTTGTTGCTGTTGATTACGTTAGTAAGTGGGTAGAAGCTATTCCAACTAGTAGTGTTGATCATAACACTTCTATTAAAATGCTTAAAGAAGTTCTTTTTCTGAGGTTTGGAGTCCCTAGATATTTAATGACTGATGGTGGTTCACATTTTATTCATGGTGCTTTCCGTAAAATTGTTGCTAAATATGATGTTAACCATAGAATTGCATCTCCATATCATCCTCAGTCTAGTGGTCAAGTAGAATTGATCAATAGAGAGATTAAATTGATTTTTCAAAAGACTGTTAATAGATCTAGGAAGAATTGGTTTAAGAAACTTGATGATGCATTATGGGCTTATAGAACTGCTTATAAGAACCCTATGGGTATGTTTCCGTATAAAATCGTTTATGGAAAAGCATGTTACTTACCTCTCGACCTAGAACATAAGGCATACTGGGTATTAAAGAGCTCAATTATGATTTCAAACTTGCCGGCGAGAAGAGGTTATTTGACATTAGCTCACTTGATGAATGGAGAACCCAAGCCTATGAGAATGCCAAGTTGTTTAAAGAAAAGGTTAAAAGATGGCATGACAAAAGGATACAAAAGCGTGAGTTTAACGTAGGTGATCATGTCTTGCTATACAACTCTCGTCTAAAATTTTTTGCAGGAAAACTTCTCTCTAAATGGTAAGGCTCCTACATTATCGAGGAGGTCTAATGTTCCAGTGACATGAAAATCAACAACGCCGAAGGCACAAATACGAAGGTGGTAAATGGTCAAAGCCAAACATTATATCTCGGGTACTCCCATAAATGTTGAGACCAACATAATCAATACCGTAACACCGGAGGAGTACATAAGATACACTTTCCAGAACGTTTCAGACTCCAAAAAGGAATATGTACGTGGTACGGTAAGTAAACCGACTCCAAAACTATTCTAATAGCAATTTCTCTCTGTATTGGAATATTTAAAAAAATTGGAAAATTAAAAGTAGTCCAAAAGAGACAGGAGGCGACCACAAGGGTGGAGGGCGCCCCCTACCTTGTGGCCACCTCGTGTGCCCTCCGGGCTCCGTTTTCTTGCACGATACTTCTCTTGGTTGGTAAAAATTCATTATATAATCTCCCGAAGGTTTTGACCAACGTACCACGACAAAATCCTCTGCTTTTGTTTTGAGCTATTTATGCAGCAGATTTAGGGCAAGATGTCTTTGCAAGAGTTGGTCAGGGAGAGTCGTGTATCTCACCCGACACCGGGCCCAAGAGCATACAGGGAAGCTAACCACTTCAGGCAATCAACGGAGGAAGAGGTGGAGGCTGACTTGAAAAGGGTGGATGCCATGGAGGAGGATCAAGAAGCAACCTCTCGTCTTCAAACTAGATTCATGCTGGAGGAACTTCAGAGCTCAGAAATACCAAATTTGGTCATTCCTCCCAATGCCAGATTTCTCTCTTATGAAAATATGAAAAAACGTGTTGCTTTTTCTCCCGCAGCTATGAAACATCCATGGGTGAATGGAGCTCTAGCCGTCACGGGTAAACTATGCAAGGAAGTAATGGATCTTAAGCAGCAAATTAATAAGCTCGAGGAAGAGAATTGTATCCTAAGGGGCATCAACGCCAAGAATATCACATCACCACCTCCGACGAAAGAGACATAAATACATGTGTATGGGCACTCCCCTTGGCAACTGCCAAGCTTGGAGGAGGTGCCCCGGTATCGTATCACCATCACATCTTTATCTTTATCGTTTTTTTCTTAGTTCGATCCTTTTGGTTATTTCTTGACATAGTAGAAAAAGGTTTTTAGTATGATCTAGCTTTGAGTTTTGTTTCGATCTCTATATATGTAATCGAGTCCGTGAGTTATATATAATAAAGAGTAGTTTTGAGTTGAGGGCTTTGCTATCTTGTTATGATCTTGAGGGAATTAAATAAAAGAAAGAATAAAAATAAATAAAAAGATCATATATTCATCTTATGGAAAGTAATGACTTCACATATAAAGAGTATGATGAATAAAAGTTGTTGAGAGTTGACAAACATAGTTTTGGTCATTGTTGCAATTAATAGGAAGTAGTAAAGAAAGAGAGGCTTCACATATAAATATACTATCTTGGACATCTTTTGTAATTGTGAGCACTCATTAAAATATGACATGCTAAAAAGTTGATGTTGGACAAGGAAGACAACATAATGGGTTATGTTTTCTAATATCCGAATAGAAGTTATATTGTCATGGATCATCCAACATGTTGAGCTTTCCCTTCCCTCTCATGCTAGCCAAATTCTTTGCACCAAGTAAAGATACTACTCGTGCTTCCAAACATCCCTTAAACTAGTTTTGCCATGAGAGTCCACCATACCTACCTATGGATTGAGTAAGATCCTTCAAGTAAGTTGTAATCGGTGCAAGCAATAAAAATTGCTCTTTAAATATGTATGATCTATTAGTGTGAAGAATAGAAGCTTTATCACAGGCGGCAATATAAAGTGACGTTCTTCTGCATTAAGATTTTGTGCATCCAACCATAGAAGTGCATGACAACCTCTGCTGCCCTTTGCGAAGGGCCTATATTTTACTTTTATCTTCTACCGTTATACAAGAGTCATGGTGATCTTCACCTTTCCTTTTTTGTACTTTTTCCTTTGGCAAGCACTATGTGTTGGACAGATCCGGATATATATATATATATATATATATATATATATATATATATATATATATATATATATATATATCCACTCAGATGTAGGTTATCGTAAAGTATTAATGTTGACATTACCCTTGAGGTAAAAGGTTGGGAGGCGAAACTGTAAGCCCTATCTTTCTCTATGTCCGATTGAAACTTTGAACCCATAAATATGGCATGAATGTTAGCAACTGTGAAAGATTAAATGATAGTTGAGTATGTGGACTTGCTGAAAAGGTCTTATATTGACTCTTTCTGATGTTATGATAAATTGCAATTGCCTCATTGACTGAGATCATAGTTTGTTAGTTTTCAATGAAGTTTCTGATTCATACTTTACCTTGTGAATGAATTGTTACTTCAACATAAAAAATTATATGACAATATATGTTGTTGTTCTAAAGATGATCATGATGCCCTCATGTCCGTATTTTATTTTATCGACACCTCTATCTCTAAACATGTGGACATATTTTTCGATTTCGGCTTCCGTTTGAGGACAAGAGAGGTCTAAGCTTGGGGGAGTTGATACGTCCATTTTGCATCATGCTTTTATATTTATATTTATTGCATTATGGGCTGTTATTACACATTACATCACAATACTTATGCCCTTTCTCTCTTATTTTATAAGGTTTACATGAAGAGGGAGAATGCCGGCAGCTAGAATTCTGGACTGAAAAATGAACAAATATTTGAGACCTATTCTGCACAACTCCATCAACATCTTCACCAGCACCATCTCCTCACAAACCCTAGTTCATATCTTGTATCCGATCTCTGTCTCAAAACCTCAGATTGGTACGAGTGGGTTGCTAGTAGTGTTGATTACTCCTTGTAGTTGATGCTAGTTGGTTTATTCGGTGGAAGATCATATGTTTAGATCCTTAATGATAATTAATAATCCTATGATTATGGACATGAATATGCTTTGTGAGTAGTTACGTATGTTCTTGGGGACATGGCAGAAGCATTGATATAAGTAATCATATGAATATGGTATTCCTTCGATATTTTGATGAGATGTATGTTGTCTTTCCTCTAGTGGTGTTATGTGAACGTCGTGACACTTCACCATTATTTGGGCCTAGGGGAAGGCATTGGGAAGTAATAAGTAGATGATGGGTTGCTAGAGTGATAGAATCTTAAACCCTAGTTTATGCATTGCTTCGTAAGGGCTGATTTGGATCCATATGTTTCATGCTATGGTTAGATTTATCTTAATTCTTCTTTCGTAGTTGCGGATGCTTGCGAGAGAGGTTAATCATAAGTGGGAGGCTTGTCCAAGGAAGGACATCACCCAAGCACCGGTCCACCCACATATCAAATTATCAAAGTAACGAACGCGAATCGTATGAGCATGATGAAAACTAACTTGACAACAATTCCCATGTGTCCTCAGGAGCGCTTTGCATTACATAAGAGTTCGTATAGGCTTGTCCTTTGCTACAAAAAGGATTGGGCCACCTTGCTGCACCTTAATTACTTTTATTACTTGTTACCCGTTATGAATTATCTTATCACACAAATATCTGTTACCGATAATTTCAGTGCTTACAGAGAATACCTTGCTGAAAACCGTTTGTCATTTCCTTCTGCTCCTTGTTGGGTTCGATGCTCTTACTTAACGAAAGGACTACGATAGATCCCCTATACTTGTGGGTCATCAATGATCTTTGTGACGCTCATCGTATGTCCTTCCATGCTTTGCTATTTTCTCCTGGTCCCGCTCTCTTGGCTCTGTCAGGGCCATTTTCATCTCTTTTTCCTTTTGCTTGTTTTTGAATTGCTGGCACAAACATTGCCTCGCTCACCCAGCCTCTCCAGGGCTGTGGCCTACTCTATTATTTCTTAAATCTACTGAAGCAGACCGGACAACTGGACGGCGGCTTGCGCTTGTTCATTGGGCAGCTTGTGTGAGCAGGCGTGGCCCTGATATGTTGATATAAACCGGTCCGCAAGGGCGGCAACTTTGGGCACTTCCATTGAGTGGCACGATACGGACAAATGTCAATGCTGTCGTATGCTCCGTATCCGCGTTATAAACGCCACTTTGGAGTGAATAATTGTCCTGGTGTATTTGGACGACAGATAATCTTGTCGTGACTGCCATGAACATAGAACATTTGTCCTGTGGATAAAAATATTAAAGACAGAAGAATTGTTCTCAGAGGAATTTAAAATGTACTGACAAAATAAATAGGTGGATAGCACCTGCTATTTTTTTCAGCTGAATTCGTAAACAAAGCAAACCAAGTTTCAATACGCTTGGCACTTTTTTTGGAAAAAGTGCCCTAGCCCCCTCCTTTTGCTCTGTTCTTCTTTTTCTGCCTGACGTAGTCGGCCATGGCAGTGGCGTAGCACAAGCCAGCCATGCGCACGGGCCAGGGGAGGCTGGCTAGCACACGGGCGGGCTGTAGCTCGGCGACCGGCGGCCGAGAGGCTGGCTGCGGTGCAGTGGGCGGCTCTAGTCCGTGCACAGGCACGGAGAGCCGGTGTGGCGGGGGGAGCGAGAGGGTGGCGGAGGTGTGCTGTCAACTTAAGGTGGTGACTCAAAGTGGAGTGAGACGACGCGGCTAAAAAGGCAACGTCCTAGTGTAAGGACTTAGTCATGTGGCCAACACAACTAGGTATTAGCTTGAACGGGGTTGGTCGGAACCGAGAGACGGGGTTGAATGGGGTTGGCCTCTCGTGGTGAAGGTAAAATCGTACATCCTACTTGATTGATATTGATGGTAATGATGATCTCGATTACAAGGGTGGGTCTTGCTACCTCTATCTCAAGAGCATCAACTTTGATCTTGTCTCAGACCTGTCTGTCTAAGCCTTGTCTATCTTAACCTGACCCTCTTGGGGTGCGCTACTCCTCCTTATATAAGTTGAAGGGGCGGCTTACATGTAGAGTCCTTATAGTATTAGGACTTAACCTATTCTGGCTTCTGATCACGACCTTCTTATATTGGGTTCTTAACGCCTGGGCTTCTTACCTCTAGGCGGCTCATCTTTAGGTCTCATCTCCAGGATTCTAAGTAGATGCCGGGTTAGGATCCGGGTCACACAATCTGCCGGGTTACGATCCGAGTTAAACAATTTGCCGGTTTTGGACCCGGGTTACACAATCTGCCGGGTTAGGATCCGGGTTACACAATCTGCCGGGTTAGGATCTGCCGGGTTACTCATGCCGGGTAATGCCTGCCGGGTTACGTAAGGTGCCGAGTTATAGCCGCGGGTAATTCCCCTGACAGCTAGTGTAGTTTATCTTCCGTTGCATACTATGTAGGTGTTATTTGGTTGTCTATATATTAAGACAACACCTGTCTTGAAGACTTTCATAAAAGTCGCCTATTCACCCCACTCTAGTCGTTAACTAGCACTATCAACCTCGGATGGTTGTGTGTGGCAATTGAGATCATCAACTACCGAGTGTCGGTGGAAACAACACCTATGGGGTCACTGGGATACCTTCTACGGTTGGCGGGCGCGGGGTTGTGCAAAGAGCAGGTCTAGGAGCCAGCACAAAGATCGTTTACCCAGGTTCGGGCCGCGAGGATGCGTAAAACCCTAGTCCTGTTTTGGTGTATGTATTGAGTGTTCTTGAGTTCTTGAACTAGCTACGGTGTGTCTCTAGTCCAAAAGATCCAAATCCCTCTCATGGTCGCCTCGGGCCTCCTTTTATAGACAAAAGGGGTCGCCACAGTGGCACACAGGAGGTGGAAAGGTGTACAGTGCGCAAGCTTATCACTTGTCATTATGGGACAAGACGCATTAAATGCTCTCCCTTAGATGTCTCGTTACTTTATTGGGGATGGTAGCGAGGCCCGTCCCGTCCGTCGCCGCTTGCCATGCTTCGACACGCGTCCAGGCCAACGATGCATGCCGCGCCATGTAGGCTGGCAGGCTACTGAGATGGCGTGGTGGTAGGGTCTTCACAAAGATCGGCATGCCACCACGCAGGTGCTTGCTGAGTTAGCCTGGAAGCTGCGCGTCGCCACACAGGTGTCTGCCCAGTTGGTTGGGCTGGCAGCTGGTTGGGGACGGCGGTGGAGTCTTGGCAAATGCGGGCCTAGCTGCGGCCCCGTAGGTGTCTTCGGCAAGGGCCTTACCGGGGCCCTGGCAAGGGTCTTGCCATGGCATCGCGATTGTCCCCGGCAAGGGTCTTGCCAGGGGTCTCGTGGATTTCCTCGGCTAGGATCCTGCCGAGGATCGTTGTCTTCTGGTCCTCATCTGATCCTGTGTATTTATGATCTTCACAAAGATCTGCATGCCACCATGGAGGTGCCTCCCGAGCCTTGGTCCCAATGTGGTTGTTGGCGTTTGGAGCCCTTGGCCCAAGGGTGGCTCGCTCTACTGGCGTTGGGCAAGTTGCCCTGGCAAGGCTCTTGCTGGGGCCGCGGAGGCCGCCCCGGCAAGGGTCTTGCCAGGGGAGTCCGCCTCGCCCTCTTGTTCTCTGTGTCTCTGGTCTTGGCGTTGCTCCTATTGCCTTGTGCTCCGGCTTCCCTCTTCTGCCCTGCTCAGCGTGGCCGCGGGCATGGCTCTGGCTGCCCGTGCACAAGTAAATGTCTCCATTTGCTCACACTACCCTCTTTAGAGTGCTAAAACGCATAGTGCTTATCCTCGAATTAGACTGGAGCAACTCTTGTCTTTTCTTTTGTGTATTTATCAATAGTGCGTCAGAGTTTGAAATACCCATGAATAAAAAAACGATAATGTGATTATGGGTGAAGTGTGTGCACAAGTAGTACACTATAAAAGTAGCAGATAGCAGGTCGGTGAGAAATAAATGACGGGAGACATGTGATAGCTCTACAACATGCATGGCACAGGAAATTAGATTCTAGGATTTTGAAATATGAGCACAGGGATGGTTGGGAAATACATATACTCCTCCAGCACACCAAAAAGGTGTGGTCCTATGAAAATAACAGTCGACTGAAAATAAATAGGTCAGTCCATTTTTTCTGCACCGTCAGATCTACAAAGAACGGGCAGATCACCTTCATCTACCTCCAACCAGTCAGTGTTGACGATCTTCCTCGAAACGTCGGCGACCACCGACCCAGTCCCCTCCTCCGCCTCCCCTCGACCTCACCGCACCGCCGTGCTTGGCACTGCCTCCCGGCCATCCCTTCAAGCCCCGCCGACCTCTAGATCAAGCGCAAGCAACTGCTGCACCCCACACCCCTATGATAGACACCGATGCACCGCTTCCCTGGTGAACAGATGGACTAGGTGCTCCATGCGCCTAAGCGGGTGCTGCTTATTTTAATTGCGAATCAACTGACCCTTAATTGAAATCCAGGAGGGTGACTAACCTCTAGCTAAGGTGAAATAGTAAATGGGGGGAAACCTTGTGCATTTAGTATCATGAAGAAGGTGCAGTAATAAGCGCTCAATTAGTTCATTCGTGGGATGAATACGGTGTGAGCAGAGAAATAAGATTTGCATGAATAAGGGAAGAGGAGTGCCTCTTTCTCCTGGTAGTGTTGTGTCCTCCTTTTGTTTTTCCAACGATCTTCTTGTGGTTCACTGGAAACAAGAAGTTGTTGAGGACGGTGGAGCCTTGGATGAACCCATGGACAAGTTGTTGAGTGTGGTGCGGTGTTCGTCTGTTGGCGGCGGGGAAGCAGATCTGAGGCAACGAACGATGGCGTAGCGGGGACAACTCCGATGCGGTGGACGGTTGCGATAGTGGAGCAGCAGCAGTGCGGCGCAGGACGGCATGGTCTAAGTGGTTCAGGGACGGCATACGTCGACGTCGTGTAGGCAGCTCTGCCTCGGCTTCAGCTGCTAAGTCCTTGAGGGCATTGCGGTCGCGTTGGATGACAACATTGATGTGCCGGCTCCGGCGTGATGTAGGAGGGTGGCGGTGGATTGGGCGCGATGGCGTGGAGGATGGAGGTGGCTGGCGTTTTCCGGCTAGTGGAGATGGAGTTTTGGCGCCCATGGAGTATGAATGGGGAAACAGAGGAAGGGGAGCTAAGGGGAAACAATGTTTCGGTTTGGGACACGCTTGTTTGAAACTTGGGGAAAGTTACAAACTTTGCCCCCATCTAGAATTTCGGATATATTGCGGGTCGGGGGTAGGACGGTAATCACACGTGTTCCTAATAGTGGGCGGGATAGATTTCGGCTGAGCGCATGGGTGTTTAGGCGCCCACGGTGTATGAATGCTCTCGGAGGCGGTTGACTGGTGATACATCTCTATCGTATCTACTTTTCCTAACGCTTTTGCTCTTGTTTTAGACTCAATTTGCATGATTTGAGTGAAACTAACCCGGACTGACGTTGTTTTTAGCAGAACTACCATTGTGTTGTGTTTTTTGCAGAAATAAAAGTTTTTGGATTTGGACGAAACTTTTTGGAGAATTATTTCCCAATAAATAAAAAATACTAGAACCAATACCCACCGGAGGGGGTGCCCTGGCTGCCCACAAGACACCAGGGCGCGCCACCCCCTGGTGCGCCTGGTGGGTGGTGGGGCCCTCGAGGCTCCACTGACCCTAACTCCGACACTATAAAATCCTATTTTTCTAGAAAAAAATAAGAGAGGAAGTTTCATCTTTTTTACGATACGGAGCCGCCGCCACCTCCTGTTCTTCCTCGGGGGCCAGATCTGGAGTCAGTTCGGGGCTCCAAAGAGGGAGTCTTCGATCTTCGTCATCATTAACAATCCTCCATCACCAATTCCATGATGCTCCCCACCGGGAGTGAGTAACTCATTTGTAGGCTCGCTGGTCAGTGAGGAGTTGGATGAGATTCATCATGTAATCGAGTTAGTTTTGTTAGGGCTTGATCCCTAGTATCCATTATGTTCTAAGATTGATGTTGCTATGACTTTGCCATGCTTAATGCTTGTCACTTTGGGCCCGGGTGCCATGATTTCACATCTGAACCGTTTATGTTATCACCATTATATCCATGTTCTAGATACGATCTTGCAAGTTATAGTCACCTACTACGTGTTATGACTCGGCAACCCTGGAATGACAATAGTCGGGACTTTGCCATGACTTTGCCATGCTTAATGTTCATGTATTCACTATGTGTTAATGCTTTGTTCCGGTTCTCTATTAAAACGAGGCATTAATATCCCTTAGTTTCCAATAGGACCCCGCTGCCACGGGAGGGTAGGACAAAAGATGCCATGCAAGTTCTTTCCATAAGCATGTATTACTATTTATGGAATACATGCCTACATTATATTTATGAACTAGTGGTAGAGCCGTATCGCCGTAGGTTATGATTGTTATATGATGAATATTATCCAACTAACCACCGATCCAGTGCCTACGAGTTTTCCATATTGATTCTTGCTAAGTTACTATTGCTATTGCTACTGTTACAGCTGCTACAAAATGGTTACTGTTGTTACCGTTACTATTGCTACTGTTATCACTGCTATCAAAACTATCATATTACTGTGCTATTAATCATCTTGCTGCAGTTATTTAATCTTAAGGTGTGGTTGGATTGACAACTCAACTGCTAATACTCACAAATATTCTTTGGCTCCCCTTGTGTTGAATCAATAGTTTTGGGTTGAATACTCTACCCTCAAAAAATGTTGTGATCCCCTATACTTGTGGGTAATCAACTGGCCTCTTGGTGAAGTTACAAACCTACCCCAGTTTAGACCTTTGGACATCGGGCCTATAGGCTACATGGGTCTGAGTCGGGATAGTAATTTCCTACCACCAAACATTGGCCTCGTGTGGTTTCGGGCGACCAGAGGCTTATTTGGCGCTCCGTTCAATATTTGGGAGCAGAAGCATTAACGATTACAATTCTCTTGAATTGAACTTTCAGGATTTGTCAAACCTCAAAATTCTTGACTCCTGAAAATCCTAAAAATACAATTATTTTGGAATGGAGGGGCTACAGTTGAATCTACAATATACATGAGTATATATTAAAAAATGTAGCATAGCTCGATTCATGCATGGTTCCAGATATAATCTCCTTGGTTGAAAAAATAGTTAGAGATGTGTATGAATATATAGCATGTTCAAACGCACAACAAAGATTGATGCCCCTTTTAGATATGATTTACAAATGCCATTATCTCGAATTCAAATAGTTGAATTCACTTCATATTAATTTGAATCTTTGAAGCCACTTTTATGTTGAATTCAACATGTATTCTATTTCGCAGCTAGCAATTTGGAATGTATCCATGTATGTGACAAATGTATAAAGTGCTTGACACTAACAACACGGAGAGCACTCATGTTTATATATGAATTGCAAAAGCCATGCATTGTCTGGATTTCAAATCACTCTCACTCTATGGATCAATAATGTGAAATAAATCCATACACATGCTCGAATTCAATAGAGTATGGGTGTCTGATTGACCAATTTTCGTTCATATGCAAATTGCAAAATTCCTGATCCCATCCAATTTTCTAATGAAATTTATATTTTAATTTAATGCATAGAACCGCCTTTTACACGTAGATGCACTATGCCTCAGCCCCTCCTCACACACGCACTATATCTCTCTATCTGACGCATAAGTGCACACACTTTATATACATCGACATTTCTTTCTCATACATGCTCATACTCTCTCTCTCGGGGTGTCTCACGCACACACTCTATATATCTCCCTCCCTCCCTCCCTCTCTCTCTCTCTCTCTCTTTCTCTCTCTCTTACTACTATGTACGACTCTTTTCACTAATCTCAGTTGGAAAATACTATTTCTCTCACATGCATATATACACACGCAGGGTCTCTGCTGGCCCTCTATATGCACATATATATCTGCCTACGTGTCTTTGATGTCTACTACGCAACCTTCTTCTTGTAGACGCTGTTGGGCCTCCAAGTGCAGAGGTTTGTAGGACAGTTGCAAATTTCCCTCAAGTGGATGACCTAAGGTTTATCAATCCGTGGGAGGCGTAGGATGAAGATGGTCTCTCTCAAGCAACCCTGCAACCAAATAACAAAGAGTCTCTTGTGTCCCCAATACACCCAATACAATGGTAACTTGTATAGGTGCACTAGTTCGGCAAAGAAATGGTGATACAAGTGCAATATGGATGGTAGATATAGGTTTTTGTAAACTGAAAGTATAAAAACAGCAAGGTAACAAGCGATAAAAGTGAGCATAAACGGTATTGCAATGATAGGGAACAAGGCCTAGGGTTCATAGTTTCACTAGTGCAAGTTCTCTCAACAATAATAACATAGTTGGATCATATAACTATCCCTCAACATGCAACAAAGAGTCACTCCAAAGTCACTAATAGCGGAGAACAAACGAAGAGATTATGGTAGGGTACAAAACCACCTCAAAGTTATTCTTTCCAATCAATCCATTGGGCTATTCCTATAAGTGTCACAAACAGCCCTAGAGTTCGTACTAGAATAACACCTTAAGACACAAATCAACCAAAACCGCAATGTCACCTAGATACTCCAATGTCACCTCAAGTATCCGTGGGCATGATTATACAATATGCATCACACAATCTCAATTCATCTATTCAAACCAACACATAGAACCTCAAAGAGTGCCCCAAAGTTTCTACCAGAGAATCACGACGAAAACGTGTGCCAACCCCTATGCATAGGTTCATGGGCGGAAACCACAAGTTGATCACCAAAACATACATCAAGATGAATCACGTGTGTAACGCCCCGGATTCGATGCGCCAGGTGTCCTTCAGTTATTCGCCGTCGTTGCCATGACATTTGCTTGCGTGTCTCTCTTTGCCATGTCATCATCTGCATTTCATATCATGTCATCATGTGCATCGCATTTGCATACGTGTTCGTCTCATGCATCCGAGCATTTTCCCCGTTGTCCGTTTCGCAATCCGGCACTCCTATGTCTCCCGGCGCCTTCTTTTACCTCTTCCCATGTGCGGGTGTTAAACGGTCTCGGAATGGACCGAGGTTTGTCAAGCGGCCTTGGTATAGCACCGGTAGACCGCCTGTCAAGTTTCGTTCCATTTGGAGGTCGTTTGGTACTCCAACGGTTAACCGGGTAACCGCAAAACCTCTTCTTTGTGTGCAGCCCAACACCCCTTTCAAAGTGGACCAAAACCCATCTAACTCCCCTCCATGCTCTCGGTCGTTCGATCACGATCGTGTGGGCGAAAACCGCACCTCATTTGGACTCTCCTAGCTCCCTCTACCTATAAATATGCCCTTCCCTTCCATTTTTCGCAGTCCAAACTCTAGCCCCGCTCCCCTCGCGCCGCCGGACATGTCCGTTCCGCCGCCGGACGCGTCCACCGCCTAGCCACCTCACTCCGCCAATCCGAGCCGCCACATCACCACCGCTGCCTCCGCGCCCAATGGGGCCGCCACGTCGCCTCCACCGCGCCCACATCGCCGCCGCCCGCCGGGCCAGATCCGGCCCGCCCGAGGCGAACTGAACCTCGGGCCCGCCCGCCCTTGGCGCTCCTCCCCCCTCACGGGCCTTGCGCCGCCTCCGTCTGGCCGCCACCTGCCAGGCTCGACCCAGCCCGCCCTCCGCCGCCAGCGCCCGCTGCGCCTCCCGGCGCCTCGTCTCACGCCAGCCGTGCCTCCTCCGCCTCTCCGCCGCGCCCTCGCCTCCGGGCCGCCCGCCTTCCTCATGGCGCCTCCTCCGGCCGGATCCGTGGCCGGGCCGGAGAGATCCGCCACCCCTCGCCCCTCTCCAGCAAATTCGGCGTCCATCTCCGGCGAGATCCGGCTCGCCTCAAAAACCGTGCACGGAGGTTGACTTTCCCCTTCCCCGTAACTGCTAAGTCCCCGAGTTTTCAGTAATTTTCATGCATTTTCATCATGCCATAACTCTGCAACCTTAGCTCCGTTTTGTGCGTGTGATATGTCAAAATGCTCGCCCCGAAGAGTAGATCATTTCTTCTCATTGCATCATTTTGTTTTGAGCTCATCTTGATGCCCGAAATGCTGTTAGAAGAGTGCTATGTGATGTTAGTTTCTGTTTCTTAACAGAACATGCACTTTTGTCATTTTTGCCATGATTGATGTGTGCCTCCTATGAACTTGAGTCCTACATGTGTTTTGTAATATGCCATGCCATCTTTCCAGGGGTTCTTGCCATGTATTTTTGTGAGTTGTGTAGTGAGTGCATCAAGCTTGTTAAGTAGGGTACTTGATGTTGCTGTTTTTCTGACAGATTCTGTTATATTTTTATGCCATGTTAACTTGATGCTACCGAGAGATCCATGCATATTTTGAGATACTTCACTAAGGATGTTTTGAACATATGGTTATTCTCTATCCATCCAGGCCCTTGTTTGCAATTATGGAGTGCCATAGATTGAGTCGATCGAGCTCTACTTTTGCTATAAAATGTTTCCTGGCAGGTTGTTTACATGTTATTCAATTTTGCCAAGGTTGTTGTAATTGATCCGTGCATGCTATGTTGTTGTTCTTGCCATTTATAGCTTCTATTCCATGTCTTATTGCTGTGAGTTGCCTTGCCATGCCATGTATTGCTCTGTGGTGAGTGGTTCAAGCTCACCAACATGCCTACTTATTGTTGTTCCTGCCATGTATGAATCTGTAATATAACTTGCCATGTTTACATTGGTGCCACCATATTTTCTGATCCTTTTTGGCTTATGGTCAGTAAGGGACTTTTGTTCTATGATTTGAGTAGATTCATGCCATGCCTTTGTTTGCCATGTTAAGTTCCTGTAACATGTTGTTTGATAGCTCTAAACATTGCAACCTGATGTTATTTCTGCCAATGCCTGAAACTGTTATTATTTGCAATCTTGCCATGTGTTTTTGAGCATGTTCTAGTGATTTCTGTAGATAGCTCAGTGTTCATGTTTTGTCATGCTTTACCTGTACATCATGCCCATGCCTTTTGTTATCATGTTGAGGTGCTGTAGCATAGTGTTATGATGCTTGCAATATGCCTACTTGCTGTTTTGGACAGATTGTTGCTATAACTTGTATGGCGTGTATGTGTTGCACCGTTGTTCGCTTTTGAGTGTGCTCTATATGAAACTTGCTTGATTTTGCATGTAGATTCATATTATCATGTTGCATCCATGATTTGAGGTGTTGGCTTGATGTTGGTATGCATTTTGCATCAATGCCATGCTTATCTTGTTTTGCTTATATCTTCTAGACCGTAGCTCCGAATTAAATGAACTTTATATGTAACTTGACTAGAATTTCGTGTAGATCATCGTGGTGCATCTTAACTTGTTGTTTAACAACTTGAACATAAGGTTTATTCAGATCTGGACCAATTTCGAAATTTGCATATGAGGACTTACCGGAATTGTTATATGTTGTTTCCGCCTCATTTAAACTTGCCTTGATGTGTTGCTCTTGTTTGCATCATCTCTTGCCATGAGTAGCTTCATGTAGCTTTGTCATGCATCATGCTTGTTGTGCATCATGTCTTGTTCATGTGTGGTGTGTTTACTATGTTGTGTGCTTTTTCTTGTTAGTTCCTGTTTGCCATGTATCGTGAGGATTCGTTCGTCTCACGCTTGGTTCGGCTTCATCCGCTCGTCTTCTTCATGGACTCGTTCTTCTTCCTTGCGGGATTTCAGGCAAGATGACCGCTACCCTGGATCTCACTACTATCATTGCTATGCTAGTTGCTTCGTTTCTATCGCTATGCTGCGCTACCTATCACTTGTTCCTCAAGCCTCCCAAATTGCCATGTCGACCTCTAACCTTTTGCACCCTTCCTAGCAAACCGTTGTTTGGCTATGTTACCGCTTTGCTCAGCCCCTCTTATAGCGTTGCTAGTTGCAGGTGAAGATGAAGTTTGTTCCTTGTTGGAACATGGAGATGTTGTTCCTTGTTGGAACATGTTTACTTGTTGGGATATCACAATATATCTTATATTATTAATGCATCTATATACTTGGTAAAGGGTGGAAGGCTCGGCCTTATGCCTAGTGTTTTGTTCCACTCTTGCCGCCCTAGTTTCCGCCATATCGGTGTTATGTTCCCGGATTTTGCGTCCCTAACACGGTCGGGTGATTTATGGGACCCCTTGACAGTTCGCTTTGAATAAGACTTTTCCAAGAAGGCCCAACATTGGTTTTACCATTTGCCTCACCTATGCCCTTTTTCCTTGGGTTTCGGAGCCCGAGGGTCATCTTTATTTTAGCCCCCGGGCCAGTTCTCCTTCGAGTGCTGGTCCAAACCGAAGCGATTTCCGGCGCCTGGGCAATCGAGTCTATGCCAACCCGACGCCTTGCTCATCCGGTGTGCCTCGAGAACGAGGTATCGTGCGACTTATCGGGATTTGTCGGCGCATCGGGCGGCTTTGCTGGTCTTGTTTTATTGTTGTCGAAATGTCTTGTAGTCGGGATTCCGAGACTGATCGGGTCTTCCCGGGGAGAAGGAATATCCTTCGTTGATCGCGAGAGCTTATCATGGGCTAAGTTGGGACACCCCTGCAGGGTATAAACTTTCGAGAGCCGTGCCCGCGGTTATGTGGCAGATGGGAATTTGTTAATATCCGGTTGTAGTAAACTCGAAGTAAACTCTTCTAAAATACACCAACCGTGTGTGTAACCGTGAGTGTCTCTTTTCGGGGTTGATCGAGAGGAGAACACGGTTTCTCGGTTATGTCTGACGTAAGTAGGAGTTCAGGATCACTTCTTGATCATTACTAGTTGACGACCGTTCCTTTGTTTCTCTTCTCGCTCTCATTTGCGTATGTTAGCCACCATATATGCTTAGCCGCTGCTGCAACCTCACCACTTTACCCCTTCCTTTCCTTTTACGATTTGCTAGTCTTGATACCCATGGTAATGAGATTGCTGAGTCCTCGTGGCTCACAGATTACTACACCACCAGTTGCAGGTACAGGTTTGCGATGATCATGACGTGAGAGCGATGTTTGCTTGTGTTGGAGTTCTTCTTCTGCTTCTTCTTCGATCAGGGGATAGGTTCCGTGTCGGCAGCCGGGCTAAAGGTGGTGGATGTCGTTTGAGTTTCGTTTATGTTTCATCCGTGGCGGATGTTGTTCTTGTATATGATGTTGATGTATTCTTCCGCATTTGTGCCTTATGTATGTATCCCCATCTATTATGTAATGTTGATGTAATGATATCCACCTTGCAAAAGCGTTTCAATATGCGGGTCTATCCTTGGTGGGACCGTCGAGTTCGTTTTGGATAGGGTCGCATATTGGGCGTGACAACGTGATACCCCATTGTCACCACAGATACGCACGGCAAGACATACATCAAGTGTTCTCAAATCTTTAAAGACTCAATCCGATAAGACTACTTCAAGGGGAAAACTCAATCCATTACAAGAGAGAAAGGGGGAGAAGAAACATAAGATCCACCTATAATAGCAAAGCTCGCGATACATCAAGATTGTGCCAAATCAAGAACACGAGAGAGAGAAAGAGAGAGAGATCAAACACATAGCTACCGGTACATACCCTCAGCCCCGAGGGCGAACTACTCCCTCCTCGTCATGGAGAGCACCGGGATGATGAAGATGTCCATCGGTGAGGGATCCCCCCCTCCGGCAGGGTGCCAGAACAGGGTCCCGATTGGTTTTTGGTGGCTACAGAGGCTTGCGGCGGCAGAACTCCCGATCTAATCTCCGTTCTGGAAGTTTTAGGGTACGTGAGTATATATGGGTGTAGGAGGTACGTCGGTGGAGCTTCGGTGGCCCCACGAGGCAGGGGGTGCGCCCTAGGGGGTGGGCGCGCCCCCCACCCTCGTGAGCACCTCCCTTCTCTCCTGACGCGGGGTCCAAGTCCATCCGGTAGCTTTCCTTCCAAAAATAACTTCTCCAGTTGATTTCGTTCCGTTTCGACTCCGTTTGATATTCCTTTTCTTCGAAACACTGAAATAGGCAAAAAACAGCAAATCTGGGCTGGGCCTCCGGTTAATAGGTTAGTCCCAAAAATAATATAAAAGTGGATAATAAAGCCCAATATTGCCCAAAACAGTAGATAATATAGCATGGAGCAATCAAAAATTATAGATACGTTGGAGACGTATCAAGCATCCCAAGCTTAATTCCTGCTCGTCCTCGAGTAGGTAAATGATAAAAAAAATTGATGTGGAATGCTAGTTGGCATAATTTCATTGTAATTCTTCTTAATTGTGGTATGAATATTCAGATCCGAAAGATTCAAGACAAAAGTTCATATTGACATAAAAATAATAATACTTCGAGCATACTAACTAAGCAATTATGTCTTTTCAAAATAACATGGCCAAAGAAAGTTCATCCCTACAAAATCATATAGTTTAGTCATGCTCCATTTTCACACACAAGAATGCTCTCATCATGCACAACCCCAATGACAAGCCAAGCAATTGTTTCATACTTTAGTAATCTCAAACTTATAAACCTTCACGCAATACATGAGCGTGAGCCATGGTTATAGCACTATGGGTGGAATAGAATATGATGATGGGGGTTATGTGGAGAAGACAAAAAAGGAGAAAGTCTCACATCAACGAGGCTAATCAATGAGCTATGGAGATGCCCATGGATTGATGTTAATGCAAGGAGTAGGGATTGCGATGCAACGGATGCACTAGAGTTATAGATGTATGAAAGCTCAACAAAAGAAACTAAGTGGGTGTGCATCCAACTTGCTTGCTCACGAAGACCTAGGGAATTTGAGGAAGCCCATTGTTGGAATATACAAGCCAAGTTCTATAATGAAAGATTCCCACTAGCATATGAAAGTGACAAAACAAGAGACTCTCTCTATCATGAAGATTATGGTGCTACTTTGAAGCATAAGTGTGGAAAAAAGGATAGTAGCATTGCCCCTTTTTATTTTATATTTTTTGGGCCTTCTTCTTTTTTTTCTTTGGCCTTTTTTTTTGGGACAATGCTCTGTTGAATGATGATCATCACACTTCTATTTATTTACAACTCAATGATTACAACTCGATACTAGAACAAATTATGACTCTATATGAATGCCTCCGGCAGTGTACCGGGATATGCAACGAATCAAGAGTGACATGTATGAAAGAATTATGAACGGTGGCTTTGCCACAAATACTATGTCAACTACATGACCATGCTAAGCAATATGACAATGATGGATGTGTCATGAAAAATGGTATGGTGGAAAGTTGCATGGCAATATATCTCGGAATGGCTATGTAAATGCCATAATAGGTAGGTATGGTGGCTGTTTTGAGGAAGATATAAGGAGGTTTATGTGTGAAAGAGCGCATCATATCACGAGGTTTGGATGCACTGGTGAAGTTTGCACCAACTCTCAATGTGAGAAAGGGCAATGCACGGTACCGAAGAGGCTAGCAATGATGGAAGGGTGAGAGTGTGTATAATCCATGGACTCAACATTAGTCATAAAGAACTCACATACTTATTGCAAAAATCTACAAGCCATCAAAACCAAAGCACTACGCACATGCTTGAGGGGGATAGATTGGTAGGAAAGACCATCGTCATTCCCCGACCGCCACTCATAAGGAGGACAATCAAATAACACCTCATGTTTCAAATTTGTTACATAATGTTTACCATACGTGCATGCTACGGGACTTGCAAACTTCAACACAAGTATTTCTCAAATTCACAATTACTCAACTAGCACGACTCTGATATTATCACCTCCATATCTCAAAACAATTATCAAGCATCAAACTTTTCTTAGTATTCAACACACTCATAAGAATTCTTACAAATCTTGTATGCTTAGCACATTAGGATTATTAAGCAAATTACCATGCTATTTAAGACTCTCAAAATAATCTAAGTGAAGCATGAGAGATCAATAGTTTCTATAAAACAAATCCACCATCGTGCTCTAAAAGATATAAGTGAAGCACTAGAGCAAACGACAAACTACTCTGAAAGATATAAGTGAAGATCAATGAGTAGTCAAATAATTATGCAACTATGTGAAGATTCTCCCATTTAATATTTTCAGATCTTGAAACTTTATTCAAACAGCAAGCAAAGCTAAAGAAAATAAAATGACGCTCCAAGCAAAACACATATCATGTGGTGAATAAAAATATAGCTCCAAGTAAAGTTACCGATGAACGTAGATTTAAAGAGGGATGCCTTCCGGGGCATCCCCAAGCTTAGACGCTTGGTTATCCTTGAATATTACCTAGGGGTGCCTTGTGCATCCCCAAGCTTAGGCGCTTGCCACTCCTTATTCCATAGTCCATCGAATCTTTACCCAAAACTTGAAAACTTCACAACACAAAACTTAACAGAAAACTCGTGAGCTCCGTTAGCGAAAGAAAACAAAACACCACTTCAAGTTACTGTAATGAACTCATTCTTTACTAATATTGGTGTTAAACCTAATGTATTCCAACTTCTCTCTGGTTTATAAACTATTTTACTAGCCATAGATTCATCAAAATAAGCAAACAACACATGAAAAACAGAATCTGTCAAAAACAGAACAGTCTGTAGTAATCTGTAACTAACGCAAACTTCTGGAACTCCAAAAATTCTAAAATAAATTGGTGGACCTGAGGAATTTGTCTAGTAATCATCTTCAAAAAGAATCAACTAAATATCACTCTCCAGTAAAAAGTTCTAGCTAATATCGTGAGCGCTAAAGTTTCTGTTTTTTTTACAGCATGGTCATAAAGACTTCACCCAAGTCTTCCCAAATGTTCTACTTGGCACAAACACTAATTAAGAAACAAAACCACATCTAAACAGAAGCTACATGGATTATTTATTTCTAAACATAACCAGAAATAAAGAAACTAAAATAAAATTGGGTTGCCTCCCAACAAGCGCTATCGTTTAATGCCCCTAGCTAGGCATGATGATTTCAATGATGCTCACATAAAAGATAAGAATTGAAACATAAAGAGAGAATCATGAAGAATATGACTAGAAAATTTAAGTCTAACCCACTTCCTATGCATAGGGATTTTGTGAGCAAACAACTTATGGGAACAAGAATCATCTTGCATAGGAAGGTAAGACAAGCATAACTTTAAAATTTTAAGCACATAGAGAGGAAACTTGATATTATTGCAATTCCTACAAGCATATATTCCTCCCTCATAATAGTTTTCAGTAGCATCATGACTGAATTCAGTAATATAACCAGAACCTAAAGCATTCTTTTCATGATCTACAAGTATAGAAAATTTACTACTCTCCACATAAGCAAAATTCTTCTCATTCGGGATAGTGGGAGTATCATAAAAGACTTGAATACTATAAATTGTTTCCACATTAAAAGAGTAATGTTCAGAAAAAGGATAATCATAATCATGACAAGCTTTATAAATATAATCATCACTACTTTTTATAGCATAAGTTTCATCACAATAATCATCATAAGTAGCAACTTTGTTCTCATCATAATCGATTGAAACCTCTTCCAAGATAGTGGAATCATTACTAAATAAAGTCATAACCTCTCCAAATCCACTTTCATAAATATTATAAGATTCAACATCCTCCAAAATTGTGGGATCACTACTTCCTAAAGTTGACACTCTTCCAAACCCACTTTCATCAATATAATCATCATAGATAGAAGGCATGCTATCATCATAACAACTTTGCATATCAAAACTTGAGAGGCTAAAAATATCATCTTCATTAAACGTAGCATCCCCAAGCTTGGGACAAACATTAATTGCAGCAAATATATTCTCAAAAACATCATCTTCATCAAACATGGCTTCCCCAAGCTTGGGCCTTTTCATATCATAAGCATAATTACTCTCATCATTAATAGTATGGATAGCACCAATAGTATAGCAATTATCATATTCTTCCAAGCAAGTGCCAAAAAGATTTTCAAGATCATAAGAAGTATCATTATCTTCCCAATCATAATCATCACAACAAGCAATAGGCATAACGAGATCATCAAGTGCATCATCTTCCACAATTATTTTTGATTCATTTTCATGAGGCACAACAATAATAGGAGCAACTTTATTTGGGAGGGATACCTTTTTACCTCTCTTCCTTTTTCTTTTCTTCTTCTTCACCACATCATGTGTGGGTTCAATCCTCCTGTTGGAGCTCCTTATTAATGAGATTGGTTGAGTAGAAGGCTCCTCCTCGTTACTTGATTCATCATAAGAAATAATAGGAGGATATTGGGAAGTCTCTTCCCTTTCGTTAGCATTCTCTTCATCTTCTATTTGTTTTCTTTTCTTTATGTAATTGGCAATATAAGGATTTTCAATACAATTCACTGCACAATACTTATAAATTTTCTATAGATCAAAATGAAGAACTTTATGAAGGACAAATTTTGGAATATCCTTAGTTATACGTTTAATTTGTTCATAACCCAAGAGCAAACTAAGTTCATTATGATGTGCAAGGGAAATCAAGTCATCACAATTTTTGGACATGATACGATCATGAAACAATTTGCATTGTGTACTAAAATGATCACGTTCATTGCAAAGTTCACAAGTAGGGCTAAGAAAAGATAAATTTTCAGCACATTCATCTAGCTCTTCTTGCAACAATTTGGTTTCTAAGTAATTATGCCTCTTGCAATACCTATCTTCCCTATTTGGTGTGTACTTACAAACCCAATGCACTCCACAAAAATTGACATGTTTATAGGAGGCATTTTCATCATAACTAGTGCAATCATCATTAGTACTATGGATATTCAAGGAGTTCATACTAACAACATTGCAATCATGCTCATCATTCAAAGATTTAGTGCCAAACATTTTAATGCATTCTTCTTCTAACACTTTGGCACAATTTTCCTTTCCATCATACTCACGAAAGATATTAAAAAGATGAAGCGTATGAGACAAACTCAATTCCATTTTTTAGTTTTCTTTTATAAACTAACTAGTGCTAAAGCAAGAAACCAAAAGATTCGATTGCAAGATCTAAAGATATACCTTCAAGCACTAACCTCCCGACAACGGGCGCTTTAAACTACTTGATGTCTACTACGCAACCTTCTTCTTGTAGACGTTGTTGGGCCTCCAAGTGCAGAGGTTTGTAGGACAGTTGCAAATTTCCCTCAAGTGGATGACCTAAGATTTATCAATCCGTGGGAGGCGTAGAATGAAGGTGGTCTCTCTCAAGCAACCCTGCAACCAAATAACAAAGAGTCTCTTGTGTCCCCAACACACCCAATACAATGGTAACTTGTATAGGTGCACTAGTTCGGCGAAGAGATGGTGATACAAGTGCAATATGGATGGTAGATATAGGTTTTTGTAAACTGAAAGTATAAAAACAGCAAGGTAACAAGCGATAAAAGTGAGCGTAAACGGTATTGCAATGATAGGAAACAAGGCCTAGGGTTCATACTTTCACTAGTGCAAGTTCTCTCAACAATAATAACATAGTTGGATCATATAACTATCCCTCAACATGCAACAAAGAGTCACTCCAAAGTCACTAATAGCATAGAACAAACGCAGAGATTATGGTAGGGATGCGAAACCACCTCAAAGTTATTCTTTCCAATCAATCCATTGGGCTATTCCTATAAGTGTCACAAACAGCCCTAGAGTTCGTACTAGAATAACACCTTAAGACACAAATCAACCAAAACCCCAATGTCACCTAGATACTCCAATGTCACATCAAGTATCCGTGGGCATGATTATACGATATGCATCACAAAATCTCAATTCATCTATTCAAACCAACACATAGAACCTCAAAGAGTGCCCCAAAGTTTATACCGGAGAATCACGACGAAAACGTGTGCCAACCCCTATGCATAGGTTCATGGGCGGATCCCGCAAGTTGATCACCAAAACATACATCAAGATGAATCACGTGATATCCCATTGTCACCACAGATACGCACGACAAGACATACATCAAGTGTTCTCAAATCTTTCAAGACTCAATCCGATAAGATTACTTCAAGGGGAAAACTCAATCCATTACAAGAGAGAAGAGGGGGAGAAGAAACATAAGATCCAACTATAATAGCAAAGCACGCGATACATCAAGATCGTGCCAAATCAAGAACACGAGAGAGAGAGAGATCAAACACATAGCTCTTGGTACATACCCTCAGCCCGAGGGTGAACTACTCCCTCCTCTCGTCATGGAGAGCGCCGGATGATGAAGATGGCCACGGTGAGGATCCCCCTCCGGCAGGTGCGGAACAGGTCCCGATTGGTTTTTGGTAGCTCTGAGGCCTTGCGGCGTGAACTCCCGATCTAATCTCCGTTACGGAAGTTTTAGGTGCGTGAGTATATATGGGTGCAGGAAGTACGTCGGTGGAGCTTCGGGGGCCCCACGAGGCAGGGGGCGTGCCCTAGGGGGTGGGCGCGCCCCCACCCTCGTGAGCACCTCCCTTCTCTCTTGACCCGTGGTCCAAGTCCATCCGGTAGCTTTCCTTCCAAAAATAACTTCTCCAGTTGATTTCGTTCCGTTTCGACTCCGTTTGATATTCCTTTTCTTCGAACACTGAAATAGGCAAAAAAACAGCAAATCTGGGCTGGGCCTCCGGTTAATAGGTTAGTCACAGAAATAATATAAAAGTGGATAATCAAGCCCAATATTGCCCAAAACAGTAGATAATATAGCATGGAGCAATCAAAAATTATAGATACGTTGGAGACGTATTAGTCTCCCGCACGCATACTACCTTTAGGCCTCTCCCGCACACATCCCCCCCTCCACCTCTCTCTTACTAGTTGGCGGATATGATTCCATCAGATCATCCGGTAGGATATCCCTGATTATTAGGCTGGATGGTAATAAGAGACAAAATTTTACCCAAGTCCGAGCCCTTGCAGTTGAGGAAAAAGCCTACTCCTAGTATTGTATATTTGTGATTGGGGTGTGTACAAAGTACACATGAATACCATCCATTGTCTCTGTGTGTATATACTATTGACGAACTAGCCCCCGAGCTTATATAACATACTCGGGGCCTAGGGTTACAAATCATATATAGTCGGCTTATCATCAGGGGGATAGAGTCCTCCACGACTCTGGTAGCTTCGTCTTGTACGCCGAGTCCTCCATGGGTCTTCGTATAACGTGTCTCGGTCCGACCTATGTGGCGCAGGACGGAACCGACCTATGAGTTCTCACGTCGACCCACCACAACTAGAACTGATATGCCCAGCACACCCCACCCACCATCAACCACTAAGAAAATAAGCATATACAATAGTACAAAGTTATACATGGAAGTTAATTGCATGGTGCATCCAATGATATTGTTCCGTATTGTGAATGTTTATATTTTCTCCTAAAATTTAGTCACGGTAAAGAGAAACGAAGGCATATCTCTCTTTGTCTCCACCGCACACCCCCTCTCTCTACACCACCTTCACGTACGCACACAAACTATCTCTCGGCCCTCTAAAAGTATGCCCCTGACACATTCACGCGTGACATTCACTGTATTTCAAGCGAAAGCACTATACGGTCATTGGACTTCAAAATATTCTCATTACGGTCACTATATACATTCTTGTGGTGATCATATGGTATCTAGCTCACCGTACGTCTCCGTATTATGTTGATGACACTGACGGTTATTGCATTTGAAGCGTGCTCCGTATTTTGTTGACGACACTTATGGTCATTGTGTTTGAAGCGAAAGCATGATATGGTCACTAGACTTCAGAATAAGCTCATTACGGTCACCATATACATTTTGTGGTGCTAACCAACTTGTGGTTGGATGGTTAGGAGGACAGTGGTATCCCCAGCCCACCAGGGTTAAAGTCCTAGTGCTCGCATTTATCCTGGAGTAATTTCAGTATTTCTGGCGATGTGCATTCAGTGAGAGGAGACGTTCCCCTCGACTACGAGGCGCCTACGACGACTTCATAAAATATCAAGATGATATGCTGGCTCACTCCCTCGAAGGTGCTCGTAGGGGTAAGGTGTGTGTGTGTATGTTTATAGGGGTGAGTGTATGCGCTTATATATGAGTGCTTGCGTCTCTAATGTGTTAAGAAATACATGTGGTGATTATACGGTCACTGGCTCACCATACAGCTCCGTAATTTGTTGATGAGACGATCAATGCCGATAAATTGATATTAAGTGATCGTTACTATCCATCTTTTTCAGCTCAGCTCCTGAAAAGAGAAAGGAGACTGTGAACAGTCAAACGGTCCACTGGCACAACTAGTGGTTCACCATCAGCGCATGTTACCATGGGGCCCACTCGTCAATGCATGTATGAAAGAAAGAAATGGTAGCTTGCGTCTGTACTATGTTAATAAAATACATATTGTGATGATCATACGGTCACTGGCTCACCGTACAGCTCCAAAATTTGTTGATGACACAATCAATTGACTAGTCAAAAGGTTTCATCTTCATGAGCGCACATTACCGTAGGCCCACCTGTCAGCGCGTATACGGAAGACAGAAATGGTAATAAATTAGTGGTCGGTGGGGATTCGAGGTCTTGAGACCTCAGGTTGACAGCCCGCGCGCCCTAACCACAACGGATAAGGTCACCTTGTGATGATATGCTGACCCGGTTGTTTTAATTGCACACACGCACGCACACACGAGCTATTGTGGTGAATACAAATACATCACACATGCGCACAAACACGCCCGCAACACCCGCATGCATGCATGCAATACTCACAAGTACACATGGGCGCACGCATCACTCGCACGGTCACATGTACGCATGCCGGCATGCAACACTACCACGTACACATGCATGCACGAACACACGCACGCATGCATGCAACATTGAAACATAAACATGCACGTAACACTCACTCATACACATGCACGCATGCAACACTCACATGCCTGCATGTACACAACAAACGATGCAAGACAGACACTCAAATATACGTGCATGCACCCTTTGTTAAGGACATGGATTGTTACGATTATTAATCAATCTTATGTGTGATAAGCGGAACATTCATGTTTGCGGTGTTCTTTATGAAGAACAACGTATCGAACGGGCTATCAACATATATATTAAAATTTTAAAAATCTCTTACATTGTATAGTAGGCCTATCAACCTACATGAAGTACATGATGTTACACTCAATAAACAATCATCGGTTCATGAAATGCCTGCTTCTCACCGCCCTGGCCCACCAAATAACCCTCCCCCTCCCGCGTGCGATTCCCGCCCGACGCCAGGTGCCCACATTCATGCAGAACCGGCTCCTCTGTCGTGCGCTGCCTGCATTGGGTCACTGACATGTAGGCTAGGTACCCAACACGCCCATCCATAAGTGGAAGAACGACACAATGTCGCACGTCAGACGATCTAGTCGAGGGAGCCGCCCATTGCACGCCCAGCTGAACACGCTGAGGGAGTCCTGGATTAAGGGGTCCTCAGGCGTCCAGGCTATGTGACATGGGCCGGAGTAGTGGGCCATGAAGATACAGGACAGAAGACTTCTTCCCGTGTCCGGATGGGACTCTCCTTTGCGTGGAAGGCAAGCTTGGCGTTCAGATATGAAGATTCCTTTCTCTGTAAACAGACTCTGTATAACTCTAGGTCCCTCCGGTGTCTATATAAACCGGAGGGTTTAGTCCGTAGGGGCAATCATAATCATATAGGCTAGACATCTAGGGTTTAGCCATTATGATATCGAGGTAGATCAACTCTTGTAATCCCATATTCATCCAAGATAATCAAGAAGGAAGTAGGGTATTACCTCCATCAAGAGGGCCCAAACCCGGGTAAACATCGTGTCCCTGTCTCCTGTTACCTTCGATCCTCAGATGCACAGTTCGGGTCCCCCTACCCGAGATACGCCGTTTTGACACCCACATTGGTGCTTTCATGAGAGTTCCGCTGTGTCGTCGCCAGAAGATTCGATGGCTCTAGGAGTCATCTATAACAATGCTGCCCTGAGGGAGATCTTTCTCCCCGGCCAGATATTTGTGTTCGGCGGATTCGCACTGCGGGCCAACTCGCTTGGCCATCTAGAGTAGATCGACATCTACGCCCCAGGTCACCAGATTAGTTTTGGAAATCTGGATTATGTCGCTGATATCCGAGGAGACTTGATCTTCCAAGGGTTCATGGCCCCAAGCCCCGCTCTGGCCTTAGAGCCGGAGCGCATCACCAGGTCCGAAGACGGGATTTTCAGGCCTGCCGGACTCTCTGCAGCTATTGAGCCTAGTACGGGAGAGCAGGAGGAAGTAGCACCACCGGCAATCATCATGAAGCCGGACTCTTCTCCGAACACTGGCTCCGAATCCTCGGGGTCAGCACCGTGTGAGCTCGGCCAAGGAGTTTTCTTCCCGCCGTTCTCCACGGACTCTTTTCTCCCTGGCCAAACCTCGCCTTTAAGCGGGGCTCTGGACTTAATGCGATCTCTCATCATTACAGAGGAGCTACGTCCGAACTACGGCTGAGAGCGGGGAATTTTACATCCCACCCACCAACCGCTTCATAGCCACTGTCAAAGACATAACCAACATGCTCGATTACGGCTCCGAAGACATCGACGGAATGGACGATGATGCCAGAGAAGGGCAGGCCGAAAACCCGCCGTTTACCGGACGCTGGACGGCCACCTCTTCATATGGTGTGTACATGGTGGATACACCCAAAGAGGGTAACAGCGATAACGAGAAAGATCCAGTTGAGGATAAACCTCCTGACATACAACCAAAGCGTCGACGTCTGCGGCGCCGCTCTAAGTCATGCCGTGGAAGAGACATCAATACCGGCACCAGAGACAACAATACTCCGGATGACGCCGAAGACTAAGAAGACCCCGTCGAGCCAACCTCTAAACAGGATGATCGGGAAGATGGGCAAATTGGCCTTGATGAACAGGCTGCAAACGAAGACTCGGAGGATAGTAATTATCTTCCACTCTCCGAGAATGAGGTGAGCCTCGGCGACAAAGATTTTATCGTGCTTGAGGAACCCCTTGAGCAGGAGCGCTTTAAGCACCGGCTAATATCCACTGCAAGGAGCCTAAAAAAGAAACAACAGCAGCTTCAAGATGACGAAGATCTGCTCAACGATAGGTGGACTAATGTCCTGGCAGCCGAGGAATACGGCCTCAAACCCCCCACCAACAGTTACCCGAAGCGTAAGCTGCTACCTCAATTCGACGACAAGGAGCTGGAGCCCGTACGATTAGCACATAACACGGCCGACTGGCCACCACGTGGCCCTGACAAAACGGAAAATCAAGCCAAACACCAGCCCATACTACCTCGCCGTAAAAGCAGAGACACAACATCTCGGGGATACACGTACGACCTACGATAGGACTTGGAGAATCGGGCAGGTCAGACCAGATCGATCTACGGATCGTCAGAGCATGCCTCAACGCGCGAGGACGGCTACCTAGTCGGGCGCAACAAGCATCACCATGTCCGGGCCGAAAACCGCTGACGGACTCCATCCGAACTGCGTCACGACTTGGCCCGATATAGAGGCGCCGCACACCCCTCTGCTTCAATGACAAAGTATGGAACATGAATTCCCAGAAGGGTTTAAACCCGTGAATATAGAATCATATGATGGAACAACAGATCCCGCAGTATGGATTGAGGACTTCCTGCTCCATATTCATATGGCCCGCGGTGATGATCTTCATGCCATCAAATACCTCCTGCTAAAGCTCAAGGGACTAGCTCGGCACTGGTTAAACAGCCTGCCAGAAAACTCAATTGGCAGCTGGGAGGACTTGGAAGACGCCTTCTGCGACAACTTCCAGGGTACATACGTCCGACCTCTGAATGCCGACGACTTGAGTCACATCGTTCAACAGCCCGGCGAGTCGGCCAGGAAATTCTGGACTAGGTTCCTAACTAAAAAGAACTCAATCATCGACAGCCCGGATGCCGAAGCCCTAGCGGCCTTTAAGCATAGCATCCGCAACGAATGGCTTGCTCGGCACCTTGGCCAGGAAAAGTCGAAGTCCATGGCAGCCCTCACGGCACTTATGACCCGCTTTTGCGCGGGCGAAGATAGTTGGCTAGCCCGTAGCAACAACAATGCAAGTGAAGCTGGCACTCCTGAAGCTAGAAATAGCAATGGCAAGCCCCGACGCAACAGGCACAAGCGTCGGAACAAACGGTGACAATACCGATGACACGGCGGTCAATGCTGGATTCAGTGGCTCCAAGTCCGGTCAACAGAAGAAGCCATTTAAAAGAAGTAATCCGGGCTCATCCAGCTTGGATCGAATCCTCGATCGACCATGTCAGATCCACGGCACCCCCGATAAACCCGCCAATCATACCAACAGAAGCTGTTGGGTCTTTAAACAAGCCGGTAAGTTAAATACCGAGAATAAGGAGAAGGGGTCGCCAAGTGAGGACGACGACGAGGAGCCCCGTCCATCGAACACAGGGGGATAGAAGAAATTCCCTCCCCAAGTCAAAACAGTGAACATGATATACGTTACTCATATCCCCAAGAGGGAGCGCAAACGCACGCTCAGGGACGTCTATGCGATCGAGCCAGTCGCCCCAAAATTCAATCCATGTTCATCGTGCCCGATCACTTTCGATCGCAGGGACCATCCGACCAGTATCCGTCATGGCGGCTCAGCCGCACTAGTCCTCGACCCAATCATTGATAGATTCCACCTCACGCGAGTCCTCATGGACGGTGGCAGCAGCCTTGACCTGCTCTATCAAGACACAGTCCGCAAGATGCGCATCGATCCGTCAAGGATCAAGCCCACAAGAACTACCATTAAAGGAGTAATACCAGGTGTAGAGGCCCGTTGCATGGGCTCAATCACATTGGAAGTCGTCTCTGGATCACTTGAGAACTTCCGCAACGAAGACTTGATCTTCGATATCGTCCCCTTCCGCAGTGGCTATCACGCACTACTCGGACGAACCGCATTCGCTCGCTTGAACGCGGTGCCACACTATGCCTATCTCAAACTTAAGATGCCCAGACCACACGGTGTCATAACAGTCAACGGAAACATGGAACGCTCCCTTCGTACTGAGGAGCACAACGCGACCCTGGCAGCAGAAGTACAGGGCGGCCTTATCAAGCAGAACATCAATTTGGCGGCCAAGCCCCCGGACACTATTAAATGAGTTCGTACTACTCCGCAGCATGACTGTCCAGCTCGTCAGGAGTTCGACTAGCAATTCGGCCTCCGTCTCAGTCCCGACCAAATTGCGGCGTACGTCCCGCGCGTACATAACTACGCATTAGAAATACCATGGGCAAAGACGGAGGCATAACTCGATCACGGTCCACACTATGGCTCGACCATATCTAGGCACCCATACTTTCCCTTTTCTTTCTATCATTTTCAGGTTTGTTTTTCACAGATCCCTTACGACGGCCTGATCGATGATCCTTTCGAAGGATAAACGCACCAAGGAGGCAAGCAGCATAGACGTGTGGCGGAATACCTAGATGATCTTTTTGATGATCACTTTGTCTATTTTCAGGACCCGCGCGCAGCTTCCCCTTGGCCTCGGCATGTTAAATAACCCTGTTGCTAATCGCATTATTTGTACAAATACGCTTTGACGTATCAATCAGACTATAATGGAAATAGTCTCCAGCCCAACATACGTGGCACTGGCTTACTCCTTAATTATATTTCACTGTTTTTATCGATTGCACTCGTACATCTTGGTCCGACTTAAATCACCAAGGGCTCCATTGCGCCACATACATTTGCAACAAGTCTAAACACTTTTTACAGTATAATTTGGCGCCCCGAATATAACATTATATGCATCGGCTCCGATTCATGTCTTTGGACAATAGTTAGGTTGCCCGGCTCCTATGCTTGCTACCTTACGTTCCGTCTTATCGGCTAGGGTAGTAAAGGGAGAACTACTACGATTGTGTTTCTGGTTCATCCAGATAAACACCTTAGTAGAGAAAAGCCGAAAACTGACTATCATGATGCGGCGAGAGCTGGTCAGCTATTCGGTGGCTAAACATAAATCTCTTGCGATTTTTTCCGCATTATGCGATGGATCAGCCTCCACCCGATCAGGTGTCTACAACACCCTAGTCCGGATACACAAATTCTAACTAGGGGCTGCGCCTACACTCCTATTATCAAACTCCTATGGCTAAGTGAGGGTGATAAAGCCATATAGTCTGATTGCCTGGTTCGATGCACTAAACACCTCCTTCAAGGACCAAACTCTTGGGTCAAGTGTGTTTACGTTCCAACCCGAACACCCCCGTACTACCTACGTGGGGGCTGAAGCAGACGACTGGCCAACTCTCAGATTTAATAAACGGCCGCACAGGAGGAAATATTTTCAAAAAAACAACAAGCAATATATTACATATAGGCTTTGTTCCATAATACAGGACCAGATACATTCATTCAAAGATGATGTCCTTCGCACACTGGCCTGCTACAATGCGGGATCCTTCCAGGACATCATCAAAATACGGCTCGGGCTTGTGGTGCTCTTTGCCCACAGGCGGTCCCTCAGTCACAAGCTTGACGGCGTTCACCTTTGCCCACTGTACCTTGACACGGGCGAAGGCCATCCGCGCACCTTCAATGCAGACCGACCGCTTTATGGAATCAAGCCGAGGGCAGGCATCGACCAGCCGATTCACGAGCCCGAAGTGGCTGTTGGGCATGGCTTCGGCAGGCCATAGACGGATTATCAAATCCCTCATGGCCAATTCGGCCATCCTATGCAGCTCGGTGAGCTATTTCAGCTGATCGCTGAGGGGCACCGGATGCTCTGGCGCAAGCTATTGCAACTAGAACGGCTTCTCTGTTGAGATCCCTGATGACCCACAAATATAGGGGATCTATCGTAGTCCTTTCGATAAGTAAGAGTGTCGAACCCAACGAGGAGCAGAAGGAAATGATAAGCAGTTTTCAGCAAGGTATTCTCTGCAAGCACTGAAATAATAGGTAACAGATAGTTTTGTGATAGGATAATTTGTAACGAGCAACAAGTAACAAAAGTCAATAAGGTGCAGCAAGGTGGCCCAATCCTTTTTGTAGCAAAGGACAAGCCTGGACAAACTCTTATATAAAGAAAAGCGCTCCCGAGGACACATGGGAATTATCGTCAAGCTAGTTTTCATCACGTTCATATGATTCGCGTTCGGTACTTTGATAATTTGATATGTGGGTGGACCGGTGCTTGTGTGTTGTCCTTCTTGAAAAAGCATCCCACTTATGATTAACATATATTGCAAGCATCCGCAACTACAACAAAAGTATTAAGGTAAACCTAACCATAGCATGAAACATATGTATCCAAATCAGCCCCTTACGAAGCAATGCATAAACTAGGGTTTAAGCTTCTGTCACTCTAGCAACCCATCATCTACTTATTACTTCCCAATGCCTTCCTCTAGGCCCAAATAATGGTGAAGTGTCATATAGTCGACGTTCACATAACACCACTAGAGGATATACAACATACATCTCATTAAAATATCAAACGAATATCAAATTCACATGACTACTAATAGCAAGACTTCTCCCATGTCCTCAAGAACAAACGTAACTACTCACAAAGCATATTCATGTTCATAATCAGAGGGGTATTAATATACATAAAGGATCTGAACATATGATCTTCCACCAAATAAACCAACTAGCATCAACTACAAGGAGTAATCAACACTAGTAGCAACCTACAGGTACCAATACCAGACTTAGAGACAAGAATTGGATACAAGATATGAACTAGGGTTTGAGAGGAGATGGTGCTGGTGAAGATGTTGATGGAGATTTCCCTCTCCCGATGAGAGGAGCGTTGGTGATGACGATGGCAATGATTTCCCCCTCCCGGAGGGAAGTGTCCCTAATAGAACAGCTCTGCCGGAGCCCTAGATTGGTTCCGCCAAGGTTCTGCCTCATTGCGGCGGAGTCTCGTCCCAAAAGCTTGCTTATGATTTTTCTTCGAACGAAAGACTTCATATAGCAGAAGATGGGCACTGGAGGGCCAACAGGGGGCCCACAAGGCAGGGGGCGCGCCCAGTGGGTAGGGCGCGCCCGCCACCCTTGTGGCCAGGTGGAGGCCCCCCTGACGTATTTCTTCCGCTCAATATTTTTTATTATTTCCAAAAATAACTTTCCTGGAGTTTCACGACTTTTGGAGTTGTGCAGAATAGGTCTCTAATATTTGATCCTTTTCCATTGAGAATTCCATTTACCGGCATTCTCCCTCCTTATGTAAACCTTGTAAAATAAGAGAGAATATGCATAAGTATTGTGACATAATGTGTGATAACAACCCATAATGCAATAAATATCTATATAAAAGCATGATGCAAAATGGACATATCAACTCCCCCAAGCTTAGACCTCGCTTGTCCTCAAGCGAAAGCCGATAATGATAAATATGTCCACATGTTTAGAGGTAGAGGTGTCGATAAAATAAAATACGGACATGAGGGCATCATGATTATTCTCATAGCAGCAACATATATAGATATTGTCATATGATTTCTTATGCTCAAGTAACAATCTATTCACAATGCAAAGTATGAATCAGAAACTTTATTGAGAACTAACAAACTATAATCTCAGTCATTGAAGCAATTGCAATTTATCATAACATCAGAAAGAGTCTATGTCAGAGCTTTCTAGCAGGTCCACATACTCAACTATCATTTAGTCTTTCATAATTGCTAACACTCACGCAATTCTTGTGGTTACGGAGTTTTAATCGGACACAGAGAAAGATAGAGGCTTATAGTTTCGCCTCCCAACCTTTTACCTCAAGGGTAATGTCAACAATAATAGTTCATGCTAACCCACATCCAATTAGATATATATATATATATATATATATATATATATATATATATATATATATATATCAGGATCTTTCCAACACCCAGTGCTTGCCAAAGGATAAATTGTAAAAAGGAAAGGTGAAGATCACCATGACTCTTGCATAAGGTAGAAGATAATAAAAGATAGGCCCTTTGCAGAGGGAAGCAGAGGTTGCCATGCGCTTTCAGGGTTGGATGCACAAAATCTTAATGCGAAAGAACGTCACTTTATATTGCCACTTGTGATATGAACCTTTATTATGTAGTCCGTCGCTTTTATTTCTTCCACATCACAAGATCATATAAAGCTTATTTCCTCCACACCAATCAATCACACATATTTAGAGAGCAATTTTTATTGCTTGCACCGATGACAACTTACTTGAAAGATCTTACTCAATCCATAGGTAGATATAGTGGACTCTCATGGCAAAACTGGTTTAAGGGTTTTTGGAAGCACAAGTAGTATCTCTACCTGGTGCAAATAATTTGGCTAGCATGAGGGGGAAAGGCAAGCTCAACACGTTGGATGATCCATGACAATATACTTTATCTCAGATATAAGAAAACATAACCCATTACGTTGTCTTCCTTGTCCAACGTCAACTCTTTAGCATGTCATATTTTAATGAGTGCTCCCAATCATAAAAGATGTCCAAGATAGTATATTTATATGTGAAACCTCTCTTTCTTTATTACTTACTATTAATTTCAACGATGACCAAAACTATGTTTGTCAACTCTCAACAATTTTTAATCATCATACTCTTTCTATGTGAAGTCATTACTCTCAATAAGACTAATACGATCCCTTTGTTTCTTCTTATTCTTTTCTCTTTTCTTTTAATCACTCAAGATCATAGCAAGATAATCAACCCCTTGACTCAACAATAATCTTTATTATATAGCTCACGGACTCGATTACATAGAGGGATCGTAAAGCAAAACTCAAAACTAGATCATACCAAAACTTTATTCTACAAGTTCGAGATACTACTAAATAGGGTTGAACTTAGAGAAACGGTAAAGGTTGGAGTGTGATGGTGATACGATACCGGGGCACCTCCCCCAAGCTTGGCAGTTGCCAAGGGAAGTGCCCATACCCATGTGATTATGTCTCGTTTGTTGGTGAAGAGGATGGTGGTGATGATGGGTAGTCGCACATCGAGCGTAAGAGATCCTCCAGCTTGCGGATAATGCCCTTAAGTGCAACAATATGCTCCTTCAACAAAATATTTTCATGTGTGAGATAGTTGTTTTGTATACGATCTAGCTCAATCATCTTGAAAGCTTTGATCTCAGTTGGGGTAAGAAGATTGTGATCAAGTTGAAGGATGTCTTCTGTTGCCGGAACTTGGACCTCTCTGGCCTTCTTGATCCCTTCATCCTTATTGATCTCCATGGGTTCTTCCCTCTTTAGCTCTATCTTCATTAGCCAAGCATCGTTGTCACCATTGTTGGAGGAGGGGGACGACATGATGCCTGGCCTTGACAACCCTGACAGAAAACAGCTCGAAACAAGAACAGAGGACAATTGCGTGATACAGGAGTCAAAACCTTCGGGAGATTATATAATGAATTTTTACCGACCAAAATACGTAACGTGCAAGAAAACGGAGTCCGGAGAGCGCACGAGGTGCCCACGAGGTAGGGGGGCGCGCCCAGGGGGTAGGGCGCGCCCTCCACCCTCGTGGAGGCCTCGTGTCCTTCCCGAACTGCTTCTTATTTTTCTATTTTTCTAAATATTCCAAAACGGAGAAATATTGCCATAAAAACTGTTTTGGAGTCGGTTTACTTACCGTACCACATACCTATTCCTTTTCGAGTCTCAAAGCGTTAGGAAAGTGTCCCTTATGTATTTCTCCAGGGTTACGGTTTCAATAACATTGGTTTCAACATTTATAGGATTACTGAGATATAATGTTTGATTCTTTGATCGTTCACCACCTTTGGATTTGTGCCTTCGAAGTTGTTGATTTTTATGGCACCGGAACGATAGACCTCCTCGATAACGTAAGGGCCTTCCCATTTAGAGAGAAGTTTTCCTGCAAAAAATCCTAAACGAGAGTTGTATATCAATACATAATCACCTACATCAAACTCACGCTTTTGTATTCTTTTGTCATGCCATCTTTTAACTTTTTCTTTAAACAATTTGGCATTCTCATAAGCTTGGGTCCTCCATTCATCAAGTGAGCTAATGTCAAATAACCTCTTCTCACCGGCAAGTTTGAAATCACAATTGAGCTCTTTAATAGCCCAATAAGCCTTATGTTCTAGTTCGAGAGGTAAGTGACATGCTTTTCCATAAACCATTTTATACGGAGACATACCCATAGGATTTTTATATGCAGTTCTGTAGGCCCATAATGCATCATCAAGTTTCTTGGACCAATTCTTTCTAGATCTATTGACAGTCTTTTGCAAAATTAATTTGAGCTCTCTATTACTCAATTCTACTTAACCACTAGACTGCAGGTGATAAGGAGATGCAATTCTATGATTAAAATCATATTTAGCAAGCATTTTTTGGAAAGCACCATGAATAAAATGTGAACCACCATTAGTCATTAAATATCTAGGAACTCCAAACCTGGGAAAAATAACTTCTTTAAGCATCTTAATAGAAGTGTTATGATCAGCACTACTAGTTGGAATAGCTTCTACCCACTTAGTAACGTAATCAAGAGCAACTAAAATATGTGTGTATCCATTAGAGGCAGGAAAAGGTCCCATATAATCAAAGCCCCAAACATCAAATGGTTCAATAACAAGTGAATAATTCATAGGCATTTCTTGATGTCAACTAATGTTACCAATTCTTTCACATTCATCACAAGATAAGACAAACTTACGGGCATCCTTGAAGAGAGTAGGCCAATAAAAACCGGATTGCAATACCTTATGTGCAGTTCTATCTCCAGCGTGGTGTCCTCCATAAGCCTCGGAGTGACACTTGCGTAGGATATGTTCCTATTCATACTCAGGTACACAACGTCTAATAACACCATCTACTCCTTCTTTATAAAGATGTGGGTCATCCCAAAAGTAATGTCTCAAATCATAGAAAAACTTTTTTTTGCTGGTATGTGAAACTATGTGGTATAAATTTAGCAACAATGTAATTAGCATAATCAGCATACCATGGAGCAGTACGAGAAGTATTTATGACATTTAATTGCTCATCAGGAAAGCTATCATCAACAGGTAGTGGGTCATCAAGAACATTTGCTAACCTAGACAAGTTGTCTGCAACGGGATTCTCAGCTCCCTTTCTATCGATGATATGCAAATCAAATTCTTGTAGCAAGAGAACCCATCTAACAAGTCTAGGTTTAGCATCTTTCTTTTCCGTAAGATATTTAATAGCAGCATGATCAGTGTGAATAGTTACTTTAGAATCGACAATATAAGGTCTGAACTTATCACAAGCAAATACGACTGCTAAGAATTCTTTTTCAGTAGTAGCATAATTTCTTTGAACATTATCTAGAGTTTTGCTAGCATAATGGATAACATTTAATTTTTTATCAACTCTTTGCCCTAGAACAGCACCTACAGCATAATCACTAGCATCACACATAATTTCGAAGGGTAAATTCCAATCAGGTGGCTGAACAATAGGTGCAGAGATCAATGCTTTCTTAAGTATTTCAAATGCTTCTACACAATCATCATCAAAGACAAAGGGTATATCTTTTTTTAATAAATTAGTCAGTGGCCGAGAAATTTTTGAGAAGTCCTTAATGAACCTCCTATAAAATCCGGCATGACCAAGGAAACCTCTTATACCTTTAATGTCCTTGGGACATGGCATCTTTTCAATAGCATCAACCTTGGCTTTATCAACTTCAATACCTCTTTCGTAAACTTTATGCCCCAAGACAATACCTTCATTAACCATAAAGTGGCACTTTTCCCAATTCAAGACAAGATTAGTTTCTTCACATCTCTGCAAAACTCGATCAAGGTTGCTCAAGCAATCATCAAAAGAGGATCCATAGACGGGGAAATCTTCCATGAAAACATCACAAATCTTTTCACAAAAGTCAGAGAATATAGCCATCATGCATCTTTGAAAGGTAGCAGGTGCATTACATAAACCAAAAGGCATACGTTTATAAGCAGAAGTACCAAAAGGGCAAGTAAAAGTAGCATTTGATTGATCATTGGCTGACACAAGTATTTGAGAGAAACCAGAATAACCATCTAGAAAGAAAAAATGTGTATGTTTGGATAATCTTTCTAGCATTTGATCGATAAAAGGTAAGGCGTAATGATCTTTTTTAGTAGCCTTGTTTAATTTGCGGAAATAAATTACCATCCTATAACCTGTAATAATTCTTTGCGAGATCAACTCATCTTTATCATTAGAAACGACGGTAATACCTCCCTTCTTAGGGACACAATGGACAAGACTTACCCACTGACTATCAGCAACGGGATAAATTATACCTGCCTCAAGGAGCTTTAGTATTTCTTTTCTTACCACTTCCTTCGTCTTAGGATATAGCCGTCATTGATGATCACGAACTGGTTTGGCATCTTCCTCCAAATTTATTTTATGTTGACATAGAGTGGGACTGATGCCCTTAAGATCATCAAGAGTATATCCAATAGCAAAGACAAAGTCTTCCTGAGAGTTTTCAATAATCTCTCTTCTTCATGCTCTGAAAGGTTAGCACTAATAATAACAGGATATATTTTCTTTTCATCAAGATAAGCATATTTAAGAGTATGAGGCAACGGTTAAGCTCAAACACGGGATCACCCTTGGGTGGAGGAGGATCCCCTAGGATTTCAATCGGCAAGTTATGTTTCAGGATGGGTTCCCGTTTAAATAATACTTCATCTATTTCCCTTCTTTCATTCATAAACATATCATTTTCATGGTCTAGCAAATATTGTTCTAAAGGGTCATTAGGAGGTACGGCAACATAAGCAAGACCAATTATTCCATCCTTACTAGGCAATTCTTGTTCATGGTGTTGTCTACTAAATTTAGAGAAATTAAACTCATGAGACATATCACCTAAACCAATAGTAACAACATCCTTTTCGTAGTCTATCTTAGCATTAATTGTGAGAAGCATATACCCAAACCTGCCCCAAATGGGACAAAATTTGTACCGCGACATGTTGATGCCGCTCCATAATAGCATGCCAAGTTTCATGAACTTCAGACGAGTTTTGGATTTAATAGAATTAGAAAACCAGGCATCTCAACGTTTTGCCGGCAATCAACGGTGCCCTTGTATTTGAAATTCATTCCCATTTCTTGCATGGGACTTGAGCATGCACCCTAGGACACAGATTTAATTTTTCGACCAATTCATATGCACTGGAGCATGTGCATGTAGTTCAAATTTGAATTATGCACATAAATGCATTGAAAACTTAGTTAATGCACAAAAATGTCCAAACGAACCCTAAAAAATCACAAAAAATCACACAACACTCCTGTTGTTCTATGTTGACACGAGAAAAATTTTTGAAAGCAATAAAAGGCAATGGATATCGTTTCGTCCCCAAAGGTTGGACGTTCCCTACCGAAAACCATCATGCTTGTTGTGAGAAGATCCAGTTTGTGAGAAGCATATACCCAAACCTGCCCCCAAATGGGAAAAAACTTTACCACGGCATGTTGATGCCGCTCCATGATAGCATGCCAAGTTTCATGAATTTCAGACAAGTTTTGGATTTACTAGAATTTAAAAACCAGGCATCTCAATGTTTTGCCGGCAATCAACGGTGCCCTGGTGTTTGAAATACATTCCCATTTCTTGCATGGGAACTAAGCATGCACCCAAGGACACATATTTGATTTTTCCACCAATTTATATGCACTGGAGCATGTGTATGTAGTTCAAATTTGAATTATGCACATAAATGCATTGAAAACTCAGTTAATGCATAAAAATGTCCAAACGAACACCAAAAAATCAAAAAACTTCACAAAACACTTCTGTTGTTCTATGTTGACACGAGAAAAAAATTTGAAAGTAATAAGAGGCAATGGATATCGTTTTGTACCCAAAGGTGGGAGGTTCCATACCGAAAACCGTCATGCTTGTTGTGAGAAGCTTCGGTTTGTGAGAAGCATATACCCAAACCTACCCCAAATGGGACAAAATTTGTACCACGGCATGTTGATGCCGCTCCATGATAGCATGCCAAGTTTCATGAATTTCAGACGAGTTTTGGATTTACTAGAATATAAAAACCAGCAATCTCAATGTTTTGCCGGCAATCAACGGTGCCCTAGTGTTTGAAATTCATTCCCATTTCTTGCATGGGACCTAAGCATGCACCCAAGGACACATATTTGATTTTTCGACCAATTTACATGCATTGGAGCATGTGCATGTAGTTCAAATTCGAATTATGCACATAAATGCGTCAAAAACTCAGTTAATGCATAAAAATGTCCTAACGAACCCCGAAAAATCGCAAAAAGTCACACAACACTCCTATTTTTCTATGTTGACACGAGAAAAAATTTTGAAAGCAATAAGAGGCAATGGATATCGTTTCGTCCCAAAAGGTGTGACGTTCCCTCCCGAAAACCATCATGCTTGTAATGAGAATCTCCGGTTTGTGAGAAGCATATACCCGAACCTGCCCCAAATGGGACAGAATTTGTACCACGACATGTTAATGCCGCTCCATGATAGCATGCCAAGTTTCATGAGTTTCAGACGAGTTTTGGATTTACTAGACTTTAAAAACCAGGCATCTCAATGTTTTGCCGGCAATCAACGGTTCCCTTGTGATTGAAATTCATTCCCATTTCTTGCATGGGACCTAAGCATGCACCCAAGGACACAGATTTGATCTTTCAACCAATTTGTATGCACTAGAGCATGTGCATGTAGTTCAAATTTGAATTATGCACATAAATGCATTGAGAATTTAGTTAATGCATAAAAATGTCCAATCAAACCCCGAAGAATCAAAAAAAATAACACAACACTCCTGTTGTTCTATGTTGAGACGAGAAAAAAATTGAAAGCAATAAGAGGCAATGGATATTGTTTCCTCCCCCAAGGTGGGACGTTCCCTACTGAAAACCATAATGCTTGTTGTGAGAACCTCCGGTTTGTGAGAAGCATATACCCAAACCTGCCCCAAATGGGACAAAATTTGTACCACGGTATGTTGATGCCGCTCCATGATATGATGCCAAGTTTCATGAATTTCAGACGAGTTTTGGATTTACTAGAATTTAAAAACCAGGCATCTCAATGTTTTGCCGGCAATCAACGGTGCCCTGGTGTTTGAAATACTTTCCCATTTCTTGCATGGGAACTAAGCATGCACCCAAGGACACATATTTGATTTTTCCACCAATTTATATGCACTGGAGCATGTGTATGTAGTTCAAATTTGAATTATGCACATAAATGCATTGAAAACTCAGTTAATGCATAAAAATGTCCAAACGAACACAGAAAAATCAAAAAATTCACAAACCACTTCTGTTGTTCTATGTTTACACGAGAAAAAAAATTGGAAGTAATAAGAGGCAATGGATATCGTTTCGTACCCAAAGGTGGGAGGTTCCCTACCCAAAACCGTCATGCTTGTTGTGAGAAGCTCCGGTTTGTGAGAAGCATATACCCAAACCTGCCCCAAATGGGACAAAATTTGTACCACGGCATGTTGATGCCGCTCCATGATAGCATGCCAAGTTTCATGAATTTCAGACGAATTTTGGATTTACTAGAATATAAAAACCAGCAATCTCAATCTTTTGCCGGCAATCAACGGTGCCCTAGTGTTTGAAATTCATTCCCTTTTCTTGCATGGGACCTAAGCATGCACCCAAGGACACAGATTTGATTTTTCGACCAATTTACATGCATTGGAGCATGTGCATGTAGTTCAAATTCGAATTATGCACATAAATGCGTCGAAAACTCAGTTAATGCATAAAAATGTCCAAACGAACCCCGAAAAATCGCAAAAATTCACACAACACTCCTGTTTTTCTATGTTGACACGAGAAAAAAAATTGAAAGCAATAAGAGGCAATGGATATCGTTTTCTCCCAAAAGGTGGGGCGTTCCCTACCAAAAGCCATCATGCTTGTAATGAGAATCTCCGGTTTGTGAGAAGCATATACCCAAACCTGCCCCGAATGGGACAGAATTTGTACCGCGGCATGTTGATGCCGCTCCATGATAGCATGCCAAGTTTCATGAATTTCAGACGAGTTTTGGATTTACTAGACTTTAAAAACCAGGCATCTCAATGTTTTGCCGGCAATCAACGGTTCCCTTGTGATTGAAATTCATTCCCATTTCTTGCATGGGACCTAAGCATGCACCCAAGGACACAGATTTGATCTTTCAACCAATTTATATGCACTAGAGCATGTGCATGTAGTTCAAATTTGAATTATGCACATAAATGCATTGAAAACTTAGTTAATGCATAAAAATGTCCAATCAAACCCCGAAAAATCAAAAAAAATAACACAACACTCCTGTTCTTCTATTTTTACACGAGTAAAAAAGTTGAAAGCAATAAGAGGCAATGGATATTGTTTCCTCCCCAAAGGTGGGACTTCCCTACCGAAAACCATAATGCTTGTTGTGAGAAGCTCCGGTTTGTGAGAACCATATACCCAAACCTGCCCCAAATGGGACAAAATTTGTACCACGACATGTTGATGCCGCTCCGTGATAGCATGCCAAGTTTCATGAATTTCAGACGAGTATTGTATTTACTAGAATTTGAAAAGCAGGCATCTCAATGTTTTGTCGGCAATCAACGGTGCTTGGTGTTTGAAATTTATTCCTATTTCTTGCATGGGACCTAAGCAAGCACCCAAGGACACAAATTTGATTTTTCGACCAATTTATATGCACTGGAGCATGTTGTAACGCCCGAATAATTAAGCTACAGTAACCTCTGCTAATGATGCCACGTCACTTCCGTTACTGTCGCTAATCTCTCGTTAGTTCAGAACGATTCGAATTCATATTTGAATTTTTGTCAAACGTCAAAGACTTTCAAACATTAAAACAAAAATGTTTTGTATGTGACTTAATTAAGTTTACTAAATTAGGTACAACCTATGTATTTTTAAAAAACTAAAATGTTAGGTAAATAAAGATAAAATATAAAAGAAAATAAAGAAAAGGAAAGTATAAAAAAACAGAAACAAAACTAAAAAGAAAAAGGCGCCCTGGCCAACTGGGCTAGACGGCCCAGCTCATAGGCCAGGCCGGCCCAGCCAGCCGACCCACCCCCTCCATATCCCCACCAGGGGAAACCCTAACCCACTACCGCTCTCCTACTCCCCCCCCCATGACGCCACTTCCTCTCCCCATGGCCTTGTTCGGCCATCCCCGACCCCGCGCCACACCGCCCTGGTCTCTCCCCACGCCACAAGGCTTTTCCCCGTGTCAAGATTGCAGCTGCCACAGACTCAAGGCTGCTCTCCTCCGTCGCCGACCACCAACAAGATGGCCTTGGCGCGCACTCGCCTCGCCGGCTCCAACCAAGTAGCCTCGCCTCCCTCATTGCAGCCGGGCGCCTCGCCGCCGCCAGCCTCCGCCCACGGCCTGCTTGGGCAAGCGACATAACGGGTTGGCGCCCACACGCCCACGCCCGCTTGCCCGTCGCCCGCTATGGCCCCTGGGGCAAATGACATGTGGGGCCTAGCCCCCAGAATGATTATATATATATATAAAGATTAATAATAATAATAAATTTAATTAATTAATTAATTAAATTAATTAACTTAAATATTCCTTTTTAATTAACCTAATTAGCTAATTAACCTAATTAACTATTGTTAATTAACTAAACAGTCAATGACATGCGGGACCCACACGTAAGTTTGACCCAGTCAACGCCCTGTTGACTGCTGACGTCATGCTGACGTTCGCAAACACTATTCTGGATAATGTTGATTTAAAATAATTAAATAGATTCTAAAAATAATTAAAACTTTACAAAATCATATAAAATAAACCGTAGCTCGGATGGAAAAAACTTTGTACATGAAAGTTGCTCAGAACGACGAGACAAATCCGAATATGCAGCTCGTTTGTCCGACATACATCCCTAGCATAGCAAACACGCAACATTCCCCTCCGGTGCATGCTCGTTCAAAACGGGAAACACCGGGATACTTTCCGGATGTTCCCCTTCATGATATCGCCTCTTCGCGATAGGACACACTGCATCATTACTTGTCATGTCATGCATCCTTATTCATCTGTTTGCATTGTATTCATTGTTTCTTCCCCCTCTTCTCTCCGGTAGACTACGAGACTGATGCCGCTGCTGGTGCCCCTATCGACTACTGTGGTGACGACCCTCCTTCTCGGCTGAGCTTCCAGGCAAGCCCCCCCTTGATCACCAGATATCGCCTATTCCTTCTCTCTACTGCTTGCATTAGAGTAGTGTAGCATGTTACTACTTTCGGTTAATCCTATTCTGCTGCATAGCCTGTCATTGTTGCTACAGTTGTTACCCTTACCTGCAATCCTAAATGCTTAGTATAGGATGCTAGTATCCATCAGTGGCCCTACATTCTTGTCCGTCTGCCATGCTATACTATCGGGCCGTGATCACTCGGGAGGTGATTACGGGTATATACATATATACATACAAACTATACAGGTGGTGACTAAAGTCGGGTCGGCTCGTTGAGTACCCGCATGTGATTCCGATGTGGGGGCTCAAAGGACAGGTGGCTCCATCCATGTAGTGGTGGGCCTGAGTTCCCGACGGCCCCCGACTTCTACTTTGTGGTGGAGCGACAGGGCAGGTTGAGACCACCTAGGTGAGTGGTGGGCCTGGCCCTGGTCGGCGTCCGCGGTTACTTCATAATAACATGCTTAATGAGATCTCGGTATTTGATCTGAGATGGGTCGTTGACCTTATACGCACTAACCGCCACGTGGGACAAGATATGGGCAACCGGCGTCGTGGTACCAGCCGAAGCCTTCATGACGTCAGCGACTGAGCGACGCGCGCCGGGTTGGACCGCGTAACGCAACTTCCTTTGTAATGGAGGTTGCTAGGTCTGCTCACCGGCCGCATACGCAACATGCAGGTGTGCAATGGGCGATGGGCCGAGACCCCTGTGTGCATAGGATTTAGACCGGCGTGCTGACCTCTCTGTTGTGCCTAGGTGGGGCTGTGACGTGTTGATCTCCCGAGGCCGGGCATGACCCAGGAAAGTGTGTCCGGCCAAAGGGGATCGAGCGTGTTGGGTAATGTGGTGCACCCCTTCAGGGAAGTTTATTTATTCGAATAGCCATGATCTTCGGTAACAGGACGACATGGAGTTGTACCTTGACCTTATGACAACTAGAACCAGATACTTAATAAAACACACCCTTCCAAGTGCCAGATAAAACCCGGTGATCGCTCCCACACAAAGCGACAAGGGGAGGATTGCCAGGTAGGATTATGCTATGCGATGCTACTTGGTGAACTTACCATCTACTCTCTTCTACATGCTGCAAGATGGTGGCTGCCAGAAGCGTAGTCTTCGACATGACTAGCTATCCCCCTCTTATTCTGACATTCTGCAGTTCAGTCCATCGATATTGCCCCTTTACACACATACCCCTGCATATGTAGTGTAGATCCCTGCTTGCGAGTACTTTGGATGAGTACTCACGGTTGCTTTTCTCCCTCTTTTCCCCCTTTCCATTCTACCGGGTTGTCGCAACCAGATGTTGGAGCCTAGGAGCCAGACGCCACCATTGACGACGACTCCTACTACACCGGAGGTGCCTACTACTATGTGCAGGCCGCTGACGACGTCAGATAAAGTTTAGGAGGATTCCAGGCAAGAGGCCTGCGCCTCTTTCGATCTGTATCCCAGTTTGTGATAGCCTTCTTAAGGAAAACTTGTTTAACTTATATCTGTACTTAGATATTGTTGCTTCCGCTGACTCGTCTATGATCGAGCACTTGTATTCGAGCCCTCGAGGCCCCTGGCTTGTATTATGATGCTTGCATGACTTATTTTATTTTTAGAGTTGTGTTGTGATATCTTCCCGTGAGTCCCTGATCTTGATCGTACACGTTTGTGTGTATGATTAGTGTACGATTGAATCGGGGGCGTCACAAGTTGGTATCAGAGCCGACTGCCTGTAGGAATCCCCCTTTCCACCGCCTTGGCCGAAGTCGAGTCTAGTCATTGCAAAACTTTTACTAACATGGCTGTGTGTCTTACGGACCCACGTCGCCATTGGTTGGTATTAGGATCTTTTACTCCTCGTCTATACTCTGGGATTCTGATCTCTCTTCTATTCGGGTAAAATGGTTTTGCTATAACTCTAGGTTCTCGTAAATACTTTCTCCCCGAGAGCTCCTTCATTCTAGATGATGGCCGACTTCACCAGAAGATTCCGAAGATACTCTTCCATATTCTCCCGAGACTTTGTGCCCACCGCTTTTTCTATTCCCGACCATCGATAAACCCTTATGGATAACTACATACACTTGTCGTCCATAGCTTCACTTCGAATTGTTCTTGTTATTACAAGATACCCTGAAACACTTCGGATATTCCAAGAATACTTTATGCCTACTGCCTTGCAGTTACTGGCCACATAAATACCCCTACGAATAATTCCTCCCACTTGCCAAGTATCCGCTCATCCCTAGCCGTTCATGTGTTTCACATAAGTCCTCGAAATACCATTTGATTTTCTGAAAATCCTCAGCAGCCCATTGCTCTCATTTCCTTATGTTCTTGCATTATGGTTAATTCCATACTTCTAGTAATCTCCGTTGACATCCTCTTTCACTGTCATTTCGAGTCACTTGATTCAATATGTTGCGAATGCTCGCAATCCTCAATCAGATCCTAGAATTCATCCTTCCGGCTCACACGTCATTTTGAACATGAGGTGGTCCTCGACAAATCAACTTGTTGTCAAACGTACCCCTATGGCTATTCAACTTATCCATTCTTAATCAGAGCGTATGCTTCTAATCCCTTGCTGAGAAAACATAATTCCTTTACATTTGAGCTTTGAATTAGTCAGTTGTTTCTATACTCCAATGCCTTTGCATTGTTTCTTCTTCTAATTGTGTGCTGATGCTCACATCAGCTCCATTGTGGACCATCAGTTCCTTTGTTGGGTTTTATCCGCCAACGTCCTTCCTATTCAATCACTTTGGAAGTTCTTTCCCTGATACCTAATGCCATTGGTAAATCCTATTCTCGGATTTGGCCAACCATGCTCTGTTTTCGAGCTGGTGATAATTACTCTCGAAGCTTGTGGTATGTGTTTCTAAGATGCCCGATGGGTTGAAACTATGCCTTCCTTAATCTGTGTGAACCCGAAAGTTTTCCAAGGTTCATACTCCTCTGGTAATTCACCAGGTAGATCTTCGCACTCAAATCATTTTTAGTAGAGCAGTGAATGAAAGGTTATGCATTGGAGAAGTGGGAGTCAACCTTGAACTTTGTGTTCATGCCCATGGACACGATGTAGATCTTATCATTAAAGCAAATTAATTATTCCCTTGGTATAAGTTCATCTTATATCTGGGATCTGGCCTTTTGCAATCGTGGTTCCGACCATGTTCTCCTTTAAATACCATTTCTCGTGCAAGTTTAAGCACTTGTCTTCTGCAGAGCAATACCCTAGTCCAACCTCTACTTTGATCTGTCGTCGAGCATTATGCCCCTGGTATCTCGAGATTACCATGGAACTGCATAACCTCTTATGAGTTCTTCATCAAGTATTACATTCTCACTGGTTCCATTTTTCACGGGCTTTGTGTTATGAAACACTCAAAGACATCGGTAACTGAACCGAGTCCGCACTACGGTTCGACAACTCTTAGTAATCTTATTTACGTACGAGTTTGTACCCGATCACGCTATTCCTAGCCTGTTTGGCTATATCATTGTCGTGATGATTTTAACTATGCTACCTGGTCCTTCTTCTCGGAGCACAATTTTTGACGATGAGCTAACCTTACGTCGATCTTCTTCGTATTATCGTTTCACCTCAAACAACAAGCTTGATTCCAAGTTGGTGTCGTATCCGTGGTTCCAATAATCTTATGTTGCATCAGTCCTTTAACTTGATGTCATCGCCGATCGATTACATCTTCATGAGATCTCTCGACAAATGTGTCATGATCATCATCAACATTCCGAGCTCTTCCAGGATATCAATTGAATTCATGATGAGAAATACCATCCTTGCCCTCGATGATTTGTTTTATCATCGACCACTTTATTGCCATTCGTTCAACACAAACTCGTTCATGTTTTGTGTTATACCTTGAGATCCTTGCTATCTAGCATTTGTTCTTCTTTACCTTGAAGTATTACCATCTTTTATGTCAAGAATGTCGTGAGAATTTCACCACCTCTTAAGAATTCTTGATACAAGTGATCCTTCTTGCCATATCCGTTCATTCCTTGGTCCCCGTCTTGTTTCTAACCGGAGAACCTATAATTGAACTATGATGTGCGACTTCAAAACTTCTAGCAACCCTATTGCTTTGAAGTTAATGGTCGATATTTCATTCTTAGACTATAGGTTATCGAATCATCATTCTAACATTGATCGTATTACCTAATCCCATGTTTTGGGTGCACTTTTCAGCCAATGTTTAATTATGTATATTTTCCTCGACCATACATCATTAAATCATTTGATCCGACAAATGTTATCTCATTGTTCACATAACTGTGGAAATCCACCTTTTTGGAAATCTCGAGGATTGTCGCTAACTCCATCAGCTACCCCCTCACCCCTTTCCTTGGTTTAATGATGAACTCTTGTTTCAGAACTCACTTCCATAGTTCTTTTCCCTGAGAACCTTGCAATGTCATCTCGACAATTTGTGTTGCACCTTTCTTCTCAGGCATCCTGGGTCTGAGGTATCCTGCCACCTATCAGAACTGAATCTCGGTCTAATATGATGGTTGGAACATATTTCCAAGAGTTATAACTTTGGTCTTTATATGACCCGGTAAGGTGGTGTCACACCTAGCCCACCTGGCCGGAGGCCCTATTGTTATAGTTCCCTTTTAGCAATGTTATCCATTCTTCCATAAGGAAACTATAAGACTAATTCTACAAGTTGTTCCTGATGAATCCTTCGTGTATCCAAAGTACGACCTTTGCTTGAAGACCATGTCAATGCTATCTTCAAGCATGTCTATGGTACTCCGTTATTCAACAAGAACATTTGAAGCACAATGCTAAATTTTCCTTATCAATTATCCAAACACCATTGTATGGGTAATGTCATGAAATTTCTCTCCTCTTACCTAAAGGGTTTTCTATGTTATATCCTGTCATGGATATCACGCCCTTCTTGTCCTTGGGAAGGGTATACCCCTGAAATATGTGTTTAAACACATTTTCCTTTCCATGGTTCTATTTAATCTGATAATTGTATTTTCATTTCCATTGGTTGGTTTAACGTTTCTTGTGATCTATATGATCTAAGCAGTAATATTCTCCTGCTTATGTAAACACCTCGGTGTACAACTCTATCAGTAAGACCCTGTTACTATTGTTGATGACATTCCGGTAGCCACCGATGGACGAGAACTTTGCCTATTGGTCCGCCTCGTTCAATGAGCAGGAAAATGGTTCTCTTCGTCCCTCGCCCTTGGTACCGACATTGTTGCCGACATAATCGACAGGCTACCCTCTGACATGCCTTGCTTGCATGATCACGCAAGACGTCTCCACCCTTCCAACTTTTAACCCACATGGTGGGCCCATAGACCACAGTTCCACAGGATTGAAACCTGACTCTCCTATACAACCCTGTTTCTAATGGTTATTCCCCACACTTGGCCTCGTATGTAATTCACGAGCCACCTTCCGAGAGGTCATCAATTCTGGCATCGGTCACAATAACTATTTCCGTTGCTTTGAACCCCTTTCACGCCCTATAACAGGCATCGAACGATTGCTTGCTCGCTCGAAACTTCCCATGATACCTTCTTACCTTGCTCTCAATATTTTTCTTAAGTTTCAATTCGAGAGTTACCTTCCACCACCTTCCCCGATGTTATCAACCAGATGGTCAACCTTGCAGAGGTCCATTGTCCCAGAATACCCACTCCTTATCCTTTTCGTAAGTTCGATGGAGTTCTCGACGAAAGGATTCCGACTTCATCATGATGACCTGAAGTAGAGGAATGAAGACCTCAACGTAATGGATCGACCTCTTCGAGAAGAGCAACCAAGATCGAGAACTCTCGCTAGAATTTCGTAACCAGAACCTTCCCCCTTTACTCCGCCTCTTAAATCTCGGGACGAGATTTCTTGTAGTGGAGGAGATTTTTAACGCCCGAATAATCAAGCTACAGTAACCTATGCTAATGATGGCACGTCACTTATGTTACTATCGCTAATCTCGCGTTAGTTCACAATGATTCGAATTCATATTTGAATTTTTGTCAAACGTCAAAGACTTTCAAACATTAAAACAAAAATGTTTGGTATGTGACTTAATTAAGTTTACTAAATTAGGTACAACCTATGTATTTTTAGAAAACAAAAATGTTAGGTAAATAAAGAGAAAACAGAAAAGAAAATAAAGAAAAAGGAAAGTATAAAAAACAGAAACAAAACTAAAAAGAAAAAGGCCCCCTGGCCAACTGGGCCAGACGGCCCAGCTCACAGGCCAAGCCGGCCCACCTGGCCCAGCCAGCCGACCCACCCCCCTCCATATCCCCACCAGGGGAAACCCTAACCCACTACCGCTCTCCCACTCCCCCACCACGACGCCACTCCCTCTCCCCCCCTCTCCTCTCGATCCCATCTGGACCGGGGAGGGGCCCGACCCCGACGCCGCCCGGAACGACCGCGCCAACTGCCGCCCGAGGACCGCGACGTCGTCGCCGGACCGCCATCTCGCTAGACTGCCTCCCCGTCGTCCTCTCCGTCACCTACTCGTCCTCAACGTCGCTCGCATCGTCCCCGTCGTCCTCCCCGCGCCCCGCTGCCACTCCCCTACGACCACCGTGAGCACGCGCCCCTCCTCTCCTCCTCCTGTCTCCCTCGCGCAAGTGCTCACGGCCACGACCACGTCCAGCGCACGCTACAAGATGCTCGCTTCTTGCTACCGCCATGGCTCTTCTTCTGCCGTTCGCTGCCGGGCTCCCCTTGCTGCCATACCGCTTGCAGGCGGCCATCGCCAGTGGTCGCCGCCGACTCCGCACTTCGTCGCCTGCTCCGCCCGCCTCGCCGGTGGAGGCTGCAACGCGCCCGCCATGGCCTTGTTCGACCATCGCCGACCCCGCGCCACACCACCGTGGCCTCGCCCCCATGCTGCGCGCCTTCCCCCGTGCCGCCCAGCTGCTCGCGCCCTCGCTCTCCTCCGTGCGCCGGACCACCGGGCGCTGGCCTTGGCGCGACGCCCGCCCGGCTCCAACGGGCGAACCTTGCCTCCCTGCATCGCCGGCGCCCCGTCGCACCTTGCTAGTTCCGCCCCCGCGGCCTGCCTGGGCAAGCGGCATAACTGTCTGGCACCCACGCCCGCTTGCCCGTCGCCCGCTATGGCCCCTGGGACAAATGACATGTGGGGCCTAGCCCCTAGAATGATTATATATATATATATAAAGATTAATAATAATAATAAATTTAATTAATTAATTAACTAAATTAGTTAACTTAAATAATCATGTTTAATTAACGTAATTAGCTAATTAACCTAATTAACTATTGTTAATTAACTAAACAGTCAATGACATGCGGGACCCACACGTCAGTTTGACCCAGTCAACACCCTGTTGACTACTGATGTCATGCTGACGTCAGCAAACACTATTCTGGATAATGTTGATTTAAAATAATTAAATAGATTCTAAAAATAATTAAAACATTACAAAATCATATAAAATAAACCGTAGCTCGGATGGAAAAACTTTGTACATGAAAGTTGCTCAGAACGACGAGACGAATCCGAATACGTAGCCCGTTCATCTGCCATACATCCCTAGCATAGCAAACACGCAACTTTCCCCTCTGGTCCGTCTGTCTAAAAACGCAAAACACCGGGGATACTTTCCTGGATGTTTCCCCCCTTCGCCGGTATTGCCTCTTACTACGTTAGGACACACCTGGCACCGATACTTGTCATGCCATGCATCGTTATGCATCTATTTGCATTGTACTCATTGTTTCTTCCCCCTCTTCTCTCTGGCAGACTACGAGACTGATGCAGCTGCTCGTGCCCCGATCGACTACTGTGTTGACGACCCCTCCTTCTCGACTGAGCTTCCAGGCAATCCCCCCCCCCCTGATCACCAGATATCGCCTATCCATTCTCTCTACTGCTTCCGTTAGAGTAGTGTAGCATGTTACTGCTTTCGGTTAATCCTATTCTGCTGCATAGCCTGTCATTGTTGCTACAATTGTTACCCTTACCTGCAATCCTAAATGCTTAGTATAGGATGCTAGTATCCATCAGTGGCCCTACATTCTTGTCCATCTGCCATGCTATACCATCGGGTCGTGATCACTCGGGAGGTGATCATGGGTATATACATATATACATACATACTAAACAGGTGGGGAATAAAGTCGGGTCAGCTCGTTGAGTACCCGCATGTGATTCCAGTGTGGGGGCTAAAAGGACAGGTGGCTCCATCCAAGTAGTGGTGGGCTTGAGTTCCCGACGGCCCCAAACTGCTACTTTGTGGCGGAGCGACAAGGCAGGTTGAGACCACCTAGGTGAGAGGTGGGCCTGGCCCCGGTCGGCATCCGCGGTTACTTCATAAAAACACGCTTTACGAGATCTTGGTATTTGATCTGAGTTGGGTCGTTGACCTTACACGCACTAACCGCCACGTGGGACAAGATATGGGCAACCTGCATCGTGGTATCAGCTGATGCCTTCGTGATGTCGTGGCCCGAAGCGGTGCGTGCGGGTTGAACCGCGTAACGCAACTTCCTTTGTAATGGAGGTTGCTAGGTCTCCTCACCGGCCGCGTACGCAACATGCAGGTGTAAAATGGGCGATGGGCCCAGACCCCTGCGCGCATAGGATTTAGACCGGTGTGCTGACCTCTCTGTTGTGCCTAGGTGGGGCTGCAACGTGTTGATCTCCCGAGGCCGGGCATGACCCAGGAAAGTGTGTCCGGCCAAAGGGGATCGAGCATGTCGGGTAATGTGGTGCACCCCTGCAGGGAAGTTTATCTATTCGAATAGCCGTGATCTTCGGTAAGAGGACGACTTGGAGTTTTACCTTGACCTTGTGACAACTAGAACCGGATACTTAATAAAACACACCCTTCCAAGTGCTAGATATAACCTGGTGATAGCTCTCACACGTATGCATTTAGGGAGGATCGCCGGGTAGGGTTATGCTATGCGATGGTACTTGGTGAACTTACCATCTACTCTTCTACATGCCGCAAGATGGAGGCTGCCAGAAGCGTAGTCTTCGACATGACTAGCTATCCCCCTTTTATTCTGGCATTCTGCAGTTCAGTCCACCGATATTGCTCCTTTACACAGATACCCCTGCATATGTAGTGTAGATCCTTGCTTGCGAGTACTTTGGATGAGTACTCACGGTTGCTTTTCTCCTCTTTCCCCCCTTTCCATTCTACCTGGTTGTCGCAACCAGATGCTGGAGCTCAGAGCCGACGACACTGCGACGATTTAACTCCTACTACATCGGAGGTGCCTACTACTACGTGTAGGCGACGATGACCAGGAGTAGTTTAGGAGGATCCTGTGCAGGAGGCCTGCGCCTCTTTCGATCTGTATCCCAGTTTGTGCTAGCCTTCTTAAGGCAAACTTGTTTAACTTATGTCTGTACTCAGATATTGTTGCTTCCGCCGACTCGTCTATGATCGAGCACTTGTATTCGAGCCCTCGAGGCACCTGACACGAGAAAAAAAATTGAAAGCAATAAGAGGCAATGGATATCATTTCGTCCCGAAAGGTGGGACGTTCCCTACCGAAAACCATCATGCTTGTTGTGAGAAGATCTGGTTTGTGAGAAGCATATACCCAAACCTGCCCCAAATGGGACAAAATTTGTACCACGGCATGTTGATGCTGCTCCACGATAGCATGCCAAGTTTCATGAATTTCAGACGAGTTTTGGATTTACAAGAATTTAAAAACCAGGCATCTCAATGTTTTGCCGGCAATCAACGGTGCCCTGGTGTTTGAAATTCATTCCCATTTCTTGCGTGGGACCTAAGCATGCACCCAAGGAAAAAGAATTGAGTTTTCAACCAATTTATATGCATTGGAGCATGTGCATGTAGTTCAAATTTGAATTATGCACATAAATGCATTGAAAACTCAGTTAATGCATAAAATGTCAAAACGAACTCTGAAAGATCACAAAAATTCACACAACACTCCTATTATTCTATGACACAATTTTTTAAAGTAATAAGAGGTAATGGATATTGTTTCGTCCCCAAAGGTGGGACGTTCCCTACCGAAAACCATCATGCTTGCTGTGAGAAGATCCGGTTTGTGAGAAGCATATACCCAAACCTACCCCAAATGGGACAAAATTTGTACAACGGCATGTTGATGCCGCTCCATGATAGCATGCCAAGATTCATGAATTCCAGACGAGTTTTGTATTTACTAGAATTTAAAAACTAAGCATCTCAATTTTTTTTCCGGCAATCAACGTTGCCCTGGTGTATGAAATTCATTCCCATTTCTTGCATGGGACCTAAGCATGCAACCAAGGACACAAATTTGATTTTTTGACCAATTTATATGCACTGGAGCATGTGCATGTAGTTCAAATTTGAATTATGCACATAAATGCGTTGAAAACTCAGTTAATGCATAAAAATGTCCAAACGAACCCCGAAAATCACAAAATTTCACACAACACTTCTGTTGTTCTATGTTGACACGAGAAAAAAAAATTAAAGCAATAAGAGGCAATGGATATCGTTTCATCCCCAAAGGTGGGACGTTCCCTACCGAAAACTACCATGCTTGTTGTGAGAAGCTCCAGTTTGTGAGAAGCATATACCCAATCCTGCCCCAAATGGGACAAAATTTGTACCACGGCATGTTGATAACGCTCCATGATAGCATGCCAAGTTTCATGAATTTAAGACGAGTTTTGGATTTACTAGAATTTAAAAACTATCCATCTCAAAGTTTTGCCGGCAATGAACGGTGCGCTGGTGTTTGAAATTAATTCCCATTTCTTGCATGGGACCTAAGCATGCACCCAAGGACACATATTTGATTTTTCGACCAATTTATATGCACTAGAGCATGTGCATGTAGTTCAAATTCGAATTATGCACATAAATGCATTGAAAACTATGTTAATCCATAAAAATATCCAAACGAACCCGAAAAAATCACAGAAATTCACACAATACTCCTGTTATTCTATGTTGACACGAGAAAAAAAATTGAAAGCAATAAGAGGCAAAGGATATCGTTTCGTCCCCAAAGGTGTGACGTTCCTTACCGAAAACCATCATGCTTGTACCACGGCATGTTGATGCCGCTCCATGATAGCATGCCAGGTTTCATGAATTTCAGACGAGTTTTGGATTTACTAGAATTTAAAAACCAGGCATCTCAATGTTTTGCCAGCAATCAACGGTGCCACAGTGTTTGTAATTCATTCCCATTTCTTGCATGTGACCTAAACATGCACCCAAGGACACAGATTTGATTTTTCAACCAATTTATATGCACTGGAGAATGTGCATGTAGTTCAAATTTGAATTATGCACATAAATGCATTGAAAACTCAGTTAATGCATAAAAAATGTCCAATAGAACCCTGAAAAAAATCACACAACACTCATGTTGTTCTATGACACGAGAATTTTTTTTAAAGTAATAAGAGGCAATGGATATTGTTTCATCCCCAAAGGTGGGAGGTTCCCTAGCAAAAACCATAATGCTTGTTTTGAGACGCTCCGGTTTGTGAGAAGCATATACCCAAACCTGCCCCAAATGGGAAAAAAATTGTACCGCGGCATGTTGATGCCGCTCCATGATAGCATGCCAAGTTTCATGAATTTCAGATGAGTGTTGGTTTGACTATAATTTAAAAACCAGACATCTCAATGTTTTGCCGGCAATCAACGGTGCCCTGGTGTTTGAAATTCATTCCCATTTATTGCATGGGACCTAAGCATGCACCCAAGGACACATATTTGATATAACGACCAATTTATATGCACTGGAGCATGTGCATGTAGTTCTAATTGGAATTATGCACATAAATGCATTGAAAACTCAGTTAATGCATAAAAATGTCCAAACGATCCCCGAAAAATAACAAAAATTCACACAATACTCCTGTTATTCTATGTTGACACGAGAAAAAAAATTGAAAGCAATAAGAGGCAAAGGATATCATTTCGTCCCCAATGGTGGGACGTTCCCTGCCGAAAACCATCATGCTTGTTGTGAGAAGCTCCGGTTTGTGAGAAGCATATAACCCAACCTGCCCCAATTGGGACAGAATTTGTACCACGGCATGTTGATGCCGCTCCATGATAGCATGCGAGGTTTCATGAATTTCAGACGAGTTTTGGATTTACTAGAATTTAAAAACCAGGCAGCTCAATGTTTTGCCGGCAATCAATGGTGCCCTGGTGTTTGATATTCATTCCCATTTCTTGCATGGGACCTAAGCATGCACCCAAGGACACAGATTTGATTTTTCAACCAATTTATAAGCACTGGAGCATGTGCATGTAGTTTAAATTTGAATTATGCACATAAATGCATCGAAAACTCAGTTAATGCATAAAAAATGTCCAATCGAACCCCGAAAAAAATCACACAACACTCCTGTTGTTCTATGTTGACACGAGAATTTTTTTTGAAACTAATAAGAGGCAATGGATATTGTTTCGTCCCCAAAGGTGGGACGTTCCCTACCGAAAACCATAATGCTTGTTGTGAGAAGCTCCGGTTTGTGAGAAGCATATACCCAAACCTGCCCCAAATGGGAGAAAATTAGTACCACGGCATGTTGATGCCGCTCCATGATAGCATGCCGAGTTTCATGAATTTCAGACGAGTTTTGGTTTTACTAGAATTTTAAAACTAGGCATCTCAATGTTTTGCCGGCAATCAACGGTGCCCTGGTGTTTGAAATTTATTCCCATTTCTTGCATGGGACCTAAGCATGCACCCCAGGACACAGATTTGATTTTTCGACCAATTTATATGCACTGGAGCATGTGCATGTAGTTCAACTTTGAGTTATGCACATAAATGCATTGAAAACTTAGTTAATGCATAAAAATGTCCAAACGAACCCCGAAAAATCACAAAAATTCACACACCACTCATGTTGTTCTATGCTGACATGAGAAAAAATTTGAAAGCAATAAGAGGCAATGTATATCGTTTCGTCCCCAAAGGTGGGACGTTCCCTACCGAAAACCACAATGCTTGTTGTGAGAAGCTCCGGTTTGTGAGAAGCATATACCCAAACCTGCCCCAAATGGGGAAAAAATTCTACCACGGCATGTTGATGCCACTCCATGATAGCACGCCAAGTTTCATGAATTTCAGACGAGTTTTGGTTTTACTAGAATTTAAAAACAAGGCATCTCAATGTTTGTCGGCAATCAACGGTGCCCTGGTGTTTGAAATTCATTCCCATTTCTTGCATGGGACCTAAGCATGCACCCAAGGACACTGATTTGATTTTTCGACCAATTTATTTGCACTGGTGCATGTGCATGTAGTCCAAATTTGAATTATGCACATAAATGCATTGAAAACTCAGTTAATGCATAAAAAATGTCCAAACGAACCCCGAAAAATCGCAAAAATTCACACAACACTTCTGTTGTTCTATGTTGACACGAGAAAAAAATTAGAAAGCAATCAGAGGCAATAGATATCATTTCGTCCCCAAAGGTGGGATGTTCCCTAGCGAAAACCATCATGCTTGTTGTGAGAAGCTCCTGTTTGTGAGAAGCATATACCCAAACCTGCCCCAAATGGGACAAAATTTGTACCACGACATGTTGATGCCGCTCCATCATAGCATGCCAAGTTTCATAACTTTCAGACGAGTTTTGGATTTACTAGCAAGCATCTCAATGTTTTGCCGGATATCAACGGTGCCCTGGTGTTTGAAATTAATTCCCATTTCTTGCATGGGACCTAAGCATGCACCCAAGGACACATATTTGATTTTTCAACCAATTTATATGAACTGGAGCATGTGCATGTAGTTCAAATTCGAATTATGCACATAAATGCATTGAAAACTCAGTTAATGCATAAAATATCCAAACGAACCCCAAAAATCACAGAAATTCACACAATACTCCTGTAATTCTATGTTGACACGAGAAAAAGAAATTGAAAGCCATAAGAGGCAATGTATATCGTTTCGTCCCCAAAGGTGGGACGTTCCCTATCGAAAACCATCATGCTCGTTGTTAGAAGCTCCGATTTGTCAGAAGCATATACCCAAACCTGCCCCAATTGGGACAGAATTTGTACCACGGCATGTTGATGCCGCTCCATGATAGCATGCCAAGTTTCATGGCCTTCAGATGATTTTTGGATTTACTAGAATTTAAAAACCAAGCATCTCATTGTTTTGCCGGCAATCAACGGTGCCCTGGTGTTTGAAATTCATTCCCATTTCTTGCATGGGACCTAAGCATGAACCCAAGGACACGGATTTGATTTTTCAACCAATTTATATGCACTAGAAATGTGCATGTAGTTCAAATTTGAATTATGTACATAAATGCATTGAAAACTCAGTTAATGCATTAAAATGTCCAATAGAACCCCGAAAAAAATCACACAACACTCCTATTGTTCTATGTTGACATGAGAATTTTTTTTAAAGTAATAAGAGGCAATGGATATTGTTTCGTCCCCAATGATGGGATGCTCCGTACCGAAAACCATCATGCTTGTTGTGAGAAGCTCCGGTTTGTGGGAAGCATGTACCCAAACCTGCACCAAATGGGACAAAATTTGTATCACGTCATGGCGATGCCGCTCCATGATAGCATGCCAAGTTTCATAAATTTCGGACGAGTTTTGGATTTAGTAGCAGGCATCTCAATGTTTTGCCGGCAATCAACGGTGCCTTGGAGTTTGAAATTCATTCCCATTTCTTACATGGGACCTAAGCATGCACCCAAGGACACATATTTGATTTTTCGACCAATTTATATGCACAGGAGCATGTGCATGTAGTTCAAATTCGAATTATGCACATAAATGCATTGAAAACTCAGTTAATGCATAAAATATCCAAACGAACCCCAAATAATCACAGAAATTCACACAATACTCCTGTTATTCTATGTTGAAACGAGAAAAAAATTGAAAGCAATAAGAGGCAATGGTATCGTTTCGTCCCCAAAGGTGGGACGTTCCCTACCGAAAACCATCATGCTTGTTGTTAGAAGCTCCGGTTTGTGAGAAGCATATACCCAAACCTGCCCCAATTGGGACAGAATTTGTACCACGACATGGTGATGCCGCTCCATGATAGCATGCCAAGTTTCATGACTTCACGACAATTTTTGGATTTACTAGAATTTAAAAACTAAGCATCTCAATGTTTTGCGGCAATCAACGGTGCCACAGTGTTTGAAATTCATTCCGTTTCTTGCATGGGTCCTAAGCATGCACCCAAGGACACATATTTGATTTTTCAACCAATTTATATGCACTAGAGAATGTGCATGTAGTTCAAATTTGAATTATGCACATAAATTCATTGAAAACTCAGTTAATGCATAAAAATGTGTAATAGAACCCGAAAAAATCACACAACACTCCTGTTGTTCTATGTTGACACAAGATTTTTTTTGAAAGTAATAAGAGGTAATGGATATTGTTTCGTCCCCAAAGGTGGGACGTTCCTGCAAAACCATAATGCTTGTTGTGAGAAGCTCCGGTTTGTGAGAAGCCTATACCCAAACTAGCCCCAGATGGGATAAAATTTGTACCACGACATGTTGATGCCGCTCCATGATAGCATGCCAAGTTTCATAAATTTCAGACGAGTTTTGGATTTAGTAGCAGGCATCTCAATGTTTTGCCGGCAATCAACGGTGCCCTGGTGTTTGAAATTCATTCCCATTTCTTGCATGGGACGTAAGCATGCACCCAAGGACACATATTTGATTTTTCGACCAATTTATATGCACTGGAGCATGTGCATGTAGTTCAAATTTGAATTATGCACATAAATGCATTGAAAACACAGTTAATGCATAAAAAATATCCAAACGAACCCCGAAAAAAAATCACACCACACTCCTGTTGTTTTATGTTGACACGAGAATTCTTTTTGAAAGTAATAAGAGGCAATGGATATTGTTTCGTCTCCAAAGGTGGGACGTTCCTTGCCGAAAACCATAATGCTTGCTGTGAGAAGCTCCGGTTTGTGAGAAGCATATACCCAAACCTGCCCCAAATGGGACAAAATTTGTACCACGGCATGTTGATGCCGCTCCATGATAGCATGCCAAGTTTCATAAATTTCAAACGAGTTTTGGATTGACTAGGATTTAAAAACTAGGCATCTCAATGTTTTGCCGGCAATCAACGGTGCCCTGGTGTTTGAAATTCATTCCCATTTCTTGCATGGAACGTAAGTATGCACAGAAGGATACAGATTTGATTATTCAACCAATTGATATGCACTGGAGCATGTACATGTAGTTTAAATTTGGATTATGCACATAAATGCATTGAAAACACAGTTAATGCATAAAAATGTCCAAATGAACCCCGAAAAATCACGGAAACTCACACAACACTCCTGTTGTTCTATGTTGACACGAGAAAAAAAATTGAAAGCAATAAGAGGCAATGGATATCGTTTCGTCCCCAAAGGTGGGACATTCCCTACCGAAAACCATCATGCTTGTTGTGAGAAGCTCCGGTTTGTAAGAAGCATATACCCAAACCTGCCCCAAATGGGACAAAATTTGTACCACGACATGTTGATGCCGCTCCATGATAGCATGCCAATTTTCATGAATTTCAGACGAGTTTTCGAATTACTAGAATTTAAAAACCAGGCATCTCAATGTTTTGCTTGGCAATCAACGGTGCCTCGTGTTTGAAATTCATTCCCATTTCTTGCATGGGACCTAAGCATGCACCCAAGGACACAGATTTGATTTTTCGACCAATTTATATGCGCTGGAGCATGTGCATGTTGTTCAGATTTGAATTATGCACATGAATGCATTAAAAACTCAGTTAATGAATAAAAATGTCAAAACGAACCCCGAAAAATCACAAAAATTCACACGACACTCCTGTTGTTCTACGTTGACATGAGAAAAAAATTAAAGGAATAAGAGGCAATGGATATTGTTTCGTCCCCAAAGGTGGGACGTTCCCTACCGAAAACCATTATGCTTGTTGTGAGAAGCTATGGTTTGTGGGAAGCATATACCCAAACCTGCACCAAATGGGACAAAATTTGTATCACGGCATGTCGATGCCGCTCCATGATAGCATGCCAAGTTTCATAAATTTCGGACGAGTTTTGGATTTAGTAGCAGGCATCTCAATGTTTTGCCGGCAATCAACGGTGCCCTGGTGTTTGCAATTCATTCCCATTTCTTGCATGGGACCTAAGCATGCACCCAAGGACACATATTTGATTATTTGACCAATTTATATGCACTGGAGCATGTGCATGTAGTTCAAATTCGAATTATGCACATAAGTGCATTGAAAACTCAGTTAATGCATAAAAAATAGTGGTGGGCTGAAAGGACAGGTGGCTCCATCCAAGTAGTGGTGGGCTTGAGTTCCCCACGGCCCCAAACTGTTACTTTGTGGCGGAGCGACAAGGCAGGTTGAGACCACCTAGGTGAGAGGTGGGCCTGGCCCGGGTCGGCATCCGCGGTTACTGAATAAAAACACGCTTAACGAGATCTTGGTATTTGATCTGAGTTGGGTCGTTGACCTTACACGCACTAACCGCCACGTGGGACAAGATATGGGCAACCAGCATCGTGGTATCAGCTGATGCCTTCGTGATGTCAGCGACTGAGCGGTGCGTGCCGGGTTGAACCGCGTAACGCAACTTCCTTTGTAATGGAGGTTGCTAGGTCTCCTCACCGGCCGCGTACGCAACATGCAGGTGTAAAATGGGCGATGGGCCCAGACCCCTGCGCGCATAGGATTTAGACCGGTGTGCTGGCCTCTCTGTTGTGCCTAGGTGGGGCTGCAACGTGTTGATATCCCGAGGCCGGGCATGACCCAGGAAAGTGTGTCCGGCCAAAGGGGATCGAGCATGTCGGGTAATGTGGTGCACCCCTGCAGGGAAGTTTATCTATTCGAATAGTCGTGATCTTCGGTAAGAGGACGACTTGGAGTTGTACCTTGACCTTGTGACAACTAGAACCGGATACTTAATAAAACACACCCTTCCAAGTGCTAGATATAACCTGGTGATCGCTCTCACACAGGGCGACGAGGGGAGGATCGCCGGGTAGGGTTATGCTATGCGATGGTACTTGGTGAACTTACCATCTACTCTCTTCTACATGCTGCAAGATGGAGGCTGCCAGAAGCGTAGTCTTCGACATGACTAGCTATCCCCCTTTTATTCTGGCATTCTGCAGTTCAGTCCACCGATATTGCTCCTTTACACAGATACCCCTGCATATGTAGTGTAGATCCTTGCTTGCGAGTACTTTGGATGAGTACTCACGGTTGCTTTTCTCCCTCTTTTCCCCCTTTCCATTCTACCGGGTTGTCGCAACCAGATGTTGGAGCCTAGGAGCCAGACGCCACCATTGACGATGACTCCTACTACACCGGAGGTGCCTACTACTATGTGCAGGCCGCTGACGACGTCAGATGAAGTTTAGGAGGATTCCAGGCAAGAGGCCTGCGCCTCTTCCGATCTGTATCCCAGTTTGTGATAGCCTTCTTAAGGAAAACTTGTTTAACTTATATCTGTACTCAGATATTTTTGCTTCCGCTGACTCGTCTATGATCGAGCACTTGTATTCGAGCCCTCGAGGCCCCTGACACGAGAAAAAAAATTGAAAGCAATAAGAGGCAATGGATATCATTTCGTCCCGAAAGGTGGGACGTTCCCTACCGAAAACCATCATGCTTGTTGTGAGAAGCTCTGGTTTGTGAGAAGCATATACCCAAACCTGCCCCAAATGGGACAAAATTTGTACCACGGCATGTTGATGCTGCTCCACGATAGCATGCCAAGTTTCATGAATTTCAGACGAGTTTTGGATTTACAAGAATTTAAAAACCAGGCATCTCAATGTTTTGCCGGCAATCAACGGTGCCATGGTGTTTGAAATTCATTCCCATTTCTTGCGTGGGTCCTAAGCATGCACCCAAGGAAAAAGAATTGAGTTTTCAACCAATTTATATGCATTGGAGCATGTGCATGTAGTTCAAATTTGAATTATGCACATAAATGCATTGAAAACTCAGTTAATGCATAAAAATGTCAAAACGAACTCTGAAAGATCACAAAAATTCACACAACACTCCTATTATTCTATGACACAATTTTTTTAAAGTAATAAGAGGTAATGGATATTGTTTCGTCCCCAAAGGTGGGACGTTCCCTACCGAAAACCATCACGCTTGCTGTGAGAAGATCCGGTTTGTGAGAAGCATATACCCAAACCTACCCCAAATGGGACAAATTTTGTACAACGGCATGTTGATGCCGCTCCATGATAGCATGCCAAGTTTCATGAATTCCAGACGAGTTTTGTATTTACTAGAATTTTAAAACTAAGCATCTCAATTTTTTTCCGGCAATCAACGTTGCCCTGGTGTATGAAATCCATTCCCATTTCTTGCATGGGACCTAAGCATGCAACCAAGGACACAAATTTGATTTTTTGACCAATTTATATGCACTGGAGCATGTGCATGTAGTTCAAATTTGAATTATGCACATAAATGCGTTGAAAACTCAGTTAATGCATAAAAATGTCCAAACGAACCCCGAAAATCACAAAATTTCACACAACACTTCTGTTGTTCTATGTTGACACGAGAAAAAAAATTTAAAGCAATAAGAGGCAATGTATATCGTTTCGTCCCCAAAGGTGGGACGTTCCCTACCGAAAACTACCATGCTTGTTGTGAGAAGCTCCAGTTTGTGAGAAGCATATACCCAATCCTGCCCCAAATGGGACAAAATTTGTACCACGGCATGTTGATAACGCTCCATGATAGCATGCCAAGTTTCATGAATTTAAGACGAGTTTTGGATTTACTAGAATTTAAAAACTATCCATCTCAATGTTTTGCCGGCAATCAACGGTGCGCTGGTGTTTGAAATTCATTCCCATTTCTTGCATGGGACCTAAGCATGCACCCAAGGACACATATTTGATTTTTTGACCAACTTATATGCACTGGAGCATGTGCATGTAGTTCAAATTCGAATTATGCACATAAATGCATTGAAAACTATGTTAATCCATAAAAATATCCAAACGAACCCGAAAAAATCACAGAAATTCACACAATACTCCTGTTATTCTATGTTGACACGAGAAAAAAAAATTGAAAGCAATAAGAGGCAAAGGATATCGTTTCGTCCCCAAAGGTGTGACGTTCCTTACCGAAAACCATCATGCTTGTACCACGGCATGTTGATGCCGCTCCATGATAGCATGCCAGGTTTCATGAATTTCAGACGAGTTTTGGATTTACTAGAATTTAAAAACCAGGCATCTCAATGTTTTGCCAGCAATCAACGGTGCCCTGGTGTTTGTAATTCATTCCCATTTCTTGCATGTGACCTAAACATGCACCCAAGGACACAGATTTGATTTTTCAACCAATTTATATGCACTGGAGAATGTGCATGTAGTTCAAATTTGAATTATGCACATAAATGCATTGAAAACTCAGTTAATGCATAAAAAATGTCCAATAGAACCCTGAAAAAATCACAGAAATTCACACAATACTCCTGTTATTCTATGTTGACACGAGAAAAAAATTGAAAGCAATAAGAGGCAATGGTATCGTTTCGTCCCCAAAGGTGGGACGTTCCCTACCGAAAACCATCATGCTTGTTGTTAGAAGCTCGGTTTGTGAGAAGCATATACCCAAACCTGCCCCAATTGGGACAGAATTTGTACCACGACATGGTGATGCCGCTCCATGATAGCATGCCAAGTTTCATGACTTCTGACGATTTTTGGATTTACTAGAATTTAAAAACTAAGCATCTCAATGTTTTGCCGGCAATCAACGGTGCCCTCGTGTTTGAAATTCATTCCGTTTCTTGCATGGGTCCTAAGCATGCACCCAAGGACACATATTTGATTTTTCAACCAATTTATATGCACTAGAGAATGTGCATGTAGTTCAAATTTGAATTATGCACATAAATTCATTGAAAACTCAGTTAATGCATAAAAAATGTGTAATAGAACCCCGAAAAAAATCACACAACACTCCTGTTGTTCTATGTTGACACAAGATTTTTTTTTGAAAGTAATAAGAGGTAATGGATATTGTTTCGTCCCCAAAGGTGGGACGTTCCCTGCCGAAAACCATAATGCTTGTTGTGAGAAGCTCCGGTTTGTGAGAAGCCTATACCCAAACTAGCCCCAGATGGGATAAAATTTGTACCACGACATGTTGATGCCGCTCCATGATAGCATGCCAAGTTTCATAAATTTCAGACGAGTTTTGGATTTAGTAACAGGCATCTCAATGTTTTGCCAGCAATCAACGGTGCCATGGTGTTTGAAATTCATTCCCATTTCTTGCATGGGATCTAAGCATGCACCCAAGGACACATATTTGATTTTTCGACCAATTTATATGCACTGGAGCATGTGCATGTAGTTCAAATTTGAATTATGCACATAAATGCATTGAAAACTCAGTTAATGCATAAAATATCCAAATGAACCCCAAAAAAACACAGAAATTCACACAATACTCCTGTTATTCTATGTTGACAAGAGAAATCTTTTTTGAAAGTAATAATAGGCAATGGATATCGTTTCGTCCCCAAAGGTGGGACGTTCCCTACAGACCATCATGCTTGTTGTTAGAAGCTCCGGTTGGTCAGAAGCATATACCCAAACCTCCCCCAATTGGGACTGAATTTGTACCACGGCATGTTGATGCCGCTCCATGATAGCATGCCAAGTTTCATGACTTTCAGACGATTTTTGGATTTACTAGAATTTAAAAACCAAGCATCTCAATGTTTTGCCGGCAATCAACAGTGCCCTGGTGTTTGAAATTCATTCCCATTTCTCGCGTGGAACCTAAGCATGCATCCAAGGACGCAGATTTGATTTTTCAACCAATTTATATGCACAGGAGAATGTGCATGTAGTTCAAATTTGAATTATGCACATAAATGCATTGAAAGCTCAGTTAATGCATAAAAAATATCCAATAGAACCCCGAAAAAAAATCACACCACACTCCTGTTGTTCTATGTTGACACGAGAATTCTTTTTGAAAGTAATAAGAGGCAATGGATATTGTTTCGTCTCCAAAGGTGGGACGTTCCTTACCGAAAACCATAATGCGTGCTGTGAGAAGCTCCGTTTGTGAGAAGCATATACCCAAACCTGCCCCAAATGGGACAAAATTTGCACCACGGCATGTTGATGCCGCTCCATGATAGCATGCCATGTTTCATAAATTTCAAACGAGTTTTGGATTGACTAGGATTTAAAAACCAGGCATCTCAATGTTTTGCCGGCAATCAACGGTGCCCTGGTGTTTGAAATTCATTCCCATTTCTTGCATGGAACGTAAGTATGCACAGAAGGATACAAATTTGATTATTCAACCAATTTATATGCACTGGAGCATGTACATGTAGTTTAAATTTGGATTATGCACATAAATGCATTGAAAACACAGTTAATGCATAAAAATGTCCATATGAACCCCGAAAAATCACGGAAACTCACACAACACTCCTGTTGTTCTATGTTGACACGAGAAGAAAAATTGAAAGCAATAAGAGGCAATGGATATCGTTTCGTCCCCAAAGGTGGGACGTTCCCTACCGAAAACCATCATGCTTGTTGTGAGAAGCTCCGGTTGTGAGAAGCATATACCCAAACCTGCCCCAAATGGGACAAAATTTGTACCACGACATGTTGATGCCGCTCCATGATAGCATGCCAATTTTCATGAATTTCAGACGAGTTTTCGAATTACTAGAATTTAAAAACCAGCATCTCAATGTTTTGCCGGCAATCAAAGGTGCCCTGGTGTTTGAAATTCATTCCCATTTCTTGCATGGGACCTAAGCATGCACCCAAGGACACAAATTTGATTTTTCGACAATTTATATGCGCTGGAGCATGTGCATGTTGTTCAGATTTGAATTATGCACATGAATGCATTAAAAACTCAGTTAATGAATAAAATTGTCAAAACGAACCCCGAAAAATCACAAAAATTCACACGACACTCCTGTTGTTCTACGTTGACATGAGAAAAAAATGAAAGGAATAAGAGGCAATGGATATTGTTTTGTCCCCAAAGGTGGGACGTTCCCTACCGAAAACCATTATGCTTGTTGTGAGAAGCTACGGTTTGTGGGAAGCATATACCCAAACCTGCACCAAATGGGACAAAATTTGTATCACGGCATGTCGATGCCGCTCCATCATAGCATGCCAAGTTTCATAAATTTCGGACGAGTTTTGGATTTAGTAGCAGGCATCTCAATGTTTTGCCGGCAATCAACGGTGCCCTGGTGTTTGAAATTCATTCCCATTTCTTGCATGGGACCTAAGCATGCACCCAAGGACACATATTTGATTTTTTTGACCAATTTATATGCACTGGAGCATGTGCATGTAGTTCAAATTCGAATTATGCACATAAATGCATTGAAAACTCAGTTAATGCATAAAATATCCAAACGAACCCCAAAAAACACAGAAATTCACACAATACTCCTATTATTCTATGTTGACACGTGAAAAAAAATTGAAAGAAATAAGAGGCAATGGTATCGTTTCGTTCCCAAAGGTGGGACGTTCCCTACCGAAAACCATCATGCTTGTTGTTAGAAGCTCCGGTTTGTGAGAAGCATATACCCAAACCTGCCCCAATTGGGACAGAATTTGTACCACGACATGGTGATGCCGCTCCATGATAGCATGCCAAGTTTCATGACTTCCTGACGATTTTTGGATTTACTAGAATTTAAAAACTAAGCATCTCAATGTTTTGCCGGCAATCAACGGTGCCCTGGTGTTTGAAATTCATTCCCGTTTCTTGCATGGGTCCTAAGCATGCACCCAAGGACACATATTTGATTTTTCAACCAATTTATATGCACTAGAGAATGTGCATGTAGTTCAAATTTGAATTATGCACATAAATTCATTGAAAACTCAGTTAATGCATAAAAAATGTGTAATAGAACCCCGAAAAAAATCACACAACACTCCTGTTGTTCTATGTTGACACAAGATTTTTTTTTGAAAGTAATAAGAGGTAATGGATATTGTTTCGTCCCCAAAGGTGGGACGTTCCTCTGAAAACCATAATGCTTGTTGTGAGAAGCTCTTTGTGAGAAGCCTATACCCAAACTAGCCCCAGATGGGATAAAATTTGTACCACGACATGTTGATGCCGCTCCATGATAGCATGCCAAGTTTCATAAATTTCAGACGAGTTTTGGATTTAGTAGCAGGCATCTCAATGTTTCTTAAGCAATCAACGGTGCCCTGGTGTTTGAAATTCATTCCCATTTCTTGCATGGGACCTAAGCATGCACCCAAGGACACATATTTGATTTTTCGACCAATTTATATGCACTGGAGCATGTGCATGTAGTTCAAATTCGAATTATGCACATAAATGCATTGAAAACTCAGTTAATGCATAAAATATCCAAACGAACCCCAAAAAAACACAGAAATTCACACAATACTCCTGTTATTCTATGTTGAAAAGAGAAATCTTTTTCGAAAGTAATAAGAGGCAATGGATATCGTTTCGTCCCCAAAGGTGGGACGTTCCCTACAGAAAACCATCATGCTTGTTGTTAGAAGCTCCAGTTGGTCAGAAGCATATACCCAAACCTCCCCCAATTGGGACTGAATTTGTACCACGGCATGTTGATGCCGCTCCATGATAGCATGCCAAATTTCATGACTTTCAGGCGATTTTTGGATTTACTAGAATTTAAAAACCAAGCATCTCAATGTTTTGCCGGCAATCAACAAAGTGCCACAGTGTTTGAAATTCATTCCCATTTCTCGCGTGGAACCTAAGCATGCATCCAAGGACGCAGATTTGATTTTTCAACCAATTTATATGCACAGGAGAATGTGCATGTAGTTCAAATTTGAATTATGCACATAAATGCATTGAAAACCCAGTTAATGCATAAAAAATATCCAATAGAACCCTGAAAAAAAATCACACAACACTCCTGTTGTTCTATGTTGACACGAGAATTCTTTTTGAAAGTAATAAGAGGCAATGGATATTGTTTCATCTCCAAAGGTGGGACGTTCCTTACCGAAAACTATAATGCTTGCTGTGAGAAGCTCCGGTTTGTGAGAAGCATATACCCAAACCTGCCCCAAATGGGACAAAATTTGTACCACGGCATGTTGATGCCGCTCCATGATAGCATGCCCAGTTTCATAAATTTCAAACGAGTTTTGGATTGACTAGGATTTAAAAACCAGGCATCTCAATGTTTTGCCGGCAATCAACGGTGCCCTGGTGTTTGAAATTCATTCCCATTTCTTGCATGGAACGAAAGTATGCACACAAAGACACATATTTGATTATTCAACCAATTTATATGCACTGGAGCATGTACATGTAGTTTAAATTTGGATTATGCACATAAATGCATTGAAAACACAGTTAATGCATAAAAATGTCCAAATGAACCCCGAAAAATCACGGAAACTCACACAACACTCCTGTTGTTCTATGTTGACACGAGAAAATAAATTGAAAGCAATAAGAGGCAATGGATATTGTTTCGTCCCCAAAGGTGGGACGTTCCCTACCGAAAACCATCATGCTTGTTGTGAGAAGCTCCGGTTTGTAAGAAGCATATACCCAAACCCGCCCCAAATGGGACAAAATTTGTACCACGACATGTTGATGCCGCTCCATGATAGCATGCCAATTTTCATGAATTTCAGACGAGTTTTCGAATTACTAGAATTTCAAAACCAGGCATCTCAATGTTTTGCCGGCAATCAACGGTGCCCTGGTGTTTGAAATTCATTCCCATTTCTTGCATGGGACCTAAGCATGCACCCAAGGACACAGATTTGATTTTTCGACCAATTTATATGCGCTGGAGCATGTGCATGTTGTTCACATTTGAATTATGCACATGAATGCATTAAAAACTCAGTTAATGCATAAAAATGTCAAAACAAACCCCGAAAAATCACAAAAATTCACACGACACTCCTGTTGTTCTACGTTGACATGAGAAAAAAAATTAAAGGAATAAGAGGCAATGGATATTGTTTCGTCCCCAAAGGTGGGACGTTCCCTACCGAAAACAATCATGCTTGTTGTGAGAAGCTACGGTTTATGGGAAGCATATACCCAAACCTGCACCAAATGGGACAAAATTTGTATCACGGCATGTTGATGCCGCTCCATGATAGCATGCCACGTTTCATAAATTTCGGACGAGTTTTGGATTTAGTAGCGAGCATCTCAATGTTTTGTCGGCAATCAACGGTGCCACAGTGTTTGAAATTCATTCCCATTTTTTGCATGGGACCTAAGCATGCACCCAAGGAAACATATTTGATTTTTCGACCAATTTATATGCACTGGAGCATGTGCATGTAGTTCAAATTCGAATTATGCACATAAATGCATTGAAAACTCAGTTAATGCATAAAATATCCAAATGAACCCCAAAAAATCACAGAAATTCACACAATACTCCTGTTATTCTATGTTGACACGAGAAAAAAAATTGAAAGCAATAAGAGGCAATGGATATCGTTTCGTCCCCAAAGGTGGGACGTTCCCTACCGAAAACCATCATGCTTGTTGTTAGAAGCTCCGGTTTGTCAGAAGCATATACCCAAACCTCCCCCAAGTGGGACTGAATTTGTACCACGTCATGTTGATCCCGCTCCATGATAGCATGCCAAGTTTCATGACTTTTAGACGATTTTTGGATTTACTAGAATTTAAAAACCAAGCATCTCAATGTTTTGCCGGCAATCAACGGTGCCCTGATGTTTGAAATTCATTCCCATTTCTTGCATGGGACCTAAGCATGCATCCAAGGACACATATTTGATTTTTCAACCAATTTATATGCACTGGAGAATGTGCATGTAGTTCAAATTTGAATTATGCACATAAATGCATTGAAAAATCAATTAATGCATGAAAAATATCCAATAGAACCCCGAAAAAAATCACACAACACTCCTATTGTTCTATGTTGACACGAGAATTTTTTTTGGAAGTAATAAGAGGCAATGGATATTGTTTCGTCCACAAAGGTGGGACGTTCCCTACCGAAAACCAGAATGCTTGTTGTGAGAAGCTCCGGTTTGTGAGAAGCATACACCCAAACCTGCCCCAAACGGGACAAAATTCGTACCACGGCATTGTGACGCCCGGATAGTTAGGCTACAGTAAAACCCTGCTAGTGATGCCATGTCACCCTTGTCACTGTTGCTAAACACATGTTAGATCGAAACGTTTCAAAATCAAATATGGATTTAGGCAAACAACAAAAAGTTTTCAAACATTAAAACTAAAAATGTCCAAAATGTGTCAAATAAATCATGGATAATACTAGTGGAGAAACCACACTTTTATAAAATGTTTAAAGGCTCTAAAGTAATTAAAACAGCAGCTATGGCAATTAATTAAATGCCTTCTAAAAAACAAAAGGAAAAGGCTTCCCCCACCCGCTGGGCTTGGCCCAACCACGCCGGCCCACCCGCACCTCCCCTGGCCTATATGGCCTCTATCCCCCGAAACCCTAACCGCACTACCCCACTCCCCCCTCCATCGCCCACTCCTCCCCCCCGATCTGGATCGAGATCGGGGACTCGACACCGACGCTGCCCGGTGATGTCCTGCCTCACGCCGGCGCCCCGCCGCCACACGACGCTGCCTCGTCCTCACCTCCTCCCCGACCACCCACCCCGGGGCAACAGCGCCCCTCGCCGCACGCCCGACGCCGTGCCTCCCCGGATTTCGTCGCCGGAACCACGTCGTCACGCCGCTCGTCCCTGCCGCCTGGACCTCGTCGGGGCTACCACGCCGGCCTGCCTCCTCGACTCATCCTCGTCGGACGCCATCGCCGTCATCCTCCCCTGCATCGCGTCGTCTTCGACCTCCTCCCTGCGCCATGCTGCCTAAGACCCTACGGCCCCGTCGTGACCTCCGACCTCTCCTCCTCTCTCCCCTGTCACCCGCTCGCCCATCAACCGCGCCGTCCGCGCCTAGGGCCAGCCCGCATGACGCCTCCTCTCTACTCCCGCAGCCCTCCCCGCTCTGGCCGTCCTCGCTGACCACGCCCGCGGCCCCCGCTTGCCGGCCAGTGCGAGCCTGCCGCCGGCCCAGCGCACGCACACCCCATTGCCGCCCCTTGTCGTGCACGACGCCGTGCCGTCGTCCCGTGTCCATCTCTGCCTCCCGCCTCGGCTCTGCTGCGCCAGGTCGCGCCGGCGCCGCCCGGCTGCCCTGGCCGGCGACCTCCTCCGTCCCGGCCGGTGCCCAGGGCCAACCGGGCTGCGCCCGATCCTGGCACCCGTCGCCCTCCTGCCCGCTAACCCGCTATGGCCCCCTGTGCCAATGACAGGGAGGCCCCACGCCCAGAACGTTTTTATTAAAAAAGGATTAAAAATGTAATAATAAAAATAAATTTAATTAATTAATTAATTAACTAAATTAATTAACTTAATCAATCCTGTTTAGTTAACCTAATTAACTATTGTTAATTAATTAAATAGTAATTAGATTAGCTAAGTCCTAATTAACCTAAACAGGGTATGACATGCGAGACCCACACGTCAGTTTGACCAGTCAACACCTCTGTTGACTGCTGACGTCATGATGACGTCAGCATACACTATTCTGGATAATGTTGAAGTAAAATAATTGAATAAATTCTAAAAATGATTAAATCTTTTAAAATTAATATAAAATAAACCGTAGCTCGGATGGAAAAACTTTGTACATGAAAGTTGCTCAGAACGACGAGACGCTTCCGCATACGCAGCCCGTTCGTCTGCTACGCATCCCTAGCATAGCAAACACGCAACTTTCCCCCTCTGGTTCATCTGTCCGAAAACACGAAACTCCGGGGATACTTTCCCGGATGTTTCCCCCCTTCGCCAGTATCACCTATCCCTGCGTTAGGTCACCCCTAGCACGCGTATTGCCATGTTATGATTTGTGTTGCTTTGATTGCTCTATTATTTATTTGTGTTCCCCCTCCGTTACTTCTTTCCGGTAGACCTCGAGACTACCGGCAACCCCCAGTTCGACTACGATGTTGACGACCCCTCCTTCTTGCCAGAGCTTCCAGGCAAGCCCCCCCTGATCACCAGATATCGTCTATTCTTATCTATACTGCTTGCATTAGCGTAGTGTAGCATGTTACTGCTTTCCGTTAATCCTATTCTGATGCATAGCTTGTCCTTGTTACTACTGTTGTTGTTACCTTCACCTGCAATCCTACATGCCTAGTATAGGATGCTAGTTTTCCATCAATGGCCCTACATTCTTGCCGTCTGCTATGCTATACTATCGGGCCGTGATCACTTGGGAGGTGATCACGGGTATATACTATATCATTTATACATGATACATGTGGTGACTCAAGTCGGGTCGGCTCGAGGAGCACCCGCGAGTGATTCACGGATTGGGGGCTGAAAGGACGTTTGTCCCAATGGCCCTCTATGTGGATCTTTGTGGCGGAGCGTCAGGGCAGGTTGAGACTACCTGGGTGAGAGGTGGGCCTGGCCCTGTTCGGCGTTCGCAGATACTTAACACGCTTAACGAGATCTTGGTATTTGATCTGAGTTGGGTCGTTGACCTTATACGCACTAACCGCCACGTGGGACAAGATATGGGCAACCGCGTCGTGGTATCACCAAGCATTTCGTGGACGTCGTGGCCACCGAAGCGGCGCGCCGGATTGGACTGGAACGCCTGCTAGGCTAGGTCTGCTTCTGGCCACGTTCGCAACGTGCAGGTGTGCTAAGGGCGACGGGCCCTGACCCCTGTGCGCTTAGGTTTAGACCGGCGTGCTGACCTCTCTGTTGTGCCTAGGTGGGGCTGCGACGTGTTGATCTTCCGCCGCCGGGCATGACCCAGAAAAGTGTGTCCGGCCAAATGGGATCGGGCGTGTCGGGTAATGTGGTGCACCCCTGCAGGGAAGTTTATCTATTCGAATAGCCGTGATCTTCGGTAACAGGACGACTTGGAGTTGTACCTTGACCTTATGACAACTAGAACCGGATACTTAATAAAACACACCCTTCCAAGTGCCATATACAACTCGGTGGTCGCTCTCTAACAGGGCTACGAGGAGAGGATCGACGGGTAGGATTATGCTCTGCGATGCTACTTGGAGGACTTCCTACTCTCTTCTACATGCTGCAAGACGGAGGCTTCCGAGCGTAGTCTTCGACGAGATTAGTTATCCCCCTCTTATTCTCGGCATTCTACTGATTCAGTACCGATATGGCCCTTTACACATATACCCATGCATATGTAGTGTAGCTCCTTGCTTGCAGTACTTTGGATGAGTACTCACGGTTGCTTTCTCCCCCCTTTTCCCCCCTTTCCTTTCTACCTGGTTGTCGCAACCAGATGTCGGAGCCCAGGAGCCAAACGCCGCCGTCGACAATGACTCCTACCACACTGGAGGTGCCTACTACTACGCAGCAGCCAGCGGCGACCACTGTGAGTAGTTAGGAGGATCCCATGCAGGAGGCCTGCGCCTCTTTCGATCTGTATCCCAGTTTGTGCTAGCCTTCTTAAGGCAAACTTGTTTAACTTATCTGTACTCAGATATTGTTGTTTCCGCTGACTCGTCTATGATCGAGCACTTGTATTCGAGCCCTCGAGGCCCCTGGCTTGTATTATGATGCTTGTATGACTTATTTTATTTTTAGAATTGTGTTGTGATATCTTCCCGTGAGTCCTCGATCTTGATCGTACATGTTTTGCAGTATGAGTAGTGTATGATTGAATCGGGGGCGTCACAAGTTGGTATCAGAGCTGACTGCCTATAGGAATCCCCCTTCCACACTCCTTGGCCAAAGTCGAGTCTAGACATTACAAAACTTTTTACTAACATGGTTGTGCGGCTTACAGCCCCACGTCGCCATCGGGTGGTATTAGGATCTTTTACCCCTCGATCCTTACTCTGGGACTCTAATCTCTCTTCTATTCGGGTTAAATGATTTTGTTAAAAACAAAACTAACTTTGGGTTCTCGTAAATACTTTCTCCCTGAGAGCCCCTTCATTCCAGATGATGGCCTGCTTCACTAGAAGATTCCGAAGATACTCTTTGATATTCTCTCGAGACTTTGTGGCCATCACTTTTGCTATTCCCGACCACCGATAAATCCTTATGGATAACTTCTTACCCTTTCCATTCTTACATTCATCCCTAGCTGCTCTTGTTATTACAAGATGCATCGAATTGTTCTTCAACTTTTAAGAATCTCTTGAGCCATTGCATTGCAGATCTTTGCCACATGAATACCCCCTATGGATAATTCCTCACACTTATCGAGTATCCGCTCATCCCAAGTTGATTCATGTATTTCACAAAAGTCTTCGAAATGCCATTCGATCTTTCGAAAATCCCGAGCAGCCTATTCCTCTTGAAATTCTTGCTTTCTTGCATTATGGTTAATCCCAGAAGTCTCGTAGTCTTATTGACATTCCTTGTCATTATCATTTTGAGTCTGTTGACTCAATATGTTTGCGAATACACGCAATCATCATTGATCCTTATAAATTATCTTTCCGGCTGAGCCACCATTCTTTTAACTGGAATTGGTTCCCGACCAATCCAATTGTCGTCGATTGTACCCTAAGGCTATTCCACTTATCCATCCCTAATCAGAGCATTGCTTCTGGTCCCTTGATTTGGAAATCATAATTCCTTTGCATTTGAAATTTGAGTTAGTCAGTTGTTTCTATAATCTGATCTCCTTGCATTCCTCTTCCTCTAGTTAAGTACCGATGCTCACGTCAGACCCCTTGTGGACCATCAGGTCCATTGATGGATTTTATCCGCCAGCGTCCTTCATATTCGATAACTTTGTGAGACCTTCCCCTGATACATAATGCCTTTGGTAAATTGTATCCTCTGCTTTGTCAACCATGCTCTACCTCCGAGCTTGAGTTATTTACCCCTGAAGTTGATGGTATATGTTCCTAAGATGCCTTGATGGGTTGAACCTATGCCCTCCTAAATATGTGTGAACTTAAAAAAATTCACGAGTCATACTCTTCCAGTGTTTTGCTGGATAAAGTTTAAACATTACAACTTCTCCGAAAAATGAGAAGTGAATGGAAGGTTATGCATTGAGGAAGTGGGAGTCGACCTTGAACCTTTGTGTTCATGCCCATGGACACGATATAGATCCTATCATGGAAGCTTCTTGAAATAATAACTATTCCCTTGGTATAAGTTCATCTTATATCTGGGATTTGATCATTTATGATCGTGGTTTCCGACCATGTTCTCCTTTAAATACCATTTCTCATGCAAGTTTAAGCACTTGTCTTCTACAGAGTAATACCCCAGTCCAACCTCTACTTTGATTTGTCGTTGAGTATTACCCCCTTGGTATCTCAAGATTATCACGGAACTGCATAACTTCTTATGAGTTCTTCATCAAGTGCTACATTCTCATTGATTCAAATTTTTCACGGGCTGAGTTATTTAACACTCAAAGACACCGATAACTGACTCGAGTCTGCATCGCGATTAAGCAACTCTTGGTAACCTTCATTACTTACAAGTTTGAACTCAATCACGTCATTCCTAGCCTGTTTGGCTATATCCTTGTCGTGCCGATTTTAACTGTGCTACCTAGTCCTCTTCCCAGAGCATAATTTTTTACGATGAGCTAAGCTTACGTCGATCTTCCTCATCATATCATTTCGCTTTGGACAACAAGCTTGTTTGGAGTCTGTGTCGTACCCTTGGTTCCATTAACCTTTAGCTTCATCATTCCCTTGACTTGATGTCATCGCTGATCTATTACATCTTCGTGGAGCCTTTCGACAAAATTTGTCATGATCATCGTCAGCATTCTGAGCACTTCCAAGATATCAGTTGAATTCATGTTGAGTAATACCATCCTTTCCCTCGATGATTTGTGTTATCGTCGGCCACTTTATTGCCTTCCGTTCAACACAAAACTTGTTCTTGTTTTGTGTTATACCTTGAGTTCCTTGCTATCCAACGTTTGTTCTTCTTTAGCTTGGAATATTACCACCTTTTATGTGAAAAATGTCGTGGGAATTTCACCACCTCTTGAGAATTCTTGATGCAAGTGATACTTCTCACCATCACCATTCCTTCTTGTTCCCTGTGTTGATTCTAACCGGGATTCCAACAAGGGAATGATGCTACTTGGATTCTGTATTTCTAGCAAACTTAGTACTTTGAAGTTAATGTTCGATAGTCCATCCTTAGACTATTGGTTATTAAATCACCATTCTAACATTGATCATGCTACCTATGCCCATATTTCGGGTGCACCTGTCAACCAATGTTTAATTGTGGATGTATTCCTCGAACATACATCGTTATATCATTTGCTCTGACAAATGTTATCTCCTTGTTCACATAACTGTGGAAATCCATCTTTAGTTGGTCTCAATGAATTGTCGCTGAGTCCATCAGCCACCTCCTCGTCCTCTCCTTGGTTTAATGATGAACTCTTGATTCGGTTCTTGCTCCCATAGTTCATTCCTCGAGGATCTTGCAACACCACCTCGTCAAATTGTGTCGCACCCCTTCCTTCTTAGGCATCCTGAGTTTGAGGTATCCTGACACCGATCAGATCTGAATCTTGGTCAGATATGATGGTTGTGACATGTTTCCAAGAGTTATAACACTGGTCTTTATAGAACCCGGTAAGGTAATGTCATGAAATTTCTCTCCTCTTATCTACAGGGTTTTCTACTTTATATCCTGTCTTGGATATCATCCTCTGCTTGACTTTGGAAAGGATATACCCCTGATATACGTGTTTAAGCACATTTTCCTTTCCATTGCCTGTTTAACCTGGTAATCACCTTTCCTTTCCTTTGGTTTGCTTAACCCTTCTTGTGATCTATATTATATAAGCAGTAGTAATCTTCTGCTTATGTAAAACACCTTGGTGTACAACCGTGTCAAGAAGACCACTGCTTTCTCTGTTGATGACATTTCGGTAGCCACCGACGGACGGGAGCTCTGCCTATTGGTCCGCCTCGTTCAACGAGCGGGAAAATGGTTCTCTTCGTCCCTCGCCCTTGGTATCGACGTTGTTGCCGACATAATCGACAGGCTACCCTCTGACATGCCTTGCTTGCATGATAACGCAAGACATCTCCGCCCTTCCTACTTTTAACCCACATGGTGGGCCCATAACCCATGTGTCCCGTGATCGAAACCCACTCTCTTGTACAACCCTGTTTCTAATGGTCATTCCCCACGCTTGGCTTCAGATTTAATTCATGGGCCACCTTCCTAGTGCTCTATTATGGTATCGCATTTAATACTTACTCTCGCTACTCTGAACCCCTTTCTCACTCTGGTTCAGACTTCGAGCAACTATCTATCCGCTTGGAACCTCTTATTGTACCTTCGTACCTTACTCTCGATGTATTTTATATGTTCAACTCGAGAGATAATCTTATGCTCATTCATGGGTTAACCCTAGATTGTTTCCCTCATAAGCATTATGTCGTAGCCGAGCTGCCCCTTACCTATTCGTAAGTACGTTGGAGTTCCTGAAGAAAAGGACGACTTCACCATGATGGCCTGAAGCAGAGTAATGAAGACGTCAATGTAAGGGATCGACCTCTTCGAGAAGAGCAACCAAGGCCGAGAAGGTCCGTTAGAATTTCGTAACCAGATCCCTTCCCCCTTACTCCCGCTCCTAAATCTCGGGACGAGATTTCTTGAAGTGGAGGAGAATTGTGACGCCCGGATAGTTAGGCTACAGTAAAACCCTGCTAGTGATGCCATGTCACCCTTGTCACTGTTGCTAAACACATATTAGATCGAAACGTTTCAAAATCAAATTTGGATTTAGGCAAACAACAAAAAGTTTTCAAACATTAAAACTAAAAATGTCCAAAATGTGTCAAATAAATCATGGATAATACTAGTGGAGAAACCACACTTTTATAAAATGTTTAAAGGCTCTAAAGTAATTAAAAGCAATGACTATGACAATTAATTAAATGCCTTTTAAAAATAATAATAATGCAAACTATTTTAATTAGGTGTCAAACTTTGGGGCAGTAGAATAAATTATAACATTAATTTAGGAGTTGTGTTTATATTTTATAAAACAGAAATTAATAGAATAAAATAGAAAAGAAAATAGAAAAAGAAATAAAACAAAAAACAAAAGGTAAAAAAAGCAAACAAAAGGAAAAGGCTTCCCTCACCCGCTGGGCTTGGCCCAACCACGCCGGCCCACCCGCACCTCCCCTGGCCTATATGGCCTCTATCCCCCGAAACCCTAACCGCACTACCCCACTCACACGCACATCGCCCACTCCTCCCCCCGATCTGGATTGAGATCGGGGGCTCGACGTCGACGCCGCCCGGTGTTATCCCGCCTCACGCCGGCGCCCCGCCGCCACACGACGCCACCCCGTCCTCACCTCCTCCCCGACCACCCACCCCGGGGCAACGGCGCCCCTCGCCGCACGCCCGACACCGCGCCTCCCCGGATTTCGTCGCCGGAACCACGTCGCCACGCCGCTCGTCCCCGCCGCCTGGATCTCGTCGGGGCTACCACGCAGGCATGCATCCTCGACGCATCCTCGTCGGACGCCATCACCATCATCCTCCCCTGCATCGCGTCGTCTTCGGCCTCCTCCACGCGCCACGCTGCCTAAGACCCTACGGCCCCGCCGTGACCTCCGACCTCTCCTCCTCTCTCCCCTGTCCCCCGCTCGCCCATTAACCGCGCCGTTCGGCCAGCCCGCACGACGCCTCCTCTCTACTCCCGCAGCCCTCCCCGCTCCGGCCGTCCTCGCCGACCACGCCCGCGGCCCCCGCTTGTCGGCCAACATGAGCTCAAGGGCTGCCCAACAGACGCACACCCCATTGCTGCCTTGTTGCAGGTACCGATGCCGCCGTCGCCGTGTCCATCTCTCGCCTCCCGCCGCTCTCACAAGGCCAGTCGCTGGCGCCACCCGGCTGCCTGCCGGGCGACCTCCTCCGTCTCGGCGGTGGGCAAACCGGGATACGGCCAATCCTGCACCTGCCGCTCTCCTCGCTCACACCTCCGCTATGGCCCTCGTACAATGACAGGAGGCCCCACGCCTGTAACGCTTTTATTAAAAAAGGATAAAAAATGTAATAATAAAAATAAATTTAATTAATTAATTAATTAACTAAATTAATTAACTTAATCAATCCTGTTTGTTTAACCTAATTAACTATTGTTAATTAATTAAATAGTAATTAGATTAGCTAAGTCCTAATTAACCTAAACAGGGTATGACATGCAGGACCCACACGTCAGTTTGACCAGTCAAGACCTCTGTTGACTGCTGACGTCAGCATACACTATTCTGGATAATGTTGAATTAAAATAATTGAATAAATTCTAAAAATGATTAAATCTTTTAAAATTAATATAAAATAAACCGTAGCTCGGATGGAAAAACTTTGTACATGAAAGTTGCTCAGAACGACGAGACACTTCCAGACACGCAACCCGTTCGTCCGCTAGACATCCCTAGCATAGCAAACACGCAACTTTCCCCCTCCGGTTCATATGTCCGAAAACACGAAACTCCGGGGATACTTTCCCGGATGTTTCCCCCCTTCGCCAGTATCACCTATCCCTGCGTTAGGTCACCCCTAGCACGCCAGATTGCTTGCAGTTATGATTTGTGTTGCTTTGATTGCTCTATTATTTATTTGTGTTCCCCCTCCGTTACTTCTTTCTGGTAGACCCCGAGACTGCCGGCGACCCTAGTTTGACTACGATTTTGACGACCCCTCCTTCTTGCCAGAGCTTCTAGGCAAGCCCCCCCCCTTGATCACCAGATAGCGCCTATTCTTGTCTATACTGCTTGCATTAGCGTAGTGTAGCATGTTACTGCTTTCCGTTAATCCTATCCTGATGCATAGCATGTCATTGTTACTACTGTTGTTGTTACCTTTACCTGCAATCCTACATGCCTAGTATAGGATGCTAGTTTTCCATCGCTGGCCCTACATTCTTGTCCGTCTGCATTGTGCTATACTATCGGGTTGTGATCACTTGGGAGGTGATCACGGTATATACTATATAATTTATACATGATACATGTGGTGACTAAAGTCGGGTCGGCTCGAGGAGCACCCATGAGTGATTCACTTGATTGGGGCTGAAAGGACCTTTGTCCCAACGGCCCTCTGTGTGGATCTTTGTGGCGGGCGTCGGGGAAGGTTGAGACTACCGGGTGAGAGGTGGGCACAGCCTGTTCAGCGTTCGTGAATACTTAACACGCTTAACGAGATCTTGGTATTTGATCTGAGTTGGGTCGTTGACCTTATACGCACTAACCGCCACGTGGGACAAGATATGGCAACCGGCGTCGTGGTATCAGCCGAAGCATTTCGTGATGTCAGCGACTAAGCGGCGCGTGCCGGATTGGACTGGAACGCCTGCTAGGCTAGGTCTGCGCTTCCGCCGCGTTATAGCGTCTTGGTGTGCTAAGGCGATGGGCCCGGACCCACTGTGCGCTTAGGTTTAGACCGGCGTCTTGACCTCTCTGTTTTGCCTAGGTGGGGCTGCAACGTGTTGATCTTCCGCGGCCGGGCATGACCCAGAAAAGTGTGTCCGGCCAAATGGGATTGAGCGTGTCGGGTAATGTGGTGCACCCCTGCAGGGAAGTTTATCTATTTGAATAGCCGTGATCTTCGGTAACAGGACGACTTGGTGTTGTACCTTGAACTTATGACAACTAGAACCGGATACTTAATAAAACACACCCTTCCAAGTGCCAGATACAACTCGGTGGTCGCTCTCTAACAGGGCTACGAGGAGAGGATTGCCAGGTAGGATTATGCTATGCGATGCTACTTGGAGGACTTCAGTCTACTCTCTTCTACATGCTGCAAGACGGAGGCTGCCAGAAGCATAGTCTTCGACATGATTAGTTATCCCCCTCTTATTCTGGCATTCTGCAGTTCACCACCGATATGGCCCTTTACACATATACCCATGCATATGTAGTGTAGCTCCTTGCTTGCGAGTACTTTGGATGAGTACTCACGGTTGCTTTCTCCCCTTTCCCCTTTCGCTTTCTACCTGGTTGTCGCAACCAGATGTCCGAGCTCAGAGCCAGACGCCACCGTTGATTTAATTTACTCCTACCACACCGGAGGTGCCTACTACTACGCAGTAGCCCCGACGACGACCAAGAGTAGTTAGGAGGATCCAGGCAGGAGGCCCGCGCCTCTTTGATCTCAGATCCTAATTTGTGCTAGCCTTCTTAAGGCAAACTTGTTTAACTTATGTCTGTACTCAGATATTGTTGCATCCGCTGACTCGTCTATGATCGAGCACTTGTATTCGAGCCCTCGAGGTCCCTGGCTTGTATTATGATGCTTGTATTACTTATTTTATTTTTAGAGTTGTGTTGTGATATCACGTGAGTCCCCGATCTTGATCGTACACGTTTGCGTGTATGATTAGTGTACGATTGAATCGGGGGCGTCACATGCATGTTGATGCCGCTCCATGATATCATGCCAAGTTTCATGAATTTTAGACGAGTTTTTGTTTTACTAGACTTTAAAAACCTGGCATCTCAATATTTTGCCGGCAATCAACGGTGCCCTGGTGTTTGAAATTCATTCCCATTTCTTGCATGGGACTTAAGCATGCACCCAAGGACACAGATTTGATTGTTCGGCCAATTTATATGTACTGGAGCATGTGCATCTAGTTCACATTTGAATTATGCACATAAATGCATTGAAAACTCAGTTAATGCATAAAAATGTCCAAACAAACCCCGAAAAATCACAAAAATTCACACAACACTTCTATCGTTCTATGTTGACACGAGAGAAAAATTTGAAAGCAATAAGAGGCAATGGATATCGTTTCGTCCCCAAAGGTGGGATGTTGCCTACCGAAAACCATCATGCTTGTTGTGAGAAGCATATACCCAAACCTGCCCCAAATGGGAAAAAATTTGTACCACGACATGTTGATGCCACTCCATGATAGCATGCCAAGTTTCATGAATTTCAGACGAGTTTTGGATTTACTAGATTTTAAAAACTAGGCATCTCAATGTTTTGCTGGCAATCAACGGTGCCCTGGTGTTTGAAATGCATTCCCATTTCTTGTATGGGACCTAAGCATGCACCCCAGGACACATATTTGATATTTTTTGACCAATTTGAATGCACTGGAGCATGTGCATGTAGTTCAAATTTGAATTATGCACATAAATGCATTGAAAACTCAGTTAATGCATAAAAATGTCCAAATGAACCCGAAAAATCACAAAAATTCACACAACAGTCCTGTTGTTCTATGTTGACATGAGAAAAAAATTGAAAGCAATAATAGGCAATGGATATCATTTCGTCCCCAAAGGTGGGACGTTCCCTAGCGAAAACCATCATGCTTGTTGTGAGAAGCCCCGGTTTGTGAGAAGCATATACCCAAACCTGCCCCAAATGGGACCGAATTTGTACCACGACATGTTGATGCCGCTCCATGATAGCATGCCAAGTTTCATAAATTTTAGATGAGTTTTGGATTGACTAGAGAATTTAAAAACCAGGCATCTCAATGTTTTGCCGGCAATCCACGGTGCCCTGGTGTTTGAAATTCATTCCCATTTCTTGCATGGAACGTAAGTATGCACCCAAGGACACAGATTTGATTATTCAACCAATTTATATGCACTGGAGCATGTGCATGTAGTTTAAATTTGGATTATGCACATAAATGCATTGAAAACATAGTTAATGCATAAAAATGTCGAAATGGACCTCGAAAAATCACAGAAACTCACACAACACTCCTGTTGTTCTATGTTGACACGAGAAAAAAAATTGAAAGCAATAAGAGGCAATGGATATCGTTTCGTCCCCAAAGGTGGGACATTCCCTACCGAAAACCATCATGCTTGTTGTGAGAAGCTCCGGTTTGTGAGAAGCATATACCCAAACCTGCCCCAAATGGGACAAAATTTGTACCACGACATGTTGATGCCGCTCCATGATAGCATGCCAAGTTTCATGAATTTCAGACGAGTTTTTGATTTACTAGAATTTAAAAAACACGGCATCTCAATGTTTTGCCGGCAATCAACGGTGCTCTGGTGTTTCAAATTCATTCCCATTTCTTGCATGGGACCTAAGCATGCACCCAAGGACACAGATTTGATTTTTCGACCAATTTATATGCACTGGAGCATGTGCATGTTGTTCATATTTGAATTATGCACATAAATGCATTGAAAACTCAGTTAATGCATAAAAATGTCGAAACGAACCCCGAAAAATCACAAAAATTCACACAACACTCGTGTTGTTCTACGTTGACATGACAAAAAATTAAAGGAATAAGAGGCAATGGATATTGTTTCGTCCCCAAAGGTGGGTTCCCTACCGAAAACCATCATGCTTGTTGTGAGAAGCTCCGGTTTGTGGGAAGCATATACCCAAAGCTGCACCAAATGGGACAAAATTTGTATCACGACATGTTGATGCCGCTCCATGATAGCATGCCAAGTTTCATAAATTTCAGTCGAGTTTTGGATTTAGTAACAGGCATCTCAATGTTTTGCCAGCAATCAACGGTGCCATGGTGTTTGAAATTCATTCCCATTTCTTGCATGGGATCTAAGCATGCACCCAATGACACATATTTGATTTTTCGACCAATTTATATGCACTGGAGCATGTGCATGTAGTTCAAATTTTAATTATGCACATAAATGCACTGAAAACTCAGTTAGTGCATAAAAATGTCCAAGCGAACCCCGAACAATCACAAAAATTCACACAACACTCCTGTTGTTCTATGTTGACACGAGAAAAAAATTTAAAGGCAATAAGAGGCAATGGATATCGTTTCTCCCCAAAGGTGGGACGTTCCCTAGCGAAAACCATCATGCTTGTTGTGAGAAGCTCCGGTTTGTGAGAAGCATATACCCAAACCTGCCCCAAATGGGAAAAAAATTTGTACCATGGCATGTTGATGCCGCTCCATGATAGCATGCCAAGTTTCATGAATTTCAGATGAGTTTTGGATTTACTAGAATTTAAAACCAGGCATCTCAATGTTTTGCCGGCAATCAACGGTGCCCTGGTGTTTGAAATTCATGCCCATTTCTTGCATGGGACCTAAGCATGCACCCAAGGACACATATTTGGTTTTTCAACCAATTTATATGCACAGGAGCATGTGCATGTACTTCAAATTTGAATTGTTCACCTGAAATGGCTAGAAAACCAATTTAATGTATAAAATGTTCAAACAAATCCTGAATAATTCCAACTCTTTTACGACACACATATAGTTGCATGTTCACTCCATATAAAAGGTCTAGCCATTCAAACACCGTCCATTGTCGCTGTGACCCCATTATGTAATTCAAATCAAGATGAAAAATCAAGTAGATCGCACACAGTTTATTATCAGCAATCGTGTGAGATGGAGCACAAAATATCCTAGAGCACCGTCAGTGTATAGTACGCCTATGGCTTACGCGAGAAGGTGCGTCGGCTACCACAACCGGGCGTCTCAAGCACACTAGCTCGCTCCCCAAATATCATTTCACCGTTTGCCGTCGCCGGTGAAAGATGGGCACGTGGACCCGCGTCGTGAGGGCAACTTCGGTGGCCCACTCCGGCGAGAGCGCGGCCGCAGCCGCCATGCGCGTGCTAACAAGGTGCATGAGCACGGCCGCAATCTGCGACCGGGCGGCAAAGGCAGCCCAAACGGCCGCTGTTGCTTCTCAGGTGGCAGCAGCAACATCTGCCTCGGGGATAGCAACTGGTGAGAGCGGCACAACAGATGTTCGTTCCGCAGCGGCGGCCTTAGCCCTGATGGAGGCCGCCCACCCCTAGCTCCTGGCGGTCACCGCACAAATCGAACGAAGCTTCTCCGACAACGGTCAGCAACCCACGGCCGAAGAGCTGGCAATCGCCGAGAGCGTTCGAGAAGCCGTCCGTTCCTCCGCCGCATACCTTGCGATGACGGAGCCCGTCTAAGCCCAGATCACGTCCGCCCATGCCCAGCTCGTGGCGGCCTTTTCCAAAGAGATGGCGGACATGGATGGCAAGATGCTTGCCGAGTATGGTGCGATGGATGCCATGGAGCCCCTTCCCCAGGAGACCGTCGGACGCGAGCTGGACATGGAGGCGGCGACGGAGATCGATGAGCACCAGCCGTAGTAGTACTCTCGTGTTTTGTTTAATTAAGAGCACCGGTCTTTAATTTGTTAGAGTAATATTTAGGTCAGCTATCTCTGTTTAATTGACGAACTTGCTCGATTAAGAAGTGTGGGTACGTTGTAGTCTCCTTTGTGTACCCAAATTATGCAATGACGTGGATGACCACTGTAACCATCGAAATTCGAACCAAAACTTTTGACGTTCAAACTCATCACGCACAGGTTAAGCTATCTGAATCGTTTGTGATGTCCACATATCGTACACAGTTCTGAATAAGGGACCGTGTCTTATGACACTTTGCGCGCTAGTTTTTTCGCTGAAGCGATTCCAAATTTTCGCTCATGAAATATCTACCTCCCCGCCCCTCCCCCTTACCAAAAGCCACATTTCCCCTCTTTCCGCCTTCCTTTCCAAGTTGAAACCTTCACTAATTGCTTCCAGTGCCGCCTCCTCGTCGGCGAACCTCCTTCACGCTGCTCGGCCTCCTCTATCCAGGTAGGTAATCCACACCCGACCCCCATCCTCCTCCTCCCACATCCCACATGCCTCTACCGCCGGCGCGAGAGCAACACCTTCCACCCAAATCACCGACCCCTCCACCAAATAAGCGCCGGCCTAAGCCATGGTGCACGCAGTATAGCCAGGACCTCAAGGAGCATTTGGCAGTGGAGAAGCAAATCGCGGCCGCACGCGCGGATGAGGTCGCGATGGCTGCCCTTCGTGCCGACCCCCAGATCTTGAAGGAGCACCTTGCCATTTGCTAGCTATGCCGGTTAAGCATGCTCGGTTTATCCGTTGCGTGTGCAGCTCCTGCCTTTCCTTCACAAATTCTAGTGAATTGTGCTATCTAATTTTACCATGCAATCTATTTCTCTAGTGTATATGTTCTATATGTCGTGCAATGTGGTGCTCACTTATTAATTGTTTTGTTAATTAGTTGTCGTCTTCAGTTAACTGTTTGGTTCAATTCTGCAAATGTGATGTTCAATTCTTCATGCTGCAATTTTGTATTGTCTTCCATGTGAGAAATAAATCGAATTTATCTTTACAAAATTGTGGGTGCATTCTGTTATTGTGTACCATGTGAGGAATAAATTGAATTTGTCTGTAGTAAATAAATGAGAAACAAATACAATTGCTACAATTGGCTGTAGTTAACTGTCTGATCTTCTATTAGGAGTATGTTATATTGTGCAATGTGGTGCTCAGTTAATGTTTGGTTCATTTCTTGTGATGTTTAGTTAACTGCTTGGTTCAATTCTGCAATGCAATGTCCAATTGTCGTGGGTAGAATTTTGTATTGTTGTGGATGTGAGGAATAAATCAAATTTTGCTGCACTGCATGAGAAACATATACAAGTGCTATATTTCTTAGTTCTTAATCATGCTTTGTTTGGGTAAATGGGTTTTCTGTGTGGCTTGAATTAATCTGATGAATCTGCAATGTGCTTATTTTTCATCAACATATTTTACTGATAGCATGTGAACCTTTACTTAACATGATGACTAACTACCTTATATGTGTTGTAGGGAAACAATGGGAAGTACTGAGGTTTACAATCGAGGTTAGCACATGCATGGTCCGTTGTCTAGTAGCACACTATTGTGCAATTGCAGGAACCATTCTAATATTTAGGTTTTTAACAATTTGGTCTTGCGCATGTAGGTCCTGCTGTCAGAGGTTTTGACCCAATATTCGACCCTTTTTGCATATGGAGAAATGAGTTGTCCATGAATATCAATCAAATCAAGAAACTCAGAAAGACTGTTAGGATAAAGAAATTAGCGACAAAAAACAACAAGATCTTTGTCTGCACAATGAAGAAGACATCAGTTCACTATAAGATGGTACTAACTATTATACCTTGCCTTTTTTATTCCTTTGCCCCATTTCCAATATAGAGAAGATATTTATGCACATCCTTGTTTTCAGGCCTTTACAAACCAGTTCACTGATGATTACCTCTCAAACCACCTCTATGGTCAGGAGGCGAGGAAGGTTTTCATACAACACCCAGGGTTCAATATTGAAGTGTTCCTGAAGAGGACGAAGAATGGACGGTCAATCATCCACAGGCACTGGCCTAAAGTTGCAAAGACCTTCAACATGAATGAAGCCTCAATATTCACCTTCCGCTTCAGCAGTTTTCCAGATGAGATGCATCTGTCTATATACCGTCTATGATGCTAATTTCGAAAGGTTCTACATGTTGCATGTGGAACTTCTTTCTTGATGCAATTGTGTAATGGGGTAGCTGAGTGCTGAAGCTATATGATGTTGTACTCTGATGTATTTCAATTATGAAATTCTGCTTCCTTAATATGGAAATGAAATATATTGTGTGCTTAATATGAAATGCCAATTAGATTAATAAATGGATTATGAATAATCGGATAATTAGCCTTCTAATGGCGAATTTGCCTGCTAATTCGGTTTTGCTATTGCAAATGGTTGTTTAAAAAATACCATGGGCGATGACCCCAGGCAACGCACATAGTTTCTAGGAATAAACCGTGTTGGATCAATGAACAATCACGCACGACTTTATCTTGAAAACTGTTTGCATTAGGCCACCTTGCGCAAACGTTTACCACATAAAAACTGTGTGTGATGGACAACCTTTGCCACATAGTTTCTTCTATGGACCGTGTGTGATACATTCAATAATGCAAATGATTTAACGGGAAAAATTGTGTGTGATGTACCTGTGAACGGAAATGTTTTCCTTGGAGCGACTATGTGGGATGTGCATACGAACGAAATGTTTAGCAGGGACTGACTGTGTGGGTTTTACTTGCGACCGGAAACAATTTTGTCGTATAATTGTATTTTTTAGCTCTACTATATGCATTTCTGTATTTGAGCGCTCGCCAGTCGCACACGACCTCATTTTGCCGAACGTGTGTGCCAGGAGGGCATATCCCCGACGGTTTCTGGGTCGTGTGGGAAGGACCCCCCTATCGCCCATACTCACTTGGCGACGGTTCCAAATGCCGTCACGGGAAGGGGTTAAAAACCGTTCGTTTAGGACCGATGCGCACCAGTGTAAATAGTTGCTATAAGGGCATGGGACAGTGGGTGCACCAGCAGTCTAGCAGCATGTACCTTATAACCGGGGCGTAAAGTGGTGACTCCGAGTTTGGTGCCCTGAGAAACAAACATCAAAGCAACTTATCTGGGTTGGTCCTATTTTTGTTCACTTTAGCCACCTATTCGTACGCGTGGATAACAAATCTAGTCCTGGTCATACGAGTGTGTACAACGTTTCCCCTATATTAACCTTTTCGACCAAGGGACCAGTTTGATGGCCAGTATGTACTATTTTCACCCCTTTCTTTCCTGTTTGTACCAACTCCTATGTACATACTACATCTTTCCCCCTTTCTTTCCTATTTGAACCAAGTATAAGATTTGACTCCATGAAGTAGCTTTACCGCTAACAATAGAAAAAATAGGTGGCGTTGGACCATTCGATTGAGCCGAGGTACGTGGGGGGCTGACAGGTAGAAAATGATGCACATGCAACGACATGGTGAGCTGGGGAAGTAGAGCTAGGCCGGTTTCGAAGGAAGATATACCTGAAGGTCGTCCAGGTGTGGCTAGGTGCGGGGCGGGAGGCCGGATCCTCCCACACTACAACAACGATGAAGGGATCAGAGGACCTCCCGCGGCAGCGCTTGGCCAGAGATAACGGTGCGGCCGGCAGTTGGTGTTGGAAATATTCCCTAGAGGTAATAATAAATTGGTTATTATCATATTTCCCGTTCATGATAAATGTTCATTATTCAAGCTAGAATTGTATTGACGAGAAACTTAAATACATGTGTGAATATATAAAACTACACCGTGTCCCTAGTAAGCCTCTACTAGACTAGCTTGTTGATTGAAGATGGTTAAGGTTTCCTAACGATGGACATGAGTTATCATTGGATAAAGGGATCACATCATTAGGAAAATGATGTGATGGATACACCCAACCGTAAGCTTAGCATCAGATCGTTTAGTTATTTGCTACAACTTTCTTCATGTCAAGTATCATTTCCTTAGACCATGAGATCATGCCACTCTCGGATACCGGAGGAATACCTTGTGTCCTATCAAATGTCACTTCATAACTGGGTGATCATAAAGGTGCTCTACAGGTATCTCCGAAGGTGTCTGTTGGGTTGCGTGGATCGACACCAGGATTTGTCACTTCGTGTGACGAAGAGATAAATCTAGGCCCTCTCGGTAATACAAAATCAAAAGAAGCTTCATGTGCCTAATGAGTTTATTCATGGGATCTTGTATTACGAAACGAGTAAAGAGACTTGCCGGTAATGAGATTGAACTAGGCATGGATATACCGACGATCGAATCTCAGGCAAGTAACATGTCGCTAGACAAAGAGAATTGCATACGGGATTAACTCAATCCTCAACATCGTGGTTCAACCAATAAAGATCTTCATTGAATATGTAGGAACCAATATGGGCACCCAGGTGCCGCTATTGGTTATTGACCGGAGAGGAGTCTCGGTCATGTCGGCATGTTCCGAACACGTAGGGTCGCATGCTTAATGTTTGATAGTGCTAGGGTAGTAATGAGATATTAATAGTGGAAAGTCTGAAGGTTGTACAGAGTCCCGAATGGAATACGGATATCATGAGGAGCTCCGGAATGGTCCAAAGGTAAAGATTTATATATGGGAAGTCATATTTTGGGTTCCAGAAAAAGTATGGTTTTTTGGGTACTACACTAGGAAGGTTCTAGAAGGTTCCAAGGGTTCCACTTGGGGCCCAACTACACGGGAAGGGCCCACATGGACCGAGGGGTGGGGCTACAACCCACATGGGCTAGTAGCACCATTCCCCAGGGCACATGCTGTTTAAATCTAGAGATAAGGTCTTATCGCTTAATTTAAATGGTTGAATATAGAGATAAGATGTTATCTCGAAGTTTAAAGGATTTCTCCCATGTGGCCGACCCTAGGAGGATTTTGGACGACCTCCCCTACCCCTAGCCTATATATTGAAGGGGGAGACACATGGGGGCAGCCACCCCTTCGCCATTGCCAATTGCCTCTCCCAACTCCTCCCACGTTCCTCCGGTACGCGCTTGGCGAAGCCCTGCCGGAATTCCGCTGCCGCCACCACCACCATACCGCCGTACTGGTTCCGATATCATCTACCTCCTCTCTCTCGCTTTATGGATCAAGAAGGAGAGGACAACATCGAGCTGAACGTGTGCTAATCTTGGAGTGCCGTCCGTTCGGCACTAGATCAGATTGGATCGCGATTGGATCGTGAAGAGTACGACTACATCAACCGCGTTATGACGCTAATGCTTCTGGTATACAAGGGTATGTAGACACACTCCCCTCTCGTTGCTATACATCTCATCGATTAGATCTTGGGTGTTCGTAGGAATTTTTTTATTTTCATGCTTCGCTCCCCATTAGTGGCATCTTGAGCTAGGTCTATGCGTAGATGTATTTGCACGAGTAGAACACAACGAAGTTGTGGGTGTTGATGTTCAAATTGCTTACTTCCTTTGTCTTATTTGGATTCGGCAGTATTTGGGATGAAGAGGCTCGGACCAACATTACTTGTCCACGCACAAGAGACTGGTTCCACTGACTGACATGCAACTTGTATTCCATAAAAGTGGCTTTGCGGGTGTCTGTCTCTCCCACCTTAGTTGAATTTGATTTGACAATGGTGGTCCCTGTAGAAGGTTAAAAGGAAACTTGTATATCACCCTGTGATTTTGCATAGATAAGAATGGTTCTTATAGTTTTCCCTAGCAGCCATGTGAAAATTGCAACAACAAAGTAGAGGACGTCTAACTTGTTTTTGCAGGGCATGTTGTGACGTGGTATGGCCAAAACGTGATGTGATATATGTTGATGTATGAGATGATCATGTCTTGTAATAGGTTCACGACTCGCATGCCGATGAGTATGGCAACCGGTAATATCCACAGGGTTGTCTTTAATTTATTGTATGACCTGTGTGTCAATCATTAAATGCCATGTAATTGCTTTACTTTATCGCTATGCGTTAGCAATAGTTGGTGGAGACAACCACGATGACGACACAATGATGGAGATCATGGTGTCATGCCGGTGACGATGGAGATCATGCCAGGTGCTTTGGAGATATAAATCAAAAGCACAAGATGATAATGGCCATATCAAGTCACATATATTGATTGCATGTGATGTTTATCTTTTATGCATCTTATTTGCTTAGGACGACGATAGGATTATAAGATGATCCCTTCACTTAATTTCAAAATAAAAATTGTTCTCCCTAAGTATGCACCATTGCAAAAGTTCATTGTTTCGAAGCACCTCGCGATGATCGGGTGTGATAGACTCTACGTTCACATACAATGGGTGTAAGCCAGTTTTACACATGCAGAATATTTTCGTTAAACTTGATGAGCCTAGCATGTACAGACATGGCCTCAGAACACGGAGACCGAAAGGTTGAACATGAGTCATATAGTAGATATGATCAACATGGAGATGTTCACCATTGATGACGACCCCATCTCACGTGATGATCGGACATGGGTAGTTGATTTGGATCATGTAAACACTCAGACAACTTGATGGATGTTGATTTAAGTGGGAGTTCACTAGTAGTTTGATTAACTGAACCAATTACCATGAACATAGTCTTAATGTCTTTGCAAATTATGTTGTAGATCAATGGCTCACTTTGTAGCTCCCATGAATTTTAATGCGTTCTTCAAATGAGCATAAGACTTATGTCCTCAAAGCACCGCTAGGTGTGCCACCCACTCCTGCTAATCTGGACGCTATGAGCATTTGGCAGACTAAAAGTGATGACTACACGATAGTTTAGTACGCTATGCTTTACGGCTTAGAACCGGGGCTCCAAAGACGTTTTGAGCAACACAGAGCATATGAGATGTTCCAGGAGCTGAAATTGGTATTTTAGGCTCATGCCCGGGTTGAGAGGTATGACACCTCTAACAAGTTCTTTAGCTGCAAGATGGAGGAGAACAACTCTATTAGTGAGCATGTACTCGGAATGTCTGGGTACTACAATCGCTTGAATCAGTTGGGAGTTAATCTTTCGGATGAAGTAGCGATTGACAGAGTTCTCCAGTCATTGCCACCAAGCTACAAGGGCTTTGTGATGAACTATAATATGCAAGGGATGGAGAAAATGATCCCTAAGCTCTTCACGACGCTTAAGGCCACGGAAGTAGAAATCAAGAAAGAGCATCAAGTGTTGATGGTCAATACGACCACAAGTTTCAAGAAGGGCAAGGGAAAGAAAGGGAACTTCAAGAAGAATGTCAAGGCAGTTGCCGCTCCCATGAAGAAGCGCAAGGTTGGACCTAAACCCGAGAGTGAGTGCTTCTATTGCAAGGGGAGAAGCCACTGGAAGCGGAACTGCCCCAAGTACCTGGCAGATAAGAAGGCTGGCAACGTCAACAAAGGTATATTTGATATACATGTTATTGATGTGTACCTTACTAGTGCTCGTAGTAGCGCCTGGGTATTTGATACTGGTTCAGTTGCTAATATTTATAACTTGAAACAGGAGCTGCGGAATAAACGAAGACTCGCTAAGGACGAGGTGGCGATGCGCGTCGGAAATGGTTCCAAGGTTGATGTGATCGTCGTTGGCACACTCCCTCTACGCTTACCTTCGGGATTATTTATGAACTTAAATAATTATTATTTGGTGCCTGCGTTGAGCATGAACATTATAATTTGGATCTTGTTTATTGCGAGACTGTTATTCATTTAAGTCAGGAAATAATGGTTGTTCTATTTATATGGATAATATCTTTTACGGTCATGCACCCCTTGTGAATGGTTTATTGTTGTTGAATCTCGATCGTAATGATACACATGTTCATAATATTGATGCCAAAAGATGCAAAGTTAATGATGATAGTACCACATACTTGTGGCACTGCCGCTTAGGTCATACTGGTGTAAAGTGCATGAAGAAACTCCATGCTGATGGACTGTTGGAATCACATGATTATGATTCATTTGAGACATGTGAACCATGTATCATGGGCAACATGACTAAAACCCCATTTTTCGGATCGATGGAGCGGGCTAGTGACTTGTTGGAAATAATACATACTGATGTATGCGGTCCGATGAGTGTTGAAGCACACAGTGGATATCGTTATGTTCTTACCTTCATAGATGATTTGAGTAGATATGAGTATATTTACTTAATGAAACACAAGTCTGAAACATTTGAAAGGTTCAAGGAATTTCGGAGTGAAGTGGAGAATCATCATAACAAGAAAATAAAGTTTCTACGATCTGTTCATGGAGGTGAATATTTGAATTACGAGTTTGGTATGCATTTAAGAAAATGTGGAATTGTTTCACAGCTCACGCCACTTGGAACACCACGGCATAATGGTGTGTCCGAACGTCATAATCGTACATTATTAGAAACAACAACAAAATAAACTTCTGTGATGATACGTGTTTGTCACAGTAGGTCACGTTTTCTGTCATGATGTACATCCATGACGATTCTATGTAGTCATACCTGTGCTCTCATAGAAGTGTTCCATGACAATACCAAAATTATCATCACGGAAGTGTCCACTTCCATGAAGATAAATGGCGTGTCATGGAAGCGCTTTCGACAAGTGTAACCGACACGTGGCATCCACCATAACGGGTCGCCGTTAAGCTATCGGGTTCCAATTTGGATCCGGTAACCCGTTAACAGCCCAGACCAATGGGGATTTTCCACGTGTAAAATTCTCATTCGCTGGCGGATCCATATGTCGGCCCAGCGTTGGGACAGTTGTCATCTAGCGAATGGACGAGACGCGCCTATGATACATCGACACGTAGCTCGGCCCAACAGTGGCCCATTTAGGTCAAAAGGCCGGCCCGTTTGACCTGGTCAAAAGGTAACGGCCGGCCCACTTAAAGCATGTTAGTGGCCTATTCGCATCTAGCCCATTTACATCACGCTAACTTACGGCCCATTATGGCCTATCTGAATTAGGCCCAGTAGCATCATCTGGACCGTCCAATATGATTCCAGCCCATTCTAACTTCCGTCCCATGTATGGCCCATGACGTCTTTCGGCCCATATGAGGCCCTTTGTAACTCTTGGCCCATTAATGGCCTGATGTGGAGCATCCTTTGGTCATCCCCATGGACCTATCACCGTCTCACCAAGTGCCTAAAAGGAACCATGACACGAGCACGAGCTAGTGCTCTCAAGACCGAGGTGACTTCTTTCCTTAGTGATATCACATATGATCCACTCGAGACATGGCTACTACCTAACTCTGGAATGTTGTGCATGATTAGGTACCAATAGGACCCTCCCGAAGATGCACGTGAAGACGGACAAGTCCCCATGTTCATGGATCAGGAGAACCTACATAAGGAGTCAAGAACAACTCCCAGGACCCGGACATCCGACCAGGACCCCAGACATCCGGCCCCTGGAGCATCACACACAGCAGCCGCCCAGCCGCCAAGCACCTACACACCCCGGACATCCGGCCGGAAGCCCGGAAATTTGGCGCTTCCTATCCAGAGAGCACCGGGGCTGACCTCGCCAGCCCGGACATCCGGCCCCTTGGGAAGGCCCGGACATCCGGCCTGACGCCTGGACGTCCGGCTCCAGCTGTCTGCGCACAATAAAGGGCCGAGGCGCATGTACCCCTTCAGCCACCTAGACTATATATACTCCTCCTCCTCCCTCTTTCTAAGGTTAGCAAAGTGATAGGTCATTGAGAAGCTTTGCTCTCCACTTGATCCCCTTCTCCTTAGGAGTTCATGACCTCTACGGAGAAGATCCCCCTCAAGTGGATTCAAGACCCCTAACGGGAAGACCTTCAAGACCTCCTCACAGAGAAGAACGTGCTAATTGTATCATCCCTTGTTGATCGTGGATCTTGTATCTCTTTTGTGTTTTGAGAATCTAGCATATGTGTGACCGAATCCTGTTGGTTTGAGTGTTTCTCTCGTGTTTTCCCTCGTGTACCTCATTGGGATCCGCTCCTTTCGTGAAAGATCAGGCAACTAGGGTTCTACCCTACATCACCTTGGTATCATGAGCCACGTTGATCACGATTTCGGAGCCTCCCCTCTTTGTTTTCTAGCCTTGCTTTGTTGATTTTGTCCTAAATTCAAAAATTCCCCACAAAAATAGCCCCCCAATTTTTTTTGTAATTTTTTGGTGTGATGAAGTTTTGTTGGATTTGATCCGTAGATTTCGTATGTTGCAGGTAGATCTAGCTTTTCCCCATATTTTCCCCAATTTCCATCCACAAAATCTCCTGAATTTTTCCCCGAATTTGCCTCTTCCTTGCGGAATTCTTTGAGTTCGTCCACGGATCCAGAGCCCGCACATCCGGCCCGATATCCCGGACATCCGGCCACCCCGGACATCCGGTCCCTGACAGCATCACTTCCATCCACCACTTTGTTTTCCGCCTAACTTTCACAAAATTTTGATCAGGTGCGCACATTCACTTCCGCATACCACCACCACTTCCACATATCACCACCATCGCTTACCCGCTATCAACCCCGTCATTTTTGACACGTTTTACGTTGAGAATTTGAGTTGCGGTTTCCGTTTCCTAACGCGTTTCGGCAACTTAGGGACGGTTCGACATCAACACCACCGCCGCTCAACTTCACCACGGACCTGTCATCGAAAACAACCACATCTTGATACATCCTTGCTTACACCCGACGTACCACGGATGGTAACCTCGATTACATCTTTGTCTACTCCTTGCCATTGCATTGATAACCCCATAGCCCATTTTGCATAACTTACCCATCGAGACTAGCCTTTGAGTATTGCCGGCAACGTGACTTGTGCACAATAGTGATCATACTTCTTATTGCATACTTACCATATCATCTTGGTACATATCATCTTTTGTGTCACAAAGTTGTCATCGCATATGCTCAATTACTATCTTGGTTCGTAAAGTTTTGCATGAGAAAAGAGCTCAAAAGAGAAAGAGCTAACAAAGCTTTTAAGAAAAAGGGAAAGATAAGCAAAGAGCTTATAAGCAAGAACCATAGCATCATACTACATTAAGATTGTCATACTCGATCATCTTGGATCATGTCATCGGAATACCATACACATAGCATACTTGGGATAGAAGTCGTTGCATTTTCGCTTAGTAGGTTGTGCACAAGTTTCGTATCCGCCTATTGTGCAATCGTGCTAGCGTCTCTCTAGTGTTGTGCAACAAGAGCATTTCTATGGAGTCCACATTTTGGCTCATTCCTTGGTTGCACCCCATTTATCTATCCGTGTGTGTGTTTCCGTGTACCATATCTTGCTATTGGTCTACTTGTTGCATTTGCAAATTTGTGAATCGTTTCCAACATTATTGAAGCTCACTAACAATTGCCTCAAATTTTATGCCACCATCATAACCGAGCTCCACCATAAGCTTTTATTTGTGTAGGTGTGAGAACCGACAAGAATTGGTACCAATTGTGCTATTTCCTTGTTACACATTTGAGTGATTAATGATCCACCTTCAACATCGGTCAAGGTACATTCTATATAAGTTCTTCTCTTTCTCGCACTCACATATTTGTTTGCAATGATGGATAGGCCAAGTTATTCTACCAACCCACTCTTCCTAGAGCAAGATGATGACCCCAACAACTACGTCACCAAGATCCACCTATTTGGCACACAACGAGCTTTGCATCAAGAACAACAAGCAATGAGCGACCGCATCGACAACCTCACCACCGACTTGCGACTCTCCGAGCAACATACAAGAGACTACTTCAACAACAAGCTCGACAAACAAAAGCAAGAGAGCAATGCAAGAATGGAAGAGATTCGTGCCTTGTTGGTCAACCGCTCTTCTACCTCTTCGTCCTACTCAAGACGGAGACGGAGCCGCTGGAGTTGACACTCCTCCGACACCATCTCCGACTCAAGTACTCCGACATTGAACACTCTTTGACGAGCCGCGCGTCAAGATCGTCAAGCAAATCGTAATCCCCTACACGACACCGATCGTCAAGAGCAACTTCGAGCGCAAGAGCATCGACATCGTCAAAACCAAGATACATTCGCGCAAGCACAAGAACGTCAACGTCTACACCAACAAGTAGAAGAGCAAGCGCGTCTACACCAAGACGAACAAGATGCCGAGGCACAATGTCAAGAACAACAATGGCGAGAGGCTCAAGCACTTGAGGCGCAACATGCACTCCACGACACACAAGAAGAAGCACTTCACGATGAAGTTCAAGAGAGGATTTATCAATCACGAGCGCATCATCAAGTTCCTCAAGCTCCCCCACAAGCTCGACAAGCTCCTCCGCAAGCTCGACAAGAGCCACAAGTTCGCCAAGCACAACTCGACAATGACAATCCTCGACAAGAGCAACATGAGGTTGACCATCCTCCACGACAAGGGCGTCATCATCCCCAACCCCAACACAATGAAGAGCAACACTACGGCAAGCCCAAGTTCACCATGCCCAAGTTCACCAAAAGCAACGATTCTGAAGAGTACCTATCATGGGCATTGAAAGTCGACAAGATCTTTCGTTTGCACAACTATGAGGAAGAGAAGAAGATCGCCATGGCATCCCTTGAGTTCCAAGTTACGTCCCCATTTGGTGGGAACAATTCATTGAGCGCCGAGAGGCAAGAGGTGAACCACCCATCACCACTTGGGATCAAATGAAGGATGTCATGAGAACGCGCTTTGTGCCGACTTACTACAACCGCGACCTCTTCAAGAAACTCCAACTCCTCAAGCAAGGAACAAAGAGCGTTGAAGAGTACTACAAGGAAATGGAGATTGCCATGATACGAGCTAATGTCACGGAAGATGATGAGCAAACTATGGCACGTTTCTTGAATGGACTCAATCATCCTATCAAGAAGATAGTCGACTTCCAACCTTACTCGAACCTCATCGAGCAAGTGCATCAAGCTACCAAGGCGGAACGGCAAGTGCAAGATGACTTCAAGTACGCCAAGTACTCTTCCAGGAGCTATGGCTTCTCCAACAACCAAGCTTCAATGACTCCAACACCTTCTACCTCAACCAAAGCTACCGCAAGCAACGGCGACATGTCAAGTTACAAGAAAACTTCGACAACCTCAAGTCGTCCTCCTACTACAAGCAACTTCAAGCCGAGAGCTTCATCATAATCTACTCCAACCAATGAGACCGTCAAGACAAGTTCCATCAAGTGCTTCACATGCGGCGACCAGGGCCACAAGTCCTTTGAGTGTACCAACAAGCACAACATGATCCTCAACGACGACGAAACATATGAGTCCATGAATGAAGAGGAGATGGAATCCCTTGAGCAAGTGCCCATGCACCGGCGCGTGAACGAAGATGAAGATGATCAAGTCTTTTGTGATGAGGATTCGAGCCCCGCTCTCGTTGTCTCCATGGTCTTGACACTTCAACATCAACAAGACAAAGACCAAAGATGCCATATCTTCCACACCAAAGCTGGCATCAATGGAAGGTTCATGAAGGTCATCATCGATGGAGGGAGTTGTCATAACTTAGCAAGTGAAGAACTATGATCCAAGCTCCAATTGGTCAAGATGAAGCACCCGCATCCCTACAAAGTTCAATGGCTAAGCGACTCTGGCACCATCCAAGTCGAGCATATGGTACAAATTTCCTTCAAGATCAGAGCATACGAAGACACTTTGGATTGTGATGTAGTTCTGATGTCCGTTTGCCACCTCCTTCTTGGATGGCCATGGTAATTTGACCGAGGCGTCATCCACAACCGACGGACAAATCACTATAGCTTCAAGATGAAAGGAAAGGAGTACGTGCTACAACCTATGTCTTCAAGTCAAGTGATCACTGACAAGCAAGCCACCCATCATGGATAAAATAGTGAGAGAGCGAACCACCCAAACGAGAGTGAGCGCCACAAGCCCAAATTGAGTGCCTCCATGATGAATGACAAGAAAAATGTAATCCTATCTGCCACCAAAAGTGAGATGAGAGAAGTGTGTGAGAACCCATGAAGTGTCATGCACTATGTCCTTTTGTGCAAGGACGATGCACCAAAAGCTAACACCTCTCACAATCTACCTTTAGTTGTTATCTTGATGAGGACATCAATACCATTGTTACACCCACAACCCCTACTACTACATATACTGGACCAATTACTAGAGCTCGCGCACGCCAATTAAATTATCAGGTAATTTCGTTTCTTGGTAATGATTCTAATGTTCATGAGAATATGATGCTGCCTAAATTGGATACATTTGTTTTGCTTACAAATGAAGGGCCTAGCATGGATAAGAGGGATGAACATTGGAGCAAGAACAAGCATGGAGTTGATGGCATGCGTAAGGGGAACAAGAACGGAGTTACAAGTGATGATTTCAGGATTTTGAAGCCACCATAATGAGTGCATGAAGCCTTGGACGAAATATACAAGATGCCACTTTATAAACTTTGTCCAGAGGCTATTCTAAGTGCTGCGTGATAGAGGCAAAGGTGTCCCGATGTTTCGATGAGATGGTGGCTATCGTTTCTGTGGGAGTCGACCTTGACGATCCGACTACGAACGTGCGAGACGTCGCGCCTTAGCAATCGCTAAACCAACTTCCGAGGGTTATTGACCACGCCGGAGCATGATCAACGACCACGAGGGCCTGTTTCCTGCGAGCAAAGCGAAGAACAAGCAAGCTGAGATTGCAATCTGAATATTGCGAATATAAGATGAAAGCTTTATTGATCAAGGCGGGGTTACGTGGCGCCTTTGTGCAGTCGTTGAACACAAAGCGAAATGCAGCGAAGTTGCAGCTATGGCGAACTTTTAATCTAAACAAAACCCAAAGTCTAAGCAGCCCTAAGGGCTGTATATATGGAGGAAGAGGAGGAATTTCGTGGCCCTTGGGGAGGGGTCCGAAACCAACCCTAACTCTTGTTTCCCCACATACGGACTCTAAAAACAGCCTATACTTAAGTATTTCGAAATTACATGGGCCGGCACAATAATAAGGTGACGCAGCACCTAGATTAGCCTATGGACGAATATTATTAAGTGGCATCTTGTATATTTCGTCAAAGGCCTCATGCTCTCATTAGGGTGGCTTCAAAGTCCTGGAATCATCACTTGTAAATCCGTTCTTGTTCCCCTTACGCATGCCAACATCTCCGTGCTTGAACTTGCTCCAAGGTTCATCTTTCTTGTCCATGGTAGGCCCTTCATTTGTAAGCAAAACAAATGTATCCAATTTAGGCAGCATCATATTCTCATGAACATTGGAATCGTTACCAAGAAACGAAAGTACCTGATAATTCAATTGGCGTGCGCGAGCTCTAGTAATTGGTCCAGTATGTATAGCAGCAGGGGCTGTGGGTGTAACAATGGTATTGATGTCCTCATCACTGCGTCACCTTATTATTTGGCCAGGCCCATGTAATTTCGAAATACATAAGTATAGGCTGTTTTTAGAGTCCGTATGTGTGGGGAAACAAGAGATAGGGTTGGTTTCGGACCCCTTCCCCAAGGGGCACGAAATTCCCCCCTCTTCCTCCATATATACAATCCTTAGGGCACCGTTTAGACTTTGGGTTTTGTTTAGATTAAAAGTTCTCCATAGCTACAACTTCGCGTACTTCGTTTGTGTTCAACGACCAGACCAAGGCGTCACAGAACCCCAACTTCATTAATAAAGCTTTCCTCTTATATTCTCAATATCCAGATTGCAATCTTAGTTTTCTTGCTTGTTCTTTGTTTGCTCGCAGGAAACAACCCCTCGTGGTCAGGTTGATAATGCTCCGGCATGGTCAATAACCCTCGGAAGTTGGTTTAGCGATTGATAAGGCGCGACGTCTCGCACGTTCATAGTCGGATCGTCAAGGTCGACTCCCACAGAAAATGATAGCCACCGTCTCATCGAAACATCGGGACTCCTTTGCCTCTATCAAGTGGTATCAGATTTCCAGGTTGCTTGGTGAGATTTTACAGTTTTTCGTAGTTTAGATCGAGTCTGTTCTTCATACCTATAGTCCACGAAAAAGCCAAAAAAAATAGGGTTAGTTCATCTTATCCGAACCAATCTGAGCCTTTGCATAATCTTTTCTGTATTTGCTTTGTTGAATTTGCGGTTGCATCATCGTGTCAAGTTGCTGGTCCTAGCGTCTAGTACTTTAGAGTTTCGAGTTCTGTTCACAAGTTGTCACACCGCCGCCGCACCATCGTCATCACCGCTGCCATATACCACCATTGTCATCACCGCTGCCATATACCACCACCATCATCACCGCTGCCATATACCACCATCGTCATCGCCGCTACCATATACCACATATCCACCGCCATCACGCTAATCCGAGTCCACCTCCATCACAGATTCGCCGCCAGTCCGTGTTCCATCGCCCTGCAAATATCCGCCACCAGTCTGAGTTTCCACCAGATTCATCTCCGCCATCAGTCCTAGTCCGAGTCCAGTAATTGTTGCTTTGTTCTCGATTTCCAGTTCACGCGATACTCCGAGTCGTGACATAGTAGGACTCCCCAACTTCCGAGCCATCCGCAGAAGAAAAATAGTTCCAGTTTCAAAAAAAACTAAGTCTGGAAAATTCTGGCTAGGCAGTTTTTAGGACATCTGTAGACTTTTTCAAAAACAATTGTTGCGGAGCAAAAAAAAAAGAGGGAAAAGGTGAAAAAAGAAAAAAATTCAGAGTGTGCTCCTCCCTTGTTTACGTGCAGCGCCGTGATTTTTTTAGTGTTCTAGGCTCGCGTCTCTAGTACGGTCTAGCCTAGGACCAGCACAGTACCGTCGTTGAGCGTTTATTCAACTTTGCATTTCTGAATTGATTATTGTTGAACCTTTTTGCTACCATATTATAAGCCTTCCCAGCTCCACATACATCTACATCGTGCGTTTGACTCTCCCTGGTAGTCGCTCTACCCAAGCTTTAAGTGTTTTGACTACATCAGTTGCCGATCACTACCTGCTGCTGGGTAAGAACTGGTAAGAATTTGAGATTTGCTTGACGGATTTGTGACACCCACCATCACCACTTGTTAGTAGTCTATAGGATCATATTCTTGTGTGTTTCTATTGCTACTAACCATGCCAGGATCACAAGCCGACGAGATTGATTGGGAGAACTTAACGAACAAGGAGCTTCTTGATAAGTTTCAGCAAATGATGACTGAACAGGTGCAAGATGTGCTAAATTTTTTTGAAGAGGCCATGGAGAAGATAACTGGCCTTGAGAAAACGTTCGAAACAAAGCTCGATAACAGATTTAATGAACTTCTTGCGCATCTTCCACCACCGGCTGCACCTGCCGCACCTCTGCCACAATAACAACTACCTCCACGTTGCGAAACAGCCCTCCGCCGAGTGAGTCGTGTCCTTCTTCAGCCTGGCCAAACTGTTGGTGCTGCTATTCATACTTCATTGGCTCCTACATCTGATGCGAAGGATGATTATGTGGGAGATTATGAGGATGAGGTTGATCAAAATTAGAACTACGTGCAACCACCAGCACCACAACCACCAGGTCGTCCACATGCAAATAATCGCAATGGTAGGGCTCTCCGTCAGGTACGAGATCATGACCATCTTCCTAAACTGAAATTGAATATTCCACCATTTGAGGGTAGATATGTTCCTGATATATATCTTCCTTGGGAGTTAGAAACCGAACAACATTTTACATGTTTAGAATATCCCGAGGAGAGACGTGTTGCTGCTGCACTTTGTGCTTTCACTAGTTTTGCTTGTGAGTGGTGGTTTGAACATCGTAGATTATATCCGAATAATATGCCAACTACTTGGGCTGCTTTGAAAACTGCTATGCGTACTCGTTGGGTTCCACCATATTATCATCGTGAATTACTTCAAAAATTGCAGCGTTTAAGACAAGGAAAAAATTCTGTAGAGGAATAGTATCAGGAATTATAAACTGGCATGATTAGATGCGGTATTGTTGAGGATAATGAAGCTATGCTTGCATGTTTTATGGGTGGATTAAATAGAGAGATTCAGACCATTCTAGAGTATAAGGATTATAATAATATCACTCGTCTATTCCATCTTGCTTGTAAAGCTGAACGTGAAGTGCAGGATCGACAGGCATTGGGGCGAACTAACTTTTCTGCAGGTCAACCTTCATCATGGACACCATGTGCATCCTCCACTTCCACTGCACCATCACCTCCATCAGGTGCCACCTTCAACCGTGATACAAGAAAGCAGGCACAACCACCACTATCTGCCAAGAACACACCTGCTGGGCCTGCACAGAGCTCTTCTTCTTCCATGGCGTCAACAGGGCACACAAGTGATATTATTTGTCGTTGTTGTAAGGGAAGAGGACATTTTGCGAGAGAATGCAAATCTCAGCGTGTGATGATTGCTATTGAGGATGGTGGGTATGAGTCCGCTAGTGACTATGATGAGGAGACTTTGGCTCTTATTACACATGAAGAACACGGTGGAGATGATTCTGATCATGAGACGCAATACATGGCTGCTGAAGATGCTGACAGGTATGAATGTTTAGCTGCTCAGCGTGTGTTGAGTGTGCAGGTTACACAAGCTGAGCAAAATCAGAGGCATAATTTGTTCCATACAAAGGGAGTTGTGAAGGAACGTTCTATTCGCGTCATCATAGATGGAGGGAGCTGAAACAACTTGGCTAGCATGGAGATGGTGGAGAAACTATCTCTCACCACAAGACCACGTCCACATCCTTACTACATCCAATGGTTCAACAAAAATGACAAGGTTAAGGTAACACGTACTGTTCGTGTGCATTTTAGTATCTCTACATATGTTGATTATGTTGATTGTGATGTGGTACCTATGCAAGCATGTTCCTTATTACTTGGTAGACCATGGCAATTTGATAAAAATTCTGTACACCATGGTAGAAACAATCAGTATACTCTTGTTCATAAGGATAAAATATTACTTTGCTTCCTATGACTCCTGATTCAATTTTGAAAGATGATATTAATAGAGCTAATAAAGCAAAACAGGAGAAAAATAAGAGTGAAAATCAGATTGTGGCAAAAGAATTTGAGCAACAAATGAAGCCTAATAATAAACCATCTAGTGTTGCTTCAGAAATTAAATTGAAAAGTGCATGTTTACTTGCCACAAAATCTGATATTGATGAGCTAGATTCTAGCAAATCTGTTTGCTCTGCTTTTGTGTGCAAAGAGGCATTATTTTCATTCGAGGACGTGCCTTCCTCTTTGCCCCCTGCTGTCACTAACATTTTGCAGGAGTTCACGACGTCTTCCCACAAGGCGTGCCACCGTGAATACCACCTATTCGAGGGATTGAGCATCAAATTGACTTAATTCTAGGTGCATCATTACCCAACCGTGCACCATACCGCACCAATCCGGAGGAGACGAAGGAGATTATGCGTCAAGTACAGGAGCTGCTCGACAAAGGTTATATACGCGAATCTCTTAGTCCTTGTGTTGTTCCTATTATACTAGTGCCTAGAAAGGATGGTACGTCACGTATGTGTGTTGATTGTAGAGCCATTAATAATATTACTATTCGTTATCGTCATCCTATTCCTAGGCTAGATGATATGCTTGATGAATTGAGTGGCTCTACAATATTCTCCAAAGTTGATTTGCGTAGTGGATACCATCAAATCCGTATGAAATTGGGAGATGAATGGAAAACAACATTTAAAACTAAGTTTGGTTTATATGAGTGGTTAGTCATGCCTTTTGGGTTAACTAATGCACCTAGTACTTTCATGAGACTAATGAACGAAGTTTTACGTGCTTTCATTGGACGATTTGTGGTAGTCTATTTTGATGATATACTGATTTATAGCAAATCTTTGGAAGAACATTTGGAACATTTACGTGTTGTTTTTATTGCTCTACGTGATGCACGTTTGTTTGGTAACCTTGGGAAGTGCACCTTTTTGCACCGACCGAGTATCTTTTCTTGGCTATGTTGTTACTCCACAGGGAATTGAAGTTGATAAAGCAAAGATTGAAGCTATTGAGAGTTGGCCGCAGCCCAAAACGGTCACACAAGTGAGGAGTTTTCTTGGACTCGCTGGTTTCTATAGGCGTTTTGTGAGAGATTTTAGCACCATTGCTGCACCTCTCAATGAGCTTACAAAGAAGGATGTGCCTTTTGTTTGGGGTACCGCACCGGAAGAAGCCTTCACGGTATTGAAAGATAAGTTGACACATGCTCCTTTACTCCAACTTCCTGATTTTAATAAGACTTTTGAGCTTGAATGTGATGCTAGTGGAATTGGATTAGGAGGTGTGTTATTACAAGATGGCAAACCTGTTGCATACTTTTCTGAAAAATTGAGTGGGCCTAGTTTGAACTATTCTACTTATGATAAAGAATTATATGCTCTTGTTCGGACTTTAGAGACATGGCAACATTATTTATGGCCCAAAGAATTTGTTATACATTCTGATCATGAATCTTTGAAACATATTAGAAGTCAAGCTAAACTGAATCGTAGACATGCTAAATGGGTTGAATTCATTGAGACTTTCCGTTATGTCATTAAACACAAGAAGGGTAAAGAAAATGTTATGGCTGATGCTTTGTCTCGTCGCTATACTATGCTTTCACAACTTGACTTCAAAATATTTGGTTTGGAGACCATCAAAGATCAATATGTGCATGATGCTGATTTTAAAGATGTAATGCAGAATTGTAAAGAATGACGAACATGGAACAAGTTCGTTATTAATGATGGCTTTGTGTTCCGTGCTAAGAAGCTATGCATTCCTGCTAGCTCTGTTCGTCTTTTGTTGTTGCAGGAGGCGCATGGAGGAGGATTAATGGGACACTTTGGCGTGAAGAAGACGGAGGACGTACTTGCTACACATTTCTTTTGGCCAAAGATGAGACGGGATGTTGAGCATTTTGTTGCTTGCTGCACTACATGTCAAAAAGCTAAGTCACGACTCAATCCTCATGGTTTATATATGCCTTTGCCTGTACCTAGTGTTCCTTGGGTGGATATATCTATGGACTTTGTTTTAGGTTTACCTCGAACAAAGAAGGGGAAGGGATAGCATATTTGTTGTCGTGGATAGATTCTCGAAAATGGCACACTTTATACCATGTCATAAAAGCGATGATCTTTGTTAATGTTGCTGATTTGTTCTTCGTGAAATTATTCGCTTGCATGGTGTGCCAAATACTATTGTTTCAGATCGTGATACTAAATTTCTTAGCCACTTTTGGAGATGTTTATGGGCTAAGTTGGGGACTAAACTGGTTTTAGTACTACATGTCACCCCAAACTGATGGACAAACTGAAGTAGTCAATAGAACATTGTCTACTATGCTTAGGGTTGTTTTGAAGAATAATAAGAAAATGTGGGAAGAATGCTTGCCTCATATTGAATTTGCTTCATTGCATTCTACTACTAAGATGTGAACTTTTGAAATTGTGTATGGTTTCCTACATCATGCACCTATTGATTTGTTGCCTCTTCCATCTTCGGAGAAGGTTAATTTTGATGCTAAACAATGTGCTGAATTGATTTTAAAAATGCAAGAGTTAACTAAGGAAAACATTGAGCGTATGAATGCTAGATATAAACTTGCAGGAGATAAGGGTAGAAAACATGTTGTATTTGCACCTGGAGATTTTGTTTGGTTACATTTGCATAAGGATAGATTTCCCAATTTGCGCAAATCAAAGCTAATGCCACGTGCTGCTGGTCCTTTTAAGGTGTTAGAGAAAATAAATGATAATGCATATAAACTTGAGCTACCTGCAGATTTTGGGGTTAGTCCCACTTTTAACATTGCAGATTTGAAGCCTTATTTGGGTGAAGAAGATGAGCTTCCGTCGAGGACGACCTCATTTCAAGAAGGGGAGGATGATGAGGACATCAATACCATTGTTTCACCCACAGCCCCTCTTTGTTACATATACCGGACCAATTACTAGAGCTCACATGACGCCCAATTAAATTACCAGGTACTTTCATTTCTTGGTAATGATTCTAATGTTCATGAGAATATGATGCTGCCTAAATTGGATACATTTGTTTTGCTTAGAAAGGAAGGGCCTAGCTTGGAGAAGGATGGACATTGGAGCAAGAACAAGCATGGAGTTGATGGCATGTGCCAGGGGAACAAGAACGGAGTTGCAAGTGATGATTTCAGGACTTTGAAGCCACCATAAGGAGTGCATGAAGCCTTGGACCAAATATACAAGATGTCACTTCATAAATTTTGTCCAGAGGCTATTCTAGGTGTTGTGTCACCTTATTATTGGGCCAGGCCCATGTAATTTCGAAATACATAAGTATAGGCTGTTTTTAGAGTCCGTATGTGTGGGGAAACAAGAGATAGGGTTGTTTTCGGACCCCTCCACCAAGGGCCACGAAATTCCCGCCCTCTTCCTCCATCTATACAGCGCTTAGGGCACCGTTTAGACTTTGGGTTTTTAGATTAAAGTTCGCCATAGCTGCAACTTCACAGACTTTCGCTTGTGTTCAACGACCGGACAAAGGCGTCAAAACCCCACCTTGATCAATAAAGCTTTCATCTTATATTCGCAATATCCATATTGCAATCTCAGATTCTTGCTTGTTCTTCGTTTGCTCGCAGGAAACAGACCCTCGTGGTCAGGTTGATCGTGCTCCGGCGTGGTCAATAACCTCTCGGAGTTGGTTTAGCGATTGCTAAGGCGCGACGTCCTCGTACGTTCGTAGTCGGATCGTCAAAGTCGATTTCCACCAAAGCGATATCCATCATCTCATCGAAAGACGGGACACCTTTGCCTATATCAGGACCGATTCTCTAAAATGGCACATTTCATAACATGCAACAAGATAGACGATGCTTCACATGTTGCAAATCTTTTTTGTAGGGAAATCTTGCGCCTACATGGAGTGCCAAAGACGATTGTCTCGGACCGCGACATCAAGTTCTTGAGTTACTTTTGGAAGACTTTATGCGCCAAGCTCGGAATCAAGCTTTTGTTCTCTTCGGCATACCATCCTCAAACCGACGGCCAAACTGAGGTGACCAACAGTACACTATCCACTCTCCTACGCGTGTTGATCAAGAAGAACATCAAGGAGTGGGAGGAGTGCCTACCAATCGCCGAGTACACCTACAACTGCGCAAGACATTTGACTACCGACAAGTCCCCCTTCGAGGTCATCTACGGTTTCAACCCGTTATCCCCATTGGACATTCTTCCTCTACTACTACAGGAGCGCACCAACATGGACGCGAGTGCCCGAGTCAACTACCTCAAGAAGACGAATGAAGATACAAGGCACACCATCGAGCGCCAAGTACAATGACTCGCAACCAAGCTCAACTTCAACAAGCAACCCATGGTATTCAACATTGGATATCTTGTGTGACTACACCTTCGCAAGGACCGCTTCCCCAATGAACACAAGTCCAAACATCTACCACGAGCCGATGGACCCTTCAAGGTGCTTGAACGCTACAACAACAACACCTACAAGATCGACATTCCACGCGACAAGTACTCAATGAGCCACAGCTTCAACGTCAAAGATTTCTTCCTGTACCATGGTGATGAGGATTTCGATCCGAGGTCGGATCTTACCCAAGGGAGGGGAGATGATGCAGAGCATCCTTTGGTCATCCCCATGGAACTATCATTGTCTCACCAAGTGCCTAAAGGACCCATGACACGAGCACGGGCTAGAGCTCTCGAGACCGAGGTGACTTCTTTCCTTAGTGATATCACATATGATCCACTCGAGACATGGCTACTACCTAAGTCTGGAATGTTGTGCATGATTAGGTACCAAGAGGATCCTCCCTAAGATGCATGTGAAGACGGACAAGTCCCCAAGTTCATGGATGAAGAGAACCTACAGAAGGAGTCAAGAACAACTCCTAGGACCCGGACATCCGGCCCCTGGTGCATCACCCACAGCAGCCGGCCAGCCGCCAAGCACCATAGGCCCCGGACATCCGGCCCCAGCCCGGACATCCGGCTCGAAACGCGAAAATCCGGCGCCTCCTATCCAGAGAGCACCGAGGCCGACCTCGCCAGCCCGGACATCCGCCCCCCAGCACGGACATCCGGCTCAATGCCCGGACGTCCGGCTCCACCTGTCTGCGCACAGTACCCCTTCGCCCACCTAGACTATATATACTCCTCCTCCTCCCTCTTTCTAGGGTTAGCAAAGTGATAGCTCATTGAGAAGCTTTGCTCTCCACTTGATCCCTTCTCCTTAGAAGTTCACGGGCTCTATGGAGAAGATCCCCCTCAAGTGGATTCAAGACCCCTATCGGGAAGACCTTCAAGACCTCCTCACGAAGAAGAACGTGCTACTTGTATCGTCCCTTGTTGATCGTGGATCTTGTATCTCTTGTGTGTTTCGAGAATCTAGCATATGTGTGACTGAATCTTGTTGGTTTGAGTGATTCTCTCATGTTTCCCCTCGTGTTCTTTGTGTTCGTCATTGGGATCCGCTCCTTTCGTGAAAGATCGGGTAACTAGGGTTCTACCCTACATCATGGTCCATGGTGAAACTTGCCCATTATTCCATTGGGTCGTTTCCAGCCCGTGTTATCTTTCGGCCTTCTCAGGGCCCATTTATTCTTGGGCTGATTTGCAGCATTCGGTTACTTACGGTCAGTTACTGGCCTGTTCCGGTTGTGGGCCAAATTCAGCCCGTGGTTAAAGGTAGCCCGTTTGTGGCTCGTTAATCAGTTGGGTTTCATAGCGTCATCAAATACGACCGATTAACGACCCGTTATGCCCGTCAATAGAAACAAGTCTGTTATACTCATCGGCCTATTAACAGACCATTATGGTGGGCCCATGAATAGATGATTCCAACTCTAGCCCGTTTATGGCCCATAATGCGGTCCATTATTGGCCCATGTTTGGCCAATCGATAATACTACCCATAGAAGGCCCATTGATTCTATGGCCCATAAAAGGCCCATTGTTTCTACGGCCCGTAGGAGGCCCATGGTCACTACAGTAGATATGTAGCCCATGGTTATTATGGCCTAGTTTTAGAAAATTGGTTATTGCGGCCACTAGCAAACCGCGAAAAAAGAACTGCATTGACTACAAGCAAACAATTAAACAAGACAACAAGGAAATAAATAAGCAAGCAACCTATGCTAGGCTATCACGGCTATTACACATATTACATCCATTGGGCATCAAAGTACGCCACCGATGCAAATATGGGGAACAAAGCAACATATTACATAGACTGGTTGTCAAAGTTGGCAACCAGTGGAAATAAACGCAGTAGCAGAACAAGTCCAGCACTGAAACCACTTCACAAGAGCTCAATAAACAATATCCTGGGTATCCACCATGATTGCAAGACGCTTAGCAAGCTTATTAGCTTTCTCTTGTTTGGCGCTTAAATCCTCCAGCGCTTGCTATTGCACCAGAAAGTATGCATCTGAATTATGCAGGGGCTTCCTCAGTCCTTTGGCTTCTTAGCTTCCTCAGTCCTTTGGCTTCTTATCGCAGCACATCTGATCGATGTCTTTCCACTTGAAGTTGAGACTCAAGAAGCCGAACTGATTCAGGCAGCGAGTTCGTAGAGCTGGTGCCAGCGGTAGTGGCCAGTAACTCGAACACTACATCAAGACAAGACTTTGGGGTTGTCTCACTGTCTTCAAGATAGTTTTTATCAGCTTTCTTGGAGACTAACAGGGATGTCTCACTATCTTGAACCTTATCTGCATTACTTCCTTTACCATGTTGTATATGAAACTCATTTTGGTAAACCAGTTCAGTAGTAAGCTAGACAGGATAACAACATGAAACAAACATATATCTATGTAGTATGGTCACTGTATGATCTATATCATTCTATTTTATGTTGCCAAATCAAGATAGAAACAGTACAAATCATATCTGTTTAATACAAAGCAGCATAGACAAAATAGAAGTGTGGGAAACTACACAACACTAACAATACTTGTAATGTGCATGACATGAGAACATAACTGTTTATTCAATTGAAACTGAAATCAACATAGAGCAAATTACAACAGCAAACACATTAAAGAAACATGTCTAAAACATACCTGTTGCGCCATTGGAGTTTCAATTACATCCTTCAAATTTGAAATTAGTTGGTATGAGTAAATGCAGTGATGCAAGAGCAAAGGAGTATGAACCATAGCTACGGAACCTGACCTGAGAACAATTCTTCTTCTGCTTTAAGCGTTGACTTGGGGTCCGGAGTGGTGGTCCTCGTGCTTCGGGCACTGCAGTTGCCTTACTAATTGCTTGTGTTTGGGTGCTCCATGGTGGAGATGGTGCTGTGTCAACTAGAACTGGGTTACTATCTGCTGAGGTTGGGGTTAGAAGGGGTGTAGCTAGTTCTCTGTCAAACTGGGTAGGGGTACAATCTGCGTGAGTCTGGATTATGTGTGGTGGGGCTGGTTCTTGGGCAAGTACTGTCGGCGTCCTGGGAACGGGGGTACCTAGACTTGCTTGCCTGCGGCCCAGGGCGTGGCTCCACCGACGGCCTGGTACGGTCCATCTTCAACAGCAATCACTCAATACCCTCGCGAGGGGCCAAGCCTCGCGAGGCGGACGACACCAAGACCTCCCCTGGGTCGGCCTTGCTAGGCTGGCTCCCGAGGAGTGGAGATATCTATGCAAGGGGCACCTCATGAGGAGCGCGTGACGTGAGCCATGATGACCAAGGCCAGGCGGGCTCCAGCGGGCGCAGAGTACCCGTTGCCTATTTGGTGCTAAAGGGACAAGCACAGGCGAGGAGTCCCAAGGGGTCAGGCAAAGGTTTCCATATCGGTGCAACAAGACCAAGACCAGCAGGACGGCAGGACGGAGGTCATCGCGGAGCTAACGACGGCGTCACCACCAGAGCCTTTGGCAGGGGAAGACCACCTTTTGTCAGGATAGCTTGTACTAGTTGTCTCCCTTCGAAATTGGCCATTATGGGATCCCTTCCCGCCTAATATTTGGGAAGAGGACCCGGGCCTCTATAAATAGGACTAGCCACCACAGTGGGAGGGGGATCTGATCTTGGACGGATCATTCAGACCATCCTCACACACACAAGCTCACCGAGCTCAAGAACACCTCTCCTCAGGAGGCTTTTCATCCCTTGTACTGTTCATCCGCAACCTACAAGGCAATCCACCACACCACACTGGAGTAGGGTATTACACCACAACGATGGCCCGAACTAGTATAAACTCTCGTGCCTCTTGTTCCTTGGGTTCGGCAAGCTAGGCCTTGTGATCGTTGCGAGAGTGAGCTAGAGAGAGAGATATCTTCGTGCGCACCCCAGTGTTCGAACCTCAAGGGTATGTCGGAACCCAGAATCTGACATTTGGTGCGCTAGGTAGGGGTGCGCCGAAGATTTTCTTCCGTCAGCCGACCCATCGACACCTTGGTGCTCCAATGTCTGGCGACCCAAGGACCAACGCCGACCATTGGGCTACTTGGACCGCCAGGGCGGCGCTGTCTGCCTAGGTGGACCTCAACTCCACCCTCTAGGCAGCCCGCGCAGCGTCGAGCGCGGCAAGACGCGGACGTCACGGATCGACGCCTTCCACCCTCACACCGCGGCGCACGCGGGCCGCTGCAAGATCCTCAAGCTACGCAGTGGCAACGGCACCACACACTCGACGAGAACAAACGAACTTGCGGGCCGCACTTGTAGTGGCGCGGGAGCTGCGACGGTGCCGGCTGGCAGAGAGCGGTCGCGACGCGTTGCTGAAACGCGTCGCTGAGCTGCTGGACGCTACATCCAGGGGTACGCCGCCCTTCTGCTTCCTACTTACATCTCAAGTTGTGGCCAGATCACACGGCGGGCCTCGTCGCACCTGGGTACCCCCAGGTGCACCAGGAGAGACTCTCCCATTTAATAATTTCAGATCTTGGTATTGTATCCAAACAGCAAGCAAAACAAAAAAAAATGACATTGCAAGGATAGCACAACTCATGTGAAGAAGCAAAAACTTAGGCTCAACCGATACTAACCGATAGTTGTTGAAGAAGAAAGGTGGGATGCCTCTTTGGGGCATCCCCAAGCTTAGATGCTTGAGACTTCTTGAAATAATATCTTGGGGTGCCTTGGGCATCCCCAAGCTTGAGCTTTTGTGTCTCCTTAATTCCTCTCATATCATGGTTTCTCTTTTTATCGAAAGCTTCATTCACAACAAACTCAACAAGAACTCGTGAGATAGGTTAGCATAAACCAATGCAAAACCTTATCATTTTCTACTGTAACAAATCACTAAAATTATTATTCAACATTGCATACTAAATTCCTCTGCATAATTAATACTCCTATCCTCAAATAGAACCATTAAACAAGCAAACATATGCAAACAATGCAAACACAACAGCAATCTGCCAAAACAGTACGGTCTGTAAAGAATGCAAGAGTATCAATATTTCCCTAACTCCAAAAATTATGAACTAAAATTCCCACTGTAGTAAATTTATCAGAGCTCAATTTGCAAAAAGATTCAACATTATACCATTCTCTTACTTTTCTAGGGAATTTTTGCAACAGCGGTAAACTTTCTGTTTTCAAACAGCAACAAGTATAGTAGCAAAATAAGCATGGCAAAGGCTATCCTTGACTTTTTTATTGAAACTAAAGATGCAAAACATTATTCTAAATAACAGCAAGCAAATACTAACAAAAGAAAAGGACGCTCCAAGCAAAACACATATCATGTGGTGAATAAAAATATAGCTCCAAGTAAAGTTACCGATGAACGAAGACGAAAGAGGGGATGCCATCCGGGGCATCCCCAAGCTTAGACGCTTGGTTATCCTTGAATATTACCTTGGGGTGCCTTGGGCATCCCCAAGATTAGGCTCTTGCCACTCCTTATTCCATAGTCCATCGAATCTTTACCCAAAACTTGGAAACTTCACAACACAAAACTTAACAGAAAACTTGTAAGCTCCGTTAGCGAAAGAAAACAAAACACCACTTCATGGTACTGCAATGAACTCATTATTTATTTATATTGGTGTTAAACCTACTGTATTCCAACTTCTCTATGGTTTATAAACTAGTTTACTAGCCATAGAGTCATCAAAATAAGCAAACAACACACGAAAAACAGAATCAGTCAAAAATAGAACAGTCTGTAGTAATCTGTAACTAAAGCAAACTTCTGGGACTCCAAAAATTCTAAATTAAATTGGTGGACCTGAGTAATTTGTCTAGTAATCATATGCAAAAAGAATCAACTAAATAGCACTCTCCAGTAAAACGTTCTAGCTAATCTCGTGAGCGCTAAAGTTTCTGTTTTTTACAGCATGATCATAAAGACTTCACCCAAGTCTTCCCAAAGGTTCTACTTGGCACAAACACTAAATAAAACATGAAAACACATCTAACCAGAAGCTAGATTAATTATTTATTCCTAAACAGAACCAAAAAGCAAGAAACTAAAATAAAATTGGGTTGCCTCCCAACAAGCGCTATCGTTTAACGCCCCTAGCTAGGCATGATGATATCAATGATGCTCACAAAAAAGATAAGAATTGAAACATAAAGAGAGCATCATGAAGAATATGACTAGCACATTTAAGTCTAACCCACTTCCTATGCATAGGGATTTTGTGAGCAAACAACTTATGGCAACAATAATCAACTAGCATAGGAGGGTAAAACAAGCAAATCTTCAAGATTTTCAACACATAGAGAGGAAACTTGATATTATTGCAATATGTAGAAGCATATGATCCTCTCTCATAATAATTTTCAGTAGCATCATGAATGAATTCAACAATATAACCAGCACCTAAATCATTCTTTTCATGATCTACTTGCATAGAAAATTTACTACTCTCCACATAAGCAAATTTATTCTCATCAACAATAGTGGGAGCAAACTCAACAAAATAACTATCATGTGATTGAAAATTAAGATCAAGATGACAAGTTTCATGGTTATCATTATTCTTTAAAGCATATGTGTCATCACAATAATCATCATAGATAGGAGGCAGGCTTTCATCATAGTAAATTTGCTCATCAAAGATTGAGGGACAAAAAAATATCATCTTCATGAAACATAGCTTCCCCAAGCTTGTGGCTTTGCATATCATTAGCATCATGGATATTCAAGGAATTCATACTAACAACATTGCAATCATGCTCATCATTCAAATATTTAGTGCCAAATATTTTAATGCATTCTTCTTCTAACACTTGAGCACAATTTTCCCTTCCATCATACTCACGAAAGATATTAAAAAGATGAAGCGTATGAGACAAACTCAATTCCATTTTTTTGGTTGTTTTCTTTTATAAACTAACTAGTGCTAAAACAAGAAACAAAAAGATTTGATTGCAAGATCTAAAGATATACCTTCACTTACCTAGCCTCCCCGGCAACGGCGCCAGAAAAGAGCTTGATGTCTACTACACAACCTTCTTCTTGTAGACGTTGTTGGGCCTGCAAGTGCACAGGTTTGTAGGACAGTAGCAAATTTCCCTCAAGTGGATGACCTAAGGTTTATCAATCCATAGGAGGCGTAGGATGAAGATGGTCTCACTCAAGCAACCCTGCAACCAAATAACAAAGAGTCTCTTGTGTCCCCAACACACCCAATACAATGGTAAATTGTATAGGTGCACTAGTTCGGCGAAGAGATGGTGATACAGGTGCAATATGGATAGTAGATAAAGGTATTTGTAATCTGAAATAATAGAAACAACAAGGTAACAAGTGATAAACATGAGCATAAACGGTATTGCAATGCTAGGAAACAAGGCCTAGGGTTCATACTTTCACTAGTGCAAGTTCTCTCAACAATAATAACATAGATAGATCATATAACTATCCCTCAACATGCAACAAAGAGTCACTCCAAAGCCACTAATAGCGGAGAACAAACATAGAGATTATGGTAGTGCAGTGCAGAAACCACCTCAAAGTTATTCTTTCCAATCAATTCGGTGGGCTATTCCTATAAGTGTCACAAACAGCCCTAGACTTCATACTAGAATAACACCTTAAGACACAAATCAACCAAAACCCTAATGTCACCTAGATACTCCATTGTCACCTCAAGTATCTGTGGGCATGATTATACGATATGCATCACACAACCTCAGATTTATCCAAACAACGTAAAAGTACTTCAAAGAGTGCCCCAAAGTTTCTACCGGAGAGTCAAGAAAACGTGTGCCAACCCCTATGCATAGGTTCATGGGTGGAACCCGCAAGTTGCTCACCAAAACATACATAAAGTGGCACGTGATATCCCATTGTCACCATAGATAAACACGGCAAGACATACATCAAGTGTTCTCATAAAAGACTCAATCCGATAAGATAACTTCAAAGGGGAAACTCAATTCATCACAAGAGAGTAGATGGGGAGAAACATCATAAGATCCAACTACAATAGCAAAGCTCGGGATACATCAAGATCGTGCCATAGAGGGAACACGAGAGAGAGAGAGAGATCAAACACATAGCTACTGGTACATACTGATGCGGAGCATCCAACGATCATCCCCATGTTCACTCGAGCCTACGCCATTGGACCTAAGGTGAACTCGCTCCTTTCCGAATCTTCCCTTTCCGCATGTGAGACATGGCTACTACCTGAGTCCGATATGATATGCATCATTAGGTGTCAAGAGGAGCCTTCCGAAGATACACGTGAAGACGGACGAGCCGCCAAGTCCACGGATGAAGAGGACCACGGAAGCGAACAAGGTCACCCCCAGGCCCCGGACATCCGGCCTCCATGCCCCGGACATCCGCCCCCCCCCCCAGCCCGGATATCCGCACTGCCCGAAATCCGGCGCCCGCACCGAATCGGCAGATGTGGCGCTCCGGCCGGACATCCGGCTGGATAGCCCGGACATCCGGCGCCTCATGGCCGGACATCCGGCCCGACGCCCGGACGTCCGGCCTCCCCTGCCTGCGTGCAGTGTATCCGGGACGTGTCCCATGTACCCCTTCGCCTCCGAGACTATATATACTCCATCCCCTTCCTCTTTCTAGGGTAGCGTTGATTTAGCTCATTGTTAGATTGAGCTTCGCTCATCCATATCGGATCTACTCCACGAGAGAGACCGCGGCCCCTCTTCGGAGAAGATCCACCTTGGATTCAAGACCTCCCTTTGCGGAGAAGACCATCATCAAGACCTCCTCACGGAGAAGAACGGCTACCGTTTGTATCGTCCCTTTGTTGACCTTGAATCGTGTATCTCTTTGTGTTCTTTGATCTAGCATTTGTGTGACCGATTCCTTGTTGGTTGAGTGTTTTCCCTCGTTCCTCCCCGTGATTTCCTCGTGTTCTTCCGCTCGTTCTTCGTGTCTCCCCGTAGGATCCACTCCAAACGTGAAAGATCGACGCTATAGGGTTCCACCCTACATCATCTAGGTATCATGAGCCACGTTGATCACGTTTTTGGAGCCCCTACCCCGTGTTTTCTAGCTTGATTTTGTTGATTTCGTCCTAAATCCGAAAATCCCCACCAAAAATAGACCCAAATGTTTTTGTGATTTGTTAGTTTTGATGATGTTTTGTTGATTTTGATCCGTGGATTTGCTTGGTTTCAAGTGGATCTAGCATTCCCCCAAGTTTCCCCACCTTCCATCCACGAAATCCATCAAATTTTGCCCCCGAAATCATCAATTTCCGCCCCCAATTCAAAAATTTCCGCCCCAAACGAGATCTGGATTCGTCGGGCCGGACATCCGGATCTCAGGTCGGACATCCGGGCCATCCGGCCGGACATCCGGGCCCCAAACCGGACATCCGGGCCCTGGAACACCAAATCCGCTCGGTTCTGGACATACACCCCTGGAAATCCGGCCCTACCCCCGGATATCCGGCCCCTGGGATTTCAGCTTTTTCCGTTTCACCGTTTTGACCATAACTAATTCATCCGGAGTCCGTTTTTGACGTTCTTTAGCTCGTTTTGAAGCTATTGACATCCCCAATCCCATAAAAATACCACCACCACCATTTGACTCCATCAAATTTTCGAAAATTTGGCAAGTTTGCCTAGGCCTTCCACCATATCATCCGCATAACCACCACCGACTTCCGCAACCTAACCAATTTTGTTCCCCATAGCATTAGTGGTTGCTTGAGTAGTGATTCGAGTCTCCTAAGGTGTTTCTGACTACTTAGGGACGATTGCTTCTTCATCAACCACCACCACCACTTCCACATAACCTTGCCCACCATACACTTCCAACAACCCAACTTAACCCAATTGTTGACTGAGCTTTTTCGAGTTGTGGCTTGTGTCTCCTAAGGTGTTTCGGCAACTTAGGGACGGCAACTTCAACTCCGACACGTGTATAGCCCATCATTCCACTTCTGCATTGCCAAGTGCAAACCACCACCGCTTTTCGCTACCACCATTTTGACATTTGACGTTTGAGATTTTGAGTTCGCGGTTTTTCCGTTTCCTAAGGTGTTTCGCTACTTAGGGATGAGTCTCCATCATCTTCGATTCTACATCAAGAACACCGCTACTCATCATCGCCGGACGGTAACCTCCATATCATCTTGGTATCGTGGTATCCCTCCATTGTATATTCCCTTGCTATTGCATTGTTAACCCCTAGCCTTACTTTTGCGTTACTTGCCTATCGAGACTAGCCATTTGAGTATTGCCGGCAACGTTACTTGTGCACATTAGTGATCATACTTCCCATAGCATATATACCATATCATTGTGGTGCATATATTGGTATCATATCTTGTGTCACAAGTTTGTTCCCGCATACACACAATTGCTATCTTGGTTTGTGCATTGTGCAAAGTGGCCATAGAAAAAAAAAGAAGAAGAAATAAAGCTTTTAAGCAAAAGAAAGAGAGCAAAAAGCTTGTAAGCAAGTGCCATAGAATCAAACAACATTGGATATAAGATTGTCATATCCGATCATCTTGGATCATCTTGAGAGAAACACCGGGAACCATACATACATAGCATACTTGGGATAGAAGTTTATCCATTTTGCATCTTATAGGTTGTGCACAAGTGTCGATCCGCCTATTGAGCAATCGTGCTAGCGTCTCTCTTGAGTTGTGCAACACGAGCGTTTTGGTGGATTCCACATTTTGAGCTCATTCCTTGGTTGCACGACCCCATTTATCTATCCGTGTGTGTGTTTCCGTGTGCCATTCTAAGCTATTGGTCCATTTGTTTCACTTGCGAATTTGTGAATCTCTTTCAACATTATTGACTCTTGCTAACATTTTGCATTAAATTTTTGTGCCACTATCCTCACCGAGCTCCTCCATAAGCTTTACTTGTGTAGGTGTGAGAACCGACAAGGATTGGTACCAATAGTGTTATTTCATTGTCCGCATTTGAGTGAACTTGATTCATTGCCAACATCGGTCAAGGTACATTGGTATAAGTTCTTCTCTTTCTCCCACTCATATTTGCTTGAGTCTTGTGATGGATAGGCAAGGCATTTCATCTCCGGTCTTCGACAACAACGACGGCGTGAACAACTACATCACCAAAGTGTCTATCTTCGATCTACAACGACAAGTGCAAGGCACACAATCAAGATTGCGAGAGCGCATCGAGAACATCTCCATCGACATTCGTCACTCCGAAGCAAGGAGAAGGGACTACTTCGGGCCTTGATCAAGTCTTCTTCACCTTCGTCATCTTCAAGGTGGCGACATTCAAGCCACAAGTCTTCGGAGCGCGAAAAAGATGCAAGTGCAAATCGTCCTCGTCCACATCTACATGGCGACCACCATCACGTTCGTGATCAACATCGTCATGAAGGGCAAGTCACCTCCAAGCATCATGTGCACGACGACGACAAACGCCAAGGAGCTCCAGCACGACAACGACATCATCATCATGAAGATGATCCACAAGCGCGAATGCACAAGTCCCAACAAGCCCTACTTCACGCCAAGTCGAAGCTTCATAAGCACAAGAGAAGAATGCGAGACGACCACCACCAAGACGGCGCTACGGCTACATCAACCACTTCGGCATCTTCGCCAAGTGTTCTCAAGGCATCTTCGCCTTTGGACGTACGACATCTTCGCCTACTTCCCACGTGTACGCCTACACCGACTTCATCAAGTCCAAGGCGACTACCTACGAGCGAGGGCGACACTTCCATCTTCGGAAGCCCCTCAAGGAAGATGGCCGAGCATGGGAAACTCACTTCGGTCATGGAGACGAGCTATGAGGTGCCACATCATATGGGCCTCCAACACCAAGACGGTGACAAGACGGTCGAGCAAGGGCCATCCCCTTCGACCACGGCGACGAGCGCGAACCTCTTCAACAACATGAAGACGACGCCCACATTGGACTCATACTGGAGTCAAGCTACAGCGACCCGCCGCATGGAGACATTTGCACCTACATCTCTCCGGCACCCACATATGTCGAGATGCCCCAATTGCCATGTGAGGAGAGCCACCACCCCATGAGTGACATGAGTGACTCCACCATACGTGACATTGAGAGCATTTCCTATGAGAGGATGAGTGTGACCACCACTAGCCCCACACATGAGAGCATGCCACACATCCTATGTGAGGTTGAGAGCCATTTGAGTGACTCCACCAACCATACGAGTGAGAGCATCATATTGAGAGTGAGTGAGCCACAACACTTAGTGAGTGAGGTAGTTGACCACGGCATGTGAGGCCACTATGATTTCTAATGACTTAACCTCTACTCCTAGTGTGTTTTCTTCTTTGGTGCTAGGTCTCCTACATGACGACATGCCTATCCTCGACGAGTCCATCCCTACATTGGAGACGACGATGGCCATGGTGGACAACGATGCACCCCCACATGGTTCCATCAAGATGAAGATGACAACGATTGGATCTTCAACACCTCACCTACAACACATGAGCTACGCTCCAAAGGTAACATAGGTGATGGTGCTTCTCTTGTCCCACTAGTGGACTCTCTTACCATCGATTGTTCACATGATGTTGACCCACCTATTACCATGCTTCATGCTAGTGAAACTTCTTCATGCCTTGACTTACCTATTTATGATGAATATGATGATGAGCATGTTGAGTTGCCTAGTTGTGATGCTATGCTCCATAGGACATCTTGTGAAAATTCTATTGGTCACTTCATGTTTGACAATCCATTGAACTTGTCATATGGTATGAGTGAGATCTCCCATATTGCATCTTCACAATCTCAACATAGTAACTATGCACGCCCCATTAAAATAAATCCCATTTGCACTTATGGCATAGATGACGAGATGATGGTCATAGGCTTTTGCTTCTCTTGTGATGATATTGCCATGCTTCCTTTACATGATTTGCGCAATTTGTCTACTATTCCATGCCATGATCACATTGTTCCAAATATGCATTGTTCTGGATGTTGTCAATATTCTCCACGTGATGTTTCTACTCTTGCTCATGAGGAGACCCCCATAGTTTCCTCATACATATTAGGAGATTTTGATGCATCTCATACTTTGCATGATTCCCATAATTGCGTGAACCATATGCATTCCATGAATAACAATGCTCTAGATATTTCTCATGATGCATTGCACAATTTGAGTCTCCATTATGCCATACATAATAACAAACCTATCATGATGGATGACATGTTTCTATATCACGCATCTCATTTATTTGAGCATTGGATATTTTGTGCTAACCGACACATGCATGTGCGCATCATGATGGATGATGTGTACATATATCATGCACACACAATTTTTCCTTTTTCTTTGTTTTGTGTAGGTACTCATGTATACTCGTCAACTTCTCAATCCCAAGAGTTGACGAAATGAGCTCTTGAGAGCAACGATGCTTTGGGATCCCGTGGACTTTCATTCCCACCATTCCTTTTGCGCATCGACTATGCGCATCTCTTTTACTTGTCTCTCACACGGCTATGGGTTATTTACCACTTGTCACCTTATGCTCATTTTCCCGTGTTCACTTTGCATGTTATGCTTGCTCCTATGCCTTTGCCATGCAATTGTGACCCTTGCTTGCATCTACCCATGTTTCATCATTATGCCACTTCTTTGCGTATTTGCATGCTTGGTGGAGATCCTTATTGCTTTTGCCATGTTTATCATGTGCCCCATGCTATTGTTGATTGTTGTGTTGGGAGAGTCATGATGCCCCATTGCTATTTACATATGGCCTCTCACCAATACATTGATGATAATTTTCTCATATCTTGCTTTCATGCTTGTGCTATGCCATGTGAATTATTCATGCCCACTATTTGCACACATGACATGCTTGCCATGATTCCTTCTAGTATGTTGCATCTTCGCACTACTAGCTTGCTTGACTTGATCTCGATGATTGATTGCTTTGATGCATCACCCATGTTCCATTACTCGCTTTCTTGGGTTGATGACATATATGTTCATGCCTCTCACATGATATATCTTGATCATTGTCTCTTGTGTCCATTAGTTGCCTCTCTCATATCAACTTGTATTGAGTGCAACCATACTATGCTTATTGATCTTGGAGACTTTGACATATTACTTGTGATGCATGCTTGTTTGATTGCGCCTATTGCATTTGGTTGTTCTTGCATCATATGCCTCCATACTATGACACGCTCCCTTGTACTTTCCTATGATGAGCATGATGCATACACTTGTTGGGTATCTTACCACTCGAATGATAGGTTTTGCATTTCCGCTTAACCTCATTTGTTTTTCCGAGTGTTTGTCATGTTCTTTCATTTTGGAGGTTTCACAAGGCGACGCCGTTATCGACAACTTGGTCATGCGAAGGCATACACGATGTGCAACACCAACATTTGCGAGAATCCACTAAAGGTGAACTCCTTCCCTTTGAGCCATCCTCAAGTTTGCATATTGGATGGGTCATTCTTTCATTGTTGTTTCCTTCTTATTGTCCACATGATACATCTATTGGCTGGAGGATAGACATTTGAGATTGTATCTAATGACCTATACATTGAGGAGAGCTCGGACTTATTGGATGCACCTTCGGTTTTCCACTCTTGCCACAACATCGAGCATTGGTATACCAACACCTCCATATTTGTTGATTGTGCTCATACTCATGCTCGATGGACATATCATACTCACCACAAGTTTGCACCCTATGCATGGATTGACTCACATTATGCTTGCCTTGTTGCATCTATTTCGATGACATCCATGATATATGAACTTGTTCACTTCCTTAGCAAATTTGTTGTGATCTTCCTTGATGGCATATTCATACATCATGATCATATTGTCCACCATCAATTGCATGATAACATACACATGTTGAGCATCCATTTCCATATTCATGCTCTTGATAAACCATCTCACTATGACATCATTTTGCACCGTGGTTGCATTACTCCCATGAATGCTTTTGCTCACGTGAATGCTTTACATCCCATTACATATTATCTTGCTAAGCTTCATGTGCTTTGTCATGAACAATCTTGCCTCACGGACTCATTCTTACATGATGGACACTTTGTGTGCGCTAACCATTGTATTTCCGAGTGTTGTTTGTGTTTGCTCTCTTTGCATGTGTACCACTCCGGAGACACCTTAGAGTACTTGGATTGCGCCATGCCTTCCACTTTGTCCGACTACAAGTCCGTCCACGACAACCGTTTCCATGGTGATGAGGATTTCGATCCGAGGTCGGATCTTTCCCAAGGGAGGGGAGATGATGCGGAGCATCCAACGATCATCCCCATGTTCACTCGAGCCTACGCCATTGGACCTAAGGTGAACTTCGCTCCTTTCCGAATCTTCCCTTTCCGCATGTGAGACATGGCTACTACCGAGTCCGATATGATATGCATGATCAGGTGTCAAGAGGAGCCTTCCGAAGATGCACGTGAAGACGGACGAGCCGCCAAGTCCACGGATGAAGAGGACCACGGAAGCGAACAAGGTCACCCCCAGGCCCCGGACATCCGGCCTCCATGCCCCGGACATCCGGCCCCCCCAGCCCGGATATCCGGCACCTGGCCCGGAAATCCGGCGCCCCGCACCCGAATCGGCAGATGTGGCCGCTCCAACCCGGACATCCGGCCGGATAGCCCGGACATCCGGCACCTCGCGAAGGCCCGGACATCCAGCCCGACGCCCGGACGTCCGGCCTCCCCTGCCTGCGTGCAGTGTATCCGGGACGTGTCCCATGTACCCCTTCACCCCCGAGACTATATATACTCCATCCCCTTCCTCTTTCTAGGGCAGCGTTGATTTAGCTCATTGTTAGATTGAGCTTCGCTCATCCATATCGGATCTACTCCACGAGAGAGACCGCGGCCCCTCTTCGGAGAAGATCCACCTTGGATTCAAGACCTCCCTTTGCGGAGAAGACCATCATCAAGACCTCCTCACGGAGAAGAACGGCTACCGCTTGTATCGTCCTTTGTTGACCTTGAATCGTGTATCTCTTTGTGTTCTTTGATCTAGCATTTGTGTGACCGATTCCTTGTTGGTTGAGTGTTTTCCCTCGTTCCTCCCCGTGATCTCCTCGTGTTCTTCCGCTCGTTCTTCGTGTCTCCCCGTAGGATCCACTCCAAACGTGAAAGATCGACGCTATAGGGTTCCACCCTACATCACATACCCTCAGCCCCGAGGGTGAACTACTCCCTCCTCGTCATAGATAGCGCCGGGATGATGAAGATGGCCACGGGTGATGGGTTCCCCCCCTCGGCAGGTGCCGAGCAGGCTCCGAGAGGTTTTTGGTGGCTACAGAGGCTTGCGCCGGCGGAACTCCCGATCTATCTTCTGTTCTGGAAGTTTTAGGGTACGTAGGTATATATGTGTGATAGGAGTACGTCGGTGGAGCTAAGGGGGCCCCACGAGGCAGGGGCGCGCCCAGGGGGGTGGGTGCACCCCCCGCCCTCGTGAGCACCTCCCGTATCTTCTCACGTGGGGTCCAAGTCCATCAGGTGGGTTTCCTTCCAAAAATAACTTCTCCAGTTGATTTCGTTCCTTTTGACTCGTCTGATATTCCTTTTCCTCGAACACCTTTGAAATAGGCATAAAACAACAAATCTGGGCTGGGCCTCCGGTTAATAGGTTAGTCCCAAAAATAATATAAAAGTGGATAATAAAGCCCAATATTGCCTAAAACAGTAGATAAAGTAGCATGGAGCAATCAAAAATTATAGATACGTTGGAGACGTATCAACCCCTTATTATCTTGAAAGCAACCACATCCCTCCCTCACCTCATCTAAACAGCCTGAGAAATATATTTTGAGTGAAAAGAAATATATTTTTAGTGGTATATATGTATATCAAAACAAGAGTGATTTCTTTCAAGTTTGTGAACAAGTACTACTATTCTACTCCCTCCATTCCCTTATACAAGGCCACAAACTCATATTACAGGTACCAAGATAAAATTTAATGACTCCTTTGCAAGTCAACTTTTCTTTTAGTTAACCGGGATCATTATTACACCACAAGCATGCAATGAATGAATGAGAAGGAAGTGGCTGAGTGTCATTATGACTACATGCATGTAAGTATTACAAAAGTTGCTAGTACGAGGAAACATCATTAATTTTTGCCTCGATTACTGTTCGTGGCCTTGTATTGATGCAAAATGTATTTTTGATAGTGGCCTTCTATAAGGGAATGGAGGGAGTACTAGTTTGGATCCGTCGCAACGCACAGGCACATTGCTAGTAAAAGGAAAAGGCCCGCCGCGTTCGCGTCGCACCCCCACACGCCCGGGAATTGGAAAACAGAAACAAGGGGAAGATCTAGCTGCAGCACGGAAGCTAAGAAATTTGGTGTCAGATGGGGCTCATTGATATAGTAGGAGCATTCCGTACTAGTACTCATACTAGTACGAAGTTTGTACTACAACTAGTACTACCACTATACAACTAGGTACGTGCACGACACAACATCGTAGGAACAAAAAAAGGGAAGATCTTGTTTCGGGTGATTTATCTTTTTTTCAGTCAACGTAGTATGAATAGTATGATGTGGGGGAAACCCATGAAGTTTATGTGGCTTGGTTGCATGGCTACGGAAGGTTAGAGAAAAATAAATAGATAATGTGTTTAGAGTGCACTCCACTAAATAGATATACTCTGGATCCATTGCAACGCACGAGCCAGCACATTGGTAGTAGTAAGAAACAAATTCCGGGTTTGGCACGAGCTCGTACTGTGGGAACACCACAAGGCCTGCCGCAGGAGTTACATTTCCCTCTCGGGGCTCACAGGACCGATCTTCAGTGGCTTAGTGCACCGGCCTATGAGTCAATGACATGTGGACCTTAAATGCAGCTGGCCCACATGTCATTCTCATGGTGGCGGCGTGGTTCGCGACTCACTCGTTCGAGATGAACCGGCCGGTGGTGGCGTGGCCGTGTCGAGGGTACCACAGCTAGGCATCAGGGTGTTACGAGGCGTAGATGGCCACACCAACGAGTACTACCTGTAGTACAGAAGTACTCCAGCTGAGGATTGATGCCCGGGACGAAATGTGTCACAGCCACTGGATGAAAATTCGATGGTGCGGGAGTACGGATCGGAGCACAGGAGCGGAGCAGGCAAATTGCGTCCAATTGGGTGTGGCTGTGGTAGAAAGTTGATGGTCGCTGCAGTTCAGCTAGCCCGCATGTCATGCACACAAAGGTAGAGGAGCAGTGGGGCCGAGAGGGATGAGGCGCACATCAGGGGACGTCGTGCCGTGGGTTGGAGCGGCGCCGTGGGAATCGCGTGTGGGTGTGGCAGTGGTAGAAACAAGAAACGTGATGGTCGTTGTGGTTCAACTTCCGTGGACAAGCTGTCATGTCTACTGACACATGCATTGCATACCGCTCACTGCAAGGAGTAGTAGTAGTTCCAAAGATGCCATTTTTCCGATAAAGTTCTCGAGATATCATTAGTTTTTACACATGGGATTACTCCTGCAAGGGTAAATCACAATAGGTGTTCTGTAAAAAAAATGCATCTTGATGTTCCCTGCAATGGCGCAGGGTGTGCCACCGATCCAAACTCAATTTTTTTCAGACGCTTAGGTGGACTGGATGTCGTGCCACGCTAGAAAATGTAAAAAAACAGCTCCAATTTTTTAAAAACCTGTTATCTTCAAACCAGCCACACCCATCCCTCACCTCATAAAAACAACCCGAGGAATATATTTTGAGTGAAGCATGATTTATTTTTACTGATATATGTATATCAAAACTAGAGTGTTTATATTTCAAGCCCGTGAACAAGTATTATTCTACTACTTTGGATCCATTGCAACGCACGGGCCAGCACATTGGTAGTAGTAGTCTCTATCTCTATCTCTACTCTACTCTTATAAAAAAACAGAGTTGTTGATGATGGTGTGCCTGCCATCCTGCAGTATAGGCCGTACTATTTATATCTGACGGGTAGGAAAGAAACTATGGCAATTTTGCAAAAAAATACCCACACCCCTCTCCACATTTACAAATAAGGCCTTCCCTCGTTCATCCTTTTCTCCCACAAGATAAACTAATCATACAAATGGATCTTCATGTTCCGTGCAACGCACGGGCATCTTGCTAGTCTACTACTCTCTTATATCTATCTACTCTTATAAAAAGCAAAGTTGGTGATGATGGTGTGCCTGCCATCCTGCAATATAGGCCATCCGATCTATATCTAACAGATAGGAAGGAAACTATGACAATTTACCCACACTCCTCTCCACATTTGCAGATAAGGCCTTCCCTCGTTCATCCTTTTCTCCCACAAGATCTTGATGTTCCGTGCAACGCACGGGCATCCTTCTAGTCTATCTACTCTTATAAGAAGCAGAGTTGGTGATGATAGTGTGCCTGCCATCCTGCAATATAGGCCATCTGATCTATATCTAACGGACGGGAATGTCGGGGATGTGTAGCGACATACTCCAGGGGGTGGCTAATCATGGAGAGGGACAAGAGTACGTCGCCGAGCTCTAGAAGCGGGACTGAGCGAGACCGCATACGCCTGTGAATCTTACCCAGGTTCGGGGCTCTCCATGGAGATAACACCCCTAGTCCTGCTCTGCGGGGTCTCCGCATGATGACTACGATCAACAGAGTAGCTATAAGATGCTCCTTGAGTTGTTCGGCTAGAGGAGGAAGAAGAACAAGGCTGGCTCTACTCCTCTCTATATATGTGTGTGTGTGCTCTCTCTAAAGTTCTGAACCCCTTGCATGGGGAAGCCTGGGGGGTTTATATAGGCCTACCCCGAGGGGTACAATGGTAATACAGCCGGGTGTAGGACCCTGCCATCGGTGTCTCTGGATGCCGGCTTCTCCGCCGGCTGCTGGGGCCTGCCCCTTGGTGGGTCACGCCGGCAGTCGTGTACTCGACCGACAGACCGTGCCCGCCGCTTGCGGGTCTTGCCAATCGCTTTATAATGTAGCCTTACTACTGATGATGGATGCTTTGTCGGGGAGAGCGTGGCTACAGTCCAGCCGCCTGGCGGGCGTTCACTGTAGCCACACCCCGTCTCTTCTGATTAATGGCGCACAAACTTTGAGCAGAGGGCGGGCAGGAAACGGCCTCCCCTCGCCGCTGCCTTCTGGTTGCTCACTGACAGGTAGGACCCGCCGTCTGCTGGCCGGACCTACCGCCCATCATGGGAGCGCAGCTCCCTATGTTGTAGGTGATGTCACGGGTAGCGTGGCTACAGTACCCTGCCAGATGAGGGGCGTCCGCTTGGTACGCCCGTACTGTAGCCGCGCTCAACCCTAGATTCGGGGGTGGCAGGCTGCACTGTAGCCACACCCCGTCCCGTCGTGGTTATGTGGGCACAAACTTTGAGGGCACGGGGGGCCGCCTGCCAGGAGTCGGCCCCCGAACAACCGCCTTCTGATGTCTTGCTGTCTTCTAGCAGCCGGCCACTCGTCCAGGAGGTGTGAGGGGCGCAGCTAGCCCCGATGTCTTGAAATACCATTGTGGGCCGATGAGGCTACCCGTGGTCATTTACTTTGACAGTAGTCCCTGAAGCTGGTGAGGCGCCGTGGCTGAAAATCGAGGTGCCTCAGCAGCTTCCTACACCGAGTGATCTAGTAATCTTGTTCTGTCCGTCTTCTGGTAATGCGGACTGCTAGGAGCCGGCCATGGAGTGGCCGACTGCCCGGAGAATTCAAAACGTCCGAAGTAGAGCCGGGTTGCTTTGTCACCCGAGTGGCCGGCTTGCCGCCCGTTGCTCACGCACCACGCGGCGCCAGCTGACCAAGCCGGCCTGCAAGCCCACGTGCGGAACGGGACGCCTCCGTAGGCCTAGGCCCGCCACTACAGGGCCTCGGCGCGCGCGCGGATCCGTTGCGGCCGAGGCGGGTGGTTGCGCTTCCCGTGCGTGTTGAATACACGCTATTATGGCGCGGTTAATGTGGGATCATGCGGGGAGTGGGTGCAGTTAATCTCGTACCCCCACATCGCGCCCCCTTGGCTCCGCTGCCATGGTGGGGCTATAAGTAGGGGGATGAGGGGGCGGCAAAACGCACACGCACCCTCCTCTCCCTTCGCCTTCTTCTTCCTCTGCCTCCTTTGCCACTTCGCTGTCGCCGTGCTTCCGCTCGCCGCCGGAGCTCTCCCGTATCTGCCGCCGAAAGGCTTCTCCGCCCCGCTGCAGCTCCGGCCGATCGTCACCATGCCGCGCCACCGTCGATCTCTCGCGTCCATGGCGCGTGGCGACGGGCGCTCCCGGGACTGGGATGGCTCCAATGTCCATGATGACCACCTCACCTTCCTTCGACAGATGAGGCGGCTGCCTTGCGCGGCATACGTGAAGGTACGCATCCCTCCTGAGATGGAGATCTCGTCGGCGCCGGAGGCCGGCGAGCATGTTGTGTTTCGCTCACACTTCCTCCGCGGCTTCGGCCTTCCGGCGAGCGCCTTTTTTCGATCCTTCCTCGACTTCTTCGGCCTGCAGCGGCACCACCTCACGCCCAACACCATGGTGCTGCTCGCTGCCAACGACACCCTCTGCGAGGGGTACCTCGGCGTCTTGCTGACCCTCCAGCTGTGGGGAGAGCTCTTCTACATCAAGCTTGGGACGGCTACCAAGGACGAGGCAGCCCAGTGCGGTTCCTGCGTTGCAGTGCGGCACTCCGGCACTAGCGTCCACTTCCCGGCCCTCGCGCTATTACAGTCGGACAAGCTGTGGCAGAACAGCTACTTCTACGTCCAGAACATGCACCCAATGCTGGACTTTGTCAACTTGCCGGCTTACGCAGCCGGCCCGCCTTCCGAGCCACACACGAGCTGGGAGTATCGGCTGAAGCGCCTGTCGACCGCCGCCTTCGCCGCCCTCACCCGACTCCAGGAGATGACGGAGTCAGAGGGCCCAGGGCCTCAGACCTACTAGCCGGCTTCAAGGAACGCCGGGTGCTGCCCCTCCAAGCCTGGCCCCACATCATCAGCAACATGAGTGGGTGCCGGGACCCATGTAGGATGTGCACCAAAGCGTTGTCGGACGTGGAGGTTGTCCGGCTGGTGAATTTCTTCTCCGACTGCAAGCTGTCGGAGACTGATTGGTGGTTCGGCTAGGAGCCGTACAGCCGTGCCAACCCGCCGCCTGTAGTAAGTCTTCTGATTTATTTTTCCCTTTGTTAATTCGGCTTTCTTCTTGCCGCCTAACCGTTCAGTCACAATGTAGCGCTTCCCGAGCCAGTCGGCAGACGGTGCTCCGGCGCCTGGCTATCAGTACCAGGCGGACCGGGCGGAGAGTGATGCGGACGACCCCGAGCTGGGGGCGGCCACTATGGAGGACGACGACGCCATGGGAGGCAGCGGTGAAGGAGGAGGCGGCCTCGGGGAGTGGCCGGATGACGACTATGAGGACGACGAGCCGCGCCGTGCTCATGGCGCCGATAGGACAGGTTCCGGCTCCTCGGCCGTGCCGGCCACTGCAGGCGGCGCGCCGAAGCGTCGGGCGGATGCCGGACTGTTCAACAGCTGGCCAAAGAAGCTCAGTCCTTGGCTGTCGCGACCAAACGACACGAGGCCGCCACGAAAGGGGCCCTCCTCCAGAAGGCCCCAAAGCGGCTCCCGCTGGTGTCCGTGTAAGTACCTTGATTCTCTAGCGTTTGCTTCTTCTTTTTTTGCAAACTTCTTATTCTCTCTTTCTTTGGTGCATAGCGCCCCCACTTGTCGCGAGCCTCGTCCGGCTCGGTGATCAGGGCGGCAGACGGCTCCGCGGGCCCCCACCGCGTGGATCCTCTTGCTGACCTCTAGCAGGCGACGGAGAGGAACGCGTGGGAGGCGCGAGAAGAGCGGGAGGCCGCGGCCCGGGAGAAGGCGGAGGCGGCCAAGGTGACAAAAGCGGAGGCTGATGTCGCGGCCAAGGCCGAAGCCGACACGGCGGCCAGGGAGCAGGCGGACGTGGCCGCCAAGGCGCAGGCGGAGGAGGCGTCCCGCAGCCGAGCTCTGGAGTCCACCCGCCCGCAGCACGTGGATCCGCCGGTGCCGGAGGGCCAGGCGCCGACAGGAGAGGCTGGGGCTAATCAGTCGTCCTTGGAGAGGGGAGGGGGCGACCCCGTTGTCTTGAGGGCGGAGGTGCCCCCGCACACGCCGACTACCGACGCCCAGGGCAGTCGGCCTGACGCGCCGCTGGTGCCACCAGCCGGTGGCGAGTTGGTGGTGGGTCCGACTCCTGCGGTCCGTACTTCGGTGCGCCGGTGTGCGGAGAAGGCGGCCTCGGCGCCACGACCGTTGGAGGTCGGGGGCGCTAGCTCATCGGCCCCTGATACTGAGGCCACCAGCGCCGCCCCACCGGACTGGATGCCTGGGGGCGGCACAGGTGTTTTGAACGCGGCCGCACAGGAAGTCATAGCCCTGTTCCAAACCCAAGGCGTTGCTCTCTAGCAATACACGCAGGAGTTCCTAGCGACGCGAACGGTCGTTCGGGTATGTTTCTTACTTCTTGTTTTTGTTTCATGTAATCTTCCGTGGGGGAGCGCCAGCGCACCGACTGGGTGTAGCCACCGAGTTCCGGGTCGGCTGCTGAGCAGGCGGCTTGGAACTTCAAGGTGAGTTCCGAGTGCTAACTTGTCTTTTCTTCTGTTGCCTTTGTTGCAGGACTACCACAACATCCGCGCGGCCGCCTTCAATTCCCAGGTCCAGGAGCTGGCCCAGCGGACCACCGACCTGAACTAGAGTCGGAGTAAGCATTCCTTCTTCCCTCTGTGGGGGCGCGTCAGCGCACCCGCTAGGTGTAGCCCCTGAGATTCGGGCCGAATGCTGAGTAGTCGGGCCGGATCTCCCAACAACTACTTATCTTTTTTGTTGATGTTGATTTTCTTCTTTTTCCCCGTCTTGGCAGAGGCCACCGCAGATCTGCGGAAGCGCCTGGGCGAGGTGGAATCCAAGCTCCACACCAAGGAGCAAGAGCGCAGCCAGGCGGCCCAGGAGTGCGACCGCCTGACCAAGGAGCTGGCGGAGCAGGCGGAGCGGCACAAGGCGGAGCTCCAAAAGCTGAAGGACAGCGAGGCTCACCTCCAAGCCGAGTTCGAGACTCAACGCTCGAACTGGGCCGAGAAGGAGAAGATTCTGACCGACAGCTACGGCGTGATCGAGGATGATCGACGGTAAGTTACTTCTTCTTCTAAGTGATTACTGACTGCTGCAGGATCCGGCTTCTAGCTTCTAATTTTTGACGTTTCTTCTCGTGCAGAGTTCTTTCCCGATCAATCCACCACCGTCAGCCAGGCCATCGAGGCACGGCGCGACGTGCGAAGGAGGGCTGGCGTGGAAATTGTGCCCAACGCGCTCCGGACTCTCGGCGAGCAACTTCTTGCTGTCCAAGCGCGCCTGCGGCTGGATCACCGGATGCTCCGCCGCCTGCAGCGTGCCTGGTCTCAGGTGCTGTCTGCCCTCTGGCCGGATGCCCAAATCCCATGCACCCCAAGCCGGACTGCCGACTGGTTGGAGATAGTAGTCGGACGCTTCGAGGCTTGGAAGGGTGCCGCAGCTCGGGCTGGCGCCAAGACGGCCTTGGAGTTCGTCAAGGCGTGGTATCCAGGCCTGGACCCGGCCTAGCTAGCCACCTTCCGGAACGAGGCCACGCTGGAGCTGGCAGCGGCGAGCAGGGCGCTTACTCAACGCGCCGCGGTGATCATCGAGTACGCCGACACCATCGTCTTCATCCCCGAACTGGAAGAGGAAGGCGCCGAGGTGCCGCCGAACTGGTTCGTGCTGAACCCGGAGGATGGGGAGGACTCGGCGGAGGAGATCGCCTCCAGCGACGAGGGCAAGGATGAAGATGGCGAAGACGACGCACTGGACGACGGAGCGGGCGGCCGGCCTCAAACCGACCAAGTCTCGACCAACGAGCCGCGTGCTAGCACGTCGACTGCTGCTGTTGTCGACCAGGCCGAGACCAACCAGTCGGCAGCTCCACCACCCGGTGCCTTTGCCTTCGCCGACCCATCAGACCCGCCTGCTTCTCCTCTGGCCTAGACGGCCACTTTATCTTTCTTTCCTGTTCTTGTAATCTATTGAACAAGTTAAATTCACGCAAGTCCACCCGGTGGGGGTGTATTTTCAAACTCTGTTGAAAACTGGCTGAGAGCCTTTGTTATGTAAATTATTTAATTCGCACAAGTCTGTGCTCTGCCGGGTTCTGCTTTTGCCTTGCTTTTCTATTTTGTTTTGGCTTTTTCCTTTGTCGTCCTCCTTTTGCCTGCCGCCCTGCCAGCCGGACAGCCGCTCTGCGGTCTGCGGCTGGGTCAGAGACTTGGCTATTTAGGATAGACAAGTACTTTGGCCGCCTAGAATGTAGCAATTCAAGTGAGAAGCCGGCTGCTCGGCAGCACGATGGTGAGGCAAGGAGCCGGCTTGGCCTATGCTGATGTTTTTCCCTTAGTCATTTTTCACGTGGACACCCTTTCCCGCCTTTAGCTCTTGCCAGCCGGACAGTCGCTCCGCGACCTGCGGGCTATGGCAAGAGAGGGCTTGGATGTCGGCACACTACTTGTCCGACTGCAGGTAGTATCAACATAGGACAAGGCGGCAAGCCCCCGGGCCGACTGATCGGACCCGGTGCCAGGAGGGAAGAAATAACGCATTCACAGGCATAATCTTTTCATATAGATAAAAAGGGTAGCCCCCGAGTTCTCCTCAAGGGCCCCGATGTCTTTGCTTCTTAATACAAAAGGTAGCGTGGTACATACTGCATTTAACTGTAAAATCTTCGGAGGAGATTTGCGTTCCATGGGAGCTCTGTTTCCTTGCCGGAATCGTCCTTCTTGCGCGCCCTGGGCTTCTGTGCATCGATGAGGTGGTAGGAATCGTTGCCCAAGGCTTTGTTGATGATGAAGAGCCCTTCCCAAGGGGTCGAGAGCTTGTGCTGGCCGGCAGTTCGCTGGATCAGTCAGAGCACAAGGTCCCCCTCTCAGAAGGATCGAGCCCTGACCTTCCGACTGTGGTAGCGGCGCATGCCCTGCTGGTAGATGGCGGACCGGCTGAGTGCCAACAGCCGGCTCTCTTCCGGCAGGTCGACGCCGTCTTCTCGCGCCTCGTTCGCCTCTGCCTCGGTGTACATGGTGACGCGAGGCGAGTCAAACTGGATGTTAGTTGGGATGACGGCCTCGGCCCCGTATACGAGGAAGAAGGGAGTGAAGCTAGTTGCTTTGTTTGGCATGGTACGAAGACTCCAGAAGATGGCCGACAACTCTTCAATCCAGCAGCTGGCCGAGCGCTCCATTGGCTCGACCAGTCAGGGCTTGATGCCGGATAAGATGAGGCCGTTTGCTCGCTCGACTTGGCCGTTTGACTACGGATGGGCAACTAACACTAGGTCCAGTCGGATGCCCTGTGTCACGCAGAAACGGGCCAAGGCGCCCTTGGCGAAGTTCGTGCCATTGTCGGTGATGATGCTGTGTGGTATGTCGTACCGGACGGTGATATATGCGATGGAGGTCACAGCAGTCAGACCATTCAGCTTCTTGATTGGTTTTGCTTCAATCCACTTGGTGAATTTGTCCACGGCGACCAGCAGATGGGTCATGCCGCCATGTGCTGTCTTGAATGGGCCCACCATGTCCAGCCCCTGCATTTACAAATGGCCGGTGAGGGGATGGTCTTGAGTCACGGCCGGCGGTGTTGCTTGGAGCCGAATTTCTGGCACCCCTTGCACTTTTTGACTAGGTCCTTGGCGTCATCCAAAGCAGTCGGCCAGAAGAATCCATGGCGAAAAGCTTTGGCGACAAGGGATCTGGAGGACGCGTCGTGGCCACACTTGCCTTGGTGGATGTCTATGAGGATTGCCTTGCCCTTCTCTGGATCAACGCAGTGCTGGAACACACCAGTCACGTTGCGCCTGACAAGCTATCTGTTTACTATTGTGTATGCGGCTGCCCGGCGTTGCACCTGCCGGGCCGAGATCTCGTCGGCTGGTAGCTCTCTGCTCACCAGGAAGTTGAGGATGGGCTGCGCCCATGATGGTGCTTCGACCACTGTCATTATGGCCACTGGTACAAGGGTGGTTGGGTTGGGAGGCGGCGGGTTGGAGTCAGCCACCGCTTGCTACGTCATTGAAGTCCCCGGGCCGACTGCCGCAGCCCCCGGGCCGGGTTCCGAAGTCACCGGGTCGGGTGCGACTGCTGCAGTCCCCGAGCCGTCTAGCGAAGTTCGCGAGCCGACTGTTGCAGCCCCTAGGCCAGGCTCTGAAGTCCCCGGGCCGGGTGCGACTACAGCAGTCCCCGAGCCGCATGCCGAAGTCCCCAGGCCGACTGCTGCAACCCCCGAGTCGGATCCGAGTGTTCCAGGAGCAGCCAGCACGAAGATGGACTCTGATTCCGATGAAGGCTTGATAGACGGCTTGCGCAGCCACTGGAGGGAGACATCGGCTCGTATCGCTTGGCGGGTGGAGCCGATCCGTTCCAAGGCATCAGGTTGCTCGTTGTTAGCCCGGGGCACGTGAAGGAACTCGCACCCGTCAAAGTATCCGCTGGCCTGCTGGACGAGGAAGAGGTAGCTTGCCATGTTTGCATCCTTGGCGTCCCAGTTGCCTAATGACTACTGGACCACCAAGTCCGAGTCGCCATAGCACAACACTCGGCGGATGCCAATCTCTTTGGCTAGTCGGAGCCCGTGGACAAGTGCCTCGTACTGGGCCACGTTGTTGGAGGCGGCAAAGCGAATCTGCAATGTGTACTTGAGCTTGTCGCCTTTGGGAGAGGTGAGGACGATGCCGGCTCCTAGACCAGTGCGCATCTTCGAGCCATCAAAGTGCATTCGCTGATGGGAGGAATCTGGCGCTGGCGGCAGGTACTGGGTCTCGGCCCAATCGACGAGGAAGTCGGCCAGCGCTTGGGACTTGATGGCGGTGTGGGGCTGGTAGAGGATGGTGTAGGGAGCCAGCTTGATGGCCCACTCGCCACCAGGCCTGATGCATCTCCATTGCCGATGATCTCAGCAAGCGGGGCGGTGCAAAAAACCGTGATGGAGTGCTCTTCAAAGTACTTCTTGAGTTTCTTGGCGGCAAAGTACACGCCATAACACATCTTCTGGTAGTGGGGTTAATTCTGCTTGGAGGCCGACAACACTTCACTCAGGTAGTAGACGGGCCTTTGGACTGGCTGTGCCTTGCCGTCTTCTGGGAGTTCGACCATGATGACGGTGCTGACCACCCAGCTGGCGGTGGCGATGTAGAGGAACATAGGCTCCTTAGCAGCCAGAGCCGCCAGGACAGGCGGCATAGTCAGCATCTTCTTGAGCTGGAGGAAGGCCTCGTCCGCCTTGTCATTCCACTCGAAGTGACTGGTTTTCTTCATGAGCTGGTACAAGGGGAGAGCTTTTTCGCCGAGCCGACTTATGAAGCGGATGATGGATGGAAAGCATCCGTGAACTTCAGGACGTCTCGCAGTCGGGTGGGCCTCTCCATCCGCTCAATGGCCTTGATCTTCATAGGGTTGCACTTGACGCCGCATTCTGAGACAAGGAAGCCAAGGAGCTCACCGGCTGGGACTCCGAAGACACACTTCTCTGGGTTGAGCTTGATTTGAAAACGGCGCAAATTATCAAAAGTTTCCTTGAGATCTTCCAGGAGGGTGCCGTGCTTCTCCGTCTTCACTACAATGTCGTCTACATAGACGTGGGCATTTCTGCCGAGTTGCTTGAGGAGGCACTTCTGCATGCAATGCTGAAACGTGGCACCGGCTTTCTTAAGACGAATGTCATAGTCAGGTAGCAGAAGGCTTCGAATGGTGTGATGAAGGCGGTCTTCAGCCGATCGACCGTGTTCAGCTTGATCTGGTGGTAGCCAGAATAGGCGTCAAGGAAGGACAGTAGCTCGCATCCGGCTGTGGAGTCTATCACTTGATCTATCCGGGGCAGAGCAAACACATCTTTGGGGCAGGCTTTGTTGAGGCTGGTGTAATAAATGCACATGCGCCACTTGTTAATCTTCTTCAGTACAAGGACTGGGTTGGCAAGCCATTCTAGAAAGAACACTTCCATGATAAAGTCGGCTAGCAGAAGGGCGATCTCTTCACCAACGATTCTTCTCTTCTCTTCTGACAGGCGGCGGAGGGGCTGCTTGACTGGTTTTGCATCCGATCTGACATGTAGCTTGTGCTCGGCGAAATCTATCAGAACACTTGGCATGTCTTTGGGTGACCATGCAAAGATGTCCCGATTCTCACGGAGGAAATCGACGGGCTCGCTTTCCTATTTGCTATCAAGGTTGGTCCCCATGATATCGTGCCTCTCCGGGTGCTCCGGGTCCAAGGGTATCTTCTTGGTCTCTTTGGCCGGCTGGAAGGAGCCCTGGCTCTCCAACTCCTTGGGGTCTAGTGACAGGTCCGGCTGCTTGCTGGCCATGGCCACAACTCAGTCATGGAGCATCTTCTCAGCAGCAATCATAAGGGACTCGGCCATCCGGCTGCTGGCTGTAGCACATGCGACCGACTTCTTGTAGTCACCGGCTATGGTGATAATGCCCTTGGTACCCGGCATCTTCATCTTGAGGTAGGCATAATGCGGCACCGCCATGAACTTGGCTAGAGCTGGCCGGCCCAGGAGCGCGTGGTAGGGGCTCTCCAGGTCAACCACCTCGAACCAGACTAGCTCGCGGCGGCAGTGATATTTGTCTCTGAAGAGGACGCCTATCTTGATCTTGTTGATTGGTGAGCGGGAAAGGCCAGGTACAATGCCATGGAAGACTGTCTGACTGGGCTGGAGCTGCTTCTCTTTGATGCACAGCTTCTCTAGGGTATCACGGTAGAGGATGTTGATGCTGTTGCCGCCGTCTATCAGAACCCGGGAGAAGCGACAGGCTCGCCTCTCCGTTGAAAAGGTGGCATCCAGCACCATGGCATAGGAACCCAGAGAAAGCATCACTTCCGTGTGGTCCGCACGGCTCCAGCTGATGGGCCTCTCGGACCAATGCATAAACTCCGGACTTCAGAGGCGACAGCATTCACCTCCAGTCTTCTTGGCGTCGGTTGTATGCTGTCGTCGTACGCTGATGAACCACAGCGTAAACTCCGTGCTCCCTCGTGGAACTCATCTTGGAATTCGCGCCGGTTGGGTGGGCCACCGGCTGCGAGGAAAGCGAGCAGCCGTGAGCCAGCGAGCGGAGGGGCGATCGCCGCCCTTGGCAATGCGGGTGAGCCGATGGCACTTCTGGGTTGTGTGGTTGGACGGCTTCGCGCCGTTGTGGAACTTGCAGGGGGCATCAAGAGCTTGCTCGAAGGAGAAGGCGGGCAACCAAGCAGGCTTGCCGCCTTTCTGACGCTTGGGTCCGGGCTGTCCCTCCGGCTGCTGATCTTCAACGGTCTCCACCTGCCGGCTGGTGGAAGTTGGCTGCTGGGCTTTGTGCTTGTTTTTTTTTAGTACTGGCGCCGACTGTTATCACCAGCCGGCGTCTGGGGAGCCGGAGTAAGCACCTTCCCGGACGCGTCTACCCGGAGCTCCGACT